>CM042836.1:22681644-24102894 GCA_023653725.1 Bungarus multicinctus | reverse complement strand
AAGCCCGCTCCCTTCTCATTAGACCCAGAGCGGCACATATGTAGTCCCTCCCCCTGTTTTTTACCTACACAGAAAACCCATAGCTGCTGATAGTAAGTTGGTTGGAAGAAACTCGAGAAACTAGGCTCTGCATGGTTTGCTTAACTTGTTAATGTAATGAAACTTCAGTATTGCTTCAGGAAACAAACATAAAGCCCGCATCAAACTGCCCTTACTTTATTATCTGTGTTGTAAGTTCAGTCTACTTCAGTGTTGGCTCTTTTTTTAGGGGGAGGAGGGTTAATTCCGTCTTTATTATTTTTATAGATAATTCAGGGGTGGCAAACATACCTAATACTCCTTCCTCCTCCTAGTTTCTCCACAGCAACAACCCTTTGAAGTGAGTTGGGCTGAGAGAGTGTGATTGGCCCAAAGCCACCTATACAGCTTTCAAGCCTACATTTATGGAAATAGGATGGTATAGGATGTATAGGAAAGTACGTGCTTGCTTCATACAAGTAGATCTTTACATTACATTTCTACAGCTAGGACCCACAAGGCTCTTGAAATAAATAAAATGCATGAGGCTTGACAACGGTGTTTCTTTCAGTTATTCATCCATTGCTTCCCATAAATGTGCCATTTTAATGCACATTTTAGGTCCAAGCAAAAGACACTGTCTCACTTACAATGTGCTGCTTTCCCCCCCTTCTTGTTATTAAGAATTTTACCAACACAATAGCCACCCATTCCCTGCTTTGATAATTTTTTCCATTGCCTTGAAATTGTACTTGTTCCACATCACTAATCTGGCTAATTTTCCCCCCAAGTATCAAATGCTTTGTACGCTGTCCAGAGGAAATAATGGAAGGATTACAGGAATAATATTTTTCAAAGGTTTTTGGGTAGGCTTTTATTTCAGAGCCTTTTAACTAGCTATCTGGTCAGAATGGCAGGGCTAGAAACAGGCAAATTTTGTGAGCCTCTTTTTGTCTCTAGAAATAATTCTGTGGGGGTTTCTGAGAGCGCAGCTGACGTGCATGATTCTTTCTTGTTCCTCTGTTTGGGTGTGAATAGGCTTCTTGCTTTGTCATTTGTCGGTTTTGTCTGATTGAGGCTCGGCATTTGGCAGAAGCACAGTGCACCCCATGTGGCAAACAGGAAGCATGAGAAGGCAGCAACTCCTTAAAACAACCCAACTGAGCTCCTGCAAGCATTCGAGTATGTGGAACAGGAAGAGTAAGTGTGCCATTTTGGCTTAGGCCAGGCCAAATGGCAATCCCTACTCAAGAAATGATTTTGAATAGCATGCTATGCAAAGTTGCAATCAGACTGTCATAGAATTTGGTGAAGTAGATATATTTTAGTCCAACATCCTGCCCATAGCAGTAATTCTCAAACCATCCCAGACAAATAGCTGTTTGCTTAAAAATCACCAGTGATGGAGCACCCACAACTCCAGGATGCAGGTTATTCCACTGCTTAAAAACTCTCATCAGAAAATACTTCCTTATTTTGAGATTAAGTCCCTTAGCCTCAAAATAAGTGAGTTTAGGCACTGGAGACAAATTCCTGGTGTGTCCAGTCACACTTGGCCAATAAAGCTATCCCATCCCATCCCATCCCATCCCATCCCATTCATTTCCACTCCACTCCACTGTTTGTAACATTTTTACCCATTGGTTCTTGTCTTCACTATGGCAAATTAATCTACATCCTCTTCCCTGTAATAGCCCTTCAATTATTAGAAAACTGCTATTGTGTCTTCTCTTGGCTGTCTACTATTTTGACTTGGCATCCAAGGCCATCATTATCTTTGTCACTTTTGTCTGCATTCTTTCCAGTTGCTCAGTCAGCATCCTTCTTATATTGTGAGGACCAAAACTGGGCCCTGTGTTCCCGGTGCAGTCTGACCAATACGATGTAGAGTAGAGCTGTCATTTTCTGTGTTATCACCATTATACTTCGGTTGGTGTGGCCCAAAACTGCACTGGTTCTTTTAGCAGTTGTAGCTCACTGTTGGCTCACGCTTAAGCTGTGGTCTACGAAGCTACCCACATCCTTCTCAAAAGTATTGCCTACCTATCTTGTACCTGTGTATCTGGTTTTTCATACTGAAATGCAGAACCTTTCATTTTTCACTTTTTAATTGCATTTGGCTGGATAGGGGCTAATATAAAGATCCTTTGAACCTTGAGCTTCTCTTTTGGGATATATTAATAATTCTCCCCACCAAGTGTGTGACATTTGTGGATTTATTGAACACCCTTTCCATCTCTTCATCTAGGTCGTTTATAAAGAATTAAAGAGAAGAGGGCCCAGGACATTATCCAAAATTTCCCATTGCATTTCCCCCTCCATGTAGAGATATATATCTATTAAGGATTGCTAGCTTGAGACAAAATTATACTTCTCTGCTGCTTGCAGTAACCTTACTTCCCAGAAGATTCTAGGAGTATGCAATTTATACCAATAAGGGTTAAAATCCAGTATGTTGTAGGATCCTAGCCACTTTCATATCATCTGTGGACCAGATTATGATATAGTATATCTAGCAGTAATACTATGGCAGCATCTCAGTTGTGTTTTGTTAACTCTGTTTTAGATATAGCATGTTATGTGACAGAATCACAAAGATAGACACAGCCCAGTGAAGAGTCTGAAATGAACAGGAACTATATATAAGATGTGGTAATCTTGTACATATCTTGTTCATCTTGTTCAGTCATACATTGAAAAACATCCTGGGAGATCATGTCCTATTAATCACTTCAGCCTATGTTTGGAATTTCAAATTACTAACTTCTTGTTTTAAAAACAAGAGTCAACTGGCAGCATTGTTGATTTTCAGTGATTGAGTTGAGGATTTAGGAGAATTAAGGAGCACAGCCTGGTGGATTAACAGGTGGAATTAACAGACAGGAGCAAAATTCTCCTCAAAGTAGCTGTTTTGTCTAAAAACTGATACTAAATTAAGTGGATAGTTGAGGCACCCAACAAATTGCCATACTTTTTTGAGGTAATGTTCTCATCTTACATAAGGCTCTTGTAGATGTTGTTATGTTTACTCCAAACAGAATATGCTGGCCATACACATTTATTCTTTTCCTCTATTCTCCAGGCTCTGGAATTCTAGGAGTTGAAGTCTACACACCCTAAAGTTGCTGAGGTTGAGAACACCACTGTATTCTGTTTTACAGTTTGAGGAAACAGCAATATTTGCATGAATCCAACTGTATGACTAATGCCTGTTTTACAAATAGAGGAAGCCATACTGTGCTGTCCAGACAGTATATAGTTGATTGGGAATTGGGAGCTGTCCCCTTAAGGGAATGCCTCATGGTAAATGTAGTCAATGCCTCATGGGAAATGTAGTTCATGTCATGTGATCACATCTGTAATCCTGATTGGTCACTGAATTGACCTTTGGTTGGGTTTGAGGGAGTTTCCTTTAGTCTTGCTTGGACCCCAGCATCGTGCTGGTGTCTTTTCCTTTGCTCCATCGTTATGGGATGAAGATAACTATATTTTCACACTATGAAGATGACTATACAAAGATTGGACATTAGATGATCTCAACATAACTGTGAGTTATACTTTGAGGATGCCTGGTGTGATCCAATAAAGAAACTTTGTATGGAAGCCTTTGTAGAGTTTAACTGCTTATCTCAAGTATTTGAGAAGATAAATCTTGCTTGGGACAAGAACACATACTATAAAAACTATAGGGAGAGTTTTGTAGTTCTTATAAGTAGCGAGTGAAGGGGAAAGCCTGCCTTGGACTCAGTCAATGAGTGAATGCTACCCTAGTTCTGCCATTCAAAAAGTTGAAGGGATTTGAAGCTTTTTCCGCCCCACGCTCTAGTTTATTGAAGCCAATAAAATGTTTTGAATGAAGGGACTTCTGGAAAGGAACAGAGAAATTGTTTCTTCCTGTCCAAATGAGAAGAGGCAGGTGAATATTAAGGAATGATCTTTTCAATGGGGAGGTTATTCCAGGTTGTGGAATAATCTTCCCAAGGAATCTCTCTTGGAGCCCCGTTGTGTTACAGTGCTTGAAGCGGCACTTATTCTAATCCCTAAGAAATCGTGGACATGAGCAAGGTATTAATAGTCTGGAGATGGGCAAGATTTATCCCTGGAGTCAAAAAAATGGAGGATTGTGGTTTTGATCTGCAGAATGCAGCAATTCGTCTCATGGTTTAGGGTGTGAATCATCCTGGGAAAATTTCTAGAATTGATTAGAGCCATGGTAATGCAGTGGTTAAAATGTAGCATTGCAGGCTGACTCTGCTCATTGCTGGGTGTTCGATCCTGACTGGCTCAAGGTTGACTCAGTCTTCCGTCCTTCCGGGTCAGTAAAATAAGGACCCAGATTGTTGGGGGCAATATACTAACTCTGTAAACCGCTTAGAAAGTGCTGTAAAGCATTGTAAAGCGGTATCTAAGTGCTATTACTACTATCAGGTGGTTTGTGAGTAGCTACCAAAGCGTACTTAGATGATTAAGGAGCCAGCTTGAGTTTATCAAAAATAAATCATATCATCTTAACATGCTTTTAATAGCTAATGGCTTGTCCTATCATAAAAACATTCTGTTCTCTGTATCCCATTTTCAGAAACGCATGAAAAATATTTGAATGGTACAGGTTGTACCTAAGCCATGTGTTATTCAGCAATTCTATAAATGACTTTATAAGGGAGATGCTTATGCTAATTACAGGGTGCATGCAAGGACATGTAACCTGGTAGTATACTGAATTAAGATTCAGAATGACCTTGACAGGTTACACACTGGGACATAACCAGGGTTAGTTGAAGGTACTGTGTTTTCTAAATAAAAGAAATTGGTACTCTCTTATTTCAATTTCAGGAGTAATTGGATTGATTCTTCTGGTGTTATACACACACACACACACACACACACACACACACACATATTTATTTTCGGAGGTTTTCGCGGGTATTTGTATGTGGATCTTTGGTTCTTCTTTCTCCCACGTAGCATTGGAAGTATCTAGGCGATGTTTCGATGAAGTCTCATTCATCATCTTCAGGCTTGTGTCTTCGGCCTTGTGCTTCTCTGAGTAATGTGAGCTTGCAGCTGCTTCTTCCTTTTAACTGCTACTGGGGGTGTGACTTGACTGGGTGGGGGCTTGGCTGTGTTCTAATTGGGTGGGGGTGTGTTCTCATTGGTTGGGGGTTTGGCTGTGTTCTGATTGGTTGGGGGGTTGGCTGTGTTCTGATTGGCTAGGGGTGTGTTCTGTTCTGGTGGGGGTTTGGTTGTACTCAGGTTAGTCTTAGTTGCTGGGGTATTTGAGCTGGTGAGCTGTGATCCTGTTGTTTGGCTTCGCGTTTGTGGTCATGCCACATCTTCATGGTGGGTGTCAGCTCGCTTCATGTATGGGATGGGGGGGTTTGAAGCAACTAGTGATGCAGCTGCGGTGCGGCCTCTGGTCTGTGGTCGTGTCTCATCTTCTGTGTGAGTGTGAGTCTGCTTTCTACGTGGAAGTGTGGTGGCAGCTTCTTGTGTGGCCCTCGTGGGTGTGGGTCTGGTGTCCTTCTTCATGTTACACTTCCATACGTATCCTTCCAATCTTGTACAATCAACATCTTTGTAACCATAAATTATGAAATTTCATTGTCCTGTTAGTTTCCAAACAATTGGTTTCCAATTAAAAATAAAAGAATCTACAACAAACCAGCAAGTCTTTTAGTCCATTTGATTTCGTAATTGAATTCTATTTCAACTCTAGTGATGAACTAAAGGCAAAACTTGAGCTTGAGTCCTAATTATTGTGATTTTCTTGCCAGTAGTTGCCAATAACTTTCCATTTTGGTCCCTCGTCCCAATATCAACCAAGGCTGACTGCATAGCTTCTGAAATGAACCAAAGTCATCTAGCCTTGCCCAAACCAATTCTGGTGGATATAGAAAATATAAGGAGGAATTAGTTGAGCATGTGACAGAAAAAATCCTGGAATTTGTTCTCAGTTGGAATCCAAACATGGAGCAGATCCATTGGAGATGCCCAGGGAGCAGACTTACCTAATTATCTGGGAGCAGTTTAACCCTGTTGGACCTGAGAAATTGGACAGTGCAACTACTTATTTATTAAATGTTTGTCCCTCCTCATTGGTAAAAGCTGCCAAGAGGATGACTTGCAGGTGGGTCCAAGCAGTAATTAATACATTCCCTGCAGGTGGGGGTATTCCTGGGGTCTTAGGAAACCTTCACTGGATCTCATCTACCAGCACATTTTCTGTTTAATTTCCCACCTCCCCTTTTTAGGGAAAGCGATGGAAGAAATGGTTATGCTGCAACTTCAGAAGATCCTAGATTAAATGGATTGTCTGGAGCTCTTTCAGATGAGTTTCAGGTTTAGTTATGGAAGGGGGACGACATTGGTAGCACTTGTAGATAATCTCTTGGAGGAGCGGGATAGGGGTAGTATGTTGTGGTCCACCAGTAGCCTGCGGAGATGGCAGCAGAATTGGACAATGGGGTAGAACATGAGCCAGTCCGGGAGTCTGGGGAGGACTCAGACAATGGTCTTGCATCCGATACAGAGATGGGGCCAGGGCCATCTGGGAGTTATGTGCTGACTCGGGAGCCTCCATAATCTGACAGCAGTGGGGCAGAGGAACAAGGGGAGCCTGCTCCCAGTGCACATGTGTGCAGAGCTGCCAGAAGGCAAGAGCAACTAAGACAAAAGGGATGACTCGGGAGTAAGGTTTGAAGGTGATTGCCCCTCCAGTAATTTATAAAGGAAGTGCAGCAAAGTTGTTTGCTCTGGTCGGTTTGGAACCTGAAAGCTCTGTGGTGAATTTGTGCTCCGTTTGCTTTTGAAAAATTAATTGGTACTTTAGTCATTGGCAGCACTTCAAGAAAGATACAGGTGTGTTCTTATCAGACTTCTTCCGAAGGACTTTGGCAGACTTCCATGGGACTATTTATAACTGGTTGAGACTCATTACAGGCTATGAATGATGATAATCCACAGCTGTTAAACTAAAATAAAAGGGTTTTGCATTTAACGTGTGTTTGTTGGTATCTCAGGAAGTCTTGGTCAGAACAAGTGCATCCATCTTTGCTCTTGTTCATCTCTTGGTTGTTTTTGATACCATTGACAATAGTATCCTTTTGGGCCAACTGCAGGAGCTGGGACTGGACGGCGCCATCTTAGGCTGGTTCAGCTCTTTTCTTCAAGGCAAGTCTTGATCAGTGTTTATAGGGAATGAGAGGTCCAATCCATGGCCTCTCCTTTATGGTATGCTGCAGGGCTTGGTGTTGCCTTCACCCTTTTTAAATATCTACATGAAATTGTTGGGTGGGATCATCCAACATCATGCGATGAGGTATCATTAATATGCAAATGATAACTTTATATCTCCTTCCCTAATGAGTCAGGGAATGCTGAAGCTACCCTCTCGTGGTGCTTGGACCCTTGGTAAGATGGAGTGGCTGTGGGTTCAAGGGGCGTTGGGATCTAGAAGTTTATCATCCTTAGTTTTGAAGGGGCTTGCACGACCCCAAACAGACCTGGTATGCAGTCTGGGTGTTCTAGACTCATGACTCCTGCTAAAAGAGCAGGCGACAGTCATGGTGAGAAGAGCCCTTGTGCAACTTCATGGGCGTGTCAAATGTGCCCTTTCCTGAATCATGAACCCTACGCCCAGTCACCCATGCTATCTCCCAGGTGGATTCCTGCAATATGCTCTACATGGAACTACCCTTGAAGAGCATTCAGAAGCTACAACTGGTACAGAGCACAGCAGTGCAGACAGTTTTGGAGGCTCCTTGAGTGGCACATAATTTGGGGATATACTCTAGAGACAAGCAAGATGTTTTTTGAGTATTATGCTGCTATAATGCAGTTTGTGAGCTCTAATGCTGTTATGAGAGCTGCAGTGACTACCAGCTTGCTTCCAGGTCCAATTCAAGATGTTGGTTTAAAGTCCCTTGTTGCCTAGATCTAGGGTATCTGGGGAACCATTTCATCCTGATGGAATTATCCTGCCGCTCTCCTTCCAATGGAAATGGCTTATTTTGGATCCCATCGGACAAAAGGTTTGGGTTGGCAGGGTCCAGGAGAAGAGTCTTTCCTGTTGTCGCCACCATTGTCTGGAAAAGTCTTTTCATGGAAATGAGGTCCAGCCCCATATTCCTAGCCTTCCAGAAGATTCTAAAAACTTTTCTCTGCACTTGGCCTAGGGCCCCAACATGGGCCTTCTATGTTGGGGTAGCTTACCAGGTAAATATCTATGGAGATTCTCAGTCATCCAGGTCATAGTTGTCCAAAAGGTGCTTTTTCAAGAAGGCAACTGGACTTTTTGGTTTTTCTTTGAAGATGTTTTGCTTCTTATCCAAGATAAGAAGTCTTCAAGTAGCTAAATGGTGGGGAATGGAAAGGAGTATAAATCCTTCCATTTCCCCACTATCTAATCAGAGCCGAAGAAGTTTCTTGGATGTGGAGTGAAATGTCTTCAAAGGAAACGAGAAAGACCAGTTGCCTCTTGGAAAAGCATCTTTGGGACTTACCAGGTAGAGAAAATCTTCACCTCCAGGCTGCCCATGGAGAAAATCTTCACCTCCAGGCTGCCCATGGACGCTGCGGGACCGTTGGGGTGGGGTGGCCGGGGCCACGGATTTACTCAAGGGCGGAACTTTGGGCCCTGAGGGACGTCCCCCTCTCCCTTAGGTGGCCTTCAAGACTGTCGAAGACGTTCCGCTATGAGGGATCCTGGGATCCGGAGCGATGGTGGGGCCGTGGAAGCCGGAGAAATGGAAAGAAGAAGCGCGGGAAACCCGGGATTGGCAGTTTTTTAATGGGGTTTTTTAATGGGATAAATGGATCCAGGGTGGGCAGGGGAGACAGCCCACATGGAGTTGGGGGCAGCCGGGCCGGCCCGCGCGCCTGGGGGGCCTCGGGGGTTTCCATGTCGGGGTGGCAGACTGGGGGTGGGCAGCCGGGGGCTAATTTTATCAGCATGGTGACTGGGAGGGGTAGATATGCTGGGGGTAGAGGGCCATATCCGGTATGGGGATCGCGCTCCCGATGTTTGCAAGCGGTAGCGTGCTCCGACCCTCCATACCCATCCTGCAGCCCTGGTTTTCCGGATTCTCAGGCCCTGAATACCCGGCTGTTGTTGTGCAATGCCAGGTCCGTGGTTAATAAGGCTCCCCTGATCCATGATTTGGTTCAGGAGGAGGCCGCGGACCTGGTAGGTGTCACCGAAACCTGGTTGGGCCCAGAGGGCGGTGTTCCTCTGGTTGAGATGTGCCCACCAGGTTTCCTTGCATTTCACCAGCCTAGGGTTCAGGGAAGGGGTGCAGGGGTGGCGGTGCTTATAAAGGAAGCCCTTCATCCTTGCCACTGTCCCTCAGACGGCTGGCTGTGAATCTCTATTTGTGAAGTGGGGGCAAGGGGTTCAGATGGGTCTTTTGATGGCGTACCTGGCTCCCTGCCACGTCTCATCGGCCCTGCCCGGACTCCTCGAGGTGATAGCCGGGCTGGCGGTTGAGACCCCCAGGCTTTTGGTCATGGGGGATTTCAACCTGCCATCGTCCGGTGAAACCTCGGGGTTGGTTCGGGAGTTCTTGGCTTCCATGACGGCCATGGACCTGACCCAGTTAGTTTCCGCCCCCACTCACATTGGAGGACACATGCTGGACCTGATTTTTGTCTCTGGGCAGTGGTTGAATGACTGTAATTTTGGGGAGTTAGTTATCACACCCTTGTCATGGACAGATCATTCCCTCCTTAGGTTGGACTTCCATTCCACCACCCCCCACTGCAGGGAGGCGGAACCACCTAGATTGTTCCGCCCCAGGCGCCTGATGGACCCGGAGCGGTTCCAGAGGGAGCTTGGGCCGTTTCCTGAGTCTCTGGCTCACAGCTCGCCTGGAGACCTGGTGGCCACCTGGGACGGGTTGGCCGCCGGGGCTCTAGATCGAGTTGTGCCCCTGCGACCTCTGACCTGGCACAGATCCCATTTGGCTCTGTGGTATACGGAGGAGCTACGGGAGATGAAGTGCCGGAAAAGACGTCTAGAGGGCATTTGGAGGGCGAGCCGTTCTGAGTCTGACCGAACACAGGTGAGATCTCATATTAAGACTTACCTTGTGGCGATAGAGGCAGCGAAATCTTTGTATTTCTCCGCCCTTATTGCGTCAGCAGAAAATCGGCCTGCCGCCCTGTTTAGAGTGACCCGCTCTCTACTTGAACCGAGAGCGCGGGATGACCTCTTGCAGGGTAGGGCGGAGGAGTTTTCCCGATTTCTGCATGATAAAATCGCTCAGATTCGGGAGGGGCTTGACTCCAATTGGATGGTCCCGGGGGAGGTGTCCGGGGCAGGTCTTGTGAGTGTTATCTGGGGGGAGTTCGATCCTGTGACCACCGAGGGTGTGGACAGGCTGCTGGGGGGTCTGAATGCCACCACCTGTTTATTGGACCCGTGCCCTTCCTGGCTGGTTTCGGCCGCCAGGGAGACGACACGAGGCTGGCTCCAGGGGATTGTCAACGCTTCTTTGAGAGAGGGGGTGCTCCCTGCCGCCCTGAAGGCGGCAGTGGTGCGCCCCCTCCTCAAGAAGCCTTCCCTGGACCCAGCTATTTTAAACAACTATCATCCGGTCTCCAACCTTCCCTTTGTGGCGAAGGTTGTTGAGAGTGTGGTGGCACGTCATTTCTCCCAGTACCTGGAGGAAGCTACTTACCTCGATCCGTCCCAATCGGGCTTCAGGCCTGGACATAGCACTGAGACGGCATTGGTCGCGTTGGTCGATGATCTCTGGAGGGCTCGTGACAGAGGGTTCTCCTCTGTCCTGGTCCTATTAGACCTCTCGGCGGCTTTCGATATTATCGACCATAGTATCCTGTTGCGACGGTTGGAGGGGTTAGGGATTGGTGGAACCGTCCTTCGATGGTTCTCCTCCTTCCTCTCCGACCGTTCGCAATTTGTGTTGGCGGGGGGGGGAGGTCCACCTCTAGGCCCCTGCTTTGTGGGGTGCCTCAGGAGTCAGTCCTCTCTCCCCTCTTGTTCAACATTTATATGAAGCCGCTGGGCGAGATCATCCGTGGTCTTGGAGTGAGGTGTCATCTATATGCAGATGACACCCAGTTGTACATCTCTACTCCAGACCACCCCAACGATGCTGTGGGGGCTATGTCCAGGTGCTTGGAGGCCGTGCGGGATTGGATGGGCGGGAACAGGCTTCGGCTCAACCCATCCAAGACCGAGGGGCTGTGGTTTCCGGCGCCCCGATATAGCCAGCTGACACCTTCGCTGGCTATCGGGGGGGAAGTTCTGCCCCCCGCAGAGAGGGCTCGCAACCTGGGTGTCCTCCTGGATGTACGGCTGTCGCTTGAACATCATATCGCGGCCGTCTCCAGGGGGGCGTTTCATCAGATCCGTTGGATCTACTGGTTGCGGCCCTTCCTGGATCGGGACGCCTTGCGCACGGTCACTCAGGCCCTTGTCACCTCTCGCCTGGACTATTATAATGCCCTCTACATGGGGCTCCCCGCGGGGAGCATCCGGAGACTCCAGCTGGTGCAAAATGCAGCCGCGCGGGTGATTATGGGGGCGTCGCGTAGCGCCCATGTGACGCCTCTCCTGCGCGAGCTGCATTGGTTGCCGGTGGCTCTCCGGGTTCGCTTTAAGGTTCTAGTTTTGACCTTTAGGGCGACCCATGGCATGGGACCAGGTTACCTCCAGGACCGCATTCTGCCAGTGATCTCCAACAGGCCAGTGCGTTCCCACAGAGAGGGTCTGCTCCGGGTGCCGTCGGCCGCTATGTGTCGTCTGGCGGCGCCGAGGGGTAGGGCCTTCTCTGTGGGTGCTCCCGCCCTCTGGAATACTCTGCCACCGGAGCTCCGTACCGGCACGGACCTGAGGGCCTTCAGGCGCGCATTGAAGACCTGGCTCTTTGAGCAGGCCGGCCTGGGCTGAGATAATGGTTTTAATTTGGTCTCCATAGCATTTAATTTTAAATTGGGGTTCTAAGGGGGGGGGGCGGGGTCTTTTTAGTCTCATTTATCAGCCGATTAATTTAATACTTTTTTAATTTTTGTATATTTGTGGGTTTTAGATGGGCTGTACACCGCCCTGAGTCCCCTGGGAGAAGGGCGGTATATAAATTTAAATAATAAATAAATAAATAAATAAATCTTGGTGTTTAGCTTTTCTATTTGACATTTTCTATTTAATTTTAATGATTTTTAAATATTTTATTATATTCTGAGCCATCCACTATATCAGTGAGATGGGCAGCAGGGAAATTAAACAATCAAATAAATAAAATATTTGGTGGAAAATATAAGCAAACAGGTTCTCTAAAATAGTATTGGAAACTCTGTAACAGTGTGAATTGCACAGTATGTGAATGGAACTAACTACTTTAAAAAGTTCTGGTAGGATATTATAACTGTATCCTGCACTGCAAAGTTTGCATTCTATGTGTGGCTAGATTAGATTACCTTTAATATATTTTTGACTATATTATTTATATAATTTAATTATACAGTCAAACTAACTCCTGCACACAGAAAATGGTTACATTAGAAATAGTTCTAGCCTGGCCTTTTCTTTTCCAATGTGTGGTAATACCTTTGAGTGAACAATTTCAATTTTGTGAGTCCCACAGCTGCTGCTGTAAGTGGTAATATGTAGATATGATCCAAGTTCCTAAAGGTTTATTGTTCCGAACTATAGCAGTATAATACTCAAAAAACCATCTTGCTTGTCTCTAGAGAGCATATCCCCAAATTATATTGGTGTTGGCAAGAGCTAAAATTGATTTACTGTGTTTGAAAAAAACACTAAGATCAATAGAAGATTGATTGTGTTTAGCAAGAATTGAAAGAGAACAGAGGTTTAACCAAAGAATGCCTTCAGAGATTGGCTTAAATCCGTGTAAACCTTTAGATTCATTTCCTGAGTATTTGGAGATGTAATCCTGTACCTTCTTCAGAATTCTTGAAGATGTATGTAATCAGTCACCTTTTGGATTCTATTTTTTTTCCTTCAGAAAGATTATATAGATCATGTTGTCTCACCTCCAGCCATCTTGCACCCTAGTAATTCTATGAATTGTACTGTGCTTTTGAACCTGGTTTTGTGATAAAAATAAAATTAGTCAGCTTAGTAGGGGAATTTAGGGGAATAGAAAAACGTTGGAATGGCTTTTAGTATGGCTGGCAATGGTATCTTTCTGGGTTGATATTGGAACTTGGGCTTTGATCTTTTTTCAAGGAAAGGATTCAGAAATTGATTATGCTGGAATTGGGGAGAGAGGTTCGACCTTGGAAGGACTTTAGGATTGCCTCAAGATTCTTTGTTATCCTTCCTTTCTTTATCCTTCCCTCACTGCAGTTGCATTAAAACTATTAGGGCAAATAACCTAATTAATTGATCAGAGTTCTCATTAATATGATTGGCTAAGGTCAGGAGGAGGTTGTGTCCATATATGGGGTTGGATTGGATAAAGACAAACATTACAAGTTGAGAATTAATTTAATTATTATTTGCATGACATTTATTTATCAGATTTAGAAACTGCCCATTTCCCTCAAAGAGGGACTCATTCTGTATTGTGGGTTACTGACGGCTCGCGCCACTGCCTGCATGTTTATCCAACATGTCTTCTGGCTGCACTGCCTACCTGATCGGGTTGTTTCGGACCGAGGAGTTCAATTTACAGCCCAGTTCTGGAAAGGGCTGATGACGCCTTTGGACGTGAAAATCTGCCTGTCGTCAGCGCATCATCCAGAAACTGATGATGGGATTGAGAAAGTCATAAAGATCCTGGAGCAATACCTGTGCTGCTTTTTGAACCAGCAACAAGACAATTGGTCGGATTATTTGACAGTAGCAGAGTTTGCATTTCATAACTCGCAGTACACCTTCATGCAAACAGCCCCTTTCTTCGCCAATGTGGGATATCATCGTTAAATTTAGTTATTATTTGCATGTCATTTATTTATCAGATTTAGAAACTGCCCATTTCCCTCATGGAGGGACTCTAGGTGATGTACAAAAAAAATGTTAAAAACACAAAAACAATATAAAAAATTAAAATAGAGACAAGGCTGATAAAACTCAACATTAAAAATTAATTAAAAAACAAGAAGAGGACCTTCATGGCCACACATGCTCCTCTATGAGCCCCAAGCGAGATGGCAAGAGCAGGCCTTCAAATATTTTTGAAATGCCAGGAGAGTCAGGACCTGCCTCACCTGTGGAGGGAGAATGTTCCAAAGAACAGAGGCAGTGATAGAGAAGGCTCCCTTCCTGGACCACACCAGTCAAAATTCTTTAACTGACAAGGTCTGCAACATCTCGAGGTGAGATGGGTGGCAAGAAAATCTAATACATCATACATACATACATATATACTTTCCCTGCCTACTGGGTAAGTCAGACTGATGTGATGGGATAAAGATCTTTCCATAGGTAATCTGGGCCCATGCCATTTAGCACTTTAAAGAGATAATAACTAACACTTTGAATCTGACCTGGAAACAAACCAGCCTCTAATGGAGCTCACATAGCAAAGGTGTTATATGTGCTGTTCTTTGGTCACACTCAAGCAGTTGCATTTGTACCAGTTAAAGCTTTTGGATACTTTTCAATGTAGAGCACATTGCAATAGTCCACGAATGACCGAGCGGAGAGGCTCCCTGTCCAGAAAAGGGCATAAATGGCATATTACACATTAAAACAGTGATATTTATACTGTATTGTTTGCACCATCGATTATAATGTTATTCCTGTAATTATTCCTGTTGTGGTAATGAAGTAACACAACAGAAAAAAAGGTAATTAAATTATGTTTAAACTATACTGAACTAGGAACTGGCCTTGGCATTGATTTGCGGCTGCAGGTATAACCTCAGACATACGGTACTTATGATTGTTCTGTCCGAAGGTATTTGGTAGCTGGTTAATCTGACAGCTGCATTTCTGTTTGGAACAATTACAGATGCCCTGGTACATCCACACTGTAGACTCTTGCAATGTGCTGACTGGTTGAATTTGTACAACACAAAATGGAGTTAGGTAGTTTGCAATTTAGCATGTTGAAGGAGCTCAGCTGTTGTTTTAACAGTTACAGTAAGTTAACTGAACATAATGCCATTACACCATAATGAGTTTTTTTTTGTTTGGGCCTAGCATGTTATATGAACATAACAGTTGTCCTTGAGTTTACAGTTTAATATATTGTGTGACTCAGGACACTGCATGGGATAGAAGTTTTGAGAAGCAGGAACATGGAGCTCCACCCAGAAGAAAATAAGATTGTACAATTTTTTAATGCCTGCTGAAGAGATATGTGGGGGGGGAGAAGGAAAGGTAAGAAAAAAGAGTTTCCCAGATACAGCAATTTTTTTTTGTCTGACTCTTTGAAGAAGTATATGCTGGTTCACGTGGCTTTAGAGTGAAGTGGAGATTAAAGCTGGGTTTTGTGTCTAGATATTTTGCATAGGGTGCCTATTGATGATCTCTGGAGGGCTCGTGACAGAGGGTTCTCCTCTGTCCTGGTCCTATTAGATCTCTCGGCGGCTTTCGATACTATCAACCATAGTATCCTGTTGCGACGGTTGGAGGGGTTGGGAATTGGGGGAACCGTCTTTCGATGGTTCTCCTCCTTCCTCTCCGACCGTTCGCAATTTGTGTTGGCGGGAGGGGAGAGGTCCACCTCTAGGCCCCTGGTTTGTGGGGTGCCTCAGGGGTCGGTTCTCTCCCCTCTTTTGTTCAACATCTATATGAAACCGCTGGGCGAGATCATCCGTGGTCTTGGGGTGAAGTGTCATCTCTATGCAGATGACACTCAGTTATACATCTCCACCCCGGACCACCCCAACGATGCTGTGGGGGCTATGTCCAGGTGCCTGGAGGCCGTGCGGGATTGGATGGGCGGGAACAGGCTCCGGCTCAACCCATCCAAGACCGAGTGGCTGTGGTTCCCGGCGCCCCGATATAGCCAGTTGACTCCGTCACTGGCTATTGGGGGGGAAATTTTGCCCCCCACAGAGAGGGCTCGCAATCTGGGAGTCCTCCTGGATGTGCGGCTGTCGCTTGAACACCATGTTGCGGCCGTCTCCAGGGGGGCATTTCATCAGATCCGTCGGATCTACCGGTTGCGGCCCTTTCTGGATCGGGACGCCCTGCGCACGGTCACTCAGGCCCTTGTCACCTCTCGCCTGGACTATTGTAATGCCCTCTACATGGGGCTCCCTGCGGGGAGCACCCGGAGACTCCAACTGGTACAGAATGCGGCCGCGCGGGTGATTATGGGGGCGTCACGTAGCGCCCACGTGACGCCTCTCCTGCGCGAGCTGCATTGGCTGCCAGTGGCTTTCCGGGTTCGCTTTAAGGTTCTGGTTCTGACCTTTAAGGCGATCCATGGCATTGGACCAGGTTACCTACAGGACCGCATCCTACCGGTGATCTCCAGCAGGCCAGTGCGTGCACACAGGGAGGGCCTCCTCCGGGTTCCGTCGGCTGCCATGTGTCGCCTGGCGGTCCCAAGGGGTAGGGCCTTCTCTGTGGCGGCCCCTGCCCTCTGGAATACTCTGCCACCGGATCTGCGTACCGGCATGGACCTGAGGTCCTTCAGGCGCGCGTTGAAGACCTGGCTTTTCGAGCAGGCCGGCCTGGGCTGAGAGAGGGTTTTAATGTGTCTCCAGTAATTTTAATTTGGGGGTTTTAAGGGGGTGGGGTGGGCTTTTTATCCGGCCAAATATCCAATTTAATCTTTTTTAACTTTTGTATTATTGTTGGGGTTTTAGATTGGCTGTACACCGCCCTGAGTCCCCAGGGAGAAGGGCGGTATAAAAATTAAATTAAATAAATAAAATAAATAAATAAATAAATATTGGGGTTCTAGGAAAATG
Organism: Bungarus multicinctus; assembly: GCA_023653725.1. NCBI lineage: Eukaryota > Metazoa > Chordata > Lepidosauria > Squamata > Elapidae > Bungarus > Bungarus multicinctus. The sequence goes on along the minus strand of CM042836.1, from coordinate 24,086,019 downwards.
ACTGTTAAGGCATGTTTTCAAACCATCAGTCATGTGGTGATGACTTGCACCTTCCCTTGTGCAATGTATTTCCGTTGTGGGTAGAACATCCCTCTTAGTCAATCCTCTCTTTTTAAGTTCACTAAAATTATCTGCATGTGGACTCTTGATGCAGAATATTTTGCTATTCTATATTCGAGAGTTGAAGAAGCTTCTTGGATGAGAAGAGAACCATCTTCAAAAAAACGAAACAAAACAAAACCCAGAAAGTCCAGTTGCTTCCTGAAAAAGCACCTTTGGGACAACCATGACTAGGATGACTGAGAATCTCAAGAGGCTGTTCTCCCATGCTAAGAATTCAGCCAATATTCTTTGCCCATCCCACAGAAGAGTTTTCATTCTCACCTGTTGGTTATAATATTTTGCCATTTTCACTGTTAAAAGATTGAACACATCTCTGCACAAAGGACATACCATATCAGTTTGTTGGAAGAAAAAGAAACAGGCTCTTTTGTGCTTTCCTTCTATTCAGCATGGTCAGCCAACTGAATATTGTATTCTCTAACCTACTCTTACACCAGGGTGCTCTTAGCCTAAAGGTCACTAGATATCTCCAAGTTAATTGCTAATTTCACTGCACTGGCCATCAGTATCAGATATCTAGCTGTCAAACAGCTTTGGTAAATACAGTATCTTTTTATTTGTCTACAGCTGTCAGTAATAAGTCTATAATACATTTTATTGTTTTCCTATATTTGCTTTGGGTTTTAATTGTAAAAATAAATTAATTAGTAATCAGTCAATGAGAGGTAAATTTCTTATGTCAAATCTGGAGGAGTTGAAAGGTATGTAGTTCAATAAGGCATCTGCAGTTGCATTCCAGAAGAATGTACGATATCGTGTAATCATGCTCTTCTTAGTACCATCCTGTCTCGTGTTTATAGCCAAACAGTATGAGGTTATCTGTCATGATGATGCCATTTATGGTGTTCTTCTATAATATTGTAATAGAATTTTTGCAATACGCTGCATAGCCCTTTAAGGATAAGATTTGCTCAAGTGCCAGAACTCTGAAATGTGTTGGTAAAAAAACTAGGAGCCAATGCAATTGTTATAATAGCCTTTTAAAAATCTTTTATTATTCAGGCAGGCAGCTGCTTCCTTCTGAGTATCTGATAAAAGAGGTCATAATTTTGTGAAATCTCATTCTGAGAGGTTTTCAAAGCCCATTGCCTCTTCATGGCGGTTATTGTTGCGTGTCACAAGAGTAGTTGGAAGAAAGTATTTGGGAAGGTTATTAACAATTTTTCCGTAGATTATTTTCAGTTGTTTTAGGCAATTTTAAATGGAGCTTGACCTCTTCAATATCAATGCAAATGTCATGTTTTCTTGAAGTTTTCAAAAGTGGATGGTGCTATAGGCATATTGGTTGTCTGAATCTTTTTAATATTTGGTCTTATTAAGAGGCAGAGGACAGGCTAGAATGAAAGTTAAGTTCTCTTCTACATTTTGTTGCTAGGTTGGTATGCTAGCATAGGAAGTTTAGTATCTGGACTTTTAAACAAAGCTTCTCGATAAAATTAATCCTTCTGACTTTTGTTAAATGTTCTGTACTGGAAGAAAAAGCATTTGGCCTGTACCACTCCTTCACCATGATTCCGAAGTTATTGTTGGGTCATTGAAAGGAATTTCTGCATCTGAATGTTGACTTGTGTTTCATGCAGTTGGTTATTTATGGAGCAGATCCAATTGAGATGATAGAGACATCATTATGCTTAGTTATCTGTGATTATTTTGAGCAGTGAGTCCTGAGGAAGCACACAGGCTTCTCTATATCTTAAATCCAGCATGGTGTGGACTGGATCTCTGTCCCTTCTGGTTAATAAAAGCATTGAAGAAGGTAATAGGGGCTGGGTATTTGAAGTGGTAATACATCCTTGGTAGAGAAACATTTCTTGATACTTTGAAAAAGATACTGATGTATTCCTTTCTCAAGAGGCCAACTCTTGGTCTAGCAATTGCAGATGAGTGCCCTGTGTTTAATCTTCTCTTTTAAAAAAAGCTGGTAGCTACAGAGACTTCTGGAAGAAATTGATTATCTTGATCCTTGTCAGTAAGGATTCAGGTCTGAGTACAGTACCAAAACCACATTGATCTTCTGTCTCGATGGCCTCTAGCAAGACTAGAGAAAGAGTCTAAATATCTTGCTCTTGCTTGACTTGTTAGCAGTCTTGGGTACCATCCACCATGGTATTCTTTTAGAGCAGCTGCAAATTTTAGGAGGGAAACCATGATACTTTGATAGCTTTCTTCCTTGAGTTGCCAGTTCTAGACATTTGAAGGAGATGTTGAACCTATGACTACTGAACTGCATGGTTCAGTCCTTTCCCTCATACTGTTTAATAACTACATGAAGCCATTGGATGAAGCCACAGGTCAGCATAGTTTGGGGTATTATCAATATACATGTTTCTCCAGTTCTGGCAAGATAGGTAATATGGGGAGATTCTCAGTTGTAGAGGCTGTCAGGATCTGGAGGAGGGAAAATAGACGTAAGCTGAGTTCAGCAAGCTGTGGATATATAAACCTTCTGACTCGAGTAAGGTAGTATATTTACTGCTAGATACATTCCTTCAGGTGGAACTTGCTCACAGTTTAGGGATTCACTGGATTCACACCTTCAGCAAGTGAAGCCATGGCCACTATAACCTTTGCAGAATTGTACTGTGTATCTTGTACACCAATTTTAACTTAGTAATATGTATTGTTACTGCTTTGATATTTCTAAGCTTTATGCTGCATGCTGCTTGGAGCCATTTTGGAGAACAATGCTACAGAAATACTAATAACAAATATAAATAAATTCCAGTTCTCTGGATAGAGTTTCCTTTCCTTCAACAATGAGCTGGGCACAAGAGTTTTCAGTAATTAACTTTTCCTGACCCGTGGCCTTAATAGGATCTTGCTTGTATTATAATGGTGGAAAATATAATTTGCATCTTTGTGGCTCTGAGTGATACAGGTAATTTATCATAGTGGTGCTATTACTAAGTCAATTTAGTCATTGAATCTAAAAATGGGCATTTCTTTCTATATGCAATGTCAAGTGCTCCTCCCGAGCATATGTTTTTTTTAAAGTAGCAAGCCAGTGTGATTTCCATTAGGCTCTGGTATCTGTGACAATCCATGTATTGATGCTAGATGTAGAATGTATATTGAGAAGTAGTTTCCCAAGGGAGAATGCTAGAAATGTAAAGAAACAACAGCCATCTGATTACATAGCACACGAGAAGCATAAAACAATATTTCCATTAATATTTGGAAAGAGTGGGAGGACCTATTGAGTTTAAACTCAAGAGGGTATAAGATGCAGACAACAGCTTTAACTGTCAAAAATCAATGAACTGTTTAAAGTGGCTTTAGTCCTAGTGTATAAGATCCTTTACTAGCCTTCCTTTGTTGAGTGTCTGGAAATCTCCCACCTAATTCAAACCTGCCATTATGAACTTTGTTTGCTGTGTCCTTTTTCATCATTTTCAAGATGGAATTTTGGGAGGCACATGATATTGGGATCCATTCCATAAAACATTTCATGTCCTGAGTGTTTTATCTTATATCTCCAATAGCTGAAATTTGGAACTTACTGAATCATTCATTTCTTAGTAGACAAGACTGTCAAAACATTGATCCTCTGACATGTATTACAGAAAATTGTTCTATTTGGGGCTAAGAATATCTATTCTCCTTAAATCCTTATCATAGGAGAAATGATGAAGATCTTTAATGACTTCATGATCAATTCCAAATTTGTCAAGAAAATTGTCCAAAAGGAATATAGGTATGTAAAGGTATCTTATAGCTGTTAGATACTAATCTCTTGTGCACAATGGAAAACTTCAGTTAATCTTTCCCTAGCATTGACTAGACCTGTATAGCTATTACATATTGGGAACAAAGTTCTTTTATCACTGTTGCACTAAGAAAGTGACTGTTTATGCCATGATGACATCACAATATTTGAGGAAATTTAACTCAAGGTTTTGTTCATTTTTCATTTGAGTAGTTGAAGTTTCTGAGGCAATGCAGAAAACAAGCTTCTTTGAAATTTCTGACCAAATGGTTGACATTACAATATAGTGGTAAATGTTCACTTAAGTTGAAAATATCCATAAGTAGCATTTGTCTGTGGCGCCATGACAGCAAATACTACAACTTGGTGTTTGGAATGTGTGAAGAAACTCTTGGAATCACAGATTATATGTTACTAAACATCAACGCTCTGAAATTTAAATAATTTCTTTTCAACATTAATTCAGTAGTTATGTGTTAAAAGTTTCAGGATGTCTCAAGAGGCATCATTTCACAATCTCCTCAAGGAATATTTTACTTTTTCTGCTTCACACATAGAAAGCTGGAAATTAAAAAAGAAGAAAATTCTCCATTTACCCGTAACTCTGCTTGTTTCAATGGATGTTAATCAGGCTTGAATATAGTATATTCTGGATTGATCCCAGAGTCTCTTCTGTGTGTTGATGAGACCACCAGGCTTGCTTGAATACAGTTCTGAGTTTCTGCTGTTAGTTTTATGGGGAAGAACTAGGCAGTTGAGTAAGATCCTTTATATCTGGTGACTTTATGAACATATCCATATCCATGTACAGTAGTTTTGTTGGCAGCAGTACAAAAATGGCTTTTATCTATTTTATCTTTTATCTTGAGACATGTTTTAAAATTATCCAGTCTAGACTTAACATCCCTGCTATTCCTTGGAGGTCTCCCACTTGAGCATTAATCAGTCCTGACTTTACATAACTTTCAACTTCAAGACAGTTAAATGCTGCCATCATTTGCTGAGGACCTTTAGTGAAGCAAAATTAGAGTACAGATTCCAACTTGAGAATCTTTCCCTTGTGTGAATCCATAGAAATGTTTCAGTGTAAGTTTTTTCCAGCCAGTGTAATGGAAAACTAGTACAGTTTAGCTGAGAGTTGAGACATTTGTGGAGCCTAACTTCAATGGCTATTTATATTTTTATTCTGCTTTTCCTCCCCAAAAAGTCAAGAATGGTATGCAAAGAATGCAAAACAAGACAGTTTACAAACAATAAAAATAGTTATTAGAGAAGAAAAGCAATTAAAACAAATTTTCCTCCTGGAACAATTGTTATCATAACCTATGACACTGAAAGTCCTTTGAATACTAGCCATCTGTAGGTGAAATTTCATGAATGAGTTCATGGATGCTACAATTTATAAAAAACATATGATCCCAAGATGCTGCAAAAGTTTGTAATACATGCAAATACACACACACACACACACACAAACATATATATGTTGCCAAACATCCAAAGTTTGATCACATGACTAGGGTTACTGTATAAGGAAATGCATTGTTAGGCATCATAAACTAAGAAGAATACAGTAATTCTTCTAAACAGATTTCTTTATTGTTCCTCAACTATAGACAGAATCTTACCAAAGCAAACTACCCTCATAAAACATATACTCTGGGAACTATTAAGGAGTGCAGTCTTCACCCTCTTTCTCTCACATAAACTATTTAAACTGAGTAGTCTCTTGGTCTTTTGGAATGCACTCCCTCCCTCCTGGGAATCCAGACTACATTCCATCACAAGACCTGAGTGTGTGTAACTTGTTATAATATCTTGGACAGTTGGAATCAAATTAAGTTGCAGTATACTCTAAGGCAGGGTTGTCAAACTCGATTTCAATGAGGGCTGCATCGGGGTTGTGTTTGACCTCAGAGGACCAGGGCAGAGGGTGGTCATGGTGGCCATGGTGGCCGTGGCCAGGATCGGTGTTTGACACAAGCTCAAGAGGCATTTTGTTTCTTTCCACAGTTATTTACTATAACTATTTTCCTATCTCTTGTACCAGATATTATGGGCAAATGTTTATTACTTATTCTTCATACTCCACTAAACTTTTTATTTCTAAATTTATACCCCATTGTTTAACAGTAAATTGCTTTTCCAGGCAGGAAAGCTATTTATACTATTGTATTTTTATTATTCATCTAATAATAAAAATATAATAGCATAAATAACATGATAATACAAGATCTAACAGCAGAGGTAAATTTCCAGGATACTAAATAGAAATGGCTGTCAATGACAGATTGTTGATTAAATGGACCTACAGTATGTAAAATCTGGCATTAAACTGTAGTATTAATATAGGATACTGCTTATTTTCTATCCAGATCAGCCACTTACTTGAGACCACATAATTATAATTCAGTCCAATCCAGTCCTCCTGTAACACTCTGCCGGCTGAAAATGTGCTGGGTAGAGGCCTTGTGGGGCCTCTGAGCTGCCTGTTTTCGGTCAGCAAAGTGCTTCTGGAGGCCAGGGAAGCCAAAAACAGGCTGTCAGGAGCCTCCGAGTGGCCTGTTTTTGCCTGGCAGAGTGCTTCTGAAGGCCAGAGAGGCTGAAAAATATGGGGGTGGTGGTGGCCCATTTTGGCTGGCAGAGGCACCATGGGCTGGTCCTTTGATATTTCCAGGCCAGCCCTGCGGTCCAGATTTAAACATCCCATGGGCCACATCTGGCCCGCGGGCCTTGAGTTTGACAGCCCTGCTCTAAGGAAATCTAGAGAAATCTAAGGCAATTTCACAAAACTGGAATCTATTCAGATATATCAATTTAAACTACTGTAATTCCTAATAGTACAATGCTAAGTTGAGAATTGAGAGTTTAAGTTTACATATCTGGAGTCACACCTGTATATTGGAGAATACACAGCTGGAGATATATGATTGGGGAAGGTTGGTTATAGAAATGAAATGGGCTGCAAGCTGGTTTGTCCTTGGAGGAAGAATTGACTCCACTCTCTTAAGCCTTGTTTGACCTGACAGTAGGGAATAGGGTCTTTCTTTTCCTGTATGTAACTATTTTTAACATTTATTTTTATTTGTAAAAAGGGTATTATTATATAAATGTTCTTATTCAAATCAAAGGTGTTTTTCAAAAGGCAACTGGACTTCCTCAGTTTTTTCCTTGAAAACGTTTCACTTCTCATCCAAGAAGCTTCTTCAGACTTATTCAAAGAGTGTTTATCCCAAAACACATAACTCAATGTCTGTGGAGATTCTCAATCATCGAGGTCATGGTTGTCTCAAAAGTGCTCTTCATAAGGTAACTGGACTTCTTGGATGAGAACTGAAACCTTTTTCAAGGAAAAAACCAAGGAAGTCCAGTTGCCTTGTGACAAGCACTTTTGGGACAACCATGACCTGAATGACTGACAAACTCCATAGACATTCTTATTTTGAAATTTCATGATAAAAATCAAGAAAGATTGTCTAGTTTATCCCACATTCTTCATGTTTTTCTTTACAATTATAATGTATAATGTGTCACAATATTTTAGTCATTTTATAATTTAGCAAAAGGATTTTTTTAAATAAAAAAGCAACTTCCTTTGCTTCAATAATTTACTCATTTAAGTATTTGGCCATTGTTTCAGTCAAATTACCTGCTTTGGTCAAATATATTTTATTTTTCCTTTTTAAAAAAAAAAAAAAGAGAGTTTTTTTCTTATAAAAGAAGACAGTTTGCATTAACACAGACCTTCTTTCCTTTTCAGCAATTTTATAGATTTGGATAAAAAATGAACAGTTATAGGATGCTGACTAATGAAACTGATTTTGTCAGCAATAGAGAGATCATTTTTGCTGTTGTAATAGGATGTAGTTTCAGTCCACTATGGAGTAAATGTGCCAGTATGCATTATCTTCTTTTCTGCATTCAGTGTATAAAACACTTCAGGAATTCAAATGACTTGGGGGAATTTACTTCAGTGTACATTTCTCTTTGCGGGCGAAGCTCTGCTTCTGCTAGGTTGACAGGCTGCTATTTCCTTGAATACGAAGGGGTACATTATAAATAACTTCAAAGCATTTAAACCAAGAGTAGAGTGTCGTGGTAAGTTCCTGGGGGAGCAATAGAGAAGAACCTGAGTTTTATCAGAACCTGAGTTGTGAATTAAAGTGCAACCAAGATATTTTAATTCTTAAACTGTAAAGGCTATCCCAGAGGAAAATAAAAAACCAGCAGGCATAAGACTACATAGTGGACCAGTTTCTGCTATCAATAGTACATAAATTTATATCTCCAAACCTGAAAATAAATGGATGAAGAACTGATTTATGGAATGTTGAGTCGCAGAAGCTTGGATGATTCTGAAATCTTAGGTGCATATCTTCTTAGCAAGTGCAGATCAGGGTGTGGAATAGAACCAGTTGAACCATCATTTAACCTTAAAATGAAAACATGGAATGTGGACTTTGTGTCAGAAGTCCACCTTTCTAGTACCAGGATTATATGGTGCCTACTAATCTTTAAAATTCTGTTAAGATAGCTTTCTCAAGACAGACATAGTTGTAGCATATGCATGCCTTGGCAAGTATCCCAAAAATGACTTTTTGAATAGTTTGTGTGGAATTAATTGGCAAAGCAATCTAATTAATTAGCTTAATATAGACATTGGCATCCATTGCCAGTATGTAGGCAAATTCTGTAAAATGTATTTAAACTTTATTTCCATCAGAGTGGGGAACAGAGAAGCACTGAGCTGATGGATGCACAGAAAAGGTGTACACTTTTTTTGTTGTTTCTATTTCGGAATAGCTTAGTTTTTTAAAAAAGCTTTTGTCCTCTTTCTCCTCTCATCATACAGTTGCATCTGGTTATCAAGAAAGGAAATGTGGGTGAAGTTGGTTGAACTGCTGCTCTTTTGTAATCACCACAAAGAGATTCATTAGATCATGAAAAAATTTAGAACTTAAAAAAAAAAAGAAACCATTTTGCTCAATTTTGCCCTTTTCCCCATGTACTTTTTGTTGTTTTTCCCAGGATCCTGGCGGAACAGAGAAAAGGGCTGGATCTGAACAAGGAGGTCAGACGGAAGCAGGGGAGAAAGGGAGTGAGAAACAGGGCTAAAAACCAAGAATCATCAAGTTTTAAAGTCATAAAGACATGGCAACAAATCAGTTAAACTGTGGGAAGACTGGATGGAAGAGGGTGAAATTATATGGATTATATTTATTCTATCAATACTGTATTCTTTCATAATTATCAAAAAAATTATTCAAGAAATAAAGCATCCCTTGCCAAAGCTGAAATGGTCAGTCCTATGTAATCTCTCTTGTGTAGCATATCCAGCGCATCAGAAGGCAGCTCTTCAACAGGCATTCCTGCCAGGCTTCATGTAGTTTTGTGTATTGTTTAGCTAGAAAAGAGCAGGTTATAGATATAATTTAATATGAAAACCTTTTTCTCTTCCACTTCCTACCCACACACACTCGATCCTTATGGCTGCTATAAAAACCTTAGTATATAAAAACTGAACTTTGTTTTGAGTGAAACCTAATAGGAACATGTTTTTTTAATGCTAACCAGGGGAAAAGGTGCAATATTAGAAAAATGTCCTCTTTATTCTTCTCTCGCTCTGGAAGGGAAAAAGCAAGTGCATCTAAGATTTCCATGAAATGAATGCTTGTTGAAGGAGAAAACAACTCTTGAGTGCCTGATAAAAGGTTTCATTTCACCAAGCAGTGATGTGATCCTCAAGAAAGCTTCTAATGGGTTCTGTCTCTTTGTGCATATGTGTGAATCAGTAAGAGATAGTGTATGTGTATGTGTACAGCTGGGCTCTGCAGCTGGAATATCTTACATGAGATGTTTTGTATGGAGGGAGGGAGGGAGGGAGAGAGAAAATAGGAATAGGTTCTGGTTTTTTTGCAGATACATTTTCCATCACATAGTCCAGCGTGCCAAAGCTTTGAGTGATGCTCTTGCAGACCAGTAATTGTCCTCAGTGTTCATTCTCTTAGTTCTGGCTTGTGGTTAGTTGCAGGCAAAGGAGAATGTTGTGGTAGCCTAGCAACTGGTAGGCTAGGAAACTATATTTCACTGGCACTAAAGTGGAGTTAAAAGGTGCTTTTTAAAGTACCTTCTGTGGAGGGAAAATCTGGTGGTCTTGTTTGAAAGTCAGAAGTAGGCCCAGTTCTCTAGCCCTATTGCTTAAATTTTATAGTGCTTTTTGAAGAAATTTGTTGCTAATAGGCAACTGGCATCAGTGCTCTAGATGTTTTGCAGAATAGTGTCCTCTGTTCTGTGATTCTTTGACATGGTACCCATCTTTTCACCTTTGGCTAGGTTCTCAAAGTAAACCATGGTTAAACAAACCATGACTTAGCACAAACTACCTCTAAATTTGGGGAAGACTTGCTGGACCATGAAACAACATTATTTAATCTAGGATTTAGCCTAGGATTCAGCTACAGAAAATTTTTCTGATCTTTAGTAAAATGTGGACAGGTGACCCATGGCTGTCCTATTCCAGACCAGTACTGAATCAGATCAGAACTGAATGTGGGCAGATACCCTGAACCAGTGGTGGGATTCAAAATTTGTTACTACCAGTACTGTGGGCATGGTGTGGCTTGGTGGGTGTGGCTTGGTGGGCATGGCAGGGAAGGATACTGTAAAATCTCTATTCCCTCCCCACTCCTGGGGGAAGGTTACTGCAAAATCCCCATTCCCTCCCCACCCCACTAACTTGCTTTCCAGCTCCGTTCTCCTGTGCAGGGTAACAAAAGAAGACCCAGCCAATCAGCTGGGACTCAGGAGGCAGAGAATAGATGGCTGGGGGCAGTCAGAGATGGGATTTCCCGGTTCTCCGAACTACTCAAAATTTCCGCTACCGGTTCTCCAGAACTGGTCAGAACCTGCTGAATACCACCTCTGCCCAGAGTCTCTTAATCATCTGGATTATCCAAAAATGCAACAAGCTTATCTAATTTCAATGAAAGTGAAGCAAAACACAGTCCATCTACAGTTCTTGGACAATTTTTTGGTGGTTGATAATGATTGATTATGTGGTCTGAACTCCTAGTGACTACATAGTTGGATTTGTTTCCAATCTGGTCTTTTTTCATTGATGTATCTGTCACCACTGTAATTGAATCCATTCAGCTTACAGTACTGCTGGTGTCTTTTTCTTCCTTTTCCTTCCATCTTTCCCAGCATTACAGATTTTCCTAGAGAGAGAAGTATGTCCAAATTATGATAATATGAGCGGATCATTTGTGCAAACTCTTGAGATCATTTGGGTGAGAACTTTGGGTTGATTTGCTTAAGGACCATCTGTGATATTCTCAGGAGTCTTTCCCTAACACTAAAATTCAGAAGCATCACTACACTTGATATTCTGCTTCTTCAAAATCTAAAAAGTGTCAGATTGGTAGCTATAATTTGTTGTTTTTATTTCAGAGGATGTTAGCAGGGATGTGATGTCTGTGAGGGGAAGGATGAATATATCAGTCCTGAGAACCGTGGAGATAATTATTTAACTCATGGGGCTTTTTTCAGACAAGAAGATTGACTTTATTAAGCAGTTGAATATATTAAACATATCCATACATACCTGATTGCATTATTTATTTTCAAATTAATAATATGTTGAAAATGGAATAATAAGCATAGAAAAGGGACAAGTAATACAAATATTAAGAAAAGAGAAAAGAAAATGTAACTTACCAAATAGACCTGTAGATATGAGTGCCACAATCTACTGTGTTTTTGATCAATCAAGACTTCTCGATAAGAAAAATAATATGTATGTATATTAGGAAACTAGTTTTAATTTTATCCATGCAATATGCAACATTCTTGCTACTGATAAAGACAGCCCTATTTAGTTGGGGGAAGTACATTAAATTTATTTACACACATAAATACAAAAACGCCAAGCTCCTTTAATGTTAAATTTGATTATGTTTTTGTGTCATAGTATGTAATGCAAATTGAGCCCATTTAATTAAAGTATATTTTAGTGCATTGTGCAAACCCCAAAGATGATTAATTAAGCATATCACATAAACACTGTCATTTAGTATCCTTAAAAGTGGGAATATGTGAAAATAGCATTGCTGAAAATAAGTGAGTTTGCCAGAGGTTCTTTAACAAACTGAAAGTTCACATAGAAGGCTACTTTCAACCCATGGCTGAATTAGCTATTCCTGGTTAATAAATATAAATTCTGTAAAATTACCCAGCCCAATGCCTACTGTTAAACCCAGGTATCTGAAAAAAGGTCCTTTCCCATTCTTTTCATATTTTTAAGAAGTGTTTTTCTGTCTGAATGCGATGAGAAGAAGCCTTTTGTTTTTACTTGGATCTATTGAGGCAGCATGATACGATAACGTGCCTGTGAAGTGAGAACTGTTTGACAGAATCTCCCTATGGGATCTGAGGGCAATAATTGATTTTTAGTAATTGGGCTGAGTGGGATGACTTTCACTAAGGGGAAAGAGTGAAAGAATTAGAGGGAGGGAGGGAGGGAGGGAGGGAGCGTGAGGGAGAGAAAAAGAGAAAGAGAGATTGTGTTTGGCAGTGATGGAATGGGCATATTAGTGAAGGAATATTTTATTCAGGCACCTTGATCAGAGCATGCTTGATGTTGCAGCTGCAATCTAGGAAACAGATACAGGTACTCCTCAACTTACAACAGTTCATTTAGTGACCATCCAAAGTTACAACAGCATTGAAAAGGATGACCATTTTTCACACCTAAAACCTTGGTAGCATCCCCAAGATCATGTGCTCAAAATTCAGATGCTTGGCAACTGGTTTATATTTATGACCGTTGCCATGTCCCAAAGTCATGTGATCACCTTTTGTGACCTTCTCACAAGCAAAGTCAATAGGGAAGCCACTTAACAACCGGGTTGCTAACTGATATAGAGATTCTCTTAACAACTGTGACAAGAAAAGTTGTAAAATGGGGCAAAACAAATGTCTCACTTAACAGCAGACATTTTGGGTTCAATTGTGGTTGCAAGTTGAAGACTACCTATACTTTTTCTTCCATGTGTGAATCAGGATCTGGTGCTTAGATGAATGGCCATCTTTATGCAGGTTTGAATAGGCCAGGACATTTTTGGGATCCAAAATTTCCAGTTATAAATGACATCTAAGCTTGGCACTCTTTCAATAGAGATACTGTCTGCTATAATTTCAGACTACATCCTCCGCAATCAATTAAAATGGGCTTTATTTTAACCACCTCTTTTACAATGTGGCTAGTTAAATGATATGCCTCACCAGTTCAGAGCATGCTGAATCCAGTTTGAGAACAATGTCCTTTCCCTTTTCAGAACAAGAATTTGTTGGGGGAGAGAAATGGAGAGACGGGGAAACCCGATACGGAGTTTTCTGTTTCTGTATAAGAAAACGTGACCAATTCTGAAGTGCTGTATAGAAAAGAATTCTACTTGTTATCTTGTCAGCTAAAAAATATAACATGCAATAACTTCGCAGCCACCAAAATACAACTGGTTGTTTTTGCTGCAGAAGAGGAATATATTGCAATTCTCCACTGAGCCAAAGGGAGAATCCTGGATGGGTAGCCTCTAGTATCATAGCTCTGCGGACCAAGTTGAAAAACTGAGGACACACCCCCTGGTAACTGTCCCCAGTTCTTAAATCGTTTTTAAAAAGCTAATGATAACAAGAGAGTAGAGCAGGGAGAAATTCCAGCTGAGGAATTCTGGGAGTTGAAGTCCATATATCTTCAAATAGCCAAGGTTGAGAAACACTGCCATATCTAATAGGTCTGGAGATAGAGTTTGGGAGAGGAAGTTGACTTTTTTAGCTTTAGCTTCCTCTGTGAGGCAGTGGCTCAGTTTGTACTATTTTGACTCTGTGAACGATGGAAGGATAAGGAGCTTAGTACTGATTAATTCTTTTTTTCTGTTTTCTTTTCCCCTTTAGTTACAGCAGGGATAGGACTACTCCAGTCCTGAAGCATTCTTGTACAGCAACTTGAGGCTAAATATAGGGTGGAGATGCCAGGCTTCATGATACTTTACAGTCCTGCCATTAATATGCATTCCTTCTTTCAGTGTGGTATTTTCCCCCACTAAAGCTGTGTTTCTTAAAGATTTTTTTTCTCTCAGGCCTCCTTCTCACTTTATGTATATTTACTAATGTTTAATGTACTTAGTTTTCCACATAGGCTGGCAAATAATTTTGATTTCATGGATTCCCAAGAGGCACTTGGGAATCCATGCTGTAAAGGAAGCACGTTAGTGGCTTTGAGAACGTTGCTATAAATTCAGGAGATCTCCTTTTGCAAAATCAATTTCTACTTTTCTCAGACAGTCTCTTGATGTCAGACCTCCAACATCAAATCTATGAAATTTATTTTCCCCATGAAAGCAATCCTTGTGAGTGGGTAGGGCTGAGGGAGTGTGACTAGCCCAAAATCATCCAGTGGTTTTAATTACCTAAGAGAGGAAGGCTGGAATTCACTGCCTCCTGATTTCTAGCCAAGCATCTTAACCGCTACACTAAACTGGCTTCTCCTTGCCCCAAGGACACGGTCACTTGGCATTTGGGGGAAGTGGAATTGAGAGACTAGAATTAAAATTCAAAGCTAGAGGCTTTCGTTTCCTTCATCCCTCTCTTCTTTGTGTGCCATTCCATTCTGCCTTCCCACCCACTCATTATTCCCTTTGGCTCCTTTTATCTTGCTTTTCCTCCTGGCTGCCAGTTCTCCACCAGTTTGGCTTAATTAAAATCAAAGTCTGGCTTTCCATTCAATAAACCATTTGTGGCTGATTTAATTTGTATGAATTAATAAGGTGTTTTGCTCCCCCCCCTTTTTTTTCTTTTTTAAAAGAGGAGAGCCATTTGATGCTTGGAATTGCTGCCAATCTATCCACAAAGATGGTCGGTATGATATTTTGGCGCATGGGAGAGATTAAATAATTTTTTGTTAAGTCTTCCATTGTGGGATGTCTACTAGGTATATATGTGTTGTACATATATACCTAGTAGACAGATAAGCCGTGCTTAATTACTATTTCCTCTTTTCCCAGTGAAAGTGCTAGGATCTCAGTAAAAGTGGTTTGAAAATGGCTGTGAGATTAGACAAAGGTCTTCCAAGTGTGGAGTTTCTTAGTCGCATGACATCCTTTCCTGTTTCTCCAGTTTGATAACACCACCAGTCTCTTTGTATAAAGTCTCTTTATAAATGAGAATATTTGTAGCTCAGGATTGAAATGAAGGGTTCTTGGCGCTCTCTGAGTTCGCTTGTTTTTTGCAGACTTTGCAGATGCTGAGGTAATTGATGCTGTTACCTAGTTAGGGCAATAAAATGTCTGCAAGAAAACAAGCAAGCTCAGAGAGCACTAAGGATCCCTCGTCCCTTTATGTATATCATATTGTATTATTTTCTTTTGTTTGCAATATTTATGTTTTTAGATTAACATGAAATAAAGCAACTTCAGTTCTAAAAATCATCAGTAAAAAAAGCAAAGTACCCAAAGACGTTTTGGTTGATTTAATGTTGTTATTGAAAATTTATGCACATTAATAAAATGTTTATGTATCTTTGGAAACAGATGGGAGATATATACAGTATGCTTCTCAGGAGAATGCTTCCCACTGTCCAGAAAATTAACAAAAAGGGTCAGTTCCCTGCAGGAATCCATCTCTAAGGCTTCAGGACTTCTAGAGAGTCTTCATTTTATGTTATAACATTCGCAATTAGCCCTACCCTTCACATTGATGCCAATGTCACTCTCATTAAGGAAGATAATTAGAAATGTTAGCATTTTGTCTACAACAGGCAGCCTCTCTTTAAGACAGATGGAAATATACGAGCCTTATGCCAATTTGATTTACACATTTCTCCCTTCTTTGGCAGTTTTCCTGATACAGAAAACTTTGTATAGTGGGGGCATCCTGATGCTACCAGCTCCTTCCCTCTTTAGGAAGCCAAATTGTCTAGAAATCAGTGTGTCTGAAGAAGTCCATGTTTGCATGTTGTTCATCCTTGTCATGGTTGGGTTTTGATAATGCAGCATTTGGCCAAATGGCTGCAATATTTTGCAAAACCAAGCTGTTGTCATGAGAAAATAGTGATGGGCCCATTCTTTGCCTATAAACAGTAGATACCGTTCACGAAAATGACAGCAAGAGACATTTGCCCTATGAAGCCATCATGTCTTCCCAGGAGGAGATAAAAGGCGTAGGGGAAATGCAAATGAAATATGAAATAACATTGAGAAACCTCATCAGATGCATATATTATATAAAAGGAAACTGAAAAAGGAAAATTATTCCCCCCCCCCTCCCTATGACGTTCGTTCTTAATTTCAGCATCAAGGCCAAAGGTTGCCTGTTTTGATCTTCTGCAGAGAAGAATTGGATCTATTTTTGGATATACCAAACTTTGCTAGCATCATAAGTGCTTCTGTCACAAATATGTTCTTGTGTGAATCAGGTCTTTTGAATATTTATTTATATAGCACCTTCTGTATTCATGGAGCTTTACCATGTCCCATGAAAAGCTTATAACCTAACATTTGAGAAAGGGGGAAAGTAAAATGAAGTTCAGTAAAGCTATTGGAAAACAAATAGTATAGCAACATATGCTTATCTAACTGCATGTCCTCAAGTACTGTAATTTTTTTTAAAAAGAATTTTATTACATGGAATGACTGGGTTTAGAAAGCTTGGATAAGAGTAGCAAAATAGGAGATTCCAGACTAACAGTATCTGATTGGCCCATTTTCACAACCAGATGTGAAACCTAACTGCAATTAATCCCAGCTGTGGATGATTATTGAGACTTGAGTAAGCATAGAGAAGGATTTTATTTTTTTTCTTCCCTGCTCAAGTATAAGAAGAAATAATTCTTCTATAGATGGTGTGTTTGTTTTGGGGATGAATCACATCAGGGCCAGTGGAATCTAAATAAAAACCATTTTTAGATGCAGATTTTCCTCAGGATTTGAGCAGGAAGGCCAATGTAAGTTTCAGCTATGTCCATATTGTATTTTTTTTTTAAATAGTGTATTAAGTGAATTGATCTTTCACACCACTGAGTAATATAGTCTGTTTGCAGCTTGAAAATAAAGGCCTGCAAAATTGCTTTCTTTAAGGTAAAAATGAAATGTAAAAGAATGTCCTTCAAGCTCTAAACATTTATCTTAATAATATTTAGGCTCAATTAGCAAGTTTTTGTCATTTTTTGTAGATTAATTTGAAAGGCTATTTGTGTGTCTGACAACACTTAGCATTAAGTGGATTTTATTTAGTGTAGCCAAGCTGTTAGCATTTTCCAGGTTCTGGGTCTTCAAAGCCATCAAGATACTGGCTTCATAACAGCAACATTCATTAGCTTTAATTGGATATCTTAAATTTGTAAAAACAGCCTACTGTATTTATATTAAATGGGCTCTGCAGGAGAAATAGAGAGGATTTGGTTGATAGCAAAATGTAGCTGAACGATTAATTATCGCATGTATATGCCAACATGTTGTTTGAGTATGAAAAGCAGAAGAAAACAGCAAATGATTAGCATTGTGCCAACATGTAACCTCAGTTTGACTCATGGTGTTTCTTCACTATATTTGGGGAATTGGGAGTGTAGTAAAATTTTGGAATAATCAATATAATTAAAAAATAATAGCTATTTTGTACTCTGACTAGAATCTATTATTAAGAGTTATCTTGGCTGAGAATCCATCTATCACTAAGATCTTTAGAAATAAGAGATGTTCAGCAGTGGAGCCTTCTGCCCATAGAGCATGTGCTTTGTCATTGAGTTAAGATCTTTGGACAGAACTACAATTAATTATTAGAGGAAGAGGCCCACAAGAGTCACACAAATTTAAAATAGCAGCCTGTGACCTGTAATATCATGAACATGATATAACAACCTCTTTAGTTATCTTCACCCAGAATGTGACTCCTGTCCCGTTATACACTTAATTGTTAATTGTGTAGTTCATCCTCATAAGTTTGAAAAGCTCCCATAGTATAGGCATCTGAGGGCTCAATAAAGGAGAGGGCAAAATGATATATAATGGCATGACGTAAATGATACCACGTAATACTTACATCAACTTTGTGATGTCATACCATTTATGCACTGATGTATATATTGCCATTTTAGTGTCATTGTTATTTGTTACAGATGTTGCTGCACTGTAATTATAGACTAATGAAAATGAGAACTAAAAAGATATGGCACCAAAGGAAAAAGTGAAGTGTTGAGAAAACTAAAATAGAGATTAATTAGGCACCAGTTCAGAGTGATCTAAAAGCCCAGTTTAGCTCAAAACATCAATATTGAGAGAAGATGGTAGCTCCCTTTTTTCTCCTGTGCTTATTCACAAGCTGTTGGTATAGGTTAGGTTACCCTGGCCTAGCTGTTTGAAGCAACATCAAGAGGAAATAGTATTTCTTAACAACTTGATGCAATTTTGAAACAGAAAAGGAAAAATCCTAACCTAAGCCTAAGAAGAAAGAACATATTTGGCCATGAACTTCCGCTTTGGACCTCTTGTATCATCAAAACATTGCCCAGACATTGGGGCTGAGAGACTTTAGGATATGTCATAAGTCCATTTCTTATTGCCACCTCACATCAGTCTATTTGAAGTATTACAGTACCATTCTGTCAGTGTCTCTGATATTCTGTTCTTGAATTTCATTGAGAAGGGTATATTTCTTGGAATGAAAAAAAGAAAGAATAGCACACACTCCATTTTCATTCATGCATCAATGGATGAAGAGTTCTTGGGAGATTGCATCCAGGTTTTTCAGAAAATATATAATGGGAAGAGAACATTTGGCTTGTTTACAGTGATCTTTTGTTTATTTGCATCAGAAACATCACAATCAAAATAAAGCATATAATACAACATAAAATTTAAAATACAAAATTAAAATATGTACAAGTCAAACAAATCTTGCCTAGAAACTAGCAACATTAATTGTGCTGTCGTGCTGCAATGAATCCTCAAATGTACACTGATCAGGGCACAAAGGGTAGGTATACATATGTGTGGTTGTCTACATGTTTACAATGGTAAGAAAAGGGCAGATGCAAATAATCTGTTTTTCACTTCGCTGCTTCTAATTGCCCTAGAACTGGAGAGCCCCACGGCACTTCCATCCATTTGCCATAACAAACCTGGCCCCATCTATTATCCAAAGGAACAACTTCTATTTAAGCAAGAGCTTCAGTAAGTTAAAACCAGTCCAGACTGAGCCATGTATAAATGCCATCTTACTGCTTACCACTTCATTTTGGCCTTGAATAGTCAATCTGACTTTCCTTCTTTTCCTACTATTTCTCGTCTCCCATGTGCCTTGTCTTTTTTGACTTTAAGTCTCAGGGCAGGTCCAGCTCAGTATCTTTTTTTATGACTTGAGTTATTTTGGCAGACAAAACTGATTGAAAAACAGGACATAAAATGAACAGTATGTCAGTGTTTGAGGTTTTTTTAGAATGCTATGTGTTTGAGAAACAAATCTGTAATGTAGTGTGACATCCCAGATCTGCAAGTTGATCTGGGCAGTCCCTTATCTAAAGAATGGAGGTGTGTCAGCCAGTATGATGATTTCCCAAGGCTAAAGTTAAAGCAAGTTGGACTTGCCCTCAATTTGAGTGCTATCATCTGAATTAAATACAGTCTGATAGGGTCAAATCCGAAGGCTTCTGCCAGCATGGGAAAATGAACAGGTTTTCCTTTCAGTAGCTCCAATGGTAGGGTAATAAAATGGGTCAGTTCCACTTTCCCCCTGATCCAGGGTGGATTGTTCAGAGTTTCTCTTAATTTGTCCCTTCCAAATCCCTCTTGATGTTTAATGTCCTTTTATCTCCTGTGTCATCGGATTTCTGATTGTAGAGGCAAAATGGCAACGAGGAAGCTCCCAAACATACAAGTCTTTGTTTAATGCTTCACAAAGAGATCCTCAAAATCCCATGACTACTGCCAAGACCCTTACGATTATTTAGTTAGGATATTGTTATATCTAGTCATTGATTAATAGGTTATATCTGCATCAAAATTGCATAGGAGAAAGAAGCATGGTTTTTTGGGGGGGCTTTAAATTACAGATTATTACAGCCAGGGAAAATATGATTTGACAGCAGCAATTTTTAAAAATGGATATATGTATGTATGTATTTGAATTTATTAGCCACTAACTTCAGTAGACTCACATATGCTTAATTATATATATTTTAAAGTTGTGACTAGAAACTCATTTTGGAACCTTGCAGACTTTATAACGGCAAACTGTGCCCAAAGATAATGGATACCTGTATCTAGCCATATGTATATGTTAAAGTTGCTGACTGAGTGATGGAAGGTTTTAAATATACAGAATGTTTGATTGGACTCCATCTTGTAACCCTCTGTTTGCTAATATTGCATTTCTCCCCTTTTTCAGTTGGATTGCACCAGTTTGGTTCCCAGTGGCCCATGGAAGGCATCGATTCAGTGGAAAGTGATGAAGATGAATTCTTCGATGCACGAGGTTTGTAATCCTTCTTCATTGGTTCTGAGCTGTCAGGTTTTTAACAAGCATGATCTATGTGTAATATTTACATTGATAGTAGCAAATATCTGTGGCTCGGGGGTAGGATGAGGGTGAAGGTTCATTCTCTGAGCTTGTGGGTTGGTTTACAAACATTTCGTAACGAGGCTAGGTAACATCTTCAGCGGAGTTTAGGGGATGTCAGTGTCAGTGTTCCTCTGTTGTGACTCATCACAAGACTCGCTGATGACTCACACTTGACCCATCATAAGACTCTCATTTGACACACTCACACCTATAGCCCTTATAAACTGAAGAACACCGACACTGACATCCCCTAAACAGTGAAGAAAGTTACCTGGCCTGGTAACGAAAC
Source organism: Bungarus multicinctus (assembly GCA_023653725.1). NCBI lineage: Eukaryota > Metazoa > Chordata > Lepidosauria > Squamata > Elapidae > Bungarus > Bungarus multicinctus. The sequence continues at coordinate 24,065,293 of CM042836.1, read as the reverse complement.
ATTTGTAAACCAACCCACAAGCTCGGAGAATGAATTTTTACACTCATTTACATTTAAGTTTAGCTTTCTTAAAATATAAAACTACAGTTTTATTCTCCTTTTAGGGCTTTATTGAAAACTATTCCTGTAGATCAGCTTTGCAGAAAAGAATTTGTAATGGAGAATCTCTCCAGAGAGGAAAATATATGGCTAATTTGTTTTTTAAAGAAGGGAAGAGGAAGGTGCTGTAGCCACTGGTGATCTGAAATTGTGTAAGGTTTTTCATTTTGGAGAGGATTTTCTATCTGCATGGATTAGTGAATATTTGAATCAAAAGTTGAAATATGTTGGACATGTTGCTCCAATTAAGAGCAAGACAGTGCAGATTTTCTGTCATATTAAATATACATTTCTTGAGAGAGGTTGGGTAAATTTTTGCTTGTTGCTTGTTATGGTTTCCCCTCTTTGATCTATTTGCTCAGGGGCTGAGATTTGATGTGCCAAAACTAGACTGTGGACTCTTTGTGGCTGGTTCACATACCATAGTTTAGGTTAGCTAAAAATAAAGTGAGGAGAAAATTACAACTCATCCTTCTCTGCAATTTTGTTTTTGCTTGACAGAGAGAAACAAAAATGCCCTTTTCAAAGCAGGCATAAGCTCTTAGATCAAAGCCTGCTCTGGAACTTCTCAACTTATTCAAAAAGTGTGCCACTGTTTTGTTAGTAAGAGGGTTTTTTTTGGACATTTAACAGATTGTTTTACTTTGATTTTCTGCCATATGTGTAAAAGGTCCTTCTGCTTAAAACCTAGTGTTTTGCAAGGCTTTGCAATGAAAGATAATGCCGGATTACATCCTTTATCAAACATTTTGGGTATATCTCTTTAAATCAATTTTTCTGCTGCTTGCATTAATTTAAGTGGGATTTGTGATGGAATTTATTACTATATGATCATCTGTATATGAATGGAGGTAGCATTTTGGTTTGGTTGCACTATGAGTGATCTTAGTGAAAGCATGGCATGGGAAAAAAGTTTTTTTCCCCTCAGATTTGTCTCTGGATCTTAGAAATTGCCAAATTAATTGCTTGCTCAAATGTTGTAACTCGAAACTCGTTTTGGAACTTGCAGACTTTATAATGGCAAACTGTGCCCAAAGATAATAGATATCTGCAGCCAAAACAACTTTTATGGATTGTTTGTTTTCTTTCATTTATCTGCTTTAGAACCTATTTATTTCTGACTTCCTGCATGTAAATGGCATGGTCCAATTAAACTGAGGTCCACTTAATCATTCTGATTAATTTTGGATCCTCTAAATTTAACAGCAGATATGTTCTCTCTTTAATTGATGAAAGAGCTATGGGCGTTAGTGGACCATTGCAGAGATGAAAAGCTCATAATAAACTAAAATCATGAGCCAGTAGTGTGTGGCAGCTCCCACAAAAGCTAATACAATCTTTGGTTGTATAAAAAGAAGCATAGAATCAAAATCATGTGAAATATTAGTACTGCTTTATAAATCTTTAGTACGACCACACCTGGAATACTGCATCCTGTTTTGGTCATCACATTACAAAAAAGATATTGAGACTTTATAAAAAGTGCAGAGAAGAGCAATTAGGATGATTAAAGATCTGGAGACAAAAACATATGAAGAACTGTTGCAGGAATTGGGTATGGCCAGTCTAGAGAAAAGAAGGACTAGGGGTGACATTTCTTTTTTTTCAAACTTTTTGCTTTAAGATTCCTTGGATTTATTTTATTTCCCCCCACTTTTTATTAGTTGTAATATAAAAAGAAAAATACAAAAGCATATCATAGGAAAAGTAGGGGAGGGAAAAGGGAAGAGAAAAGTGTAGAGAAGAGGAAAAGAAAGAAAAGGCATTGACTTCCAACTCCCTTTAGTGCAGTAGAATAAGAAATAACATTGAACCTCAGCTGATTACTTTTACATAATACCATAGTATAAACTAGACATTTCTATAACAACAAATCTATCTAATCAGTAAAACCCAAAATCAAATTTTCATTTTTTCCCCCCACCTCAAGCACAAAGTCTGGTTTCCAAGTAGAAACAAAAGCACTTGTGTTTTTCTTTTATCAAAACAGTCAATTTAGCCAACTTTATTAATTCCATTAGCTTTTGCAACCATTCATTCATTTGTAGGAAGTAGAGCATCCTTCCATTTTTATGCATAAAATAACCTTGTTGCCGTCAACATATATAACATCAAAGTTCCAAGGGGTGACATGATAATATTCCAGTATTTGAAGGGCTGCCACAAAGAAGAGGGGGTCAACTTATTTTCCAAAGCACCAGAGGGCAGGATAAGAAACAATGGATGGAAACTAATCCAGGATTAAGGAGAAACTTCCTAACGGTGAGGACAATTAACCAGTGGAACAGCTTGCCTTCATAAGTTGTGGGTGCTTCATCACTGGAGGTTTTTAAGAAAAGACTGGACAGCTATCTATCTGAAATGGCATAGGATCTCTTGCTTGAGCAGGGGATTGGATTAGAAAACCTATAAGTTCTCTTCCAACTCTATTCTGATTGATACGCTGCAAATATTGATGACAGATAACAAGATAGATCTAGTTTCAACCTTCAAATAGCTTGGCACACTGTTTTTACTCTTTGGAAGTGGGAGTGGAAAAATGATCTACCAAAGCTTTTTTATTTTTTAAAATAAACATCTTTTTGTGACTTCATGTATTTTCTGATCAGTGTTCTCTTCTTTGATACTATTGCTGAAAAAATGGGCAGCTGCTATTTTGGGGGTTGCTCAGCTAGATCTGTCATTTAAAGCATGAATGGTATGTGTCCTCAGACATACGTTTTAACAGAGACTCAGATTCTCCATAGCAACCACAGATACGTAGTGACAGGACCAAAGTCAATATTTTTGTATTCAAAGATTTTTTTAAAAAAAAAACAATATTAGTAAAACCTGGGTTGGTCTAGATTCTCAGTGATTTAATGCTCTAATACATATGCACTGTCTATTAAAGCGTTAAATCAATGAGAATCTAGAGCATTAAATCTGCAACTCACAGCAGAAACAAAATGCACAAACAGAACACTTACAGCATTAGATTAAAATCTTCAATAGGGAAGACACAATAGGAAGCTTTCTTTTTCCACATGATAAATGCACTTCTTGAAAGTTATAATGTGAACTTTAAAGGAAGGTGTCACAGGAACAAGCAGGAGCTTCTCTTAAAGTACAAATGTCAATTTTTGAGTAACTGAGTATGACTTTTTTTTTTAAAAAAAAAAATCCAGTTTACCTTAGTGTCTACATTATTACGCAGAATTCCAGCCTGGCAGGTTTTTTAAAAAAACCTGTAGAACATTTTACTGCTATTGTCTGCAGAAAATGCATATATAAAATGAGTAAATTGAATCTAGTACTTAAGGAGATTATGTAGTAAAAAGTAAGGTTTTTATTTATTTATTAAACAAAAGACACTGGGCCAAGAATGAAAGTGGATTGAATATGAAAGAGAATGACCAGAAGTAAGTTGTGATAAAGAGAGCATGTATGAGGATCAAATTACAAAACAAATATATGGAAGAAAAATGAATGGATTTAGAGGGAGAGGAAAGATAGAGAAAATAATTGATGAAATTGATTCTGAAAAAAATGTAAAGAACAATATATGAAGTGATACATGAGCATGGTGAGAAGTAGAATGATTTGTTAAGATAGAAAGGTGTGTTGTCATAGAATAATGTTGATGTAAACTAGTTTTCTCATGTTTCCTTTTCTTTTTCTTCTCATGCCTAATTTCTCAGTATTTTTACTCCTTTTTATGTGCAAAATGTTGCTTTCCTCTAAAGAGAATAGTTATATGTATGTAGTAAATGCACATCTTCTAAATTAGTTTTATGGTTTCATCATATCTTGGTAACAACTGACATACACTGCATTGTGTACAAATATTCTTAATACAGATTATATTGCTTGTTTATTTAAAAAGATATACTTTAAAAAATAAATTTCCTAATGATGACACTTAAAAATCAAAGCTATCACTGTTTCATATTTTATGCCAATTTCAAAAGGATATCTGGTGGCAAAGGATCTTTGCAGAATTGAGCACTTATGGTTCATGGGTACAGTGAATCTAGAGTTAAATTATCTTCACAAAGTGACCCGATCTTGCCAAAACAGTAGTTACATATGGCTGTAATTTTTTTCATACTGATGTCAGTATATGCATAGATTTTGAGTATATCAAAAATATAAGACATGAAATTTAGAACAGCAAAAATACAATGCACAATTTTATACAGTTTGCAAATCAGTTTATGGAGTTTACTGGAGCACAGTTGAAGACAGATAATTTCTTTCATGGTCAGTCTCTTTCAATAAATTTGTCCATCAGTGGCTATCGGTTGTAGTGATTATATGATAATCCCGAAGACTCTCTGAGACATAAACATGTTGGAAAATGTGAGGTTTTCAGGAGACTAGTGGGATTTTTAGAACCATGATCTACTTAACCCTTGTGAGAAGAGAGATTCTGGTTTAAAGGGGATTGGGCAAGTTGGTATCCTACACATACTTTGATCCCTTTAATTGCTGTCTCTTGATCATACAGAATAAGGTTTATAACTATCTGAAGGGCACCCACCAGTTGATTACTCCAAGAGGATCTATCTTGATTTGATCTTCAGGGCTGTTCGCATGATGATGAAATGCCTGGAAGGGAGAATCAATCCCAGTAAATTGTAAATTATTGAAGCATGGAACACAGCAATTTTATAAATATGCTTCCTCAGTGAATGAATGAATGAATGAATGAATGAATGAATGAATGAATGAATGAATTGACAGCAGATGGCTCCCCTTGATTTGAATTCAGTTTGATATATTTTGTACACAATGAATGGCAGTGTGCTTGATAAACGGAAAGGCTTTGTTTAGGAACTCTTGAAGTAAATACTTTCATTTCAGAATTTTTCTTTCTTTGGTTATTCTAAAAGAAAAGAAGGGAGCCTTACAGATTCCTCTCTACACTGTACTTTTTACACTGTTGAGGATTTAAAGGAGGGCAGCCTTGTAGTCAGCTCTCATGAAGGTTTCTTAACTTGGAGCAAAACCAGATTCCATATTTGAAGTGGGTCTCAAGTAGCCATATTTAGTTGCAGATCAGATGATTTGCTTTGGATAGTTTGCATCTTTGTCCAGAAAAATGTTCAAGCTTCTATCTGATTTCAGGGACTAGTAGAAGCAGTCAACCACTATTTATCATCTGTGACAGGTTTATTGGGAAAAAAGAAACTGCAGCTTAATCCAAATAAACAAAAAAAAAACCCAAATACTTTTGATGGATGAGTAATTTGACTGGGTATGGTTATGCAGCCTGTCATGGATGAGGCTGCAGTCCTATTGGAAGTTTATGTTAACAATTTGGGAATGCAAATTGCTTCTTCTGGGTGACAAGAACATTAAAAACAAAGCTTTTTCCAGCTTTTGTTGGGCTTCTATTAATAACTAATATATCTCCATCTTATCTCCATCTATGCCTTAGTTGTTTCAAGAATAGAACATAGAATAATAGAGTTGGAAGGAACCTTGGAAGTCTTCTAATCCAACCACTAAATTGCTATAATCATACTACAGCATGTAAAAATAGCCTTGTCTTTAAAAGCTTCCAGAAACTTCCACAAATGCAAATAATTACAGGATGCTGTCTAGACTATCTCACAACCGTTTTCTGGACTATAAATTTGTTTCACTTTTTCTGTCCTCATCTTAAATGGTTGGCATTAACATGTAAATCTTCCATTATGTATGGTATAAACCAGGGCTGTCAAACTCACGGCCAAATGGGCCAGATGCATCACACGCTGGTCACACCCACGCCCAGTTTAGTGGAGGGAGAAAAAGTCCCAATATGTCACCTGATGCCACAGTGACGACGTGAGTTTGATACCCCAGATCTAGGCAACTCAAAGAAGGTCTTTCTTCTCTTCTCCCATCATTATCCAGAACTTTACTTCTTATCTTACAACTTAGGCTACATTCATGCGATACTTTTATCCAAATCAGATTAAAAAATGTATGTATTTGTACAACATGTGCTTAATTGCTGATAACTTCTATTAGCTCCATTAAGAGAATGTTTATGCGGACCTGGCTTAGAATCTATTGTACACCCAGCTTGTTTGGTTATTGGCAGTGAATAAATTCTGCAAATCCAGAAAAATGATTTAATTCGGTAAGCAGATTCAGCATGCTGGGTGAATGCAGACCCTATGAATTATACTGGACAGCTTCTGTCAGTCAGTGTTAAATAGTTGGAAAAATGATTATTTAAAATTTCCTTTGGGAGAATATTTTCCTGATCTGCTTTAATTTTTTTTTTCTTTTTCAACTTTAGTCTCTAGAAATTATTGCTAGTACAGCTGTCATAAGTTAGGATTATATTTCTCTTATTATTAGAATAATGCTTATATAAATGAGTTTTAAATGTGTTAATGTACCTGAATTCTTCTGGAAATAAGATGGGATGTAAAGTATTTAAAACAGGGGTTCTCAAACTTGGCAACTTTAAGACTTGTGGAATTGAAGTCCACAAGTCTTAAAGTTGCCAAGTTTGGAGACTTTTGATTTAAAACAAACAAATAGGTGAGGAGGTTATTGCTTGTAACTCCGTACCATTTTATAGGGGGGCTATCAGAGGTGGAATTCAGCAGGTTCTGACCAGTTCTGGAGAATCGTTAGTGGAAATTTTGAGTAGTTCAGAGAACCGGCAAACACCCCCTCTGACTGGAGATTTTACAGTATCCTTCCCCTGCCACGCCCACAGAACCGGTAGTAAAAAAAATTGAATCCCATCACTGGGGGCGATGACTCAGTGGTTAAAGACACTGAGTTGGTCACCTGGGAGGATGAGAGCCTAGGTTCAAGACTTGAGTGTTGTGCAATGGATGAGATCCCATTGCTTGCCCCAGGTCCTACCCACCTAGCAATTCGAAAGCATGCAAATGTGAGAAGTTAGCACTTAGGTGGGAAGGTAACAGCTTTCCGTGCACCTCGGTGTATAGTCATGCTGGTCATACGACCACGTAAATGTCAATGCTGGCTCCCTCAGCTAAGAAATGGAGATGAGCACTGCCCTTAGAATCTGAATCAACTGGACAGGGAAAACTTTTACCTTTACCATTTTACTGGAGTCCATAAATAGTGATTATATGTTTTCAATTTGTTTGGTTTTGCCTGAAAATAGTGGGACATATAGTGCATGCCATCCATTTGCCTAAATTAAACACCTTCCCCTTTAAAGTGTGGGAATTCCTATATTCCTATGTGGGAATTCCTATTTTCCAGATAATAGCCATTGAACTCTCTCTATATTTTGTAGCAACCAAACTCGTTATAAGCATTAGGACCTACTTCAGTAATAAATTGTTCCAGTGCTTGGAGTCTTCTGTATAGTCATTGCATCAATAATCCAAACCCTTTAGGGATAGACAATTTACCTCTGCCTTCTATAAGCACACAACAAGTGCTAATGAGTCTTAGTTGCTGAAGGCAACTTGTGCAGTCCAATCCCCTGAGTATGTCATTAGTTAAGCTAGATGGCAACTGTACTTAGCTCTGTGTCTCCCACTGAAATGGAGGACAGCCACAAGGAAAGGAGAGATGATAAATAATATGTGAGGTCATATTGTGAGTGGGAAGCAATTGCTGGCAACAGCTAGGGCAATACTTTTAGTATCAGGAGATCAGCAAGGATGGTGCTGTGTCATTCAAAAATGGCATCTATATAAATGTTCACTATTCACTTGGAATATCTACCCTTTAGATATTATCATTGTGCTCTGCCTAGAATTTGATATAGTGATAGAATGTAAGTACTGGAAATAAAAGAGAGGTGTCACATTCTAGGCCTCCTTGAGGCAGGGATATTATATGGGGAATATGTCCTTGCAAAGCCCTCTGGAAAACCTGGGTATTTTCCACTTAGGCTGATTTTGCTTTTTGTTGATTGTCAATGAACTAATTCTGCCTCTGCTTTCTAGGCCATCACTGAAATTACATGGTTGTTTTTTCTCTTTTGCAGAGGAGGTGGCCGAAGGGAAGAATGCCATCCTTCTGGGGATGAGTCAGTGGAATTCCAATGACTTGGTGGAGCAGATTGAGACAATTGGAAAGCTGGATGAAAATCAAGGTACAATTTTGGTTTAACCTGTGTCCAAATGAATGAGTGCTAACTGGTTTTTATTATGTAGTGAGGCAAAATTTGAGACTGATATATAGCAATAGCATTTAGACTTATATATCGCTTCATAGTGCTTTACAGCTCTCTCTAAGCAGTTTACAGAGTCGACATATTGCCCCCAACAATCTGGGGTCCTCATTTTATCAACCTTGGAAGAATGGAAGGCTGAGTCAACCCTGAGCTGGTCAGGATCGAACTCCTGGCAGTGAGCAGTGAGTTAACTGCATTCTAACCACTGCACCCCCACAGCTCTTATATAGCAATCTTGTTCACAGCCTCTGATCCGATAGCATATTTCACTTGGCGGGAATATTTTTAATGGCCTTCTAAAAAGGATAGGACAATCTTACAGAGAAAAAAATTCAGCCATGGACTATCCTTTCTTCCATACAGGTTTCTGTTCTAAGGAACCAGTCCATATGCACACTAGGAGAAGAAATTGCTAGCTCTGGCATGCCTTTCCACATATTTTCAGTGAGACTTCATATTCATGTATATATTATATTATATTGTCAATGGGCACTGCTTACCCTAAGGCTGAAGCGAACTTTGGGAGAAGGAAGGGGATCAACTTACATTTCTGATTTAAATGAGGTTTAGAAACAGATTGGTCATTTATGGAGAAAGTGTTCAATCCTGCCCAAAATACATATCAGTATATCAAGGGAAAACAAGACAAGACACCCATTGAAAGAATTCCTTTGATCCCTCTTCCATTTTCTCGAATTGCATTATATATGGCTAGTCCAGCACTGAGGTCAGCAAAAAGAAATAAGTGTGTCCTTGTGATATGCAGTTGTTGAAGACATTCAGAAGCAGTTCTCTTGTGCACAATCATAGCGAATGTTGTTGCCAAATGAATGGCTTAAACTGTTCAGTTAGGTGGGGATGAGATTCTCATAGATCAGGCCCCAGATTTCCACTGTTTTTTTTTTTAAGAATTTGTATACAGTTTTGAGGATATCTGAGGTGAGTCCTTCTCCATGTCACCCTGAAACAGATAGATCAATTGTGAGATTAACTGGCTGTCAGTGTATCTGTGCAAAGAAAGTAGCTTCGTATTCATTTTTCTGATAAGAAGTTAAAAGTAGGTGTTAGTTTAAATTTTAATAGAAAATAGTGTTCACAGGAGAAAGGCTGAAGGCAGTAAAGGGGAAACTCTTGAAAACAGCTTGACTATCAGAAGAAGCAGCTTAGAAATGTAGATAGATAGAATTCTTTATTGGCCAAATGATTGGACACACAAGGAATTTGTCTTGGTGCAAATGCTTTCAGTGTACATAAAAGAAAAGATACATTCATCAAGCACAACACTTAATAATAGTCATAGGGTACAATAAGCAATCAAATCATACTAGGAAACAGTCAGTAAAAATCGTTAGGATACAAGCAACAAGGTTACAGTCATACAGTCATAAGTGGGAGGAGATGGGTGAAAAGAAGTAATAGTAATGCAGACTTAGTAATAGTTTGACAGTGTTGAGGAAATTATTTGTTTAGCAGAATGATGGCATTCGGGAAAAAACTGTCCTTGTGTCTAATTGTTCTGGTGTGCATCATTTTGAGAGTAGGAGTTGAAACAGTTTATGTCCGGGATGTGAGGGGTCTGTAAATATTTTCACAGCTCTCTTTTTGACTCATGCAGTATGCAGGTTCTCGATTGAAGGCAGGTTGGTAATAATTGTTTTTTCTGCAGTCCCAATTACTCTCTGGAGTCTGTCTGTTTTGTTGGGTTGCAGAACCAAACCAGATAGTTATGGAGGTGCAGATGACAGACTCAATAGTTCCTCTATAGAATGTATATACGTATGTATGACTGGCAGCTGCAATGACTAACTTTGAATTAGATGGTTGCAGTTGTTGGCTTCAAGCCAGCAGGGAATCTAGTAGTTTAAAATGAAATAGACAGTGTTGCAGTGCTGAATCTCATTTGTTCACAATTTATACAAAATCCATAAGCATTCAAGGACACAATCTGAGGAAAGAGCACTAAAGAATAAGAGAACTGGCATGGGGCCTTATCTAATAATTGCAAAGGAACCTTGAGGTGTGTTTGAAGATGAAGAAGAAGAAAACAGAGAAGTGTTTTTGTCATAGGATCACATGCTAGCTAAATCAAGGTCTGTTTTCAGTTCATATAATTAAATCAGAAAAAGAGGAAATCTTGCCACTAATGCCTATAAGCACTTTCTTGATTCTAGAATTAAGAAGAGAAGGTGAGTGCAGAACTAAAAGAAATCAATATATGGCAAGTTTGTATAATTTGTACATTGACTAGAGCTGAAAGTTGGAGTTCAGAAAAAAATATTCTGAGATTTGAACTTTTGAAATTCTGTCCCATTGGAGAAAGGGATGCATGCTAAGTCTGGAGATTTTCACAGTTTGCTGCCAATCAGTCACAAAGATATAAACCAACTTCCTTAATTGTTCCATTTCAGATTGTGTGCTTTTTGCTAATAATGCTGAAAATATCACCTAAGACTGGTATTTTTATGGTCTAGAGGAGGGATGTCAAACTCATGTCATCATGGTGACATCACATGACATATCGGAACTTTTTCCCTCTTTGTTAAACCAGGCATGGGCGTGGCCAGTGTGTTTGACAGCCCTGGTCTAGAGCTCATATCTCTGGCTCAATAAGTTGTACTTGTACTGTTTTATCATTAGTTTAAATAAAAAGAGGAAAAACATGTTTTGCACTGTCTTTCAGTCAAATTCTCTGAACCTTTAAACATCCCTTGTTCAATTTTTCTAAGTAATATTTTAGTTATTTAAAAATATGAGTTTTAGAAAAAGAAATTGAGAAAAAATATCCAGGATAGTAGGAATATAATTTTTTGTCTGAATTCACATATTTTAAAACTATTTACTTCCTTAAGTTGTTCCATTTTTCATCTGTTCAGATTTTCCAGTTTCTGTAAATTTGTAGAAATGTGTACAAATTGGTTGGGAAACGTTTTAAGAAAATGTTGAGGAATGATACTAAATAATATGTTTATCCTCTAAGGTGCTTCTTTAATGCTTCTTCAAAGCATCTGGCTACCCACAGTTTGAGAGAAATACAAATTATACCCAGCCTCTTATTTGTTCACTGTACTTTTACCAGCACTCTTTTCTGTTCTTGAAATGGAAGGCACAACTGTATCCTTCCTTAATGGATTTCTTCATTCGTTTTCCAGGGTGACCATTCCCACTAAATATATTTGAAATAGCTATGGGTAGGATGAGGAAAGGTTCAGTTGCTTGTTCAATTGTTTACACACACACACACACTCATTAAATTGTTGGAAGAATGAATTTACCTGCTGAACTTATATTAAATAAATGTTATTGCTCTGTTTATAAGTAGACTGTTATATATTACCATAATTGGTAATTTTACAATATAAAATATAATTGTATTTATTTAATTAAACAAAACTACAAAGAAAAAGAAAACGCAAAACTTTTGAATATTTTTTATAGAAATTGGGGAAACACCCACCAATCTTTGTTCAAGAACCTTGCTTTTAGTTTTTCCTGAACTGAAGCAACATGACAAATTAAATCAGGTCTTGTAAACAGCTAAGTTTTCTATTGCAAAGCACTAGGAAACTAAACAACATGCTTCGGTGATTCAGTGGTGCTTAAAAAATTGGGAAATTGCTTTGGTTAAAAAGTTCACACAATCCCAAATTACCATGAAAATACCACAGTTAGATTTATTCAAATACACTGTTTTCCAGCTAAATGAATCTTCATTCTAACAAGTTATCCTTGTCTGTGCAAAGGTTGTGAATAAAATACTTATTTTATTCTGTATTTTTTCTGAGTCTGTATTTTTTTTACTTTTTTATCATTTGATTTCTAATTTATCTTTGAATTTTTTTATACACCACTGATAAGCTGAGTGATGTAGTGGCCACATACCCAAACAGTGTTTCAAAGACAGCCAAATAGATAATTAGTGGGTGAGGTTTGAGGGACTGCAACATGTTTTACAGCTGCTCTTGACAGTGATATGAAGGGCTGCCTTGTGTTTCCTGCTAATTTATGTCAATCAACAGCCAGTGATTCAGGGGGAGTTGAAAGAGATGCTGTCTGCATTCTGAGCATCTCTTCTCTTGACAGTGAGTAGGAAAATGCATTTAATCTGGCAGTGAGCTGAACCATTCTATGGGAAATGAATAGACAGTTCTGAAAGGAGATTTTACATCTGATTTCCCTGAGGAATCATGTAATTTCAATGTACGTTCCATGGGACATTAAAAAAATATTTTAAATTGATTTTTAATATTGTGTTTCATAAATCTTGTGTTGTATTTGATTTATCAAAGTTTAACTGGAATTGACAGAACTGGTTCATCCTTTCAGGGAATGGCAGTATGTTAAAATATAGTCAGCTTCAGTTTTATTGATTTGCTTGCAACCCATAAATTTTCCTTTCCAATTTTCTGTGTCCATAAGAGTTAGTTTGGTGCAGTGTTAAGGCACTAGAGTAAAACTAGGAGATGGTGAATTATAGTTCTGCCTTGGACATAAAATCAGCTGGGTGACCTTGAACCAGTCACTTTCTCATCCTTAAGAAGAAGGCAAGGGCAAACCACTGGTGAAAATCTTGACAAGAAAACTACAGATATTTGCCCAAGTATTTTCCAGGAATGAAGGTGATATCAAGGCTTAAAGTGATACTGAAGATGGAGTTACTTTAATAGAGAACTCTGCTCGCTAGCTACAAATTCTGGAAAGAAAGATAATAGGAAGAGCAGAAGGGTAAGATTAATAAAGATACTTAGAGCTTTAAAGGTTGTAATATATTTTAGGGGCAAAATACTTTGTTAAAAGTAATAAAATATTTATGATTAGAATAGTACCAGGACTGTAGATTTAATGCTAGCTGTATGCATAGTTAAGAACATATGCAGTGCCTTTGCCTGATCAGACGTCTGGCCAGAATCCTGGGATTAATCCACCAGTCTGTTTTCACAGTGGCCAACCAATTGCAGAAGGAAATGACTAGTTTCCAGATGATGGCCTTCTAAGGCAGTTATACTGTTATCAAGGCTAATAGCATAGAGTCAACATAGAGTATAAAGATTGTATTTATCCAGCTCCTCACCAATAATCAAAAATGCAAAGTTCTTGCTTTTCTATATTAATTTCAGTAGTAGAATAATATTTTTGTTGCTTTATCAGGGGTGTCAAACTGACAGCCTGTATACCAGATGCATCACACGCAAGCCATGCCCACCCCAGTTCCCCAAAGGCAAAAAACATTGTGATACATCATGTGATGCGATTGAGTTTGTTAGTCAAAGAGGGACCTTGGACAGCTCCCTTGCTCCTCTCCCCACCTGAAGAACTAAATTCTGTCATTTTCTGTTGACTAATTGATTAGTGTAATTTGTCCAATATTGTGCTGCACACCTATGCAGAGAACTGGATTTAATAGCAACATTTCTTTCAGAGTGTATATAGGCACAGATGTAGCTCTTGTTGGGCATACCTTAAAACAATGGTACTTTTCCCTGGTTATGTGATTCCTGCTGTGGAATCCTGGGATTAGTTTAGTTTCTCATGAGATCCCAGGAAAAGACATTCTTGACTTTCAGATCAAGATCTCTGCATAGTTCTAGTATTTATTCTGAGAACCAATCCATATGTATAGTTTGATCTCTTGAAGGTGGGAAGAGCCTTTGTATATATTATACATGAAAAACAACTTAAGAGATCTACATGTTTCATTAGGAAGTGGACAGCATGCATATAATTCTTTCACATGAAGGCATTTTCAGAGCAATAAACCAAATTGATCATATGGATGATTAACTATTGTGAATTGAAGAGATACAAATAATACATATTAAAATCTAGGTTTGGAGATACTATCTTGATAACCATACATGACCACAGCACGTATGGATTCCAGCTACATCTAGAAGGACAGTGGGAAAACTAGTATTAATAATGAGAGATCTTAAAAGCCAATCCACTAAAAAGTAGTGTAGGATTTGTAGCCAATGAGATTGCAAGAAAGATTGAACCTTTATATGCAAAATATGGACCATATTAATTTCCTATTCTTGCAGAAGGCAAGACTAAAACCAATGAATACAAGCTGTAAACTTTTAGAAGTACTTGCTAACAGTATTTATTTAACAATGGATCAATTTATCAATTGGAAAAGATACTGTTTTCTCAGTGGAGACTTTTAAGAAAATATTTGTCTAAAGTGGGCCCTATATCTTTTAATTCTGTCCATCACAACTGGCTGAGTTGCTGCTAGATATTACTGCTTATTTCATAGGTTGTCCACTAATTAGTTGTTAGGAAATAGTTTTTTTCAGTCAAATTACTACATTTTTTGAATGTATTAACATGATTAACTAGAAGTGGAATTTTCATGTTACAAGGTTATATATTTCTTGTTCCCACATACTGAAAATAATGAAGAACATCTGGTTTCATAGTATGTGAGCTTTATTCAAAAATCTAGTTGGTTATTTTGGTCAGTCTGAACTTGAAAGACCAATTAATGATGATTTTTGCATTTAATAATCTTTGCATTTATGCTACTTTGAGTTACTGCTCAGTCATTCTAGAGGATTACAAGCCATTATAACCCATTTTAAAATATTGTTTCTCAGAAGATTAAAATATGAGCAGCTGGAAATTCAACAGAATGCATTCTAGTGCAATTTACAGGTAGGAGTGAGAGCGAATCTGTAAGGCATCCGGGTGATGATGTAGTTTTCACAGATAACTAAATTAATCCCTCTTGGAAACCTCCATATTTTCCCAGCTTGCTGCAGTTGCCACAAATACTTATTTACACTGAAAGCCTTTTTAATCCCCTGAACAAAATTAATTTGCTTTAGTGTTCAATCTGCTTTTCAATTTGAATATTTGTGTTTTCATGGAATCTTTTGGTTAGCAACTCAGTATTTGCATTGTGGTTTTTTTAATTGTCATTTGAAAAAAAAATGGGAACCTTTTTAAATTAATGGACCAAAATATTTCATCTGGCAAATAAATAGAGTACAGTAGTGCACTCAACAATATTTGTATATTATGAGGAGAGCATGGTAGCAATATTAATGGATGGTTAAGCTGCGGATTTTGCTTCCAATATGTGGAAGTTGATACCAGTTCTGATTATTTTAAAGGGGGACTAGACAAAGACATGGAGGATTGTGCTATCAGTGCTCAGAAATCTTCATGACTAAATCAGAGGTAGCATATCTTAAATAATAACTGCTGGGATGCAACAGTGAATAGCACTAGATTTTTTTTCTCCTATAAATATTTGGGAGCTTCTCTGAATACATTGGGTTGACACTTACAGGATACAGAAGGACTAGATGGGTTGTTGGAGAAATCTGAATAGTGGTACTATTCCAGATATTAATTACAGCTTTTAGAAATCTGGAAAATGAAACAATATGTTCTTTTATGATTCACAGATTATATTTTACAATAATATTTTTTCTATTTGATAGCAATATATTATTTCAGTTGAGATGTTTTGATAAGCAATGATTTCTATATGCTTATATAGAAATACATATATTGCATATATTAGATATGAGTACATTTGGAATTCCTACCCCTCCCTTTTTTTCCAGGTTTGGTTTGGGGGTTATTTTGTAATTTATTGTCTTTTGTATTTCATTGTTTTATTTCTGTATTTGTGCACTCTGTTTATTTTTGTAGTCTTTCTATAAAAAAAACCCAAGAAATTTGGGGAAATTACATGCTCCTAATTCACATAATTTATAAATTGGTGTTCAGTGATATGCTGCTTCTGTACTGAGAGGTGCCATTGTGACTAATGCCATTAATCATCCTATTTTCTGTGTATTTGTTTTTTAAAGATCTAATAGCCAACGATTGGTGTTTTGTGTTTGAATTATATTTAATTAGACATGGTGAGAAGCAATTCTTCTTCCTGTTAGTTCAGATATCATAGCTGATTCCAACAAGATCTATAAAGCACCCTGAATTCTAACATCAGGAGAGAAGCAGAAATATTTTCCTGTGCTTGCCTTGGTTCACCTAATGTAGTTTAAAACCTAATGTATACCTACTATAAAATCTATTGTAGTTTTGCCAGCAAAGTAAACATAATTTTAAAGCCATTATCCATATATTGATGCAGCTGAAAAGAAGCAGAAATGGAAGGCAGATAGATGAAATTAGAGAAAGCGGCAATGGTCCATCTTTAATGTGAGCTGAATGGATGAATTTGGATCTTGGGGTTGGGTACTGATGGGTGATGTAATAATTGAATGAGTCTATAGAAAACATAGGTACTTATGAATAAAATCTAATACCTCTATTCCTGTCTTTGACAGGTGAAGACCCCGCTTTTTGCTCATCTGGTGTTTTACAAGAAAAACAACGTAAGTCCTGGAACTTTTAAAATGTGCTCCCATATTTAAGGTTTATTGTACTGTCTAAAAGTACAGACAGTAGGTAACTTTAACTCTTCCCTGATACTCATTAAAATATATTGCCCCCTTGTATGGCTTTTTTTTTTTTTTACAAAACTTACTGGATCTCAATCTTTTTCTAGTTTGAAATACTTTTGTGATCACTTGCCAATAGGAAGCATATGCCAGCAGCCATGCATAAGTTTATTTCTCTGTAACAGATTTGTTATTATAAACAGCTAGCAACAGTGCAACAGATGGCAGAAAACTGACAACTTTTTATGGGAATGTGAAAATGGGAAATGTCTCTTTTCCTTTTTTCCTTTTACTGAGATGGCACTTCCTTAGATGTTGGCATTTAAAAAAACAGATCTGAAAAAGATTATTCAGGTGTTGAGGTCCAATTTTTCGTTCCCATGTGAATCTGAATATACTTAGTTGCTCTGATCAAATACAGCATCTTGGCAAATTCTTCAGGGATGAAAGATAAGCACATCTGTCATTTTCCAGAACTATTTACAGACTCCGCCATTCTGCAGCCTTTTACAGTAGGCAGCATAAGCTTTCTCGGCCATTATTTTTAGCTGCTTCTTCTTCTTCTTCTTCTTCTTCTTCTTCTTCTTCTTCTTCTTCTTCCTCTTCCTCTTCCTCTTCCTCTTCCTCCTCCTCCTCTTCATTGCAAAGTCATGTCCGACCCATCACGACCCCATGGACAACATTCCTCCAGGCCTTCATGTCCTCTACCATCCCCCAGAGTCCATTTAAGCTGACGTCAACTGCTTCAGTGACTCCATCCAGCCATCTCATTATCTGTCGTCCCCTTCTTCTTTTGCCCTCAATCTTGCCCAGCATTAGGCTCTTAGGTGGCCAAAGTATTTTAGTTTCATCTTCAGGATCTGGCCTTCTAAAGAGCAGTCAGGGTTGGATCTCCTCTAGGACTGACCGGTTTGATTGCCTTGCAGTCCAAGGGACTTGCCGTAGTCTTCTCCAGCACCATTTGGCATACAGTAGCTAGAAATAGCTACTGTATGCCAAATGTAAGCAAGGATAGCAAGTGATCTTTATCCTTCTCAGATGTAATGACTGAACTTACATATTGCATTAAAGTGTAGCTTGTTTAAGTGAAGTACAATTGGTTGTCTTCATACAAAATAACCTATGCTATTAAAAGGTAAAGGTTCCCCGCGCACATATGTGCTAGTTTCCGGCTCTAGGGGGTGGTGCTCATCTCCATTACACAGTTGAAGAGCCAGCGCTGTCCGAAGACGTCTCTGTGCTCATGTGGCAGGCATGACTAAACGCCGAAAGCACACAGGGCGCTGTTATCTTCCCACCAAAGTGGTCCCTATTTTTCTATTGCATTTTTACATGCTTTCGAACGGCTAGGTTGGCAGAAGCTGGGACAAGTAACGGGAGCTCACTCTGTTACGTGGTACTATGGATTCAAACCACCGAACTGCCGACCTTTCTGATTGACAAGCTCAGCGTCTTAACCACTGAGCCACCATGTCCCGTGTAACCTATGCTATAATATCTTGCTTATTATATTGCATGAATCAAGCCAATAAATACTTGATATATTTCTGAAATCTGACCCATATCCTTCTCTAAAGAAGAGCCCACTTTATTTTTGCTTTTTTTTCACATGTCCTCAGTGGAGGCAGCTAAGTTCATCTATCAAGACACATCCTCTGAAATTTTAGTTTTTGTTGCATGATCATATTTATTAAACTTTGGGAGAAAGACATTGTAGAAATATATATTTCAAAGAAGCATTAAAATGTTCTCCATCTCATGGAAAATCCTCTGTATTAGTAACTGCCATGCCAAGGGCTATGAGTTGCT
Source organism: Bungarus multicinctus (assembly GCA_023653725.1). Taxonomy (NCBI): domain Eukaryota; kingdom Metazoa; phylum Chordata; class Lepidosauria; order Squamata; family Elapidae; genus Bungarus; species Bungarus multicinctus. The sequence goes on along the minus strand of CM042836.1, from coordinate 24,046,819 downwards.
TTGTTTATATATTAAACTTGTATGCTACCCATCTCACCAGAGGCAATGCTTATAGGCATGTATGCTTTAAGGAAAATCTGTAGAAAACACAATCTAAACTTGTGCATATCTCAAGAAAAACAGGCTATTTTTTGTTCACAGTGCCTGCTGTATCGAAAAAAGCAATCTCTTCTGATCTCCAGCAATTGTGTTCAAAAGCTCTTCTTGCTGAATGTTTGATTGACATAAGCAAAACGGAGAGGAACTGACTCCTGAGAATTCTCCAGAAAACATTCCACTCTGTAACTGGGATATGATATGATCTGGAATGAAATCAGTTCAAATCTCTTAAACAGAAATCCTATCACTCCAGCATTCTCTAATAACTGATTTTCAAACAGGAGAGACAGCTCTCAAAATTTAATTTGTGCTTCAAAGCAAACAGAGAAAAACGTCCCAGCCTCAATCTCTTGGGCCTACTAAAACTAGTTTTTCAAATACATATCTTCAGATTGCAAGTTATTTAGAATAGAATAGAATAGAATAGAATAGAATATTTATTGGCCAAGTGTGATTGGACACACAAGGAATTTGTCTTGGTGTAAATACTCTCAGTATACATAAAGAAGGAACATTTGTTAAGAATCAAGAATCATAATGTACAACACTTAATGATAGTCATAGAGTACAATCAACTTCAAATCATACTAGGAAACAGAGGATATACAAGTAACAAAGTTACAGTCACAAGTAGGAGGGGATGGGTGATAAGGAGTGATGAGAAGATTAACAGTAATAGTAGTGTACACTTTGTAAATAGTTGAACAGTGTTGAGGGAATTATTTGTTTAGCAGAGTGATGGCTTTCAAGAAAAAACTGTTCTTGTGTCTAGTTGTTCTGGTGTGCAGTGTTCTGTAGAGTCGTTTTGAGGGAAGGAGTTGAAACAGTTTATGTCCAGGATGTGAGGGGTCTGTAAATATTTTCACAGCCCTCTTTTTGACACATGCAGTATACAGGTCCTCGATTGAAGGCAGGTGGGTGGTAATTGTTTTTTCTGCAGTCCTAATTATCCTCTGAAGTCTGTGTCTGTCCTGTTGGGTTGCAGAACCAAACCAGACAGTTATAGAGGTGCAGATGATAGACTTTTATAGATAAATGATAGATGATAGATTTTTGCTATGAAATATAGTGAGTCAAGAGTTCCTTTAATTAGAGATTTCTGAACCAGAATAATTAATACCGCTTGGGGCCCAGTATTTCGATGAAGCTGAGTCCTATAATGCCAGGTATCTCTTATTCCCCAAGAACTGTTGTCTTGCACACAGTATGAGAGAAGTAGGAAACAACAAAGGAGTAGAGTAAATACGTGCATGGCTCCAGACCTCTTCTTTCTTTAAGGACTGCACAGCTGTACTACACGACATGAATTTTTATGCAGCACACCCATCGCCTCTGCATACACTGTAGTCTCAATTGGAATTGAGCTCCCATCCACTTAACTGGAAACAAAACTCTGAACATATACATACTGTGGTTCTTTTAAGTATTCATTTATAAAATGAATATAGGAAGGAATATACATCTTTATAGTTCTTATATAATTGTTAAGATTTGTCTGTTTATTTAATAATAGGAAAAAATAGGAAGTTAAGTATATAAACAAATATATACAGCTTTGTTTTCTAAACGTTCCAAACAAGTATCCCCGTAGTGATCAAAACATACATCCTCTTAAGAATAATTTCGATGTGGTTTTATGGCATCCATAGTTTTTCAGTCTGCATAGTCTTTCATGTTGAGCATTGGGTTTAGTAATTTGTTCCTTTGTAGCACAGATTAGTCTCGTTTAAGGCTATTCACCTTCCATGGATCCCCTTGCTTTTACTCAATTAAAATTCATCCAAATAACTGGAGGATTTTATTGAGGCAGAACCCCCTGAGACAGTTTTGTTGCCTGTGGCTTTGTCAGTCCTAAAAAGCCTCTTCAATAATGGAAGCATGCTACCTTTCAGCAGCTTAGACCTTTCATTCATTCATTCATTCATTATCTCTTATAGCCAAGTGACTCTGGGCATCTTACAATTCTTCTTCATATCAGAGAACTTTTCTGGTAATGTTAGTAGTGGATTGCCTGGTCATCTATGATTGCATTAGAAGTTGGAGTATCTAATTTCACCCTGTAATATTAAATTGGATCTCCACTTTCCGATTCAAGGATATATAATCTCATTTTTTAATGTCCCTGCAGTTTAATCATCTGGTTTTTTGGACAGGCTAAGGACACATACGATCCAGAAGTAATCGCATTGGTTCCGTATTGTAGCATGCATAATAGTGCTCATCGGATTGTTTAGATTCTTTCAGGAAATAAATGTAAGGCTTAGCTCTTTTATGACAGAAATGAGATAAAGAGCTAATGCTTGAGCCAAAAATGGTTATGATTGGATATTAGGACAAACTTAGCTCTCTGATACAGTAATTGTAGTTGTACTTTGGACTAAGTATTCCACCTTGATTGGCCAGAACACTGTAAGTATTAATAAAAGAATTTATGTAGTGAACCTGAATGAAGGGAGATTCAGGACATAAGAAAAAAGGAACTTTTTCCTACAGTGTGCAATCTATGTAATTCACTGCACAATATGTGGTAATAGCCACCTACTCGATAGTCATTTGTATTCATAGCAGAAAGAGCTGTCAGCAGCTGCCAGTCATGCTAGTATCAGAGACATATTTTAGTAAAGAACACTGGAATAAGTTATTGCTCTCACATCCTGTTTGTGGGTTTCTTTGAGGGTTGTTAACTGGCTACTTGGACAAAAGAGGATGTAGGGCTATGGCTATCTATGGCTGTTTTTTTAAAAAATGATATTAATGAAGGTTAGATTAACCAAGCAGATTCTTCTAATTTGCAAAAACGAGTAAGATTTCCCCAGGGGTGGGATTCAAATTTTTAACAACCGGTTCTGTGGGCATGGCTTAGTTGCTGGGCGTGGCTCGGTGGTCATGTGACTGGGTGGACGTGGCTTGGTGGTCATGTTATTGGCTGGATGTGACCAACTCAATATCACTTACATCGAGACATGCATCTCCTCGCCTGGCCTTTCGTGACTGTGGAGATGTTGCAACAGTCGTAAGTGTGAAAAATGGTCATATGTCACTCTTTTCCGTGCCATTGTAACTTTGAGTGGTCACTCCACACAAGCAAAGTACCAGCAAAGAAGGCGAAAAAAACTCCAGAGAGGTTCCTGAGACAGGAAGTCTAGTCCTGCCAAGAATGTAATAAGGGTTAACAGAGAGGCAGTTTCTGTAAGCAACACCAGAATGTTTCCTTCCTGCTTTCCATACAGGCCAGTAATTTCTTCTAACAACCAGTTCTCCAAACTGCTTAGAATGTTAACAACCGGTTCTAGCAAATAGGTGCGAACTGGTAGAATCCCACTCCTGGATTTCCCCCCTACTTGATGAAGAAGTGGGCAGCGTTAGTACGGCATTAATATGTACTTTTCAAACAAGGAAATTTCAAGGGATCTCTACAGCTCGATCTTCATTTGGAGTTCATAACATCAATCTTTATTCAAGAAAAAAAATATTGATAATGGGAATAGGGACTTTAGACAAGCACAGGTGTTCTCCTATAGGGAACCCTACCCCATACCCCTTTCAGAGTCTAAGAGCCTAAGCTTTGCTTTTCAACACCTTTGGTACTTTTTTCTCTCTCCAAATTTTCATATTGTAGAACCTATCCGAAAAGTCAAAGAATTGCAAAGCAACTTCAGGAAAGGTAGGAGTAAAACAGAAGTCTTATGCCATTTTGAAGAGTAACAGATTTGATACATCATAAGCTTTTCTAGATCCATGAATGTTGCGATCATAGTATGTGGGTTAGATTTCAAAATGTCACAAGATTCTTGGTGGTAAATATAGATGCGAGAGTTCTTGGGTGGATAGGATTTTCTATCATCTTGCTGTTTCTAACTTGTTTCAAAATATGTCCAATTTTCATGCAGATATTTTTCTCAAATCTATATTGTTAAATTATACATCCAATCAACACCCACCCACCCACCCCTTGCTGTTTGAATAGTGAGCCATTATATATGCTGAATGTCACCTTCTGTGCAAGATTTGATTTTTACCTCCTTTGTTCCCATAGTTTGCTTAATGATGTAATTAGCATGAATTGCAGTAATAGCAGTATAAATAAGATTGCCAGAGAAAACTAGTAAAAATCTGAAACCTCACCTGAGAAGTTCTTTTGAGTCCTGCTAAGCCTCCGTTATAATTTTTCCTCATTAAAGCTTTCCTGGCAAATAGAGAAACATAATTTGCCATATAATCAGCTTCATTTCAGCAAGTAATGAAATTTTTCTCTTTTCTTTCTGCTCCCTGACCCACATACTAACCCTTTCAATGGCTTTCTTTGATTACACTGCCATCTGAGTCTGGGACAATTTGAGTTCATCTCTCACATTTATAAACATTTGTAGACTGATTCTAAAAAAGGTCATTAAAAAATCTATTCTTTTGTTTGAATTATCAGGCCAGTCCTAGGGAATCAGACTGAAAGCTCTATTCAGAATGACCCAGTCCCTTCTGGGTAGGGAGAGGTAGAAGTGGCAGGAACATCTTCAAAGCTGTTACGGCTACTTGGTGAATAAATAGATCGACTCCAACAGAGCAGATCTGGCCAGAGAGGCTAAAGGCCAGTCTTGTGATGTGATTTTTGGATGTGTTTGAACCAGTGACTCCTGAGAAAACGTACAGGGTTCTCTGTGTTGTCAGTTTAGCCACGTAGTTATTGAACCAAGGATCGTCCTAGGTTTGAAAGCAGCCAAGGAGGTGATCTATGCCTGAATGCTTTCTGTGGTGTCAGCCTCTTTGAGGGAGGGATGACATCGCCTCCTCGAAAAAGCAATATTGCATCCTCTTCTGTATTCTATACAGTGGTGGATTTGTCATCTGTACAGATGCAGATAGATAAACTCAACAAAATGTTCATAACAAAGTATTTTTATTGGTTCATCAGGTATCCTTATAACTCACATTTGTGATGAAGTTCTTCTTTAATGACCAATCCTTTGCATATCTGTTTTGTAGGTAAAAAGATGATTATCTTCTATCCTTTTCCCCTCATTTCGTAGTGATAGAATTAAAGCAGTTACCACGAGTCCATGAGTTCAGCCAAAAGTGAGGAAAACTCCCCCAATCCCTCGAGGGTCAATTTAGTGACCAGTCAGGATTACAGATGTGGCCACATGACATGGACTACATTTCCCAGGATACCTTAATTACATTTACCATGATGCATTCCCTTAAGGGGACAACTCACAATTGCTACCTAACTATCCAATTCCCATACACTGGCTGGGCAGCACACATCCCTTTCTCAAGAACCCAATGATTTTAAATAATTTCTCTCTTTTAAAGGAAGGTTGTTGAAAAGCCACTTGGTATGCAGTTGATGCGAAATCTGGAGGAAGCAGATTATCTATACTGAGTTGAGTTTCAGGATGGAATTTAGTATGCAGACAGACTTGGTTAAGCTTGTAGATTACCTGTGTTAGAGTCAGGATGGAGATGGTGCATCCATCGTTTGCTTCTTGATTTCTCAGCAGCTTTAGATACTGTTAACTACAGTATCTTTTGGAACTAATTCTAGAGGTTAGGGTGCTATTTTATGATAGTTCTCTTATTTCCTTGGGACTCAACCAATGTTGGTTGAGGAGAAGTTGCTCCTTAGATCCTTCATTGTGGGATGCCACAGATCACAACTCTCCATCCTATTTTGTTCAACATTTACAGGAATTAACTAAGGTCATTTGCTGATTTAAAACAATAAAGCAACAATACTATGGCCACTTTTTTGGTCATAAATCGAACTGGTGACAACTGATGCTTTCAGATGATTGTGAAGAAAAGTGGTTAACAGCAATACTATCAAAGCTACAGAAGTCAAAGTTCAGACTGTATTTAGTTAAGTTCATTGCTTGACTTTTGGCTGGTCATTCTTTCTAACCTACTTCATGGCTAGTTAGGATAAAATTAAGTGAGAAAGTGCTGTGCATACCACCTTGATCTGGAGAAAAGACAGGATATATATTTAATGAATTACTAAAACATTGTTCCATAATGTAGGCACTCATGAATAGATAGAGAAAATCTTCCACTCAATAACTAGTAGCATTTTCCAGTTGTTGGAATTTTTTTTTAAGAACTTGGTTGAGGACAAGACAGAATAATTACTGGAAATGGGTGCCATTGAAGTACAATCAATTCACTGGCTGAGGTGTCAGAATTACAAAACCATATCTGTTTAGATCTTGGCTGAAGATTCATATCAATAATGCAGCAATCTGTTTCACAGCTGTTGGTAATTGGGATATTGAAAAGCAAAAAGTAATATTCTTCTTTTTTTGTCTTTCAGGGGAGTTGTACAGAGCCTCTCTGAGGAAACATCGCTATCCTGCACAGGGCAGCATTGAAATCCATGAAGACACAGAGGTGAATTACGACCTGGATCATGCTTCAGTCAGTTTCTGCATCTGCAGCAGGGGTATACAACTACTTTAAGACCTGTGGACTTCAACTCTCAGAATATCAGGGGATTCTGATAATTGAACTCCACAGATCTTAAAGTTGTTAAGGTTGGACACCACTGATCTATAGAAATACAGTACTCACATTTTTAAAATTTTTATTTTAGTCATATTTTTATACCACCCATCTCTCTTAAATGACTCTTAGAATTTTGCTACAAATATGCTCCAGAATCTCAGATGTTATAATGCATCAGGGGGAAAATCTTTTGATTCTCAGCAGTCAAAATTGTCTTTGACTCCAAAATTACATTTGCTAGGTTGTTATTTAGATAACTTCTGTAAATTACAAGAGAGACAACTATGGCTTTGTTATTTTTAATTTTAAACATTTATTTATCAATCAGTCATACTTATATAATCATCCATCTCATAAAAAAGCGATTCTAGGAAGCACGCAATAAAAATATAACGATGGTTTCAAATTATCTTTTAATCTGCAGGCTTGAGCTTTTTGTAACATGGCAAAATGCACTAGAAAATAATAAATTACTCTCTGCAATGATCATATTTTCCACCCTCTACTTCCTTTTGGATGGGAGCCTGTGAATAATTTAGGACAAGGATCCCCAACCCCCAGTGCATGGACCAGCAACAGGCCGTGCAAACAAGCGAATCCTCATCTGAAGGATGCAGGCAGAACACAAAACCAAGCTGCCTCCAGTCTGTGGAAAATTTTTCTCCATGCTTGTCTCTGGTGCCCAAAAGGTTGGGGGCTGCTGATCTAGGACTACTGATTCCTGATATCAGAGTTTTGCCCTCCTTCTCATAAATGTAGCATAAAACAAGGCTGCTTTCTCCTCAAATCATTTGGTTTCTTTTTCTTTCCCTCTCCAGGAAGGAAGTCAGTTGCACAAGTGCAGAACACGCATCCTGATTCTTGTCCTTCATGGGGGAAACATCCTAGATACAGGAGCAGGGGAGCCCAGCAGTAAGATGGCTGACGTCAACACCTTCACATCTGTATTTGAGAAAGTGACCCTGGCCCACTTCCCTTCCTCCCTTGGCCATATTGTAATCCGACTTGTTCCCTGTCCAGCTGTCTGCTCTGAAGCCTTCTCTCTCATGGCAAAGTGAGTTCTATTCCTTCCTTAATTATCATATTACATATTTCAGTGAACTAGGAAATAGGCTTTCGGTGACAATTTTGTGGGAAAGGAAATGAGATATACCATTTGGTAAACTATTATTTCTCCATATGTTTCTGAGAAGTGGGGAATAACAATAGCTTGCCTTCTGAACTACTATTGTGAAAGATGTACGAATTGGGAAGTATTGCTGGATTAGAAATGACAGATTAATAAACAGAAGAAACAGCAATAGTACTAAATAGTGACATTGTTATATAAATGGGAATGTAAGAAAAGTTCTATTTTCAGCTGTGGCCACAGGTGGTTCAGGCTGTATTAGTTGATTCTTTTTTTAGTGCCTCTGGCTTTTTGAGATTTCTACAGGGAATTTTCTCAGCACAATTACATGTACCTCAAATACGAGCTGAGCGTTTGAAATAAAACATAAACCTCCAATTCCACTGCTGAGAATAAAATTCCTGAATACTGCACTTCTGAGATTGGTTATGCAATATTTATTTTGTTCTGCAGGAAACTAAAAAAAAAAACTCACCTTCTTAACATGAAGCCACCAGGTGGGAATGGTGACGACAGTCCAGGGGAGGGATATACACTGATAAACCCTTTCTGGAGAAAAGATGCAACTTAGCAAAGGATTTGGTTCTGTTTTATCTGGAGTGTCAGATCATCTGGGAAGAGAAGCACTGAGCTTTTCAACCTCTGGTTCTTGAATGTTCTTTGTGTTCCCTCCCTCTCTTTAAAAACCCCATTTGTGTGCTTTCAACAAACAGTGGGAACACAGGAGAAACTTAACATACTGGAATAATTATTGGAACTATACATTAATTGTATCTGATCATTTTAAAAATCAACCCATGTTTTAGATGTGATCCCTTTTCCTGTGGGGTCCTGTCTCCTCCCATAAAAGACTTGTTTTAAATCAGGATTTTCACTTCCCCCTCAAGGAGAAAATATGGTAGCAAAGTTCTTCAGCTTTTTGGAACAGGGAGAGCCAAATGCCTCTTTCTAATTGCAAAAGAATCCCTTCCATTGTCTTCTCTGGTGATAAGAGTATTCTAGCTTCAGCTCAGCAAAGGGGGTCCAATGACCCTCAACTATTTAGTAGTTTAGATTCTTCCCTCTCCCTCTTTTTCAGAGACAGAATGAGAAGCATATATCATGGAGATGAATAACAATTGAAATTGGTACCCAGTTCTCAGAATGCCCCTCCAACTCTATAAATCTAAACATTAAGAATATTTTTTTTCTTCCTACTCTCACCATGACAAGCCTGGCAAATAAAACTGTTCTGGGCAGTGGTGGGATTCAAATTTTTTTACTACCAGTTCTGTGGGCATGGCCTGGTAGACATGGCAGGGGAAGGACACTGTAAAATCTCCAGTCAGAGGTGGGATTTGTCAGTTCTCCGAACTACTCAAAATTTCTGCTACCGGTTCTCCAGAACTGGTTGTAACCTGCTGAATACCACCTTTGGTTCTGGGGATGAACATAGCGGAGATCTCCACATACGCCAACTTGTGCCCTCAGAGAAAAGCTGGATAAGTACACACTAAATCAGCTGCAGGTACACAATAAACTCCCAGAAATTAGCCATATATAATAGAATTCTATAGCCATAGAAATAAAATTCATGGCCATCTTTCTGTATCCTGGATAATTGTAGACAATCTGTTTTTTGGCATGCAGGTTATTAAAGTTACTTTACATGCTATAGCAAGAACTGACCATGTTTCCACCAAGATATTTACTTATGTACCAACTTACCAATTGAACTCTATGACAGATGAACAATGAACTCATGAGGGAAGCATGGAAATGTGTTAATTGCTCAGGGAAAAAAAGCTAGAGGAGAGAGACTGATGGCCCCATGAATGCAGTGAGCTAAGGAATAAGTCAAGTGCCCTCTCCCTGCTGATTTTCAGGAAAGCGGAGGACATCAATGATTCTCAGCAGGAGGAAGAAAATCTCTTGTTGATTAATTCCTTGCATACTGAATGGGCTACAACCCAGATTTTCTGTTGTACTTGCAAATTGAAAGCCTGGTGGTTGCACATTGTGTTTCTTTGCTGGGCGACAAATATTTCCTCCTACTTTGGTTCATATGAAAGTTCTGCTGATTAAATATATAAAATGTCAGATATAATTAGAATCTTTAAAACAATTAGTGTGCTGGTTTTTGCATCAACTACAAAATGAATTCAGAAACAGAATGAAAACTTTCTATTCTCCTATCTTCACTTCATTAGTTACAACAATATAATTGGCAGTAAGTGAGCTGGCTCCTCTGTCAAAATATAGCTCCTGCCCTAATTGCTGTTTTCTTCTGTGTCTTTAGAGACATTAATTTAGTTAAATAGCATTGTAAATAATTAGATTTCAACATGTCATTCTGGAGTTCCTCTGTGTTCAGAGATTGTAAAGTGGTCAGTATTATGTTCCAGGTCAGTTTGACCACAGACCTAGAGAAAATGAAGGTCTGCTATCTTCAGGGTGAGAGACAATATTTAAGTTCTGAATATTATAAGGCTGAGGTCAAGGAAGGCTGACATTTAACTGAAATTGAACCTAAACTGCTCTTTCTGTTTTTGCCTGTTTCATTGGCACTGTCTTTCTCTTGCATTCATCTTTCAATCTGGCTTTGTTTGCATTCACCAGCATCATGTAGTCAGATTCATTTTGTTGTTTTTTCTGTGTGACATCACCTGGAGACTATTCCAGGAGAAAAGGAATAGAAGGAAGAATTGATCCTGCACCAGCTAATAAGAGAAATACAGAGATAATTAACAGGATGTTGAACAAAACAAAACAACCTTTCTGTCCTTTGAAAAATTAATGGTCACCCTTCAGTTAAAATGAGGCAATCTTCAGCATAGCTATACTGTACATATAATGAAAATGAGCAGATTGCCTTGAATGGGGCGTATCATCAGAGGAAAGTTTTTAGATAAGGAGGCTGAAAAGTTTCCAGACTCTTTAGGAGTCACGGAGCATATAAATTTAATAAATTATTATTGCTGTTGTTATATTCCCCTACATTTAGAAATACTATCCAATTAAATGGAAACTTCAGTCCAACTTTCTTTCTAGGAGTATGTCAGATTGAAAAGAGCTATTAGGAATTTATTTGGATCTTTCTGTCTTTAAGTCTCTGTCATTTACATACTGGATATTTAAGAAAGTCTCTATAGTTTTTACTTTGCTAGTCCTGTCAACTATAGGTGGTGCTCATCTCCATTTTGAGAACATGAGCCAGGGCTGTCCGAAGATATTTCCGCAGTCATGTGGCCAGCATGACATTGCAGAACACTCTTTCCTTTTCACCAAAGTGGTATCTATTTATCTACTTGTATTTGCATGCTTTCGAACTACTGGGTGGGCAGGAACTAGGGGTGAATCATCACACTGTGGATATTTAAAGCCAAAATAATTTCCAGACTATCCCAGAGTTCTGTTTTCCAAAAAAAAATGAGCTACCTAGAAGAGATAGCATAGGCTGTGCTCCAACAAAATCCAAGGACTTTCTTTCTAACATTAGACAATTCAATGTCTTTGTCCAACTTTTCTTACTTCTTAATGTAAGTGTTCAGATTTTCCTAAGATTGCTTCTGGATCTTCTAACTTAGCTTTTGTAGATAGATGTTCGTAGCTCAGTTTCTTTTCAAAACTGCCTAAATTATTGTTTCTCACCACATCTTAAGCAGTAGATATGTGTATTCATTTAAGCTTGCAGAGTTAAACTTGGGAACATCTGTTCCAGCTCTCACATGTCTTCCTGAAAAGCCTGGCTGATGTCTTGCAGTTTCTCTGATGAAGTAAAACTGTGGGTTTGAAAGTGTTCCTAACTTCCCTTGTGAGTTGGCATAATATAATCAGCTGGAAAAAAGAAAATGACTTTGCAAATTTAGCCATTCTTTTGCAGCATGGAAGAGGGAAGTCTAGGCCTGATACTACAAGCCCCACCAACAGAATTCTTCTCTCCCTTTTCTCCCTACCTGTATCCTCTTGAACCTATCATATCCTTGGATGCTTGCTCTAGTTTTAACTTCCTTTCCTCCCTGCTGGGCACACCTTTCTCTCTTCCCCCTACCAGGCCTTTACACTTCAAGGCAGCCCTTGGTTATTTCAGAATAAGGATGGAAATGCTACTTTTGACCTCAGAATAGCAGAGGACAAATTGAGGCTCTCACTCATAGACTGGGGACAAAATGAAGACAACATTGTGGGGCCCCAAAAACAATAGTCATTGTGGGGCCCCAAAAACAATTGTGCTGTGGCTCAGAAAGTCTTAGTTGAATTGGAATAGCCTTCCTAGAATGGCAGTTTTTGATGCTCTTCTGTAATTGCAACTCTCACATTTCCAGCCAGATATCTGATTAAAAGGAGTTTAGGTTAGAATCCATATTTGGGAAGGAGTGTTATTGCTGGGAAGGATTGCATTTTTCACACCCTGCAATGTCTAACTGGAAGTCTAATTGCTAACTGTTAACCTGTTTCATTTTTAGAATAAATATGTTTTAAATAATGCAATTGTTCCATCAAAACTTTGCAGGGTCTTGAGCTAATGCCCAGTGTTACTGTAGGGATATTTTGCTCCTTGATAGAGCTCAGTGAGCTAGATTTCAGCTGATACATGCCTTGACCAACAGATGATATCTGAAAGTCCACTAATCATTGAGATATCAGAATTACAATACAGACTTTCAATTTATTGATAGAAAGCAGCAAAGAGATTTTGTAGCAGTAATTAAGCTTTTAATGGAACAATGTCCTGCAGATATTAGATAAGTCCCTTGATTATAGGGAGGAGGAAAGTCAAAGACACGGAGGAAGGACAGAAGACTAAAAGAAATGGGAGGGAAGTTAAATGGGGAAGACAGGAACAGAAAAGCAGCAGACTTGAAAGGGTTGGAAGGGAGCAAAAAAGGGAAAGCAGGAAGAGTTGCAGAATTGAAGAAGGCTGGAATTCACATCGTTTTCTGAAATAAGCAAGCCAATCTGGCACACTACAATTATAATAGCTCTTGTTTAACCTTTAAAATAGTGCTGTAAGAAATAGTGCCCACATAAACAGTGTTTATGAGCTGGATGGAGTTTGCTTGCACTCTACATTGGAGAGAGGATCATTTCCCCTATAAAAATCTTGATATGGTTTTTTTACTAGTCTCCCTGCTTCAGTCACTTGGAGCTCATTTTCTCAACTGTAGCTGTTTCTGCAAACCGGCGGCAGCAGCATGGAAGGCAGAGAGTTCCTGACCAATTTTTCCTAATCTTGCTGCTCTACATTTTTGTTTTAGAGGTTCCTGATCTGAAAACTGGAGTTGATGGCTATTTTTCTGAGCTGTCCTAACTTGTTGTATATCAGGAGTGTCAAACCCAATTTCATTGAGGGCTGCGTCAGTGTTGTGTTTGACCTTGGGGGCTGGGGTGGGCGTGGCTAGGGTGGGCGTGGCCAGCTTGATGTCACTCATGTCGCGGGGGGGGGGGGGGCTAAGTGCTCTACCAGCAAAAATGAGCTCCTAAACTCCATTTTTGGCTGCAACGACCTCCTGCTGCCCTCTGCCAGTGAAAACGGAACTTGGGTGGGCTGCATGTGCCCCCTGGGCCCCATTTTTGGCCTCATTGGCCTCCTTCAGCCCTCTGCCAGCCCTTCTGAGTTCCGTTTTCACTGACAGAGGCACCGCAGGCCAGTCCTTTGCTGTTTCCAGGGCAGCCCCCTTGGACCAGATCTAAGCACCCTGTGGGCCACATCTGGCCCCTGGGCCTTGAGTTTGACAACCCTGTTCTATATCCTCCTTTGAACTGTAACTTAAAGTTCTTCTTTCAGGCTCTGTCAAACTTTTCCCAAGTTCCAAGCCCTGGAGCTGTTTGGCTATTTTAGATGGAGAGGAGTAATATGAGTGGCTGAGCTCAAAAGAGCATTTTTCTGGAACCTTCTGTCTCCTCTCCAGCTGAAGGCAGCTGGATGTGTCCTCTCCAGAGCTTCAAATTGGAATGGGAGGGGATGCAGCTCAGAACCCAGCATCTGTGCTGTGTTCAGCAGCTTCCAATTAAAACATAGAACATAGATTAACAGAGTTAGAAGGGACCTTGGAAGTGTTCTAGTCCAATGGTCGCCAACCAGTAGGCCGGGGACCACTGGTGGTCTGCGAGAAAATTTTGGTGGTCTGCAGAGAAATGACACCCCCCAAGCACTCCCCCCAAAACAATTAATCCAGGCTGTGCAAGAACACAAGGCTGCACCGCCCACATGGCCCACCCACCCGTCGGCCCCCACCCTTTGGCCAAGTGCAAACCTTACCTTGAGTAGAGCCACGCAAGCTGGAACTGAAAGTTAAGACCAATGGCGGGGGAGGAAAATCCTCCCCGGGGTGCCTTGCTGACGTTGGTGGGAAAATCAGTCCCATATTCCAGAGCTGCAGTAGTCACAGGACTGGCCCTTTGGTCATCCTGGAGCAGCACCTCCAGTCCATAGCAAGCCGGTGCACCCAGGTGGAGGAGCAGCTGCTCCGGGATGACCAAAGGGCCAGTCCTGTGACTACTGCAGCTCTGGAATATGGGACCGACTTTCCCACCAACATCAGCAAGCCACCGTCAGTCAAAATTCATATTAGTGGTCTATGGGATTTAAAATTATGCGTTTGGTGGTCCCTGAGGTCCAAAAGGTTGGCGACCCCTGTATCTAGTCCAACCCGCTGCTCAAGCAGGAGACCCTATAGCATTTCAGACAGATGGCTGTGCAGTCTCTTAAAAGCCTTCAGTGATGGAGCACCTACCATTTTTGAAGGTAAGACATTTCACTGGTTAATTTCACTGTTCTGACTATTAGGAAATTTCTCCTTAGTTTTAGGTTGATTCTGTTTCGTTAGTTTTCATCCATTGTTTCTTGTCTTGCCTTCAGGTGTTTTGAAAAATAGATTGACCCCCTCATCTTTGTGGCAGCCTTTCAAATATTGGAAGACTGCTATCATGCCTCCCCTCGTCCTTCTTTTCACTAGACTAGATATACCCAGTTCCTGCAACCTTTTCTTCATATGTTTTAGCCTCCAGCCCCCTAATCATCTTGGTTGCTCTTCTCTGGACTCTTTCCACAGTCTCAATATCTTTTTTATATTGTGACCAGAACTGGATGCAGTATTACATTAAGGCTCTGTACTAGACCTGGAAATGACTAGCATGTATGTGTAAGGGGAACCTTTACCTTTAGGGTAGTACTAATACTTCATGTGAATTCAATTTAAACCCAATGTCCAAGATAGAGCTTGGAAATCTTGTGGTCTTGTATAGCAGCAGCCAGTCAGCATAGATAGTACTAAGCTAATGGTCTGGTATAAGGCTGCTAATGGTCTAGTATAAGGCAGCTTTCTCTATTACTGTAGTCCCTGTTTGGACGCCCAGAAGCCAAAATTACCTTCCAGCCTATGCAGGAGCTGGCCCTTACTGCCTCCTTGTGGCAACAGAGACAAAGCAGAACTGCTTAACTCATTCTTTGCATCTGTCTTACGCAAAAAGAAACTATAGCTCAAACCACCAAAAACATATCTGTAAAAGACAGACCAGAAATAAAAGTTAAAATAAGCAAAAGAAAATAGTAAGAGAATACCTGTCTGATCTTGATGAAAACAAATCACTGGGACCTGATGGATTACATCCTAGAGTTTTAAAGGAGCTGGCAGAGGTCATCTCAGAACCACAGCACCATATCTTTCAAAAATCCTAGAGCACCAGGGAACTACCAGAGGACTGGAAAAGAACTGATGTGGTTTCCATCTTCAAAAAAGGAAAAAAAACAGACCCAGGAAACTATAGACCAATCAGCCTAACATCAATACCCGGGAAGATACTGGAAAAGATAATAAAAAAACAGATCTGCCAACATCTGGAAACAAGTAAAGTAATAACTAGCAGTCAGCACGGGTTTGTTAAAAACAGATCATGCCAAACCAATCTTATTTCATTCTTCAACAGTGACTAAATTAGCAGACCAGCAAAATACTGTGGACATAATATATTTAGATTTCAGCAAGGCATTCGACAAAGTAGACCACAACCTATTTCTTAGTAAGCTAGAAAAAAGTGGAATAGATAGTACCACCATTAGATGGACTTGCAACTGGCTGACAAACCGTACTCAACGAGTAGTCCTTAATGGGTCTAAGTCTACATGGAGGGAAGTAAGCAGTGGGGTGCCACAAGGTTCCGTCTTAGGCCCAGTACTCTTCAATATCTTCATTAACGACTTAGATGAGGGAATAGAAGGGGAACTTATCAAATTTGCAGATGATACTAAGTTGGCAGGAATAGCTAACACCCAAGAAGATAAGCTCAAGATCCAGATGGATCTTGACAGATTAGAACACTGGGCCATATCTAACAAAATGAAATTCAATGTAGAGAAAAGTAAAGTCCTACACTTAGGCAAGAAAAACCAAAAGTGCACATATAGACAGGGTGAAACCAGGCTCAATAGCAGTAACTGTGAGAGGGATCTTAGTGGACAACCAGCTAAATATGAGCCAGCAGTGTGCAGCAGCAGCCAAAAAAGCTAATGCAATCCTAAGTTGTATTAACAGAGGGATACAATCAAGATCAAGGGAAGTACTAATACTACTCTATAAAGCCTTAGTAAGACCACACCTAGAGTACGGCATCCAGTTTCGTTCACCACATTATAAAAAAGATGTTGAGACTCTAGAAAAAGTACAGAGAAGAGCAACCAGGATGATTAGGGGACTGGAGGCTAAAACATACAACGAACGGTTGCAGGAACTGGGCCTGGCTAGTCTAGTAAAGGGAAGGACCAGTGGAGACATGATAGCGGTCTTCCAATATTTGAGGGGCTGCCACAGGGAGGAAGGGGTCAAGCTATTTTCTAAAGCGCCTGTAGGCCAGACAAGGAATAATGGATGGAAACTGAACAAGGAGAGATTTAACCTGGAAATAAGGAGAAACTTTCTGATAGTGAGAACAATCAACCAATGGAACAGCTTGCCCTCAGAAGTTGTGGGAGTGCCATCACTTGAGACGTTCAAAAAGAGATTGGATTGCCATTTGTCAGAAATGGTGTAGGGTTTCTCGCTTGGGCAGGGGGTTGGACTAGATGACCTACAAGGTCCCTTCCAACTCTGATTATCTGTTATCTGTTATCTAATTGTCCTCACAGAGTAAAGGTAATAGAAGAGAAACAGACATGCTTTTCTGGGGAATAATGGTGAAGCAAAACCTGGAAGTTGAACCAAAGAAAAGCTTTTAATATTTACAAAGCTGAACAGCCTGCAAAATGCTTCTCTTCCTCTTTGATTTTTGCAGGGAGGTGGGGTTTATTCCTGGTCCTCTTTCACAGACAGCCCTATCTTACCATGATTGCTGAGAACTGATAGCTCAGTATCTCCATGATGTTGATGTGGGTCCTTTTCAGAGGACCCATATTTTTATGGATGAGTTTTGCACAGCCATATGGGCAGGATTGCTCCCATCCTTTTTTCACCTGGAATTTGCATTGTGCTGACAAGCAGAATGTACAAGATGTGTGAAGAGCAAGGCACACAGTGTGCAATTAGCAAGTTTCTTTCACAACTATGGAAATTTCTAAACTGTTCATTTGCCCATGGCTCCATATTCCTTCACCTTTCCCTTTGTGTGTGTGTATGTATGTGTGTTATATAACAATGTTTTGTCAAAAGGTTTAGCAACTAGTCTCCAAAAATTATTCACAGTAAGGGTAAACATCTTTTCTCCCTAATTAGGTTTACCAAAGTAAGAAGGAGGAAGATGTAATGGCTGCTGCAGTAATTGATTCTCAATTTACCCAAAGTTGGATTTCATCATCAGGCTTTCATTTATTTTGTTCTCCTGCCATTTAAATTTTCTTATTTAGCAATTCACTAACTCCTCTCCCCTTATTAAGTGGGGGTCTGACACTTCTCTTGGAACAGCTAACAATTGAAACCAGTTGGAGTAATCGTTCCAAGAAAAATAGTATGTATTAAAGAAAAAAAACAGACTGACAGTAGCAAACATAAGACAGCAATTAAATTTTACATGCTGTTAAAACAAATGTCTTCCTCTTCCTAATTAAGGCTTTCATCAACTAGTGAAGGAGAGTCTCTCCAAACAGTCAATCCCATGTTTTGGTGTGAACATAAAAAAGGCATCTCAATCTGTACTAAATGGGACTATATCCAAGTTCTGTGTTGGAACTTGCAAGGTGATAACACCAAACCAGTCCTGGTGTTTTTCGGTAAAAAATGCCAGTTCCCTTGAGATCTCAGGAATATGACTTTTCTTCCTCTAAATCCGGGAAAATGCTTGGGTCTCTGTCCTTCATTTTTAAGCTGGAGAAGCTAACTTCCTACTGAGTGCCTCCTTCCATTTTGCACTCGGCTTACGATCATGAGCTCCTGACTATGCTTGCCAACTGTAGGTTAATAGAGTAGAGTAAATTGGGAATATCAAGCAAGTTGAGTTGGTGGCATGACAAATCTTATTCACATGGGTCAGGATACTGTTCCTCTCAACCAGCCCCAGGAAGACCCGCTCCATTAGTATGTAAGATGCAGGCAGGATGGTATATCTGAAAGTAGGCAAGTTCTAAAGCAGAAACAAGCAAAGAGTGTGTAAACTGCCAAAAAGTTCAAGGAAAAAAAGAGCCAAGGAAACTACCTGGTCTTTTAGAGGTAATTCCTTCCCTGCCATAAAGGGCCATAGAGAGAATGGCAGTGTCACGAGAGGATTACTTACTTGTTTTTAAAAATAAATAGCTGCTTAACAAACATATTGATGAAAATGTACTATTTTGATGCACAAAAAGTAAAATTTCTTGTTACCAGGAGATAGATGGTTTTCAAAATGTTTTGGAAAAATTGGATTACTACTGCTACTACTACTTCTTGTGCCATATCCATCATCGGACGTTGGTGATCATGTTGGCAATTCTATTTTTATCAACAGCCCTAAAACCTTAGGATCAAGATCAGGGGCCACGGCCATATCCATTGCACCTTTCACTGCTTGCCTTTTGCTCTGTGAAATTGGTGGTTCTGGGATTGAGGGGAAGAGAGTTGATGTTCTCCTGGCTAGTTAACAGGGGTAGAAGAATGCCTGCAAAAAGAAGCTAAATTTGAGCAGCTGGAAAAGTGAAGGATGAGCAGCAACACTGAGCCATATTTGATAACTGGCTTTCCAATATTTATTTATTTATTTGATTTATTTGATTTGTCAAACACTTACAAGATAATAGGTATAAATATAAACATGAGTAAGAATATAGGACATAGGTATGAAACAGTGCTATTGAGTTTTGTCCAAACCAGTCCCTTAGATTTTGAAGCCATGGCTGTTGCTTTCAGGGGGAGCCTGGAATCCCCACAGAACAAGTCCCCTGGTGGCAGATTGGGGGCCCCTACCCAGTATGGCTTTATGCTGTAATGGCGGGTTGGAGGGAATCAAATACCTCCTGTGGACCAACGGCCAGGTGAGTGGCAACTGGCTCATCAGTATCGACTAAAGGTGGAGGCCATATTGGTCGGAATGGCTTCAGATGAACAGCACACGGTATGGTGGCAGCCACTTGAACAGTGGTATAAAAAGCAAAGGGAAAACTACTACACTATATATCCCAGGAAAATCATGATAATGGTGACAAAATCTAAAAAAATTGGACTACTGGGGATGACTAATGTCAGTTCAGTTGATTGTGTCTTTGTTCATCTTAAATTGCCATCTCTTTTCTCCATGTAACCCTATAATGCTCCTGTTCTTAATTGTGGATAATTTGCATTACCACCCTCTTCTCTTCCCTTAGCCTGAATCCTTACAGTTATGATGAGACATCTCTAAGTAGCAGTGAAGATCACATCCCACTGGCCGCCTTGCCCTTGTTGGCGATCTCTTCTCCTCAGTACCAGAATGCAGTTGCCATGGTGATCAGCAGAGCCAACCAAGTTTATAATGAATTTCTTGGATCTCCTGATGGGGCAGGTTTTAATGGGCAGGTATGACCACTCTTCTTCCTGCTGGAAAACCTAAAAGACATCATTATATTAGTACACTGAAACTGATAAAATTTCTTTTTCACAGGAGGTATATGCTTCATTCTTTATTTCTTTAATCAGAAAATACTCCACTGCTACTACCATAGTAACAAAATAAGAAATTAAACAATATATCAGGCTCCTAGCACTTGCACTTTTGCTCCATGTATAATCTGTTTCATGAAAGCTTGGTATTTGAAATAGATAGTATTAAAGGGAGCATCCGGAGGCTTCAACTGGTACAGAATGCGGCCGCGCGGGTGGTTATGGGGGCGTCAAGGTTCTCTCATGTGACACCCCTCCTCGGCGAGCTGCATTGGTTGCCAGTGCCCTCTCGGGTGCGCTTTAAGATGTTAGTGTTAACTTTTAAAGCGCGCCATGGCATCGGACCAGGATATTTACAAGACCGCATTCTGCCATTTTCCTCTCACCATCCGGTGCGCTCCCACAGGGAGGGTCTCCTGCGGGTCCTGTCGGCATCTATGTGTCGGCTGGTGACCCCGAGGAATAGGGCCTTCTCTGTGGGAGCGTCTGCCCTCTGGAATGGGTTGCCTCCGGAGTTACGTATAGCCACGGACCTGGGGACTTTCAGGCATGCCTTGAAAACCTGGCTCTTTGACCAGGCCGGCTTGGGCTGATTTTAGATTTGGGTGTTTTACTTTTTATATTAAATTTTAGGGTTTTAGGGAGGGGTTTTAATTGATTACAGCCGGGGCCTTAGTTTAATTTAGTTTTAACTTTTCACATATTTATTATTTTAATTGTATGGCTGTGCACCGCTCCGAGTCCTTCAGGAGAGGAGCGGTATATAAATAAATATTATTATTATTATTATTATTATTATTATTATTATTATTATTATTATTATTATTATTATTATTATTATTATGCTTGTGGACTGATCTAAATGGAGAGGAAATCTATGTTTCAGGCAAGGGCCACACTTATTGTTTTCAGTTTCTGAAGGACTACAGAAGCTTGGTAGTAAGAGAGAGCTATAATTTGAGAGAGATGGGTGGATTTCTCCCCCTCCCCACTTCACTTCTTGCAAATATTGGTGCTTGGAAAGTTTCAGGAAATAGGTGTTGTCTGTTAAAATTTTTAACAAGCCTAACTTTCTACATAATTGTGAAATTAAAAAAAGGAAATCTTATGCCACCAAATTTAGTCTGGTGGTTAAGGCACTAGGCTAGAAAGTGGGAGACCATGAGTTCAAGGTCTGCCTTAGTCATGAAAGCCAGCTGGGTGACTTTAGGCCAGTAACTTAGCCCAATCTACCTCACAGTGTTGGTGGAATAAATAGGAGGAGGAAGGTGCATTAGATATGTTTGCCTCCTTAAGTTATTTGTACAAGTAATAATGGCAGGATACAAATTAATACTGTGGCTCAATTTTGGAGAATTCTAGAGACATGTAAACAGGGGATTGATGGACCATTTGTAGTTACTCATATTGGCTCATTGACTTTTTAAAGTTTATCCTATGTTTATGTCATGTTTCAACTAACCAATAAGTCTGTAACGGAAACTATAAAGGATGTGATATCAAAAAATAGAGTGAACAGAGGACAAAAATCAGTTCTTAAAAATAAATAGTTATTTTATGGTCAGATAGATGCAATTCAGGAAGAGAGAGGCAGTCCATTGGAGTGGGTTTTTCAGCATCTCACTTTCTTTTGTTAGGTAAAAATGAAGAACATCGTCTCTGGAATTCTAACTTAAGGATTCCTACAAAAATTACCCATTCTAGTTTTCTTACATCTTCCCAAGTCTCACCTTGACATAACTTTCCTCCCCTCCACTATTGATCCTCAAAAATACAATAAAAACCATTTCCATGGAAAAATTATTATGTGGAAGAGGAGATAAAATTTCATGAGGGGTCCTGCTAAGAAAAAAAATCTCCTGAACTTCCTTCAGAAACTCACAAGGAAGGAAAAAAACATTATTTTTTCTACTCTTCTGTTCTACTAATAAGTAATGATGTACATCTGCACATTTCTGGCATTAAATAAAGGCTTAGTAGTTGTGGCCTCTAGATTCTCTTTTTCATATCATACTGCTTTTTATGCCAGACTGGACTGTGGATTTAACTGATTTGAGTTCTCACAGCGTTAGAAAAAACAGTGTCTGTGGAAATAGAAACAGAAGGATAAATTAGCATAATGATGTAGTAAAAGCCTGCTTCTTTAGACTTGAGAAGGTGGCAAAAAGGTAGACCTGAACCAATACTAGGTTATTTTATAATAAGTAAATAATAGTTGAAGTAGACATGTTTATATCCAAGGAAATGGCTTGGAGAGAAGAATTAACCTTTCTTAAGATTGCTGCAATCCAGTGCAATTTTGGATGATCCCTATTGCTGATTTTTATAATAATGTGAACACCTTAATTTAATTTCTCTGTATTTTATGTCTCGTTTATGTGATATTGATTATGTATAAACTTGCCATATCAGTTTATTTTATCGATGCAGCTGATATAAGTGAATTCACAAATTGAAAACTTATTATTTCTAATATGGTAATTACAAGAAATATTTTCTCTCCGTAAGGAGCCATAACCTTTTGTAAGATCCTTCTTGTGTTTAAGTCTTTGCTGTATGACTGAAAGATTTGTGACTCACCTGTGTCTAGCTTTGGCTTCTCACCACACACTACATGATGCTAAAACATAAGAAAGTTTGTAGTTTAAGGTACCGCCTAGATGCTGTATATACCGGGCAATCCTGTGAAGCTATAAAAATAGCCATGAAATATTTATTTTGTTAATCATAATGCTATATGGTATGTGACTGTAACAACATAGGGCTCGAAGTGAACTTCTCACCAAACATGGTGCTTCTTCTTGGTCTTCCAGGTGTGCCTTGTGGGGGACTGTGTGGGAGGAATGTTGGGCTTTGATGCCATTTGCTATAGCACGGGACTAGCAGATGAAAGCCAAGTCAGCAGCAGAAGAGGCAGCACCAGCAGTGTTCAGGTATGCATGGGAGAATGTCAGAGAAGGCAGCCACTGCATATCTTATCATCCACAATAGCAGTTTTGCTACCTGGAAAGCTGTGAACTATTTGGAATGTCACGACAGTGAAATGGTATAAAACCAGGGGTGGGATTCTACCAGTTTGGACCAGTTCTATAGAACCGGTTGTTATGATTCTGCGCAGTTCGGAGAGCTGGCAAATCATGCCCCTGGCTGGCCCCTCCCCTCTCCTCTCTGTCAGCCCTTATTGCACACATGCCCGACATCGCTGACTGCATTCTCCCCCGCCCAGTTACTCCTTAAGGTATTTCTTTTTTTCATTCCCAACGATCAGCTGTTTGGACAATCAGCTGTGCCAGGATCCCCCTCGCTGTCTTACTGCTTCACCCAGGAGGCTTCCCTGAGGCCCAGGAGGCAAAAAAGGGGGGGCACACACTCTATTTTTGGCCTTCCTGGGAGTCAGGTAAGCCTTTTGGGAGCAAAAACACTTTCCCAGGAGGGTTCCCTGAGACCCAGGAGGCCAAAAAATGGAGCGCAGGGGCAGGGCGCTGCAAAAAAGAAGAAGCCACGCCTACCCAGTCCTACCTAGCCACGCCCACAGAATCGGTAGTAAAAATATTTGCATCCCACCCCTGTATAAAACTCCTGTGAGCTTACTATATTAGTGCACTATGCACCAAAACAGGTGCATAGCAATCTTGTATGATTTATATGAAAGAATATGAAATTTATATGAAAGTGTGCGGCAGCAGCCAAAAAAAGCCAATGCAATCCTACTAGGTTGCATAAGTATAGGGATAGAATCAAGATCAGATGAAGTATAAATACCACTTTTATAAAACCTTAGTAAGACCACACCTGGAACACACTGCATCCAGTTTTGGTCACCACATTATAAAAAGGATGTTGAAACTCTGGAAAGAGTCCAGAAAAGGGCAACAGAGATGATTAGGGGGCTGGAGGCTAAAACATAGGAAGAACAGTTTCAGGAACTGAGTTTATCTCGTCTAGTGAAAAGAAGAACTAGGGGTGACATGATAGCAGTGTTCCAATATTTGAAGGGCTACCTGAAAGAAGAGGGGATCAACCTATTTTCCAAAGCACCTGAAGGCAAGACAAGAAACAATGGATGGAAACTAATCAAGGAAAAGACTAGAACTAAGGAGAAATTTCCTGACAGTGCGAACAATAAGCCAATGGTACAGCTTGCCTTCAAAAGTTGTGGGTGTTGCATCACTTAGAAGCTTTTAAAAAGAGACTGAACAGATGTCTGAAATAGTAGCAGGTCTCCTGCTTGAACAGCGGGTTGGACTAGGGACCTCCAATGTCCCTTCCAGTTCTATTATTCTGGAATTCGTTATGCTGTCATTGTTTTTCTCCTAAATTTTGCCACAGATTTATGTTAGTTTTAAAAACTAACTTCATGTTGTTGATTGCAGTAAATTTTGGGAATGAAAACTTATCAACACTACAATACACCTTCGTGTGTATCATCATAGTAATTTTCCCCTTTAAAATAAACTGACATAAATAAATTTTCTCTAGGATAAACCTGTTTCAACTGAAGATTCAAATCTAGAAGACCTCAAGCGCCTCAGCAAAAGTAATATTGATATCTCAGGAATAATGGAGAATGAAGAGTCCAAACAACCATTGCCTCGGAAACAAAGTGACTGCTCCAACTATGACTGCGATAGTATAACAAACCATCATGCTTTCCTATCCAGGTAACTAAAAGCCTTGTGTGAAGAAGGTGCTAGCTCAACCAAGCAGGAGCAAGACTTAGTGTAAACTAAGCAATGGATAGATAATGTCAGGTGGGCTGTATGGCTGGGCTTGGTATTTATCTACCTTCTCACTCAGGTTGCCAAAGAGAGCTTTTGAAAAACAAACAGGTGTACTTTGGAGTCCCTGCCATGTGTGAGGCACCATCATGAAAGTAGGTTTTCCAATTACTTCTCAGATAGCATATCATGATATTGCAGATTTTTAAACATTGTACATAAGACACAAACCTCGTAGCTGAGGGAAAAACAAGTGTTAGAAAGTCTATAGGTTTTTGGTGCTGATAGTTCTGCATTCATAAACTCTAGTTGCTGGCTTTAAGTTTATTCATAAGCTGAATTTTGTGTTTGGAAATATAAAGTTTTCTTTCATTCTTGTTTATTTTGGGTAGATTAGATAAAGGAAATGAAATTAGTTCTTTCCTTAGGACCGATAGTTTGGATCAAACTGACATCACACACTCTCACAAAAGTGCACGCTTATAAACAAAAACATAAATTGTTTGCCTGCTTCCAAAATAAAGTCCAAAGCCCTGCCAGAACCTAAATTGCTCTCCTGGAGGTAAACTTGCTTCTCTCTGCCT
This sequence comes from Bungarus multicinctus, assembly GCA_023653725.1. Taxonomy (NCBI): domain Eukaryota; kingdom Metazoa; phylum Chordata; class Lepidosauria; order Squamata; family Elapidae; genus Bungarus; species Bungarus multicinctus. The sequence continues at coordinate 24,021,774 of CM042836.1, read as the reverse complement.
CCTGTGTTGAAATTTTGTCCAGAAATGCACTCATTCACATTTTTATACACTGATTCACTTACCGATATATTTGCAACCCTTAAACATATTACAGGTAGTCCTCAACTTATGACCACAATTGAGCCCAAAATTTATGTTGCTACCTAAGTGAGAAATTTGTTAAGTGAATTTTGCCCCATTTTGCAACTTTTCTTGCCATGTATGTTAAGTGAATCACTGCAGTTGTTAAATAGTAACACTGTTGTTAAGTGAATCTGTTATCTGCACTGACTTTGCTTGCCAGAAGGTTGCAAAAGGGGATCACATGCAACCTAGGACACTGCAACCGTCATAAGCATGAGTCAGTTTTCAAGCATCTGAATGTAAATCATGACCATGGGGATGCTGCAACAGTCATAAGTGTGAAAAATGGTCATAAGTCACTTTTTTCAGTGGCGTAACTTCGAACGGTCATTAACAGTCATTACCTGTAGTCTTTGTCTAGTTGATTTCAACCTCAAGTTTATCATCATTGTGGAATGGAGCCATGTTGTTTCACTGTTCTTGTTCTCTTTCCCAGCATCCACTCAACGATGTTGAATGAAGATGCAGAGTTTCCCCCAACTAACACTTCAAGCACATTGGATGTTAATTTGGGGCGATTTGAATTTGAAGTGTCTGATTTCTTCCTATTTGGTTCACCTCTTGGTTTGGTGCTGGCTATGCGGAGGACAGTCCTGCCCAGTCTGGAAGGTGAGTGATACCCAGATAGCTACTCTTGGCTACTTTTGGCAAAACTTTTATGTCCTTGAATAGAATGAGATTGCTCAGGTTGTCTCAGAAGTGCACAAACTTCTTTGGGCAGAGTTGGTTTTTCTTTGGGCAGAGTATAGGAGGTTCAGTGCTGTTTTTCTAAAATTATTTTTGAAAAAGGATTTTCCCATAAAAAGTAGTAGATCCAACATCTCAAAATCCTAACAAAACAGAAAAGGTCCTTCTCATGATGATGCTTTTCTTCCCACCTTTTCATTCTTGTTAAAGATTAGATCAGGGTGTCAAGCTCGATTTCATTGAGGGCCACATCAGGGTTGTGTTTGACTTCCGGGGGCTGGCTTGGGCGTGGCCAGGGTAGGCATGGCCAGCTTGACATCACTTATGTCAGGAGTGTCTGTGGCGGCCCAAGCACATTGGATTGTTCTTTGCTTGGCCCTGGGGAAATTCTAATCTGATTTTCAAAGCTCAGTTTTCTATTTAGTTTGCTATAACAGTTTGATTAGTGATGAAACACAGATAGGCAGGTGCTGGAATTGTCTCTTTGGGAATGTTGAGTAATGACAACTTTGTCTTGAAAAGCTAATCTAAGCTAGAAATAATTTGTTTTCGGAACAAAAAAGAGATGTTAGGGAATGATAGACCATTTTGATAAACCTTTTCTGGTTCATCATGTTTATACTGTATATCTTCATTGTAATGAACAACTCCAGTTTTATCAGTTTCACAGTGTAGATAGGAAACTTGCGAGCTTAATTTTCTTGCTAGTTATTTGTTCATAAAACCTGCTTTTATCAGAGATTCAGCACCTCGCTTATTCAGGTCTCTTAGCAGTTCCATTTTTAGAAATCCAATATTTTCATTTTGTTATTGTGTAAATGAACAATCATTTAAAGAGAAGAATATAGCATAATAAAGCATGTTGATTAAGTAGTTAATATCAGCAGGATGTGAGGGAGGTAGAACAATTCCTTTACTCTAAAAAAAGAACAATGGTTCAGAAAGCAATTAATTAAAGTTGTTAGGAACTCTGTAGAAAGAATTACAAGCTTAAACTATTCAAATGCCTTCCATTTACATTGCTTCAAAGAAAGGCAAGCCATAAAGAGGACAAGGTCTTATCCCCTTGCCCTAGGAGGTGAACTAGCTCTGCAACCATCAAAAATGCAAATTAAAGAATAGAAAAAGGAGAATCATACTTTCTTATTCACCTTCTCCAACAATTTGCATTTTCTTAACTGCATGGGCCCCTCTCCCCAACCCCAGCCCCACAATTATTATGCTACTATTCTGCAAGTGTCTTCTCATTTCTTACCCAGTTATCTGGGTGAAGAATGAAAAATTGAAGAAGCAAATTAAAAATACAGAAAAACTAGAGCTAGACAACAGCATCTCTGTAAAATTGGATAAAGGGGATATGGCGACTCCATCTTAAATGTTTGATTGGAAATATGGTTGAAGTCCTGTCTAGCTAGCTTATGTGCAGAGAGGAAACAATAGTCTGGTTTTTAATTTGTTGGACTGGAATTTGAATGGGATCATCATTATGTGTTTTCTGAATTGCAACATCACCTGCATGCCATTCCAGTATTTTGAAGAGGAAGCATTGATATATCTAAATAACTAAATAAAGGTGCAATAAATGGAAAGTCACCTTGTTCAAATAATGTACCAAGTATGGAATTTTATTTGATATGTGTTCTGAGTACTACACCCATCAAATTGTATTCACTCAATTAATACTTTCTGTGAAATACAGCTTATCAGGAGGTGGCTTGTTTGGGTACTCTGGGCTCTGATTTAAAGAATATTTTTTTAAACTTTAAGAAACTATTTGATTCAGTGATGGTTTACTAAAGCGACTGAACGCAAAAGCTATTCTTTAAAAAAAAACTAATTGCTTTGCTTATAGGAGAAAACAACACAGAATCCTCTTTTATCAAGTGGAAAGTATTTTTATTCATTAGCATATATATGCTTAACCGTAGAGATGGGTTGGAAGGCAGAACAGCAGGAAATAGTTCAGAATGGACTACATTGTTTCCAAAGCACTTGACTCTACTTCCATGGGAATTTTTTATCTTTGGAAATTTAATGACAAGCCTGTATAACTCCTTGTATTTTATTTTTGTACTATGAAGATATATCTAAACAGTTCATGTTGACTGTGAGTCATCCTTTCTCCCTGTGTCTAGTCTGCCAAGTACATCCAGCCTGCAGCCAAGTTTACAGCCTCTTCCACTCAGCTGACCCTTCTGCCTCCAGACTGGAGCCATTATTAGAGAATAAATTCCATCTTCTGCCTCCCTGTACTGTACCAAGGTACCAGAGATATCCCTTAGGAGATGGAAGATCCCACCTCTTAGGTATTTATGTCTTTGGCTTATACAGTTCACAGCCTGTTGTAGTCATGTAGCAGCCTGTCTACTAAGTACTTCTGCATGCCTCAACCGTCTAGACAATTATGTAAAATGATCTTTACAGAGATGAATGAATAATAACTCTCTGCCAAGAATCAGCTTGTGCTGTCTGTGGAGTTCCAGTGCTCTGTCTCATGGTTTGCCCAGAACATGACATCATAGGTTTTTTTTTCAATCCATGCATCTTAACATCTAAGCTTGCCTCTAAACAACATACAGTGCACACATACATTCATACATATTAGAAACTCATTGTCTTCCAGATGTGGAGTTTAATTCCCATAATATGCTAGTTATTAGAATCTGGGATGAACCTTGCCCCCTTCCTCCCCCTTTACTTACAGCTCTTGTGTTTCACCAAGATTGTGTTTCGCATGTCATGTATCCCAAAATTATGATACCAAACTCTATTTGTTATTGTTTTGATAGGGAAAGGAATGTTTCATACTCCCTATTCATTGGGCTTGGCTTTCTGAAATCTGTGTGGTTCTTCTTTCCTGGGTTTTCCCCTCTGACATCTATGCCCATTAGAAAACATACATGGCTGAAATATCAAATAAGATAGGGAAAATTACCTAAATGGCTTCATAGAGTGTCCTTCCATGCCCAAATGCTAATCAATACACCTGGTACTAATTTTCAGAAATTGTTACTTGCAGAAAAATGTCTCCCTTATCTGATTCAGCTCTTTCCCACCTTACAGCTGATACCCTCCAGTACCATAGCAGCCTGTTTGCTGAAGATAATTCTGCAAAGTCATCCTTCATGCAAGAGACTTTAGCACTTCCCAATGCTGTACAAGGGAAAATGCGAAGAGGGAGCCTGGACAGCAGCAACAGTGAGAGCTCTGGGTCAACAGAGAGCTTATTGTCCAGCAACATAGCAAACAGTGAGTGTGCAATTAGTTTTAACACTAGAAAGTCATTTTGGACTAGTAGTTATTGGTAGCTTTCTCCTTGTTGGCTGTTTGGGTTGGCTTACTGTTGGCAATTTGATGAGATAACTCAAGAAAAGTCTTTGTCAACAGCTACACCTAACTTTTGCCCCTGGATTTCTGAGGAGTTTATTCTGCTCCTTCCAGCTGATGTTATTCTCAGGTAGGATCTGGAGAGCTTCTGTGATGTGGAATAGACAAAAAAGGACTGTAGGGGGTGTGCATAAGTGCACCAATTGTGCCTACCGTCCCTGTCCTATTGTTTCTTTTTATTTTTCTTATCAGTATCTATCTCATGTATTCAAAACTATGTTTATTCTTATACCTGTATCTTGTAAGCAATTGACAAATCAAATCAATCAATCAATAAATGCCTGTTTGTTTTCCACAGTAACTTCGAAATGGTGGGGAGCCAAGCGAATAGATTATGTTTTGTACTGTCCGGATGTCCTCACAGCCTTTCCTACAGTGGCTTTGCCACATCTCTTCCATGCCAGCTACTGGGAGTCAACAGATGTGGTTGCTTTCATTCTGAGACAGGTAACAATGCCTTCTTTGTTTCTACATCTGTGAATCACAAATGCAATGTACATCCTGGCCACAAAACTGAACCGATGGCCTTGCAGCAAATCCCTGCCTCGTTTAACCAATGCAGTTGCTGTGTGGATGAAATTGACAAGCCACCCTTTCAGTGGACAATAGAATAATAACAGAGTTGGAAGGGACCTTGGAGGTCTTCTAGTCCAACCCCCTGCTTAGGGAGGAAACCCTATACCATTTCAGACAAATGGTTGTCCAATCTCTTCTTAAGAACTTCCAGTGTTGGAGCATTTACAACTTCTGGAAGGCAATTTGTTCCACTGGTTAATTGTTCTAACTGTCAGGAAATTTTTCCTTGGTTCTAAGTTGCTTCTCTCCTTAATTAGTTTCCACCTGTTGCTTCTTGTCCTGCCCTCAGGTGCTGTGGAGAATAGCTTGGCTCCCTCTTCTTTGTGGCAGCCCCTGACATATTGGAACATTGCTATCATGTCACCCCTAGTCCTTCTTTTCATTGTACTATGTGAGAGAAGGTAAAAATGCAGTTGAACTAACAAAATGCTAAAAAAAATTATGCAAATTTCCCCCGTAGATAAGAACTTCTTGCAAGCAGTAAGCTGTTCTAAACCTGTGGTGTATGAAGATTCACTTATGCCATTATTTTGAACTCATTGGGCAAAATGACTATGTTGAGTGCAGTTCCCATGTTTATGTTTCATTTCAGGTAATGAGATTTGAAACCATCAATGTCAAGGAAAGTAACAGTTTGGATCCAGTGACCCTCAGCCCTTCAAATCCCCGAGAGAAATGGCTGCGCAAAAGAACCCAAGTCAAGCTAAGGGTACAGGATTGCCTTTTATCCAATCCCTCTATGATTTAGCATGTTTCAAAGGAAACAAAGCCATTTTAAACCAGTTTTTTTAAAAAGAAGAAAATAAGTGGTCGCTCCACCAGAATGAGTTGATGCATTTCAGATTTGTTTTGTTTTGTTACTGCTTGATTTTTTTAGACAGGGCTGCCTTTGGGGTTATATCTTTTTAAGTGCTTTTATTATTTTGTATTTGTCCAACTAGTCTATGGGAGTAAATGTCTATAGTAAATTTTAATAATAACAAGAGCATTTGGAGCAGCATTTGAAAGATAGGAAATGATGGAAGTACTTTTTGTGGCCAGGTACTTTTTCAATGATGGAATATATGGCAAGAAAGCTAGAAGAGTTTCTGATCAGCCTATCTTGTTTAAAATATAAAAGCAATCTAAACTGATGCAATGAACTTCAGTGGAATTTTATTTTAATTTTTCAAGAGTCTAATTAAGAAAAGAAGTCCAGTTAGGTATAGTGATGAAGGCCCAAGGCTAGCCATGAGACCATCAGTTTGTCCCACCTTAGGCAAAAAGCTAACTGAGTATCCTTGGGCTATTCGCTCTCAGTCTTAGGAAATGGCTGGCAAACCACTTCTAAAATCTTGCCGAATTGCAGGAACTTGACTAAAAGTCAGTTACATAGATGACCCTACACAATAGGTGCCAAGTTTTGACCTTCCTCGCCAGCAGTGGTCAACTCTGAACAGGATCCGTACCCAACATGGTGTCTGCCAGGACTCATTGTTTAATGGGGTCTTGTTTCTACCCCTCAGTGTGACTGTGGTGCTCCTTTACAAAATAGCCATCACATTGAGTCCGAATGTCCATCAAGAGCTTACACTGGCCCAATGTCTGATTTTTTTCAACATAGACCAACATATCCTTGAATGGCTGGGTGGACTGGACATTAGCATTTGAACCACTGTAATGCTAAATAAGCATTGACACAAACACACACATACAGGGTTAAGGAAAAGATCAAGAAGGCTCATCCACATATCAACATATAAGGGCTGACTTTGGGTTGTTTCTCCTAATCTTAAAGGGTCTATTCCTTCAGATGTTCAAAAACAAATACCCTTTTTCTAGGTTGGATAGTAGTTGGGATGATCCAGTCACTTTATTCCCTTCCTTGTTTCCCTTTCAGAATGTAACTTCAAACCACAGATCGAATGATGTCATTGTTGCAGAAGATGGCCCTCAGTTGCTAGTTGGCCGGTTCATGTATGGACCACTTGACATGGTGGCTTTAACAGGAGAAAAGGTAACATTCCAAGGTCATCCTTCTCTCTCTCCCTCCTTCCTTGTTAAGCCATTGAAGACATGTAAGCCCTTAAGAACATGGGAAGAGCCCTGTACCATTTTCTATGCTGCATTTTCATATCAGCTGACTGTATTTCAAACTTATAAACTAGATATGATCTCAGTACCTCATCTGTATTGCTTCTTCTGATCCCATGGCTGCAGTTTTCTGCAGACAAATATTTCTATAGCATTTAATTATGCCCTTCCCTGTATGAGAGGATGCTTGCAGGAAGCTGTTCTTGTTCTGAGTCAGATCATTGTTCTTTGTGCCCACTGTTGTCAAATCTGCTTAGAAAGAGTCCACAGAGTTTCAGGCAGCAAAAGAATTTATTTCCTTTGATCTTCCTGTTGGAAATATTTCAGTTAAAGGTGCTAGAGAATGAATCTCACATGCAAAGTACGTATTCTAGAATTATAGGAGGGATCAAGCACATGCCCTACTCATTGCTAGAACTGCAAGATGTTTAACTGGTGATTCACATTTTTATTCTGTCTTTTGTGAGATAGTCCTACAGATGTTTGAAAGTTACTATTATTTCCCCTTTATTGTTTCTTCTTCAGGATAAACATGCTGTGCTCTTTCAGCTATTTCTCATTGGACTTGGTTTCAAGGCCTCTCACCATCTGGATTGTCCTCATCTGGCACTATCTTTCTTAGAATGTGGCATCTAGAATGGGACACATGCTTTAGCTGCAGACTGAACAGTACAGAGCAGCAAGCTTTTCTTGTGCTTCTATTAAAACCGACTAAAATTGTCAATGATGTCATACTGCTGAAATAGCTACTAATCCTCAAAGCTTTGGCCACAATGTTTTAGGCTTTAAGATGCTGCAAAACTAATTTTTCTTTGAGAGAATAATATAATATCCCTCATGAACTTTGATGTTAACTGTGTATGTGTGTCAACAGGAATTTGTTTGCCTAACCTGAACTTCTCTATTACTGCATTTTAATTCCATAAAAGAATTTTACCACAGGTTCTCTTTCATCTTTCAGGTTGACATTTTCATCATAACCGAACCTTCCTCTGGACGTTGGGTCTATTTTGATACAGAAATCACCAATAGTAGTGGTAGAATCTCATACAATGTCCCCAAAGACAAAAGACTTGCTGTTGGCGTCTATCCTATTAAAATGGTAGTCAGGTAAGTCTGGAAGAATCTAAATATATCCTTAAATTATTGAGAGATTGAGGAGTATGTCCTACTCTCATAAAATGTTAATCAAATTCTAGAGTTAAGAGTTTTCTACAACACATGAAGGTGGCTCAGTGGCTAAGATGTTGAGCTGGTCAATCAGAAAGGTCGGCAGTTCGAATCCCTAGCATTGCATAACAGAGTGAGTTCCCTTTAGTTGTCCCAGCTTCTGCCAACCTAGCAGTTCAAAAGCATGTAAAAATGGAAATAGAAAAATAGGGACCATTTGGTGGGAAGGTAACAGCGTTCCGTGAGCCTTCATACCGGCCACATGACCATGGAGACATCTTCGGACAGCGTGGCTGTTCAACTTTGTAACGGAGATGAGTACCGCCCCCTAGAGCTGGAAATGATTAGCACGCATGTGCGAGGGGAACTTTTACCTTTACCTTTACAACACATTGTTTGAGGCTGGAAGTTGATGGGGGGAATTATTTATCACGAATGAAGGCAAATACTGTATACATGTCCCAGAATAATGTTGCAGGATCCAATCTGTCAGCGGGACCAGAGATTTTGTCTTCCAAGCTTTAAGACTCGTGTTGGAGTCCATCTTCAGGGAACTTCTCTCTAGAAGAGTGTGTGTTTGGGGCTGTTCTGTGGGAGGTATTTATATGATGCTTATTGTATGTGGCTTTTTAAATGTTCCCTGAAGATGTCCTCCAGCACAAGGCTGAAAGCTCAGAAGACAAAACCTCTGGTCCTGATGACCGACCCATATTGGATCCTGTGAAATCATTTATTTTCAATTATAATATAGTTATTTCAGGGATCATGCTCCAATTTTCATCTGTTTTGTACCATACCAAATCATGACATGAAGCTTTGGCCTCCAGTTTTACAGCTACGGTCCAAAATCTGCAGAAAAGGAAGTAAATGAGGCTTCTTGTAGCTCTGGAGCCACAAGTTACCCATTGCTGTTGTAATGAATGCAGCATTTTTATTACACTCTCTTAGAATCCTTATCACTCTGTGCCAGTTACTATTACAAAGATAAATATCACCATGAACCACAGAAAAAAAAATGTTGCTATTGGAATTTGGCAGTAAAAATTTCCTTCGGTATACAGGTCCTTGGGCTGATTCACTGGCAGAATGAACGCGTTGACAGATCACTGCCATCTGATGTAGTCCATACACATGTCTTTCTCTCAGCTGGTGGTCCATTCAAAATTCAAGAAAGAAACATTAGACTCCATTAATTAGAGAAAAGATATCTTTTACTGGAAATCAAGTGGTAGCATCAAAAGAATTCTGAACCTGAGAAAATGAGCGTGTAAATCATATATACAAAGTGATGGCTACGTTCCCACCCACAATAGTTCAAACTGTCCATCCAATTAAAATTTGTATGTAATGTCATGTGGGCATCTTCAGGTTGCGATGAGGCATCTGTCCGTTGTCCTTGGCCTATTTTGATAAAGAGGTGCGCTTGCGCATAGCATAAGAAAGATACATAAACAAGAAACTTCCCCCCCCCAACTTATACAGTTTATTCTCTCAAACCTCCAGCTCGCTTCCCATAACTATTTCACCCCTCCTCCCCCCATTATTTATGACAGCCAAAAGATGCAAAGCAAAGGAAAGAAATCTTGAAGGCTGACAAACACCTTTCTTGGAATTTCTGTATCCTTTAAGTAAGCTATGACCACCATATGAAAAGCTGAAGGTCTTTTTTTCTTCAACATAAGGCCACCTGAAGTAGTATGATGGCTTTCTATTGTAACTTTTTTCTGTGTTCCTTCATGGTCATCAGGGGAGATCAGAGTAGTGCCATAAGCTACTTGACTGTCCTTCCTCGAGGAATGGAGTGTGTCGTCTTCAGCATTGATGGGTCCTTTGCTGCCAGCGTCTCCATCATGGGCAGTGACCCTAAAGTCAGAGCCGGAGCAGTTGATGTTGTCAGGTAAAGGGCACCTCATAATTCCATTAAGCTTTAAATTTTGCTTATTTTATTAAATTTATTATAACCACCTGTTCCACCAGATTTTGGGTGGCTTACAAAATAATACTAAATTTAAACAAGCCAGCTAAAACCATCTTTATTAAAAGGCATAACAGTGTATACCACCACGCCCAACGCATTAACATCAGCCATGTTTTAAGGACTTTTCAGAACCCCTAGAGAGAGGGTGTTGTCTGTATCTGGGGATGGGGATATTGTTCTAGAGGGTGGGGATCACAAAAGAGAAGACATACTTCCTTGGTCCCACAAGATGGCAGCCTTTAATAGAAGGGACCTGGAGTGCACCCAACTCAGCCCAAATGTACCAGAGAAAGGTGATCTCTCAAATAAACAAGTCCTATTCCATGAAGGGGTTTAAAGGTATCAATCAGCACCATGAATCGTACCCAAAAGCCAAATGACAGCTAGTGGTTATACATGGGCACAATGAGGAATGCTCATTATTGCTCGTACTGCTGCATATTATTTATTTATTTTATTTGTCAAGCATGTGCAAGATAACAAGCATAAGTATAAACATAAGAACAAAGGGAGTAAATACAGATAAATGAGGATAGTAAGATAGGGATGGTAGGCATGCTAGTGTGCTTATGCATGCCCCCTTTAAGGACCTCTTAGGAATGCCCCCTTTAAGGAACATTCCTAAGAGGTCCTTAAAGGGGGCATGCATAAGCACACCAGCGTGCCAACCATCCCTGTCTTACTGTCCTCATTTATCTGTATTTGAGGTCCACGGTAGATAGTTCGAGGATGAAGCTTGTGAGCGGTTGAGGCTGTAACAACGGAGTTGTGTAGGGCGTTCCTGATGTTGACCACTCTGTTGCTGAAGTTGTATTTTCTGCAATCGAGTTTGGAATGGTTTACCTTGAGTTTGTATCAGTTGTTTGCCCATGTATTATTGTGACTGAGACTGAAGAAGTCGTTGACCAGTTGTAGCTTGTCTGGTCTTCAAGGGCAGCCCCAAGTAGAGTACAGCACAGTAGTCCAGTTGTGAGGCCTGCACTGCCGCCTGGGCGAGGAAAGAGCATAACTGTCGCATAAGATATATCTGTGCAAGGGCAAATTAGTCAATCCAAGTGGAAATAGGTGATGGCTTCCAGACAGAATTCCTGACCTTGCCCTATAAAGGGAGTCCCTTTTGTTTACTTATAAAGCAGTCAAATGATAATCATTCCTGAATGAAAATATGCATTGGCATTTTCCTGTCAGTTGTACCTTGGGAATAATCTGTTTGGGAATAATCTTGTTACATTTTCACCACTTGGTGGCAGGAGTGCTAGCGAAATATCCCCAGGCAAAACTTGCAGGTTACGTGAAATATTAAACTGTGAAAATTTTCTTCAACTTTTTGAAGAAAATTGTGTTTCCTCTCTCTATCATATGCCCCCTGACCCCCTCTCTGCTTTTTCCTGTGATTCTCCTGTCACCAGGTGGTCAAAACAGGAGTGAAGCACCTTGTGTGAGGAAGGAGAAATTCCTGCTTTTTTCCTGTTTTTCAGTCCTATGTTGACTGATAATATGGCTGTGGAGATGTTTAATTTTGTACTTTGATTGTTTTAGAGTGTGCACCACAACTTGTATGTATTTCCATTCTCAAATGGCTGGGAGCCTGGTTACTGAACTTTGTTTATAGGAGTCAGAGAGAAGTTTTTGGGGGCACAAAGAAATGGCCAGATCTGCTTAGCCATAAACCATTCCTATGTTAAGCCATAAACCATGTTTGATAAACCACAATAGCGTTCACATTCTAGGCTAAACCAAAACCTAACGGATATCTCAGTGGCATAAAACAAATTTAAAATCAAAACTTTAAGAATAGTTACAGTAGTAATAAAAACAAATGTATGAAATAAGAAGAATTAATGATATTAACAAGTACAGGTAGTCCTCGAATTACAACCATTCATTTAGTGACCAATGGCATTGAAACTTTTGACCGTTACAGCATGGTCACATGGTTAGAATTGGGCTGCTTGGCAACTGGTTCATATTGATGATATTTGCAGTGTCCTGGGGTTATGTGATCACTTTTTGCCACCTTTTGACTAGCAAAATCAATGAGGAAACCAGATTCACTTAACAACCGTGTTACCAACTTAACAACTGCCCTGTTTCACTTAACAACAGTGGCAAGAAAGGTCATAAAATGGAGCAAAAGTCACTCAGCAATAGAAATTTCGGGCTCAATTGTGGTTGTAAGTCAAGGACTAACTGTAAAAGCAATTGGTAGAAGCGTGCATGGGGGAAAAATGCATCAAGAGCCTTTTAAAGCTTGTAAAGATGCCAGGCCCCTCAGAGAAGGTTTAGTCAAGTTCACAGTTGTAGGCTGTTTTCCTCAGATGCTTTCAGTCAGATTGGAGTTACATAAAAGGAGGAGTTTTCTCAAAGAGTCTGGAGTTAAGCATTATAGGGCTTTAAAGCCAGCAATTTGCATTTTGCCTGGAAACAAATTGGCAGGTAGTGCAAAGTAAGGTGTAATCTGGTCTCTTAGCATTGTTTCCTAGATTCACCTGGCTGTTTAGTTATGTAACAATTAAAACCTCCAGGTGCCTAAGACTCACAGGCAATGCCACATACATTAACATAGTCAGGCCTGGATTTTATCACTGTGCGCACCACATTTTTAAGACATCCACTTCCAGAAAGGAGGACAGTTGAGGTCTCAAACCAAATTTTAAGTCCTTTTCTCTCTCTCTTTCTCTTCAGTCTAGAAATTAGATTTGTCTAGAAGCTGCTCCAGACTGCCTACCTTCTCCTTCTGGGAGAATGTAATCCCATTCAGAACAGACAGAACTACCATCTCTTTGGAATTATGGTCTCCTAAAATAAATACTTTCATTTTCTCCAGATGCAGTTTTTAGCTCATTTTTCTCTCATTCAGCCCATTACTGGCTGTAGGCAGGCAGCTCTGCAGGGAAAGCTTGCCATTTCCTGAAGATGTAACAGTGAAGGAGGGTATCCTCAATATACTAATGTCACCTCGCTCCAAATCTTTGATGTGGTTTTTAGCAGTTTCGTGTACATATTGATAAGCCTTGGAGACCCAATAGAATCACAAGAGTTCCAATTTGGTTTAACAACTGCGCTGCATCCATAGGCCGTCAATGCTTTCATCAGAAGGATGAGAATAGCCTCAGGTTGCAAGCTGCTTCCCTTTTAGGAGTGCATGCAATCTTCCACTGCATATAGAAAAGGAAGATTTTGCTCATGACTCAGCTTGCCATCACTGACCCTCCCTTGACTGACAGACAACTCAGAGCAATTCTGTTCAAGCAGCAGCATCAACCAAACTCTGTCCAAGCTAGAAATGGAACCATTGTTGACCTGTGACTCCTATTTCTAAATATCAGCGATCTAGTCCACCAAAATTGATAGTATCTGTAGCCAAAGTGAAAACACAAAGGAGAGATTCAACCTGGAAATATGGAGAAATTTTCTGACAGTGAGAACAATCAATCAATGGAACAGAAGTTGCCTTCAGAAGTTGTGGGAGCTTCATCACTGGAAGCTTTCAAGAAGAGACTGGACAGCCATTTGTCAGGAATGGTGTAGGTCTGCTTGGGTGGGGTTTGGAGTCGGACTAGATGACCTACAAGGTACCTTCTAACTCTGTTAATCTGTATCTGTATCACACCCTCTGTTGTTGCCCAAGCAAAGATCATCAAGCCAGCCAACCCAACCCATAGTCTACCCTGAAGCCAGTTGTGCCATTATGCTGTCTTCAGTCCAATCTAAGTATGGTATATAAAATCATACATTGCAATGGCTTACCTGTCAATGAATACTTCAGCTTCAACCATAACAACACAAGAGCACACAATAGATACAAACTCAAGGTAAATCGCACCAAACTTGATTGCAGGAAATACGACTTCAGCAACAGAGTGGTCAGTGTCTGGAATACTCTACCTGACTCTCTGGTTTCTTCCCCAAACCCCAAAAACTTTAACCTTAAGACTGTCTACTATTGACCTCACCCCTTTCCTAAGAGGTCTGTAAGGGGCGTGCATAAGCGCACCAACGTGCCTACCATCCCTGTCTTATTGTTTCTTTTATTTTTCTTGTATGTACTCATTTCATGTATTCATAACTATGTATATACTTATACCCATTAACTTATAAACGATTGACAAATCAAGTAAATTCTAAATTATTTTATTGGATTTTATCTATGACATTGTTATATTGCCACAAACGGAAAAACTTTTGGCAGTGTCATTAGAATAATCTGCTTCCTTTAGGACTGGCTACAATTGATAAATCACCAGTCTCAATCCCCTTACCAACCATGGTAGATTAGAGACTAGCTTTTAGCTGCCTGTCTTCTTAAGGGGAAAGCTCCTTAAGAAGTGACCTAATAGCTATCTTTTTAAAATAAAGATGCATCTGGCCTTCCCTCAGAAAGGCATGCATAATTTTAAGAAATATGTGATTACTAATATCCTCTTGGCCAGAAGTTGGAAGCCAGGTTGTGCAAGGATATAAAAATATTATTGCAAATATGCTATCTATTTCCCTCATGCATTGAAAGTTGGGGTTGATCCAATTCAACTCTTTAGAGAAGGCACCCTCATCGTTAACTCTCTGTTAAAAATTCAGATAAGCTTCAAATGTAAAATAACGTATCTGTAAAAACTCCTAATCTAAAGTGTCTCTAAAGTTTCTATAATAGAACCGAGGGAGAAGGGAGGAGAACTTGAACCAAGTTTATTGGTAGATGCGATATATGTGGGGACAGAGGGGGAAACTTCATTGCTTTGCTTTTTGTATTTTGGATCCACTGTCTACAATTTTTACAAACCATGTTTAATATGCATTCTTATTTTTTTCATTAATATGTATAATTTATAAACTTTTATCTAAGGAGAAAAAAGATTACAACAGTGGCTGGGGAATTCTGGGAGTTGAAGTCCATACATTACAAAAGTTTACCAAGGTTGAGAAACACCGGATGAGAAAGAAAGTTGAAATTGAAAATAATTGATAACAATTGATAATTGATAAAAGGGGAAACTTATTATTAAGAAGACTGCATTAAATAATACAGAGAAATGCAAATTGTATTCTCCTAGCTCTGACTATTACGGCATGCTAATAACCATGGGACTTCAGCTCCTTACAACTTCACGTTCACAACCATCATGCGCAATTCCATCCTTTCCATCTTCCTAACCATCTGTTTTTCCTCTGTTGTTACTTTTTGTACTCTCCCATTTTCACTCTCCCCTCTGGGATTCCATCAGATAGAATAAATGTCTATGGGGATTTTCAATCATCCAGGTCAGCGGTCTCCAACCTTGGCAACTTTAAGACTTGTGGACTTCAACTCCCAGTTGAAGTTCACAAGTCTTAAAGTTGCCAAGGTTGGAGACCCCTGATCCAGGTCATGATTGCCCCCAAAGTGCTTTTTCAAAAGGCAACTTGACATTCTTTGTTTTTCCTTGAAGGGATGAACTGAAAAAGCTTCTTGGATGAGAAACAAAACCTCTTCAAAGAAAAACCAAGGAAGTCCCAGTTGCCTTTTGAAAAGGCACCTTTGGGACAGCCATGACCTGGATGATTGAAAGTCTCTATAGACACCTCTGTAGTTACCTTCTCACCTTCTGTTATTCTCCCAGTCTCACCCTCCTCTCTGGGATTCTATCAGGCAGAATAGTCATAAACTGTTTTAATGATCCCAGTTGCTTTTTCTCTTCACTCTAACCCAGGCATTGGCAAGATCTTGGCTACCTGATTATCTACATCACAGGACGTCCCGACATGCAGAAGCAACGTGTTGTCTCCTGGCTGTCTCAGCACAACTTCCCTCAAGGAATGATTTTCTTTTCTGATGGTCTTGTCCATGATCCTTTAAGGCAGAAAACCATTTTTCTCCGGAATCTTGTGCAAGAGGTAATTTCCTCCTTGCTCTTTCAGGAGCATTAAATGAGGAAGTTTTGAAGTTTGGTTAATTAGACACTAATTTTCTTGAGTTGTTGGATCAGATTCATGGCCAGAAACAGCCATAACATGTGAGCAAAGATTACAACAATCCATATACTTCGTAGTTCAAATTCATGATTGCTAGTGACCCAGACTGATGACATGGGTAAATTGGGACATTAAAAATGGGAGCTGATTGGTACCATATTTTCATGGCTAACCTTTGACATTTCTTCCTTCCTTCAGTGCCACATCAAAATTTGTGCTGCATATGGCTCCATGAAGGACATTTCTGTGTATAATGTCCTAGGCCTTTCCCCCTCTCAGATTTACATTGTTGGACGACCAGCAAAGAAATACCAGACTCTGTGCCAGGTGATTTTTTTTTTCTTTTTCTGGAAGATTTAAGGGCCCTGGGAAATAAGAAGGGTTCTGGGGGCATTGTACAATTAACCCTTGTGAGATGGAATTTGGAAGCCCCTTGAGAAGGGTGCAAATGACTGCAGCCATCGTGCATACATGCTGGTTGCCCAGCACCTGAATTTTGATCATATGACTGTGAGGCACAGTGTTGTGGCCCCGATTCCCGAGCCTGTGCTGTCAGAGGAAGAGGACCTGGAAGATGAGGGGGAGGAACTGACAATGCCTTCCTCCCCAGAACCTTCCTCTTGGCAATGCCTTCCTCCCTGGTAATGCCTCAGGTTCCATCAGACAACCAAGAGGAACAGCCTGAGATGAATCAGGAGGAAGGCATGTCGAAGCAGCCCCCGACAGGGAGTGAGGAGGAGTCTTGGCTCGACCCCAGGCAGCGTCGTAGGGAGAAACGTGAGCAGCAATGTAAGAGGCATGGGAGGGTCAGAGAATGAGCTGAGTCACTGAGCCACACCCCATAGGGGATAAAAGTGGATGTGCTTTCTCCTTAAACTTTGTACGGGACAAAGTTTAACTTAGTTCAGACTTTATTCGTGACTATCTTGGAAGAACATATCTTGGAAGAACGTTTGTTTTGTGGACTGCCTTGTGCTTTGTGAAGTAAAAGACCCATTTCCCTCTATGTGAGTAAGACTTTGATTTATAATTGCTGCCAGTTCGGACTTGGCAGGCAAGACGTAGTGGGATGCCAAGAATGTTATCAGTTACAGCGGATTTGCTCTGCGAAGTTCGAGCCAGTGTGCCTGTCTGTGTTTGTGTGTGTGTATAATCCCTTACCTTTTGGGGGAAAAGGAAGGGGTGACAGAACACACTGTGACAGTCATAAATGCAAAGACCAGTCATAAATCACTTTTTTTCCGTACCGTTGAGCTTTCAATAGTTGTTAAACAAAAGGTCATAATTCAACAACTCTGTATTATGCCCATTATTTCTGATCCTATGGAAAACATTTCTTAACTGAAAGAGTATGGCTCTCTTTTGTGCAACTGATGTGTCTCCTCAGTTGTATTCAAGCTGAATCCCCCAAGTTTCTTCAGTCTTTTCATTACTTATTAAATTTGTTTGCTGCCCATCTCACTGCGAGGTAACTCTGGGTGGCTTACAACGTTAAACAGAGCATTATAGAGCATGTTCTCAAGTTATAGCATCATCTTTGTTACCCTCCATGGAACCTGCTCTAAGTTGTTACATACAGTACATCTAGAAATGGGCTGCCAGAATTATAGACTTTTCATGTGTAAAGGGGAATAAGAATTTCACTTTTTAAAATTCAGTATTTCCCCTAATATAGCCCAGAAGTGTGTTAGCACTTCTACCAGCTGTCTAACACAGCTGCCTCATATTGTCAATGACTACATCTAAGATCCTTTTACCATGTAATGCTTCTAAACTGTTAATCTAATCTACTTAAGTGTTATATCTATGCTTTCTATGCTACCAGAATAAAACCTGCAATGGCCATCAGCAATTTTTTAAAACTTATACTGCATTGCTCTGATTTATACCTGATTTGTTTTAAACATTAAATAAGGTCAGACTTGATTAATATCCTTTTTTTATATTTTTATTAAATTTTACAAATGCAAAGATAGAGATCTAATACAAACTAAGAAGAATATAAAAAAGAAAAATGCAGAGAAGAAAATACATAATAAAAAATTAAAAAGATATAAAATTACCCATCCACCTTCCAGCCAAATATGGAAAACTTCAGCAACTTACCTTCTCTGATATTTTGGTAAACATCTCTTCTTCCCATATCTCATCTCTTATCAACAGATCAATTATAAAATCTCAATATTCAATCCTAATCAGCAAAAATCCATTAAGAGCTGTCAGGAATAATAATATATATATATATATTTTCCCTTAATCAAGTAAATCAATTTTATACTCACAATCTTTATATCTCAAAACCTATACCCCAAAATCTTACATGAATGTGTCCAAGAACTAATTCCTTGGCACAAATTCTGACTTAATCCTTACAGGTGGCTACAAGGAAAGAGCCAGTTGATTGGTCTATTTTTGACTCACTTGTCCTTTGTTGACTTTTAGTCTGGTTGTGTTGGCGTTTGGGGAGAAGAGTAGTGAAGTTTCTGCAGTACATTACTCCCTTCCTCATGCCACAGATGATGCTAAACATTTGTCATCTTTGTTCTCCTTCTCTCCTCCAGTTTATCAGCGAAGGTTATGCAGCCCACTTGGCTTCCCTGGAGTTCAGCCTCCGTTCCCGGCCTAAGAAGAACAACTCCCGGATGATCCTAAGGAAAGGCAGCTTTGGTCTTCATTCGCAACCTGATTTCCTGCGCAAGAGGAATCACCTCCGGAGAACTATGTCTGTCCAGCAGCCTGACCCACCATCCTTGACCCCCAAGCCAGAGCGTGCCCAAAGCCAGCCCGAGTCAGATAAAGACCATGACCGGCATTTGCCCTCCATGGTGTGGATGAGAGGGGGGGTTCATAAGTTTGAGTCTGTCCCATAACAAGAGCTGGGATGGCACCACCAGGCCTCTGGCATCCTGCAAAGAGCTTGTAGGCATTTGCTCTTTGAGTTGCATTTGGCAGCTTCATGGTTCAAAGTGATGGAGAGGATTAGAATTCAGAAAGCTCTGGCAGCTTCTGTCTCCCCAGGGAAAATTTCCTGTTTGTTCCTCTTGTTTGTATCCACTCATGAAACATTGAAAGTAGAGAAAATGGTTTGTACCGACTGCAATCTCTTGCAGGGGTGACACTGGACAGGAAAATGAGCTTGTGTCTTAATGTTTACTTCGTAACAAAAATGTGCAATAAAGCAGAGCGGGGAAGCTCCAGCTTATCTCAGTGAGAAAGGGCTTCACTGACAGCAACCACATCTGCTTCTCGGAAAGGCAACCTTTTGATGTGGCAGCAGCAACATCTGCAGTTCTTGGGGCAAATAAGAATCAAAGGGAGGAGCCCATAGCTGTGCACTGGGGAATCTCTTGGGTGCCTTAAGCCCAATATCTTTTCATCCAGACAGCTCTCTCACTGGCTCATCACTAGAATAGGTTTCAATTTTGCTTATTTATCAGAGACTTCAATAGAGGCAACACATGAACGTGGAAACCAGTGGTGAAAATGTTGAACCCTGGATTCAGTGTAGGCCTACTGTTTTTTAGATGTGGCACCCATCTTCTCTGGCCACACAACAGCATTTTTTGCTCTTTTTGCAAAAAACCATAACTTCTAAAGAAACTGAAGGGATCGTCTGCATCCTTCTGCCACCATCATCATAACCCCACTGAAGCAACCTTCTTCACTCCTGCTACTCACAGTGTCCTATGTGTTGAACACACTGTTGAGCTTCAGGAGACAACTTTTCTGTGCCATATTCCCAGTGCTTTAAGAGATCTGCCATTTCTGAATAAAATATCCCAAGCACTCAGTGATAAGGTATCAGTTTTCCATATGAAGGGGTCCCATGACAAAAACCTCACATCTCCAGTTAGGGCTGGTAAATCCTAGTCAATTTAGATATAAAATGAATTAATAAACTAGTGAACTGATTCAAAATAAGGGAGTTTATTTTGTTCCTGTAAGATAAATGTATGCATAGCATACCTGTTTTTCGGAAGTCTCTCACCTCCTTTTCCCACCATTAGATACAGTGTAACTATAGAAAACACAGCTCTTGAGAAAAGAGACCGAAAACACTGTTCTGGGCCCAATCCACCTGACCTCAGTAGAAGTTGAGTAATCCCAGTCAAGCATTATCCCATCACAAGAAAAAGTACAATAGAAAAATGTCAAAGGGAATGAGTCAGGTGATAGCAAATGACATTGTAACTGCTAAATATTGGAGTAGAGTACATTAGCCCATATTTCATAGCAGAAATTAATAGGCAAAACATGCCTGTCATTAGTTCTTAGGATTGACCTGACAAGCTAACAGCAGACAAAAATCTTATGAATAGATTGAGCTTTTTTCTTTATTGGAAGTATATCAGAGATGGATATTAGAAAGCAGATGGTGCCTACAATAATGAAAGGAGAATGAAATATGGCAAATTGCTTCATGGCTTAATTGCTGTACAATCCTGAGATAACTATTTCCTTGCCTTTAATAATTTTGCTTCTGGTAATACAACAGTATACCTTTCCCAACCTGCAGCAACAAAATTTCCTCAGAGAGTTAATCAAGGGCTTTGTTAAATTTAGCTGTCAGACAGTGTCTCATAGCTAATGCAATCTTGAATTTTCCTGTATCTTCAAATCTTTTTCTCCCTATGGGCATCTGCATCAGTTGCACTATTCTCCTTTCCTAATGATTTTTGTGGCAACTGCTCTTCAGAGATTTTTGGATCGCTCTTGAATCTACATCAGTTTGGCAGCCTAAGACTGCTATTTCTATCTCTGCCTGATAACCATTTTCTTCTTCTCCTGTGTTCTTGGACACCAACAGTGTTAACTTCTTACCAGCCTCTTAGCCCCTTTTGGCTTCTCTTCCCATGGGACACTGTATTTTCAAACTATCTGCTTCCCCAATTCTTCCCAGACCAGGTTGTCTGCTTGAAGTACAGATGGAATATCCAAGTATTTATATGACAGAATGACAAATGGGGATATTTTTAACTTTTTCAAATTTGGGTTGATTCTGAGCATCAGACTCATTTAATAACATCTCTTGCTCCTTCGGGTGTTCAAATAGTCTCCTTATTCTGCCATAATTACACATTAGTTTTCCAAGAGAATATCCATAAATCTGAAGCTGCTTTCTGATTGAGTATACTATTTAACCTTCATGATTTTGACAACATGGGAGCACAATTCTATTTCCAGTCAAGCGTGCATCACATTGGTCCATTTATCTATCACATGCTGAACAGCAAAAATGACAAAAGAAAAGAAGTGGGCAATGAAATTGAAACACCAACCCTTCAAATTGTTGACCTTGATTGATTTTTGAGTACAGAAAGAGCAGGTGTTCTTTTTTGGGGGGGCGGGGGGCACTCTTATCTCACCACACCACTCAAAAAGCTTTGAATCTCTTACTGCAGTGTTCCTTCGTTTTATCTCTTGTTCTCTGTATCAAGAACGCCTCTTTAATCATTCTTTTTATTGGTCTTTTTCTGATTCTTGCATAGGTAGGAATAGCATATCTGCCAGAATTGTTAAATTGTTCAGAATTGCTCAAGTTCATGCAATACATGGTTTTGATTGATTATCCTGCATATCATCAAGTTGATAGATAAGACTAAAATGAGTAATCGGTGATTCAGGCCTTTGTGAGAATCCAGCCATTCATTTAACAAATGGTGAGAATTTGACCATAATGTTGACATGGTTTCTTTCTTTGGGTATAGTAATATCTCAAGGTAGTTGTTTTTGTAAGATGTAGTTAGTGTTTTTAGTGAACTCAGTCAATAATAAGCATCCCTTACACCAAGATTCAATCAGATAACATGGGCTTAAAAACCAAATTAGATGTAATCTCTTGAGTAAATTTGCTATTTTTTAAAAAAATATGGACATAGGCCATCTTCTGCTTCCCTAGGTCGCTTATTAGTCCAGGCCCCTGGACTAATATAAATGCTTCTACATGACTTAATTGACATCACATCTAGCTAATGAAGCAAGTTAAGGTTGAAGAAGAATTCCCAATCATATTTCGCAACAGTACATCAGTCAGCAAAATGGGTAACATTATTGAGAGATTTTGCTACCCACCCTATCTGGAGAAAAATAGAGAGACCCCAGGGAGTTGTAGCAGAGTCCTTTACATTAGGTAATTCAGAGTTAAACACATCAACTTTAGCTCATGATTATAGTAAGGGACTACATCCCCCAAATTGTATGCTTGAATGTGGTGTAGTCCTCCATGCTTGTAGGAATGGGACAGAATAATTGCATCTTCGTGCGTGACAAATCCATAAAGTGCAAACAGTTTTGTAACTCAATTTAAATATAAAGTATTACAAAAAATGGTTTTGTAAGTCAGATCTATTAACACCTGAGAGATTTTAGGAAATTTGTTGGCCCTGAGATTATCTGCTGGTATTTTTCAAGTACTGTTTATTTTAAAAAAACACCCCTCTCTTATTCATGTCAGATCATCACATTTAATAATGCTTCCCCTTCCATTGATTTAATTATTGCCTCAGTAGCTATTTCCAGGCTATTTATGTGACTCAACATAAGCCTTGCTATCCAAAAGTGGGACAAACAAGAATGTTCAGACATGACAATTTAAGGATCTCTACCAAAGAGTTCCATGTAGTCAGTCTCATTTTAAGCCTGAAGCTGTAAGACATGGAAATGCTGGCACTAAAACCAGGAATGTATTGTGTTGGCTGACATTTTCCATTCCCATGTGGGCTGCATCCACATCCTGTTACTTTTTGCTGTAGTTTTACAGGAGAGTACCATGTTCTTCTGATGCTTCGGAATTCACCTGGAAAAATGGAAGACTGCAAAAAACAACTAGGCAACATAGGTACGAAACATGGCTTAAACAAGATTATGTTCTGTTTTGTCGGAAGCAAACAGCATCAAGTGCATTCAGATGGGAAATTTGTAGGAAAACTGAAAATCTGGATAATTCTAAAACATTACAGTAAAGAAGAAGGAACACGTGTAAACTATCTTGGAATACCAGTCTTGGTATTGGAATAAATGGATGTTTGAACCTACTTGTGTGTAAGGACTGATCCTAACTTGGACTGATTACTTTGTGGGCCTTGGATTCAATCTGTGAGGAATGATCTGTTGGATTCCCCAAAGTTACTTCCATCTACCAGTGTGTTCTCTTTCTGAAGATAAATAGAAGGGAGTATCCTACTTAACCAACACATCATCATCTTTCTCCCCATCCAGAACTGGGACAACCTTAATGTTCTTAAATGCCTTGTTAACAGTTCCCTTTATGCTGCTCCCTCATATTTAAGAACTTGTTCTTTTTTTAAAAAAAAAAAGCCAGTGAATAACAATGGTGGCTTGTTATAATGTGTGTTGTTACGAGGTGACAATATATATGGTTGTACTTTGTGTGCGCATACACGTGTGTACAGTGTTTCACATCAGTGCCATTGCTAACTTTGCATAACAGAAGTTAACTTTTATATTACATGTTTTGTTCAAGGTTTGGCTGTTCTGTTGTTGCATTGTGAAAAGACCTTCGATTCTGCTCCAGGTATGAGTAGCATTATTAATCCAAATCTCAGCTTTCACATTTAAATAGCACTAAAGGAAATGTTGGGCTGGTAGCTTCCGCTGCTTGACCCAAATATTCTATGGTGTGTCTTTTTTCTGAAGTAGTCTTTGAGTCCTCTTCAAAGATAGAGGTTTCTTCTCATTGGCATTTACAGATCAACTCCTATTTTTATGACCTCATTGGGTGGAAAACCGCATTATTCACATCATTTGAATTCAGCATCTTCTATGTTGCACCAAGGTCAGAGGGAAGGAAAGGAAGAATGGAAAATGATATTCAAATGGGGCTGGATGTGAGTGTTTTGCCTTTTTTTCTACACAAAGCACATTTGTGTTTTGCAGTGTCTCCTGTCAATTATCAGAACCATTATTGAGAGTGGTGACTCTGTTCTACAAAGGCATTCTCTTCTAACAATATCAGGTAGCAATGCAGGCTTACTAAGGGTCATTTGAAAGCTGAAAGTTGAGTTCATAAAAGTTCAGTGCTGATAGAGATTAACTATTTCACATTTTTTCTGCTCCCATCACTTGCACTGGTTATTATCATCGCCTATATTTGCCAATAGAATGAACCCTTCAGACAGCAAATGCTAGACACATAGTTTCTCCAATCCCTGTTATAAAGTTGTAACATATTTGGTCCCTAAGTTTCTTCATCACAAACGGGTAGATGAATTTCCAAATTCTAAAGGGTTCTGCAAACTTCCAAGAACCAGATTCCCCAGAAAGCAGGATATAAACCATTTGTGGACCATATTTGATATCATTTGCTATTGAAAATGTTTAATACTAATCTGCAAAAGTATTTAATACTTGTATTTGATTTTTTAAAATATTGTCTTGGAAAGATGACATGAAGCTGTTGGCTTATTAGACTTCATGTTAAAAGAGCCCAAATCAACATAATCTGAGGCACTAATATTTTTAGTTTTTGAGATGAAATTTTTATTGGTGAGGCCAGGTGTGCCGAATCATTTCTAGATACTTAATTAGATTTGTGCAAATCTTGGTTTAGTCAGTAGACGCAGCTGAGCTAAAGATACCCCTTTTGAAGTATGGAGAAATCAATGCTTATTTACAAGATTCCATTTTTTTTCCTGCCACCTTTCCAAGTCAATATATATTAGACTGTTTTCTTACAGCCTTGGGAGATATAGTGACATAGTTATTCTTCCAGGAACTCTGGCTTCTTGCCTTATCAATGTCACTCTTTACATCCATAATTACAAAATAAAAATAGCTTTGATCTTTCTCCATCTAGAAGTGAAATGGCAAAATTAAAAACCCACTCTTGTTTTCTGGGTTAATTATGAATATTGATTTCAGATCTAGTTATCACCTCTTCCAAATGTGATTTAATCAATTGGATTGGTTCTCTGTATTAGAAATAAGCTAATTTCAAGGCATTTTAGGTTCTCAGCCCTGAGACTCCTAGGCTATGCTTCCCTAAATTGGCCTAAAGATGTTGATTTCAAAGTCAAGATTTGTATGGCTCTGTGGCTCTTGGAAAGCACTTTAGGGTGAGATTTAGAGATCAATGGAATAGTTGAAGGGCGTAATTGGAAACACTGAGAGACTTCAAGAATTAAACTTCGAATTGCTAAATGTAGAGCGAGTATGAGCAATACAGAAGATTATCAAGTCAAATGATGATGGATAGCCAGCTAAATCTTTATGGAACAGTCAGAGAGACAGGGACTATGTCAAAAAGTAAGTAATTCTATCCTGCCTCAAAGCAGCACACCAAATTGGCCTTGTTATATTTATTGTATTTGGAGGTTTTGTTAAAAAAAAACTGCTTGGATTTGAAAGCTGCCATATATTTATATTTTTATTTGTATGATTATTTTATTTATATATCAGATTTGTAGATTGCCCATCTCCTTCACAGAATGACTTTAACATTGAGATGCCAAAGAATGTGAGCTTTGAACTAAAATTTTGTTTTCTTATGAATCTGCATATGAAAATGTGGTATTTTGAATTTTGGATAAACTCCAGCAGCAGAGAGTGCGGTTGTCAGAGTATTTTAATCACATAACCATTTCCAGTGTACAGCTAATGAATTTCTTACAGAGAAACTTTAAAGGAAGATTGGGGAGGGGGGAAGTATTAACGTTTTTCCAAAAGGTATTAATTTTATTTTCAGCTGGTTTTTAAAATCTTCTACCATAACATTAATGTCAAGTATCGCACTTTCTTTGCCTTTTAGTATGTACCTTTTTAAATTCTTTCTTTGATGTGGGAGCATTTTTCTGTTGCTCGGACCCACAATTTCTGATTAATTGTTTTAACACTCAGCACTCTGATGAAATAAAGCACCAGACCTTCTTGTTGGAGACTAGTGTTTCTTACTGTTTCCATGTGTGCTACGTTGCATCTTTGGTTCATGCACAAAAATAAATGTATCTATTCCTACTCTATACATTCTAAAAATCCATGACTGTAAACAAGCAGAAGAGGAAATAAAGCAATGTAACTTCTAAATCAAGCTGAGTCTTTATGTCCGCTACCACATGTCCTTCAAATCCCTTTACATCAGGAGTGTAAAACTCAATTTCATTGAGGGCCGCATCAGGGTTGTGTTTGACCTCAGGGGCTGGGTGGGTGTGGCCAGGGTGAGCGTGGCCAGCTTGACATCACTTGTGTCGGGGCATCTGTGGTGGCCCAAGCGCTCTGCCAGCAAAAAGGGGGTGCTGAGTTCCATTTTTGGCCACGACAGCTTCCTGCAGCCCTCTGCCAGCAAAAAGGAGCTCTGTTTTCGCTGGCAGTGGGCTGCAGGAGACCATTACAGCCGAAAACGGGGGCCTGGGAGAGCCACACGCAGCCCTTCTGAACTCCGTTTTTGCTGACAGAGGCACCGCAGGCTGGTCCTTCGCTGTTTCCAGGGCAGCCTCGCAGGTCAGATCTAAGCACTTGAGTTTGACACCTCTGCCTTGCATGGTTTTGGATGAACAGATAGGGAAATGGAGGAATGACCTGTATTCCATTTTATGGAATAGCCTGCATATGATGGAGGAATGTGGACTGTAATTTGTAAATAGGGAATGCCTATCTTAAGTGGGGAATAATTAGCTAAGCAGCCTTTCAAGGCTAAAGTTAATTAACCATATTCACTCATTGTGTCCTACATGCTATGGGAATTAATTCATTGGGAATTATAAAGCTTGTTTTATGGCTTAGCAACAGGATAGAAAATACTCATGGCACCGACATTCCATGACAAAATGGCAGGTTTTCAATGGCATTTTAGAATTTTTTTTACATCGAATTAAACACGGAAATGGATGTGCTGAGCCTCTGAGCTTTAAGCACCCATTTTGACTCTTAAAACTGCCAAATTCCTTTCAAAGTGTACATTTTTTAGCCTTCTTCGTTAGATCTGCCCCTTGTGGTCCTCAGAAGCCAAAATGCTGCTTTTAAGTGCAAGACTGAAAAATATGTAATGTAAATTCTGTCAACTGCAGTTTGTTCAACAAACCATATAATGTGATAGACCCACAACTTTATTTTAAATTGCAAATAACAGAAATAATTACATTTAAAAAAAAATTAACTACAGGCAGTCCTCAACTTATAACCACAAGTGAACCCAAATTTGCCACAGTTGTTAAGTGAATCACAGCAGTTAAGTTAGTAATCCTGTTGTTAAGTGAATCTGGATTCCCCATTGACTGCTTGTCCGAAGGTCGCAAAAGGTGCTCACGTAAGCCTGGAATGCCATGCACCCATCATAAATATGAGTCAGTTGCCAAGAGTCTGAATTTTGATCATGTGACCATGGGGATGCTACAACGGTTGTAACTGAAAAACGGTCATAAGTCACTTTCTTCAATGCTATTGCAACTTTGAACGGTCACTAAATGAACTGTTGTAAGTGAAGGACTACCTGTATTTCTGACAAGTTGGTTTAGCCTACTGTTTCCAGCATCAAGGAAAATAACATTGGCTTATTGAATGGCAGAGTGGGATTACTGTTCCCAATAAACAACAGAATATAGAATAGAAAAGAAAAATAGAAATAGAATGAATAGAACAGAACAACAGAACAGAACAACAGAGTTGGAAGGGACCTTGGAAATCTAATCCAATCCCTGTTCAGTCAGGAAACCCTATAGAGTGATGGGCTGCTGCCAATTCAGAATGGCTCGCCCGTACTGGTTCTTCCGACCACCAGCTGGGCCCACCTACCCGCCCAGGTGCTATCCCTATATATCTGGCTCGCTTGCCCCACCCACGCAGCCCAGCTGCTTTCCGCGCCTCGCCCGCACTACTCACTGCTGTGTGCAGGGAATCCCTTTTTGCAGCCGCGCACAAGCTGCATGAAGGGGGCGTGTCACATTTTTGTTTCTGCACTAGGCGAAATCAGTTGTTACAGTAGGTTCAGCCCACCTCTGACCCTATACCAGGGGTGTCAAACTTGCGCTGTCATGGCGTTGCATGATGTAACCCAAACCCTTCGCTAAATTGGGTGTGGGCGTAAGCAGCACATGACGCATCCAGCCAGTGGGCCACGACTTTGTTTGCCCTGCCCTACACCATTTCCAACAAATGGTTATCTTCTTAAAAACTTCCAGTGTTTGGAGCATTTACAACTTCTGGAGGCAAGTTGTGATTCATTGTTCTGTCAGTTTGATTTTATAACTTAAATATATTTAAGAAGCAAGCAAGGTTACTAATTACTCATCTCTTGATGAACCGCCAGCCCAAGAAATTGAACAGGGCTGTTTTGGAAATAAGACAGTAGCTTATGTGGGAAAGAGGTGTGTCTTTCTTTCAATGGATCTTTGCTCCTGATAATTGCCTAGATGGGTCCCTTTTGGTAACATGTTTGGAAATGACTTGTCATTGCTTACTTCCCAATGCTGAGAGCAAATGACCAGCCTTGGGTGACACAGATGGCTTTGTGCTCGGAACAGGACTAGAATTCACACCAAACTGCCTCTCCAATGCATATACATACAGTCGTGAACTTACAGCCACATTTGGGATCAAAATGGGTATCACTAAGCAATGCAATCATTAAGCGAGACATAACCATTTTATGACCTTTTTGCTATATTTGTTAAGCGAATCACATGGTCATTAATCAAATCCAGTTCTCCCCATTAACGTTGATTGATGGAAGCCACTTGGGAACTTTGGTTCATTTGCATCACTTGGGTAATCCCATGAAC
Source organism: Bungarus multicinctus (assembly GCA_023653725.1). Lineage (NCBI taxonomy): Eukaryota > Metazoa > Chordata > Lepidosauria > Squamata > Elapidae > Bungarus > Bungarus multicinctus. Next base: position 23,993,100 of record CM042836.1, on the reverse strand, counting down.
CCACATTTGACAAGTGCTTGAATTTTGATCATGTGACCATGGGGATGTTGCAATAGTTTGTGAGAATTGGTTTTAAGTCTCTCTTTACAGTGGCATTGTGGCCTTGAACGGTGATTATTAAATGAATGGTTGTAACTTGAGAATTACCTGTAGCACTGTATTTGTGCATCAAATTGAAAGAGGAGAAGTCTACAGAAGTCTATAACACCATCACTTGAGACTTTCAAGAAGAGATTGGACTGCCATCTGTCAGAAATGGTGTAGGATCTCCTGCTTGGGCGGGGGGTTGGACTAGATGACCTACAAGGTCCCTTCCAACTCTGATTATCTGTTATATGTTAACTGACCGGTACAATTACTCAAGGGCCTGACAGTAATTTTCAGTCTTAACACTTTTGCCCTGGAAGCAGTATTCCAAGTTTTTAAATCTAGGAAACCTCCAAGTCCATTGTTAGCTGCATCGTTGGGAATCCTGAAGGACCACCTTGGGGCAAATCGTGCTGAAGAAGATCTAACAATGCGATTGCTAAAAGTCAGCATGACATAATTTTGTTTTTAACGGGGTGAGAACAGGATCATTAATTTCCACTCCAAAGATTGCTGCTAGTCATTTGGGAGTCATAATGAGATGCCAGATGATGTGCTGGCTGTCTGCCTCTCCTTAATAAAATTATTTTGTGCATATTTTCTCCTGCTGTGTCCATAACCTCATCTGACTCATGGTTTTTATTTATTTTGTATAGAAAGGCTCATTTGAGTAGCATGTGGCAAGACTAGTGGTTTTTTAGAGTCATGCAGAGCGGAAACAAGAGAACAAAATTCAATAGAGGAATTCCCCTTAGTGCTCTTTTATTTTTTTAAAAAAGGTGAAGCAAATACTGATTACTTTAACTTGCTTAATATTTCCCAGACTCTTATTTATTTAATTTAAATACAAATGTAATGATTTCTAAACTCTTCTATGTATTCAACATAGACTGCAATTATGTGTATGTATGTATACCGGTACACACACACACACACACAGACACACACACATTTTTGAGAGTGGGCATCAGAATTTCAGCGTGTTCCAGTGTTTACACAGAAAAGTGTCAATAAAGGTTATCTTAACACAAGCATGCCCAAATATGTTTGTAAGAACAAGTGTCCTTTGGGGGAAATTATAAGTGTGACACTGTGTTTTTCTACGTACACTTGGAATGACAGCAGTCTATATAATCGTTAATGCTGGACTAGAAAGGCCCAGCCTCTTGCTTCCCTGAGAATGGGTCACTTTGGGCCTCTCCTTTCCTCAGCCCAGGAAAGGAAGAGTTTTGTAACATGATGTAAATTTACAGAGAGGTTAAAATATATCTGTGCTTATAACCAGGGGTGGGATTCAAATTTTTTAACAGCCAGTTCTGTGGGCGTGGCTTAGTTGGTGGGTGTGGCTTGATAGTCATGTGACTGGGTAGACGTGGCTTGGTAGTCATGTTATTGGCTGGGCGTGGCCAACTCAATATCACATTGAGGCACACATCACCTCACCTGGCCTCTCATGACTGTGGGGATGCTGCAACAGTCATAACTGAAAAATGATCATAAGTCACTTTTTTCAGCGCCATTGTAACTTTGAATGGTCACTCCACACAAGCAAAGTACCAGCAAAGGAGGGGAAAAAACTCCAGAGACATTCCTGAGATAGGAAGTCTAGTCCTGCCAAGAATGTAATAAGGGTTAATGGAGAGACAGGTTCTGTAAGCAACACCAGAATATTTCCTTCCTGCCTTCCTTACAGGATTAGGCCAGTAATTCTAACAACCAGTTCTCTGAACTGCTTAGAATGTTAACAACCGGTTCTAGCTAATAGGTGCGAACTGGTAGAATCCCACCCCTGCTTATAACTTTTTCTATCTTTAACTTTTCTTTTTATTGCCCTTTTTGTTTTTTCTTTGATTTCTTTTTCTCTATTACTTTATATTAATTTATTTTTATTTTCTTGTTTAATAAAATTTATGAGTTAAAATGAAAAAGAAGGAAAGAGAGAATTGTGGACTGTTAAGCAAAAGTCGATAGTAAATGTCCCATAAAATATCCATAACAGTATCCGTTAAAGGATCTGTTTCAAAATATCCTAGTAATTATAGTAATGTGAGCCTAGTCTACAGAATAACACAGGCTGATTTAAGCATTATAAAAATAGAACCTGACCCCAGGTTCACACAAGCTGTTTCACATCTGCACAGATCAGTCCAATGATATTTAAATTACAGTATTGTGCACAGATTCAGTGGCATATTTTAAAGAGAAAAGAGTTCCTATCCATGAAGCAGGGGTGGTAATAACCACATGCTTTCATGTTGGAAATCCCAGATCTGCAGAAGCTCCCACCTGTATTAGTTACAATGCCACATGGTTGATACTCGTGTTAATAGTGCAGGAAGACAGCCAAGCCCCAAACAGCTTTGCAAGATCAACTGTAGGTTTCATGGAAGTGTCTTTAATGCTGGCCTTGGCTACATGCCAAAGTTTGGAATGACCTATTATCATTTATACTGAGTTAATTAAGGTACAGTCACTTTAAATAACTTTAAACACTCCTTCCCAGGTTTCTTGTCACCTGGGCTAAGATGCTGTTTGTGATAAGTGAGCTCTTGATTACTTATAAACAACCATTCCCCCTCCCCTTCCCTTATCTCTTCCTTGCAGACAGAGAAAACCTGCAAGTCTTCAATGTTAAAGCAGCATCCTTCTCATATCAAAATCCCTACTGTATACAACCACGTAAACAGCAGTATAAGGTGGGTTTTTTTAAAAAAAGAATAAGAGTGCTGGAAATGAAGAGAAAACCAACAAGAGTGTAGCCGTTTTAGAATGGAGCCTCGTCTTAATGTATAACGAACAGACAAAAGAAATAGCTCCAATGGATGATTTCAATAGCTTTCACTCCTACTTCCACGTTGCTTTTGAAGGATTTACTCTGAATACAGAGTATTTCTATTTTGCATGCTGCTACTTCCCTGTCTCATAAGTTCCAGTGCACCAGCAGCACTGTCAATGGAGGGTATAATGGTCCGTATGGGAGTGACCTTGGGAGTCAGGGCAGACAGAGGCAGATAACAGGCAATTTAGCCTGCAGCAGGAATGTGAGTAGGGCAAGAGACTCAGGAGGGACCATCCCTAGTTCCTTAGACTGTATAAGGGGATGGGAGAGAAAGATACTTTCAGATTTTCAAGATTCTGTTAATGGAACCTTACAATAAAGTAAAATTAGTTCATCTCACTGTGTTTCCTGTCTAGTCTACCTTGCAAGATTGGCATCAATCTTTCAAGTCTGAAAAAGAGGGATGTTATGAATGATGGTGCAGGAGCAGATGGATCTCCATTCCCAGGGAAGGGAGCCAGAACCCAGACAGTCCTAGTCAATCTTTCAATGAAATAAGAATTGTTGTGTAACCTGTAGGAGCTCTCAGAAAAGATGCCAAATATAGACAAGCAGAGGCATGTTTGGATTTCATAACCCTGAGATTTATTCATATGTTGCATTATGTTTCCGTCAAATATTTTTCAGAACCTTTAGACAAATGAACTTCTTTTAAAAAATAATAATATAAAATACATAACATATTTGCCTATAATTTAAATACATGATATGAACATTATTACATATACATTATTTCAACTTCCATTAATGAAGTTTAAGTTAGGAGTGTGCAAGGTCAGAATAAGAATCACACATGTTCTTTTTTTCCACATCTGAAGCATTTTAAAAGCTTCTTGGGGCTTCTCCAGGTAACGTGAAGGAAGTGGGATGTTGTCAGTTTTGGGACAAATATTTTACACGATCATGGACCCATTGTGCATTGGGATCTGCACACATCCGCCGATTCATATGTGTGATAAATCTGCAGAAGAAACATACACATGCATATTTTAATCACAAGCTGGAAAGAAAGCAATTCTCTACAATTGGCACCACACTTAGCTTTCAAGGGGGCACAGCATCTCCCATCAGTCACCCTCAAGAGTCTCCTATTCCCAATTGGTTTTATGAAATGGGGTTCATGGACAGATGTCCACTAAATCTTTCAATTATTTATGCTAAAAGACTGATTTATCTGAAAATTGTGAATCGAAGTGTTGAATTAAACCTGCACACAGGCCCTTTTAAGGGAGATAACTTTCGATTTTGGTATAAGAATATCTGCAGTGGAGTTGACAAATAAATCAAGATAGCAACCAAGGGCTTTGCAATTGAAACCACAACCTCTTTATTAATGTTTATTGCAAAAAATGAATAGATTTTTTTTCTGACTCTCTGGCCTCATTGTGATATGTTGGGTGGGAATGCCTACATTTAAATTAATTTAACATAAAGTCAATATAGGGAAATGTGATGATTATGGCTGGTGCACTTTTACATAAAAGTCACACAAAAGATACTAGGCGTTTCAAGGGTAGCCAACATCACATTTAACATATTCAGGAATCACTTAGGAGTTAATAGATATTTTTTTTAGTACTTACACGACAGCTTGCATGGAACACCTGGCACCTGTGCGTTCAAAGGACCTCAGATTCCTCTGTGGAATAGGCTTCTTTATGTAGTCAAAACAACAGAGCTTGGCCTCTGAAAGACAGGAAAAGAGATTTGTGTCATTTTAATGGTTTCCCTTCCCCAATGATTGAGTCTTGAACCTGAACTTCTCACCTACTAGTTTAGAATATCTACCATTCCCCTCATATAATATGGGCAGATTTTCCCTGGACTGGATATGGACTGGATAATATGGAGCATATTATTATTATTATTATTATTATTATTATTATTATTATTATTATTATTATTATTATTATTATATTTATATCCAACCTTATTTTGTACAACTCAAGGTAGCATACATAGCTAATGCTTCATTCTCCTATATTGTCCGCAAAAACAGCCCTAGAGATAATTGAACTAAGGCAGAATGACTGGCCCAAAGTCTTTTAAACAATGTGCCCTGGTGCAGAGTTAGAAGTGGAGATTTGTATTTTACTTCTAGCTGTGAAAATTTCAGAGGCAAATTCAACAATGATTTATGCAGAAATTAAGAATGCAAGAATTGCCTCACTCAGGCAGAATCCCTTCTTTCTTTCCTTCATTCTACCTGGCATTAGATGAAAATAAGCTTATTTTGGAGAGGAATTTCTGTTACATAGGGAATCCACTTTTCTTTTGTCCACTCAATAGACAATGTTTAATATGGAAAATAATTCTTTCTGCATGCATTAATACAACTGATACTGTATTTCCCCCAAATCCTTGAAATAAATGGCTTATGATAATTATAAAAAACATTTCAGAGTAAAAAGGACAAATGTTATATATCCCTCTACCCTATCCTCTTTTGAAACCTGAAAGGAAGATTTCATTCTCTCCACATACATCTTCTGAAGGGTGGGATAGGGTGCTGCGCTCTCCTTCTCATCTCGAAGTCAGCTCAAGCAAATGGCTTAATTCTTCTGCAGAGCTTCCCTTTTCAAATGGGATTGTACTTACACTCTGAGCAGCATTGGCTGTCCCTAACTATCCTTGTTGTTTGTTGCATGACCAGCACTTTCAGGAGAGATGGTTGAATAAAACCTAGAACCCATTCCAAGATGGCAAGGGTTATAACTCTGCATATAGGTAAAAGGTAAAGGAGTCCCTGAGGATTTTACTTTGCTAATCATTGCCAACTATAGGGGCGGTAGTCATCTCCATTTCAAAGCTATTGAACCAGCACTGTCTGAAGATATTTCTGCAGTCATGTGGCTAACATGACATCACAGAGTGCTATTACCTTCCCACCAAAGTGGTACCTATTTATTTACTCACATTTTGCATGCTCTCTAACCACTCGGTTGGCAACAGCTGCAGCAAGAGTGGGAACTCAACCCATCACTTGGTGCTCAGGTCTTGAACCTAAGCTGCTGGCTTTTCAGCCGACAAGTCCACCATTTTAACCATGAGCCACCTAACTGCCCTCAGAATGCAAGTGGGATGCTGAAAAAGAGAAGAAAAAGCAGTCTTACCGAACTGACTCTGAGCTTGCGATAAGAATATAGCAGCAACCAGGAAGATGGCGAGGGTAGCCAGGGAGCTGTTCATCTTTGCTCTTGGATCAAATGAGAGAAGAGAGAAGTTGGGGTAGCTTGTGCACCTCCCTAGCTCCATGCTGAGAGGCAGTATTTCTCGTGTTTATATATGGTTGTAGAGAGGGTGGAGATTTTCTGGAAATAAAATCCACGGATCATATCTGAGAAATGATGACATAACAGTAAAAAAAATCTGCTACAATCAGTTCTCTGGATGAAAGAGGAAGCAAATGTTGCCAAAGAAAAAGGGAATTTGCAGCCTTCCTCTAACTTTTCAAAGCGGGTGGCGGGTAAGCCATCTGAGCCGGGATTCTTGAAATAACATTCCTGGCAGGGGAAAAATGGTGCTAGAAGAGCAGGATAACTTTTTCTGGCAAGGGGTGAGAGGGTGAGGAGCAAGGAAGTAGGAAATCAAACAAGGTCTCTTGGAGGTGTGGTCTCACTCAGATATCTCACTTTTTAAATAAGGTGATAGATGGTTATGCAGCATTTATTGTTTATAGACTTTTAAATATACATTAATCTCAATTAGGCCTCAGGATCTGAAAATGGTGCAAGGCTTTGGGGATTTCTTGCAAAGAAATGAGGAAACAATTGTGGAAATCAAATGAGTTCTCAAGGGAAATTTGCTCTTTGGCTCAAGTTTGGCCCGGGTATCCATCCAAAAGTCCATCTGAGATGAATAGATATTCTCTGAACTGCAATCCTCTTCCTGCATCTTCTCTGTCTTTTACAGCAGAGGCCAGAAAGGTTGAACAAGCAGAGTTCCCTGCAATTCCTGGGGAATGGAATGGAATAGAGTAGAGTAGAGTAGAATAGAATAGAATAGAATAGAATAGAATAGAATAGAATAGAATAGAATAGAATAGAATAGAACAGAAACAGAAACAGAAACAGAAACAGAAACAGAAACTTTACTGTCATTTTAAGTGACAATATTTTTTTTGGTCAATAATCATCCATTAATCAGCATACATTAAAATGAAATTTCATTTAATTCAGCTCTCAACAGATAACCATTATGCATTTACCACACACACACTTTTATGACACAGAGAAACATAACAGTCTAGTTTGAATGTATACATCAACATAGTGGGGGAAAAAAGAATCCTGTGAATTTACAAGATGGATGGCAAAAGGAACAAAACTGTTACAGAATCTAGTAGTCCTGCTGTAGATATTTTGAAACCTCCTCCCAGGGGGGAGCAACAGAAACAGACCATAAAGTGGGTGTGTGGGGTCTCTGACAATGCTTTGAGCTCTAAGCACATAGCGCTTATAAGCAATATCCTGAATAACGGGAAGCAAGCTTCCTATAATCTTCTCGGCTGTCCTTATCACTCTCTGTATGGACTTTCTATCTGCTGCCACCAAAGAGTGATGCAGTTTGTTAATACGCTCTCAATCATGCCTCGGTAAAAAGTGGCAAATGTAGGAAATGCAAAAGCTGGTTTGCACACTTCATTAAAGATAACCTATGAAGAGACCAAGTTGGATTGTTAGTTATCTACACCCCCCACATACTTAACGCTATTGACCATCTCCACAGCTGCAGCTTTGATGTCAAGTGGAGAATGACTATGCCAGCTCTTTCTAAAATCAGCAAGGATCTCCTTTGTTTTATTAACATTCAGAACCAGGTTAATAATTGGTTAACTCTCTGAACACAAGTCCCAGGACAACAAATATTGAAGAGGAGCCACAAAGTCTGTAACAGCTGTGTGGAAGGCTGCCAACCATTCCCTCTGAGAAGCTAAGCTGAATCATGCTAACTTGCATAAAGCAGGCTATTATTGCTACTTTCTGACTTTCAAAAGTCAACCAACTATCAATCCGCTATTTAAAGTTAACTCTGTTTAGTATTTTTAGTATTTATTTGATTTGTCAATCGCTTACAAGATACAGGTATAAGAATAAATATAGTTTTGAGTACATGAGATAGATACTTACAAGAAAAATAAAAAACAACAGGACAGGGACGGTAGGCACGTTGGTGCGCTTATGCACGCCCCCTACAGAACTCTTAGGAAAGGGGTGAGGTCAATAGTAGACAGTCTAAGATTAAAGTTTTTGGGGTTTGGGGAAGAAACCGCAGAGTCAGGTAGAGTATTCCAGACATTGACCACTCTGCTGCTGAAGTCGTATTTCCTGCAATCAAGTTTGGTGCGGTTAACCTTGAGTTTGTATCCATTATGTGCTCTTGTGTTGTTATGGTTGAAGCTGAAGTATTCATTGACAGGTAAATCATTGCAATGTATGATTTTATATACCATACTTAGATCAGACCGAAGATGCCGTAATTCAAGGTTTTCTAGGTCTAGAATTTCAAGTCTGGTGGCATAAGGTATTCTATAACGAGTAGAGGAGTGATGCTATCTAAATCCAACCCAACCGACCTCCCCAGTAAAGACACTCAAAAAGGATAATCTAGTCACATTCAGATTAAGCCTCACTTGCCTGTTTAAAAAGAAGTATCTTCATAATTTTTTTTAGGATACCAAGAATGAAAAGGCTAGGCATCTTTGAAGACTGCATGTTCCGTAGTTTTTGAGCTACTTTGATTAGTAGTTAAGTACCATGCCAGAAAAGCCTGAGACTGTGAGTTCTAATCTTGACTTAGCCATGAAAACCAGCTGGGCAATTTTGGGCCAGTCGCTTTCTTTCCGCCCAACTCACCTCACAGGGTTGTTGTTGTGGGGAAAATAGGAAGAGGAAAGTGTCCACTGCCTTGTGTTATTTGTTATTTTGCTCATTCATGGCTAGTGGGGGTAGTGGAAAGCAATGTCAGAAAGATTATCTTCATATGTGGTGTTTACAAATACGTTGTCCAAAAGAGGTCTCTTTCTAATATTCTGCCAATTTTAAAGGTCCAGTTCTTAGAGGTTTTTGAAGTGGGTTTAATGCCTGCTACATCTGGATTGCTTTGAATCTAATAATGGTGTTTAAAGTGTTTGTTTCTCTTATTTCCATTTGGTGTATTTAAGAAAGTTGCTGGCAAAACTTGTACTTAAGGCAACACGGAGAAATGTGAATTAAAATATACACCATTTTATATGTCATTTGGGATTTGTACAGAAAAATAGCTCATATGCTTTACATAAACTAAAACCCCTCTTACAGGAGAATGTCATGAATTTGTAAAATATGAAATTGTGTTTCTCATTCTTATAGTTAACAAATCGCTAACTTACTTGTCAAAAAACAAATGCAACACACATGTGCTAGACTCAGTACAAGCTTGTTTTCAGAAATGAAACAAATAATTCAATGTTAATGTGTGTCGACATAATGTTATTATCAAGTTCAGATTTTTATTTTCAATGGAAATAATCTTTCTTTGAACACATTAATTATTCTATTGAGAATGTATGACTATATGCTTTTAATCTAAACCTGTTTTCTCTGTTGGGAAACAGGATGATTGAACCTAGGGCTCCCTATGAAAGAATTTCTTCATTGGAGCGGGGGAAAACCTTTCAAGAGGTACAGAACTTTCTTCTCCAATATTTCAGGAAAGTGTGCAAGTGAGCAGTGGCAATCACCTGTCCAGAACAGAGGTGGAATTCAGCAGGTTCTGACTGGTTCCGGAGAAACGGTAGCAGAAATTTTGAGTAGTTCGGAATACCAACTCTGATTGGCCCCGCCCCCACCTATTCTCTGCCTCCTGATTGGGATGCTGATTGGCTGAGTTTTCTTTTGTTGCCCTGCACAGGAGAACGGAGCTGGAAAGCAGGTTAGAGGGCTGGGGAGGGAATAGAGATACCTTCCCCTGCCATGCCCTCCAAGCCTTGCCCACAGAACCGGTAGTAAAAATGTTTGAATCCCACCACTGGTCCAGAACCTTTGGGTCTGGTAACAAAAAGATGTTCTTTGAGTTGAGCTCAACTCCGGGTGACTTCATGAACTGCTAACCCTTTGAGACGGTCAGACAAGAGGCTAAAATCATTAGTACTAACACTACCTTTATGGAAGGTTACAGTAGCAGAATTTTGCAAGTCTGAAAGTCTTCCTGCCCCACTTTTGCTTTCCAGAGAACGAGGGAGCGTCTCTTCTGAGACACTTCCTATAGTCCATTTCTTCTGTGGACCAAGATATATTTTGCCTGACTGCTGTCTAGCCTGCAGTTCTTCTTCCTGTTTCTCAAGGTTCTTTTCACAGCTCATCGTATGAACATACCTAGGAACACATGAAGACATGATTTGTTGAACAAAATGTAGTAATCTAAATAAACCAGTAAATTATAAAACATAATTAAGCAAACACAATAGCTGGATTCATATAACTGGTTAAGCAAAACCAAACAGATCACATTGTTCCTTGGCTTAATATACGAACACATCACTCTTTCTTTCTAAATAAAAAGCTTTCTGACTTATGCAAATTTCACTCAGTCCCCTTCCTTAAATGAGTAATGTGATTTGTCATTAATAAATGATATTTATTTATTGCAAATTTTATATACTGCTCCCATTTCCCAGCGGGACTCGGGGCGATTTACAGCCAAATAAAAACAATTCAGTACAACATTTAAAATACAATTAAAAAGATTAAATGAGTGGCTGAGGATAAAACAAACTGTAACGTTAAAAAGTTAAAAAAGTTAAAACCAATTAAAATCAATTAAAAACCCTACCAATAACTCTAGGCCAGACCGGCTTGATGGAATAGGTGGGTCTTCAGCGCACGCCGGAAGGCTAGTAAGTCAGGGATGGTCCTCATCTCCGGGGGTAATTCATTCCAGAGGGAGGGTGCTCCCACAGAGAAGGCCCATACCCTCGGGGTCGCCAGCTGGCACCGTCCAACTGGCGGTACCCCGAGGAGGCCCACTCTATGGGAGCGCACTGGCCGACGGGAGGCTGATGGTGGCAGTAGGCGGTCCCATAAGTACCCAGGTCCCAAGCCATGGAGCACTTTAAAGATGACCACTAGCACCTTGAATCGTACTCGGAAGGCCACCAGGAGCCAATGCAGCTCGCGCAGAAGTGGTGTAACATGGGAGCTCCGAGAAGCCCCCAAAACCACCCGCATGGCTGCATTCTGCACCAGCTGGAGCCTCCGGATGCTCTTCAAGGGGAGCCCCATGTAGAGAGCATTGCAGTAGTCTAGATGGGAGATGACAAGGGCGGATGTGACCGTGCGAAGTGCACCTCAATCCAGCATGAAGCATTAAAAATGTCAATAATTATCATTAATAGGAACTTGAAATGTTTTTTTTAATTGTAGAAGCAAATAATGCCAGTGATGAAATATCAAACACATTAAACCCCAGAGGAGCACTGAACATTGGCCAGAGTAGGTCTTTCCTTTTCAGAAGACATGTTGGACTCCCCTTGGCCACTATTCCAACAGGGAAAGCATGCATCAAATATTAATAATAATATGTTTGCAATATGAAAGACATAGAAAATTTCTCTTGACATGAATTTTAGTTCAGCATGGTTCTCCTTGGTAGAAAGAAAGACCACACTAACCTGTATAGAATCCAACAGATCAACCATCTCTCCATCTATTGAGAGATCTCTGAGACTGGTAATTTCTGTTTGCATCCAACTGAATCTACTGGGGATAGATACATTGAACTCTGTGACAATAATAGAAATTTGATATTGAGAACAGAAGGAGAAGTAAAAAAGCAAATTCTAATCCATGATGAAATTGCTCAACTAATTTTTGTTTCTTTTCTTGAGAAAGTTTCTTTAGAATGTAGAGTTTTATCAGGTGAATGGGACTTCCTGTACTCCACCCAATTAATTAAAAGGAGAACTTTTGGGCAAGCAACTTTTGGGTCATAGGGAACATGAATCAGATAGCAAGGAAAACTATCAAATGTTAAGAGTTGAAGAGTTAGCGTTGAAGAAGAAATCCAGAAATTCAGAAAGGAATTTCTACTTTTCCTATCTTGTCTGAGGAAAGAGCAAGGCAATGACTCAGGGACTCCTATTCTTGCCCAACTGGGTTAGAGCCTTAACAAATGTCCAGAAATAATTTTTTTCTTTCTTTAGAATGTTTCTTTAGAAAACACTTAAGAAAGCAATCTTGACAAAGCAATCTATAAGGGCAAGTTAGTCATCCTACTGGTGGCCTGGCAGCTGGGTTACCCAGTAGCATCCTTCCTGAATTGTTCTCTATACGCTCAAGATTGATGATACAGTTCTTTTGCCTTTGGGCAACTTCATTTTCCATGTTTATGAGAACAAGTGAGTGGAAGAGTTCATGACCTCATGGTGACCATGTGCATGTATGGCTTTTCCTTCCTTTTGGTGAGGATTGGGTTCAGGCTAACATGCCCCCCCCCCGCCCCGTCCTGTCTTCCATTTTCTGAAAATGAAGTTATCAGTAAGAGAAGACAAGACATTATTGATCTGCTCACTCTTAACAGAGTTAGATTTCAAGAAGTCAAGATGTACTAGTATAGGTTTTCAAGACTGGCACCAACCATTTACAAAGTCTGCATTACTATTACTATTAATCTTTTCATCACTCCTTATCGCCCATCCCCTCCCACTTGTGACTGTATAACTTTAACTTTGTTGCTTGTATCCTTACGATTGATATTGACTGTTTCTTAGTATGATTTGATTGCTTATTGTACCCTATGACTATCAATAAGTGTTGTACCTGATGATTCTTGACTCTTGGCGAATGTTATCTTTTCTTTTATATATACTGAGAGCATTTGCACCAAGACAAATTCCTTGTGTGTCCAATCAAACTTGGCCAATAAAGAATTCTATCTATGAATCAGTGAAACAGGGATGAGCTTTGGGTGGCTATCAAGAGAACTACTGAGATTGCAACCCTCTCTAACACATTGGTTATTTGATGTGGAAAGTCCTCAACTATATGTTCTGCTTTACTTCTCTCTCCTTTTAACCTTACCCAAATACTTTCCAATAGGAGGTCCGTGTTCAGATTCCTGGATTTTTTTTTGTGTAAATGTCTTTTCTTCTTGCATGGTGAAAGACCCCTTCCTCCCTTTTCTTCAATCTGCTCCTTTTGAAAAAACTAATAACATTGCCTTGCCTTGCTGTATTCCAATCATGAGTATTTTTCCATCAACTTTCATTGATGCTTATCACATACAATTTGTCTTTCTGAATTAGGAATTCTAGTTCTTCCTATTTATTTCTCAGACTCTGTAGGCTGATTAGAAACATATAAAGTTCTGTACCTTCTCTTGACATTCTGTTGTAAAGTCCAATAAAACTCAGAGTCCCCATCCTGACCTCATGCTTCTTCCTTAATGTTCTGCTTTCTTGACCGCAGTTCTTGGCTGCATATGTGGTTCTGGGTTTTTGCCTTCTTTCTCCTTTTGTTCTAATACTCTGCTGATGAGACTGGCAAGTTTCCTGCCAGCACTGCCTTCTTCCCAGTCATTTCTCTTCTCTTCCCGGTAGTCTTCCATAAACGTATAGAGGGGATGGTCATAAAATCCAAACTTTTTGGGTGATACCTTTTGCATGACCACTTTTTGACTTGTGGAACTTGGTTGACTTTTTGCTTTATAACCCTCAGTTGAAAGAATTTTTTTAAATTACCTGTGCTTTCAGTTGCTTCCTGTTTTGGTCCAAGATCTTATAGTCTCCAGAGAGTGTTACTATAATTTTTCTATGAGTATCATTTATTTCCACACGGCACAAAAGGAAAGGATAATTTGGTAGGTTTGAATAGACTTGGTCACTTTTTCATTATGTTCTACAGTGGGCATGCACTTAGAACCTATACACCCGGTAGGCAGCACACTTCCTGCAGTGTCATACTGGATTTGCACATAGTCATTTCAATTCTCTTAACAGAAAAATGGCTACCACCACTGTACACCTCTTCTTGAATTTCCTTGATCCATTGGGGCCCAAGTATCTTTTACAGTAACCTATGTCCTTCAGCTGTCTGTCCATCATTCTCTAAAGAGAGAGTCTGGAATTTGGTTCTTCAGTTCCACTGTCATGTCAAATACTGTATCTTATATGTTCGCTCTGCCAATGTTTTTACCCACTGTCCTTTGGTGCTATTTTGATTTCCCAGTCTCTTCTGGAGAACATCAGCTTTCCTTATGTAGGAAATTCACATCTTCTCTGTTACATTTCAGGGTAAAAAATCTTTTCTCTTCCCTCTCTTCACTTCCTCCAGTAGGGGAACACACTGACAGGTGTAGCAATTGTAGATTGGATATTCTTTAGGCAAAAAAGAAAACCTTAAAAAACACTCTGATGGACACTTTGATGCTTTCCCTACTATTCATGTTGTTTGGAAACTTTCCTGCCAACTCTTTAGCAGAGTATCTGGGCTACTACAATATACTTTGTAAGGAAGATGATACTGGCAAATATTAGTCGGTCCAGAATGCAACAACCCAAATCAAGCTGGCAAACTGCTCTGTCATCTCTATCTATCATCTATCTATTTATTGCAATGATAGATAGTTGGAATAATACCAGGCCAAGAAATTTTTTTTCCAAAATGAAAAAAAAAAAAATAGAAGTAGGTAGCATTGTCATGAACACAGTGTTGCTGTGAGTTTCCACAAGAGGTTACCGGTATGTTTATGACTGCTGAATGAATTGGCATTTAACATGAACACTTATAGATCAGTCAAGTGTGATCAATGTATCCATCCTAAATGCATTTTATGAAAGGAAAAGCAATTGAGAATGAGGACTTGGGTTGGTTTATTGGATATCTACGAAGGCTCACCTTCAGCAGGAAGACTGTTATTGAACCCAAGAGCTTCCTAACAGACAAGGGTGGTATTATTGAGGAGGATGAGTTAGGATGGGTCTAAGTCAGGGGTGGGATTCTACCAGTTCGCACCTATTCACCAGAACCGGTTGTTAACATTCTAAGCAGTTTGGAGAACCAGTTGTTAGAAGAAATTACTGGCCTAATCCGGTAAGGAAAGCAGGAAGGAAACATTCTGGTGTTGCTTACAGAAACTGCCTCTCCATTAACTCTTATTACATTCTTGGCAGGACTAGACTTTCTGTCTCAGGAACTTCTCTGGAGTTTTTTTCCCCTCCTTTGCTGGCACTTTGCTTGTGTGGAGTGACCATTCAAAGTTACAATGACACTGAAAAAAGTGACTTATGACCATTTTTCACACTTACAACTGTTGCAGCACCCCCACAGTCATGAGAGGCCAGGTGAGGAGATGCGTGCCTCGATGTGAGTGATGTTGAGTTGGCCACACCCAGCCAGTCACATGACCACTAAGCCATGCCCACCAACTAAGCCATGTCCACAGAACCGGTTGTTAAAAAATTTGAATCCCACCCCTGGTCTAAGTCTTCCCAAATCCCAGATCACTTACATAACACATTGTTACAGTAACAAACAATGTCTTTTTAAATATAATTCTTACTGAACTTTATAAAGAGTAGGAATAATAAGTGCAGAAATCAGAACTTACTAATTTCATTTCAAGCTATTCAGTAGCAAATTATATACTTCAAGCAGAAGTGGGGAATAATAGCCCCTTTATGATTTGTGGACTTCATCTCCCAGAATTCCTAAGCCATCATTCCTAACACCTGACTCAAAGGAACACTAAAGAATATATACTAAAAATAAAACAAAAGACAACAGAAAATGAGAAACAAAGGCAATACTATAATATTAAAAACTGAAACTAAGTAAAAACCCCTACAATAATACTATAAGATTTTATGTTGTAAATAAATAAATAAATAATAATTTAAAATGTTAAAAGTTTCCTCCATCCTAGGGCTGTCAAACTTTATTTCATTGACGGCTGCATCAGGGTTGTGTTTGACCTCGGAGTGCTGGGGGGGATGGTGGATATGACCAGGCATGGGCGTGGCATGACATGGACACCTGTGGTGACCAAGTGCTAATGCCGGACTTCCCTGAGACCCTCCTTCACCCTCATTATAATCTCCTTCCTTCCTTTCTTCCTCCCTCCCTCCCTCCCTCGCCTCCCTTCCTTCCTTCTTCTTTTTCCTTACCTCTTCCTTCTCCTTCCTTCCCCTCTTTCCTTCTTTTTCTTTGTCTTTCCTCTTTCCCTTTCTCCTTTCCTGTCCCTTCTTGCCTGTTCAAATGCAAATGGGGAAACATTTCTCCTTTTGTTTTGTTTTTAGTTTGTTTTGATAGACCTCTGCCAGCGAAAACGGAGCCCCAGGCCATTGCAGCCAAAAACGAGCTCTGTTTTCATTGTCAGAGGCACTGCGGGCCGATCCTTTGCTGTTTCCAGGCCGGCCCCATGGGCCAGGTCTAAGCACCCTGTGAGCCACATCCAGCCCCTAGGCCTCGAGTTTGATACCCCTGCTCATCTCTGTTTCCTAGCCGAGGGAGCCAGCGTTGTCTGAAGACACTTTCATGGTCATGTGGCTGGCATGACTCTAACTGAGGTGCATGGAATGCCTTGTTATGTGGCACTTGGGTCTCGAACTGCTGGTCAACAAGCCTAGTGTAATATATATAATTTAGCCCTTGCACACGTAATAGGCCCTTTTGGGAGGTAGTATACACACACACACACACACACACACACACATAAATATATACACACACGTGTTTACTCGCACAAAGCCGAAAGCACCAGCCTGAAAATGGCGAGTGGGATCTCGTTGAAACGTTGCCCAGATAGTCTCAATCTTACATGGGAAAAGACCCGAACACACCAAGACCTGCATACCTGTACCCGTGAAAATCTACGAAAACACACACATGTTTGTGTGTGTACACACACACACACACACACACACACACACACACACACACACATATATATATATCCTCCCACAAGGGCCTACTATGTGTATCCTCCCACAAGGGCCTATTACGCATGCAAGGGCTAAGTTGATTAATGATATATAAAGGCATAGATCTCTGTAATGGTAGCTTAATACTCTGATAGTGTCAGCTGAGGCTGACAAAAGCTTAGTAAGTACAATAAACGTAATTTGAAATACACGCACATACACATATATATATATAAATTTTTAAATATAGAATCGTATCGACCACAAAACTATTTCTTGATTCTGCCCTCCCCTCTTCTTGCTAAAAATGATAACTGATAGATGAGGAAAATTTTCCTTCATTGTGACTCAAGGCTTCCATTGATATGCAATGCAGAATTGCCAACACTCATGTCATATTGTGCTGAACAAGCCAAACAAGATAAATGTCAGAAATCAAAATGCCAAATTGGGTGCTCCTTATAATCGGATGGTGGAAAGAGGAAGGAGATGAAATGATGTCTTTCCTTCCTGTTGCTTGTTTTCTGTACCCTGAGCTGAGAAGAATTAGCATTTGTGTATTTTCTGGAGAAAAGTACTTTAAATATCCACAGAATGTTTGCAATACTTGCTTCATTTACAATACTGTAGAGTCCACTGAAAGTAAGCTGTTTTTCTACAAATTTCCTTACCTTTGATAAGAGGCCCCTTGGTCATCTTTGCTGATGGGAGAAAAGAAATAGGGTTTTTTTGGTTTACTTATATCACTAAACTATAGAATACCTTTATTGTCATTGCATTCCACGAATACAATGAAATTTGAAAGCTACTCCAGCAGAGTGCCCCAAACACCACATCACAATCACACTACAGAGTATATAATAATAATAATAATAATAATAATAATAATAATAATAATAATAATAATAATAATAATAATAATAGTAATAGTAATAATAATAATATTATTTAGTCTAAAACCTATCTAAAACATTTAGTAAGTTAAATGGTTTAAAAATGCCACTATATACATAGGACTAAATCACAAATGCACTGTTTGATTGAAGACAGTTATTGCCTTGGAAAAGAAACTGTTTCCCAGTCTATTAGTCCTCATTTTAAGACATCTATAATGTCTCCCTGATGGTAACAGTTCGAAATATGAATGACCAGGATGAGAATGGTCTGGGGAGTTTTTTTAGTGCTCTAGAGAGGAGTCTGGTCTTCGCAATCTCTTCCAAAGAAGAAAGAGAGCAACCGATGATTTTTTGTGCTGTGTTTATAACTCTCTGGAGCATCTTCTTATCCACTACAAAGCATCCAGTATCACCACACCGTTACACAGTATGCCAAAATGCTCTCGATGGTAGAATGGTAAAAAGTAACCAGTCACTTCTCACCCAGACCACTCTTTTTCAGCAGCCTCAGAAAGTGCAGGCGCTGTTGGGCCTTCTTTGCAGTGGTCATAGTGTGGACCGACCAAGTAACGTTGTTGGAAATATAAGTTCCATTATGTAAGTAAACCAAAAAAAAAAAGCACCCAACAACCTACCAGCCTTCTTTTCCCCCATAAGCGAATATGACCTATTTCAAAGGTAGAAAATTGCTAACTCTCAAGAAATTTTATAAGGGAACGGTTTTATGTTGGCAGCATCTAAGGGCCAACATAGGAGGTTTGAAGCCTTTGGACAGCCTGTTTTGGTTCCTGTCAAACCGTGGTAGCTACCTGAGCTGACCATGTTTTTTTCCAAGTATGAATTTTGCAACGTTCTCTTCAGCCAAATGTATTAAGATGAAGGCAATAGTGATACAAGGAGTAAACTACAGAACCAAACTGCAGGTTTGGAACCAGGGGTGGGCTGCTAGGGGCTTGCAGGGGTTCGGGAGAGCCCCTAGCTAAGATTATGTGCAGTTCCCACTCCTGGCTCTCCCGCCTACTCCTCCCCTCCCCTCCCCCCCAGGAGTCCCCACATGGCCAGTTTTGGATGCAGGTGAGTCCTGGGCGCGTGGGGAGGCTCAAGGAAAGCCTCCGGAACCCAGGTAAGGCAAATATGCTCCCGCTGTAGTGCAGGGGGCTGACTAGACCACACCCACCATAGCCACGTCCACCTAGCAACCAGGCCGAGAATCCCTTGCTAAACATTTTGAAGCCCACCCCTGTTTAGAACCGAGGTATTCATGTGTAAACTGAGGCAGGGACTTTCCATGTCTTTTTCTCAACTCCTTGAGGTAAAATGGATAAATGGAGATTCCGCAGCCATAAATTATTTACGCAATGTTTATTCAAATTCTTTTCTGTCTATGAATGAAGGGAACTCTTCCACTTCCAGCCTCAGTGAACCTCATTGCTTCACATTGTTGAATGATTGTGTAAAGAAGAAAAATAACATTAATCCTTGCACACAGCAAACAATAGCCTCTTTCAAGAAATTTTTGGAAACTGCTTTTGTACTTGAAGCCCCTTTCTTCCCAGGCCTATAACTTCACTAGTAATATGCCAACATAAATAAGTTTTATAAGCCACAATAATGTCATATATATCATCATGTAATTCATATAATGTCATAAAGAGAATTGATTTGGTGGTGGCACAGTGGTTAGAATGCAGTATTCTAGGCTAATTCTGTTGACTGCCAAGAGTTCGATCCTGACCAGCTCAAGATTCACTCAATCTTCCATCCTTCCAAGATCGGTAAAATGAGGACCCAGATTGTTGGGGACAATATGCTGACTGTGTAAACCGCTTAGAGAGGACTGTAAAGCATTGTGAAGTGGTATATGGGCTAAGTGCTATTGCCATTGGTTTAGTGGTTAAGACATCAGGCTAGAAATTGGGAGGCCGTGGGTTCTAGTTCCACCTTATGAACAAAGATAGTTAAGTGATCTTGGGCAAGTCACCCAAAGATGGCAGTGGCAAAGCACTTCTGAAATCTTGCGAAGAAAATTGCCGAGGCTTGTTCAGGCATGTGTCAAGAGTTAATACAGAAACAAAAGTACATGTTTGCACACACACACACACACACACACACATACACACACACACACACACACACACACAGTTGAGATCTCACAATACAGAACTGTACTCAAACCTACTTGACGGTAATAGCAATTTTCCCCTTATATTTCTTTGCATCCATTTATTGATCATGTGCAATGTAGGGGCCCAGATCGTGTAGCCTTAAGGTTCTGTGTACAGAAATTCAGCATATCAAGATCTCAATAATAGAATGGATCAAGTTAGCTGATTGTCAGGAGAAGACAAATATTATTTTGAGGCTCAACCAATCTTATTGTATACATGTTGTACTCTGATAATAAAGGTTGATTGATTGTGATTGATTACAAGACAATTTGTGACCCATTAAATCATCCTTTAGAAATGCTTCTTTACCTAAACAGAGAAACAGAATGCATGGTTGAACAAAAAGGAACAAGATCAGACTTCCTGCTGATTTCCCCACTGATTTTCCTTGTAGGAAACAGGAGTAATGTCTGACTTCCTGCTGGCTTCCCCACTGATTTTCCTTGCAGGAAACTGATAGGAAGTGTTGGAAATGATGATTATGTGGCTGTGGCTGATCATGGCAGCACAGTAACCTGCTCAACAGCACTGGGCTGGTCACTGTTTTGCCAAATTTAAATCCACATGAGTCATGAATCTCAGATTTTGGATGCATTCTGCAATTGATTCAAAAAGTGTTGCCCTATGACACACCATTTTGCCCAATTGAATGTTTTAAACCAACAAGAGAGTTTTACTATTATATAAATTATTTATTTATTAAATTTGTATCTCCCTTTTCATCCAGGACTTCAAGCAACATACATTACATTTCCTCCTTTTGCTATGCCCCATCATAATAATTCTTTGAGGCAGATTGAATAGAGAAAGAGTGACTGAACGCAAGTTGTGGGCTTGACCATAGTTTGGGGACTTGACCATTAGCTGTTGTTTGCCAGTAAAAGTCATGTGAAGAAAAAAGAGGGGAAGGCCGGGGAGGAGAGGAAAAGGAAAGGAAACGAAAAAAGAAATGAGAGAAGGGAAGAAAGAAGGAAAGAAGGGAGGAAAGGAAGGGCAAACTACTGAATTTGCTGTTAATGTTTAAGGTTGGTCACTATAAACTTTTCCAGAGAGGTGTTTAAATAAATTTAAAAAGTTGTGGGTTTTGTTAGCAATTCAGGCCAACCTCAAAAAATGAATCACATTCTTTGAGATATGTGTTATAATAACCCCTCAGAATGAATCTCCCATTTCAGTTGATCAGTTTTGGATTAGTTGAGGCTCTCAGACCAAACATTTTTAAATTAGTGAGTTTGGGAACCTTTCAATCTACCTCTTAGCTGGATCCTTAGCTTAGAATATTGGTCAGGGAAGCTTGCATGACTCATCCAAATCCTGGAGTTATGAAAAATTCATTGAGAAAAAAGGAAAATTCCCTTTTCAGGACAATATAAATAAAAAGATAGGAGCAGGAGCAGCATAACAAAAGGGCTTACATCTAGTTTCATAGACATCAGAATGGGGCAACTCACCGCAACCCAACTCGCCATGGTCAACTCACTGTGGGACAACTTGCTAAGAGGCAAATTCAAAAATTCAATTTAAGTATTTAAAATAATTTAAAAATTATTTTAATTTCTGTCATTCACATTTTATTTTGTCCCTCCTTTTGCATCCTTTAAAAAAATGGTTCTATTCCACCATTTGATATTAGTCCTGTGGTAAGTTGTCCCACGTTGACTTGGCTCCCAGAAATCATCTTAGTTCCATTGATGATTATTATATATGTGTGGTTTCTTTTGGCAACTTTATGGAAAGAGATGCATTGTTTCTTCTAGTATTTTTTTTACTTCCTAATCTTGCAAGCCTTTAAAATCTATTTTTTCAGATGTCTCAACTTTCTTTTTTGGAGATAGGATTTAATGAAATGTATAGGGCAACAGCATCTTACAGTAGGAAATGTACAGTAAAAAGAGGGAGGGAGAGAAGGAGAGAGAGCAATATTTCCCTTTACAAGTAGTCCTTAAGATCACAGTTGAGTCCAAATTTTTTGTTGCTAAGCGAGACATTTCTTAAGTGAGTTTTGTCACATCTTTTTTGCCACAGTTGTTAAATGAATCACTGCAGTTGTTAAATTAGTAACATGGTTGTTAAGTGAATCTGGCTTGTCCATTGACCTTGCTTATCAGAAGGTTGCAAAAAAATGATCACCGTGACGTATGAATTTTAATCATATGGCCGTGGAAATGCTACAACAATTGTGTGAAAAACAGTCAGAAGTCCCTTTTTTCCAGTGATGTTGTAATTTCGAACGGTCACTAAATGAACTGTTGTGAGTTAGGGAGGGCTACCTTAATAAGACAAATCCTAAAGTTTTTTTTACAATTTTCAGTGATGGCAAATGAAAAAGAGGTCAATATACAGTGAAACTCTTACATATTCCTCACTCCAAGAACTTGTTGGAGAGGTGATGATGATCTGATTATCAACGTCACTCATCCTTTGCTTCTTCCAATCAAGAAGAATCAGATGAAAAAGACATATGTTCTCCTTAAATTCAGCTTGACTCCTAATATCTCCATCAGACAAGCCTATATAGGGTTGTGGGAATGGAGTTTGGGAGGGGGCAATAATATGAAAATTGTTAGCCATTGGAGCATTAAAAAATACTTCCCAGTCTAACTTATGTCTGGGATTTTTTTAGTGGTGGCCATCCAAATATTATACTAAAATATCTTAGCAGACAATACCTTCCTTAATGTGAGATTCCTAAGCTGCTTATTAACTAATTGACTTGGGGTTATCACTAAGACAGTCCTCAATGAATTTTAAAAGACATCTCAATTGCCCAATTCCCAGGGATGGGATCCGACTGGTATAACTACCGGTTCTGTCTATTAGCATCGCGCGCGCATGCGTGAGTCGTGCGAGTCGCGCGAGTGCAATTTACAACCTGCTGAGCTGCCTGGACAGCTGAGCAGCGCTGCATGCAAGTGCACAGCAGTTGGAAAAGCCCTTTTTTCCCTGCTTTTTCAACTACAGCTGTGTCGTGCAAAGCAGCTGCGGTTGAAAAAGCAGGAAATAAAGGTCAGGTAAGAGCCCCAGCGGGTGGGTGGGCAAAAACATCAGCCGGTTCTATGTCTGCTGCAATTTTCTTGGCAGCATTTTCAGGCCCAGTTTTATGAGCTTTTTCTGTGGTGAATACCATGGTTATTAAGCAAACTCCTCGGCTGTTAAATGAACAATGGTTTGCTATGGGCACATTTGCCAAACCTCAGAAGTAAATGTTGGTTTTCATCGAAACTGTTATGAAACATAATCATAGGGCCATAGGGACACTGCAAAGAGCTATAAATGCAGCCTGGAAGTTCAGTCAGAGGGGAGAGTGTCCTAACCATCAGAACTTCAAATCCAGGTCATAAGTAGCCCCTAGGTAGGTCATCCGAACTTCAAATGGTCACTAAGCAATCAGATGTAAGTTCAGGACTATCTTTTCAAAGAGCCCAGCACTTTTCAAGGTATAGTAGGCTTTTAAAGAGTTAAAGGCACTACATAAATACTATGCATAGAAGACCCCAAAGCACACATGCGAGAGAGAGAGAAGTTTCCTGAGAAACTAGTTCCAGCACTAGTTTGAAAGTGCGGAAGATTTAGCCTCTGATCCCAGTGACCAACTCAGACTGAATCCTGTTTTAAAGAGTTAAAATAACTGAAGAAACTTTGACCCTTTGGAAGTAAGTCTACACCCGATCTCATTTTTCTTCCGAAAGATAAACAGCAGCCAAACTATTATCTGTCTCACCATGATTTCCTGTGAATCCTCAAACTTTTTCCCAAGAAAAAATTATTTTATTTATTTATTTATGTGTTTATTTTATTTGTATTGCTGCCTATTTGTCACTGATGATACCTTACACTGCAATCTGAAAGGATGGAAGGAAAAACAGCTAAAAACGTTTATACTTTTCCCAGATTAAAAGAACAAGTAACAATAATGCTGTGCATTAATGTATTGTTTTGTTGTTGTTGTTAGTTGCAAAGTCATGTCCGACCCATCGCGACCCCATGGACAACGTTCCTCCAGGCCTTCCTGTCCTCTACTATCTTCTGGAATCCATTTAAGCTCACGCCTATTGCTTCAGTGACTCCATCCAGCTACCACATCCTCTGTCATCCCCTTCTTCTTTTGCCCTCAATCGTTCCCAGCATTAGGCTGTTCTCCAGTGACTTTTTATTTTTTTATTTTATTTGGTTTGTCAATTGCTTACAAGATAATAGGTATAAGTAAAAATATAGTTATGAATACATGGATATATATAAGAAAAATAAAAAAGAAACAATAGGACAGGGACGGTAGGCACCTTGGTGCGCTTATGCACGCCCCCTACAGACCTCTTACGAAAGAGATGAGGTCAATAGTAGACAGTCTAAGGTTAACGTTTTTGGGGTTTGGGGAAGAAACGACAGAGTCAGGTAGAGTATTCCAGACATTGATCACTCTGTTGCTGAAGTCGTATTTCCTGCAATCAAGTTTGATGCAGTTAACCTTGAGTTTGTATCTATTGTATGCTCTTGTGTCAGCTGGTGCTCCATTCAATATCCAAGAAAGAAACACTTAAACTCCATTTTGTTAGAGTAAAGATATCTTTTACTGGAAATCAAAGTGGTAGCAACAAAGGAATTCTGAATCTGAAGAAATGAGCGCGAAAAACACATATACAAAGTGATGGCAACGTTCCCACCCCCAACAGTCCATATTGCTCCTCCAATGAGGAAGTATGCATAGCATCATGTGGGCATCTTCAGGTGTTGATGAGGCCTCTGTCCGTTGACCTTGGCATAGTTTGATAAGGAGTCGCAGTTGCGCATAGCAAGAAATAGAAAAGCAAGGAATAGAAACTTAAGTAAAACTCCCCCTCCCCTAGATATACAGTTTCGTTTCCTACACACTCCAGCACGCTTCCCAAATATATCATAGCCCATTTCCCCCCTCCCGTTACTTATGGCAGCCGAAAGATGCAAAGCAGAGAAAAAGAAATAAAGGAAGAAATCTTGAAGGCTGACATTCGGCCCCCCTGCAAAAAGACGTTAGTCCTAGAAAATATAAGAATAAAAGACAAGATATTACAAACAAATAACAACAGCATATTTGTTCAGGGTTTATCAGGATACATGGTGCGGAACGCCTGCACCAGTCGGGGGGCTCTAACATCTCTCTCGTCCACCCATTCAGACTGGGAAGAAGGAAAATGCTTCCACGCAACCAAATATTGGAGTCGACCCCGCTTCTTCCTAGAATCCAAAATTTCTTTAACTTCAAAATGTTGTTCACCTTCAATGAGCAATGGCACAGGGGGGGCTACCTGAGTAGGCCTCAGATCAGATGTACGTTCAGGTTTTAACAAACTAACATGGAAAACAGGATGGATCCGACGGAGAGTTTTTGGCAATGTCAATTGGACCGCCACAGGATTCACAACTCGTTCAACCGGAAAAGGTCCCACATACTTAGGTCCAAGCTTTTTCGATTTCTGTGTGGTCTGCAAAAATTTGGTAGATAAAAACACTTTATCACCAACTTGGTATGGTTCCTGTGGACGTCTCTTTTTATCTGCAAACTTTTTGTGAGCTTGATGAGCATCATCCAATGCCTTGCGGGCAACTGGCCAAGTCATCTGGAGATGCCTTATCCACTCATCCAACGAGGGAATATTAGTTTCCTCTTGCGGAAGCTCGGGTATGGGTACAAAGTCTTGTCCTGAGGCCACTTTAAACGGAGTGAATCCGGTGCTGCTATGTACCGAATTATTGTATGCCACCTCAGCAAAAGGCAGTAAATCAGTCCAATCATCCTGTTGATAATTAATGTAACACCGCAGATACTGTTCCAGTACCGAGTTAGTTCTCTCGCAGGCCCCATTGGTTTGTGGATGATGGGCGGAGCTTAACCCCTGGGCGGAGCCTAGTAACTTCAGGAACTCTTTCCAGAAATTTGAGGTAAATTGGACACCCCTATCAGAGATTATGCGTTCAGGGACTCCATGTAGCCTGTAGATATGCAGAATAAACAACTTAGCTAACGTCTTCGCTGACGGGATCTTCGCGCAGGGTATAAAGTGTACCTGTTTGGAAAACAGATCTGTCACTACCCAAATGACTGTATTTCCTCCACTGTCAGGTAATTCTACAATAAAATCCATGGAGATTTCCTTCCATGGGGCCGTTGGTCTAGCCACGTTCTGCAATAAGCCTGCTGGTTTACCAGGCGGCCTCTTAGCCGAAGCACAAATAGGGCAACTAGCGACATAGGTCTCAATGTCCTTTTTCAACGTGGGCCACCAAAATTGCCTTTTGACCAAGTGTAGGGTTTTCACGAACCCAAAATGTCCAGCAGGTTTAGAATCATGAGCTTGATGTAAAATTTCGTGCCTTAGCTTTCCCGGTACATATAATTTGGCCCCCACCCAGGCCAAC
Organism: Bungarus multicinctus; assembly: GCA_023653725.1. NCBI lineage: Eukaryota > Metazoa > Chordata > Lepidosauria > Squamata > Elapidae > Bungarus > Bungarus multicinctus. The sequence goes on along the minus strand of CM042836.1, from coordinate 23,966,820 downwards.
CCATCTCTGATAGTACAGTCATTCGAGTGGGTCAGGAACCAATCATCCAGTTTTAGAGCTTCTTTCAATTTTGCCGGTAAATCGTTTGACACATCAACCTCTTTTTTCTTCTGAGCTCTGGTAACCATTGGAGCTGCCAACTGTTCGGTTGGGATGATAGGTCTTATCACTTCCTGGCGGGCACTATTATACTGAGGTAATCTGGACAAAGCATCTGCCATGAAGTTTCTCCCCCCGGGAATGTACCTCAAAGAAAAATTGAACCGCTTAAAATGTTGCGCCCAGCGAACTTGCTTGGGAGACAGTTTCCGAGGTGTTTTCAGAGCTTCCAGATTTTTGTGATCTGTCCAAACCTCAAAAGGGTGTTTGGCTCCTTCTAGGAAATGCCTCCACGTTAACAAAGCCCATCGAACTGCAAAAGCTTCTTTTTCCCAGATGGCCCATCTTCTCTCGGTTTCAGTTAGTTTACGGGAGGTATAGGCGCATGGTTGCAGGTATCCCTTTTCATTTACCTGAAGTAGCACCGCTCCAACGGCTATGTCACTTGCATCAGCTTGGATTACAAACGGAACGTCCATGTCTGGGTGCTTAAGTACGGGTTCAGCAGCAAACAGACGTTTCAGTTTCTCAAAAGCAGCTTGACATTCCATGGACCACTTCAATGGCGTACTGGGCTTCGGTTTCACCTCCCCCTTGGTTTTAAGGAGATTCGTGATAGGCATCGCGATCTTCGCAAACGCAGGAATAAATTGACGGTAAAAATTTGCAAATCCCAAGAAGCTTTGCAGTTGTTTCCTGGTACGGGGAGGGGCCCATTCCAAAACCGCCTGCACCTTCCCCGGGTCCATCTCTATGCCGTCGTGCGATATGCGATAGCCCAAATAGTCAATTTTCTCCTGGTGAAATTCACACTTTGACAGTTTGGCATACAACTGGGCCGCTCGAAGTTTCTCCAGGACTGACCGCACTAGTTTCACATGCTCATCACGAGTCTCTGTGTAGATAAGAATGTCATCAAGATAAACTAACACTCCTTTGTACAAATGCTCTTGCAACACTTGGTTTATCATTTGCATGAATACCGCAGGCGCCCCCTGTAGACCAAACGGCAGGACGTTGAATTGAAAACACCCCATCGGACAGTTGAAAGCAGTCTTCCATTCATCCCCTTCCTTGATTCGGATTCGGTAGTATGCCTCTCTCAGGTCGAGTTTTGAAAAAATCTTTCCTTTAGCGAGGTGGGCCAGCATGTCCTTCATCAGGGGAAGGGGGTACACGTTCTCCACCGAGATGGCGTTCAGATTTCTGTAGTCTACCACCAAGCGTAAGGAACCATCTTTCTTTTCCCGAAACAACACTGGAGCCGCCACCCGGGGCCTAGCAGGTTGGATGAAACCACGTTCTAAATTTTTTTCAATGAACAACCGCAATTCCCCTAATTCCCGTGGGGTCATTGAATACAGTTTGGGTTTTGGGAGTTTCACTCCTGGCAAAAATTCGATACTGCAATCCGTTGAGCGGTGAAGGGGGAGCTCATCCGAGGCCTTCTCACTGAACACCTCCTTTAAGTCCCAGTATTCCTCTGGAATTTTCTCCTCCCCTTTCAGAGTCTCGGTGCCAGTAGAAGCCAATTCTATGGGAGCTTTGGGTCTCAGCTTGGATTTCCCTTCCTTTTCTGGGGGTTGGTCTGTGCGTATGCGTAGTAATCCCCTCCTCCAATTAACATGGGGGTTCCATTTCCGGAGCCAAGGCAAACCCAGTATTAAGGGGCGCTCCATCCCAGGGGCCACAATAAAACACAGAGTCTCTTTATGGTTCCCCATTGTCATCTCCACTGGCTCCGTTATAAAATGAGCAGGTCCACCCCCGGCTACCGATCCATCCAATTGGCAAAAAGCTATGGGCGTTTTCAGAGTCTTTAGCCTTAATCCCAGCTTCTCTACCATCTTTGCACTGATTACGCACCTTGTGCATCCAGAGTCTAACAAAGCCAACATGTCCCCTTCAGCCCCCGACGTGGATACCCTTAATCTCACTGGAATGGTCATAGGGCCCTGCTTCGGACTTACCAGTGCGTCGTCTTCCAGTTCGGATTCACTCCCTTCAGAAGAGGTTGGAGTTCCCAACCCCCCTCTTTTTAGAGGGGTGACCTCTACAACCTCCTCCGCTTTTAGCGCCGATCCACGAGGCGTGGCTGGAGGCCTCTCAGACCTTCTCCCTCCTCCTGGCGCCCCTTTTGGTTCCAGCTTGGCATGGCAGTCTGCAGCCCAGTGGCCCTCCTTCCCACATCGGAAACATGCTCTGGTTCTGGGTTTTGCCGCTGGTCTTCCCTTCAGGGGTTTTAAGGTTTCTTGAGGCCTGGTAGGGGGGGGATTCCTCAAGACAAAACCCCCCCGGCGTCTGTTTCGGGTTAGGTCAATCTCCACCTCTGCTGCCAGCACGTACCACTGCTGCAGCTCCCCAGGGTCTCTTCTGGCCACGCAGCATTGATAAACATCTTCATTTAGCCCATCCTTAAAAGCCTCTATCAGGGCTCCCTGGGACCAGCCGCAGATATGGCACGCCAGCTCTCTAAACTCCTGGGTGTAATCAGCTACTGACCTTCGCCCCTGATTTATGGTTTTCATCCTGATTCTAGCCTTGCGGTCAGCTAAGGGATCTTCAAATCTGGTGCGCAATGCTGTCATGAACTGGTTATAATTCAGCAGTTGAGGGGCATTATCATTATGCAAAGTCACCATCCACTTTGCAGCCGTTCCCTCCAAAGCCCTGGTCACACACCTGACTTTGGCCGCTTCTGAGGAAAAATCCTGCCCATACTCCTCCATGTGGCTCCAAACTTGTGCTAGGAAAAACCCCAATTCCTGGGGGTCCCCTCCATATTTTACTTCCAACGGAGGCACTCTTGCAGCTCTACGCCTTCTGGCAATTATCCCCCCAGCCGGGGGGCCCTGTGCTGCTGCTGCTGCCTGTTGCGCTGGCCCAGGTTGATTTATGGGGGGGGCTGCCCTGATTCTTCTGCCTGGGGTTACCTCCCCCTCTTCCCCCTCGTACCTTTGATCAGCTGGAACCTCTCCGGCAGCTTCATGTGAAAATTGCTCGGCTTGCATTAGTGAGAAGCCTCTCCGTTCCTTCTCCTGCCATGGTTCATCTTTCCCTCGGCGACGGGTTGTGGTCACTCCTGGAGGGGGCCTTTCCTCAGGATCCTTCCAACCGACTCCCAGGGACCATTTAGGCTTCACAGCTGGGGTTTCGTCAAGACTTAGCTCAGCTAAGAAGTCAGTCTCTTCTGCTCCCTCCATCAGCAGGGATTCAGGTCCTCCAGTCGCTCCCTGGCCTTCTCGGTCACTGACTGGGCTAGACATCGTTTGTTAGCAAACCCCCTCGGAAGAAAATTTGGGTTTTCTCCGGGTGGGCTGGTAAAAGGGAGATTCAGAATAATGTCAGCTGGTGCTCCATTCAATATCCAAGAAAGAAACACTTAAACTCCATTTTGTTAGAGTAAAGATATCTTTTACTGGAAATCAAAGTGGTAGCAACAAAGGAATTCTGAATCTGAAGAAATGAGCGCGAAAAACACATATACAAAGTGATGGCAATGTTCCCACCCCCAACAGTCCATATTGCTCCTCCAATGAGGAAGTATGCATAGCATCATGTGGGCATCTTCAGGTGTTGATGAGGCCTCTGTCCATTGACCTTGGCATAGTTTGATAAGGAGTCGCAGTTGCGCATAGCAAGGAATAGAAAAGCAAGGAATAGAAACTTAAGTAAAACTCCCCCTCCCCTAGATATACAGTTTCGTTTCCTACACACTCCAGCACGCTTCCCAAATATATCATAGCCCATTTCCCCCCTCCCGTTACTTATGGCAGCCGAAAGATGCAATGCAGAGAAAAAGAAATAAAGGAAGAAATCTTGAAGGCTGACATCTTGTGTTGTTAGCTGAAGTATTCATTGACAGGTAAAACATTACAATGTATGATTTTATATACTATACTTAGAGTGGACCGAAGGCGGCATAGTTCTAGGTTTTCTAGGTCTAGAATTTCTAGTCTGGTGGCATAAAGTATTCTGCAACGAGTGAAGAACTCTTCTTGTGAAATATTTCTGGACTTTCTCAACTGTGTTAATATCAGATACATAATGTGGGTTCCAGACTGATGAGCTGTATTCAAATATTGGTCTAGCAAATGTTTTGTATGCTCTAGTTAGTAGTGTGATATTACCAGAGAAAAAGCTACGTAGGATTAGGTTAACAACTCTTAATGCCTTTTTGGCTATATAGTTACAGTGGGCTCTAGCACTTAGGTCATTTGAGATGAGTACTCCAAGATCCTTGACAGAGTTTGGATCATCAACAAGGTCTTGACTATTCAGCCTGTATTTTATTTTCTGACTTTTTTTTGCCAATATGTAAGACAGAGGATTTATTTGTTGAGATTTGAAGTTGCCGTTTGTTTGACCATTCTGATACATAGTCGAGGTCTTTTTGAAGGGGAGCGGTATTGTCTAGGTGTTGAATAGCTTTACATCATTAGCGAAGAAGATGCAGTTGCTCTTAATATGATCACAGAGGTCATTTATGTAGAGTATGAAAAGAGTTCGTCCTAGAACACTGCCTTGGGGGACACCACTGTTGACAGATACAGAATTTGATAGGACGCTCCCAATTTTGACCATTTGTTGTCTGTTTGATAGGAATGCTTCTATCCAGTTATGCAGGTGTCGAGAGACACCATAAGATTTTAGTTTTAGGAGTAGTTTGTCATGTACTACTGAATCAAAGGCTTTACAGAAGTCTATGTAGATTGCGTCTATTGCTTTGCCCTGATCGAGTTGTGTAGTCCATATGTTTTTGCATTGTAAGAGTTGCAGATTGCAGGATAGTTTTTTTCTGAAACCAAATTGTTTATTAGAGAGTAGGTTGTTTGTCTCTAAGTGGAAGATAATGGATTGGTTAATAATTGATTCCATGACTTTACAGGTGACGCAGCATGAAGAGATTGGTCTGTAATTTTCAACTAGGCTGGGGTCTCCCTTTTTGAAGATGGGGATAACCGTGGCTTGTGACCATAATTTTGGCAAGCAGCTAGTCCTGAAAGATTTTTCAAAAATTATGCTTAGAGGTTCGGCTATGGCAATGGATATCTTTTTTAAGAAATAGGCACATATTCCGTCTGGTCCAATAGATAGAGATGGTTTTAGATTGCATAGTGCTTTTCAACATTGTCTTCTGTAAAATTGATATGTATTAGATCATTGTAGTTGTCTGTGGTTCGACTAGGAAATACTGGGCATGATCCATTGCTGTTTACAAATACTTATATATATATTTTCAAAAAGACTTCCTTTGGAAGGAAGTGTTCTTTGTGTACTCCTTTTGAGAAGAGGACAGAACAAATTCTTAATGAATCTGCAAAGCAACTCTTGCATTCTGGGAAATGGGAAAAGGTTCAAGAAAAGTATATCAAGCCTTCCCATCAATTTTCAATCAGGTGGCAGGACAGAAGAATTGCCTTAACAGGCAACCTCCGGTCAATAATTCCATTTAGCAGACTTCATATCCACAACATGTATTTCAATTATAATGTTTTGCACAATTCAGTGAAGGATTTCTATGATCATATCTATCTCTGTCTGAGAACAAATCACATGTAGGTTAAGCTTCTCTTTTTTATGGCTCTTGGGTAGACCACAAGAGACCACAAGAAAAACAAGAAGGAAGAGACAAAAGAAATTAAAAGAAAAATACATCTAAACACAGCAGCTGAATTTCTTTCATTAGTCTAAATGCATGCCAGGCTGATTAAGCTTTTTAAGATCCTGCCTGGAATTTCCCAGTAATGTAATAATGCTGCTTTCCGGGTGATTTATCAACAAGGGAGAAATGGGGAGGAATGAGGAGATGGGCTGCCTGCTTCGTGGTTAAGGAAGAGGAAGCAGATACAAACTTCAGTTTGTTGCATCTTGGATGAACAGAAACGGGGAGAGTAGGCTGTAAGTTACCCCTTTAAAAAAGAAGCCAGAAAACATTTTGTGACCAGTGGGGTTTTTGCATACTTCATTTTTGGTTTTTGGTTCCAGCAACTGAGGTTTTGCAGAGGGTGCCATCAGCATGATGTCACCTACCTTATATGGAAGGATTGGTTTCAATTTCAAAAAATTAATCAGAGTTTCTGGTTTTAAATATACTTAGGTCAACTTACTTGTCTTCAGTTTTCATCTGCACTTCAGCCCCAGACTTCGTAGCTAAAATTAAGTGTCTTGGGGAATAGCAGAAGGAACCTGGGAACTGCACAAACTGGTAATAGGTGGGCACCCTGTACTCTTGACCCAAAGGAAAGAAGATGCAGGAAATCCTCCACTTACGACCACAACCGAATTCAACATTTCCGTTGCTAAGCAAGGTGGTTGTTAAGAGAACGTTGCTCCATTTCACAACCTTTTTGCCACAGCTGTTAAGCAAATCAGTGCAGCTGTTAAGTGGATCATGCTGTTGTTAAACAAACCAGGCTTCCCGCATTGCCTCTGCTTGTCAGAAGCTGGCTGGGAAGGCGATTACAAATGGTGATTGGTAAAATGAGGGCCCAGATTGTTGTGGGTAGCATGCTGACTTTGTAAAACCACTTACACTTACCATCACTTAGAGATGTAAAGCACTATGGAGTGATTTATAAGTGTAAGATCTATTGCTATTATGTGACACATATACCCCCTGGTCAGTGTAACTATCATAAATACAAGCCAGTTATCAAGCATCTGAATTTTGGATATGGGATCATGGAGATGGTGCAATGGCTGTGTGAAAAATGGTCACAGGTCACTGTGAAAATGGTCATAAGTCACTTTTTTCAGTAGTCTTGTAACTTTGAACGGTCACTAAATGATTGGTTGTAAGTCAAGGACTACCTAACACTGGGAGCCTGTGGTGTAGATAATAACTTACATTCTTTCCCCATCTCTTTACAGCTCTGGTTATTTTCACATTGACAGCTCCTAATGCTACCAATTCAAAGACATTGTGCTGGTATTTCTCCACCTTCCTGGGGCTTTCATGCAAGGAAAAAAAGCAGCAGCAGTGAGCAGAAATGGGGAAAATACAAACAAAAGCAATCTAATTGAGATCATAGAATTGGAATCATAGAATGGAGTCATAAAACCATAGGCTGCATGTTCACAGCCCTCGTAACTATATCAGCCAAAGATCAAAGTGCTAGACTTAAAAAATACTAACTTTGGCAGGTGCTAATCTTAGTTTTATGAGATTATGTGATGTGCAAAAACGAAACCCTTTTGATTTATGATTAAATTACTGTGCACTCTCAGAACATGGGTTCATTCAATAATCAAGGGAAGCATGTTGTGTTAACAGAGCTATAAGAACAGCTTAAGGAAGTAACGCACGACACTAACTCTACCAGGAAGGGTCAATCAGGCATTACAGGAGCCTCTCTGGAAGGGAAAGAGCCTGTTTCTAACCATAGAAAGAAAAGCTATAGTCAGAATCAAGTGTCTGGGAAATATTTAGGAGCCTAGAAAAATGAGAAAATCTTTTATGTTTTCTGAATGAGGCCAACCCAGTTGAGAAGCACCATGTCACAATAGCTTCCTTGGATTGTTGTCTGATAAGTATGGCAGTGCAGCCTACTATAGAGCATGTAATTCAGATGGAGTTCCCAAGATCCTCAGAGAAACATATAATTAACCAAATTAATGGAAGTTCTATGTTCACACAATACACTGATAAACTAAGCAACCATATAGGTTTGAGCAACACATCCAGCAACAGAACAACTGACTAAGATTAAAACAAACCAAAACATCTGCTTGTGCAAATGCAGCTACTTGAGTTTTTAAATAATCTCATTAAGTATGTTGAGTAAACCCAGTTTCCCCGAACACACACACACACATACTGCCAAAAACCTTGCAATGAGGACACCAGGAAATCTTGGCAGAACAAGCTGAATATAAATACAATTTATATTGTATGTGTCATGTAATTATGTTGCATATAAAGTAAATACAAGTGGGTTTTTTTAATTTAAAAAGTATTTGTCAATTTGCTTTTGCACTCTTTTATTAGTTTGTTGGAAATCTGAACAATGTTGGGATTGGCAACTAAGTTTAAAAAAAGTCATGAATATATAAATAAGAGGAATAAAATTTCTGTCTAATGTCTGCTATATTAAAATGGCTCCTGGGGGAACCTAGAACATCCTGGAAGGGATTTTTAAGTTCCCTCAGCTTCCATCATAGCTGTGTTTGAATCTTACACGAGTGGTGAGCATCGAGGCTTCTGTTCATTGAAAATCTGGATTTGACCACTGGAAAAGATTGTAGCGGGTCAAAGAAACAGACCCTGACTGTTTTCTGGAAGAGTCAGAAATTTTTTTCCTGGGGTTTCAACATTTTATTGGATTAAAGAAAAAAAATACAAAAATACAAAAGCAAATAGTAAGACACACTGGGGAGGAAAGGAAGAAAAGAAATGAAGGTAAAGATGAAACCAGAAACGTTTCTTTTGCGTTTACTGGAAAAAGACTTAGGGGGAAAAAATGGAACTTTGATTTTATGTACTGTATTTTTCACTCGATAAGATGCACTTTTTTGTCATTTGGGTCAAAATGTCTGTGCGTCTTATGGAGTGAATATTGCCAAAGCCCCACCCACCCACCAGTCCACACCCTTTGGCTGCATTTGGCCTCTGCGCGCCCCATTTTCGGCCTCTGCATGCCCTATTTTCAGCCTCTACACCCCATTTTTGGCCTCTGTGCACCCCATTTTTGCCTCTGCAAAGGATACTGAAAACGGGATGTGCAGAGGCCGAAAATGGCACATGCAGAGGCCAAAAATGGGAGTGCATCTTATGGTCAGGTGCGTCTTATGGAGCAAAAAATATGGTATGTTGATGGCAGCAACACTACTGTATGCACAAAAATGGAAGAATATTCAATTCCCATTATGGACAAATGGCTTCAGATGTTGATGAAGTTGGCAGAGATGGCTAAATTGACCATTTTGATCAACGAAAAGAATATAAATACTTTTGTCGCTATATGGAGACCACTTCTGGATTTTGTGCTTGAGGTGGAAAAAAACCGAAACTTTGATTTTGGGTTTTACTGATTAGATTGATTTGTTGTTATAGAAATGGCTAGTTTATATTATTATGGAAAAATAAAAAGTTGAGGTTTGATGTTAATGCTTTATTGTACTGCAACAGAGAGAGTCGGAAGTCAACAAAGAGTCAGAATATTTTATGGTGGGCTATAGATGGAACCAGATTATAGATTAACAGAGTTAGAAGGGACTTTGTAGGTCATCTAGTCCAACTTTCTGCCCAAGCAGGAGACCCTACACCATTTCTGACAAATGGCAATCTCTTCTTGAAAGTCTCAAGTGATGGCGCTCCCACAACTTCTGAAGGCAAACTGTTCCATTGGTTGATTGTTCTCACTGTCAGAAAATTTTTCTTTATTTCTAGGTTGAATCTTTCCTTGTTCAGTTCCCATCCACTATTCCTTGTCTGGCCTTCAGATTGTCCTGGAAAATAGCTTGACCCTTTCCTCTTTTTGGCCACCCTTCAAATATTGGGACACTGCTGTCATGTCTCCCCTGGTCCTTCTCTTTTCTAGACTAGCCATGCCCAGTTCCTGCAGCTGTTCATTGTATATTTTCGTCTCCAGAACGAGAAATAAGTGCAACAGGATTCTTTTTAGTTACCATTAATGACAACCTAAGAATCTTGTTAACTACCACTGAACATTTCTAGGTGATGTTTTGGCTAAAAGAAACTCTGACATTGAATTTGAACCTGCGATTGCATTTGTTGTTCTATCCCATGTCTAATGCTATAGCATTGGACCAACTCCCTTTCCCTGCATTTTTTCTTAGGGTGCAAACCATATAATTTTGGGACACAATATAGAGACAAGCTCAGCAAAAGAGACGGGAACAAAACTAAATTAAATTTCATTTTTATTTTGGAAAGTATCAAGCAACATTTTCCAGGGATATAGATGCTAATAAATACGGTTGTGAACACAGCTTTTAACAACTATGTATCAATAGAAATACAATATAAATAGAAATATCACATATTCAGTTTCAGATAAGGATGTGAAATGCCCGTGACATCAGTATATAAATAAACAGAAGGAAACAAGTGCAGAACCGGATTCAAAAATAGTTTTCACAAACCTCTAGCTTGTGAAATCTCTGCTCTCCATTTCAATCTATGTTTAGTGAAATCTTTATAACAAGCTTAATTTTCCATCTTTCTTTTCATGATATCCCACACAGCATTCTGGGAGTTATAGTTCGGAGAGATGCTCTGGGACTTTCCATATAATATAGCATAGTCCTGAACTGGTGTAAATTTCAGTAGTTAATTAACACATTTAATTTAGCAGCACCATTAGAACTCAAAGTGAGAGGTCTTTTGTTTAAGGACAGGAGGGGTAGGTTCTTTACATTCAAGAATATAGCTTTCAAACATTTTAGGTGAACATCAGGATAAAGCAGAGTAATTTTCAAACTAATTTTGGGAGCAATAGGATCTAAGGTTGGAAGATTTAGCTAAGAGAGGAGGCCCTTGGAATCTCCTGGCAGGGACTCTGTTCAGCCAACAAATTGCTAGAATATAGGGGCAGAGTGATAAAGGCACAGCTGAGTTTCTAATGTAGTTGTTTCCCAGATGGAGTTTCTCTATTGACATCAAGATATGGCAGCATGGCAGAAGCTCAGCAGTTAGGATCTTCGTTCTTCTTTGAAAGATCTCACAATATTCATGACCCATTCTTCTCTTGGATTAACACAGACTAGCATATCATTCCTTAGCAGAAACCTATCAGAAAATAAGATATTTTTTTACAATTTTCACCAGCTGGGTTCACATAGCACACTAAGCTACAATTTGTTTAAATATATAATTTGTTTTTTAAAACAACAATTGGCTGGGTTTAGAAAAGCACGCTGAGTCCTAAGCAGGGGTGGGATTCTACCAGTTCACACCTATTCGCTAGAACCGGTTGTTAACATTCTAAGCAGTTCGGAGAACCGGTTGTTAGAAGAAATTACTGGCCTAATCCTGTCAGGAAAGCAGGAAGGAAACATTCTGGTGTTGCTTACAGAAACTGCCTCTCTGTTAACCCTTATTATGTTCTTGGCAGGACTAGACTTCCTGTCTCAGGAACATCTCTGGAGTTTTTTCCCCCTCCTTTGCTGGTACTTTGCTTGTGTGGAGTGACCATTCAAAGTTACAATGGCACTGAAAAAAATGACTTATGACCATTTTTCATAGTTACGACTGTTGCAGCATCCCCACAGTCATGAGAGGCCAGGCGAGGAGATGCGTGCCTTGATGTGAGTGATATTGAGTTGGCCACGCCCAGCCAACTTAGCCACACCCACAGAACCGGTTGTTAAAAAATTTGAATCCCACCCCTGGTCCTAAGTGATATATTTGTTAGCTACAAAGTAATGAATGGATTTTATAATACTGTACTACCGTAGGGCAGTGTTCCTCAATCTTGGAACTTTAAAATGTGTGGACTTCAACTGCCAGAACTTCTCATTCAGCCATGCTCATTGGGGAATTCTGGGAGTTGAAGTCCACATATTGTAAAGTCCCCAAGGTTGGGAAACACTGCAGTAGGGTATGCACACCGTCAAAGTTTCAATCCTTACACAGGCAGAGTATCTCTCCACTGTACATTCAGCACTCTATGCTTTATGCCTATGCTTTTAGACTTTAATTCCTCAAAGGAGCTGAAAAGGACACCTGTTTCCCACGCTTTCGTCCAATTCCCAGACTTACACTAGAGATGGCAGTTTGCATGTCCCAGTGGTGGAGAAAAAACTTTTCACGCGATGCTTTGGAATTTTTCTCTTGTTGTAACTTAGGCAGCAGATAGTTGACTCAAAGCCCACTGTAAGAGATATTAAAGATGTCAATATTTAGCTTAGCTCAATTATAAAATATCAGCCTTTTCTATACAATGACTTTGAGACCTCTGTTTCCTGAGGTTGACCATTCATCATCTCACTGGCCACATTTAAATCTCATTGGAACCTTCCAGAATCATCTAACATCACAAGACTGGAATAGGTTTGGGAACTATGAATTGTTTCCTTTTTTTGTCTTCTAGTTATTTAACATTTGTTTTGACACCTAATTTAATGACTTAAAATAGATTAAATGCTCTTCTAACAATATTTACTCACCCAGCTCCTATTTTGTGGTTTTCTTTATCCCTAGAATTTTGTCTTATAGCAAAGTGACATCTATTAAGATGGCAAGAGGGGAAATGTGATCTGTATGGCATTTTTAAACATATTTCAAGAACTTCATATGAGACAGTTGTTGTTCCCATCAGATTCAGGTTCCATTTATTCATCACCACCCAAAGCTCCTCTATGAGAGAGATGGGTTGTTAAGTTTGATTAGATAGATGATATAGACAGACAGACAGATGATATAGATAGACAGACAGACATAGAGATAGATATAGAGTGATAGAAATACAGACAGATGGACAAATGATAGACAGACAGAAATAGAGATACAGATACAGAGAGACAGATGATAGATAGGCAGACAGACAGACATAGATAGAGATATAGATAGACAGATAGATAGATAGATAGATAGATAGATAGATAGATAGATAGATAGATAGATAATAGATAGATAGATAGATAGATAGATAGATAGATAGATAGATAGATAGATAGATAGATAGATAGATAGATGGCTTCTAGCCTATAATAAAAATCATTCTTCTTGGTGAAAACTCTAGCTAATGTTGCTATTTTAAAATACATCTAACTTATCAGTGACACTGATTGTAGAATCTATTCATTCAGAATTTAGGAACTAAGATTCCTAACCACTGGGTGATTTCTATTTGAAATGAACTAGCATTTTTTTAAATGTCACTATTATGAAGATATACAATAGCTGTCTAATCTTTTAAAGATGTTTCAGTGTTACTTTTAAACATATTCCTGAAGAACTGTGTTGCTTTCAATTAATATCCCCCCCCTCACATGCTATCTTACCAAATACATCATCCACAATTACACATTTGTTTCTTAGGTTCAGACTAAAATTCATTTAGCTCTAAGTTAACTCACATGCATCAGTTTCAGGCAGAGAGATGGAAGCCACAAGAAAGAGAAACACGAAGGCTACCACTGAGATCTTCATGATGAGCAAAGTTGAAGAGCAGACTCAGGAGTGTTGAAAATACTGCCTCTTTCGTTTAGTGCTCACTAGTCCTGAACACTCCTTTTATATAACTTTATGGTTATGTTCATAGGGAAGCTTATGTGTTTTTACTCATAAGGGAAAATACCAGCAAACCAGTCCTAAGAAACAGAATTGATATCATGGAACAACTGATGGAAACAAAAAAAGAGAAGTTTCAGGGAAACACCTCATGAAATCATAGAAAGTAGCCAAATATATCTTTTCTTGTGAAGGGTTATTTCTCCACCTCTCAGTGGTTGGTGACATGGCAACCATACTAAAAAACTAAGAATGGAATCATTCCAAAGAGTTTTTTTTCTTCTGTTTATGGTGGTCACAGGAAAAAAATGAGAAAAACTATCTTTTAGGTCAGTGCTGACACAATCTCCCTAAATCCTAAAGAAGGACCAATATGTTTAAATAAAAATGTATCCTTCTATCAAATACCCCAAGGAAGGATACAGACCAAGAGGGCATTCTTGTTGTAAGAGATGCCAGTTCAGAACAAGAACACCTTTTGTACAATATGTCTTCTAAGCTTGATTAAAAATTATCTTTATGGAACAGGGATTCTGCTGCACCATCCAAGCCTCACTGATTTCTTGTCTCTGGGAATTCCCTGGATGTATTTTGGCAGCCAGAGGTAAAAATTAGATGTGGACTAGAGAGCTCCCTTTGAGATCCAAAGTTGACTACTTAAATCTGTCAAAGCCTTTAATTTTCAGTTTCTTTTCTTGTAACACAAGCTAAAATAATTGAAAGTTTTCAGAGACACAGTTCTTACTCATGGGACCTCTCCTCATTCTGTTTTCGGTTATATGAAACAACTTAGACAACAACACAAATATGGACATTTTGTCCCAATTCTAAGAATATTGCCCTCAATGGATAGAATTAAAATTAGTCTTCGATTTTTGATAACAATTGAGTCCAAAATTTCTGTTGTTGAGACAAGTGAGTTTTATGACTTTTCTTGCCACAGATGTTAAGTGAATCACTGCAATTGTTAAGTTAGTAATCTTTATGAAGATGTTGAAGAGTACTGGGCCCAAGACAGAACCTTGTGGTACCCCACAACATGCTTCTCTCTATTCAGGACTACACATTGAGTGTAGTCGGTCAACCAATTAAGAATCTATCTAGTGGTGAAAGTATCCCTCATTTTTCTATCTTACCAAGAAATAGGTTGTGGTCTATTTTGTCAAATGCCTTACTAAAGTCCAGGTATACCATGTCCACAACATTTCACTGATCCACAAATTTAATCATTCTGTCAAATAATGCCATAAGGTTTATTTGGCATGATCTGTTTTTGACAAACAGATTTGACTTCTAATAATAGTTTTGCTGATTTCTAACTGTTTGCAGACACATTGCTTGATTATCTTTTCCAAGATGTTCCCAACTATTGATATCAAGCTGATTGGTATTTCCTGGATCCCATTTTCCTTCTTTTTTTAAAGATTGGAATCACATCAGCTCTTTTCCAGACCTCTGATAGTTCCCCAGTGGTCCAGGATCTTTGAAAGTTCAGTGGTTTTCAGAGTGATTCTCTGAAATGCAGATTAACAGAGAGGGTAAGGACATTTGTAAAATATTTCAGGGGAGGGGGGACAATAAGATTCTAATTATCTGTTGAAAAGAAAGTGGGAAGTCATATATATGTCGGTCTAGGCGTTTCGGGTCTTTTCCTGTGTAAGATTGAGAGTATCTTGGCGACGTTTAGACGAGGTCCCACTCGCCATCTTCAGGCTGGTGCTTTTGGCTTCATGCTTGTGTGAGCAAAGCATGATTTGAGCTGCTGTCTCTCTATAAATACTGGTGGGGAGGTTGGCTGTGTTGTCATTTCTTGATTGGTTGATGGAGTTGATGGACCCGAACATGCCAAGACCTGCATACCTGTACCTGTGAAAATCTACGAAAACAAATGTGTGTGTGTATATGTGTGTGTGTGTATGGTATTCAGCTTTGTTTGAGTATTTTCCCACATCATTATAGTTGTGCTTTTAGAATTGTAGTGACGTTTCGGCAGAATCTCATCTGCCATCATCAGGCTTGTGTATTGTGTTTGTCTGTGAGTCAGGCTTTCACAGCTGTTTCTGTTTTAAATTTGGTGCTAGCCTACTGCTGCATTAGAATGGTTTTTTCTTCTTCCTGATTGGTTGGGAGTCTTGGTCTGTGTTTATTGGTCTTGGAGTTTGCTGTGTTCTGCTTGATTGGTGTTTCTAATATCTTCTGTCTGTTTTGTAGCTTTTTTTTGTCTTGATTGGCTGGCAACATTGTGTTTCCTGTATTGGAGGCTTTTAGTGCAGCTTGGCTTTGGGTAAATGGACAGCTATCATTTATTAGGAAGCTAGATTTCATCTGGGTGCCTGGTTGGGGTGTGTTTGAGCTGGAGGTATCAGGGGAGGTCTGTTTGAGTCCAGGTGTTTGCTTGGCTTGTGATGTGGAGACTTTTTTGGTTGTGAGTGCAGGCTTCCAGATAATTGACAGTCTGGTGGAGTCATCTCTTCTATTCATGCTTTCAGATCGTTTTTCAATCTTTATGGCTTCTCTGATAATTCTGTAGCTGGGGTTTTCTATAGTGGCTAGGGTGTTGGTGCCATTGAAGTCAATGCTATGACCTGTGGCTTTCATGTGTTGGACTAATGAGGAAGTGTGTTCCAGCTGTTTAACTGCATTTTTGTGTTCATCCAGGCAGGTACTTATTCTTCCATTGGTCTGTCTGATGTATGTGGCAGGGCATGATGCGCAGGGGACTTCATATATGCCTTGGTTTTCCAGGTCAATTTTATCTTTGGGGTTTCTTAGGATGGCTGCTATTTTTCTGTCTGTTTTGAAGGCAGTCTTGATGTGATGCCTGTGTAGTATCTTACTGATTTTGTCTGTAGTACCTCTTATGTAGGACAGGACAGCTGTTCCATAGGTCTGTACATCTTCTAGGTCTCCATTATGTCTCAGTGTGTTTTTGTGGATCAGGCCTGTGATTTTGCTTTTGTGGAAGCTGTTGGCTGTCGGTACTTTAGTCAGGGTGCATAGTTCAGTCTTTATGTGTGTCTTGTCTGCCAGGCATTTGGTTCTGGCAATTAGTGTTTTGGCCATGGAGTTTATCTGTGCTGGATGGTGGTGGGATTGGGCATTGAGGTAGCAGTTGGTGTGTGTTTTCTTCTGGTATATGGTGTGTTCTGGTACATGAGAAAAATCATCCAGATGCCTTAAACTCTATGGCCTCCCCAAGATACACAAAGAAGGAACACCACTCAGACCCATAGTCAGCTCCATAGGCTCACCTCTACAGAATCTTGTCAAATTTCTTGTCAAACAACTCCAGCCCTACACAGAATCCATCACCTCACACGTATAAAACTCTTTCCACTTTACAGAAACAATAAAGAAACAAAACTTACAACCCGGCGACCTACTCAGTGAGCTTCATATCCCTCTTCACCCAAGTACCTATTAAAGAAGCCTTGACAGCCATCCAAAACAAATACAACCCCCTAAGCACATCCTAGATCTGACCAATCACTGCCTAACCAATACATACTTCATCCACAATGGACAAAGATACAAACAGATAAAAGGAGCACCTATGGAATCATCCCTCTCACCCATCATCGCTAACCTATACATGGAACACTTTGAAATCAATGCTCTAGACAAATCTGAACACAAACCAAACTCTGGCTTAGATATGTAGATAACACTTTTGTAATTTGGCCACATGGGAAAGAAAAACTGGACAACTTCCTCACACATCTCAACAGCCTACACCCCAAAATACAATTCACCATGGAAACAGAAGCCAAAAACCAACTTCCCTTCCTGGATGTCCTAATTTACAAAAAAACCAATGGCTCCCTAGGACATACCATCCATTGGAAGAAAACACATACCAACTGCTACTTAAACGCACAATCCCATCACCACCCTGCACAGATCAACTCCATAGCCAAGATCCTCATCTCCAGAACCAAATGCCTAGCTGACAAAGACCACCTGAGAACAGAATTACACACCCTCACTAACATATTAATTTCCAACGGATTCCAACGAGACACAATTACCAACCTAATCCTAAAGGAGACATTCCCCAGAAACCGAGACACAGAACAGGACAACGGTATCGCCCTCCTCCCCTACATCAAAGGTACCACAGATAAAATCAGCAAAATTCTCCACAAACACAATATCAAGACAGCCTTCAGCACTGACCAAAAAATAGCCAACTTCCTAAGAAACCCCAAAGACAATATCCAGCTAGAAAACCAAGGAGTTTATGAAATAACATGCAACAATTGCCCAGCCACATACATTGGATAAACCAACAGGAGAATAAATGCATGCATTGCAGAACACAAGAACGCAGTCAGAAAAGAAGAAAATTCTTCCTCCCTGTTCCAGCACCTTAAAGCCACAGGACATGAAATTAATTTTGAGGGAACCAAATTAATCTCCAATACTGAACACTTCAACAAGAGAATAATCAGGGAAGCCATCGAAATATAGAAACACCCCCATAACATGAATAAACAGGACAATGCCTCCCATCTACCAGACATTTGCAAACTAGCCCTGATCAACAAACGAGTCCCAGCCACGAAAACCAACACTGGACCCAAAACAGCACATGACGCCACCACCAATCTCCCTCACCAAACTCAAACCCAAACCCACCCCATAGATGAAAGGCAACCAACATCCAGAAACCAGACCACGGCTGCATCACCAGCTGCCACACACCCCGACCCCCAAATCAAGCAAACTGATACACGCCATGAACACAGAGACAGGCCTCAAACTCGGAGCCAAACCAAAACCCGGAACGCCACATCACAGTCACCTGCTCAGGCTATCACATCACAGAACTCAGGAGGTTACAGCACAAAACCTCAGGATGTTGCAACACAGCCAATGACCCAGGAGATTACAATACAAGATCCAGGATGTCACAAGATTAGAACTCAGAAGGTCATCACACAGCCCATTACCCAGATCATTATGACCCAGGAGATTACCACACAAGACCCAGGATATCAAAACAATAGAACTCAGAAGGTCATCACACAGCCCATTACCCAAGTCGTTACAACACAGGAGGCTGATAGACACACAGCCAATACCTCAGCCACACATGTTCTTAAGAAAAAGCCAGCCAATCTGCAAACATCAATTCCATCAACCAATCAAGAAATGAAAATACAGCCAACCTCCCCACCAATATATATAGGGAGACAGCAGCTCAGATCACGCTTTGCTCGCACAAGCACAAAGCCAAAAACACCAGCCTGAAGATGGTGAGTGAGATCTCATCAAAACGTTGCCAAGATAGTCTCAATCTTACATGGAAAAAGACCTGAACACGCCAAGACCTGCATATCTGTACCCGTGATCTACGAAAACATATATATATGTGTGTACATGTATATGTATATGTATATATATATATATTATTTTAAAGAGTTATTTTAGTTATTTACTTAATGCCTGTTTTTGTGCTTGTTGTAATTGAATACCACTTTTGAAAGGAGAGATCTAAATTAATCCATGGCAAGGCGTTTGTGAGTATTTTGAACACTCCGTATTTGTGAAACTGGCAATATTTGATGTGACACTATGCAGAAAAAACAATTACTACCAACCTGTCTTCCCTGGTTCAAATCCCAGTAAGGGTATGGCTAGCTGACGAGAGCTAAGTAACTCAAAATAGATCTATCCTAGTCTCCCTTGTTTAATTATTTATCAGCTCAAAAACCTAACACACATATAAACAAAAGACAATGAAACAAATAGCTTTCTGTCTGGATGGTCTCTGGTGATGAGCCGAAAGACAGAAAAGGACAGCAGTATGCTTCCTCCCTTGATTGGGGCTTACCAGGATGATGTAACACAAGTATATATACTCATTCCCCTGTATTGCTGATCTGGATGAAAACCAATGGCCTAATGGCAATTACAACTGCCTCACATGTAATACTTCCCTGGTTCGAATCTCAGTAAGGGTATGGCTAGCTGACGAGAGCTAAGTAGCTCGAAATAGATCTATCCTAGTCTCCCTTGTTTAATTATTTATCAGCTCAAAAACCTAACACACACACACACACACACACACACACATATATACATATACATATATATAAATTAGTTTTTTCTCAAACTTTTTTCTTTCAAATTGTGTCTTATTTTATAAAAAATCTTAAGCATACATAAAAATATCATTAAAAATATTCTAGTGTGTATTATGATAATAAGCAAAAGAAAACAAATTGGTACGATTTATTATTATGGTTGATTGCAGTCAGACAGATAAATATCTAAATAGACTAGATTTGGCATTTTTGTCCACCAATCAAATCCTTCCCCAAGAACCTGGGACAGGCAGATGATGTTGTTTGATGGTATTACTGCAGGATATAAACTGTTCGAAGTAAATCTGTCTTTTACAATTGAGTGGTGGTGATTTTGTCAATGCCAATGGTGTTCAAGTGGTGCTCCAGTTGTTTTGGAAAGGTACCTATTACTATTGGTACTTTTTTTGCTTTCCTTTACCACAGTTGTTCTATTTCTATTTGCAAATCTTTGTGGTTTGTTATTTTTCTCTGATTCTTTCTCTTCTCTTCTGCTGTTGCCAGGTACTGGACTATCCACTACGCAGACTTTTTGTGTTTCTTCTCAACACTTGTTAAGTCTGGAGTGATATGAGGCAGGTGCTTATCTGTTTGAATTCTAAAATCGCAGAGCACTTTGGCATCTTCATTTTCTATTGCTTTCTTTATTTTATGGTTCCATCATTTCTTGCTTACATGCAAATAGTATTCTTGCAGATATTACAATGCACCATTATTGCTCCTTTGTCATGCTTTTTCTGTAGTAGTCAGTCTACATTATTTTCTTGCAGCAGCTAACTAGATAGTCTACTGTTCCTGCATTTTCCTTGCAGAGGTGACATTTGCAATCTATTGCTGTCTTCTCAGTTCTGGCTTTATATGCATTTGTTCTTAAGCTTTGTTCTTGGGTAGCCAGAATTAGCTCTTCTGCTCTCTCTTCAATTTTCCTGCTCTTAGCCATTGCAAGGTCTTATTATCTTCTTTGCCTGCTGTGTGTGTGTGCGTGTATGTGGTGGTGGTGGTGGTGGTGGTGAATGTGAGGTGTACTGGCCATGTTATACTTTGTCTTGCCCTATCTCTTTTCTATTCTTCATTTAGTCTTTCCTGTAGACCAGTTTGGTTTCCCTGGTACTCATTAAGGCATGATTATGATTGCATTCACACTTTAGTTGGTCTCCTTGGCCTAGAAGCAGGGTTTGCATCCACATTACAAAACAGGTTTTGCCCCAATTCTTGCAATTACATGGAAACCTCTACCTTTCAAAATTCAATGCTGACATTGTAAGCTGCTCAAAGAGTGCTATAAAGCACTATGGAGTGGTATATAAGTCTAAGTGCTATTGGTACTAGAATATGTCAGTACTATATAAGGAAATGCATATATTTATTCCATGATGCTAATTAGTTTTGATGTATTACTGTAACAAGAAGTGAAACCAGATATATTAAAAAAACTTTTCTCACAGGAAATGTTTCTTATACTATTAGAAAGCTTCAGTTTAGACTGGGAGTTACATAACCAGCAGGTTTCTTTTCTAGAGAGAAAGCTGTCATTTAAATTACTGTAAAATAATTGATATGTTGGCAGGATTTCTACCTTCATATACCTAAAGCCCTAGCTTCCATCTCAAGTGAAACCATCCAGAAACATCTGAACTTTTGAGAAAACCAATAGATGAAAGATAACTTCTGTTTAATTTCTTCTTCTTCTAATAAAGTCCTAATTTCAACAAGTGAAATCGTTGGAGGCTCAAGGTCCCTTCCAACTCTGTTATTCTATGAGGAGAAGGCATAATTAAGCATTAAATTGAGCCTCTGTTTCCTCTGTGGTATTGTGTTCGTTTTCCCTTTTTCTTCTGATCCCTTTTCTCAATTTTTTTTTTCTATTCCTCATATATGAAGCTGTTGGAAAAGGGATATATTATTTTTGCTGGAATAAAAGTTGCTTGCTTACAAAGAGTTTTGAACTTAAGGGCAAAAGCCATATAAGCTTCACAAAGGTCATATGATATCCTAAGACTTTTAGGATACCCCTTATTTGGGCCAATCCATCTTATTTTTTATTGTCAAACTCTTAACAGGAAACCAGATAAAAGTTCTAGTAATATAGCACTGCCTTAAAATATTTTTAAGAAAGCATCTACAAAATAATTATATCCACCAAAAACCTTATTTTTACAATTGGAGACAAAATGATTGTCATTATGTGCTTTGTCCCCTTCTTCTCACCTCACTCAACGTATCTTCTTGGAAATAGGGCATCCACAGTCACACACAGATGTGGTCTCTCCATTGCGAAATATAAAGGATTGAGGACTTTTATGTAATTCTTTTTCTAATGCGACCCAGAAAGAAAGAAAGAAAGAAAGAAAGAAAGAAAGAAAGAAAGAAAGAAAGAAAGAAAGAAAGAAAGAAAGAAAGAAAGAAAGAAAGAAAGAGGGAGGGAGGGAAAGAAAGACCATTATTGCTCCATCAATCAATCCATTAAAAATATGTCCAAGATTTCCCTGTTACAATGGGTGATTTCCACCCACTGCTGATGTCAAGTACCTTATTCAGATATGAGGAGTATCCAAAATAGTCACCCATACAGAATAAATGGACATTTCCTAATGATATTTACTCTGTTGGCAACAACAAGGCAGAAGTCCAGCAATTCATGATCATGCTTAACTCATGAAATTAACTTGCCTTTTGAAACCACACAGTTCACTGAATCACAAACTCTATTACCATCTGCGGCTCCAGTGAGTCGGGCGGCCTTACTTTGGCCGCCGCAGCTGTCACAGAAGGTGGGGGCTCCGTTGTAGAGGATGTCGCCCTCATGGTATATGGGGACGGCCCCTCCGGTATGGGGACTCCACCAGTGACTACGGAGACGGCATCTGCGCTGACTGGGAGACCCTTGTGGCCTCGGAGGCGACGCGGACGGCAGAGTGAACGACGGCGGCTGTGGCGATGGCGACAGCTTGGCCCAGTGATGCCGGCGGCTTCAGCTGAGACGGCTCTAATGGCGAAGAGGGCAGCCCCGATGGCGTCGGCGGCGATGGTGGCTTTGCGGCCTTGACAATGATGACGTCGGTGGTGGTCTGGTCGGGGGTCGGCCCACGGCTTAAGGATGGCGGTGCCTGGCTCAGCAGTGATGGCGATGCCAACGCAGTTGGTCCGGCGCCTTGAGAGACCAATTAAATATTCTTCGGCAGACTTACGGGCCCTGGGGAGGGTCCCCCTCTCCCTGAAGTGGCCCGCCGGTCTATCATCTGCTTACCTCAAGGACAGTTCCTGGGACCCGGAGAGGTGGCATGGCCATCAGAAGAGAGGTTATAGGGTTTTTTTTAAATTGTTTCAATTTCTATTTAAAGTTTTATCGGGGTTAGGGAAGACGACCAGGATGGGGTTGGGGGACAACCCGTCTGAGACGGGGGCCAGACCAGGGGTCGACTGCGGTCGGGAGGCTCTGGGGTCAAGTGGCCTCGGGTTGAGGATGGGGGGTTCTTCCGGGGAGGGAGAGTCGAGGTCTATCTGCACGGTGAGCAGGAGAGGAAGATTTGGCGGGGATAGGGGGCCATATTATGTTAGGGGAGCGCGCCCTCGCTATTTGCGAGTGGTGGCGCGCTCCGACCCCCTAGTTATTTCCCGTTCCCTGGGCTGTCCGAGTCATCGGGCCCTGGGCCTTCAGCTGATGTTATGCAACGCAGATCCATGGTTAACAAAGCCCCCCTTATTCATGATTTGATCTTTGAGGGGGGAGCGGACCTGGCTGGTGTTACCAAAACCTGGCTGGGCCAAGAGGGGGGTGTCCCACTTGTGGAGATATGCCCACCCAGGTTTCGGGTTTTTCATCGACCGAGGGCCCAGGGGAGGGGGGGGGTTGCGGTGGTTATTAAGGAAGATCTGTGTCCTAGGGAATCCACTGTTCCTCAGACGACCGGATGTGAATCCCTCTTTGTGAAGTGTGGTTCCACGGATCAGATGGGCCTGTTTATCACATACCTAGCTCCCTGCTATGTGATATCGGCCCTGCCTGAGCTCTTTGAGGTGATAGCCGGCTTGGCGGTTGAGACCCCCAGGCTTATAGTCTTGGGGGATTTCAACCTACCCTCTGCCGGTGGGACCTCGGGGGTTGCTCAGGAGTTCATGGCTTCCATGGCAGCTTTGGGCCTGACCCAATTAATTAGGGATCCCACTTACACGGGGGGGTCACATCTTGGATTTGGTTTTTGTCTCTGGTCAGTGGCAGAATGATCTAGGTCTCGGGGATGTTTTGATTGAGCCCCTGTCATGGTCGGATCATTCGCTCCTTAGGCTGGACTTCCATTCCACACATCCTTGTTGCAGGGAGGCGGAACCGATTAAATGGTACCGCCCCAGGCACCTGATGGACCCAGATAGGTTCCTGATGGAGCTTGGGCCACTTCCCGAGACTCGTACACACGACTCGGTTGAGGACCTGTTGGCTGCCTGGGATAGGACGGCCACCGGGGCCCTTGACCGGGTCATGCTCTTGCGGCCTCTGACCCGGTGCCGATCCCATGTGGCTCCCTGGTTTTCCGAGGAGCTGAGAGAGATGAAGCGCCGGAAAAGATGCCTAGAGAGTGGTTGGAGGGCCAGCTATTCCATATCTGACCGAACACTACTGCGGTCATTTGTTAGGACCTATTTAATGGCGATAAGGGTGGCAAAGCATTTGTACTTTTCCACCCTTATTGCGTCCGCAGAAAATCACCCAGCCGCCCTTTTTAGGGTGACATGCTCCCTTTTAGATGAGGGAGCGTGGGAGGACCCCTTGTAAGGATGGGCCAAGGATTTTTCTATTTTTCTGCAGGACAAAATCGCTCAGATCCGGGGTGGCTTGGACTCTGACTGGGCAACTCTGGGTGGGAGGATGGGGGCAGATTTCATTGAGGTCATTTGGGGGGAGTTCGATCCTGTGACCCTGGATGACGTGGACAGGATGCTGGGCGGGCTTAATGCCACCACATGTTTATTGGACCCGTGTCCCTCCTGGCTGGTTGTGGCCACCCGGGAGGTTATGTGAGGTTGGTTCCAGGGTATTATCAACGCTTCCTTGAGTGAGGGGTTTTTGCCAGCCGCCTTGAAAGAGGCGGTTGTGAGGCCCCTCCTCAAGAAACCATCCCTGGACCCAACATTGTTGTCAAATTATTGTCTGGTCTCCAACTTTCGCTTTGTGGCGAAGGTTGTTGAGAGTGTGGTGGCACGACAGCTCCCTTAGCACCTGAAGGAAGCAGTATACTTAGATCCCCCCCAATCGGGTTTCAGGCCTGGGTACAGCACAGAGACAGCATTGGTCGCGTTGTTAGTTGATCTCTGGAGGGCTCTTGACAGGGGTTGTTCCTCTGTCCTGGTCCTATTACCGTATTTTCCGGCGTATAAGACGACCGGGCGTATAAGACGACCCCTGATTTTTGGTTGACTTTTTTCAAAGTCATCTTATACACCAGAAAATACGGGTATTCAAAATTAAGCTGCAAGGATTTGTAAATGCTTCTCCTTCTTCGCGCTCGCATCAGCCTTCCTCCTCCGGCCCCAGGGCGACTCTCTCGGTCTCTCTCCCACACACACGGAAGACGACCAGGCCTCCCGCGGAGCATGATGGGCCGGCAGAGCGGCCGCCGTCTTCTCTTCGGGAAGGGGAGGAGCGTCTCCCGGCGACGCCCGTAATATTTTCCGGCGTATAAGACGACCCGGCGTATAAGACGACCCCGGATTTTAGGTTGTCTTTTTTTGGTTTCAAAAGTCATCTTATACGCCGGAAAATACGGTAGATCTCTCAGCGGCTTTTGATACTGTCGACCACAGTATCCTATTGCGGCGGTTGGGGGGATTGGGAGTGGGAGGCACCATGTTACGGTGGTTCTCCTCCTTCCTCTCTGACCGCTCGCAATTTGTGTTGGCAGGGGGGCAGAGATCGACCTCGAGGCCCTTGTGTTGTGGAGTGCCTCAGGGGTCCGTGCTCTCGCCCCTGCTGTTCAACATTTATGTAAAGCCGCTGGGGGAGATCATCTGTGGCTTCAGGGTGGAGTTCCATCAGTATGCTGATGACACTCAGCTATACATTTCCACCCTGGGCCACCCCGACGAAGCCATTGAAGTGATGACCCGGTGCCTGGAAGCCATGCGGAGTTGGATGGGGGTCAACAGGCTTCGGCTCAACCCGACCAAAACCGAGTGGCTGTGGTTCCCTGTGTCCAGATACAGTCAGCTCATTCTATTGCTGACCGAGGGAGGTGAAATCTTGGCTCCCACGAAGAGGGCTCACAATCTGGGTGTCCTCCTGGATGGGCAGCTGTCATTGGACGATCATATATCAGCCGTCACCAGGGGGGCTTTTTATCAGGTCCGTAGGATATACCAGTTGCGGCCCTTTCTGGATCGGGGTGCATTGCACACAGTCACCTCTGCTCTCGTTACCTCCCGCCTAGATTATTGCAATGCTCTCTACATGGGGCTCCCCTTGAAGAGCATCCGGAGGCTTCAACTGGTGCAGAGTGCGGCCGCACGGGTGAACTTGGGGGCTTCTCGGAGCTCCCATATTACACCGCTCCTGCGCGAGCTGCACTGGCTTCCGGTGGCCTTCCGGGTGCAATTCAAGGTGCTAGTGACCATCTTTAAAGCGCTCCATGGCTTGGGACCCGGGTACTTGCAGGACCGCCTACTGCCACCATCGGCCTCCCGTCGGCCGGTGCGCTCCCACAGGGTTGGCCTCCTCGGGATCCTGCAGGCTGGCCGATGTCAGTTGGCGGCCCCGAGGGTGCGGGCCTTCTCTGTGGGAGCACCCTCCCTATGGAATGAGCTACCAGCAGAGATGCGAGCCATTACTGACCTATGGGCCTTCCGACGAGCACTTACGACCCACCTTTTCCAACAGGCTGGTCTGGCATAACGTTATGAGTAGGGTTTTTAATTTGATTTTAATCTTTTATGGGTTTTATTGGTCTTAGCCATCTATTTAATTAATTTTTAAACTCTTTTTAACTTTTCTAATTGTATGTTTTTATTGTGGCTGTTCACCGCCCTGAGTCCCTTTTTGGGAGAGGGGGCAGTATACAAATCGAAATAATAAATAATAAATAAATAAACTCTTCTGATGTGTGGACTAGCACAATATTCTAAGCCACAAAGGAAATCTAAACCATTTTGTATGTCATGGAAACGCACTCATTAAATTAGTAATTCTCAAAGAGAGGCCAATAGGCCATGGATGGTCCATGGATTGCACTAATGATCCTTCCATTCACCTTCTGGCCAGACCACAAGCCACTTTCATGACTCATGAAAACACATTTGTGGCTGGAAATCGTTTTACTGAAGCATACAAGTTACAAAGTAAGTAGCAATATAAGTTCTAAAATTTGCTAAAATTCAGTAGCGAACAGGACTCAAGTGGATTGACACATGCTGATCTCAGTGGAAGTACTATATCACAGCAGGATCCCCCAAAGTAGAATACAAATGGAATATAGTTTGATGAATATGATATATGTGGGTATGTACATAATTTTGTATTTATTTGTTTATTTATTTTGTTGTGGTTATGTAGTATATATTGGAGGTTTATAAGGCCAAGAACCTCAAAGGTCAGATGAGAATTTTCTCGACTCGACTTGTTAAAACATCCACAAGATCTTTTTAAAATGCCTTTAATGCCTTCTGGGTTATTTGCTCCTCAAACTCATCATTAAAATTAGAATTACTTTCATACCAGTGTCTGCAAGTACCACTGAGACACGACTCTGCCTCAATTAGGTGAAAATGACATAAAAATTGAAGTCCCAGGCAATTATAGCAGGGGAATTCATTAAAGTCTTGCTGCTGGGAAAACAGAAACTAAAACTGCAGCAATTAAAAGAAGCTCTTCAGGGTGGAATGAAGGGGCAATCAATTACTTCTCCTCCATTCACCATTACCAAGAAGGGATAAAACAAGCAAGATCTAGAAACAAAGTGGGCATATTGGCGGCTTTATTGTGTCACACATATAAGCAGGGCTGAGTGGAGAGATTTCTGATGCCGATTAATTTAATAAAGCAACAAGAAAGCAGATGCCAGTTACTAGAAGAAAATGCATGATTGTAGCTGTAGGAGAGGAATTCAGAATAAAATTGCTTAGTGTATATATACATTCAGCATTTAGCATTTAGGCTTATATATTGCCCCGTAGCATTTTACAGCATTCTCTCTGAGGTTTACAACGTAGAAGTGTGGGGTCCATGGTGCTCTCTGAGCTTGCTTTGTTATCTTGCAGGCGTTCTATTACCCTAACTACATAACATCATCAGTGCTAGTAAGGAGTGCTGTTTGCTTTATACACTGACAGGAAACAGCACTGCTTACTAGCACTGATGATGTGACCTAGTTAGGGTAATAAAACATCTGCAAGAAAACAAGCAAGCTCAGAGAGCATCAACCCTGAGTTACAAATATTCTCCTTTAATGTAGAAGTAGTATGTGCACATTGCCCCCAATAATCTGGGCCTTCGTTTTATCGACTTCTGAAGGCTGAATCAACTTTCTACGGTACTTTGTCAAGAGGTTGCAAGGCATCATGATCATTAGACACCTCTCTCCCTTGGAGGCAAATGTACTTGCCTGTGTGTAAATCTTTATTGTGAAATATCTTGAAAACGCTAGCCAACCGGCACCTTTATCACCTGTTTTTTTTAATTCATCTAATCCAAATATGTAAAGTTAACACATTTTATCTCGGAGGTCGATAATTTCCCAAAATTTGTAGACCAGTGCAATTGATTAATATAATCAAGTGTTAAACAGCTGTAGCCTTTAAGGAAAAGGTTTACATGAAATTTTTGGTCTTTCAATAATTTATTGTTGCAGATATTGCAGTTCAGCTTTTTTTAGGATTGATTTCCTTTTCTACACAATCATTTATCATCAGCACTGAATTAACCCATTGTTCTACTTCTTAGAACAATGAATAAGAAAATGTTCTTCCATGAGAAATTAAAGTAAAAGCTGATTGCAGAAGATATCCATTTCGTCATCTGGGGAGAGTGTATTAAGGTATTAACAGCCTGGTGGCCCAGTGGTTAGAATGCAGTATTGCAGGCTATTTCTGCTGACTGCCAGCAGTTCGATCCTCACCGACTCAAGGTTGATTCAGCCTTCCATCCTTCCAAGTTCGTTAAAATGAGGACCCAGATTGTTGGGGGCAATATGCTGGCTCTCTAAACTGCTTACAGAGGGCTGTAAAGCACTGTGAAGTGGTATATAAGTCTAAGTGCTATTGCTGTAGTGCTATTAAGCTCTTATATTTAAAGACATTTATCTTATTATCCTTTTTGTGGGACCATAAAAAACATGTGGTTTCAATCATTTACTCTTTATGTTTGTTTTCAGTCTGAAATGGCCACCTCTGAATATTGTGTGTTAAATTTGTACCTCAAATGATGTTGATGCTGTTGCTTCCACTACAGAATGATGAAAATATCACCCCTTTGAAGTCACAGTATCTTAGATCAAATGTCTGGTGGGTGCTTCACTTTGTCAAAGGATGCCAACTGTGTATGTGTTACTGGCATTCGGTTTTCTCTGTGTGGCATTCAACAGCATGCTTATTTATGTAGTTACTAACTGGTTCATACGTTGCTTCAATCAACAACTGACTCTGAGCAACTTACATTCCACATTCTTATAAACTGGCACAATGATCATAATAACACGAACAACAAAAATAATTAATCCATAAAGAAATCATAGCACTAGCATGTCAATTAATCAACAAATCCTTCTGTAAAAGAGAGGCTTATTTCATTCTTCAGATTTGAAAGGGTTGCCAAAATAACCACATATTCTTGGCTTTCCAGAAATCCTATAGCGCCCAGATAGTCTGATCTCCAGGAGAATATTATTGCAGAGAAGGGAGAAGACAGCAGTGGAAAAGGCCTCTGCAGATGACATTTCTTTCTTTAAGTGGGCAGAGACTATTGGAAACTTATGTTCATGAGAAGGACTGAGAAGGAGACAAATGTTCAGAGGTGTTTTTATGTGTATTTGGGGCACACGTGCATGTGCGCACATGCTTTCAAGATAATGTTGATTTCTGGCAATTGCCTAGACTAGTCCTGCAATTTTCTTGGCTAGATTTCAAAACAGGTTTGCTATTGCCTTTTTCATAGGGCTACGAATGAGAGACTGGCCCAAAGTCACCGAACTAGATTTGCACCTGAGGCAGGACTCGTGGACTCCTGATTTTTAGCTTTGTTTGGGTATTTTCCCACGTCTTTATAGTTGTGCTTTTAAAGTTGTAGTGACGTTTCGGCAGAAACTCATCTGCCATCATCAGGCTTGTGTATTGGGTTCATCTTCGTCGTGTGTGTCAGGCTTTTGCAGCCGTTTCTTTTTAAATTTGGTGCTAGCCTCCCACTTTGTTAGAATAGTTTTTTCTTCATCCTGATTGGTTGGGAGTCTTGGTCTGAGTTTATTGGTCTTGGAGTTTGCTGTGTTCTGCTTGATTGGTGTTTCTAATATCTACTGTCTGTTTTGTAGCATAAAATGCAGTAAAATAGCTAGAACACACTTTCTCACTTGTTCAACACATGAAAGCCACAGGTCATAGCATCGACTTCAATGATGCCAACACCCTAGCCACTATAGAAAATCCCAGCTACAAAATTATCAGAGAAGCCATAGAGATTGAAAAACGACCTGAAAGCATGACTAGAAGAAATGACTCCACCAGACTGTCAATTATCTGGAAGCCTGCACTCACAAACAAAAAAATCTCCACACCCCAAGCCAAGCAAACACCTGGGCACAAATAGATCCTTCCCCTGATACCTCCAGCCCAAACACCCCCCAGCCAGCCACCCAGATGAAACCTAGCTTCCTAATAAACGATAGCTGGCCATTCATCTGAAGCCAAGCTGCGCTGAAAGCCCCCAATATACAAAACACAATGTTGCCAGCTAATCAAGACAAAAAAAATCACTAGAAAACAGACAGAAGATATCAAGTAGAACACAGCAAACTCCAAGACCAATAAACTCCAAGACCACGATAAACCCAACCAATCAGGATGAAGAAAAAACTATTCTAACAAAGTGGGAGGCTAGCACCAAATTTAAAAAGAAACAGCTGCAAAAGTCTGACACACATGACGAAGATGAACCCAATACACGAGCCTGATGATGGCAGATGAGATTCTGCCAAAACGTCGCTATAACTTTAAAAGCACAACTATTAAGACGTGGGAAAATACCCGAACAAAGCTGAATACCATACATATAAATACCCGCAAAAACATAAGAAAACATATATATATATATATATATATATATATATATATATATATATATACGAGAAGGACTAGAGTTGACTCTTTTATTCTGTTATAAAGAAGATCAAGAACTATTTTCCCAAGGTCACAGAAACTAGACCAGGTACAATGAGGTGTAATACTGTTGAAAGAAATATCCTTCTGGGTTCAGTTCCAAGTGAGGAAAAAGACACTGGAAACATGGAGGCTGCTTGGAAAGTTTAATGGTGTACAAGACCACATGACCTGGAGCTCCAAAGTGAGAAGAAAGGATGATCACATCCTTCAAGGTGTGGAGGTCAAGAAAAAGGGAAGTCCAGATGCTGAGAGGCCCTGATATAACCTCTGTTGGGCCCCACCTTAGTGTTCCCTGTTCCTGTGCAAGAAATGAATCCCATTGGCTGTCAGACTCCCAGGGGCAACTCTGTAGGCTGTCCTGAGTTCCAGGCTTGGTCTATCCTTGCTGGGTGATTATGCCCTTAAAAGGGTTTTTGGCAATTTCTATAGCTTTTACCTGGAGTTCCTTCTTATGTAAAGTATTCTGGCCCAAGCCTTAATGGCTCACCCATTAACAAAGGGGGTGAGATTCTGCTTCTGGGATGAGTTTCTGCTTCTTGAGTGACTACTCTTTTTAGGAGAAATATTCTGCCTTTTTAATATCTCCTAGGGTATTTCATTTTTTCTAGGAGAGGTGGGTGCTAACTTCCTACAATACTATCCAGATTTCATTTAAATACAAGTAATGTTTTGATCGTGTAAGATCTGCACAGTAATGGAACATCCTATGTATGGAAGTTTCAGATTCTCCATCTGGAGATCTTGAAGAAGAGGTTGGATAATCACAATCACCTCTCAAGGATGGTTTGATTTAATTTCCTTATGCATTGCAAAAGGTTGCAATGTTCTTTGTGATCCTTTCCAACTCCACAGCTCTATGATCCTTACTTGTAAATAATGTGATTCATTTCAGACCTAAAATAGAAGGTGGTCTCTATATAGACTTGCATTGGAGAAGACAGAATCATTCAAATCATATTGGACACATGTCCAGAAATTGCAAGGGAACAATTCAGCACTGTATTGAATTTTCACCTTCACGTGGAAGATTACATAAATTCATTGTGTTGGTATTAATTCTCTATTCTTACTTAATACTGATATGTATAATTTGTCTAATTGTAATAACCATCTCTATCTTAACATATTTAACTCTATTAACATATTTTCTATACTTCATTAATCTTTTGTAATTTCTAATTCTCATATTTATTCTCCAATATCAAATAGTATTCATTTTGTTCTTTCTCTTAGGAGTGTTAGAAGTATTAGCCTGTTCATTTGTAATATTCACATTCTAATATTTTCCTAATCACCTTCTCATCAGTCGGAATCTCTTCATTTTTCTAATTTTGTGCAAATACAATCCTAGTTGCAGTTAATACATGAATGATTAAAGAGATTCCAGAGATGTTTCTATTTCCTGCAAAAAATGATGGCCTCTATAGAAACCACAGTCTAACAACTTCCCATTACAGAGTTCAAGAATGAGACACTGTGCAAAAGAAATTTTGCTAGAGGAAATTGTCATTTGCTGCAAAGAGGCTTGTGATTGAAAAAAAATGGGTTTCCACAAAATATCTCTCAGCACTTTCTGATAAACGTCATACTACTTTGCATGGCCCATAATTCAGATTTCTCAAACCAACGTTTTAAGAAATTTGAATTATAGTAAGTGTGCTGTTTCACTGCCCTAATTAGTCATTCCACATGATCTAGGCCACAGACACTTTGCTGATTTATGCACCATGCTTAGCATTTCTTCAGGTTAATTCAGAACATTGAGTCAACCATAAACTAACCAAATGGGCTGAGTTTAAACAGTATACCATTTGCCTGAAACGGTATAGGATTTCCTGCCTGAGCAGGGGGTTGGACTAGAAGACCTCCAAGGTCTCTTCCAACTCTGTTATTCTGTAGTACACTAAGTCACGAAAATCCCAACAAAGTTAGAGCGCTACTCAAACATAAGATATTCTACACATGCAGCTTTTAGAATTATAACTGACTTGTTTAACTTCAGCATGTTTTCACCATGGCCAACCAGCTGCACAAGGGAAGTCCACTAGTTTCATAGCAGATGGCCTCTGAGGCAGTCACGCTGCCAGGAAGGCTAACAGCCATTGATCTCCAGGGACTTTTATGAATTAGTCCAATGTTGTTGTTTTTTAAATCATCCAAGCAGGTAGCCAGCACTACATCTCACAAAAGTGAAATCTAAAGTTTACTTATTTGCTTTGTAAAAACAACCAAAATCCTTTTGTTTGTCCTGATTCCAAGTTTCAATTTCATCAGGTGACTTCTGGTTCTAACATTTTGGAAAGAGAAAAATAACTTTACCCACACCGTGCATAATTTCCTATTCATGTGCCCTCCCATTTGCTTCCTTTCTAAAGTAAAAATTCCCAAATGTTGCAAAACTTGTTTTATTTACTTTTTATTGTAAGCTATCCAAAGTCATGATTGGGAGATAAGTGGCTGCATAAATCAATTAAATATAAACCTTTCTTCAAAAGAAACTACTCCAGCCTCTTGATCATCTTAGTTGCCCTCCTCTGAACCTTCTCTATATCTTATCATATAGATAGATAGATAGATAGATAGATAGATAGATAGATAGATAGATAGATAGATAGATAGATAGATAGATAGATTTGAGGTGTGGTGAGCAGAACTACGCACAATATTTCAGATGTGTTCACACCATTGGTTTTATAAGGGTATTATGATATGGCACCTCTATTTTCAATCACCGTTTATTATTATTCTTAAGAAGTTGTTGTCATTTTTTTACAGCAGGTTCACACTTTTTGAACCGTTTGCCATTACTGCAAAATCTCTTTCTTATCCGTCAATGATAGTTCGGATCCCATTAGTTTGTATGAGTGGTTAGGATTTTTGGCCCAATGTGCACTAGGACATATTGAATAACATCTGTCATTTGGACGCTCAACATGCAAAGATTCCTATGGAGCATGTGCTGTCCCAGCCAGTCTATGGGAATGGGTTAGTTACTTAGGGATTGTGAGCTGTCCCCTTAAGGGAATGCTTCATGGGAAATGTAGTTCATGTCACGTGGCCACATCTGTAAACCTGATTGGCCACTGAATTGACCCTTGAAGGGTTGAAGGAGGTTGCCCTTCATTCTTACCTGCACTCATTATGATAACATTGTTTTCTTCTATTGATACAAGATGGGTTAGGAGATAACTATTTTCCACGTGCAAGACAGATATACAAAGGATTGGTCATTGAAAGAAGAACTTCATCACAAATGTGAGTTATGAGGATACCTGATGTACCAATAAATGAACTTTGTTATGGAAGCTTTGTTGAGTTATCTATCTGCATCTGCACAGATATAAATCTATCTCTGTGCAAGATCAGAACAGTGGAAAATAGAAATAAATCTTAATTCATCAGAAAATTAAAGTTTTTAATGAATTTATGATAAGCAGGTGATATTGAAACCAGGAATGATTGTGCAATGTTGACTTGAAACTGCATGTTACATCATCTCTGCAAGCATCTTTGGAGGCTGTTTGCATGGTGGGAGGGGTCGGATTTCCCCACGAGCTACACACAAAGGAAAGTTTCTATCCCCACCCACCCACCCCCTCCTCTACTCAATTTGGCTTTGGCTATCTCAGAGACCCTATTTCCATAACAAGGAATGTAATTACCCAGTTCCCAAAAGATCATCAAACCTTCAGTTTGAACCTTGAAGGAATTTTGCTTGTATTTTTAAACAGAAACCAGAAGCTGTTTTGCCACACTCATCTTGCAGGAAAGAAGCCTCAAACAGACTCTTTCCAGCCAATTTAAAACTGATCAAGATACATCCTAAAAGGCTAATCCCTCTTCCACAGGAAGTCACTCATTAAACTACCTCATCGAACCCTTTACTTCAAACAAAGCTGCAAAACCAGTTTGAGTTACAGAACAGAGCGTTCAAACCTTATTGTGTTTACTACTCTGAACAACTGCAAACTTCTGTTGCTAAGCAGTATGGTTATTAAGTGTGTTAATGACTTTTTTTGCTACAGTTATTAAGTGAATCCAGTTTCCTTGTTGATTGCTTGTCAGAAGCCACCTGGGAAGGTCATAAATGGAGCTCAATGGCCGCAGGATACTGCAACCGTCATAAATACATGTCAGTTGACAAGTGGCTAAATTTTGATCACATGACCAGAGGAAACACTGTGATGGTCATAAATCACTTTTTCCAGTGCTGTTAAAACTTCAAACAACCATTAAAGAAATGGTCCTAAAACATGAACTACCTATAGCCGTGATGACGAACCTATGGCATGCATGCCACAGGTGGCACGCAGAGCCATTTGTGCGGGCACGCGAGCCTCAGCCAAACTTGCCTGCACTGCGCATGCACGTGCCTCCCAGCTGGTTTTCAGCCTCCTAGAGGCTCGAGGAAAGCTTCTGCAGCCTTTGGAGGCCGAAAATCAGGTCAGTTTCATCACTTCCGATATTTCCGGTTTCATCATTTCCGGGATTTGGAGGCCGAAAACAAAGGCTGCAGAGGCTTCCCTCGAGCCTCTGGGAGGCTGAAAAAGACCTCAAACGGGCCGAAAATCAGCTGGGAGGCAATTTCATGCGCCGTGCAGGTAAAGAGGCAGCAAGGTGTGTGTGTGTTGCGTGCACATGCACAGGAGCGGGGCGAGGCGCATTGCATTATGGGTGCTGGCACACACGCACGCTTTCGGCACACCACAACAAAAAGGTTCACCATCACTGACCTATAGCGTTATCAGCAAACTTAGCTGATAACATAGAGTTACACTTGGATCACATGGTTCTATCTAGTTTCATGGTCGCACCCTGTGGGTTTCACAAAGGGATCATTTCTGATCCCTGAAACTTAACCATAGGCTTGCCTGGAAATCTTCCCCAGGTATGTTGCAAGTTCTATGGTCAAGTTATCTACTTTTTCCAAAGAAAATTCATTCTTGGACTTTAGCCTGGACTTTTTGTTTTTCTTTTACTGATTTGCCTGATGTTCAGAATTTATTTAGATAAGAGCTGTGCATCATTACAGGCTCTGGAATGCCCTTTCCATTCCTCTGGATTTTCCCAGAAGAGGCCTTTCAGGCTAGATGGAAACAGTAGGTGCTCAAAACAAAAATATGAGAGAAAAGCCAATCCGAAAAGTATAGCTGATGGGCTCCCATGATAAGAGAATAGTAGGGTTGGAAGGGACCTTGGAGGTCTTCTAGTCCAACCCCCCCTGCTCAAGCAGGAAACCATAGACCATTTCAGACAAATGGTTGCCCAATCTCTTTTTAAAAGCCTCCAGTGTTGGAGCACCTACAACTTCTGAAGGTAAGCCACTGATTAATTGTTCTGTCTCCTTTCTCCTTAGTTCTAGGTTGGTTCTCTCCTTGGTTAGTTTCCATCCATTGCTCTTGTTTTGTAATGATAATGGCATTATTACAATTTTTATGGACACAGACACCAATTCATCTTTCATATTTGCATAACTATAAGCTTCAGTTCAGATGAAAGCAGGCATTTATAATTGCTTTCCTGATTAAGAATCAGGGAGATTAGCTGACTAACATGGGTTTCAAATAGTAGTAAAAGCTGAAATCTGGGCATCTTTCTATGAACAGTGTACCATTTTGCACTTTGCACAACAATACAGCTGTTTAAAGCAAAGAATTATTAATCAATTGATCATTGTTTTTACTTTTGCTCTCTGCCAAAGGGGCAAATAAAAATATGCAAAAATCAGATGACAGATGATGTTTCATGAAAGTAATTAAATAAAAAAGATGTAGAAATCTTCAGATGCTTTGTACTACAGTTCCCAGAAGTCCCTTAGTCAAACAGAATCAAATTATTTCTGTTTATGGGAAGGCAGTTCAAAACCTTTTGAGGGCACCAGGTTGCTGATCCAAGAGTTAGGGTAACCCAGCTGAAATACTGTCAAACTATTTTTTTTCTTTAATGTATTATTATTTTTCAAAATACAAAATTACAAAAAAGTGACAAAATAGCTAAATACACTACAAAGCCACAATTAAACAAAACCATGTGCAAGCCTATTTTTAATATTTTACAGTATTCAAAAAAAAAACTAAGACTAAAGAAGAAAGAAAACAAACTCTACTTTATATATAAAATTATTAATAGTCACTATTAACCAATGCCATCTAATTAATACAAAATATTATTGTAAAACATATTTAAAAATCTCTTCCATAATAGTACATATTATTTCATCCTTTGATTAACAGAAAATATTTCCTTTCCAAAACAGAAGTCTGAAATCCATTGCTTAACATCTGAAAATATGTTTTATTCACATCTGTATTGGTGATAGCTATAGTTCCTCTGTAAGAGAGATGGGTGATTCCAAAATGTGATAAATTATTATTAAACAATTGTTAAATAATTATTAAAATATTAATAAATAAATCTCTAGCTAGATAACATGAAATTATCCATCTTGGAAATATTCTATGTGGCCATTCTTTTCTTTTCCAGACATAAGAGAATACTATTAGAGCATGAGCTGTAGAACCGGGCCTTACAAGAAAATGGCCAGAACTGGGAAGAAAAAAAGATTTATTTAGAGTAGATGAAAACCAAAAGTAAAAAAGTGGAAGAGGATGTAGATCTGATGTAAGGAGAAAGGAATGAATTGGTAATGGGTGATGGTAAAGAGGCAGAATGTCCTAACATATTTATATTTGTCATTTCTCAGAAAGGAAATAAAGTTGTAGTTCAGCATTATTGTGCCTCTGCTACAGTTGAAGGAAAAGTTGCCATTCAGGATAGACGATGAAAAGGCAAAAAAGAGAATTTTCCTAATCTAAATTAATTCAAGTCTCTGGGATCAGTCAAATGATGTCTATGGCATTGAAAGAAATAGTAGAGGGGATTATAGAACTGCTATCTGTACTATACTTCAAACATGGAGCTTGACGTAATTTTGCAGGATTCAGTCTGGATCGGTCACCGGGACACTGCACATTTCAAAACTACACGCTTAAATTTTGGTGCCACTTCATAGATGACACGTTTGTTGTCATCAAAAGAAATGCACTGAAAGACTTTCAAGCCCTACTGAATTCCATCTTCCCAGTCAGACATCTTCCCAAACAGAAGAAGAAATGGCTAGACAACTACAATTTTTAGATATGCTTGCCAACAGGCAGGAAGATGGAAGCCTAGAAACCACAGTTCACAAGGTCACCAACATTCCGTACATTAGTTCCAAGGGTAAACATCCACTGTCATACAAAAAGAGTTGCATCAGAACACTATATGGCAGGGTAAGAACCAGGGGTGGGATTCAATCGATGTTATTACCGATTCGGTGACTACGTTTTACTGCACGCTCGTGTAAAAAACATTAAGCTGTGCCACCTGGACTGCTGTAAAGTGCTGCGAGCAGATGCACAATGTTTGAAAAGCTACTTTTCCCCTGCTTTTTCAAACTCAACTGTGCCACGCAAAGCAGCTGAGATTGAAAAAGCAGGAAATAAAGGACAGGTAAGAGCCCGGGTGGATGGATGGGCCAAATAGCAGCAAACACAGAACCGGTTCGGTGTCTGCTGCTCTTCAGAGTTACCAGTTCTATAGAGCCAGGCAGAACTGGTAGCATCCCACCCCTGGTAAGAACCCACCCTAGTACCCAGCAAGCTGTACAACTGGAGAACAGATATCTATATGAACAATTCAGGCAGAATGGGTACCCACAAGCATTTATTATAAGATGCTTGCACAACATGCAAGGAAGGAAGGAAGGAAATAAAATGGCACACCCTGCCATACATGAAAAACATTTAGGAAGCAGTAGAACACAGCTTCCGAGATCTGAATGTGGGCATCAGAGTCCCCAGAGGCTACCATATGAAGATAAATCATGCATTGCAAAGATTGCTTGGAGGTAGGAGATACTTCTGATGTAATCTACCAGATCCCCTGCAAAAATTACTCCTGTGACTATGTAGGACAGACAGGGAGAAGTTAACCATCAGACTGCAAAAACACAAGCAAGCAGTCAGACAAGGAGACCCGAACTCAATGGGAGCATCACACTGTAATGAACATTCATTTAATTTTGCAGCTACTAAGATTGTTGGCTAAGCAGGTACAAAGATAGTCAGGGAAATGATTGAAGCCTGGGAAATGGGCCTCTTGTCAGTCAACAGGAGTGCTGATTTACCACCACCTTATCAAGTACTTAGGAGTTGAGGACTTGACAGAACAAGAAAATGATGACTTAATATTTCTAATCAACAAATAAAAAGAAACACACAACCAGATACCACATAAATAGTATGTATAGAGTAGCCCAAAGCACACACTGTAACAGATAGATAATCAGAGTTGGAAGTGACCTTGTAGGTCATCTAGTCCAGTGGTTGCCAGTTGGTGGGCCGTGAGAAAATTTTGGTGGGCCACAGAGAAATCTCACCCCCAGAACACTCCCACAAAGCAATTAATCCAGGCTATGCAGAAACACAAGGCTGCTCAGCCCACATCGCCTGCGGGAACCCTTCCCACCCACTCAGTCCTTACCTGGCAAACTTGCCTGTTAAGTTGCTATTTTTCCTTTTTCCGACCATCATCTGTTCTGTTGTGCCAGGAGAGTTAGATTAGCTAGGAAGCAGGAAATGGTTGGATTTCTTGCTTTCTAGCTAGTCTTTAGATCTTTGGCTCTGTTTTAAGCACAGCTGAACCTCCCTTAGGACTGAAGGTTCTATTATTCAGTGCAGACCCACAGCAAGCAAATTTTATGTGACAGGCTGAGCTAGCCGATGGCAGATAAACTGAATGATTCTGTGAGCAACTCAATCTGCCTGCCTGCTTTGCCTGATTTTGGGTAAAAGTTGCTCTTTTTTAAAAATAAAAAATTCAATATTTATATAAATATTTATAATATTTACATACAAGCCATGCCCAGCCAGTCACATGACCATCAAGCCACACCATAAATTAGGCCACACCCACAGAACCAGTTAGTGGTCCCTGGGATTTAAAAGTATGAGTTTGGTGGTCCCTGAGGTCCAAAAGATTGGCGACCCCGATCTAGTCCAACCCCCTACCCAAGCGGGAGAGCCTACACCATTTCTGACAAATGGCAGTCCAATGTCTTCTTGAAAGTCTCAAGTGATGGCACTCCCACAACTTCCAAGGGCAAGCTGTTCCATTGATTGATTGTTCTCACTGTCAGAAAGTTTCTCCTTATTTCCAGGTTAAATCTCTCCTTGTTCAATTTCCATCCATTATTCCTTGTCTGACCTACAGGCGCTTTAGAAAATAGCTTGACCCCTTCCTCTCTGTGGCAGCCCCTCAAATATTGGAAGACTGCTATCATGTCTCCCCTGGTCTTTCTCTTTAACTAGATTAGCCAGGCCCAGTTCCTGCAACCATTCATTGTATGTTTTAGCCTCCAATCCCCTAACCATCCTGGTTGCTCTTCTCTGTACTTTTTCTAGAGTCTCAACATCTTTTTTATAATATGGTGAACAAACCTGGATGCAGTACTCTAGGTGTGGTCTTACTAAGGCTTTATAGAGTGGTATTAGTACTTCCCTTGATCTTGATTGTATCCCTCTGTTAATACAATTTAGGGTTGCATTTGCTTTTTTGGCTGCTGCTGCACACTGCTGGCTCATATTTAGCTGGTTGTCCACTAAGACTCCAAGATCCCTCTCACAATCACTGCTATTGAGCCTGGTTTCACCCAGTCTATATGTGTACCTCTGTTTTTTCTTGCCTAAGTGTAGGACTTTACTTTTCTCTACATTGAATTT
The DNA here is from genome assembly GCA_023653725.1 of Bungarus multicinctus. Classification (NCBI taxonomy): domain Eukaryota; kingdom Metazoa; phylum Chordata; class Lepidosauria; order Squamata; family Elapidae; genus Bungarus; species Bungarus multicinctus. The sequence goes on along the minus strand of CM042836.1, from coordinate 23,926,318 downwards.
CATTTTGTTAGATATGGCCCAGTGTTCTAGTCTGTCAAGATCCATCTGGATCTTGAGCCTATCTTCTTGGGGGTTAGCTATTTCTGCCAGCTTAGTATCATCTGCAAATTTGGTAAGTTCCCCTTCTATTCCCTCATCTAAGTCGTCAATGAAGATATTGAAGAGTCCTGGGCCTAAGACGGAACCTTGTGGCACCCCACTGCTTACTTCCCTCCATGTAGACTTAGACCCATTAAGGACTACTCGTTGAGTACGGTTTGCCCGTCAGTTGCGAGTCCATCTAGTGGTGGTGCTATCTATTCCACTTCATTCTAGCTTACTAAGAAGTAGGTTTGGTCTACTTTGTCGAATGCCTTGCTGAAATCTAAATATATTATGTCCACAGTATTTTGCTGGTCTACTAAACTCTGGGATGTAATACATCAGGCCTCGGTGATTTGTTTTCATCAAGATCAGACAGGTGTTCTCTTACTATTTTTTTGCTTATTTTCACTTTTATTTCTGGTCTGTCTTTTACAGTTATGTTTTTGGTGGGTTGAGCTATAGTTTCTTTTTGCGTGAAGACGGATGCAAAGAATGAGTTAAGCAGTTCTGCTTTCTCTCTGTTGCCTGTTACTTCCTTGCCATCTTCTCTCTTTAATGGACAGACTGTTTCCTTTATTTTTTTCTTGTTATTTATATGTTGGAAGAAACTTTTTTTATTATCTTTGACTTTTGTTGCAAATCTTTGTTTGTTCTGAGCCTTTGCTATCCTGACTTCATCTTTGCAGATTCTGGCTATCTGCTGTTATTCTGCCTTAGTTGCATGTCCTTCTTTCCATTTTTTGTATTTGTCCTTTTTTTCTTTCAATTTGCCAGAGAGATCTTTGTGCAGCCATGCTGATTTCTTCTTGGATTTCTTGTTTTTCTTTCTCAGTGGTATTGTGCTGGTCTGGGCTTCTATGATGATACTTTTTAGAGTTTCCCAAGATTCTTGAGTTGTTTTCCCCTTTAGGATTTTCATCCATGGAATCTTTTCCAAGTTCTTTCTGAGTTTATTGAAATCAGCTCTTTTAAAGTCCAAGACTCTGGTGTCATTATGTTCTGTTGCTTGTGTTTGTGTTATGTTGAATTCTAGTATGACATGGTCACTCTCACCCAAGGTTCCTGCAGTTTCAACTCCCTCTATCACTTCTTCTCTGTTTGTAAGAATTAAGTCCAGTATGGCTGTCACTCTACTTTCACCCTCTACCTTTTGGACAACAAAGTTGTCAGCTAGGTTGGTTAGGAACTTATTTGATTTCTCACTTGGTGCAGAATTAGTTTTCCAATTGATATCAGGATAATTGAAGTCTCCCATTACTATTGTTGTGTGTTTCCTGCATATGTTTGTTAGTTGGCTGGCAAATTTTCTGCTTGATTGGGTGGCCTATAATATACACCTATGACCATGTCATTCTTTTTTTCTTTTATATGGACCCATATGCATTCTAGGAGGTTTTCATCTTTGGTTTCATGCATTTCTGTAGCAATATAGTGGTCTTTACATACAGTGCAACTCCACCTCCTCTTTTATGGGGTCTGGTTTTTTTGAATAGTTTGTATTCTTCTATCAGTATGTTCCAGTCATGGGTTTCATCCCACCAAGTTTCTGTTATTCCAACTATATCATATTTACCTTCATCTATTCGTAGTTCGAGTTTGTTCCCCAGACTTTGTGCATTTGTATATAGGCACTTGAGATCTTTATGACTGATACTGTGTTTACTGTCTACATAACCTGTGTTGTGCCTGCCTGCCCCTACTTTCTTGCCACCTGTTTGATTAGAGCACATGGTAGGGCACTCACTATTAAATGCTTGGTTTTTGGTTGACAGCAAGGTTGATAATCTTATCTGCACAAACATCTATTTTGCATGCACTGGTATCCTCATTAGTTTTAGATTGCTGGGGACAGAAAAGTTCTGAATCCATCTGCTAGAGAGATGTTCCCTGAGGATGGGCTCCAGCACAAATCCAAAAGCTCAGAAGACCCCGGTGACTGATCCTGACTGGATCCTACAACATTATCCTGGGACACATATATTTGCCTTCATTTTTGACATAATTTGTCCAATTATTGTCAGGCTAAGGTTGAAGCTCCACTCATTTACTTTAAAGTCCTTTAAATACAGATCATAATTCTTGTCTTTTTTGGAATAGTGGAAATCATGTAACCAAAGAAATGGATGCTTAAAATTCACAAATGTCTTTTCCTTCAGAAAGCTGCACAGGGCCACAATCTTAAGGCTTATAAGGAGCAAGTAAAATTGGTCTGACTTCTAGGGTTTGTTTTTGTTTTATTTGGAACGCAGACACTTTTGATTTTGCTGCCTTTCCCCTTTTTGGCTGAAATGATCAAATGTAATCATGTAAAAAATGTATTACGTACTGTAGCGTATTATAAAATTTATCAAATAAATCAACTTTATATCTTATTTATAGGTTCCATGGAAAAGGGTATTTATTAGTTCCATGGAAAATGGTATTTCTTTGGAAATTTTCTTCCTGAAACTCTCCCCCATGTACTAGATTGTTCAAGTATCAAGTTGTGCGTAAATTGCATTATAATTTACAACTTTTGTGATTTCGAAAATTAAAATGTATTTTTGTTAAGGAATTATGGCAACCAGTCAACACACATGCTTCTTACAAAAAGGGCTTTATTATACAACGACTTACAAAATATACTGCACACAGATATTTGTCTGAAATGGTGCAACCATTTGTCTGAAGTGGTGTAGGATTTCCTGCCTAAGCAGGTGGCTGGACTAGAAGACCTCCAAGGTCCCTTCCAGCTGTTATTCTGTTATTCTGAAGACTTATTACTTACCACTTTTAAAACTTATCGCTTTTAAGCCTCATTCAGCTCTATTCCAAAATGTTTGTTCTTTTTTGGTCTTATTCCAATTTAATTTTCTATTAAATTCATTTTAACTTTAAACTTCGTCCTTACTATCTTACTCATCTTTCTTTACTTCAGTCTTCTGACCACTCATTTATTCATGTTAACCTTCTTTATGGGAACCAAAATTCAAAGCATCTGGAATGTGTTAGTTCACTTCTATTATTTTATTACAGGGGTGTCAAATTCATGATGACAGGTGTCACAACTTTTTTCCTCTTCGATAAACCAGGGCTGGGGGTGGCCAGCACCCGATGCATCTGGCCCACAGGCCATGAATTTGACATCCCTGCTTTATTATTTCTTCTCTCCTCCTTCCACTTTACCCCCAAAGTTATTTGCTTTGTTTCTTCCTTCAAGGAATTGAGGTTGGATGCTCTCAATGAAAACAGCAGTCACTCATCTTCTGTTGAAGGGGTTGGGTGCCATTCCTTTCTCTCAACTCTCACATTTCTCCCAACAACCTGTGTGGGAATTCTCCTTGGGTGATATGAGAGTTTTTTTCCAGCCTCTTTTTCCTCCCTTCCCTTACAGGTTCCATTCATTTATTTTCTGGCACTTCTTTTCTCTGGCTTGAGCAGCTGCCACAACTCTTAATTCTGATTAACTAAGAGTTAGGCAATAATGCAAGAGTGTCCTCCCAGCCATCTTTTTTTCCCCCTCCCAAGTCAACTTTGCCTGGAATTGCCAAGGCTACTCTCATCTTTGCCTTCAATCACACTCACACCTTCAATAGTTGAACCTCTTCCAAAGTTCATCATTTGATTCTCTATCACCTTGGAATATCGTCTGGATCTAAAATTGATTATTTCCTATGGGTTTTGTGAATGCTGGTCTTCGCCTTTTTTCTCTTTTCTTCTCCAAACATGTGCCAAGAAGCATGAACAGCTGCTTCTTCTCCAACCAACAATTCTCAATTAATTCTCAACTTCCCTTAATGTTCTACTGTCCATAAATAAATCTGCTTTTACATGCCCCTGAGCACACATACCTGTGAGAAATGCTAACAAGTGGTTACTAGCTTTGGGGCAAGCAAGGCAAGCAGAGAACATACAGTTCCTTCGTTTTTATTATTTTTCTGTTGGACTGGAAAGAAGGAGACTTATGAGACCAGTTTTCAGATCCCTTATTCAGTACAGCCAAACAGCCTACAGTTGCCCAACCAGACCCCACCCTGAATGTGCCCCCTAATCATAATCCTTTTCTGAGGAGCCTCGGAGTAAAGAGAGGCTATAGCAAGAAGAAAGCATGGATTTGTACATTGTGGTACCCCAGAATGAGATTTGCTTTGGTTTCTATTCGTTTCAGTCAATAGACAAATCGAACATGACTTAGCACAAAGTACAATCTGTCACACTCGGCATCATACTTGGTATGAAACAATTTCTTCTGCTTCATGCTGAACAATCATGGTGATTTGAGATTGCTCTACATTGGCTCAACATGCTAAATCCAGGTCAACAAAACAATTACTGTATGCCCATAGCTTGCTACATCATAGGATGACCTAACACGATAACCTGAGTCATGATACATTAAAACAATGGCTGGTATCCACAGCACACTGAACCACAAATTACTCAACTATGTTTTAGCCGAGTCTAGTGTATTGTGCAAACCTGATTTTATACAAAGCCAGTAAGTACCTGGTTTTTATTTTGTCCCTGGGATTAGAAAACGTTCTTGGTCAACTGCTGCTGAAGGGACAGAAGCAAGCTGAACCATCTTCTTCCTTTCAGATGACGTCCACATCAGCAATGCAGCTACTCTTCATTACTGTAGTCAGATCCAAAGATTCGTACTATACGCTAAACCAGAGGTCTCCAAACTTGGCAACTATGCTGGCTGAGGAATTCTGGGAATTGAAGTCTACAAGTCTTAAAGTTGCCAAGTTTGAGGACCTCGGTGCTAAACCCTTCACGGGCTTAATAAAGTACAGTTGCTATCTTAACCTAAGGCTTAATTGATGGCTTGATGAATCACTACAACATGCTGAGTCACAAACTTGTCTGGTTTAGTGTATTTGATATTTCCTCCGAAACAATAGGCTGCCGCAGATTCCACATTCTTCAATCAAACTCTAAAACATGGATAATGTTTTTCCTGAAGAGAGAACTAGTAGAGGTTTAATACAGCCAATTTTAACAAAAACAAAAGCAGAAAAAGTTTATCCCATAATGCAGGTTTTGCACAATCTTGGGAATCATGCAATCCATATACTGAATGCACTGACTTTAAAGAAACTCAGCTGGCAAATATATTCCTTCATTGACATTTTCTTTAAAATGATGTTTGCTTAAGGGAAAGTGGTGCAACCTTTAATATTTAGGCCACCTTCTTCTCTTTGCATCATTCCTAGCTCTGCAAGTAGGGACGACCTATGGCATTATAAGCACTGTCAGGCAAAAAGAAGTCATAAGAAATCTGCTTCATGATAATCTCCGGAGTTCTATGGAAATCCCCCAGAAAGAGTAAAAAAGAGGAAGGAACTCATCTAGACTAAACCAGGATGTGGGAGCCCGGATGTTTCATGAGGGATGGGTTCCACTTTCTTCATGTCCCATGATGTGATACAATTGTCTTGCTTAAATTGGTTCCATTACCATTGCTAGTTGCACGCACTTGCATCACAATGGAAAAAAAGAAAGCATTACTAGAGGTTTGCAGAACACAGCAAAAGTCTACTGAACCAGGCATCCTGGTTCCTGCAGCAATCAACCAGTTATTTGGCAGAATTAAGACAAGAGCATACCCTTCCGCTGGCACTCAACATTCAGAAACAGCAATCTTGTCCCCCGAAGATTGCATAGGGCAAACCTTTCTCCATGAATTTTAAAGTCATTTGGATCAGTAGCAAAGTCATCTTAGAAAAGCAAATTCTACAAATTGGTGCAGGTAGTCCTTGACTCGCAATCATTCATTTGGTGAAGTTACAGCAGGACTGGACTGGATGGAGTAGAGTAGAGTAGAGTAGAGTAGAGTAGGAATAGGAATAGGAATAGGAATAGGAATAGGAATAGGAATAGGAATAGGAATAGGAATAGGAATAGGAATAGAATAGAATTCTTTGTTGGCCAAGTGTGATTGGACACACAAGGAATTTGTCTTGGTGCAAATGCTGTCAGTATACATAAAGGAAAAGATACATTCATCAAGAGTCAAGAATCATAAGGTACAACACTTAATAATAGTCATAGGGTACAATAAGCAATCAAATCATAGTACTAGGAAACAGTCAATAAAAATCATAAGGATACAAGCAACAAAGTTACAGTCATAAAGACATAAGTGGGAGGAGATGGGTGAAAGGAAGGATGGGAGGATTAATAATAATAGTAATGCAGACTTAAGAAATAGTTTGACAGTGTTGAGGGAATTATTTGTTTAGCAGAGTGATGGCATTCGGGGAAAAACTGTTCTTGTGTCTAGTTGTTCTGGTATGCAGTGCTCTATAGCGTCATTTTGAGGGAAGGAGTTGAAACAGTTTATGTCCAGGACATCTTTTTGACTCGTGCAGTATACAGGTCCTCGATTGAAGGCAGGTTGGTAGTAATTGATTTTTCTGCAGTCCTAGTTATTCTCTGAAGTCTGTGTCTATACTGTTGGATTGCAGAACCAAACCAGACAGTGATAGAGATGCAGATGATAAACTCAATAATTCGTCTGTAGAACTGTATTAGCAGCTCCTTGGACAGTTTGAGATTTCTGAGTTGGCGCAGAAAGAACATTCTTTGCTGTGCTTTTTTGAAGATGTTTTTGATGTTAAGTGTCCATTTTATGTCTTAAGATATGATAGAACCTAGAAATTTGAAGGTCTCTACTGTCGATACTGTGTTGTCTAGTATTGTAAGAGGTGGTAAGTATGGGAGGGTTTCTCCTAAAGTCTACTACCATTCTACGGCTTTGTATGTGTTCAATTCCGGATTGTTCCAGTCACACCACGAGGCAAGTTGTACAACCTCACATCATTGTCTCGAATGAGATCAATCACTGTTGTATCATCTGCAAACTTCAATATTTAACAGATGGATTGTTTGAGATGCAGTCATTGGTATATAGGGAGAAGAGAAGTGGAGAAAGCACACAGCCTTGGGGTTTCACTTACAGCCACAGAACTGGTTGTAAGTCACTAAAATATTGACTTACAACCAGTGGTGGGATTCAAAAATTTTTACTATCGGTTCTGTGGGCATGGCTTGGTGGGCGTGGCCATGTGACTGGGTGGCTGTGCTTTTTTTGCAGCCCCAACCCACTTTGGGGAGCTTCCTAGCCACAGAGGAGCCTTTGGGGGGGGGGCATTTTTGCTCCCCTAAAGCTCCTCTGGGGCTCTGGAAGAAAAGGAACAGAACATGGGTGGGGCACACAACACCCCTCCAAGCTCTGTTTTGGGAGCTTCCTAGTCTCAGAAGAGCCTCTGGGGAGGGCATGTTTTTGCTCCCCTAAGGCTCCTCTGGGGCTCTGGAAGGCAAAAAATGGAGGGGGGCCCTGAGCTCCTCCCTCCATTTTTTGCCTTCCTGGCCTCAGCAACGGGAATCCCGACCCAGCTGATCTTATCTACAGCTGATTGTTGGGAGGGGAAAAAAAGAAAGAAATACCTCAGGCGAATGTCAGGTGGGCGGGGTGAGCAAGCATCGGGTGGGAGGGCGACCGGTTGGGGAGCGTGGCCAGCCAGAACTTACTACTGGTTCAGAGACCCACTCCAAATTCTTGCTACTGGTTCGCCTGATACGGTGTGAACCGGCTGAATACCACCACTGCTTACAACCAATTCTGGCACTTACAACTGTCACAGAATTCCCAGGGTCTGGTGGTCAAAATTCAGGCACTTAGCAACTGTGATATACTTACCATGTTGGCAGCATCCCAGGATCATGTGTTCATCATTTGCAACCTCCCCAGCAAAAGTCTATGAGGGGACCTGGATTTGCCTAATGGCCACATGATTCACTTAACAATTGCAGTGATTCGCTTAAGAACCATGGCAAAAAAGAATATTAAAATCAGGCACAATTCACTTAACAACAAGCTTCCTTAGCAACAGAAAGTCTGGAGCCAATTGTGGTCATAAGACAAAGATTATCTGTATGAAGACAGAAGACAAATGGTTCTCTGCCTATTTTCTCCAAACCATTCACAGCTACAGAAACAAATTTTGCTCTTTCCCTTATCTGAAAATGCAACAACTGAATTCATACAATTTTAACTAGGTTGCTTATAAACTTAGTAGCTATTTTTACAAAACGTGCTAAACTGTTTAGATTTAACCTTGGTTAACCCTGATGTGAGTTAATGGTACTAGGTTACATTTTGAAGTATTGCCCAAGCCTCAAACTTGGACTGATTCAGTAACCGGGTTAAGCATGTTGTATAAACACAAACTAAAACATATAAAAATGTAAGTAGGCTTGTATGTCAACAGTAATATAGTTGAATTTTTGCACCAAAGCAGCAAGGTTTTGTCAGATTTTTAGTCTGACAAAAGAGCAGTGTTCCAAACTCAGGCACCCAAATAGTTAATTTTAACTTTCAAAGTTGGAAATTCCAGACAAAAGTTTATCAGTGACAGTTATTTCCAGACAATCTTGAATTCTGAGGGTTGCAAACCAAGATTATGAAATCTTAGAATAATGAGATTCCTGGCATCTACTGCACTCCACCCAGCTGCATTCACTAATCCCATTTTTGGATTACTTTATACAAATTCATCTTCAAGGCATTCTGGATGCAGCAGTGCAGCACAACCCTTTTGGAATGAAACAGCAGCTCTGATGACTCACTTGAAGGTTTCCCCTTTTCACCTGTTTCCTCACAATCACCTCCAGTCAACCTCAAAATCTGGAAGTGAGTCATTATCACTTAGGTGTTCAGCTGACTGTTGTTTTCACACACCATGTTTAACTTGGTTATTCAATGACCTCATTTTCTGCATTTACTTTTTTTGATACACTGAGCTCTAAAGTAAATAAACAGCCCTCCTGCATACATCATGTTGTTTACAAAAGCTAACCAAGATTAGCAGGTTATACAAATACATCTTTTAAAACTTTCCTTGATTAAATTTGCTGTGAGAATGTAGCCAGTAACTAAGCAACCTGGATTTTCCCTTGGTTTTGAAGATGCGGTTTTCATTCCACTGGCATATTGTGGGAAAATAGCCTTTCTGTTGTTCTGGAGGTGGGGTTCATACAAGACACTCACAAATTACAGTTCCTATGGTCATATGGGGTGCTACATTTCTCTAGCGGACTTAATGTAGATTGGTGATTCACACAGCACATTATGACAATACTGTAGCTGAATTCCTGCAACAACCTACCCAACTTCATCTCACTTTACTTGAGCATGCTATATGAATCTAGCCAATATTAGAGCTTCTGGAGAGAAGCAACAACAATAACAACAACAAAGGGTGGGCACAATCTCTGGTTGTTACTAACAGGTTCCAGGAGCCAAGTGATGTGTCTTTTGTTTTGCATTTTCTGGTTATATGTCCGGGTTCTGAGTAATAGACGTATAGCAAGCAAAACTCAGGGGTAGGTAGATTCCTCGAAGAATAGCTTTATTGGAAATATCGTATTGGCACAGATCTGGTGAAAACTGAAGGCTCCTGCTGTTTTCACCTAATTAAAAGTAAAAGTTTGTCACTTTCTCAAAACAATCAGTCACATGGTCCAATCACAGCTCCATCTGGTTGCCTGGTGACATCACTACTCCTTCCTCCAACCAGGTGTGAGAAAGTCCTTGGTTCCCAAGAGAAAGTATTTAACTTTGACTAAATGCCCCAGCTATCTCAAATTCCCCCTCCCTATTCCTCAGCTCCAGTGTGGCAACATTGAAGCTCCAAGGTGGCTTTGGTCAGGTCAGCTTCAAGGTTGACATTGTGCTTCTTCATCCCCTGTCAGACGCAGCACAGTTACCGTTAGCACTCTTCTGTCATCAAAGAAGTAATGTATCCACTCATTCACTCTAATAAAGCACAGGGTCACATTGGCCAGTCAAGGCAGAGGGAAACTATAAAATCTGGAGCAGCATGTGGTTGTAAATGGATGCCATAGCTATCTTGGACTAAGCTAGGCTAAGATGGGCATTATGGTTTGGTGTGCTGTGGGATACTAGCCACTGTTTCCATGTGTATCTACAGGCCAACATGTCTGCCTATAAATCTGATTATTTGTAATATGAAGGACACCTGATATGAACACAAGATCTTTTAATGTGGAATATATATCCAGTGAACTCAGCTCCTGAATCAGACTGCCTTCCTTCCCTGGGAGTTTGCACTTTTTTTGAGGAAGATGATGAATGAATGTTAAATGGTGCAATCCAAGAAATGCTACCTGCGAAATTTACGGAAGGCAAAGGATTCATAAGGAATTGGATGGGTGTTGGAATCCCACTAAGGTACAACTTTCAGTGTCTCAGACAGATATCCAGATATTCATATCTTTTGACTGAACTCCTGTACCTATCCTAATCATTTCTGCTAGCTTCCTATTACACGTGTTTTTTTTTTAATATTTGAACTCTCCAAGTTGCTCTCATATTGCCACTCTTAAATATTTTATCTTCCGACCCTGTTGAGAGAGTAAATTGCGTTTTTCTCCCTCCCTGCCTGCGTTGCGGGGGCTCCCTTCCCAGTTTCTGAACTAAAGGAGAGAGGACAAGAAGCTCAAGGCTTGCATTCATTTTCTGCACGGAAATAAGGACTTCATTAATACTGAGCCTGATTACGAACAGGCGACATATACGCAGCCTGTTTCCTCCGCGAAACGGGTTGCTAAAGAGACAGCAATGAACGGGCCACAAAATAGACGCCCTTTGGGAAAAGTTTGCGACGAGGGGATCGCTGAGAAACGCTCCAGATTGGAAACAGCAACAGACCGGGGTGGTGGTGGAAGGGACTAGATAGAAAGGAAAAATCACCGTCTTCTTCTTCTTTTTTTTTTTGAAGAAAAGGTGTAATCGAGGAACAAGCAAGCGTTTTGGTCACCACGATGTAAAAAAAAAAAGATGTTGAGACTCTAGTCTAGAAAGAGTGCAGAGAAGAGCAACCAAGATGATTAGGGGACTGGAGGCTAAAATATATGAAGAACGGTTGCTGGAACTGGGTATGTCTAGTCTGATGAAAAGAAGGACTAGGGGGGTGACATGATAGCAGTATTCCGATATCTCAGGGGCTGCCACAAAGAAGCCAAGCTATTCTCCAAAGCACCCGAGGGCAAGACAAGAAGCAATGGAACTAATCCAGGAGAGAAGCAACTTAGAACTAAGGAGAAATTTCCTGACAGTTAGAACAATTAATCAGTGGAACAACTGGCCTCCAGAAGTTGTGAATGCTCCAACACTGGAAGTTTTAAAAAAGATTTTGGATAACCATTTGTCTGAAGAGGTGGAGGGGTTCCTGCCTAGGCAGGGGGTTGGACTAGAAGACCTCCAAGGTCCTTTTCAACTCTGCCCTTAAAGTCCCAGAAACAGCGCAAAATCCCTTAGAGAGGTTTTTTTTTTTTTCTCTGCTAGCAGCTAAGCTTTTCCCCGTTGGGTATTACAAACCATCCAGGTTCGCAAGTTTCTTTTCTTCCGCACTTCCCCAGCTCGCTTCCTTCGCCGTCGATAGCCCGCGCCTTGCTGACTCACCCGCGCTAATCGACAGCGTTTCATGAGCAAGCAGAAAAGCGCCCGAAAAGCCACGGCTGAACACAATACGCCCGTGCCGGGGAGGTGGGGTGATTCACAAAAACCTGGCTTTTTGACCGTCCCGCCGTCCCAAGAGACGCGGAGCCCCATAATGAGGATTGCCATTCCTTCTACAACCCTTCTACACAAGTGGGTCATGGTTCCTTCCGGGATTCCGGGAACTTAAAGGTCGCTTCTTCCCAGCACTCCATCAGCCTTCCTCCCAGTCTACTCTTCTCCACACAGACTCATAATTCTGTAGGCAAACGCTGGCGGGAATCCTGGGAATTGTGATACCAATACTCCAAACCAGGGATCTCCAACATTGGCAACCTTAAGGCTGGCGGACTTCGACTCCCAGAATTCCCCAGCCAGCAAAGCAAATTCTGGGAGTTGAAGTCCTCCAGGCTTAAAGTTGCCACGATTGGAGACCCCTGTTCTAGTCCAAACCCCTGCTCAGGCAGGAAACCCTGTAACCATTTCAGACAAAACTTGGTTGCCAACATGGTTTTGTTTTGTGAACCCCCTGCCACCTCTGAGCATATACAGGTAGTCCTTGATTTAGGACCACAGCTGAGCCTCGGATTACTGTTGCTAAGCAAGAGAGTTGTGAAGTGAGTTTTGCCCCATATTACGATATCACTTGCCACTATTGTTAAGAAATCACTGCAGTTATTAAATTAGTAACGCTGTCGTTAAGTGAATCTGGCTTTCCCCATTGACTTTGCTTATCAGAAAGTTGCAAAAAGGGATTACAATGATCCCAGGACACTGCCACTGTCATAAATATGAATCAGTTACCAAGCATTTGAATTTTGATCACATGACCCTGAGGATGCTGCAATGCAACGGTCATAAGTGTGAAAAACAGTCATAAGTCACCTTTTTCAGTGCTGTTGCAACTTTGAACGGTCACTAAACATATGGTTGTACATTGAGGCTACATGCAGTACATTTATATAAATACAGTTACTGAATCTAACTCATTTTCTGATTTGGTACAGTATGTAAATCATAACCTAACAAAATCCCAAATAGATTAGGTTCTATTAGTACAATAAACTGTATCATTAACCAAACTTAATACCGGTATGTTGTGCCAGCAGTTAAGTATGGGGTGTAAATTACAGCCGAAAGAAACAAATAATGGCAGCTGGCTGTGTCCCCCACACTCCTCATCCAAGAATTTTGGTCATATGTTCAAATCAGTTGCTACCAACGTTGGATCAGGACAAGAGATGAATATCTGCTTGTCCCCTTCCAGATTTTCAAAAGTATAGCACTAGGAGGAAATGTTTTTTAAAATCTTAGTTTGGCTCTATGTCTTCCTGATCTTTTAAAATAAGCACTTGGTGTGGGATCATTTTTGTTTCGGGATTTTCTGCTCTTGAGAAATTGTTCTCAACCTTTGTATTGTTGGATTGTCCAGTACTAAATTCAGGTATTTAGTTTCCTTTTCTTTCACACTTATTTTTAGAAGGATAGCAAGCCTAAAGGGGTTCAAATGTATTTGTGCTTCACTGGCAAAAATAATACCGAAATACAAAGTAAAATGATAGGGGTCTGTGTTTTCTCCCTTGCTGAAGGGATGGGAAATTCCCAAGGCAGCCACTAGAGATTTGGTGGGCAGCCAGAATAACAGTTTCAAGTGCTACCAATCAAAAACCATGTATAAACAGTTTGTCTTTTCCTCTTTAATGCAGAGTTAGATCAACAAAAACCAGGGTAAATCTAATCATTGTACAATTCCACAAAAGAAAGAAGATCGTTTTGCAATAAAAGACTCATCTGGAATATGTTTTAAAAATCATTCCAAAGAGTAGAAATCATACTAAGAAAAACTGGGCAATGTGTAATCAAATATTAAACTTTTTCTACTCCTATGACATGCCAGACTTTTGTCTTTCTTTAAATGAACAATTGCTAGACCCTTGATTGGAAATAGATCTAGGTCACCAAAACAATGAAGGGATTGTGAGGACTATAAGGTGATCTTCCTCTTGCTTCAACCTGATTCCACCACTATGTCTGTGACCTGCCCCTGAGACATCTAATTTTAAACTCAATTTCCATCTACTTAAATTGAGAAATGCTGCAAGGAAATATTAATCCTGGCAATGAGAGGCCACGATTGGCTCAACCTGAAAGTAGCCCTTGGAGGATGTTGCTGGAATAATAATCCAAATAACAGATAACAGATAATCAGAGTTGGAAGGGACCTTGTAGGTCATCTAATTCAACCCCCCGCCCAAGCGGGAGACCCTACACCATTTCTCACAAATGGCAGTCCAATCTCTTCTTGAAAGTCTCAAATGATGGCGCTCCCACAACTTCTGACAGCAAGGTGTTCCATTGGTTGATTGTTCTCACTGTCAGAAAGTTTCTCCTTATTTCCAGGTTAAATCTCTCCTTGTTCAGTTTCCATCCATTATTCCTTGTCTGGCCTACAGGTGCTTTAGAAAATAGCTTGACCCCTCCCTCTCTGTGGCAGCCCCTCAAATATTGGAAGATTGCTATCGTATCTCCCCTGATCCTTCTCTTTACTAGACAAGCCATCCCCAGTTCCTGTAACTGTTCTTCATATATTTTAGTCTCCAGTCCCCTCATCATCCTGGTTGCTCTTCTCTGTACTTTTTCTAGAGTCTCAACATCTTTTTTGTAATGTGGTGAACAGAACTGGATGCAGTACTCGGTGTGTGATCATACTGAGTGTGATCATACTAAGGCTTTATAGAGTGGTATTAGTACCTCCCTTGATCTTGATTGTATCAAATGGCAACATCATCATCATCAATGCAATGAAATTAGTAGGAACTACACACATACAAAAGCTTTTCTCATCAGAAAAAGCAAAAAACCTATAGTACATCTATTTGGGATATAACCTGCACAAATCTCTTCCCTATTTCTAATGAGCCAAGCTATCCGTTTCCTTACAGACAGGTCTTCATAGATGGAAGACTGTTCAGCCAGCAAATATAAGAAGATTGCCTCCACAAGCAAATGCTTCTGCCCTGGCAATGGAGCAGCCAGCCTTATTCCCCCACTCCATCCCCAAGTTATAAAGTCCAAAAAGGGTCCCATGGAATCTATTCTTGTGCAAAGCAGTAGAAAACTTGTAAAGGAATTGTTTGGGACACATTCCTTCCCTTCCATTCCTTTTCTTTTTCAGACCTCTTCCAATCTTTTGATAGACAGTTGGACTCATATTTAAGAACAGATTTATCAGTCTTCCTGTAAATGTGTGCACCAGTGTGCATTTGCAGTCCTCATAATGTCTTAACAGTGCTTTCTGAACTACAGGACAGGCATTGCATAAGTAGATGCCTTTATGGAAACAGCTGTCTCTTCTCTCCTGAAACTCAAGTCAGAGCAGTGCCCACTGACTGGAGGGGAGGACCCATGCCATGGCAACATATGGCCAATAGTTGGATAGATACTAGCCTTGACCTTCCCCTCCGCCCCCACCCCCCATCCCCACAAGTCTTCCGTTTAATTATGAGAAACAGACTACTAAAGCTACTTGGATATCCAGGCTGTATTCTGTACTCTGTGCAACCACTAGATAGCAGCAAACAAGAGGAGAAAAATATGTCAAGAGTTTTTATTGTCCAGATCTAGTAATGCTAATTAAAAAAAGCCAAGAATTCTCCACATGTGTATGGGGAGACAATAGAAAAAGCTAGGTGTGTGTATAAGGAAAAATATAAATAAAATGTGTCAGGGCAGAGAAAATAAATAAAGTTGTGTATTCAAAGGAAAGGATGCTTTAGACCCGGTGTAAAGGAAGAGGTGCACTAAACATTTTGCCTGGGAATACAAGGACAACTTTTGCTGGATAGAATACTGATTAGCTACCAATACTTACAATGGAATGTGAAACAACTATTGGGTTCAAAAATGGGAAAGGAGGATGCCAATGCATATTGTCACCAATCTATTTAAATTATATATAGAGTATATCACCAGATATGGTAGGGAGACAGAAGAAACAATTTAGGTAGATAGAAATGAGGAAGAATTAAGAAATTTCTTTCAGAAGAAAAGATAGATGTGCAAAAGCCAACCTGCTGCTCAAAATCAAACATCCTGAACATGTATTGGTTGCTAATGCCACCATAATGCAAATAGGGCAAATAATAAATTGATAATATAGGGTCTATTTTCCTGGGTCCAAAGTCCACAAAGATGCAGATATATCACACTACTATCAAGACCATGGTCTTCCCTGTTACAATATATAGCTGTGAAAGCTGAGCCATCAGAAAGACTGAGCAAAGAAAAATCAATCTCTTTACACTGGAGGAAATTGTTGACAATATCTTGGACAGCAAGAACAACGAACAGTTTCATACAAGATGAATAAAAACAGATTCTCATTGGAATAATATGGAGAATGTATTGTTGCTGGGGTGGGGTTTGTTTATTATGTTATTTTATTAATTTATTATTCTCCCTTTTATTAGTTTTACTGTTTTTATACTTTTAATATTTAATATACTATATATATATTTAACTGCATGCTTTAACTGGGTATCTTAACTAAGTGACATTGTACGAAGAGAGCCATATTAGTCCAAGATAGTCAAAAAATCAGCAAGACATTGGTAACACCTTTGAAAATTAAAAATGGATGTGAGCTGTTGTTCACCAAAACTTTAAAAATTTGATACTTAAGAGGTGCTATATAGACGATTTCTGGTTCTAGGTAATTTGGAGCTTGACTTGCTGACTTAAAGAGTCTTTTGAATTGTATGACTATATGAAGCCACGGGCTTCCATTTTCCAAATGAGATTGCAATATCTTGAGATAATTTTTCTGTAGAATTCTGAAAAAGAATAAATTAGTCTCTTAGTAAAATGAAATAGGGGAAATTACTGCTTAGTCTAGCAAACCATAAGCATAAACTGTAAGGACTGAAGTAACATGCATTATCCAAAATTAACCAATTAAAATGAAAATTTAGAAAAATATGGACCAGGAAACAAAGAAGCAACCAATGCCAGATCGTTTATTAGCATTCTCATTGCCATGTTCTGTCTTAATTAACTATGCTGAATCTTCTTTATTAAACACATGCTACACCTTTAACCAGAGAGCCACTAGATCTTGCGTAAAGGAAACAACCTGCCATGTTGAAGTGCTGCCAATCTTTCCTTGAACTCACATCAAACTCCCATATTGCTACATCATTTGATTAACTCCAAGAAAGTGTAAGTGATCTTACCTACCTTGAGGCAATGCTTAAACAATCACCCATTAACAAGGGGGAGTACCAGAATGACTGACTTAAATTATTTTATTGTTTGTTTGTTTGAGCACAGCAGGTTATATCAGCAGAATAACTGCATTTTGCTAATCAGAATGTGAACCAAAGAGACAAAAAGAAGCCAAAGAGCCAACGAGAAGCAGATATTTGAAATGAGTAGGGTAGGGTAGGGTAGGGTAGAATATAGAATAGAATAGAACATAGAATATAGAATAGAATAGAATAAAACAGAATATAGAGTAGAACAGAATATAGAATAGAATATAGAATAGAACAGAACAGAACAGAATATAGAACAGAACAGAATATAAAATAGAATAGAATCTGGAAGGGGCCTTGGAGATCTTCTAGTCCAGCCCCCTGCTCAAGCAGTATACCATTTCAGACAAGCGCGCGATCTCATCTGTTTGACAGCACTTTTTTTCTATCCAAATTCTCCAACTTCTCCCCCAATCCCAACCCAAAAATCCCCTCCGAGAATGTGCACGGGATTGCTGAGCCTGGAATGCAAAACGAAGAGAAGCCGCGGCCTCCTTGGGGCGAAGGGGGGGAGCGACGCTTTTCCAAAATTGCCCAAGACTTGGCTCCTGCACGGCATGGAACTGGCAGCGATCGGCAGATTTTTCTCTCATCAAATTCCCCGCCCCGCCCCTTTTGCTGAATAAGGTGGGGTTTTCGAAATGACCTCATTCTTGGAATTCCCGGCCCGCCGCTCCTCTCTCCTCCCTCTTCGAAACCACATATAAGCGGAGAGGACCATGGAGACCGTCAGACGCTTTCCAGGATCTCTCAGCGAGCCAACCTCGCCTCGCCTTACCCTCGCCAACCATGCGCGCTTCCGTTCCGACTGCCGGCGCTCTTGCGCTGCTGGTTCTGATGCTGAGTTCTTCGATTCTAGGTCAGTTCGGGCAAGCCCGGGGGTGGGAGGGAGGGAGGAGGAAGAAAAGGATGAGGGCTGTCGCTTTCCCGTTGAGCCCGAGGTGATAGGGCGGAAAAGAAAACCGTGAGCGGGCGGGGAGCGGTTGTCTCCAAACCACTTTTCCTTCTCTTTAAAAATCACGGTTTCTCCCCGCCTCTAAGAAAGGGAAAATTGTTGGAGAACTTGGTCGAAATAGGCCCGTTGTTTCCCTCCCACGCGGTGTAATGATCAAACGGCGATTCATTGCAATCCTTTAGAACTTATTGGTCAAAGGCAGGAGCAGTTCAGGAAAACCCTTAGGGCAGAGGTCTTCAAACTTGGCCACTTTAAGACTTGTGGACTTCAACTCCCAGCTGGCTGGGGAATTCTGGGAGTTGATATCCACAAGTCTTAAAAGTGGCCAAGTTTGGAGATCCCTGCCTTAGGGTAACCTTGTCCTCAAGTAACTACTATTCATTCAATGAATAGTATAAAATGTTACCATGATGTTGAAGAAAAGGGCTTCTTCTAACCAGACGTCGAAGTTAGATAAGAACTTTCTGATAAGTGTTTTTATGTAAAGAAAAGGAAAAAAAAATCTTTGGAAGCATTGGTGCAGAGTGTCTCTTCCAACATTGCTGAATAATTAGCCCTCTTCTTCCATTTATTCTGGGGTCCCAGGACTCCAGAGTAAAAAAACAAACAAATGAATTCTTGATGAGCACAAAGTCTTATTGTCTTTTATTGCAGAAATCAACAATTGTTCTTCCACTAACTTGCGTTTTTCATTTCCTCCCATAGCATCTGTTGTCCCAACCAACTGCTGCTTCGGCTACGCAAAAAAGAAGATTCCACGTAATCTTGTGACTGATTTCTATGAAACAAACAGCAGATGCTCTCAGCCAGCTATTGTGTAAGTGTCAATTCCACAGCAATTTTAGCAGTCCCGCACAGAGCAAGTATAGTGAGTCTGGACTTAAAGCATCCACTTAGACTTAATGCCACTACTTCTTCGTATATGTACTTGCTAGAGCAAGGATAGTTAACATAATCCGTGTGCAGCAGATGTCTTCCAAATTCTCCTGAAATTTGATCATGACATTTAGAGACAAAGAGCTGATACATTGCTCACTAATATTTTACAATATGAAAAAGAAGAAAGAAAGGGAGTAGCTTTATTATGGTCTTGCAACAAAAACAATGAAGTATTACTATTTAATTGTAATATGCATATACTGCCATAATCAACCCCCATTTTTCTGCCCATAAGCTAGTAAAAGAGTTAAACATCTAAAACAAATTTAAAACAATTAAAACCAATAAATAAAACTAAAAGTGTTATTCACAGAAGCCAAAAATTTGGCTCAAGAGGAGTGTTCTTTAACTTTTTTTTCTGAAAGTGAAAAGTAAATTCCACAATTTAGGAACAATATTGGGAAATTAATTTTCACATAAGCTTTTCTAAATAACCATACATTTTACTGGATGTATGGAATATAGGTTCCTACTATTTTGGTAAGGGCAGGAATAAAAAGATATAAGACAGTATTGCCAATAATAAAGCATACATAACAAAACATTTCTTTCATTCATCTATATTAATATATTAATAGGGTTTGCACATCAGGGAAATCCATACAGTGTGTGACATACAAATCCAATTAACTGGTTTATTTTAAACATGGCTAAAATACATCTAGTTTAGTGCTTTATGTAAATTAAATGGTATGATAACAAACCTTGATCTTTTTTTAATTGTGAGAAATGTTATTGAATTTTCTAATGCATGTTCTTCGATAATCTGCTCTCCAGAAGTATGTACTTCAGCAATCTGAATGGCCAGAGTAACTATTATGGTGAAGCATGGGGATTCTGGGAGGTCAAATCAGTATAGCTGAGGATCCCAATTTGGGATGGTCATCCTAATGAAATTATGTAATTTCCGTATTTCAGGGAGGAGGCCTGTTTTCCAAATTAAAGTTTGAGGATTAGGTCCTTGAAACCATATATGCTACCTTCCATGCTTAGCATAATTGCTATGGGGAATAATTTAAGGGAAAGCAGTTAGGAAGTGTTGGAAATTAGAGTTCAGGTGAAGCAGAATGTGTGATATTTTTTTAAAAAGCCAATAAAAGCAGTGCGATTGGTGCAAAAATAAAATTGGAAAGTAATTTTTGTTATTCTTATTATTCCCTCCAGGTTTATCACACAGAGAAAACTATCGTTGTGTGCCAATCCTGCTGAGAAGTGGGTCCAAGATTATATGAATTACTTGAAAGTGAACAGAACAGTGTCTACAATTCAGCCGAATTAGCAGAGATGAAAACCCAAGGACACAACACGATTGCATATATACTTGCTTAATCAAGCAATTCTCCCTGTGCAACTGCACTTAAATCTCAGGAATTTATTTTAAAATATTTAAAGTATTTTATTTGGGGAATGAATGTTCATTCCGGGTAATTATTTTATTTATGAAACAAGTACAAGATAAATAACTTTTTATATGTTTATGTATTTGCGTGTTATGATATACATCAAACTGAAAAAATATTTGTGTTAATAAATATTTTTCTACTAATATTGATCTCAAAAGACTTATTTCCTTCCACCATCCTCCACAAATTGTGGGAAAACTCTGCCTGAATATTTTCGAAATCTTAATGCTATATATAAGCCACCATACTCTTTACATGTTCACATTCTATTTTAAGTTAATAGCTATATTTAATAGCTATATTAGTTAATTAACTGGGTATTATTCTGTATGTTCCTACCATACAACAGCAATAGCAATAGGTCTTAGACTTATATACTGCTTCACAGTGCTTTACAGTCCTCTCTAAGTCGTTTACAGAGTCAGCCTATTGCCCCCAACAATCTGGGTCCTCATTTTATCCACCTCAGAAGGATGGAAGGCTGAGTCAACCTTGAGCCAGTCAGGATCAAACTCCAGACTGTGGGCAGAGTCAGCCTGCAATACTGCATTCTAACTGTGCCACCATGCTGGTTTTCTGAAGATATATATTTTATTCTAATTAGCTAACTTTCCATATAGCCAAGGTAAATAAAATTTGAAAATTACATGTAAAAACCTGCAAAATGTTTAGGTAGTCTGCAACTTAAAAGCATTCACTTAGCGACTATTCAAAGTCACAACAGCATTGAAAAAAGTGACTTACAACCAGGTTTTTCATTTGTAACCACCAGAGCATCCCCACAATCACATGATCAGAATTTGGGTGCTCGGCAAATGTATTTTCGATGGTTGTGGTGTCCCAGAGTCATGTTTTGCCATTTGCAATCTTCCCAGCCAGCTTCTGACAAAGTCAATTGGATGCCCAATTTGCTTAACTGTGTAATTTACTGAACAACTGCAGTGATTTGCTTAGCCTTTCTCTGTTCACTATGACAGTTGTCAAATTGGCCGTGACTCACTTAACAACAATTTCTGCCTAGCAACAGAAATTCTGATCCCAACTGTAGTCACAAGACAAGGATTACCTGTATCTAAGTACTAAAACGAGCATTGGTATTTAACCAACCAGATGTTATCAAGACCAATTCTCTTGTACAACAGATGATAACTGAATATGAGGGCTAGGATTTGTGACTGAGAATGTAGTGACAGATGGGGTTGAAGTGAACCCTAACAGAAACCCAGCTGCTAGAGTAAACCATGTGGGCCTATTTCTTTCCCCACAACAACCAATTGGGGAAAAAACCACCTTCAAACAAAAGACGAAGAAACCTTTTTTTCTTGTTACTGACCCTAGCAGCCAGAGGACACAGCAACACTTAAGGGGCGTGCATAAGCGCACCAACGTGCCTACCGTCCCTGTCCTATTGTTTCTTTTTTATTTTTCTTATATGTATTCATTTCATGTATCCATAACTATGTTACACTTATGCCTGTTATCTTATAATTGCTTGACAAAATAAATAAATAAATAAATAAAATAAAATAACTCTCCACGGGCTGAGACATATAGCTGAGTATCATCAGCATATTGGTGATACCTCAGGCCACGGTGATGATTGATCTCACCCAGTGGCTTCATATAAATGTTGATCAGAAGCGACAAGGTACCGAGCCCTGCAAAACCTGTAAAGCAGTAGGCGAGGGCTTGATCTCTCCCCTCCTATCAACACTGACTGAGAACAGCTGCAGAGGAAGGAAATGAACCAGGACAGCACAAGGCCTCCCATTCCCGACCCCTGAAGCCGTCCCAGGAGAATCCCATGGTCAATGGTATCGAAAGCCACCAAGAGGTCAAGCAGAGCAAGGATGGATGCACTACCCCCATCCCGCTCCCGCTAGAGATCATCCAAAAGTGCAACCAATGCCATTTCTGTCCCAAATCCAGGCCTGAATTCTGACTAGTAGGGGTTGAGATAATCTGTTTCATTCAGAAACCTCTGGAGCTGCTGCGCGACCATCTTTTCAACAACCTTCCCCAAAAAGGGAAGATTGGAGACATATAGAAAATTATCCAACTGTGTGGAGTCCAGCGATGGCTTCTTAAGAAGAGGGTGGACCACAGTTTCTTTAAAATGCTGGGGCACCATCCCCTCCTGTAGAGAAGCATTAATCACCGCCAGAATCCACCCGTCTGTCAGCTCCTGGGAAGCTTTCACAAGCAGGGAGGGATATGGGTCTAAAACACAGGTGCTTGCACGCATACTCGCTAGGATCCTGTCCACTTCCTCAGGAGCAACAGGGTCAAACCATTCCCAGATATAGCCATCAAAGCCAACATATTCTGATAACAATTCTTGTTTTTGCTTCATGAATTGGTCCACCCTATTCCTTGCAATTTCTCCAATTCAATGGGTACTTGTGGGCTGGGGTACTTTTTACGTGTAGAATCTCTAGCCAATTCTCTGACTTCATCACCAGAAAAAATATTACAAATATTGACCTCACTAACTCATTTGTAATTACTTTAAATTCCCTCTTACAAGACTTTATCTCTCAGTACACTTCTCCAAAGAATTTTGATGCTTTCTCTTATAAAAAGGGAATCTTCAATCAATGTTAAAGGCTGGTTTTTTTTTTTTTCCTATAGCTTCTTTTGATGTGAAGTTCTGCCTTTTGAGGTGAAGGATCATCTACAGAACTTAATATTATTCACTGCAGGGCAAATTCTTAAACTTGCTGACAGATTAAAAGCAAACCAGGTCCCAGTGATCTGTAAGAATAGTCTCAAAATGGCTTATTGGCTGACATCTTTGTTATATTAAATCATTTCAAATAACAAAAGTCATTGAAGAAGCTTTCAGGTTCTCCAGAGCAGGGGTCTCCAACCTTGGCAACTTTAAGACTTGTGGACTTCAACTCCCAGAATTCCTCAACCAGCAAAACTGGCTGAGGAATTCTGGGAGTTGAAGTCCACAAGTCTTAAAGTTGCCAAGGTTGGAGACCCCTGCTCCAGATCACAATAGATTTATGTATTTTAACTATTTCTATCAATTCATAAAAAACATAATAACAAAATAAAAGAGTTGGAAGGGACCTTGGAGGTCTTTTAATCCAATCCTCTGCTCAAGCAGGAGACTTTATACCACTTCAGATAAATGGCTGTCTTATCTCTTCTTAAAAACCTCCAGTGATGGAATGCACACAGTTTCTGAAGGAAGCCATTCTACTGGTTAATTGTTCTCTCTGTCAGGAAATTTCTTCTTAGTTCTAGGTTGCTTCTCTCCTTGAGTAGTTTCCAATAATGCCACAAATAAGGGTAACTCTTAAAAGAACAATGAAATTTTGAGTAGCCTACTACCAATAGGTTCAGAAGCGAAGCACACATTTGCACAGTTTTTGGTAAGGTGACTAAAGATCTAAGGCGAAAGCTTATTACAGAATTGGTACAGCAACAGGGAGGTTTTGTTTCTGGGCCCTGCTGACACCCTGCTCCTAAACTGAGGGAATCTGGAACATCATCTCTTGGCAGTACAGACAAGTTAGCCAGAGTCAACTTGAAGGAGTTAGTCCCATAAAAACCTGTAGGTCTTTATATTGAACTACTTCAAATTGTATTTGGAAACTTACTGGAAGCCAATGCATCGTTCACAGAAAGTATGTTATATTGTTGACTTGGTTTGCACAGGGCAAACCTTTTATATTTTGTACCAACTCCACTTTCTGGGCAGTATTCAAGAGCAGCCCAATAGAGAATGACTTGCAATAATGCAATTATAAAGCAATGATGCACAAAAATGGACACAGCTGAGCATTAGCGCACTCCTGGGGACAGCTTCCAACTGCTGATGTAAGTGGTGCTGCAGCTGCTCATTCAGGAGCAAACAAGTTGTAGATTTGCTCTTTGGAGAAAGTGTGTAACCCACTCCAGAGCCACCCACCTGTCAAGATTTCATTTACTTATCAACTCATAAAATATTTCTATAGTCTTTTTAGAGTTGCCAACAGAAAGGGAGGGGGGAACAGTGCGGCAGCTTGCAAACTGAAAGTGCATTCCATAAATAGTTTTCAAAGATAGTAAAAGATAGTAACTAGGTGACTGAAGTTTCTGCCATGCAAAATTCTAACTGGACAGCATGATTGATGACTCTTGGCTATGGATGTGTCCCATTGGAGAATATGAATTACGATACACCCAGGCAGTGCTGGACATTTTAACTTCCAATAAATCCTTTTGAAATTTTGGAAGTTTGGCTCAAGACTCATGATTTAAACGGGGGGAAATTGCCGGAATCCTGACACTTCTTATCTTTTAGCTTCATCTTCTTTATCATATCCAGATCCTTGCTGTTTCCAATTGATAAGGGCTTTTGCTGGATCTTCTGTTTGATTGTAGATGGAAATGATTCAGAGTTCTGACATTTTCTTGGTTCATAGCATTCTTCCTGGTATCTCAATTGTGTGCTGGGGCGCCCTGGGGCAGCACAGAAAACTCACAAACAGCTGAGCTCTATTTATTAAGTAGTAAAATATCCCATGGCATCCCTATGACTTTGCCTGATGCATTGCAGCATACAATTAGGGAACCTATCAGCATGTTGATTACACTTCACCCTGAACCAAGGATGAACTTCCTCAGGAGGTTCATATAGATGTTAAATAGGCATGACAATAGGGAAACTAAAAACATAACTGATTCATGATTTGATCATGGATGAAAAGGAGCAAGAATTTCACTGCTCAACTTCCAGCACCGAAATTTGCATATCAAGGAAAGATAAGTTAAAGATGCTCAAGCAAAGTCTTAATTATTATAAAGCAGACATCATCTTCAATATTATATTTATTTATCTGAAACAACTTGTACCAAATTGTAAAGAATTATTTCCAGAAATATTGGGGTTGCAATTCCTTAAATTCCAAGCTACTGTAGAATAGTTTTGAGTGAGTTTTTGGAAAGTCCAAGATGCATGGAAGGCTAATAGGTTAAGAAGGATAGTTTAGATCACTTAAGTAATAACACTAGTTACATCTAAAATTGATGTGACAAAGAAACACACACAACATTTAATCTGGCAATTGAATTAATTCATTTTATTGATTGAATAAAACATCGAACCATAAATAAACAATTGAGATTTGCTGGTGAGTCTAAGATAGACATACAGTATATACACACATTAAGAAGTTTAAAGCTAAGCTTTCCATTTTGTATACATCAGGATTTTTCAAACTTGGTAACTTTAAGATCTTTGGAGCAAGGGAATTCTGGGAAGTGACATTCACACATCTTAAAGTTGCCACATTTGGGGAAACAATGCATCTGCTTTATGATTCTAAACATGTCCAATAACTAATTACCCATTATATGGAAATTTAAAAGCTATGTGTGTTTCCAGTAAAGTAAGTAAAATACAAAAGTTCCTTATTAAACAGAAAACACAAATGAAACCTTACTGGGATGAAGCAGGACTTCAAATGGGATATATTCAATAGGAAGTTTTTGGTAGGAGCTTTTTATTAGAAGCTTAATTGCCAATCTAGATGAACAAGATGGATTGTGAATCGAGGTGATATGGTTAAATGACTATGGAGATTCTCCGTCGTCCAGGTCATGTTTGTCTCATGACAAGCATAAAAAAAGCCAAAGGTGCTTTTTCAAAAGGCAACTGGATTTTGTTTTTTCTTGAAGACGTTTCACTTCTCATCCAAGGAGCTTCTTCAGTTCTTAGATTTATATATTGTTTCATAGTGCTGAAGAGTGAAGAAGTTATTGGATGAGAAACAGTCTTCAAAGAAAAACAAAGTCCAGTTGCCTTTTGAAAAAGCCTTCGGGATGATATGATTAACTTTTTATGGAAATGAAAAGTGATGTTTATGTGTCTATGTGTGGTGGTGGTGATAGTGGTGATGGAAAATTGTTTGCCTGCAAAATAAAAATACTACCTAGTTTAATTCCATGTTTTTTCTAAGACTTGCCAAAAATAAGGCAAAGAAGGAATCCTTAGGAAATCACTTATCTAACAAATTACAAGAGCGCGCCCTTGTGGCTATGCTTGCTATGAAATCTTCAGGCTGCTTAGCCTGGTGTAAGTAACATTTGTCTTTAGCCAAGCAGAATTTATTATCTGAACATTTCCTATATCCTCACAATCGTCTTTAATCTTCTCATGTTTCAGAACTGGAATCATCTTTCCCAAACTCATAACCATCAAATTTCCTTTTTCTCTCCATGAGAATTTAATTAACTTGAACACAGCTAATAAATAGCCAAACAGATGCATATTCCTTTTATTATCAAATATATATTTCTGGATCTCCTTCATTAGCTAAATTATCTCCCCCAAAACCTGACCATGCATTAGAAATTCATCCTTGCTTGACAGTTTAAAATATGTTAAGTATTAAGGGCAAAATTCTAGGTTCGTAAGACCTACACAGCTCAGCCTATTAATCTTCATCAAGCTAGGGAAACTAAAAACATAACTGATTCATGATTTGATCATGGATGAAAAAGCTTGTAAGTTCAAGTAGTCCTTGAGTTATGACCATAATTCAGCCTGGAATTACAGTCATAAATTGTGCCAGTTGTTAAATAGAACACTATGTGATCGCAACAAATTTTATGACCTTTTTTGCAGCAGTTGTTAAGCAAATGCTATTCTCCAAAGCACCTGAGGGCAGGACAAGAAGCAATGGATGGAAACTAATCAGAGAGAAGCCACCTAGAACTAAGGAGAAATTTCCTGACAGTGAGAACAATTAACCAGTAGAACAACTTGCCTCCAAAAGTTGTGAATGCTCCAACACTGGAAGCTTTTAAGAAGAGATTGGACAACCATTTGTCTGAAATGGTGTAGGGTTTCCTGCCTGACAGGGGGTTGGACAAGAAGACCTCCAAGGTACCTTCCAAATCTGTTATTCTGTTTTGTTAATGCAGTGATTGTTAAGTAAACACTGTGGTTGATAAATGAAAGTCACAGTCATTCAGTGAACCCATTGTACCTATTGGGTGTTTTTAGCTGAAAGTAAATGCCAGTTTCCAGGGGGGAAATGTTGTAAATCTCCATCATGTAACCATGGGATGCTACAAATGGCCATGAATGCAGACCAGCTGCCAAGCATCCCATTGCGATAATGTGATGAGTGGGTGGGGGACAACTGTTAGAACTTTGAAACCAGGTCCTAAGTAGTTCTAGGTAGGTCTGTTGGAACTTCAAACAGTTGTTGACTAGAATAGAATAGAATACTTTATTGGCCAAGTGTGTTGACAAGGAATTTGTCTTGGTGCAAATGCTTTCAGTGTACATAAAAGAAAAGATACATTCATCAAGAGTCGAAAATCATAAGGTATGACACTTAATAATAATCATAGGGTACAATAAGCAATCAAATCATACTAGGAAACAGCCAATATAAATCTTGTAAGGATACAAGCAACAAGGTTACAGTCATACAGTCACACGTGGGAACGGAGGGTGATAAGGAGTGATGAGAAGATTAACAGTAACAGTAGTGCAGACTTTGTAATAGTTGGACAGTGTTGAGGGAATTATTTGTTTAGCAGAGTGATGGCTTTCGGGGAAAAACTGTTCTTGTGTTCAGTTGTTCTGGTGTGCTGTGCTCATAGCGCCATTTTGAGGGAAAGAGTTGAAACAGTTTTATGTCCGGGATGTGAGGGGGTCTGGAAATATTTTCACAGCCCTCTTTTTGATTTGTGCAATATACAGGTCCTTGATGGAAGGCAGGTTGATAGTAATTGTGTTTTTTCTGCACTC
Source organism: Bungarus multicinctus (assembly GCA_023653725.1). Lineage (NCBI taxonomy): Eukaryota > Metazoa > Chordata > Lepidosauria > Squamata > Elapidae > Bungarus > Bungarus multicinctus. The sequence goes on along the minus strand of CM042836.1, from coordinate 23,898,357 downwards.
CTAATTACTCTCTGAAGTCTGTGTCTGTATTGTTGGGTTGCAGAACCAAACCAGACAGTTATAGAGGTGCAGATGATAGACTCAATAATTCCTCTGTAGAACTGTATCAGCAGTTCCTTTGATAGCTTGAGCTTTCTGAGTTGGCACAGAAAGAACATTTTTTGATGACATTTTTGATGTTAGGTGTCCATTTTAGGTCATGACTACCTGTAATTACTATGTGCTGAACTGTTTTTTTAATCTGAGCTGGGGAGAGCATCATTCTTGACCATTGGAGCAGCATCTTGTTCTCCAGAAACCCCTTCACACTGGGACAGTTTATAAGGCTCTATGCCTGGTGCTGGATCTATGAAACAGCCTGGGGATGCTTGGTACTGTCTATTTTCTTATAGGTTTGCCCAACAGCCTTCCTTACCAAATTGGCAGATGTGGTCTAAAGAGCTCTGTCCCCAAAGAGAGCCCAACATACATCCTGAAGCTGCTTCAGCAGAGTAGCTTAAATGTTATGCTTTCTATGACAAAATATGGATCTGTCTCAAACTTTTACTGGGGCAGTTGTTAAGACACTTCCTGAAAGAAGGGGTAGCTTTGGCACATTTGATTGAATTTGGTTCATGATGTCATGCTCTTGAAAAAGAGCAGGCATATGATTGTGTGTGTGTGTGTGTGTGTGTGTGTATGTGTTTCTATAGTAATAATTGTCATTGGAGACTCAAGTAACCGTTCCATGGCTAGGAATACCTATGATATGCCTATTCAGCTGGGTGTACCAACTCTGTCCTTTTCTAGATAGGGACAGCCTAACTAAAGTTGTTCATATATTGGTAACTTCACATTTAGAGTACTAATACACTCCACCTAGGAGTAGAATATCCTTGTGTTTGGTTTGGAAATTGCCATTGGAGTAGAATGAGTTAGCAGCTTGCTACCTGTGGCACTTGGCCAATGCTTTTGTTGAAACAACTACACTGTTTGCCAATTATTCAAATTGTAGTTGATGTAATGGGCAATGTGTACAACTGTCAAATTTGAAACACCCTTTTGCTGTTGCAACCATTATCGCTTCTCCACTTGCCAATGAACCAATGGGGAGGAAACAGTAAGATGGAATATAGGCTCCAGACATCAAGAAGTGAGAACCAGGGCACTTCAGCAAGTGTTTGTCAAAACCAAATATTTTTTCTCATAACAATACAATGGCACTCAATTGGATAAAGTAACCTGCACTAATAGGGGGAGGGAGAATCCTATATTTTAATTATGTGGGTTTGCACGGGAATTAGCTAGATCTGGTTTGCTCTCATCAGTACCGAAATAATAAACTCAATAAAGTTTTGCATTCAGAGATTGGATCATCACAGTTGTGCTCGCTTTGGTTGGGTTGTCAGTCAGAACATTGACAATAACTTTGAGGATGAGGAGGGAGAGCCATAGCCAAGCCAATGGTCTGATCAGAGAAACCTGAGCCCAAAGGATGAATGGAATTTGAGAAAGCATCTCAAATTTGACTGTCCCTATTTCCCTTTAGCATAAAGGCAAGAAACGGGGAGGCAGATTGCTCAACTCTATTAATGTAATCCTCTAATAAAAGTAGCTTTAGTATTTGCTACTTTGGTATTTAAATCTGGTCTGTCTCACAGGGTTGACAATATGACATTCTATAAAAAATCTTAAGCAACATGGTACTAGAATATTTGTTATCATCCATTATTATACACTTAGGAAGTTATTAAGAACATCAGAAAGGACTATGACATGTACCAAAAACCATCTGGTGGCTGTCCATGGATGGTCTGCCCTTCAGCTTTGTTTACATAGTGATGATTTGCTATATCAGAATTTTATCTTCTTCCTTTTAATGCATAGATGTTATTGAACATGTTTTTTAAATATATTCTTTTATTATGTATTTTTATTTTACTGTCAACTGATTCAAGAAGCTTCTACTATAGTTACTCACGTTGCAAACAGCAAGAAATAATGACATGCTAGTCTCAAGACTTGGGCAATGATTTTTGAAGTAGGAGAAGCACACTCACTAGTTCATGCCCCTTTCCTCAACTTTACCCATATTCTTAACCAAGTCCTTGTGAATCATCCAGAAAGGGAAGTTCGTTGCAAAGAATTAGCCCTCTTGATATCACACCCTGATGCCCTCTGCTGCTACTAAGTCATTTCAGGAGAAAACTTTTGCACAACTGATTATTTGTTTTGTTGTGTTCCATCACCATAACAACAGAAGAACATCAGAATAGCTCTGAGGGATGAGTCCAAGGCCCATCTTAGTCAACATTTTGTTTCTCCAAGTGACCAAATTTCTCCAAAGTACTTTTGAACAAAAGATGGAGACAAATGGCACTCCCACTAATATTCCACTGCAAGCTGGCATTTTGAGGTCTGCTACCCTTCCAACAATTCACAATATGTCCAGTCTCGCAATATGCTAACTCAGAAGAGCAGGCCAAAGAGAAATTGTGTTTAACCAAAAGCAGGCATTGCCTAGGAGGAAATTAAATTTCACATGATCAGTCTGCTGTAGTAATTGACTTGTTGTAGCTGAATCAAAGACCAATTACCAGGTAATTATTCCATCTTATATACCTAGTCCTATAAGAAAATCAGCTGGAGGAATGGAATGTCTGAAAAAGCAAATTTTCCTGGAAGGTGTAGATTCTATTCACACCTAGGTGATTTTTTTAAAAATCCATTCATTGCATTTCCCATATTCCCAGAAGCACCAGTAAGTAAATTTGAATCTGTTAAGCAGCAGGCTGAATTATGTTATAAGAAGTGAGCCAGAGTATGTCCATTTAACAATATTCTACCAGCAGGTAAAATAACATTTTGATCTCCATGTCCGTTTCACTCTATGACAGAGAGAATCCTTCCTAAAGAAGCATTTAAATATAAGGCATACAGATCAATTTTCAGAGAAGTTAACAACGCAAGAACAACTTGAGGGCATGAGATATAACCTTTTTTGTCCTAACCTGTCCCAGGCTGCAACCTTATTTACAGAATTCATGTCAATTAACAATCATAATATCTGGAGGGGCGGAGCCAGCTGTCTAGGAGAGAAGACCTTAACCTTAAACTGTCTACTATTGACCTTACCCCCTTCCTAAGAGGCCTGTAGGAGGCGTGCATAAGCACACCAATAGTGCCTACGGTCCCTGTCTTATTGTTTTTTATTTTTCTTATAAGTATCTATCTCATGTATTCAAAACTATATTTATTCTTATACCTGTATCTTGTAAGTGATTGACAAATCAAATAAATACTAAATACTAAGACGTGCGAGCAGACTTCTCTGTGAAGCATAATCTTTCAAACTTTGCTTTGTGGGACCTTTCGGGGGTCAATAGGAAGCTCGTAGGGTTTCCGAAATTGTAGGGGTGCTGAAGAACTTACACTGGCAGCGGTTCGTGTGTGGAAGCGGAGAGAACCTGGATCGAACAGGCAAAGGAAGGATGATTGGTAGACCATCCATAGAAGAAGACAGCTGGTCATATCATCGGTGAAATAGTGGAACAAAGGTGCATATAAAATGGACAGCTTTAACAACGTCAAAGTGAGTAAAACAAAAAGGGCCGCCAAAAGCGATCGAGATAGAGAAAACTCTGCATTAAACATCAGTCCTAGTTAACAATGGAAGGAGCGGCGAATTTAATGGTGGGCAAAGAGATCGGAAGAAGATAGGGAAGCTATTAAAAAAAAACCTTGGCAAATAGAAGAGAGAAGATTGGTGCATATGGTTGTAAAAGAAAAAACGATTAGTTTGGTGCCTGGACTTAATGTAAGAAAAATTTTGGACTATACTTGGAGAAGGATGACTTTTGAAAGTGTCAAGTGTTGATCTGAGAGAGATCTGTGGGATTACAAAATAAAAACGGAGGGGATTGGAATTATTTGAATGACTTGAACTAAATGGACTTGACTTAAAAAAACAGAGAGAGTTGATAACTTTAATTAAACATCATGGTGAAATTGGGACTTTTTTTGGATTTTGGTTCTATATATCTTTTTGAACTGTTCTGAACTTTCTTGGAAAAAGAAACTTGCAATTAATTAAAATGGACGATACAAAGAAAATGAGTCTGCAATTTTGAAGTTGACAAAGAGACATTGTAGCACTTCATGAGAGACACCTGCTGGTTACTGAACTGAAGTGAAACTGGGGAAAAAAGGATACGTGTTTACTTTTCTTCTATGTTAAAACTTCTGTCTTTTGGTATGTTAATTTTCAAATTACTGTATACATAGGTAAATGTAAAATTCTGCTGATCTCTGCATATATTGGATAATACAGACTGACATAATTATACAAATATAAATCATATATATACTTGATAGTTAGGTTGACTATTTAAAGCATAAGAGAAATTCTTTATTATTACTAATATTTTGATATATTGTTATACTATAGATTATGCTATAGATTAATTAGATATATATTTATTTTTAAAGTTTGACTAAGTGGGATTACTTTAAGCAATATATCTGTTAAAATTAATTACTACATACTTTCACCTGTTCGATCCAGGTTCTCTCCGCTTCCACACACGAACCACCGCCCGTGTAGATTCTTCAGCACCCCTACACTTTCGGAAACCCTACCATATGTTGTTATTGTGGATATAATTTAGCATACTACTGAATACTGGGTATTAGATTGGACCTATTTTTATATTGGCTTCAATATTAATATAAACATTTGGATAATTGATAGAGTTATAGAACTGATATAAGGGGGAAAAAACTACATTAAATTTTGTAGTGTGATGTGTTAGAGTTAGAAATTACAAAATTGGAGGGAACTGGAGGGACTTGAAAGAGAAGGAAAAAACTGGAAGAGGTGATGGAAAAATAATATTATAGCAAAGATATTTAGGATGACAAGTAACATGAATATACCTAAACCGGGAGCTGGGGAAAAAATATTCACATGAACATTGACAATGGCTTCAATGGCAAGTCCCTCCATACATGGAGCTATAGATGAAATGTTACCAAGAGAGAGATCAAACTCGATAAAAGATCTACCAGGATTAATGCTGAATATGCAGGAAATGCTATCCAAAAACCATGAAGACTTGAAAATAGAGATAGGATCAGTAAGATCTGAGTTAAAAGAAAAAATCCAAATTATAGATGAAAAATTCGAATGTTACCAACAAGAGATGTGGAAAAATCAAGAAAAAATAGCAGAAATAGAATCTAAAATGGACAAAGAGGAGAAAAAAGTGGAAGTCCTGACTGATAAGCTGGTACAAGCAAATAAATATCTGGAATCTATTGTAATTCTTCTAGAAGCAGAAAAACAGCTCACTATTTGAGATTCAAAAATATTAAGGAGGAAAAAGAAGAAGGTTTGCCTGATGTAATTGGTGAGATACTAAAAACTTAAAAAGAAGAAACTGTGATGGAAATAGATGAGACGTATAAAGTGCAGATGAACTATGCAAGAAGGCACAATCTTCCTAGAGAAGTTCATGTCTGATTGATTAAGAAATCGACGCATTATGAAATATTGCACAGTACGACAGATGAGCCAACAGAACATAGAGGAAAACAAATAACTGTCCTTAAACAGGTGCTGAGGAGAGTTAGGGATTTGGGGAGACCTTACCACTTTCTGACAATGAAGCTAATAAAATATAACATCAGTTTTAGATGGTTGATGCCGGAGGGAATTATGCTCAACTGGCAGGAGAAGAGATATTGACTAGACACAATTGACAAAGCGGAAGATTTCTACGATCAACAATTTGCTAATGAAGGAGAGACAGCAGTGGAAGAAGAGGAAGGAAGGAAAGACTTGGCTGAGGAAAGAGGAGCAGACGTAGAAAATAAGGAAGAAAATTCACCGGACAATAAGGAGAGGAAATATGGAAGAAGAAAGGCAGAAATATATGAAAGACAATTTGCAGAACCCAAGAACAACAAGAAATATAAGACAAAGAAATTGATGAAAAGAGAGAGATATGTGAGGTAATTTCAATGAACATTAATGGCCTAAATTCCCTGGCGAAAAGGAAGAAAATATTTCATAATCTACAAAAATGGAATGCAGATATAATAGCTATACAAGAGGTGCATATGAAAGAGAAGCAAAAATATCTGCTAGATAATAGAAAATTAGGAAATGCTTTTATGTCATTAGATAAGCAAAAGAAAATAGGGGTGGTGTTATAAAGGATTGGATCTCCGCTAAAGAAATTTTTAAAGATAAAGATGGTAGGACATTGATGGTAGAAATAGAGTTAGAAAATAAAAAGATTCTTTTGATAGAAATTTATGCTCTGAATGGCCCACAAGAACACTTCTTTCAAAAATTATATGATAATATTAAGGAAATGCATTATGAAGAGATTTGTATCTTAGGTGATTTTAATGCAATTATAGATAAAACAAAGGACTATAAAGGTGAAAATAAGAAAATAACAAGGAAAAGGGTATTACCGAAAAATTTTCATGATTTGGCAAAAGAGGCTAAGATCTATGAACCATGGAGAGAACATCATCCAAATAAGAAACAATTTACATTTTTTCTAACAGACATCAGTCCTGGTCGAGACTGGATATGGTATGGATGCCAAAGAAGCTTATCTCAGAAATAATTGAAATAGAAATTGAACCGAGCTTGTAGGCAGATCATAGTTGTATTAGGTTTAGCTGGAAAGGCCGACCTAAGACTCCAAGATGGAGTTTACAAAGAATGATCCTAAAAGAGAAGGAATTTAAAATTAAATTGGAAAAGGAAATGAAACTCTTCTTTGATGAAAACAAGGAAGAAGACACATCCCTACAAAACACCTGGGACACAGCTAAAGCATTTATGAGAGGAGTGGTGATAACTATATGGCGAATAAAAACAAGAAAAAGAAACTACAATGAAAAGCGTTAGAAATGGAATATAGAAACTTGGAGATGAAGCTACAAGAAGAACCAAAACAGAAAGAGATAAAAATACGAATGGACTTAATAAATCATGAAATAAATTTGCTGGAAAAAGAAGACCTAGCCCCAAAACTGAAAAGAATAAAACAAAATGTATTTGAGAATGCCAATAAACCAGGAAGATAGCTAGCCTAGAAATTGAAAAAGCAAGTGGAAAAAAGATGGATCACCAAGCTACAAAATGAACAGGGAGAAATATGTTATCAAGAAGAAATGAAAAGGAATATAGCTCAGAAATTTTATGAGGACATATATAAAGAAGAAGAATACGTAACAGAAAAAAAAGTGATAAACTGTTTCAAGAAAGCGAATCTTCCAAGAATATTGGAAGAAGAAAAAAGCTTATTGAATAGAAGTATAAATCTTGAAGAAGTGACCTGGGCAATAAACAAACAAACAAACAATAAGGCAGCTGGCCCAGATGCACTCCCTACTGAATTATATAAAACCCAACAAGAACCATTAGGCAACATATTACTTAAATTATTTAATGAAGTCCTGGATAAGGCAAAAATTCCAAAATCGTGGAAGGAAGCAATGATTACGATTATTCAAAAGAAAAAAACAACCAAAGATAGGAAATTACAGGCCAATATCTCTATTAAATGTGGACTATAAAATTTTCGTAACTATAATGGCCAAAAGATTCAAGAAAATACTACAAATTTATACGTGACTTCCTGCCACATAGACATCTTAGGAATAATATTAATATTAGGACAATTTTAGACATCATAGAGTATTATGAAGATCACAGTGGAGAACAGGTTAAGGTTAGGGTTATTATTCTTGGACGCTAAAAAGGCTTTCGATAATGTAAAATGGAGTTTCATTCTGCAACAAATTAAGTACATGGATTTTGGGCAAAAATTCCTAAATGTAGTATCAGCAATATATCATACACAACAAGCTAAGATATTGATAAATGACCATACAACAAATAAATTTATTTTGACATTAGAGACACTAAACAAGAATAATTAGGAAAGAACCGGAAATAAAAGGACTTAAAATAAAGAAAGAAGAATATAAATTACAAGCCTTTGCTGATGATTTGGTTTTTATTTTAGAAGATCCACAAAATTCAGGACCAAAATTGATAGAGCAATTAGAGGAATTCGGCTAAAAATTAATAAGGAAAAAACTAAAATATTACCAAAAATATGACAAATGCACAAAAGGAAAATTTAACAAAAATAATGGACATCCAGACATCAAATAAAATTAAATATTTTTTCGGCAAAATGTATAACCCTCAAAGAGGACAATTATACCCCACTAATTAAAAAAAATAACTGAAGATCTTAAGAAATGGAGCAACTTAAAAGTTTCCATTATGGGGAGAATTGTGTCTATAAAAATGAATGTATTACCAAAATTATTGTTTTTATTCCAAAACGCTCTGGTAAAATTAGAGAAAATTTTCTTTGATCAATTGGATAGCCTAGTATCAAAATTTATATGGCAGGAAAAAAAGCCCAGAATTAGACTGAAATTGTTGCAGGATGCTACTGAAAGAGGAGGATTCGGCCTACCGGATTGGGAAATATATTATAGAGTGGCCATTCTAACCTGGGTTAAAGATTGGATAAGTGTTAAAAATAAAAGAATATTAACATTAGAAGGATATAATTTACAGGCAGGGTGGCATGTCTTTTTGTGGCAGGATAAACATCAAATTCATGGTTACTTTCAAAGGCATAAAATTAGGCAGACCTTACTAAATGCATGGAATAAAACTAAATGCCAACTTTATGTTGAAATACCAACTTGGCTATCTACATTAGAAGTGTTAATGTACTCCATTTATTGCGTCGAGGGCAGATCATTACATATGAGGACTTATTAGATGAGAAGGGTAAGTTAAAAACAAGACAGGAGTTGAAGGATTTGGGATTTGAGATAGAATGGTGGGCCTATTTACAATTTAAGTTGAGGTTTAGTAAAGATATGAAAGAATGGGGTATTAGTAGACAGAAAACAGAATTAGATAAAATATTATTAGGAAATGATGAGAAATTGATTTAAAAAATTTACAAAATATTATTGGAATGTAAATTGGAAGAGGAAAAGGTGAAAAAAACAATGTTGGCCTAGATGAAAAATTTTGGATACGGCATAAATTTGGAGGATTGGCAAATTTTATGGGATATGAATAGAAAAATAACCTTGGCGGCATCATATAAAGAAAACTTACATAAAATGTTTTACCGATGGCATATTCCACCATTAAAATTGGCAAGAATGTTTCTAAATCCTGGAAATGCAACAAAGAAATCGGAACATACTACCACATATGGTGGAAATGTGAAAAAGCCCAAACATACTGGCTGAAAATTAGAAACCACTGCTGCGAGATTAGCCCTGGCCCAAAGATGGAAAAATAATGATATGCCAGAAGAGATGGAAATAATTAGAAAAATTTGGATGTGCATTGAAATGGATAGAGTAACTCAAGAATTAAAAGATAAAACTGAATCTGATTATTACAAAATTTGGGAGAAGTTTTACCACTGTTTTTTTAAAAAAAAGAGAAACCATGATTAATATTTATGTATATATGTAAATTTGTATTTTTTGTTATATATGCACCACGTTCATTGTTTTTAAATGTTTTTCTTTTTGTTGTTCATTAATAAAATTGTTGTAAAAAACCAGTCATAATATCTCATTTTCCCTTTAAACTAACCTTCTGTGACCTGATGTCCATTTGCTTAGGCAAATAATTTAAAATTAGGCAAATAATTTAAAATTGAGTTAGGTTCTCAATTCCTGTGGAAGAGCCCAAATTGAAAAGATCACTCTAAGACCCAGAGTGTCTTATATCGTCAGAATGTGACATCACATCAGATGTGAGAAAACATCCACTGAAGGGTTGAGAAAGCATCTTGTCGTATATCCTGGAGAGCTGCTGCAAGTCAGCAAGTAAACTCAAATCAAGTTTTCCTGGCATAAAAACATGGCTCACTACCACTACCCAGACATTATTAATAATATAAATTATGTCCTCATTGCCACAGAGATTGTTGGATGATGACTGTTAGATAGTCTAGTACAGTGAACCTTTTTGGCACTGAGTGCCAAAACAGGAGTGCGCACGGGGGGGGGAGCACCAGAAACCCGGCTGCGGCCCCGCGGGTGGTGTTGGGGGCTCCTCGGGGTTCCCATGTTACGCCACTTCTGCGTGAGCTGCATTGGCTCCCAGTGGCCCTCCGGGTGTGCTTCAAGGTCTTAGTTATCATCTTTAAAGCGCTCCATGGTTCGGGACCAGGATATCTGCGAGACCGCCTCCTGCCATTATCGGTCTCCCGCCGACCGATACACTCCCATAGAGTTGGCCTCCTCGGGGTGCCGCCGGCTGGACGGCTGGCGACCCCGAGGATGCGGGCCTTCTCATTGGGGGCACCCCCACTCTGGAACGAATTACCCCCGGAGATGAGGACCATCCCTGATCTCATGACCTTCCGTCGTGCGTTGAAAACTTATTTATTTCAGCAAGCCGGTCTGGCCTAGGGTTTTTTTAATTTTTAATCTGGTTTTAATCTTTTTTAATCCCCTTATTTTTAATCTTTGTAAGAGCCAACATATTTATTTCTTTTAATTTTTAAATATTGTATGTGTTTATATGTGCTTTTTATTCTGGCTGTCCACCGCCCTGAGTCCCTTTGGGAGAGAGGGCGGTATATAAATCTAAATAAATAAATAAATAAACCAGAAGAGTAGCTCCCCAGTGTGCATGAGCATGACAGGAATCTGAGCTTTTGGTTTCCGGCGTATACATGCACGCTAGACACCTGGTCTTCTGGTTTCTGGTGTGGATGGACAGGCCGGAACCCAGAAGAGCAACAGGTGACAGCTGGCGTGCCCGGAGAGACGGCTCTGCATGCCATTTCTGGCACGCATGCCATAGGTTCGCCATCATGGGTCTAGTAGGTGCTATAAGCCAGGGGTGTCAAACTTGTGCTATCACGGCAGCCTCAGGTGACGTATTGGGATTTTTTCCCCCTTCACTAAATCGGGCGGAGCCAGTACATGATGCATTCGGCCCATGGGCCATGAGTTTGACACCCCTGCTATAAGCTGTTAGAGGAAAAGATTTCATCTCTTGTCTTTCTCCATATCAAAAATATGCAGAGAGAAACTTGTGTAAGTTGGTACCATAACTTTAAATCCCTGAAGCAGAATACAGACATTGGCCAATAAAAGCAAGGTCTCTTTCCTATAGTTGCTGCAAATATCTAGAGCTGGAGGTTTAGCTCAGTACTCAAATTCTCCAAGCTTTAACACATTACCAGTGCTGGGCTGCATAGTCAGTTAAGGGCATTTCCACCTCACTAATTTCTACACCCCAATCTGTCAAAAATGGTTTGAAGCTGACTTGCAACCTTCTTCACTGTCACTGACCTGGAAACACCAAGGACAGAATGAATCAATCAATTTTTGCTTATAGCTGCTCCCAAATAGGAGAACGCAAAGAACAGTATTCAGTCTGTGTATACTCCCCTTCTACATTTTAAATTCATATTTAATCCACCAAGGCACTCTCGTCTTGTGTATGCCAACAAAACCTCTGTGGGGAAGGGAGAGAGGGAGAGGATTTGGGCTGATCCCTAGAGCTGTAAGTGGGAGGATACGATACTCTAATGGCTGTATAAGCTCTGGAAATAGAAAGAATGTAGACATTTTTGTGGTTCTAAATTCACTGTATCTGAATTACAAATGAATAAATTGGCTATGCTTGTGATAACTAATACCCAGAAGGCAGAATTAAAATTAAAAATACATCATCATATGTGCATTACTTCATGCAGTATTACCTAGAAGTCAATTCACCAATAAATAGCAGCTGTGAAAACAAACATTCCACTATTAAAATCCAAAATGCTATTGATAGGCACAGAAAAAGGTAGAAGCTAATAGTATGACCTATAACAGTGCAAAGTTGTCCGTTTTAGGAAATGAAAAGTCAGATGTATCAGTGTAGGATGCTAGATACCTCAGTTGATAATAGTACTTTTTAAAAAATAATAAGAAATAACAGTTGATTGAAACTGCATACAAGTCAGCAGTGTGATGAGACTATAGCAAAGACAATTTTTGTTTGCATCAATGGAAGTATAATTTCCAAATCATAAAAAAGCTCTTGTTCTACTTTATTTTGCTTTTGTAGTCTCCATTTTGAATCATGTTTTCAGTTCTAGGCACCACATATTTTAAATAAAGATTCAGAGAAATTAGAACAATTTTGAAAAGGGCAATAAAGCTGATCTATGAACTAGAAACTAAGGGCCTGACTATGTTTAGCACTGAGAAAAGACAATTGACAGAGGATGCAATAGCGCTTCTAAAATATGTGAAAAGATGTGACAGAAAAAATCCGGACCTGTTCTTTCTTGTTCTAAAAGTGCAGGACACACACACACACACACACCAAATTTAAGAGAAATGATAGCACAGTGGTTAGAATGCAGTACTAACAAGCTAACTCAATGCTCACTCCAGGAATTCGATTCTGAGCGGTTCAAGGTTGACTTAGCTTTCCATCCTTCCAAGGTCAGTAAAATGAGGACCCAAGTTGTTGGGGTCAATATGCTGACTCTGTAAAACCGCTTAGAGAGGGCTATAAAGCACTGTAAAGCGGTATATAAGCCTAAGTGCTATTGCTATTCAATTACTGTGTGTTTGTGTGTGTCAGGGAATCCAGCTGAATGTCAGAAAAAATCTTAAACATAAGGACAGTTTGATACTGGTACTGGTACCACTTATGTGAGTGCTGGGTTCCCCTTCTGTGAGATGTATTTACAGAGGAGAAAATCTTCTGCTGGAGACGCTTTAATCTATATTCCTGGCCCAACAGGGGATTGACTTGACTTCTTTCTAGAGGTAGTATTCTCCTGGTTCTGCCCGGTTCTGGAGAGCCGCTAGGAGCAACGAGCAGCAGAGACCGAACTGGTATTCTCCACTGCTCTGCAGGCTTTGCTGTTGGGCCCACCTGCCCGCCATACTCACCTTTATCCTCTGAATTTGAAGCGCAGCTGCTTTGCACAGCACAGAATAGTGCTGCGTGGCAGCTGCTGAAGCGACCGGGATAGTGCAGGCTTGCACGAGGTGAGTTAGAACGCCTCTGCGCCTGCACAAAGTGCGCATTTGGCGCACATGTGCTTGCAAAGTGTGTGCACGTGCACAAAGCGCGCCCACCAAGCCACGCCCACCGAACCGGTGGCAACAATATTTGAATCCCACCACTGCTTCATTCCACATCACTAAAGCCATTCAAATCTGTACACACTTCTAAATGGCGCAGTTAGAACTAAACACATGGTATTCCAGGTGATGCCTTATCAGTAACAATAAAATGGATATGTTCCTGAAAATGCAGACAGATCTACTGCTTACATTTTTTCTCCCTATATCATCCTGTTGATTTAAGTTTAGTTTGTGGTTAACTGCAATCCCAAGCAAGCTGCTTTTCCTGTTTACCATTGAAAGATCAGATAATTGTTCTCATACTTACGCATTTCTTTTATCTCCAGTACAAAACTTTGTATTGACCTTTCTTGCATATCATTTTGATTATTTCATCCTTGGTTTTCATTCTACTAAAACTATTTTGAATTATATATATTTTTTCCTCCTGAAGCGTATCTCCCCTATATGAGATGTCAGAATAATATCTAGCATCTATTTTTTCTAGGTATAATTCTGTACCTCAGGACTGGACACTACATTAATTGCCAGTAGGAAATTGTAGAGTTTACTACAATGTTACATATGCTGTGAAGACTGAATTAGTGGGAAGAAACTTAGAATATGCATTCAGAATTCAACTCTAAATTGTATATTTTAGTACCACTGGAGACAATAAACCCCCTTTTAAGGGACTTATAATAAATGTAAAAGCACTATTATTTTCTTCTGGCATTATACAAACCTAATATAGGTGTTTGTGACATTAAATCAATCTTTATAATACTCATACTTATCCTTCATGGTGCCAGGAAAGAATATACCAAATAATGTCTAAAATAAGTTTCTTCTCTGTGTAACTAGAGAGGCCATTTTACAGTAGTTAAATAATATTTATGCTGAGCAGGGATCTCCATGAATTATTCACATGCGCTAGCTTAAATAGTCATTTTCTGTACAACTCCACCTTTTGAAAAGCCCTTGTGAAGGTCAGATGCCCCCATTAGATGGCAGTAGAAACTGATGTTATATCTGGGTACCACTCCTGATCACCCATTTTGCTATTCATTTCCTTTCCTTCTAGAATGAGATAGTTTGTATTTTCAGAGAATGTGGAAACCTCTATGTTTCATATTTCTCATGAAGTTGCCAAAGCAGCAATTTCTAAATTACAGAGCAACCGAATTGTTCTTCTGTCCTACAAGTCATGTAAGGAATTGCCATTTATAAATTGCACATGTTGTTATGTGATGTTTTATTCATTATTCTATTTTAAATAACTCTGATTTTTGTTTTAATCAGGAGCAGGTTGCAATTGATTATTTTTCTCTGGTTCCGACACTAAATTGCTCTATATTTTATATATCTTAAGACCACGTTCTAATGAGAAAACATATTCCAAGTGGTGAACAATTAAAATGAAAACAAAACCTTCCACTGCATTCAAAGGACATTAAAATAATGAAACCAAAATCAACTGAAAGCATTTTCATATTAAACCTGAATTAAAAAGCTATGGTGGAGGGAGAAAAAAAACATATTTCAAAAAGGGGAATAATAATTATATATCTCCTAAATATTAAGAGAGAAACCATTTCAAAACAGAGATGCCATTTCAAAACAGAGATGCCACTGCAGGCAAGAATGAAGGTGAAACAAAGACCTCATAGACTTTGAGAGATTGAAATGATAAAAAGGCAGAGCTGTTTTGGCTAAAAGGGGTCTGGCTTGGCAGCACAAGCCCCTGCTTTTGGGAAACTAAGATAGGATGTCATCAAGAGGCTCAGGCAGCTTCCTAGACCTGTTTTCCATCATTTCTCTGATACTTTCTATGATTTGAATTATTCAGCATCTACTTTTGTGCTATGCCAGCTGTGACTGCATTATTAATTCCATTAGCCCCACATGAAAGGGGTAACTTTCCAACAAACAAATTAAAGACAAGGGAATAGACAAGATGAGAAGAAGTGGATGCAGTATGCAGATAAGTTGAGTGCCTTTGAGCATAGAGGCATCTTTGCTGAGATGATCTGTACTGAGAAGATGACCTCAGAATCAGTTCCCTCCTGTGCTAGATGCACGCTGCTTTCCACATAGTACATAAGCAATATTAGTTCAGGTGAGTTTGGATATCAAAAAGAGTAGTTCAACAATAACTGCAGAGAGGCATTGTATTTATTAGTTAATAATTATTACTTACAAATTCTAGCAATAGCGATTATGGGTTGATTTGTTCATAGAAGATATGAGCAAACGAGGAGGAAATCTTTCTTCTTCCAGTTTGAAAAGCTCATTTTTTCACCTGCAGGAGAGTTTTCCATCACAGGTAATTAGAGAGGTTTGAAGCTGCAATACTTAATAAATACTAGTTTTGGCCTGATTAAACTCAGACTTCTTTTGGGGGTGGGGCAGGGAAAGTATTTCATGTCAGTACTGATTCCTGATTGACTGCCTATACAAGTCCATGCAAGACTTGAGAAGTGGTTCATTCCTCAGCTTCCAAAAAAAACCCCAACATTGGTTTCAAGACTATGGTCAGTGCTCCTCTCTCCAGATACGTTACGCAATCACAGCTGTTAACGTTACCTTGTTCAGCAAAAGGAGCCACAGCAGCTAATTGGAAAGAATGACCTTGGGGAAGAAATAATAGAGACTTCGCCAGTTTATAAGATTTAAGATGTCACCTCCAAAGGAGCTTATTAAGGATTTGTAGTGGTAAAATTTCCACCTGAATAAGGAGCCAAAGAGATTGGAGGCAGATGAAAATATATATATATTTTATCAGCACACACAACTACAGTGATTATTGGGCTCCCAGACAAAAAGAATGCAAAGAAGACCTGAATAAACAGGAGTATAGGATATATACCTTGGTTTTGTTACATAGGAATGATAAAAGGAAATATTGTAAGTCATACAACTAGAACAGGGGTGCCAAACTCACATCGTCATGGTGGCATCATGTGATGTATTGGGACTTCCCCCACCTTCGCTAAACCGGGCATGGGAGTAGCCAGCACGTGATGCATAGCCTGGGAGCCAGGAATTTGACAGCCCTGAACTAGAACATAGCATCTGTTGATACTATGGAACGACAGCCAGTTTGGTGCAGTGATTAAGGTACCAGGCTAGAAAATGGGAGACTGAGAGTTCTAGTCCTACCTTAGGAACAAAGTCAACTGGGTAACCTTGGACCAGACGCTCCCTCTGAGCCCTAGAAAGCAGGCAATGGCAAACCACTTCTGAAACAATGGGAAATTTAGAAAATGTGCTGTTACCTGTACCATTTCAGACAAATGGTTGTCCAGTCTCTTTTTAAAAATATCCTGTATCGGAGCACTCACAACTCCTGGAGGCAAGTACCCGAGGGCAGAGCTGTGGGCCCTGAGGGATGTCCCCCTCTCCCTTAGATGGCCTTCGAAGCTCTCTAAGACCTTCCGTAATGATGGATCCTGGGATCCGGAGCGATGGTGGGACCGGGGAAACCGGGGAAAGCATTGTAATCCAGGGGTTGTTAAATTTTTAATGGGGTTTTTTAAGGGGGAAAGGTCCAGGGCGGTTGAGGGAGACAGCCCGCACGGAATTGGGGGCAGCCGGGCCGGCTTGCGCGCCTGGGGGGCCTCGGGGGTTCCCGTGTCGGGGGGGCAGACAGAGGGTGGGCAGCCGGGGGCCAATTTTATTAGCACGGTGACAGGGAGAGGTAGGTATGCGGGGGGTAGAGGGCCATATCCGGTTAGGTGATCGCGCTCCCGATGTTTACAAGCGGTAGCGCGCTCCGACCCTCCTTACCCATCCTGTAGTCCTGGTTGTCCAGAATCTCAGACCCTGAATACCCGGCTGCTGTTGTGCAATGCCAGGTCCGTGATTAATAAGGCCCCCCTGATCTTTGAGTTGGTTCAGGAGGAGGCCGCGGACCTGGTAGGTGTCACCGAAACCTGGTTGGGCCCAGAGGGAGGTGTCCCTCTGGTTGAGATGTGCCCACCAGGTTTCCTTGCATTTCACCAGCCTAGGGCTCAGGGAAGGGGTGGTGGGGTGGCGGTGCTTATAAAGGAAGTCCTTTGTCCTAGGGAGGCCACTGTCCCTCAGACGGCTGGCTGTGAATCTCTTTTTGTGAAGTGGGGGCAAGGGGTTCAGATGGGTCTTTTGTTGACGTACCTGGCTCCCTGCCACGTCTCATCAGCCCTGCCCGGACTCCTAGAGGTGATAGCCGGGCTGGCGGTTGAGACCCCCAGGCTTTTGGTCATGGGGGATTTCAACCTGCCATCGCTCGGTGAAACCTCTGGGTTGGTCCGGGAGTTCTTGGCTTCCATGACGGCCATGGACCTGACCCAGTTAGTTTCTGCTCCCACTCACATAGGAGGACACACGCTGGACCTGATTTTTGTCTCTGGGCAGTGGTTGAATGACTGTAAGTGCGGGGATTTAGTCATTACTCCCTTGTCATGAACAGATCATTCCCTCCTTAGACTGGACTTCTGTTCCGCCACCCCCCACCGCAGGGAGGCGGAGCCACTTAGATGGTTCCGCCCCAGGCGCCTAATGGACCCGGAGCGGTTCCAGAGGGAGCTTGGGCCATTTCCTGAGTCTCTGGCTCTCAACTCGCCTGGAAACCTGGTGGCCACCTGGGATGGGTTGGCCGCCGGGGCTCTAGACCGAGTTGTGCCTCTGCGACCTCTGACCCGGCACAGATCCCATTTGGCTCCGTGGTTTACGGAGGAGCTACGGGAGATGAAGTGCCGGAAAAGACGTCTAGAGGGCATTTGGAGGGCGACTCGTTCTGAATCTGACCGAACACAGGTAAGATCTCATATTAAGACTTACCTTGTGGCGATAGGGGCGGCGAAATCTTCGTATTTCTCCGCCCTTATTGCGTCGGCAGGAAATCGGCCTGCCGCCCTGTTTAGAGTGACCCGCTCTCTGCTCGAACCGAGAGCGCGGGATGACCTCTTGCAGGGTAGAGCAGAGGAGTTTTCTCGATTCCTGCATGATAAAATTGCTCAGATCCGGGAGGGGCTTAACTCCAATTGGATGGTCCCGGGGGAGGTGACCGGGGCAGGTCTTGTGAATGTTATTTGGGGAGAGTTCGATCCTGTGACCGCCGAGGGTGTGGACAGGTTGCTGGGGAGTCTGAATGCCACCACCTGTTTATTGGACCCGTGCCCTTCCTGGCTGGTTTCGGCCGCCAGGGAGACGACACGAGGCTGGCTCCAGGGGATTATCAACGCTTCTCTGAGAGAGGGGTCGCTCCCGACCGCCCTGAAGATGGCGGTGGTGCGGCCCCTCCTCAAGAAGCCTTCCCTGGATCCAGCTGTTTTAAATAACTTTCGTCCAGTCTCCAACCTGCCCTTTGTGGCGAAGGTTGTTGAGAGTGTGGTGGCACGTCAGCTTCCTCAGTACCTGGAGGAAACAACTTACCTCGATCCGTTCCAATCGGGCTTCAGGCCTGGGCATAGCACTGAGACGGCATTGGTCGCGTTGGTTGATGATCTCTGGAGGGCTCGTGACAGAGGGTTCTCCTCTGTCCTGGTCCTATTAGATCTCTCGGCGGCTTTCGATACTATCGACCATAGTATCCTGTTGCGACGGTTGGAGGGGTTAGGAATTGGGGGAACTGTCTTTCGATGGTTCTCCTCCTTCCTCTCCAACCGTTCGCAATTTGTGTTGGCGGGAGGGGAGAGGTCCACCTCTAGGCCCCTGGTTTGTGGGGTGCCTCAGGGGTCGGTTCTCTCCCCTCTTTTGTTCAACATCTATATGAAACCGCTGGGCGAGATCATCCGTGGTCTTGGGGTGAAGTGTCATCTCTATGCAGATGACACTCAGTTATACATCTCCACCCCGGACCACCCCAACGATGCTGTGGGGGCTATGTCCAGGTGCCTGGAGGCCGTGCGGGATTGGATGGGCGGGAACGGGCTCCGGCTCAACCCATCCAAGACCGAGTGGCTGTGGTTCCCGGCGCCCCGATATAGCCAGTTGACTCCGTCGCTGGCTATTGGGGGGGAAATTTTGCCCCCCACAGAGAGGGCTCGCAATCTGGGAGTCCTCCTGGATGTGCGGCTGTCGCTTGAACACCATGTCGCGGCCGTCTCCAGGGGGGCATTTCATCAGATCCGTCGGATCTACCGGTTGCGGCCCTTTCTGGATCGGGACGCCCTGCGCACGGTCACTCAGGCCCTTGTCACCTCTCGCCTGGACTATTGTAATGCCCTCTACATGGGGCTCCCTGCGGGGAGCACCCGGAGACTCCAACTGGTACAGAATGCGGCCGCGCGGGTGATTATGGGGGCGTCACGTAGCGCCCACGTGACGCCTCTCCTGCGCGAGCTGCATTGGCTGCCAGTGGCTTTCCGGGTTCGCTTTAAGGTTCTGGTTCTGACCTTTAAGGCGATCCATGGCATTGGACCAGGTTACCTACAGGACCGCATCCTACCGGTGATCTCCAGCAGGCCAGTGCGTGCACACAGGGAGGGCCTTCTCCGGGTTCCGTCGGCTGCCATGTGTCGCCTGGCGGTCCCAAGGGGTAGGGCCTTCTCTGTGGCGGCCCCTGCCCTCTGGAATACTCTGCCACCGGAACTGCGTACCGGCATGGACCTGAGGTCCTTCAGGCGCGCGTTGAAGACCTGGCTTTTCGAGCAGGCCGGCCTGGGCTGAGAGAGGGTTTTAATGTGTCTCCAGTAATTTTAATTTGGGGGTTTTAAGGGGGTGGGGTGGGTTTTTTATTCGGCCAAATATCCAATTTAATCTTTTTTAACTTTTGTATTATTGCTGGGGTTTTAGATTGGCTGTACACCGCCCTGAGTCCCCAGGGAGAAGGGCGGTATAAAAATTAAATAAATAAATAAAATAAATAATAAATAAATTGTTCTGTCAGGAAATTTCTCCTTAGTTCTAAGTTGTTTTTCTCCTTGATTAGTTTCCATCCATTGCTTCTTGCCAAAGTATCAGGAATCATCGCTGATTTGAAGGCACCAAAAAACCCCTCTCTTCCCCACAACCTATGAAATCTTTTTACTTACAGCGCCTCTATATTCCCCTAAACCAGTTCTCCTCAGTTTCAGCATGTTTAAGATGTTAAGATGTGTGCACTTCAGCTCCAGTCTTAAACTTGCTGAGGTTGAGAAATGCTTCTCTCAATCAATAGACTCTATTACTGTCCTAAGTACAGGTACCAACACCCTGTGTCATAACAACAGCATATATACTGCCTCCCTTCACACCAAAGAAAAGACAACAGTCTGGTTTCAGTTATCTATCCCTTTTTCCTCCAAGGTCACCTCACACTGCCAACTTGTTTCTACTCATCCTAATGCCGCATACAAAATCACAATACTTGTTATTAAACCTCCACACAGCAAAGAAGACTGACATAGCTATGTTTTTTTCTTTTTAAAAGTAGCTGCCTGTTCCGAATGTTGATTATGCAAAAAGATTCCAAAGAGTACTGCACAGAAATATATCAAACAGCCCAATAAAATCTAAACTAAAGTCAAAAATATATTTATTAGTCCTAGAGAATATAAATGAAAAGCAACAGGTAGTCCTCGACTTATTACCACACGTGCCCAAAATTTGTGTTGTGACAATTGTTAAGTGAATTTTGCCCCATTTTACAACCTTTCTTGCCTCAAGTTGCTAAGTGAATCATTGCAGTTGATAAATTAGTAACCCAGTTGTTAAGCAAATATGGCTTCCACATTGACTTTGCTTATCAGAAGATCGTAAAACGTGTTCTTGAGACACAGCAATGGTCATAAATATGAACCAGTTGCCAAGCATCTGAATTTTGATCACATGATCATGGAGATGCTAGAAAGTCATGTGTGAAAATGTTTGTAAGACTTTTTTTTCAGTGCCATTGTAACTTTGAATAGTCACTAAATGAACTATTGTAAGTCGAGGATTAAGATATATGCTAACAACAGCACCAATCGGTCCAGCACAATATTGGAAAAGAGAAACCTTGTTGTCAATACCAGATTGGGAGTCTAAAATTAGATATTATGTGGCAGTGGAAAAATTTATTGGTTGGAGATGCTATCTTTCATACCTGGGGCTAGCCCTACCATAAAATACAGTAAAGTAGTTGCTTCAGATGCAAATTCCAGAAGGAAACAGAATTGTGCTGGAGAAGAAAACCTATCTTGCTTGCTTATTTATTTATATCCTGCCCTTATTTTATTTTATTTTACAAATAACTCAAGGCAGCAAACATATTCAACACACATTCCTCCTAATTTCTCACGACAGCCTTGTGAGGTAACTTGTGCTGAGAGACCACGATGGCACAATGTCACCCAGCTAGTTTTCATGGCTAAAGCAGAACTTGAACTCCCAGTTTCCTACTTTCTAACCACATAGATGAAACTGGATCTCCAAGTCTGCTGCCTCCAGTTGGAGTGGGAAAACTGCAGCAGCACTATTATCCCAAAAATGCTTTTCAAGAGGCAATTGGTCTTTCTTGGGTTTTTCCCCCCTGAAAATATTTCATTCTCATCCAAGAAGCTTCTTCAGAACAGTTCTTAAGAAACTTCTTAGAGGAGAAGGGAAACATTTTCAAGGAAAAAGAAAACCAAGAAAATGCAGTTGCCTTTTGAAAAGCATCTTTGGGACAACCATAACCTGGATGATTAAGAATCTTCACAGCAGCACCATTAATTACTTCAGGAAATCAAATCAAGATGGTTTTCCTAAGCGGGAGCCTTTTCAGCCTCCCACCCCCTGTGCAGAGTATAATTTAATTAGTTGTTTAGCAATAGCACCATTAGGAACTTTTAAAAAGATACTGCAATCTGATTTGCATGATCTGCTTAGAAAAAGCCTTGGCTTTTACTTTTTTCTTCTCTTGCTTCTTAAGCATCACAGCTAATCTATTTTTATCTTATTGATCTCATTGTTGTCCTCCTCTTCCTCCTTTCCCATCTACTCTGAAGAAAAAGATCAGACTTTTCCATATAATGTAATTATGTATAATAATAATAGGTAACATTGCTTCTATGTTGTGGATATCTTCATATTTCCCTTTTCTCAAAAGTGAAAACTGTCCCCAACTGAGATCTAATTCTGAAGACTCAGATTATAATGATAGGCTATCATATTCAAAGCCTACATCCATTATATTCTAACCCCATAAGAAAGAAAAGAGTTTTGTAACGATGAAGATTGAGATACAGCCACCTCCACCTATTTATTATGCAACCGGCTTGCAAAATATGCCTTGGGGCTTGTAATTTTTATGGATCTCCTTTTCTAGCTGACAGCTTGAATGAGGGCCAACACCTAATCTTTAAGAAACAGCTCACAACAAAGGTCCTTTCCTGACATATTGAAGTACAAACAATTTAGTTTACATGTTATAGATCCAGTCTGTGTAGTTAGTCTGATTCTACTGTACTATATGTGCTGTATAAATTAGTATTCCATAGTCAGATTAACTATACTTACAGTAAGCATGTTGTGCAAATAAGACTTTTTGTAAATAAGGGCTGCAACTTTTCAGATGTAGATAAGCTCCGGATACTATCACTCCCAGACCAAAGTTCAGAGAAAATAGTAATAAATTAGACAACTGTGGCTTGTTGGATCATTGTTTCAGAGATATTTCCTTACCTAAACTGATAAACGGAATGACCACGGGCAAGTAAAAATACAATGGGAGCAGGAGCAACTTTTAACTTCCTTTCAGCTTCCTCATTGCCTTTGTTTGTCAATGGGGGCAGGGGGCAAGGGAGTGTTGGAAATCACGATCAAGTAATACTGCAACAGCTACAAGATTGTGAATAACGGTAATCTGAAGATCTTTGACATTTCAATCCATGGGTTTTGCCTGACTGAAGGTTACATTGGTTGCCCTCTCCCCTCTTTGGAAGAGCTTTATGGCTCCCCCTGCCTTAAGAAAGTTCAAAACATTCTCAAAGATCCATCTCATCCTGGGCACCCTTTTTTTGAACTATTACCATATGGCAGATGGTACAGATTAATAAAAACAAGCACGAATAGGCTGAAAAACAGCTTCTATCCCAGGGGAGTAGCTCTTTTGAATTCTACTGTATAGTGCAGTGTTGGTGTGCTGTCGGGGGTTTTTGGTTCAATGTGTGGAGTGTAAAGGATGTGTGTTTGTGTTTATTTTCATGGTCATGGTCATGATGTGCACTGAAGATGGTGTTTGATTTCATTGTACGAGGTACAATAACAATAAACTAAATTAAACTAAACAGACAGGAAAGTGTTGGAAGAAGTGTCCATCTGGTTCAGTTCCAAGTGGGAATAAAGACACTGGAAACATGGCAAGTGCTTGGAAATATGGTTTTAATGGTGGACAGGACCACATGCCTTGGAACTCCTGGGTGGAAAGGGAAGACATGCTGAGAGTCCCTTGTTTTTATGCCCTCTCTGGGCTTTGAACTTGCTTCCTATTCCTGTGACAAGAAATATATCCTGATTGGTTGTCAGACTCCCATGGGGCCATGCAGGAGTAGCGTGGTTGAATCTTGCTGGGTGATGCCATCTTCCCAGGTGCCATGTGGTGAGATGGGTAGAGGGCTAATTCTATCACTCTGGTGCTAAAGGAGGGGGCGGGGAGCTGCTTTGTCTTTAAAGATATGCTTCTCCTTTTCTCATCCAGGGAAATACAATACTCTGCCTTTTTAATATTTCCTAGAACAGGGGTCCCCAAACTTGGCAACTTTAAGACTTGTGGACTTCAACTCCTGGGAGATGAAGACCACAAGTCTTAAAGTTGCCAAGTTTGGAGAACTCTGTCCTACAATGTTTCATTCTTCTAGGAGAAGGGTAGGTGCTAACCAGGGGTGGGATTCTACCAGTTTGCCAGAATCAGTTAACATTCTAAGCAGTCCGGTTGTTAGAAGAAATTACTGGCCTAATCCTGTACAGAAGGCAGGAAGGAAACATTCTGGTGTTGCTTACAGAAACTGTCTCTCCGTTAACCCTTATTACATTCTTGGCAGGGCTAGACTTCCTGTCTCAGGAACATCTCTGGAGTTTTTTTCCCCTCCTTTGCTGGTACTTTGCTTGTATGTGGAGTGACCATTCAAAGTTACAATGGCGCTGAAAAAAGTGACTTATGACAATTTTTCACACTTACGACTGTTGCAGCATCCCCAGTCATGAGAGGCCAGGCGAGGAGATGCGTGCCTCGATGTGAGTGATGTTGAGTTGACCATGCCCAGCCAGTCACATGACCACCAAGCCATGCCCACCAACTAAGCCCGCCCACGGAACTGGTTGTTAAAAAGTTTGAATCCCACCCCTGGTGCTAATTTTCTACAAAAGTTTTAGCAGTATATAGATAACTCACCCAAAGTAATCTGATCCCTATCTCCATCTCTGACTTACAGGTCTCCAAAACCATAAGACAATGATACCACAGTTCTCTTGTCTCTTAGAACGGTTGCAGGAACTGGGCTTGGCTACTCTAGTGAAGGGAAGGACCAGGGGAGACATGATAGCAGTCTTCCAATATTTGAGGGGCTGCCACAGAGAGGAAGGGGTCAAGCAATTTTCTAAAGCACCTGTAGGCCAGACAAAGAATAATGGATGGAAACTGAACAAGGAGAGATTTAACCTGGAAATAAGGAGAAACTTTCTGACTGTGAGAACAATCAACCAATGGAAAAAGCTTGCCCTTGGAAGTTGTGGGAGTGCCATCACTTGAGACTTTCAAGAAGAGATTGGACTGCCATTTGTCAGAAATGGTGTAGGGTCTCCCGCTTGGCTTGGGGAGTTGGACTAGATGACCTACAAGGTGCCTTCCAACTCTTGATTATCTGTTATCTGTTAACTTTGGCATTTTTGAAACTATCTTGGATTACATTCTTTAACTTGGAGATCATTTTAAATATAGAATTAAAAGAGGAAAGCAATTTGTTAGTAAAGTTACTCAGTCACAGATGTTTGATAGTATAGCTGCTATCTCAGTTCTCTAAAAAGACATCTATGCTTATGTGAGAACTCCAACTTTTTTGAATATGGAGATTCTCAATCATCCAGCTCGTGGTTGTCCCAAAGGTGCTTTCCCAAAAGACACTTTTATTCGAAAACATTTCACTTCTCATCCAAGAAGCTGAAGAACAACGGACACTAGCTGTATTCTCAACCTATTTAATCGGAGTTCTGAATCCAGTTTTGAATAAAGTATTGAATACACTGGATAATAATTAGCCTGCGCACCGCATATTTTATAAACTAACCCAATATGGAATGAGGTTACACAAACACTAGATAAGTTTAGGTGGGCAAACGCAGCAGATGCCAGACCTCAAAGAGCCACGGTTAAGGACATGTGGAAGCAACATAAGCCACCGCGCAGCATTTAAAGCGCTCCCTCAGCGGGCGAGGTTGGCGCACGTGCAAAAACCAGGCAGATTCTGCAGTAATAGCCAATCCCATCCGAGCAGACGCTCCTCTACACTGCCTTTCTCGCGACAGCATTCCTCCTTGGAGAGGAGGCGTAGCGGGAAAGGTGGGGAGGGGAATACGGGAGCGGGAAAACCGGCAGGGGAAAAAAAAAAAGAAGGCGTGTCCAAAAAGTTCGCCTCTTTGGACCTGAAGCCCAATTAGCGGCGTGGCCAAATGAATGGCAGCCTTTGAAAGCCAACCGGAGGAGCGGCATAGGCAGCCCTGTCAGAGCGCAAAGCGGGCCTTCTTACACGTCGAGATGGAGCGCTCGAGTAGTTCCATCAGGCACGGCTCCAACCCTCTTGCCAAGAGTTTGCAGGGCCGCCGTCGGCTCTCGGCGCCGGCTTCGGCAACAGCCTTGAGCGGCGGAGTTGGCGCGGCCGCGCGGCCTGCTGTTGGAGGGGCCCTGGTGGATGTTGCCGAACGCGACGCCTTCGAGAGAGGGCAGGTACCCGGCTGCGGGAAAACAGTTGCCGGGGCGGAGGGGAAGCGGCATGGAAGAGGAGTGAAAGTTGTCGGGAAAAGCGGAGTGGTGTGCGCGTGTGTGTAGATGGCACAAGGGGGTCCGAAAGGATCAGGTGTGGTTGGAACTTTTTACCAACTTTTCAGCTACTTTTGCACACTTTCGGGTTTAATTGGCGCCTAACAAACTTACACGGATTTTTAAGTGGAAGGGGACTTAATTTGTCATAGGAATAAAGAAAAAGTTCGAGCTTGGATGGAAATAATTCAGTATTGATTAACAACTTCGCTTTCAATCCTTCCCTGCCTCTGGGGTGTTTTGCCAGTGTTATTTTGGAGTCTGGTTGTTACCAGACCCCGTCTCCTAACTAAAGGGCGGGGGAGGACTTGGGTAAAAATATGGTATGGAGGGAGCTTTTGGGAAAAAGAGTGTTTATTTTTTAATAAAAATCGCATGATTTTTCTTACCTCTTAAACAAATAGCTGGGCAGAGAAAGCTTGTACTGGTAATCCTTGGCTTACGACCACAATCGCGCCCCAGATTTTTGTTGCTAAATAAGAAATTTGTTAAGTGAATTTTGCTCTATTTTACAACCTCTTTCACAGTTGTTAAGTGAATCACTGTGATTGTTAAATTAGTAACACGGCTGTTAAATGAATCTGTCTTCCCTCTTGTTTGTCAGAAGGTGACAAAACGTGATCACATGACCCGGGACATTGCAACAATCATAAATGCAAGTCAGTTGCCAAGCATCTGAATGTTGATCACGTGATTATGGGGCTGCTACAATAGTTATAAGTTTGAAAAATGATCATAAGTCACTTTTTTCAGTGTCTTTGTAACTTCGAACAATCCTTAAATGAACTGTTGTAAGTCAAGGACTACCTGTAACTCCTTAGTGCAGTGGATTCATTGCATGAGAAGGGGGCTGGAGAAATGGATGTAACTAAGGAGACAATTTTTAAAAATATTTTTAACCTACCTAAGAAGGTTAACAATACAGCATTAACAGTGTTTATTTGTAGGCATTAATGGATGTGGTTAGAAATTATTGATTAGCAATAATACTTGTGTTGTTCAATTCTGAAATACTATAACTATTCATCTGTTGCTTCAAAAACTCAAAAAGAGGCCTATGATCTCTTGAAAATCAGTACTAGATACTGTTGTGATATGTAGTGAATATATACCACCAAGATAGGCAGTGTAATGAGCACTAATAAACTTTCCTATGCTATAGCTGATATTGTTACTTATGAAAATTAGTTTCCAAAATGGTGAAATGTATGCTTTCCAAATTCAGAAAAAACTTTGGTGGGCAAGTTAGGCCAAGGTCAAACCACACAAGAGAGTTTTGTGGACCAGAGCACAAATATATACAAGTCTGTATGTGAATGACCTACTTCTGGCTAGCAACAACTGGTAATAATAAAAACAAAAAGACAGATTGTTTATCAGGAGATCTTTGCCCTAAGTCTTTTTTAGGTTGAGAGTGTCTTTGTCAAATTTTCCAGGTGGCTGGTAATGGATTTTGACAGACCAGATTTGGAAAGACAGAGTGGGAGTAGAGGTTACTCTTGTTTTGCAGAACAACATTTCATATAACTGATATTTCCCCCACCCATTCCCTTATAAGAAACTGTTCAGAGTTTGTGTGTAAACAAAAAAAAATGAAACCACCTTATACTTTCTATTCTCTTGATACATAAGGTAGTATGCTAGTCCTGATGGCAGATCTGCTAAATGGAGGAACCTCATTCAGAAGGGTTGTGCTATAGTTATATGGCTTTTCTTGTATTATATATCTTCACTTTTTGGCTCTTCAGCCTTTGAGCAAAGGAAATAATTAGTGAGAGACCATAGAAAAACCAAAGACGCGTGTTGCCTTCTAAAGATTAATACAAAACCCAAAACTAGATATATATTATAAATAAACTACAAATAAAAGCTTTTCTATAGGTGTACAATGCTTTGTTTGTTTTGTTTTCTGGGACTTTGTTTCTCTCAACTAAACAGGTATTCATTTACAATGCTAACTGTGGTAGAGAGCTGGCAAGAATATTACTTATACCAGGAAAGCTGTTGCTCATGTCTCCTGTTAAACATTCTCATTTTCTTTTAGAATACTTAATTGTAAAGTTGCAGGATCAGGAATCCCAAACCAGGTGCTCTTTAGAGTTATTAGAATACATTGTTTATCATCTGGCACTTCCAGCATGGTGTTTGACTGTGCTGGTTGAATGTAATGATAATCCAACATGAATTAAAGCATCAAGCTAACAGACCATTGTAGTGGCTAAACACCAATTTCTATAACAGCCTTTCTCAATTTAGGAATGTTCTTTGGGAATTCTGGAAATATTGATCACAACATACAGAGATTAAATCTCGTTGTGGGAGCCCATATTAATAACCTACTGTGATATATGAAGTTAGCTGTTCTGTTGGCAGCACATCTAACTGCTGGAAACAAGCTGATTTCCTTGGCAATGATTATTAATTCCAAATAACAAATATGTGAGGAATTTGATATGTTTGCTGTGACATGTATTGTGTTTATAACTTGTGATATTGTTGTTGTTCAGAGACCCACAGAAGTGAGCCAATTCTCTTCGGGCATCTGGGAAGGTAAATTGAGTGTTGCTGAGGACTGTCTTTATTAAATACATGTATGTGGCCTGGTCACCAGGTTTGTGAACCATTATATAATTTTTTGAAGCTTATATTTATAGGATTTCTTCCAAAATAAATGTTATATATGAGATTTTATCTCTCTATTTTTATATATTACAATTTATTTAATTTATATACATATATATTTGCTTCTGAAGGAGCTCTAAAGTATGAGATAAACGTTATAAGAGTGAATTTAAGCAAGGATTAAGTATGGGCTGACTTTTTCATGCTATAGGTACATTTACTCATGCTGGTCTTCATAAATATTGAATACACATGGATGGTCATGCATTAAAGGGGAGAGGTTACCTGAAAATGCACACAAATAGGTAGGATAATCTTATATGTAGAAGCCATTTCTAGGATAGACTAATCCTTTCACCTTTCTCACAAGGGAAATTAAAATATTTTAATTTATTTTGCCAAGTACTTTTGAAGATTTTTTCCCTATTAGGAAGACAATAGTTCTTTGCTCTAGATTTATCTAGACAGATGCACATTCTGTCTGGTAGATACCCAATGTGTTATATCCTTTGCTATTTCAGCATTAAAAGAACCATGATGGATTAAACTATTGTTAGTTTTCCTTAAATTTTAGTTTTGTAAGTATTAAATTTAAACAGTTGTTTAAATGGATGATTTCCT
Source organism: Bungarus multicinctus (assembly GCA_023653725.1). Taxonomy (NCBI): domain Eukaryota; kingdom Metazoa; phylum Chordata; class Lepidosauria; order Squamata; family Elapidae; genus Bungarus; species Bungarus multicinctus. Next base: position 23,869,013 of record CM042836.1, on the reverse strand, counting down.
GCATTTGGAGGGTTTTCATTTCATCCTCTACAATATTGTGAAGTCTTGATTGGCATTATTGTCCCTAAGCATTTACTGCCCTCTTACAGAGTTCTGCCAGTCCCATTTATTAGCGAGCTAACCTCAGTGAGGAAGATAGAACATCAGCTATAGTATATGTGAATTGTCTCAGGATGCAGCAGATTGAGCACACAGTCTCTTTAAATAGAGAAAGCAATGAACATCATACGGTATTACTTCACTGCCTTCATTACTTCTGCACGGAACAATGTGGCATTGCTTTTTCATATTATGAATCACTTCCTTTACTAAGATTTTAGAGCGAAGGATTGAAACAATTTATGATTCATTATGGACAATAAATTAATAAATTAATTTCTGAATAAATTGGTCTTGGAGTCTAATGTTGGGGGAAGTCACAGGATATTTATAACTTGGCAACCACTTATGCTGTTATTTGGATTCTTTAGGGCTTGTAAATATCAAGGAAGTCAGCAAGGTTTATAGAAAAATTTGGACTGCCTTCCTACTCAACACTTGCTCTGCCTAAATGCTTAACTTGGCCAAGATGAGACTGGCCCTTTGAGGAAGGAGACATTCTGTTCTCCTTGCAGATGGATTACATTTACCCAAAAGATTTATGAGATTGTAGATCAGCTTCAGATACTCCATTTACTGGAAAGATCAATGAGAAGGCAGTGACCTTGCAACTTCGGACCCAATTGAATGATATTGATTGTCTGATTGCCAACTGAAAAGGGCAGTTCCAGTATGTTACTGTCCACTTGTTTTATTGTATGGGTGAATGGGAGAACAGTCCTGCTAGTTCATTCTGGTGGCTTTCAGTATACAGTATCAATGTGAAATTGCTAGGAATTTCAGAGTTTTGCAAAATTCTGAAAGTTGCTGAAATTCAACTCAACTATGGTCTATTCCAGGAAGCAATCAGTATACAACGACCATAATTCGATCCATAACTTTGGCAATTTCTTCATCTTCTAATGTTTCATCTTCAGGAATTTCTGATCCGGGGTCGTGTTTGATCGCCACCCGAGTATGTGTTCGTGACCAGATTCAAAAATTTTGAGAAATTTTTTGATCGGAACCCGATTTGGTGGTGATCAGAAGTGTTCATGACCAGAGATTCTACTGTACTAATATTTTGTCTTAAGTTTAGTAATGAGCCAGATGAGAAGAACAAAGTAGTATTACATTTGGACAAGATGGAGATAGTGTTGGTAAATTGAGGTTTTGCCTGTTTGTGGATGGGGTTTGTGAGTACATGGCTTCAGAAAGAGCAGTTACATAATCTGGAGGTTCTTCGTCCTCCGGTGTCACAGATTCTCAGGTCAGGTTCATAGTAAGGAACATATTTGCACCAGCTGATACCCTAACCCCAAGCTTTCCTAGGCTTGTTGGACTTGTTGGCAATTATGCATATCCTGGCTATATTATGCATTAACTATTGCAACATATACCACATATTGCCTTACTGTCTAGAAGCGTCAATAAGTGAAAGATGCAGCAGCTATGCTACTATGCTATTGCAAGGTACCAATTTTACCTGAAGCTTGTATTCCATTTGGTTTCAGACTGAACCTTGAGAAATAGCATAAAGAAACAAACAAATCTACATTCCTTAGCTGCAAGTTGCATTGTTTAAGATGTTGATATTTCTTTAAGTTGATATACCACCAATTATTAGAAGTTTACAATAAACAAACACTTTTAAATCAAGACAATAACAGTTAAACTAACAAAACATCAAAGCAAGTAAAAACCAACAGTTAACACTACAAGATTCCTCGACTCTGCAGGGAGTGCATTTCAGAGATTTGGTTATGGCAAGAGTGAAAGCTTGATCCAGAGTCACCATCAGATGTGTGAGCTGCAACATTTGCAGATCTTCTCAATACAGTGTATATAGAAAGAGATGCTATTTCAAGTAGTCTTAATCTAAGCCATACTGGGTGTTAATTGTAATAAACAAGACTTTGTATTCTGCTCAGAAAATTATTGGCAGCTAGTTCTGTTCTTTATGCCTAAGTAAAATACTGCATGGGATTTTCTTATTTCTAGGAATAATCTGGTTGCTGAGTTTTATATCAATTGAAATTTCCACATGCTAAACACAAGCAGTCCTATTTAGAGCAGGGTACTATAGTCAAGTCTAAAATTTAAACTACAAACTGACTAGCCTAGAGATTGCCTTTCCCATTGTGAACTTTCCTGGCTTTAGCTTCTCCAGGCAGGTTACTTAGAAGATATCCCAATTGTTAGACAACCTTATTTTTGGTATGAAGGATTATATTCTTGGCTTTTCTTATATTGTTCCTGGATTATGGAATGTGCTCCATGGACGTTGCATCTTTGACTCCAGGCTTTTAATTATAGATTAATGTTTGTACTTTATATTTTACTGTTTCAATATATTGTTAATGGTATTTGTCTTTGTTCATTAGAATAGAAAAATAGGATATGTAGTACATTGAATATGGAGTTAAAAATAAAAGTCATCTACAAATAAATCACAAGGTACTTCATCCAAGATGGTGTCTTTACTTAAATAAGCAAATATTAGTTGGCCAGCAAGGAAATATACCAAAAGAGAAATGCCTTTAAAAATCAATTGATCAATTGATTAGATTGTAATTAACTAATTTGAACACCAAAAATTAATTATGAAATATGGCAGTGGTCTGAATTGGGAATTGATATACAGATGGCACAGGCTTGCTAAAGGACAATTAAGAGCAGTTTCATTAAGGATAAATGGTAATATTCTCATAGTAGTATTTTCATTTTTTGTGAGTTTCACCACATGTGAATATGGTAAATCCATTACATGTGAAGATAAGCTATTTCTTTTAAGGCTTATAGATTCTGAAAACTGAAGTTACAGCTTCTGATAAAAATAACTCCATTATTGTGACCACTATTGACAGCCATCAATTTGTGTTCAGAAGATAATACATTAAATATTTATTATGGAGAAATAATGCTGCTTTTAACAAACAAAAGAGGGATGGGAGGGAAAAACACCTTAGGGTTTAGTGCTTTTTTCCAGCACAGATAGCTTTATGTTTTCTAGAAAGTGCATGGGGTTACTTTGACTTTTAAAAACAGACCAATAAAATGGTTTTGGAGAAGCTAATACTGTATCATAAGATGGGATTTATGTAGTACATGCGTTAAATATGAAGTATTTGTTATCTTTGATATGAAAGAGTGCATTGCTCACTGCGCTTGATGGTGATAGTGCAGAACTATTACAGGTACACTACCAAGCAGATTTGTAACTGGTCAAATTTTCAGCACAAGGAATACATAGAAAAGAATCAAAATGTGACTAAGGGCAGTTTTATATTGAAGTCCAAACTAAAGGAAACAATTGTGTAATTTCATCTTGTTAGAGCATTTCATTTAATTAGAAGGCCTAGTGAGAGGAATACTCTGTAATTCAAAATTTAAAGGTTAAAAATTAAATATTAGGTTCTCACATTATGCTAGAAGCCATAATATGATTAGTTCAGCTTTAGCTTTATTATATACATATACATTTTTTCTGAGAACTCAAGGTGGGCGTACTTAGGGTCTCTCTACAATATTATTGTTCAGAGATTGGTTGGGCTACAAGAATATAACTGGTGCAGAATAACATAATGAGCTCTGTGGTCAACTGGTATCTTGAATTTAGGATACAAGTTTAATAACTATTACAGTTATAGCTTTCAGAGCATAATATATTGTTTAGTATTAAGTGTCTTTATATTCAACAAGCTATGTGTAAACAAATCATGGCTTAACATGATTAATGAATTTCAACCATTAAGCATCACAATTACTCAAACAAATGTGCTGTTAACAGAGCCGTTGAGCTGGATAGCATCTATCATCTTGTCAGGTGCCTCACCCCAAATCCCAAAGCAGATGAAAAAGACCAATCAAAATTGAGACAAAAGCACCTCCAAGAATCAATTGATCAACACCTCATAGGAAATAACCGTCCACCAACCAACTCCTCTAAGATCATATCTGATGCAGACTACAAATGCTACAAGACAACACCATCCGCCACCCCTGCCCTTTCTAAGGAAGCCTTACAGAGAAATGGAGTGAAACATCTGCCAGAAGCCGGCTTAGTATGTCAATATTAATCCCCTAAAGTCTGGAGAATTTGACCCGAAAGTATGCACAGTACAGCAAATCTGGACCATCTTTTGTTCCAAGAGTACATAACCTATTGTGTTAAATTGAGTTATGCTCAATTCATGGTTTTTACCAGATTTTTGAAGATGATCTTGAATATCCCTTGGCTGAAATGAGAATATTGTAGTCATGAAAGAAAGCTACATTGCTATAATTAATGGAAGAGTGGTTATTGTAGAAAAAAATAAGACCAAGCCTGGAATTTCATGAATTTCTATATGCTTCTCTACAGAATTGTGAATTGCAAAATTGGAGCTGCCTAGAATCACTTTATTGTGAGATTGGCGGCTATATAAACGCAAGAAATAAGTAAATAAATAACTTTTAAACATGCTGTTGGTCACTTATTTTTAAAAATTCAGGGATATACTGTTTCTCATACAATTTTTGGACAACTTGTTCAAAAACTCTCATGTTTCTGAAATCTACGATGAGCAAAGAAAATAAGTACAAATAACTTTCAGAATGGAGACAAGTATGCGAGCAATAGCAATGATACATATGTTTCTTTGTTACACATTGAAACTAGGTTGTATTAGCTAGAGCTTGTAGTAATCGGTCTTTATACTTCTGTATTTGATGCTAAATGTCAAAATTTAAGATGATCCCATTTTTTGTGATAGTAGTTAACTAAACCTGCCTTGTTCAAGCCAGGTGAGTGTTCGTTCCTGGTCACACTTATTGAGTGTCTGGTGGTAAACATCGGAAAAATAGAAGACATAGCAAATGCTTTAGAAAATTATTGAACACTGTTTTTTTCATAATACAATTTAAGATTTCTCTCCTCTTTTCTTCCATTATTCTTTTTTCCCCTAGAATAATCGTTATATGGGTTTTTACTTAACCCCTATAAATTCTGCATATAGCCATTTGGAGTTGTCTAGTAGACTCCAAATGTATTTTTCCTTCCTGATTCTTTTTTCATTATTAATGAAACATTAATGTCCATGGTTCTGATTTACATAAATAAAAAGCAGTAAGTGAGTCTGCTGATTTATTGATTAAAGGTCAGATCCTCCTAATCGCTAGGATTTTCTGGGTTGGTAACTGAATAGACAGATTTGCTGCTCATTACATCCTTTTTTGAGCAAGTATCCTTCCTTGACATCTGTCATTTTTTCTTTCAGAGAAAGGCCATTGAAGAAAATATGGTGACTAGCACAATGCATTTTGATAAGTAGCATTAAAGAGGTTTTCATTTCTTGTCATAAAACATAAGCTAAAAGCCAATGGCAATCCTGAGCAACAGAAGCAATATTTGGGAGCTGTAGGCATCTCTGCTATAACTTTTTTCTTAAAGCTTGTTTTTCCCCTCAAATATAACGTGTAACTTAATAACATTTTTAATGTTTTTATTTGATTTGTTTGATTTAAGCAGTGGAATTCACATACTGTTGGCATCTGTTCCCTGACAAGTTAATCCTAATGCTTTTGAAGGAAATTAAATATAATTCATGTTCATTTGTTACAGTCTTTTCTAATACCTTTGTTTTAGAAGAACATTAATCATCTGGAATATTTTTGGCAGGAGTTTGACTTTAGGAAAAAATAGAAAAAGAAGAATTCAGATAGGAATATGGTAAAGAGAATATATCATTACTGTTTAAAAACAAATTTTGGTTGCTCATGTATGCTCTATTTGCTGTATAGAGAAACAGTCTTCATGAGATTAGTGCTTTCTAATTATTTTGAAATGTCTCCCCCCTGTAAATTCCATTTTTAGGATAAAGGTGTCTGAGGCATATTCCCTAAAAAATGCAAGTAGCTAATCCTAAATAAGTGTAACATTAAAAATAAAACTAATGGGATTCTGTCATGTTTTTATATAATAAGGGTCCCATAAAGATAATATATGGCATTATATAAACAATACTCATATATAAATAAGTATTGTTTATATGACGAGACAGAATAACTGTTTTTAACACAATATTGTAATAGTGAAAAGACATTGTAGAGAAAAAAAAAGGAAAGAAAAACAAGCCACTGCAATAGGCAAAAAATCATCCTGATTATGCAACCTGCACACAGTAGGGCCCCTTTGTTGCAAAGCATTGTCTTAGGAAGAGAATCAGTTTACTAGCAGTTGTTGAAATTATGGGCTAAGATTGGGAAAGTCAAATTATGGAATCTCAATGGGCTATACTGGGCCTGAGAATATTTCTTAGTGTAGTCTACCTTATAAGACAATTGTGATGGTAGAAGTGTTATGTGTATTATTTGAAGTACTGGATGAAAGGAAGCAAATAAATTGAATAAATAAAAGCAGTTGCGTACTTAATATTTGCTTAGATAACACGTGCTGAAATGTAGTAGATAGCTGTTTTAAGTTGTAAAATTACAAAGCAATGATTAACTCCTAGCTTTAATAGGGTTAATTAATGGGAAAAGGTCTATTAGGAGATATAATCTTGAAAACTAAACTCTACCTCCATGTTGGGCACAGCATGCTTCTAAATTCAGGTGCAAGTGAACAGGTGCAGAAAAGTGACACATCTCTCTTTCCTTTACAAGTACCCCAGAGTTAGTGACTAGTGTGAGAAAATATTGGAGTAAACCTTGTGCAACAGAAGTTTTCTTAAGTTCTTATTTAAGAGTTTATCAGGCATTTGTTCACGTATAAGACCAGTGGGATATTTACATTAACATTTGAAAACCATGCATAATATATTGAAAAATAAGCATTTTAATATTCATTTTGTAATACATTATGTGCCTTAATATGTAGACAGGATAAAGTAATTGATGAGATAGTGCTGCATGATGGATCTGTCAAGTCCATAATGTCCTCATGAATAAGAGCTGAGTGTTCTATCTCAGACCATATATTCAGAAACATGCAGAGGATTTTGCTCAGTTTACTAGGGAATTTTCAAGCAAATAAGTGGCAAAGGAAAGATACATACAAACATGCATGCACACACACGCACAAGAAATCAAGTCCCCAAAAGTCCAGTAAGCTTGCCTCGAGAAAGAGTCCAAATCCAAAACAGCAGGCACAAGAGTAGTCAGGCAAAATCCAAATATCGCAGCAGGATCATCAGCTGATCTGTATCCAGAATCACAGTCACAAGATTTCAAGACATCAGACCAATGGAGTCTAGTCTAGGTTAACTAAGGGTTGTTGCCAATGGATAACTCTTTAAAACAATGTTTATTAAGAAGGAAAATATATTTGGATTGCAGAGCTTAGGAACCTGAAAAAACGTAGGATTTATACCAATCCAAGAATGCCTTCAACCCTAACACAATCTTCCAACAAATAAAATGCCTATATGCATGGACATTACAGGTGGAATAACAGAGAATAGAATAGAACAGAACAGAATAGAATAGCAAAGTTGTAAGGGACCTTGGAGGTCTTCTAGTCCAACCCCCTGCTTAGGTAGGAAACCCTACACCACTTCAGATATGGTTATCCAATCTCTTCTTAAAGAGAAGTGTTGGAGCATTTACAATTCTGAAGGAAAGTTGTTCCTCTGATTGTTCTAACTGTCAGTAAATTTCTCCTTAGTTCTAAGTTGTTTCTCTCCTTGGTTAGTTTCTATCCATTGCTTCTTGTCCTGTTTTGCAAGCTGAAAAACGAACACAAATATTAAAAAAAAATCACAAAAGCAAACAGAAAACTATAGTCCAATCTAATCTATTAATTTTGGAGTTGTGAATAATAATTCACTTTCCGTTCCAGACAAAATTAAATTTTCAGGTGTGCTTTTGCTACAAGTTGCCTTTGGCAACATTCTGTGATTACATGTTCTTAATGCATAGTGTAGCCTTCAGTGTATTTAAGTGGCTACTATTTTAGAATTTGGCAGTCAACTTGGAAAGTCCCCGTGTGGATCATTTTCTCAAGAGTGAATTAATTTGTCTTATAAGATGACCATTTCTTGTTTTCCTTGCTGGTAAGCATAACAGTATCCTTCTTGTTTAAAGTTGTTGCCAAAGAAGAAAGATATTTTTTCCATAAATAAACGTTGGGAAATAAATAAATCAGGATTCATTCAGAATGTAGTAACAGAAGTAATAGAAGCAAATAGAAGCTTTCTTTGTGGAAGAATATTTTAAATTCAGGGGAATTTTTATAGTTAGTATGGGACTTTGAAAAGAGGAGGCTCTTCATGAAAGAGAAGGAGTTGCTAAATCCAAGGCTAAAAGGAGGGGGAATAAAATTGTAATTCACAATTTGCATGCTGTCAAGTGGACAGTAGGCACTAATAGAATAAAGTTTTGTTTATGAGCCATACTTCACATCACTTGCTTTTTCCAATACCTAGTGGGCTTTCAGTAAATTTTCATTCCTGGCTATTAGAAGACATTTTTTCCTGTTATCAGCAGCCTCACTACTTGTGTTTTGTTGAGAGGAATGCAAAGTGATACTTGATGAAAAGAATGATCTGCTTTTAACATGTGCTAGCATGCACATAGATTGATAATGAGTTGTAATGGTCATCTCTCACATTTGCCTTTCTAGTTCTTCCTGAAATATATTGGAGTATTTTGTAAACCTGATTTTAAGGAAAGTTACCCAAATGCATTATGCATTTGCAAGGAAAAAATACTCCTGGATCAGACTGCCCATTTAAAATGAAAAGATTATAGTTTGTTTTATTTTTCATTCTGTTGTGGTTTCAAATACTGCTAGACACTGTGCGGGATATTTTTTAAAAGCAAAAAAAGTCATTTTTAAGAATTGTTTAGTAGTTTTCCCTATTTTTTATTGTATAAGGTGAATTTGAAGCATTTTTGCAGACACTGGTCTTTGGGCCTTCCAAGGAAGGAAGTTGTGTCAAGAATTTTATTCTTAGCTGCAGAGAAATAAATAATCGTGGTTCTATTTGTTTCATTAGACCATTTAATCCAATTTCTTGGCATATTCTTAGTTCTTCATTCATATGAGATGGTTCTTCCTTCTTAATTTTGATTGCAGGAAAGTCTCAACTAAAAAGAAATTTCATGCCTCTTTTTCATTTGAAGTTGCCCATCTGTAGTTAGACACAGAGTGTCTAAGTCCCAGCAGCCAAATCCATTAGCTGGGTTCATCCCTTGTGCTAGTATGACCTGTATACGTCACAAGCAATGTGAATATTCTGCTCAGAGTTTAAATACTTTTCTGTTTCCTCTTAAAACAGGGTTCCATTAATCCAAACTGATCCTAGTCTCCTAAATCAATTGCTGTAAAGCCTTGATAAGAATGTGCCATATTAATTGTTCCCTTTGGTATATGGTATGATGAGAAATGTGTATCTTAAAAACGATACTGCAAAGACTTTCAGCTACAAGTAGATACTTCTCTGTACAGATTAACAACAATTGTTTAGAACCGCAGTGCAGTTGATCTGCAACTCCTGCTTTTCTTTGTAAATTCATCCATGGATGAAATTGCAGAAGAGTAGAAGACATTTCTCTCTTGCTTTGCTTCATCCATTCCATAACCTTTATCATTCTTTAGATTGGAAAGAACCTGGCTACTGAGTCCTCTCCCTCGAGGTAAAGAAAAAGACTTGACTCTTATTTCCATATCTCATAACTGACAAAGGGCAACATACTGGAATTGGAAGTGATTTGAAAGTTGTTCCTTTTTTTGTTTCCTCTTAAGAGATGGAAAGAAATAAGTATTGTTTGAGAAGAGGTTTTCCTGTAAATTTTGCAGATTAGCAACTGTAGAATGATAAATAAATGAATGATTTGGGACTGTTTGCACGTTCTTATTGGGCTAGTTGCCAACAATAATACATCTGTATGATATGGTGAATATGTCAGATAAGAGATCAATGCATTAATGGCTTATAATTTCCAAAGTAACCTGGCATTTATGAATCATTTTTCATCATTGTCAGTTTTTCAAGAAGACCATTTCTTGCCAGCAAAAAGTAAAAATGGAGAGGGAAAGCAGAAGAATTAAGTCAGTCAGAATTTTATAGTTCTATATTTTATCAGATAAATCAATTTCTGATTTCTCTTCTCCATAGTTCAAGAACAATTGAAACACAAATTTTATAGATTTGATAAAATGTACTGCTTTTTCCAATTCTTCCCCAAATCATATTGAGGAAAGGGCTCAGTGTTATAATCATGGTAGAATAACTTGTATTTTACTTTCAGTTCTGAACTCATGACAGGAAGTAATATCCAAGTTCCTAAGAACTGATTTATAATTCGTATTTTGCTGTTTCTCCAATTTGAAGCAGCTTATATGTCATTTACAGGCAACTATCAGTCCTGCTTATCTGCCAATCAATTTTCATTCAAATAATTGTGCCAGTGACTTAGAATCTGATAGTGTTATCTGTCAGAATCTGACAGCCTATTCTACAAGCTTGATTCCTAAAACTCTGGTGCTGTCTTGCTCTAAGATGTGGTGCTGCTGCCTAGAAATATGCCTCTAACCCATTTATTTAACCATGAACATAAAGTTCCACCAGAAAATACAATAACTCAAGAATCAACTCAAGGCTTTACTTATTTGTCCAGTCCTTTTGGTAGTTTGTGCAAAATTTGATAGTTTGTGTTGCTGAAATGGCACCATTATTTTTAACATCTGCTGTCCAATCTTAGCCTTTGTGATTTTTATTATTTTTAATAATTTTTTAACATGTTATCTGTTTTATAATCTTACTGTATGCCACCTAGAATAACCTTTTGGGGAGATAGGCTATATAAATTTGATGGATAATTAATTAATTAAACATTGGGATGTTTCTTCATAAAATAACCCTCCTATATAATGTTTTGGATCAGCCTGTACTGAGATGAGATTTTTCGCTTCTATTTCTGGAGGAGTTGGCTGTTGGCCAATTGAGATTTAATTGTGAAGGAAATTGCATATCCACCCAAACCTCCATTCAACTCAGCTTGGCGTGGGCACTGTGGAAGCTTTCTGCTCTTGTTCAGTGTTATTTGGACAATTTGTTCCTGTTTGCTGCACATTGTAGCTTTCAGCTATGCTTTTTCAATAAAGAAAATTTGAGGTGGGGGACGTTGTTGAATACCCTAATACTTTAGTTAAATAATCAAGTTGAGGTTGGTAGTCTTTATAAATATATATTCTGTATTACTCTTTGTGTACATCTAGCTGGTTTCAAAGCTGTTGAAGCTTTTTCACTGTTTTAAACTTATGGAATCATAGTGTGTTTCAACTCTCTTCTGAATAACAAGCACAAAATATATACTGTCGTCTTCCCTGTGATACACATATTTTTGGTTGTGAGTTACAGATTCATATAATGTACATATATAACAGTCTAAATTTTTCAAAAGCTTTTCTTTTGGGTAAGGTATTCCCCCCCCCCCCTTTAGCTTTTTATTAACTTGTTCTAGTTATGACTTGCTGACTGTTTCTGCTTGAAATAATTTTCAGATATTGATGTTGTGGATTGTGTTAATTTTGGCTTTAAAGACTGATTAAAAAGTAATATGCTTATAATCAGAATAAATGAAACCGTGTACTGTAAAAGTATCTAATAAACAAATATGCGCTCTGTAGAAGGTACCAAAAACAGAAGATCTTACATTCCTCTGTGTGTGTGTATGTGTGTGTGTGTGCGAATTAACATACATATTACAAGTCATTCAAGATTTAAACATCCTTTTTTTACATGTACATTAAATTCAAGTAATTTCTGATTTGCAAGGTGGAAATTCTATTTCATTTATTGCTGCAGGATGATAATAATGGAAATATGTTGTTAAAGAAAGATTAAAAATAGGTTGTGCAATTTGTCTCATTGGCAAAGTCTTATTTACTAAATTGTGAGAATAAATAGAGATTATTACCTTTATTGTCAGAGTACAACATGTGTACAATGAGATTGGCTGAGCCTCCCTTCGTGCAACCCTCCACCCAACACAACTCACAGTTAGGACAGAAGTCCCTAACCCAGTCCCAATCTTATTACACTATGTGACCATGTTGCAAAATGCTCTGGCCCTGCAAGTCTATCATACTATGTTGACATGAAGTTATTTTCTGTTCAGAAGTCTGACAGCCCACGGGTAGAAACTGTTCTTCAGCCTGTGGGTGCGGCTGGCTATGCTTCTATATCTCCTACCCGATGGTAGGAGAGTGAAGAAGTGCTGACAGGGATGTGAGTCGTCCCTGAGAATTTTCCTCACTCTTCTAAGGCAGCGAGCCCTAGTGATGTCATCTAGTGCAGGAGTTGCTAACCTTTTGGACCTCAGGGACCTCCAAACTCATAATTTTAAATCCCAGGGACTACTAACCGGTTCTGTGGGCATGGCCTAATTTGTGGGTGTGGCTTGGTGGTCGTGACTGGCTGGATATGGCTTGTAATAAATATTATAAATTTTTATATAAATATTGAATTTACCCAAAATCAGGCAAAGCAGGCAGGCAGATTGAGTTGCTGACAGAATCATTCAGTGATCTATCTGCCATCGGCTAGCTCAGTCTCTCAAATTTGCTTGCTGTGAGTCTGCACTGAATTTGTTTGCAAGCAAACCTTCAGTCCTAAGGGAGGTTCGGCTGTACTTAAAAGCAGAGCCGAAGATCTAAAGACTAGCTAGGAAGCAAGAAATCCAACCATTTCCTGCTTTCTAGCTAATCTAAATCTCCCGGCACAGCAGAACAGATGATGGTTGGAAAAAGGAAACATAGCAATTTAGCAGGCAAGTTTACTGGGTAAGGAGTGAGTAGGCGGGGAGGGTTTCCGCAGGCCATGTGGGTGGTGCAGCCTTGTGTTTCTGCACAGCCTGGATTAATTGCTTTGCGGGGGGGTGCTCTGGGGTGATTTCTCTGCGGCTCACCAAAATTTTCTCACAGCCCACCAGTGGGCCCTGGCCCACCAGTTGGCGACCGCTGATGTAGTGATATCAAGGAACAGCCCATGATGTTTTGTGCTGTGTTCACACCCTTTATAATGTCTTTTAGAGGAAGCAGGCTTTCCATTTTTGGGGGGTGAGGAGGAGGGCTAGTTCCTAGATCCAATTTGTTTTTGTTAAAAATAAAATATTAATCTCAAATCTTCCAGTGGCAATTCTCAGGTATTAAAAATAGCACCCAAAACTTTTTAGTCAAAACTATTAAAACACATGGAATTGTACTGAATTGTACTGAATTTGCTTGACATATACAAAAATCATGTTCTTTTTGGCTAGGGTGAGAGTCTGAATCTTTCCTATCATTTCTAGATTTTTGGGGGTGGGGGTGGGGGGGAGAGAATGACTTAGCATTTGATGAGGGAGAGGAAGTAGAAATAAGCAGCCATGTGCAAATTTTCAAGACTGCTTTTGCAATCAAGTGGGAAATCTGTACAAATGGGAACAGAAGAACAACTTTAGGGCATTGACTCTACTCAGTGCAGTGCAAAAAAATTGTATTCAGTAATTAGCAGAGCTGTAGGTCCAAATCATTATGTAAAGTTCAGTGGGATAAGAGGAATTAGCCCCTGGGAGCTTTCTTAATGTGAAGACAAGACTCCTGCCTCTTAATTGCAAGTGCTTCCCCCACCCCCTCTACAATTCTGCTCTGTGCTGCTTCAAAATTCCAGCTTCCTATCTTTATTTCAATTTTCATCCAGTAACTTTGAAGAATCTTTCATACATTTCTGTGTTTAGTCAAGCTCAGCTTCCAATGTGATTTACAAGTAAAATCCAATGAGCCTTTTTGGAAATTTGCAGCCGTGTATGAAATCACTATTGGCACTTATTAGTTAGCTGTTGTGGTTTGTTTTATTCAGATTACATGATCCGCATTCTGTTTACACCATGAAAGTGAAGGCTTTCGTTGGGGGAGTGAGGACAGCGCTATATTGGGAGTTAGGATGCTGATCCAAAACAATCGTTAGAGCATTTAGACACAAGGCCTGGTGCAGCTTTGCCCGAGGCTCCCTCCCTTCAGCTTCAGAGGCCGTGGAATTTGATGGGAGCGAGGGGGCGTGTTGAAAGAGGCGGGAATTACTACTTGACAAGTCAAACATTTCAGCGCCTTTCCTGACGGCGACCAAGACCGCTGGGTAACTTACGAGGTTGTGAAAGAAGCGTGTTTGCTGTGACAAACGGGGCGGGGGGAAATCCGAAGGGATTTACCCTTCGGCCTCTGAAACCTAGAAGAGTCACGAGCGCGGTCTCTGAGGAGAGTGCCCGCCAGCGGCACAAGCCCCTCCACCCCCTTCTCCTTTCCCGCCAGCCAGTGGCCATCCGTTTGCGTGCAAAGTGGTTGATGTGGCTGAGGCGGCGGCGCTAAACCGGGAGCCGCTCTGGCGATCCCTCCAGGCAGGAAAATCCTCCCTCTCCCGCGGGCGCAGCAAAGAAAAAAAAAGAAAGAAAAACTCCTCCTTCCGCCGGGTCTGTGATGGGCCTCGCCTGGCGGTGGCTTCTGCACGGTGCCTTTGTGCCGCCTGAGCATCTGCTCGGAGGAGCCCTCCCTTGTCCTTCGAGGGAGGAGGCTGAGGCTGGGCGGGAGCGCCAGCGCCTTTTGTCATTCCGAGCACACAGGCAGACTCGTCCTCGCTCGCTCCGGCGCTGCGCCTAGCGAGGCGTCGCAGTCCAGCCGGCGTGGAGGGTCGCCTCCTGGTCGCCCGCACATCCGCCACCTTCCTACTGCCTCTCTGCAAGCCCTGGTCCGGAGGGAAGCGCTTGGCGGAGGGACCGAACATGTCTATCTCAGCGCTGCGGTAGGAAGATTGCGAGAGAGACCCGCCCCGCCGGCCGGGGAGGCGCGGGGCGGCGGGGCCCGGGCGATAGCAGCCCTCCCACCATGGAGGTGGGCAAGATGGTAAGGCTAGGGTCATGGACCAGGAGAGAGGGGCATCCTCTCTAGGGGACCGGTGGCCATGGAGCGCAGACTATATGGCGTTTGAACTCGCCCTGCCTGTGCAGGTGGGTGATCTTGGGATGCTCTCCCAAGTGGGACATAGACAGAAGCTTTGAAAAGGAGGCAGGTCAGCTAAGCTGGCTACAGGATTCCCAGTTGAGCTTCCTTTTCATGGAAAGCCTGGTTATGACCGCTGAGCGGGTTTTCTCAGCACTTCCGCGGCGGTTCCTTTGGGCCCTGGATCAAATCCAGGAAACCCTGCTGGAGCGCTCTGCTTTCTGTTCGTTGGCACTGGAGAAGGGACTTAAGAGCTTGTCGCTTCCCTTCAATTTCCCAGAGAGAGTTTGAGGGAGGTGCTTGAACCAGGGTTGGGATCACTCACCTTTTTAATTCTCCTTCCCTGTAACATTTTTCTCTCGCTAAACGCCAGACTAAAGGGCAGTTTTTCCCCCTCTTTATAACAGAAGGGTTATCTTGGTTGAATAACTTATCCATAATCATTCCTAGCACATCCACTATCATCCTTTCCCACTCTTTTTGCCAATGGACTTTGGCTAGAGAGGGAAAAGCATTTATCTTTAGATAGATAGATAGATAGATAGATAGATAGATAGATAGATAGATAGATAGATAGATAGATAGATATGGAAAGGCATGAAGTTTGTAAGAAGTTTGCAGTTTGTTTCTATAGTGGAAGATTGCCAGATGCCTTCGTTTTGAGACACAAGGCGGCTGTGGAAAAATAGGGAGTATTCTCTATATTCCCAAGAGAATATTTTCTTCCCTATGTCCCCAAGCTATAACCAAAGTCAGGCCAGTGCGGATTTTGGGACACAACATGCAAATACGGGTATTGAGATCTCCCTACCCTCTCTAAGAGGAATGGGAGGAGAGTCCTGCTGCAGCTTTCTGCAAGGATTGGAGCTGCTGTTTCAAACGCTCTCAGACACTTCTTGGGTTTGTGGGGAAAAGAGTGGGGGGTGGGGCACAGGGATATTTTTCTCTCTTGCAATCATAGCACATAAACCGGAGGAATCAGAACTGCTCAAGCAACAAAAAGAAGGCACGTTTTATAGCATTGGAGGCCATTCATGTTGTCCATCACAATATACATGAATTGTAAAGATTACTGATTGGTGGTTAGTGACATCATACTATTGTGGTAATTAAAACTATACTCCTAATTAATATTTTAAGCATGGTGTTGACTAGGCAGAAAGTGTCTTGGTTAAAGCCGAATGAAAGTGAGTTGCTGGCATGGTAGCTTCAATGGATTACTTTGGGCAAAAAAACCTGATGCATTAAGAGGAAGTGGAGCTAATGGAAAAGCATTGTGCTTCATATTCTACTTGCACATTCTGATATTTTCAAAAGGCAAAAATACTTATTAAATGTAGAAGATAGAACTTAATATCTGTTGCTTTCTGGATATTCTGCTGTAGTTTAGTAATGCTTCCCTCTTACTAGCTGTATAATAGTAGCATTATCAATATGATTCTCTTAAAGCAATGATCTTTATTCGGAAGACAAACTCTAGCTTGTCCTGATACACAATACAAATTTTTAGCTTTATAAAGTCTAGGTGCAAGCTGCAAATTTTTGGATTTTGGAATTCTGGTTTAAAAAACAGGTGGATCCTATAAGCTGACATCACAATGTAACACAGGAACTTACCTTAGCAACAGTAAGTCACTTGACTAATAGGATGTTGCAGTGTGTGAGATCTTTGCAGTGAAGAAAACATATTTGGCAAAGGGATGCCACAAACGTACTTCTCCGTTCCTATGTCTTGATTTAATATGTATATGGACATAAGGAGGAAGATATCTGTTTTTGATTTAATAGCTGGATATTATTTGAAGTAGAGATAATACCTCATTTAGCTGTTCAGGATTTTGTAGTTAGCACCAATGCCTTAAAATCTAAGGAACAAAAATAGATGGCTGGCTTGTCAATGTAATTTCCTTAGAGCATCACAGTCTTAATCAGATCATGATCATAACTACAATGTTATCAGATTTAGACAAGACATTTTATTTATATATGGCCACCCAATATGCGTGACTCCAGGCAGCATACCAGCCACAATTTAAAATCTAAAAAAAAACCCAGCAACCTCTCCCCTGCAGCTGTGACAGATAAAATGGAATAAGAAATTTGATCTGCTTTATATCAGTTCAGGGCCCCCAAGCCCACTGACAAAATCATGTCTTCAGGGCTTTTCAGAAAAGTAGCAAGGGAGAGGAGCAGTCTTATCCCCTGGGCAATGATGTTCTACAAGGAGGGAGCCAATACAGAGAAGGCCGCTTTTCTTGGTCCTACCAGAAGTCACTTCCTTAACAGATGGAACGTGCAATATGCCCTATCTTTCTACCAGGGAGATGTAACTGGGAAGAGGCGATCCTTCAGATAACCTGGTCCCAAGCCATATAGGACTTTAAAGGTGATAACTAGCACCTTGAATCATATGTGGAAGCAAATTAACAATCAAAGCAGCTTCCGCAGAAGAGGTAACACATGCACAAATCTAGGCTTGTGCAAAACTGTGCAGCTTGCTGCATTTTTGAGCCAACCAAAGCTTCCAAATACTCTTCAAGGGCAGCCCCGTGTGGAGCACATTACAATAATCCAAACAGGAGATGACCAGAGCCTGAATGACTATGAGAAAGGCCCATTGATCCAGGAATGGATGTAAGTGTGCGCAACATGTCAGTGTTGTCAATTTTAATCCTTCATTCTATGATAATTTTAATCTTTCGTTCTATGCTCAATAGCATCATTTAGTACCATTATTCAGAAGTTGATACTAAATCTTCAGATTAGGAGCCCTGAACCTCAAAGGTGGAAATAAATATGGGAGATGATTTCTCTAATTGCATATTTTTTTCTTAAATTTACCATACTCTGGATGAAGCAGAACATAAACTGTTGGAATTAGGGGGAAAAACTGATATAAGACTAGATTTTTTTTTGCTTTAATATATAGTAATAGAAATGTAAAAGAAAGAATAAAAATAGTATAATACATATACTAGCTCAGTTTTAAACACAGCATTGGACCTTAATCACATGGAGTAATATTGATTAGTCCTTCCATTAGATCAATAAAGGACTAATCTATAAATAGAAAGTGAATCCATATCATCAATCCATTATTGTAAATGTAAAGTAGTACTGTCCATCAGATACAGGATCAGACTTCATCCTGACATCCTTCCTAGATCTGTCCATACTTGTCAAATTATCCTAATCTTCAACCCTTTTGAAGACTTTTGTTGACAGAATGTGGGGGAGGAGTCAAGAGGAAATGAATTATCCAGGTTTCTTTCAATCAGAATTTAGGTCTAGGCATGAGATTGGAGACTGTATTGACTTTTTAGTGACCTTAAGTACATTATTGCCTACCAGGATGGGGACAATGATTTATAGTAATTCTACACCATGGGGCAGGAGAAATTGGTGTGTATATGATGGAGTTATTTTTAAATTTACATTGTTATTAGGGGAGATCATTTTTGGTTCGGAGTATTGTATCGTCAACATGGTTATGATACCCAGTTGTATCTAGGTCAAGGCAATGATGCAACTGAAATTTTGTCCTGATGTCTGAATACTTTTGGGATCTGGATGGGATGAAACTTGCTGAAATTGAATTTAAGCAGAGTTGTTGTTTGTTTATCAATATGTTTTCTCTGCTCCAAAGTTTATTATTATATAAATCTCTTTAAAAGAAGCCGGAAAAAAACTTTGTTCAAAAAGCCATAATGATAAACCTTCAAATCATATACAAGCAAAAAAAAAATCAATATATATGTCTTATATTACTCAGGTCCAGGAGCTTTTGCTTCTTTTATAGATTTAACAGTATCTTATTATTTTCTCAAGAGAAAAAAGTACAGCCACATAAATTACTTAGTCTGGTGTAATCTTCAGAACAGCTTTTTTTAAAAACCAATTTCTCCAATAACCTTCAACTCAGTATTATAAAGTTAAAGGTACAATGAAGAATTTTTTAGATCAGTATCATTAGATATTATGTTCTGAGGCTTGGTAATAATAGAGATGCCATTACTTTGTTGCTGTTTAACTTAGGAGGCTGATAATGTACTAGGGCTTTTCACTTCCTCCAAATATCTTTGTTTGCTCCAATTCATTGAATATTCCACAGCATGTACACAAAGGAATGAAGTTCTAGTATACGAAACATAAAATTTCCAGTGTTCTAGTATATCTTTCATATATGTCAACAGTTTCTTAATTTCATTTTCCTCAATAAATGATTTGAGAAAATAATGAAGCAATATGTTATTGAATTTATTAAGAAAAATAATCCTAGGTTAAAGTAACTAACCCAGGGAAAGAAAAATAGTAATTAAAATATTATGCTAGGTTTTGAACAAGCAACCTGCTCTTTATAAGATAAGCATTATAACTATTGTGTTGGGATAGTATTCCTAGTAAAAGTAGCTCTGGAACAGGGATCGCCAACCTTTTGGACCTCAGGGACCACCAAATTCATAATTTTAAATCCCAGGGACCACTAACCAGTTCTGTGGGCATGGCCTAATTGTGGGTGTGGCTTGGTGGTCATGTGACTGGCTGGGCATGGCTTGTATGTAAATATTATATTTATATAAATACTGAATTTTTTATAAAAAAAGAGCAACTTTTACCCAAAATCAGTCAAAGCAGGCAGGTAAATTGAGTGGCTCACAGAATCACAGATTTATTCAGAGATCTATCTATCTGCCATCGGCTAGCTCAGTCTGTCACATAAAATTTGCTTGCAAGCAAACCAGTGGTGGGATTCAATTATTGTTGCCAACTGTTTGGTGGGCGTGGCTTGAGCGTGCTTTGCGTGTGTGCACACACTTTGCTTGCACGTGCACACCAAACACACTTTGCGCAGGCGCAGAGGCGTTCTAACTCGCCTCCTGCAACACTGCACAGTCCCAGTTGCTTCAGCAGCTGCCACACAGCACTATTCTGTGCTGCACAAAGCAGCTGCGCTTCAAATTCAGCAGATAAAAGTGAGTATGGGAGCCCAGACAGGCGGGTGGGCCCAACAGCATAGCGGCAGAGAGAACTGGATCAGTCTCCGCTGCTCATCGCTTCTACCAGCTCGCCAGAACAGGGCAGAACCGATCGAACACCACCACTGAAGCAAACTCATAAAATTTGCTAGCAAGTTAACTCACAAAATTAACTCACAACACACCATGTATGTAAATATTGAATTTTTTTTATAAAAAAAGCAACTTTTACCCAAAATCAGGCAGAGCAGGCAGGCAGATTGAGTTGCTCACAGAATCATTCAGTGATCTATCTATTTGCCATCAGCTACCTGAGTCTGTCACATAAAATTTGCTTGCTGTGAGTCTGCACTGAATAATAGAACATTCAGTCCTAAGGGAGGTTCGGCTATGCTTAAAAGCAGAGCCGAAGATCTAAAGACTAGCTAGAAAGCAAGAAATCCAACCATTTCCTGCTTCCTAGGAAATCTAAATATCCCGGCACAGCAGAACAGCTGATGGTCAGGGGAAAAAAAAGCAAAGTTTGCCGGGTAAGGAGTGAGTGGGCGGGGAGGGTTCCTGCAGGCCATGTTTTTGGCGCAGGCTTGTGTTTCTGCGCAGCCTGGATTAATTGCTTTGGGGGGTGCTCTGGGCGTGACATTTCCCTGTGGCCCACCAAAATTTTCTCGCAGCCCATCAGTCGGCAACCGCTCCTCTGGAAGATGCATGGTAACAAAAACCACTGACTCAATTGAGGATACATTGCTGCTTCTGTATAGTAGGCAATGAACTGCTGGGTTTAGTCCAAAACAAAATAAAATGCATTGGCCAAAACAGACAGGAGTGCTTGAGGCAAGATGGTAGTGGTGATGGAGGGGCACGTTAAAACTGCAGTGGGAAAACACATAGATTGCATTTGTAACAGGAAGTATAAGTACATAACAGCGTCCATTTCTGGTGTTCAAAAATCATTGCTGGCTCATCTTTTCAATGGAGCAATTGGGCTTCCATCTTCTCTTTTCAGAGCTAATTATTTCCAGTTCTTTCAGCCTCATATCAATCATGTAAGAGCTACTTTGTGTCTGGATAAATCACACTGGGTTAAATAGCAATAGCACTTAGACTTATATACCGCTTCACAGTGCTTCACAGCCTTCTCTAAGTGAGTTACAGAGTCAGCATATTGCCCCCAACAATCTGGGTCCTCATTTTACCCACCTTGGAAGAATGAAAGGTTGAGTCAGTCTTGAGCCTGGTAAGATTTGAACTGTCAAATTGCAGTCAGCCGGCAGTCAGCAGAAGTAGCCTGCAGTACTGCATTCTAACCACTGCATCACCAAGGCCCTTAATGGTCCATTTCTACTTAAAATAGGTGCTATTCACTTTCAGTGGTGCTGTAGCAGGATCAGGAGCATTTCTAAAGGGGAGAAGGTGCTGTAAAAGATTGATGTCTAAAAATTATACTTAGGGAGTTGATGCATCTTTGAGATGATTTCAAAGCTAAACTTGTACATCATCAATACCATCAGTGTTTGGTTTCTTTGTATTCTTTAAGTCTGCTTTTCTTCCTGCAGACATTTCATTACCAAGCTTGGTAATATCATTAGGGCATAAGAATGTAAAACTTGGTGGCTGTTTATCTGTGGTAAACTATCCCTCTGTGGTGTGAGGTAAGCCTGAATGAAAGAGGAGATGGATGTGGGCCTTTTCCATCGGGCAAAGACTAGAGGTGCCTGGAAATCAGGGTGGATGGTGTACAAAGAGCTCCATACTTATCAACCTTACTGTCTGGCACATTATGAATATTCAGTCCATTACTCAAATTTAGTTTAAATGGTATTAATAAAATGTTCCGGTTTTCACGTCTGCTTTTATATTCAGTTTTTTAAAATGTTCCTTTTAGAATACTTCATGGTGATACAATGTCTGTCCTGAAAATATTGTTTTACAAAAAATAGTTTCCAAAAAATTTGCTTTTACTGTCTTTTATAATCAGATCTGGAACATAATAGACACTTTTCCAGATATTAATATCATAAAATCTGGATCCATGCTGGCATTTTGTTTTTCTTCTGTCAGTTACATTGTAAGCTGGGCCAAAAATATTCAGCCTGGACGGTTGGACAAATACAGCATGGTCTATGTGTTTGAGCCCTAGATGAACTATTGTGTAGCAAGCATTATTATTTGAGAGTACAGTGACATGTAATCTAAGACTTCAGGGGTACATATGTCTTCTCATTTCTCAGCCTATGGATAGTTCTCCTACCATACTCAAAAATCAATAGTCGTTTTGCATCAATTTGAGGCAGGAAACATAAAATACCATGCATATAAAAGCATCAAAATGGGTAAAATAGAGAGGTTTTTTTTTTAAAAAAAACAAGCTCTCAAAAATCCTGACTTCATATGTATGCGTGAATGTCTACCTCTCATTATAATTCTCAAGCACTCCCAATAATGTTAATATTGCCTTCAAAAGATTTTCTACATTACATTAGAAAGTTGTAAGAATAGAGAAGCATCCAGTTAGTTTATCGTGCATTTCCACTGCATCGCTCTTCATCCCAGTTATTAACCAAGCTGTCCACTTGAAAGCTTGTGTTCCACTCATATTTGGCATTGGAGAGAAAAATTCCTCCTTTTGCAGGATTGAAATTTCCACCTGTTCTTTGATTAGGGCTATTTTATAATTTAAGTGTATCTTCTATCAGTTTGCTTGGACAGTTGGAAAGATGGCAGAAAAGGACCTGGGTTATACTGAAATGAAACCTGGACGTATAACCAAGCTAGAACTGAAGAACAGTCCTCTACAACTGAGGTCCCACAGTCTCTATTCTTAATAGCTTAGATACTCTGTATTCTATGAAAGGAAGCAGTGTTTACTGTCTATTGTCCCTGAACTTAAAATTTAATCTGCAGGTTCCCCCTTTCTATTTCTGAGTCTACAGACATCCTCAGAAGATGTAATTAGCTGACCCAAGATTGCCTGCTTCTAAAGCCAGTCACTTATGAGTTTAATCTTTGTGTAGAGCAGGGGTGTCAAACTTGTGGCATTATGGTGGTGTCAAGTGACATATCGGGACTTTTTCCCTCTTGGCTAAACCGGGCGGGGGCAGAGCCAGCACGTGATGAATCTGGCCCACGGGCCGTAAGTTTGACACCCCTGGTGCAGAGCCAGTAGTAAACGTATGCCTCTTTGACCCAACTAATTTTCAGCTTAAGAGTTCATGAGCATGGATTGGAAAGTAAGCCACAAAATAGAACTGGCGTGGACGACTTTTTGGTGGCTGAGACACATTCCTTTTTCATTTGGCAGCCAAACTACTGTGGGTAGGAAATGATTCGGTGATGCAGATGGTTGAGTTTAGCCTTCTCAATGCTATTTGTATTCGAAAATCATCAGGAAATTGCACTTCGGTTTATTGCTGCTTTGCCACTGAATTTTCAGGGGTTTCAGAGCAGTAAAAAAAAAAAGGGGGGGGGTTGGCTTTCCATGACAGATACTTGACTCCCCTCTAGGATTCAGGAGAGACATTACATTTAGGTCCAGAGTTGCATGTCAAATTACATACTTAATATGGCTAGAAATCAAAAAGATTTAAACCAAATAAGGTTTTTTTGCAGATCTTATAATTATATAGCAACACTTCAAGACGTTTCTGTTAAGAGAAAGAGACAAAGTGGTGGTATTTTGACAGCAGAGATTTCCATATTTATGTTATACTAGGATCTCTTATATGGCTTTACTCTCTTTAGGGGGATAATTTAAGAGAAGTAGGACTATCCAGTGCTTGGTTTTCTATTGCTATAATAGTTGGTGAAAGGGAGGGCACATGTGTGTCACCTAGCATGCAAGCTGATGTTGCAGCTGATAATTGCCTTTTTTGGAACCTGTTCCAATCAGAGTTGTTGAAAAAGAAGTGTTAAAGAATGAAGTTCTTTTGGCTGAAGATTGACTGTTTCCCTCCTTTGTGAGTTATGGAAGCTTTCAACCCTGAGAAAGTCCAGTTCTGTATACAAATCTAGGAAAGAGAAGGCTGGTTCTTCAGCTGGTACAGCAGGAAGGAAATGAGGCTTCAGAATTCGGCCTTGCACCCCCCTAGTCCCTCCCCCAGTTAAGTCAGAGAAATCTCATTCACAATTCTGCAGCTGTGATTAGAATTCCTCCAAAGGAAAGCTTTTTCAAAGTTGCATTTACAGTATTGGCTGTCGACTTGGTTCACCAATGCAACTTCCTTTTTCCTTCCTTCCTTCCCTCCCCCTCCAATTGATAATGTTTCTTTGTAAGATGTCAGGGGAGGTTTAAATAGTTCATAACAAGGCAAAGGATCAAGATCTCTGTGGTTTTAAAAAGAGAACTTGATGACTTTCCAAAGAATATTTTGTCTGAGTTTAAATCTAGACTACTTGGCAGAGCCAGGAAAAAAAACATTCTTAGCTTCCTAAGAGGCAGGATCCGGTTCTCAAACATTGAAAATGCCCAAGGGAACATTTCAGTTTTCCTGCATAAGCATGGTGGCCCAGCATTAGGAGGGCTTTCATTAAATGTTTTAGTTTTTCAGTTTTCCTTCTTGTGGGTTACATGTTAAAATAAGAAAGATTTTATAATGTTCACTTTGGATTTCTGAGTCATGACTATTTTTTTCCTACGGTCAGAATCCTAGAAGTGTGTGAAAAAATGGGAAGTTATCTTCCATTCTACTTACTTGGTTGTAAATTAATTAGTTATTTTTCCACTTCCTCCTTGGTTTATAGCTACCTATGCTGTCAGTCACAGGTTAAAATAATTTTTGAGTATCCCAAAACTAAAGACTGCATCTCCCAGTACCAGGATAGGACATGATGAACCTGATACCCTATCTTAGTAATTTCCTTTTATTTTGGACCATTCAGAATAGATTCTTCATGTACTGTAGTTTATAGCACAGGAGGTAATAAATAAAGACATTTTAAAGGCAGGTAAGTTTTGTAACAATAAAATGATGCAAATTGGGGTGTTGAAAGAAATATCCTTCTGGGTTCAGTTTCAAGTGGGAAAAAAGACACTGGAAACATGGAGGCTGCTTGGAAAGTTTAATGGTGTACAAGACACATGGCCTGGAGCTCCAAAGTGAGAAGAAAGGATGATCACATCCTTCAAGGTGAGAACAGGAGGTCAAGAAAAAGGGGAAGCCCAGATGCTGAGAGACCCTTACATGACCTCTGTTGGGCCCCACCTTAGTGTTTCCTGTTCCTGTGCAAGAAATGAATCCCATTGGTTGTCAGACTCCCAGGGGCAACTCTGTAGGCTGTCCTGAGTTCCAGGCTTGATCTAGCCTTGCTGGGTGATTATACCCTTAAAAGGATTTTTGGCAATTTCTATAGCTTTACCTGGAGTTCCTTCTTATGTAAAGTATTCTGGCCCAGTCCTTAATGGCCCACCCATTAACAAAGGTGGGGGTGAGTTTCTCCTTCTGGGGTGAGTTTTTTCTTCTTGAGTGAGTTTCTGCTTCTTGAGTTTCTACTCTTTTTAGGGGAAATATTTTGCCTTTTTAATATTTCCTAGGCTATTTCAATTTTCTAGGAGAGGGGTGGGTGCTAACTTCCTACGGGGAGAACCATGTTATACACATGGATGTGGTTAATATTTTTGTCTCCTGAGTTATATATACCTTAAGAGAGCATTTTCACTATGGAAATTTGATTTAGGATATATATTGTCTTATGTTGCCTTAAATGGCAGGAAACCATGCCATCGTTTTAAAATCATTCTTGATTAGCAACTGCTTAGGATCTATAAAATAGATCTGGTTGTGATCTTGGTTCTTCTGCTGACCAACTATGACATAAATGGTTGAACAGTCTGTTTTGACCCAGCTTAATAGCAGCAGATATTGAGTCCATTTTGACCCTAGATTAGACCCTACTGATCTGTGAACTGAAACAGTAGATATACAATGTGACAATATGATGTTTAAAACAATGCAATTTTTTAAACAAAAGATGAAAGCAAGCATCAGTTCCTTTTATGATATCCAAATATGGAGTGAAGTAATGGACAATGCTGAGTCATTTGGGGTGACAGCCTTAGTTCCCTTTAACAGGATACAAAGATGGCAAAACATATAATTACTCCTGTGTTTATCTCCATTGAGAGACAAATAGGAGAGTTGTTTTCTAATTGTTGAAATTGCTTGTTTTTTCCAGGAGCTATATACACTAGTGAAAAATATCCCTTCATTCCATTTTTGTAAAATAGTAAGCCACTTTA
Source organism: Bungarus multicinctus (assembly GCA_023653725.1). Taxonomy (NCBI): domain Eukaryota; kingdom Metazoa; phylum Chordata; class Lepidosauria; order Squamata; family Elapidae; genus Bungarus; species Bungarus multicinctus. The sequence continues at coordinate 23,842,768 of CM042836.1, read as the reverse complement.
AAGTGAGGTGATTTTGAGATTTTCCAAGGTCTCTTGCAGGAGTATTCTTAATAGAACAGCTACTAATGAGTAAAAAAATTCTATCAAAATAAGGCTACAGTATTTTAAAGACAGTTTAATTTTTTTTAAACTGCTTTCACTTGTATTTAAGCCCAAACCTGCTGGCTTACATGTAAGCAAAATTTAGAGTCTTTCTCTCATATCTTGGCTTAGTTCTCTTTTCACCCAATTCCTTGCTTTCTAGTGGCAGTTTTCAGCACATCATTGGACTACCAATAGGTAAACAGGTCTTCCTACATATTATGGTAGATAAACAGACTAGTGCAATCTACTATGTAGTTCTTCCATTTAAATATGCCATAAATTTGAAGTTGGTGTCAATTGGTTGTCATGTTGCATCCCCAAAATATTAGTACTCATTCATCAGTTTATGAACCAAACTCAGCTAACTTTATGTTTTTAACAAGTGGAAAATATGGGGCTATAAATTAACAAAGTTGGAACAGTTAGAGCAATAATTACTATCACCCTGACAAATATTTGCCTCTATGCTCTTGCACCAACCAAGATGGGTTGATTTTGCTTCTTCTAGCCTAGGAATTATTTTTTACTCTGACTGGAATCTTTGCATTGTTCTAAGCAAACATTTCTTGGCGGTTGCTATATATGGCAGCCTGCAGTTGCTTCCCAAATATGTGTCCAGGAATTTGCAGATTATGGAGAGCTTGGTGTGAGGATGGATTTCTGTCTCGATATGATCATATTCTCTCTTACTAACATTTGTTTCCTCTTCTCTCTCTCTCTTTTTTTTTTTTTCCTCTCTCTTTTAAAGACTGTCAGCATCAACAAGGCCATTAATGCTCAGGAAGTTGCTGTCAAAGAGAAACATGCCAGAAATATCCTTTTAAAATTAGAGCTCTGGAAAAAGGATTCTGAAGTTGGAAAGGTGGGATGTATCTGGTTGGAGTCAAATTCCATCATGATCTGTCTGTGATGAACTGGAATGAAATACCTGCATTATAATATGAAAAGGAGCTTGCTCCTAACTTTTCTTTGTAGAAAAGTACATGCTGGGACAGTGTCCGTTCCCCATCTCCCCCCCACCCCCACCCCCCAAAAAAAAAAGTATGTGAACTAGGTTTGAATTTTAAGACAAGTACAATTTTTTCTCCAAGATTCTTAGCTTGAGTATAGCAAATCTAGTCTATACCCTGAGAAGCCATCAGTTCCTGGAATAGCTGGGATATTTTCTCACATCTGGAAGGATAATTGACAACTGCTAATGAAAGAAACTCCAGCTTGGTATGGATGATAATAACTACAATAGATCAGAGCTTTCCCCATGTATCTTCAGGCTAGTTTCCCATCTGGAGTTCTGTAAATCTTATCATGTTGCTGGAGAATGAAAGAAAAAGATATATCTGTGAATTCAGCTAAGTAATGTTAAGGTAGATCTGATAGAATTTGATTTTCCAGGCCTTCCTTCCATCCTACTCATTGACACTCTTTCTTCACATTATTCTATATCCTTTGTGCTGCTTTTCTCTCATTTTCCTTAGCTTGTCTCTTACCATGCATCCTGGGAACACACCATGAAAAAGGAGCCCACACTTTCTGGTCTGTTGTAAACCGCCTACCCCTTTCCAGCAATGCTGTCCTGTGCTGGAAGTTTTGCCATGTCTTCCACAAGCTTCTCCGTGATGGACATCCAAATGTAAGACCATACCCCTTTTTTTCTCTAAAACTTTTGCTATTTTTGGTAAGATGAAATAAATAACCTATCTCAATATTATGTTACCATTAAAATCCTAAATAAACCTGATAAAATATAAAATGTGTAATAGAAATGTCTTTAAAAGATAAAAGATAGTAAGGGCATCTTTAGAGCAATTAGGAAGAATATAATGATTAATTTTTGAACTTGTTGGTTATAGAATACCTTCAGATTTAATTTCTTAATGTAATGAGCTATATTGTTTTAACAATTTGTTTTGCTCCACACAAACCTCATTTTTCAATTCTTGAGACTTTACTTTATGACAGTTGCAAATACTAATATAGTAAAGACATAATGTTTAACCATGGTTAACACTAACTAATGTTGTTATCTTACTCCAGATTATAATTCTAAATTCCAAATCCAAGAAAAAGAACATTATTTAACATATTGAACAAAACTATCCCTGATGATACCAGGAGACATCTGTACAATTTGATTTTTGTATTCAAGCACACAGGCTAGAAAAGTACAAAGCTGGTGCTCTGGTCATTTTCCTATGTGCCAATGAAATATTTAAACATACATATTATTGCAAGATCTAAAATAACTTTCCAGTTTATAGTTTACAGACAATCCTTAACAATAGCTCAGGTGTGAGTATATGATGAGCATATAATTGAAGTAAAGCCAACCATTAGGAGCCTTGGTGGCACAGTGGTTAGAGCGCAGTACTGCAAGCTACTCCTACTGCAATTTGGCAGATCGAATCCCACTAGGCTCAAGGTTGACTCAGCCTTCCATCCTTCCGAGGTGGGTAAAATGAGGACCCAGATTGTTGTGGGCAATAGGCTGACTCTGTAAACCGCTTTGAGAAGGCTGTAAAGCATTATAAAGCGGTATATAAGTCTAAGTGCTATTGCTATTCTTCTCTCTGCATGCCCTCTCCTTTTCTTTCACTTGGCGATAATAGACGATTAACCTCTAATTTTTTTCTGGTGGTTCTGTTGACCTTGGGGGGCACTCACTAGCTGCTCAAATAGCCTATTTCCCTTCTTGTTGCAGGTCTTGAAGGATTCTGTGAGATACAAGAGTGAGCTCAGTGACATGAGCCGCATGTGGGTAAGTTCTAAGTATTATTTGGGCCTACAAAGAACTGCTTCTCTTAAACATACCTTTCAAGTTCTTGTTCATTTTGAAATCAGGAGAGCACAGAGATGTTTCAGGCCATTTGGGTAATATAATGTATTTTCTGAAAATTTAGGCCAGAGAAAATCAGTGAGATGAATGTAGACAAATGTGCCAAACTTTGGCCACATTGAGGTTGGAAGATATGGCATTTCTTGTTATCTTTTTTGTTGATTTCATACTTAATGGGAAGCAGTATTTACATTATTTATTTTAGCAGTATTTACATTGCATATACTAGCTGCTATTAATTTCTTAGCTTTACTGAACTGTTTATCTTTTTCTTGCTGGCCAGTTTCTTGAGTGTTTAATAGCTCTGAAGAAAGGCTAACTCAGGTGAAGAAAGGGACTCCACATAAGAGCGCATTGCTGCTTTTTTCCTTTAAGGGACACTGAAATCTTAGGGTTGAATACAAATAGTGATTTTTTTACATTTAGAAATAAATTATTGTTTTAAATTATTATAAATAAATTATTATTAACTGTAAAAATAAAATCAAAGTTCTTCTTGGAAAGATGTACAAACGGGTACTCACAACCTCTCTTCCTATCCCTGCTAATAGCAGGTATGTAGAGGTCTGTGTTTGCCAAGTTGGCATGCAGACTTTTCTCAAGCATTGGAACTGATAATTGCCTTCTGGATATTGGTTGCAGCACTATTTCACAGGTTTTCATTTTTATAACTAAATAGGATACTATAAAAATATATAGCTTTACTTTAAAATATACTGTTGTAGTTTTAACAGCTATTTGCACAAGAATTTGATGCGTGAAAGATAGCTAAGTGGAGAATATGTGTATCTTTTCCCTCTGAAAAGGAAGAAGGAATAAATGCTGAGGAAATTGACCCATTCATGGCAGCAATAGACCCCTGCTTCTGAGTTTTGCCCCAAAATGCTGGCAGTTTGTAAGGTTCTTAAAAAACTATTTGTATATTGCTGATAAATCCTTATTAAAATAGAGTGCTTTGACAGACATGGATATGGCCTAACCAGCACAACATTTGTGGAGATCAGTGACAGATACTGTCAATGGTGCCATTCCAGAGGGGATAAGAGAAGAAAAAGTAAAATATACATTTAATATATGTGTCCTGAAATAATGGTCAAGGTGGTTATAATACATTTTTACACAAAGGGCTATGAACTATATTTTCCCCAGGTAAAACATTGTGCAAGTTAAACTATTAAGACAAAGTTCTCCAACCTTTCCAGCTTTGCGGATCAGTGGGGGGTGGGGGGTGAGAGGCGATGGTTCTGCACAAGCAGCACACAAGCGCAGGCTGCTCCATTTGCGTGAGTGGCAGGCACGTGCGTCCACCGCTCGTGTAAATGGAGCGCATGCATTCATCTGCTGCTTGTACAAGTGGGAATGCACAGGGGTTTGCCCATTGCTTCAGGTGGCCTGGTTCTGCATGGCTCATAGCCCAGGAATGAGGCTGGGGGTTGGGGACCCCTGTATTAAGAGATTAATCCAATATTTTATTTTTTTCCCTTAGAGCCATTTGAGTGAGGGTTATGGACAATTATGTAGCATCTACCTCAAATTGCTGAGAACCAAGATGGAATTCCACACAAAAGTAAGTTTTTCTTTATTGTTTCTGCACATCTTGGAGAACAGGGTATCTCACCATTTTTGTTATGTCTGCAAAGCACTTTGGATAGCTGTAGAGACGATGGGATGAACAGTAGCCTGTATTTGATGTTCAAACTAGGTTAGAAATAGGAGCAACTTCCCTGATGAAAACCATAGAATTAAACTAGTTTATAAATAAGATTCCAGAGTTTTTAAGAGTATATCATAGGCTTTATGCATATCATTCATTTTGAAGACAACAGAATATTCTGCAGTATGTCTGTGTAATTTGTAGCCCTGGTTGCTTTTATTGAAAGATATGGTAATTGGTACACTTTTGACTGCCCTGAAGATTTGTAGTATGGTACTAATTTATTGATCCCATAGATAATGTACTAGAGAGAATGGCCAGTTGAAACTCTGTTACATTTCTAAATGTTGTTTTTTAATCTGATTGCTATCTTTATAGTATACTCCAGCATCTGATACTTGCTAGCATTTTAGTATCAGAATGATCTATTCAATATCTCTGCCTGCTTGAGCAGGATTTCTTCTTTGACAGACAGAGAAACTTTCCTCTAAATTTCTCACCATAGTATTGCCTATTCTCATGATTAACACAGCCAAATATATTTCCCCTATGTATCTTAGAGGAAGATCTGGATCAGCTATTTCAGATTCTCTGGTCTATAAGTGTTGTGTCCCCAAGTATCTGAATTTAGGGTCAGAATGGTTGATTATATAAGGACTGTGATACATGCATATATGTATGTGCATTCACTTGTGAAGCACATATAAGTGAAGTATACATAACGATGTGAATGGACTTCCCCCCATTATCTGTCTTTTATCATTGGTATATAACCCTCTTAATGTTATTCTATAGGCTTTCCTCCACTTCTTAACTTGCATTGTAGTTTGTATTATGATTAGCTCCGGGCCATCCCATTTGACTCAAGGCTATATCACATTTGGGAGTGGAGAGGATAGCAGGTATTTATAGAATGGCATGTGGCTAGTTGGAATAGGAAGCTTGGATTATATGAGCATCTTCATGAAGGCAGGCCTCTGATTTATAAGCAGTTTCATAGGCTAGCAAAGTGCAGCTTACATGTATGTGTGAGAGAAGGTAATTCCCTCTTGTGGTTGGAGGATGCCTATGAATAGAAGAACAGTAATGAATTACTGCTTTTGAATCTCTGGCAAAGCACCAACATATCCAACTGCTTGGATTATTTAATTCTTATGAGATTCTGTTTTCTTAAAGCCCACATTGTAGGCAAGTCTTTATTGTTATCATTCTCTTGTTTCTTTTGGAGTTGCTGTTTATGATTTCCTATCATTAAGAAATATGCTTTTTTGTCTCCTTTTCTGCATTCAAAAATGAGGTTCAAAGATGCACTCACTTCAGTTTAAGAGTAGAGTGAGGGAAGGAAATACATATGCTTCTTCTATATGTAAAGCCTAACACTGTCCAAAGTGATTAAATTGCCAGGCAGAGTTACTTTCATCCCAATTATCCTCTTTGGTTTTTGGGCACCGAAACCCAGATGAATGAGAACAGTATCTGGCAGGAGCATATTATCCAGACCTGCCTTGATCTAGAGCCTTAGTACTGTTCTTAATCTTCGTTTCCTTTTGTGTAGAATCCCAGATTCCCTGGAAACCTCCAGATGTCAGATAGACAGCTTGATGAGACGGGCGAGAATGATGTGAATAACTTGTAAGTGCTACTTGATGGTGCGAATTATGGGGCAGTTGTGGATTTAAGGATGCATAATTAGTTTTGGGGGTTCTTTTCAAGTAAACCAGAACAATTAAATATCAGGTGGTGTGCAGCACCTGTGGGCTCTTCCAGAGTTTTCCTTCTCAATATTGTTAGATTGTTGTGTAGAATATTGTTAGTTTACTCTCTTGGAAAACAAAGCCACAAAGTGATTCTGCCAAGTTGAATCTTCATTTTATTTTGTAGGAATCTCTATTCAGTCTCTTCTTTCCATTTTAGTTTCCAGCTCACTGTGGAAATGTTTGACTATTTGGAATGTGAACTCAACCTATTTCAGACAGGTAACGTTTTACAGAGGACAACAATTTTAAATATTATAGCAAGATATTTTCCAGAAGTTGCTTGTTCACTCTTTGTAAGTTCCGATATACATGCATTGTTATCTCTTTAATGGGGATCATGGCTCATAAGAAATTATCCTAAACTTTTCTTCTGTTCCAATTTAGAGAAACAGGCAATTTAGATGATGATTGAGAAAACCTAGGTTAGGGAACTACTATAACGTTACATATGAACTCCAATTCCCAGAATCCACAATAAGATGATCAATTGTGAGGTATCCTGAGAAGTTTAGGGGCCTTGTGAGGGTTGTGAGTTCATAATCCTGACCAATGTGAAAAAAAAAATTTCTGCTCATTGGTTAAATTGGTTAAATGTAACCTAAACAATAAAATTCACATACTCTTGAGGCTAGGCTGTTGGATTATACAGGCACCTTCTCTGGCTTTTTTCCACATAGCCCAAAGCCTTTTTCAGCTGTAGATTTTTATGATGCTTCTGTGCAGATAAGCCTAACATGAAAAAAGAATATTTTAAGTTCATTAAACTGAAGGAAAAACTGTAACATCAGTATTTCATAATTTTATCCGCTGCAGACTAAGAGGAGTAAATGCGCCCTTTCGAGACATCTTAAGGCTATCAAGTAGGCTTCAGGGTGGGAAAAGGGCCCTTCCCTTGTCTCCTCCTGCTACTAAGATGGGTACCTTGCATATCTTGGTTCATGACACAGAATTTGCCTACTTCTGAACTGTGGCCAATATCTCTCTCTTTCCTCTCTTTCTCTTGAGCAACAACTGTCGCTGCAAATTACTTAGCACACTGAATCTCATGAAACAGGCTTTTGCTCTCTGCTACTGTAGGCAATTGGTTCTGTAGAACTTTGGTTCTAATATGAAAGATGTTTTAATTGAGGTATAAATCTTGTCTTTAATAATTTTAGGAATTAAATCAGTTCTTCAGTTTTTAGTGTCAGTAAATCCTTGCTCTTGGTTGACATTTTTAATGCTCCTCTGCTCATTGCTTGGACCTTCCTCATACTGGATAATTTCCAGGCCTTTGTGGGATTTTTTTTGTATTCGTGTTCTTGTTTCTTGCTTTCTTTGTTCTGTACATTCAGTTGTTCTAGTGCAGGCTGGGTGGCCCAGGGTCTATGCCTTCCATTACCCTATTTGGGCACTCCAAGTGTAAAATTGATACCCAATGTAATTTGGTTTGGAGAACTTTTGATAGCTAAAACAAGTATCTTTAACATTTGCAGAGATGTAAAGCAGCCATAAGATCTCTAGCTCTTTCCTCCTCCCCCCAACCTCCTAAGTCATTGTTTTTCCTCTGTTTTTTTATTTCATCTTTTAACTTTTACTCTCTTTTATGGAACAATTTCCCTCAAATTTAATTTTGTTAACTTTTTATTACCACTCTGTGACCCTCTTTTATACAGTAGATTATTGTTATTTATGGCATTTCTGGAGGTTTTTTCCCCCTGTGATTAGAACATGAATTTATCCATCCTGTCAAGATAATTGAAATAATCCATGCTGCTGGTGTGGTTCCCCTTCAGTGTTCAGTTCCTTGGACATGTCTCGCTCTGTGTCGGTCACAGCTGCTGGGCAGTGCCGCTTGGCCCCTCTGATTCAGGTCATTCTAGACTGCAGCCACCTCTATGACTACACAGTAAAATTGCTGTTCAAGTTACACTCCTGTAAGTACAAATCTATCTATCCCTTTTTGGCCTGAATTCCATCACCACTTTCATTCTTTTTAGCTACAGTAATCAGGATGACCAAGACACTCTCCATCTGATCACCTATAAGGTTTTATTACTATACATTAAAAATGTCCTGGGAATAATATATTAACTCATCATATTTTGCTTTTTTTTTTCAAATCTTGGAATTGTTTCACAAACATATTTTAGAAATACAGGCTCACTTGATATAGGCCAGTATTATTGTTACCATATTAGATTTGTTGGTTTACTTTTTAAAAAATTTCAGGGAGGGCAGATGAAAGGTTATAAAGTAAGATGTAATTAAATATAATGTGAATCATTCATTCAATCATTATATGAGTGTCTTGGAACATGAGGGATAATAGGAGACAGTGATAGTTTTTACCATATCACAGAGTAAACTGAGAGTCCCTCGATCTGAGCTTAAGAGAAAGGGTTTTAAAGGCAAAGGATATAAAGGTCCATTGTGGCATCGTGCAACCTGAAAAGATAGGCATTATATATATTTTAGTAATTTATCCATCTTGTCAAGATAATTGAAGTAATCTATGATGTTAAGTGTGGTTCCCCTTAAGTGTTCAGTTCCTTGGATGTGTCTTGCTCTGTGTCGGTCACAGCTGCTGGGCAGTGCCACCTGGCCCCTCTGATTCTCTTGTTTGCATGTCCACACAGATATGGCTAGCTGAGGCATCCAAATATTCTGCGGTTCACTCTTTTTCTTGATATCTTTTCTCTAGGTCTCCCAGCTGATACACTTCAAGGCCACAGAGACCGTTTCCTGGAGCAGTTCAAAAAGTAAGTATGTGTAGAGAGGGGGAGAGTTGTTCATTGAGAGGAGGAGGGAATAGAAAATATGTCTGTAGGAAAGTGGTCACTGTGCATTTATATTCAATAGGCTGTTTATCTTCAGCCTACTGAATATAAATAGTCAGATGTTCTATCTGATTGTTGAATATGACATAGTTCTCAACTTTGCAGGAGGCAAGGTGTTAGAATGAGTGAATTTTGGGGAAATATTATGTGAAACATAGAACTAAACATAGAACCAGAATTAAAACACAGCATTATTCCATTTCAAGATAATTCTTGCTCTTGCTTCAGCTACCCTAGCAATCCAAAGAATTGGATAAATTGGATAAAGAATAAAGAATTATCTAGCAATCCATTACAAATACTCCTCGATTTATGATCACAATTGAGCCGAAAAATTATGATACAGTTATTAAATGAGTTTTGCCCCATTTTACAACCTTTGTTGTCAGAACTGTTAAGTGAATCACTGCAGTTGCTAAGATAATAACACTGTTCTTAAGTGCATCTGATTTCCCCAGTGGTGGGATTCTACCAGTTCGGACCAGTTCTATAGAACCGGTTGTTACAATTCTGCACAGTTTGGATAACCGGCAAATCGTACCATTGGCTGGCTCCTCCCCTCCCGCCCCGCCCAGGAGGCTTTCTTGAGGCCCAGTCAGGGGTAGTATTCAGGGGGTTGGGGAAGGGAGAAGTGGCCTGAGAGCAGAGCTGAACCTTCCTTAGGATTGAAGCTTCTATTTTTTAGTGCAGACTCAGGCAGCAGATTGCAGAAAGGTAGATCTGGGAGTGAAGCTGTGCTTCTACAAGCAGCTCAATCTGGCTGCCTGCTTTGCCTGATTTGGGGTAAAAGTTGCTCTTTTTTAAAAAATAAAAAATTCAATCTTTACATATATATTTACAATATTTACATACAAGCCACGCCCAGCCAGTCACATGACCACCAAGCCACATCCACAAATTAGGCCACACCCACAGAATCGGTTGTTAAGAAATTTGAATCCCAACCCTGGATTTTCCCCATTGACTTTGCTTGCCAGAAGGTTGCAAAAAGTGGTCATATGACCATAGGACACTGCAACCATTGTAAATATGCCAGTTGATCACCTGAATTATGGGAATGCAGCAATGGTTGTAAATGTGAAAAACAGTCATGTCACCTTTTTTTAGTGCTGTTGCAACTTTTAATGGTCACTAAATGAACTGTTGTAAGTCGAAGACTACCTGTGTTTTATTTTTAACAGGTGTTACACACACTCTGGCCTCTGCCACTAGATTTGAAGTTTCTAAAAGTATTTCTACTTTCTAATAATATAAATCTTTGAGGATTAACAAATTGACGTTTTGAACCATTTGGGATCAGTACATGATCTGATTTATTCTCATGATTTTATCTATATTTGGTTATTGAGTTGAAAGTGGTATTGAGTTCAGTTTTTTTTTTTTTTGAATCACAAAGTTTCCAAGGATCTTGTGCTGCAGTTATGTACTCTTGTTGGTAATACTATCATTGGAGAGAATTTTCCCCCTACTCCTAGCTCCTGAGTCCAACTCAAACATTATGCAGCAGCTGCAATAAAGCTACTCTTCCCCATAGAGGTTCATCATCCTGTTCCTAAAACTGTTCTGATCTCTTTTCTTATATGCATTATTTAATACTTACATCCCCTCCCTCCCCCAACTGGCAGAGTAATGTGCAGCCTTGGTCATAGCCAAGTACCTGGATGAAAAATTACTGCATGTTGTCCTACCACCTTTGTAAATCACAAGGACGTTGATTTTCCCTCCACAGCAATTTCAGATTTATTGATTTATTTTGGCAGATATAAAAATGTATATAAATAGAATTGTGAGATATTTTGCATACAAATGTCCCAAGTAAATAATATGTACAAAAGAAATAAAGATCATAGAAAGGAAGGCTTATTTCTTTTTGGGTGATATGGTAAGGAGATTTTTATTTTTCATGACCAGTGGTAATTCAGGGAGAGGACACCAGTTAAAAAATATTGTTAACTTTCTTCTATTTGTCAGCTAGAAGGGAAAAGGGAGAGCACTCATTGGATTATGTTCTCTGTGATCATTCAGTTTACAAGTACCATAAACATTGGTTCAGTCCAGTTTGATGTTAGGATAATATTGACTATGCATCTAATTTCAATTTGTCTTGTGAGGGAATGGGTTGTGTAAATTCTGATGGTGTGGATGTACTCTTTCATAGCACTATCTAATTAAGGAATCTCATTTGAACCTGTCTTCAGAAGGAACCAGCCCTGCCAAAATAGGCTGCACACTAGTTTCCAGATGAGAAAGTCCCTTGATCAACACTATTCTCATTTTGACTATGTTTCTGTTTTCTCCTTATTCAGCTCCTTATAGCCATTAAATCAATAGTTAGGATTTTTTATCTTCTATTAACAACTGTGTGCCTTGAAGTTATAACTTTATTTTGGTCATTGACCAGCATAAGGAGAGTGGGATACAAACTGTAATTTTAAAAAAGTTATTTTAAAAAAGATTAAAATGTGTACACACACACACAAACACATACACACACAAGTTATAAGGAGGGTGGAATACACAGAATTAAAAAGCATAAAAGATATATCAAAGTCTAATTTAAAAGAAAAAAGCCATAATATATAAAATGTATATAAAAGTCTAAAAAAGAGTCTAAAGAAGGGTCTAAAAAATCTAAGGGGAGAGGTAGGAATGTTAGATGAATGTTGAGGAACATAAAAGTTAACATACAGCAAACTAAATCTATTGCAATACAAAGCACTTTTAAATAAATGCTAATTAAGGACAGTTTATGGCACAAATCTGATGGATTTTAAACATTGCTGTGCAAAACTTGGTAACATATGTTGTAGCAGGATTAGTACTGTTATCTTCAAGCTGCAGGGAGGTATAGCATTCTCCTGCTTGCCCTGGATCCTCCCTCCCCTCACAGTGAGGGGAGATAGTACCAAATCAATTTTGTCTCCTGGTAATAGACCTAAAGTACTCTTGGCAAGATTTTTCTTGGCAAGATTTTTTGAAGTGGTTGTTATTTCTTTCTTCCTAGAACTGAGTGAAAGTCACTGACCCAAGGTCACTCTGATGGCTTTGTGCCTAAGTCAGGAGCTCATACCCTGGTTTCTAGCCTAGTGCTTTTACCACTACACCAAACTATCTTTTTTCCTTTATTTTTATAGGATCTAATAAAATAAGAAATTGTATGCGTATTCTGTGATTTCACTTTCTTGACACCCACTTTATGGTTCTAGGTTATCTGGATATTTCTTGGAGACTTGAGTTGCTTTTCATTTCTAATTTTTTGTTTCAATATTATTTTTGGCTGTTTCTTTCCTTATTTTTTCTGTTAATAATAGGACTATTTTCAATTATGCTTCTAGTACGGTATGTTTAGAACTTCTTATACAGCTTGAACTCTTTCATATTTAGTTTCTCTAATTCTACTTGTGACTGCAGTTTTTACTAAAGTCCACATTTTCCTATACTTTTTAGTTCTACTAAAAATCAAGAACTCCAGCATTACATGGTAACTTTCCTACAACATTTCTGTTATTTCCGTGTTAGCATAAAGACAAATATAGCTGATTCTTCATTTTCCAAAATAGAAAATGATTAACAAGGCAACTCTGAAATTTCCTGGAAGGACAAATTTGGCAGAGTGTTTCCAAACTGGTCAAAATAATTAAAATCTTCTAGCACTACTACGTGATATCTTTTTGAAAGGTTTTCAAATACATTATTGAAAGGCTTGCTCCATACCTTATCCTTAACGGGGCATACCAGTGCTGACATATTTGGATATTTAAGCAGGACAAGTGAAGGGTTTATTTTTTATTAGTTCTGTTCCTTTTGAAACAAATAGTGTCCTTTAATTGTATTTGAATTGTGGGCTCATCCCTCTAGGATTTATTGATGACAACTCTGCTTTAATTTCTAAGCTATATTATTATACCAGTATGCATTTGTTCCTTTATGGTTGAGTAAGCCAATGGTGAGGAATCTACTGGTCACCAAGAAATAGTGGTTCTTGCTCATATTTAGAAGTTTTCATTCCTATGCTGAGCTTGCTAGGGCTTTCCTAACTGAGCAAGGCCTTGGGTTCAAGTTATGTTCAAAGAAGAACCCAAGAGAAATGCTATTGATGGATTTGTAAAAATCCATGTGGATTTGTAAATAACTATAAGCAGGATATATGGACAATGATCACCTACTGTTATCGATTGCAACAGCTGATACTCAAGCTATAGTTCCTTTTAATTTACTTGAATCTCATTAGGTGATTTTAGTTATATTATGAAAGAGGGACAGCAATATCTATTTATACTATATGCTATGTGTTTATGTTTATACCACATGAAAGTAAGAACAATTGAATCAATAGAACAGCTTGTCTCCCAGAGTTGTGGGTGCTTCATCACTGGATGTCTTCAAGAAAAGATTGGACAGCTACTTGTCAAGTGTGCAATACATTCTCCTGTCTAGGGCTTGGGATGGACTCACGAGAAGACCCCCAAAATCCTTCCAGTCCTATTATTCTATGATTCTATATATTGATATATGCATACACATATTCAGTTTATATGACCGCACACATTTCAAACAGGTATTTCTGGAGGAGCTAACAATAATTTTAAAAAAGCAAAAAAAAAACCCATGCAAAATAAATAGACAGGTGGAAACTGAAATAAGAATAACATCCATAGATGCAAATATAACACCAAAAACTAAAAAAACCCACCAACCTAATGCACAGAGTCCAACATACATTGTTTTGTATATTATGGATTTAATTCATTTTTTCATTGGCTGCATTCTAAACAATCTTGAATCTAGTAGCAAAAATCCCCAGAAATTTGGATTCTGTTTAAATAAATACAAAATTCTATCAGTAGGACAACATTGGGCCCCAGTGCGGTTATTTGCTGACTACAATGAGTTGTCTTGCAAATCTAAATATTACAGTGAGTGGTAGGATGGGTCAATATGCCTTTATTGCAATTACTTTGCATTATCATTTCTACATTGCTGCTATTTAATGTCTCTTCTGTGACTTTGAATGACCAGCCTGATTCTGGATTGCCATTTCATTTTGCTTCTCTCTGAGTCTGACAGATTGCCTACATTGATTGTTTAAAGTTTGCTAGACTTTAATATATCTTTCCTTAAATTTTGCAGGCTGAAGGATCTCTTCTATCGCTCCAGCAACCTGCAATATTTCAAAAGGCTGATTCAGATCCCACAGCTGCCTGAGGTGAGGATCCATGACTTTCTGTGAAAGTCATTCATAGAATTGCTATTCTCACTTTTGTTCATAGTATTTATGTTGAGGCTGCTTCAGCTATGACTTAAGGCAGTGGTGGGCAACCTTTTTTTTCAACTGAGCCAAATCTTGCCAAAACCACGATTGAAATTTATTTTGAGAGCCACATTTTTAAAACCGAAAATACATAGGATGGTACACTGTTTTTGATCACACGTTACTGATTTGGGAGGCGCAGTCTTCTTCTGAGGGCGGCAGACAGAGAGAGGATGCTGCCTCGCCGCCGCGGCGCTATACAGAAAGTCACCCCCCTTTATACCACATGACCCGACTGGAGCTGTGTGGAGCCGGCCGCCGGGGCTGCACACAGGGCGCACACTGACAGAGGCTAGCTGCAGAGTCCTGACTCCTGGGGCGGCTGCCCGAGAGGAGGGAGGGGAGCGGGCGCCCGGCACACAGAAGAGCCACATTAAAGTGTGTAAAGAGCCGCATGTGGCTCGCGAGCCGCGGCTCGCCGACCACTGACATAAGGGAACTGTATGTCATAACCAGTGGTGGGATTCAAAAGTTCTCACCACCGATTCTGTGGGTGTGGGATTGCGTGATTCACGCATGCGTGCACCAAATGTGCAGTTTGCACACCCATTAAAACAATAAAAACTAAGCTACTGTGCCTCTCAGCTGTTTAGCAGAGCAATCCGCTCTGCCGTGCCAAACAACTGAGAGGTTAAAAAGGACCCAGCATCAAGGGCTGGCGGGTGGGCCCAACTTCAGAGATTCGAAGAGACTCGGAGGTTCTCTTCCAGCTGATTTTCAGTGCTAGCGCTATGCCAGAACTGGACCGAACCAGTAGAATACCATCACTGGTCATAACTGAACTATGACATTTGGATATATAAATAACAGAATAAAAGGGACCTTGGAGGTTTTCTAGTCCAATCCCCTGCTGAAGCAGGAGACCCTATATCATTCTAGACAAATGGCTGTCCATTTTCTTCTTAAAAACCTCCAGTAACCGAGTTCCCAAAATTGCCGAAGGCAAGCCATTCCACTGGTTAATTGTTCTCACTGTCAGGAAATTTCTCCTTAATTCAAGGAGTTCTTAGTTTTCCTTTTGGTCCCTCCTGTGGCTAATGTTGCAGTAGAATTTAAATGCAAGTGAGGTTCTTTTCTAGATATAATTTGTAACCACAGATGTATTAAAAATGATAGATGAATAAAAGATGAAGAGTAAAAACTCACCTGAAAAGAAAAAAATAGTATCAACTGACAGTAAAAAATGGAACACTAGCTTGTATTTAGTGTAAAAGATTATAGAAAATTAGTAATTTTGAAATAATACTGAAGAGGTTCTTTCCTGTTGCAGTCTTTATAGTTTGTAATCCACAGAAGAAAGTGGAGTAATAATTGCAGATAAACAGAATCTGCAGTGTCCTATTGCAGTTTGGTGCACAGTTTTACAATCCTTGTAAATCAGTTTATAATCTCATAAATATGCAGTCTTGCTTTGTGGTTAGTGTAAACAGCCTTGCTTTGTAAATAACCAGAGAGTCTATAATTTAAGCAGAGCCTTGTAGTGTAAACGAAGTTTTGAATAAATTAACTGGTATAGTTAATGAATTAGAGGCAAATCTGAATTAGATGAATTAGAGGCAAATCTGTTTGCAAAGGTGTTCTTTTTTTCCCCAACCACAAATAGTTTTGGAATGCCAAAATGGGCAATGAGCAATAATCTTGGGCACTACAGTATTGACTTAGTATATGCAATAAGCTGCTTCAGTGCAACAGTTCTGTATCATTCTTTGTTCCATGCACTAGAATCCCCCCAACTTTCTGCGGGCCTCAGCACTCTCTGAACACATCAGCCCTGTTGTTGTCATCCCATTGGAAGCTTCATCCCCAGACAGTGAACCCATCATGGATCTTGTTGAAATGGAAACTTCCTCACAGAAGGTGAGCGGAAGGGCAGAGTTTCTTTGAAGAATAGAAAATGTAAGCTTATCCCAAGAAAAAGGTGTTTGTTCTGGTTATGATGATGTGAAATAGTATTTCAGTTTAGCAAATTTCATCATATTCAGCTTTTGCCTGTCTTGTTATGACAGAGATTTTCAAAAGTTGGAAAATCAGTGCTAAGATTCTTTTTTCTAGGCTTTTCTGCTTAGAGTTATAGATGGAGAGCTGTTTTCTATGAAATAGAAAGATCTGATTACTCTCTCTCTCTCAAAAAAAGGGGGGGGAGTGAAGCAAGAGTGGAGAAATCAAGTGGATTTGAATGGTTTTCCTGGTGACAAAATAATGGGGAGATTATCTTCCATGTCGCTGATTTAGAAACAATGCCTGCTCTCCACTATCTGTAAATTGAACTTCAGTATCAATAATTGTTGTTTCCATTCTCTCTGTCTGATTAGTCACTCTACTGAAAATTCCCTGAGATTTAAGTCAAGTCCCTCTTTCCTTGAGTTGGGAGGGCGTGCAAGGCAAGTTTATCTTTTCATGAAACTAACTGCTTCCATTCTTATCTTCCAGAGTCTCTTTGACAATAAATTTGATGACATCTTTGGCAGTTCTTTCAGCAATGATCCCTTTAACTTTAACAGCCAGAATGGGATGACCAAGGATGACAAGTGAGTAATTATTCATTTCTTACTATGCCCTTTATTAATTTAGAATGAAACTTTACTTCCGTTATTGTTGAACAGATGCTTTTTTCATATATAGAGTGCAATGAAAACACAAAAAGTAGCTTACCAGGAAGCATCTTCATAATCTCTGCTTTATGTATGGGACAGTGACAATTGCAAGTCCTCTTTTTGAGATGGGAGTAGAGTAATTTCTAAATATAAGTACACAAATAAGTACCTAGTTCCTCTACAGCACGCGAAAGTGGGATATGTTTCTATAATACAAGCTAGTAACAGAAATTTGTTTCATTTTTGTGTTTATGTTTTCTTGCTTCAGATTGTTGATTTTTTTTTTTTTGCACAGTATTTCTGGCACTGGCCATGCTCTAAATCCCCCACACAAATAGCATTGTGGCAGAAATAATAGCATGACAGCCAAGCATCTGTAAACATTATTGTCTGTGACAGAGGATTTAATGTGTTTACTTTGAAGCATCAAGAACCTCTTCTTAAAATATATTAATTTGGCTTTTTTCTTCATCTGCATGTGGTCATGAGATCTGACTTCGCTTTCCTCCCATCCAGTTTAAAAATATTTATATCCAAATTGCACAATTGTTTTTCCCTCCTTTCAGGGACAGGTTAATTGAACAGCTGCACAGAGAAATGGACACCCTTAAGGATGAGCTCAAGAATTTCAAAGCTGAGGTAAATTTAAAGTCTATTACTACAGAGATGTTTTTTCTTAGCCCAAATACAGAAACTCACATTTGCTTTGGACTCTAGTCAGGAGATAAAAGTATGTAGGAAAACCAGAAAAATACAAAACCCCAGAAGATATAGAAAAGAGGGATCTGCTATCCTTTGCTTTAATATCCAGAAAGAAGCCATAAAGCATTCCAGAAATGCAAAATGCTACTTAAACTAGAACTGAAGATAGGCTTTCATTTTTGCTGTCATAATAGCAATCTGAGGTAAGGGCCAGGTATTTCCTTTTAGCCTTCTCTGCTCTGAATTACATTAGATCAGAATGAATTGATCCATAGGTATGCAGGTTAAGAATATATTTTTTGCATTTGTTACCAGTAAATATCACTTAAAGCACTATTGATAGCTCGCATGTAGGCAGCTAGGATGTTGAGACTTCCCTCACAGACCATTGTTCCAAAGCAACCAGAAACATTGATGGCATTTACCTTTTTCTGTTTGTTTATGCTGTCTGCCTTTCTGCAATAAAGTTTTGGAGTGACACTTTTTAAAAAATAATCAGGGGTGGG
Source organism: Bungarus multicinctus (assembly GCA_023653725.1). Lineage (NCBI taxonomy): Eukaryota > Metazoa > Chordata > Lepidosauria > Squamata > Elapidae > Bungarus > Bungarus multicinctus. Next base: position 23,824,508 of record CM042836.1, on the reverse strand, counting down.
ATTCTACAGGTTCGCACCTATTTGCTAGAACCGGTTGTTAACATTCTAAGCAGTTCGGATTCCTTCTGTTAGAAGGAATTACTGGCCTAATCCTGTAAGGAAGGCAGGAAAGAAACATTCTGGTGTTGCTTACAGAAACTGCCTCTCTGTTAACCCTTATTACATTTTTGGCAGAACTAGACTTCCTGTCTCAGGAACTTCTCTGGAGTTTTTTTCCCTCCTTTGCTGGCACTTTGCTTGTGTGGAGTGACCATTCAAAGTTACAATGGCACTGAAAAAAGTGACTTATGACCGTTTTTCACACTTATGACTGTTGCAGCATCCCCACAGTCATGAGAGGCCAGGCGAGGAGATGCGTGTCTCGATGTGAGTGATGTTGAGTTAGCCACACCCAGCCAGTCACATGAACACCAAGCCACGTCTACCCAGTCACATGACCACCTAAGCTACGCCCACCACCTAAGCCTCGCCCACAGAACCGATTGTTAAAAAATTTGAATCCCACCCTTGAACCTAATGGTGGCAAAGTCCCAAAGTCAAGGATCAAGGTTCATCTTGACATGCAGATCTTGATTTATTTGTTGTGGTATGTGCTTAACTGTACACAACCAGAATAGTGTAATTGCTTCAGTACCATGAGGTTTCCCAGTGATCTTTCAGTTTCACCTTCTGTTTAAACGTGGTACCTGCAGAGTCACCGCCTGGTGATGCAGCTGAAGGGGCGTATCAGTGAGCTGGAAGCTGAGCTGGAAGAGCAGAAGCACCTAAAGCAGCAGGCACTAGATGAGAGTGACTTCTTGCGCACAGAACTGGATGAATGGAGAAAGAGGCATGAGGATACAGAGAAAGCCCAGCGAAGCCTGACAGAGATTGAGAGTAAGCAGTGAAAAGAATTTGACAACCGGGCCTTTTTTTCATCAGAGATAAAAAGACTGCAGTTTAGACATCATTCACAAATTGCAGATATGTGGCCCATTCATCTGAACAGTCATTTTACTAGAAAGCAATTATAATTATAATATATTTCCTATAGAAGTCACATAGACCATGATAGCAAACTAATTAATGCATATTTTGGCTCTAATTTTTAAGGAACATTTCAGAATGTACTAATCTTGTCAGCCTCCTTAACAAACACTGCAATAAACTGATTCACTATGGCTGCCTGGCCCCAGTTTATAGAAGCAGGACTTATATTTTGATTGAAAATGCCATAATAACCATCCCAGAGAAGATCCTCAGTGACTTTTCTTTGAGCTCTCAAAATGTGGCATTGAAACTGTTCTGAAGCCATGCTTCAGTTTTAGAATTGATCTTCCAGTTTAGAATTGGAGTATGTGAGATAGGAGGATTATTCAGATATTCCTTTGGCAGAGGGTCTGCCTTGTGAAGCGGAAAAAGGACCACTCCTCCCTAGTGTTGGACTGAAGTGAGAGCTGCACTGGAGGGAGGTCGTTGGCTCAGCCTGTTTTATGATGTGATCCTCCCGCCCTCCTTCCTCTGTCACAGGCCAGGTCCTGTCTGTTTCTGTTATAGGGAAAGCACAAACCACAGAGCAGCGCTATGTGAAGCTAAAGGAAAAGTACAGTGAGCTGGTGCAGAATCATGCAGACCTCCTGCGCAAGGTAATGCTGTCTTTGTTCCCTCCATTGTTCAATGCTAAGAGAAAACTAGGGGTCATTTTGCCTGGCTCTACATGTTGAAATTAGGATTATTCACTGATTGCAAAGCAAAAAGCCTGTGAAATGAGTTAAGGTTAAACCCTTATTAACAGTTGACATATTGGCAGAAGAGATTTGAGACTGTCTGGATCAGCTTTATGCTTCTTTGCCATCCTTTGTAGAAATATAATACTAAATAATATATTTTTCATTGACTTAGACAACCAGATAGTTTTAGTTAAATATATTCAAGATAGTCTAAAAAAAATAACAGTCAGGCAAAGATGGAAAGAGAGAGGAATATATTTTTGAACTAGGCTAAGTAAAATTATTTGCTTTGCCTGACATTTGGGAGAGATCTGCAAAACCTTCCAAGTATTAATCAAAAATTAAAAGGACTCAAGAAAAAGCTCTGTTGAATACTAGGCTTTTACAGGAATCTTCAGCACAGGTGCTCCAGCCAGAAGAGTTGCTAGAATTCCCCAAAAAACTTTTGCAAGGTGAGGAGGCAAGGAGAACTTTGTTTGTTTTCTGCCACTATTATTTTTATAAATAACTCAAGCAATGAACATCCATCTATCCTTCCTCCTCCTATTTTTCTCATAATCCTGTGAGGTGGATTGAATTAAGAGAGAAGTATGGGGTCAAAGTCATCCAGCTGCCTATAACCGATGATCTCCCAGTTTCTAACCTGATGCCTTAACTACTATTGGTAGACCAAACTGGACACTCCCTCAGAGTGCTCCTTAAGGTAGGAGGGCTCCACTTTATTAGGACAATGATAGCCAGTGGCTAAAACCTTCCTTTCTTTCTTTCCTTGTCTTCCTGTTCGGTCCTTTAGAATGCTGAAGTTACCAAGCAGGTGACTATGGCAAGACAGGTCCAAAGTGACACAGAGCGTGATAAGAAAGAGCTTGAGGACTCTTTTCAGCGGTTGAGTGAGCAAGCCCAACGAAAGGTAAGGAGATGTCAAGAGAAGTAGAAGGATCATCATTTTTATTGGAAGAGAAATGGAATTCAGGATGACAGTGATAGGAATATCAGAAAATGGTAGAGGGAGATGTTTGGGAAGAGCACACAATCATTTTTTTATATTCCTATCATTTTCTCTGTAGACACAGGAACAGGCAGAGATCTTGGAAACATTGAAGAGAGAACTAATTGCCAGCAAACAGGAGCTTCAATGTCTCCAGAGCACTGTTGATTCCACTGCACAGGTGGGTCTTTCCTTACCCTTCTGTGATAAGTATAGCCGTAAAAAAGCAGGACCCCAGCAACCATTTGAAGAGTAGAAATGAGCAGAAAGAAAAAACATGAGGCATGTGGAATAAAATAGGAAATTAGATGACTCAGTTGGAGAGAGAGGACCAAATGCAAGTAGCCAGGGCATCCCTGGAGATAAATAGGGTTATGGCTGCCATTTTGTATGCTTTCTTTGGAACTGGTATACTCAAAGGGAAAAGAAGATTCCACTTCTCCTCCACTCTCCTTCCTTGCCTCTCTAGTTTGAAGCAGAGCACACCACTCATCTGGCTGCCCTGAAGCAAGAGAAAGACATTCTCACCGAGACCATGGCTCAGCGTGATCAACAGATGACAGCTTTGGAAGCTGAAGTGCAGCAGTTAAAGGCTGCACTTGAAAAGGAAAAGGAATACAGCAGTAAGACAATCCAGGAATTGCAGAACCGCTTGGGGGAAACAGTAAGTTGGCTGCGATTATAAGGATAGTATGTTACTGAGAGAGTCCAGAACCAGCTTTCCTTAAAACCACGGAAGATCTGTAATGTTCTCAGCCTCTTCTCAGTTGGGATTTTAGTTTCTTTCCAGACCCAGGAGAGAAGATGATCAAGGACATTGATTTATTTATTCCAATGTTGTCTTCAACATTCTATCCTTTCAGTGATTTTTCTGACTACCATATTTTCGGAGTATAAGACACACTTTTTCCACCCCCAAAAGTGGATGGAAATGTCTGTCTGTCTTATACAGCGAATGTTGCCAAAGCACTGCTCACCTGCCAGCCCCATCCTTCGGCCTCTGCCTCCCAGCAATTTGCCTCCTTGCAGCAAACAGCAATGAGCATGGTCAGCTTCAACACAACCTGATTAGCAAAGCAGCTGATTGTTGGTAGGATTAGCCTGCAACAATCAGCTGTTTCAGGCTGCAGGGATTGCCATTGCCTATTGTTGTCTCCGTGTGACCCATTATCAGCCTCCGCATCCCATTTTCAGCCTCTGTGCACCCCGTTTTCGGCCTCTGTGCACTCCATTTTCCTCCTGTTTCAATCCCCACCACCTAGAATGGGCAGAAAATGGGGCACGTGGAGGCTGAAAACGAGATGCGGAGGTGGAAAATGGGGCGTATGGAGGCAGCAATGGGTGATGGCAATCCCTATAGCCTGAAACAGCTGATTGTTGGGAGTCCGATCCTACCGACAATCAGCTGCTTGTACTAATCAGGCTGAGCTGAAGCTGACCAGGCTGTTCGCTGCAAAGAGACAAATTTCTGGGAGACAGAGGCAGGGTTTTTTCCCCCCACTGTTTTCCTCCCCAAAAGCTGGGTGTATCTTATACTTTGGAGCATCTTATACTCTGAAAAATATGGTAATTGAATCTTAGTCTTGAAATGCACCAATATGCAATTGTATAATTTATCTCTTCTATGAGCCTCACCAACTACAATCCATTTAATTTGCAAAGCTATCCCAACAGAAGATATTACATGATTTACTGAAACTTTGCATCACTGTGTCTCTTCCTTTGCTCTTAGGAAGGCAACACACAGGCTCTTCAGCAGGAGCTTCTGGACAAACAGTTTGTGCTCCTTCAGTGTGCCGTGAAAGAGGCTGAACAGATGGTACAAGATGCTCTCAATCAACTTGAAGACCTCACTCATATCAGTAGTACAAGTTCTGCAGGTTAGCAGGCAGGGTTAAAATGACGTGTAGATCCAGTTGCTGTTTCCTTCATTATTAAAATATCTAATTTTTAATTTAAAAATGGATATAGTTGTGTATATCATCACATCAAATTGTGCTTCAATTTGTACTTCTTAAAAGAGCTTATGTAATGTATAGTTTTGTTTTGCATAGACTACCTTTTATCAAGGACCCGTGCAGCTTCTGAATGTGTGGAGCGGCTACAGGAAGCATGTGGCCAATACCTTTCGGACCAATCAGGTGAGACATTCATAACTACACCAGTTGAACAGCCAATGTACATATCAAGCATGCAGATAGAAAGCCCTGGCAACATACACATTTAATGCATTCCTGAATTTCTGGACTCTTTTGTCTGTAACATTTTGAAAATGGAAAAAAGCATATGTCACTGTGTCTTTCATGCGGCATTAAAAACCTTGGTGAACCTAAGCGGACTTCATGTGTTTCACCCGTGTCCATTTTGGTTCAAAAAGTTTAGGATTTTGTTAACATCCCTTAATTTTTGTGCTCTCTTTTTTGCATCTAGATGTGAGCAGTTTGTTATCATGTGTGCCTCTTTTTGCTCACCTGATTGGTGATGCCATTCTGCAGGCTAGTGCCACATCGCACATGGCTCCCATGGAATCCGCTGATTGTGAGTATTCATGGCAGAGGGCCTGATTATTTAAAGGGCCATCTGTCTTCCATTGTTTCTTCCAGACCTGTAGAACTGGGTAGAATTGGCATGCTTCAGGTTTTTTCATTAAGCAGTATTGCCTGATAGAACCTGGAAAACATGACTTCTCTGTCACAGTACCTGCCTTCTGGAACATCTCTTTTGAGGAACATTTGGCCCTCACTCTGGCCATGTTCAAAAGAACTCTGAAAACATGGCTTCTTTTTCAGGCCTTGAGTGTTAGGTCCTGTGTGTTTTATTGTTTTTGAATGGTTGTTCTTCCAGATGTTGTGTTTTAAATTGTATATCAAAAATGATTTACAGTACACTAGCCAGAGTCATTATAGACTGGGGAGATACACACATACTTGCTGATTGCATGCTTATATGCGTGCATGCACATACACACATATCCATATCTATGTATATCAGGGAGAGAGAGATAAGAATCTTTTAGGTCACACTAGTGAGAATAATCCTTTCTTTTCATGCTTCCAGTGCTATTGGAGACCAGCAAGCAATGTGGGAATGAGACCTTGCACTACCTGGGAATGCTGAAAGATAAAGCTACTTTGGAAAATGCTGATTGCACTGCTGTCAGGAATTGTCTCAACCAGATCACTTCAATTGGACAGGTGGGATATCCCATGGCATAAGAAAGAATGAGAAGCAGGATTCCTTGTCTGATTCATGATCCATATCAGTGAGCTTACCATATTATCCACTGAAATCTCTCTTTGGGGAGTTTTGAGCTCTTCTTTTGCTACAGAGGAAGATTCATTCATGTGAAGACAGGAGGAGCAGGAGAAAACGTGGATCAGTTTGTGCATTATCTTTCAATCTGCAGGATCTGCGCCCCAAAGGCCTGGATGTTGAGGAAGAGAAACTGGGGGATCTGGTTGATGAAGAGATGGCAGCAACGGCAGCAGCCGTTGAGATAGCAGCTGCCAGGATTGAGGTGAGATGCAGAAATGTTAGAAAGAGAGTTTTCAGATTGACATATTAAAACTTATTTGCAGTTCCATGTCCTGGAAGAATGGGTGCTAGGGTTAAGGTTTAAGTGGAAATGGTTTTCTATTGCTGTTTGAGATATTGGATGTGTTAATCTGAACTCTGATCCCTTTGTTAAAACAGGAGATGCTGAACAAATCACGAGCAGGGGATAGAGGAGTCAAATTTGAGGTCAACGAGAGGTTGGTATTAAAGGCTGGCATTAATGTTTTCAGATACCAGCTACCTCCTGCAGCTTATAAAGAAGTTTGAACCTGGTGAATTTAAATGTTGGGGAAATTATGGGGGAGAGGGAGAATGGCAACATCTGCCATGCATTTCCCCCCATATGGCATCGACAGCATTTGAAAACTGGGCTGAATTGCTTTGTCCATTTAGCATCGCTTATTTCTGTGCTTGTATGGTGGATTGCAGAACCACATGTGCTCTTGCAACCTCCTTCTCACATTAGCATTAGCATTGGGACACCAAGGAAAAGACAAACAAATGACAGCTCTCTCCCTCTCCCTTTGTGTGTGTGTGTATGTGTCCTTCTCCACACTCTAGCAGTTTTGAATCTCTTATCAGAATGGTAGAGAAGGACTAGTATAGACTTCCCATAGATTAAATCAGATACTTTTTAAAAACATCACTAGCTCATTTCCCATTCACATATACACAGCTTTACCAATTGCATTTTTTAGGATACAAAGTTCTAGAAGGGAAAGATGCTGTCACTTTAGTTGAAATATAGAAATGGTGTTAATTGCATTACTAATGTGATTAAGCTCTGCACAAAAACATTAGAAAAATGCTTTTGGGGATCTCTCAATGGGATTGCTCTGTTTGAACTGAACTGTCTTCTCCTGCTACCATTGGTTTTGTATCTTGCAGGATTTTGGGGTCCTGCACAGACTTAATGCAGGCCATTCAACTTTTGGTGTTGGCTTCCAAGGACCTCCAACAAGAGATTGTGGAGAGTGGAAGAGTGAGTCTGTACCAGTCTTGTAACAGGATAACTTTCACTTCCCACCTGCTGTACTCTATTGTCACCACACATATTTCTATGAAAAAATATACCAGCAATTATGGTAGTGCTGATTAAAGGTAAGACAGGCCAAACATACTAATTCTCACTGAATGACAGAGCTAATGAAGACTCCTGATGTTCGTTCATTTATTGAATCATGTAGTAAGATTGGGTGGCAGATTTAAGTATTTATTAATATTTTAATTTATATTACATTTTTATCCCATCTGTATTTGGTCAACACAAGGTGGCATACATACCAAATACTTCTATTTTCCCCAGAACATCATCCCTTTGAGGTGGGTGGGGCTGAGAGAAAGTGACTGGCCCAAAATACTTGTCTAAGGGAGGACCATCTCCTTAGGCACTAAACAGGTTGCCTCTCTATATTTCACTTATAAAACCTAGATGTATTTCATTTTCTTTTGCAGGGAGCAGCATCCCCCAAAGAATTCTATGCCAGAAATTCCCGTTGGACAGAGGGCCTGATTTCTGCTTCCAAGGCTGTAGGCTGGGGAGCAACGGTGATGGTGTAAGTTTCTGCAGCATGGCCACAGCCAATTGTGGAATTATCAGTTACTGTTCAAGTTATGTACAAATATCTGTGCAATGTTGCTTTGAGTCATGGCTAGAAGAGTGGAAGAAAAGGATTTACTGTTCATTTGTATATGTCTCCATAGAGATGCTGCTGACCTTGTAGTTCAAGGGAACGGGAAATTTGAAGAACTCATGGTTTGTTCGCATGAAATTGCAGCAAGCACAGCTCAGCTTGTTGCTGCTTCAAAGGTAGGCTTTATCACAGAGATAACCCTTGAAATTTGGTGCTGGAGGATATAATTAATGACTATTCATAGTAATTGAGTTTTTGATAGGTGAAGGAATCATTTCTTGAACATCAAAGGACTTTTAGCCTGGGAACTTCTTTTTTAAAAAATCTATTGTCAGAAACAAACTGAAGAAATTTGGTTCTAGTGGTTTCTTGGCTTATGGTTTTATAACTCCATCCCAATCTTTGGAAGGATTCCCTGCTATTACCATTTTCTTCCCTTACTAGGCATTCTCTAGTTATGTAGACCAACCTCCAGAACTTCCATTAATGATTATAATGACTGAGACATTCTGGGAGTGGAAATCCACATGTTCTAGATGATGCCAAAATTGAAGAAGATTGTTGAATAAAAATTTTATTAGAGTTTTCTGGATACACAATTTGGATATCTTGAAAACATGGAATTTGAGATAGATAGATGAAAAATGAGAAAAATTGGGATGGACAAAAGCATTTTTGGTCATTTTGTTTTAGATAATGGTTTTGCCATATCATCCCATATGCTTGTGATTAGTTATTGAATATTATTTTCAGTACCTCCCTGTCTCACATCTTTATCTGCAAGAGCTTTCTTCTTCTTTGAATAGGTTTTGAAGTTTCTGCACAGGCACATATTGTGTAGTGTCTATTTTTTTTCATCCCATTTGTGCCATATAAATTGTTTTTTCTCACCTGGAAAGAATTATCTGAACCTCCTATTTGATCTCACAGGTAAAAGCAGACAAAGACAGTGTAAATCTCAGCAAGCTTCAGATTGCCTCTCGAGGAGTCAATCAGGCAACAGCCAAAGTAGTGGCTTCCACTAAGTCAGGAAAATCTCAAATACAGGAGAAAGGTAATGTTCTTCACTGCACAAGTGGATGACCAAAGTCCGTTTCTTTTCTTGAGAAGTAATTTTATAAGGGTGAGTGGTAAAAGATCTCTGGCTCTCTCTGAATATAGTTACTTTTCATATTCATCCAGTGGCTTATGGTCCATTGGCACAATTATGCTTGCCAGCTATGTGGCAAGAAATCTCAGCCAATTGAGGGAAGGGCTGGGGAATGGCATCTTTTAATGAGAATAATAGTGAGATATTCCCCTACAGATAGCATGGACTTCTCTGACATGACACTAACACAGATCAAACGCCAAGAAATGGACTCTCAGGTAAAGTGGGCAAGTAACAGAAAAGGAAGAATACTTGGCCAATTGGAGAAGAGACAAGATGACAGTATAGGAAGGGGTCCAAAAAGGGTCTGGTGCTATGGAAAGTAATATTTTTCCTGCTAGGTCCGAGTCTTGGAACTGGAGAGCCAATTGCAGAAGGAACGCCAGCGCCTGGGTGAGCTCCGTAAGAAGCACTATGAGCTGGGAGGCGTAGCTGAGGGTTGGGATGAGAATGGTAAGTAAGATCTGATAGCTGTCTCCCTGACTGGGTGATTCACAAGCTCATGTATTGAATTTTGGGCTCCAGAAACAAGGGTTCATTTATTGCTTCAACCACAAGTTTTCTTCTTCAGTTGCAATGCTTTAGCTGTTCTTTCAATTCTTATTTCCTCTGGTATTGTGAAAATTAAGAGGAAAAGGAACATTTTCCCCTTTACTCTTTGAACAAGAACACTTTGAGATGACACAAGGAAGTGATCCAGAAATAATTTATTCCAATCTGAAACGTCTCCAATTCCAAGATCCTAACAAGGAGCAAGTTAACAGGCATTGGGACTGAGTCCTTGAACTTGGCCTGTAAAAATGGGATGAACTAAATTCAGGCTGTTATTTATGTAAGCTAAAGCTGAGGATAAATGAAGTAGATTGTGACTTGAATGCTGGGATTCTTTGCCTACATAAACAAAGACAATGATTTCAGGACTACAGTTCTGAATAAGGACTTTCATGGGAAACTGTATAAATCGCGTCTTTCTAACTGCACATTTCAGGTTTGTAATCCTTCCATAAACATTTCAATTGCCTTAGCCACAAAGAAAGTTGAAACCTATGTGAAGACCTGCCCCCTTTCTGACAGACCTGAAATGATAACTCTTCCTCTTGTTCTTCAGGAGCAGATTAGGATCTCTGTGAAAGCAGATAGAGAAGAAGACCCTTCAGTTGGTGTGACTACTTCTGAATATGAATGATGAACTCATTTGAATATACCACAAAGCCTGTGCTCATCAACAATGCATTCATACTTGGGGCTGGCCCTGCAGGGTCCTCTGTGACTAAGAAGAGAGCAGCAAAGCTGTGGGGGAGAAAAATAGTTTCCTAGCCGCAACAGTATCCATAGCATTGCCCTGCCATAGCCATAAAACACAAATCCTGCATCCATATGTGTGTTACAGCATTTCTGCAGAGTTGAATTTCCTCTTGCCTCTTCCCAGGTCACTTCCTTATTTTGCACAGCCTCTGATTTGTTATCTTTGGCTCTATACCAGACCAGGGATAGTACTGCTCATTCTCTTTGCTTGCCTTTTCTCAGAGCCAGGATGGTGGCAGGATGTTGGTTAAAAGTCTGAGTCTATCCATACACGTAAAGGTACCAGTCTCTCTGAGGGCCACTTCAGTCTCCACAGAAGAGGGATTGATGTAACCTGGTCTGCCACATCTCAGGAATTGCAACCTTCTCAGTTTCTCATTTTGCTGCCCCATCCTGCCTTGCTCCAACAAAGTGGGACACATGTCCACTGCCTCAGAGTAGTTCACTGTGCTTTGAGCAGCAATAAACAACTGAGAATCTAGAAGTAGGAATTGCTAGTGGGGAAGGGAGGCTGAAGGGGCCCAAGGAACTGACTTTATATTTGACAATTGTTAGGGGCACCAGCTGTTATACCAGCCAGTTGGCCTTTTGACCACCTGTACTCCATGAGCAAAGCAGAAGCTGCCTAGAGACAGATGACCTCAGCACAGCTTGTTAGTTTTTCTTCAACCATCTAAGAAATGACCAGTAGTACTAGGCCGCTGTGCCACCTGGAAGGTGAACTGGATTCTTTTATAGATGATGTGGTTTCTCTTCCCACTGCCTTCTATACCACTGCCTTCCATGACAGCTGTCTCAGGCACCTCATGATCACTGTGAGCCTCTAAGGAAAGAAAAAGCAGAAGAAAGAAGAAGAAAGATGCTGTTGCCTATAAATTGGATATTTCAATCTTACTTTTGCTGTATAGGGAAGGGCCTGAGGACTAAGCTCTTCCATCAGCATCAGGCAAAATGTTATACCAAAGGAAGTCCTGAGTGAAGAACATCTGTAGTCTGGCATTAGATTAGTAAAAGCTGTCGTGGTTTTCAGATGTGGAACATTTTATTTACTCTTATCATACTTGTGTGGACTAGTACCATTGTCAGCCAGACAACAGAAAAACAAGTAGCAAAACCTATACTGTCTCCTAAGTAAAGCAAGTCTGCTAAGGGAAAAATCTAACCAAGCCTGTTCCATATCTCAGATGGGGTAATTAGTCTGAAGCCATGTATCTTTCTGGTGTTTTGGGTAGGGCTGCCCTACACCTGATTTCTGCAAGCTAGCTGATGTATGTCAGACATACGGTTGGGGGCCTTCAGGATGTGATCCAAGTAGAATAATTTGGCTAACTCGTATTGCCTAAAATGTCTCCGAAGTGGTGCTTATGTTTCACAGGTGCTGCCAAGGGATCTGGGGTTTTTGAAAGTTCAACATTAGAAGAAGCCATGAGAAAGCTACTGAGCCGGGTATCAGCTATTTTATGGAGACTAGAGGCCGTTTTGGCTTTGCCTTCAATTAGAGAAGCTCATAAATCCGGTTCCTGAATGAGCTGCCATGGCCTTTGGCATACCTAACTCCTTGCCAACCTCTTAACGCTGTCTCCCAACTCAGATAAGCTTATCTAATGCACACTGCCATTTGGGGAGGGAGCAAAAGACCTAGGGCTTCTTCTCTTCTTTCTCAAAGGGTCTGTCCACCTATCTTCTCTTCTCCCCCCCAAGTTCTTTTCCTAAAAGCACTGCATAGGCCAACCAGCCTATCAGATACTGGTGCCTGTTATGCCCCAGGTCTCCTTGCCATATGGCTGGCAGCCCAAATACCAAATAGCACTTCTCCCACCGCCAGCTTGAATGAGGCCAATCAGCTGCCTGCCTGCCTCGCTCCAAAACATCAGGTACACTATCCTGTTGCCACAGCACATGAGGCATTTCCTATGGCGCTGAAATGCCCTTGCTCAGCCTTTCCAGGGACATCCCTTCAACGTCTGGTGCCCTCCCCAACTACCTCAGGTTTTCAGGCTAACTGGCCATGCATGTGGAGGACAAAAAGGAAGAAAACTAAGAGTGATTTAATGTGAGACTTGGATAAGAACAGTTTTGTTGTGCTAGAAAAATTATTTCCTCAGTGCTTGCTCTTCTTTCTTTCTTTTTTTTATTTTTCCTAAATTGAGCAGGTGGTAGTGAACAAACTTCCATTAGAACAGTTTTCCTGAAAATGACAAAAATGCTACCTAGGGCCCAATCTCCAACAACTGACCCAGGCAGCCAGCTCTTTTCTTTCCAAGAAAACTTTTAATTATTGTATTAAATACATTTTTCTTTGTATAATATGTTACATGTGTGTGTTCAATTTTTAAATAAATATTTCAACCCACTTGTATTGGGTTTTGACTTTTGGAAGTTTTAAGAATTGTAGTTCTGCCTTTAGTATACTTTTTACCTAGCTATGAATCCTGCAAAATGCCAAAAGCAGCATTCAAATTTAAATTGGCTGAACAGGATATTATATAGATCAGAAAGGCACAAGTTGAGGGTCACACATTGCTCTGTAAAATCTTAGCCATAGATTTTCAGTTTATTATCCAATTGCATTTTTAATGTAATAGGTGGCATAAATGACTAAATATATTTCAGACCTACATTTGTTATTACATGTATATTATCAAATGTTTTTGTTCTGACCCACCAGTTTTCAGGGTTGAAAACTCAGGCTCAAAAACTCTAGCCTATAAAAGTTACATTCGTGTAAGAAAGTGACAGTTACTCATTACAGATTGCTGTTCCCATACATAAAAATCTATACTAACTTTGTACAATTGGTGTCAGAATTATGTAAATTCATAGCAGCTGATTTTGTTCTCCTATGTTATAACATGATGGAATGCTAGCGCCCGTTATAATCTCCTGGATAACTTATCCTTGACTGAATGTGAAAAGTGAGGTGCAAAAGCATTGCCTGACTAACAGAATAGAAATAGCTTGTATAGCTTTAAAATATTGCTTCTAGTTGTGTGTGGTTTAGATGAGTAACTGAACCTTGCTCTTGGGCTAAGATGAAAAAAAGATTTTCTATCTTCACAGGAGAAAAACTGGGGCATACCCAATTCTCAGGAAGAGGATCAGATGAAATGACCCATATAGGGGTGAGAGAAGTGGTAGGCTGATCTTCAACAAAGCCATCCAGAATAGCCCTACAGTGAGATGAATTGCAAATAAATTTAACAAAAACAAAAATATAAAGCACCAGGTCCAGTGGCATCCACCCAAGGGTTATTCAGGAGCTTAAGCTGAGATTGTGGACTTTCTAATTAAAATATGCATCCTGTCTCTACACTCAGCCTCTGTAGTTGAAGACTGGAAGATGGCCAACATTGCACCAGCTTTTAAGAGCTCAAGGAAAACCCAGAAAATTATAGGCCTGCCAGCTTAATGTCTGTCCCAGGGAAGACTGCTATTAAAAATAAAATTGTCAAACATTTGGAGACAAGCAAGGATACCTGACATGGATGGCTTCATTAAAGGGAAGTTTCTGCCTAACTGTACAATACTATAATTTTTGAGGGTGTTACTAAATTTGTGGGTAGAAGTTTGACTTCCCAGTAAGTTTAATAGCCATGCAATAAAAAGACAGCTTCTCTTGTGAATAAGCAACTGCCTAAACAATAGAAAATGAATAGGAATAAATGGAAATTTAAATAGAGGATGTAAGTAATGGTGTTTCCCCAGAGTTCTGTCCAGGACTTGCTTTTTAACCTGTATAAATGATCTGGAATCAGGCATGACTAGTGGAATAGCCAATGCTTATGCCACTAAAACGTACACAGTGGTAAAAATAAAAGACTGCAAGCATCTCAGTGGTGGGATTCAAATTTTTTTACTACCAGTTCTGTGGACGTGGCTTGGTAGGTGTGGCAAGGGAAGGATACTGTAAAAATCTCCAGTCAAAGGTGGTATTTGCCGGTTCTCCGAACTACTCAAAGATTCTGCTACCGGTTCTCCAGAACTGGTCAGAACCTGCTGAATACCACTCTGAAGCAGCTCCAAGGGATCTTTGCATATTGGACATCAAAATGGCAATTGTCATTCAACACTGCAATTGCACAATGATGCATATGAGTGCCAAAAATACTAATTATTCATAAAACTAATGGGAGTAGTGACAGATGAGGAAAGTAATGGTAAACAGTTCAGTGAAGGTAATAACTGCATCTGCTGTAAAAAAAAAAAAAAAGGCCAAGAGCATATTAAATAATAAAAGGTATCACAATGTCCATATAGAAACCAATGGTAAGAAATCATCTGGAATACTGTGTGCAATCCAGGTTGGCAGGCATAAAAAAAGGGCATAGAGGAGCTAAAGACGGTTCAGAGAAGGGCAACAAATCGGGCTGGATCCAGGAGGGCACTGCTTATCCTCACATTTTATTTCCTGTTATCCTTTCTGAAACAACAACTACTAGTTGTCAAGTCTAAATGGAACTCAGTTCTAAGACAGCCAGGTTGTTGCCCAACTGACAAATGTCCATTTACTTGCCACAATTCAAGTTATATCCTGGAGAAATTCAGTTATCTAAGCTTTTTATTTTAATACAAATAAAAATGGTTGTTTCTATTTAAGAGCCAGGGATATAATTTGTCTCTGTATCTCAATTCCCAGCCCTTAAGAAGGCCAATGGAAAAACAAAAAGAAAACAATTCCTTCAACTTAACTATGCTTTTTCAATTAAAAAACCCTGAAATTCCCAGTGCAAAACAAAATTTTCTCCGAGAGATCTTTTATCTTTCAAATTTTAACCTTGGTTCCCTTACAGTGTTGCTATATACCATGGCTTGCACAATTCTGATTTCTATAGGTATAGACACATCATCATGGCATTTGAATATCTCCTGCAAGGATTTTGCTTTCTCAAGGACTGTAGCGTATTTCTTACCTACTTGTTCCTTTGCCATTGATGGTTGATCCTAAAATGCAGTAGCTATCCACCACTTCAATCTTCATTGTTAGTTTAAGGCAGACTGTCCTACCTGTAGTCATTAGTTTAGTATTTACATGTTCCTTTTCCCCTCCACTTTGCTCCATGACTTTCAATACCAGGGCTTGCAGATTCTGTACATTTTCAGCTATCAGGTTCTTCTGCCAACCATGCTCATCTTCCAACCCAGCTTTCTTTAATATATATTTTGAATATAAGTTGAATAAGCAAGAGGAGACTTTACAACCTTTGCCAAAGTGAAATCAGTCTGTGTTCTATCCATATGGGGCTTCCTAACGTATCTGTTTCTCATGAGGACAATGAAATATTCTGGGATTCCCAATTTTCTGAGCACTTCTGACAGTTTTAATATGATACATTATTGATACATTATTCTTAGGCTTTCTCAATTATCAAGCGTGCATCAACAGCAATGTCTCATGTTCCTTGGTCATTTCTCAAACCAGTTTCGAACATTTTGCATGCTGTACCTTTATACATCTTTGAGCATTCTTGAATTGCTGTCGAAGTGCCTTTCAATAACTTTTCAAAAACGCCAACTCTACCAATAGATATTAAAAGTGCCAGAGCCTTTGCCCTGGGCAATACAGTATAACAAGCTGCTTTTTATGCTAAGACAAAGCACCAGCAGCAGGTATAATATAAGATTTATCACTCCAATATTCTCCATCGGAAATAAGTGAGAGATAGAAGATAAACATACTGAGGTTGCTACTTAGGGTAATGAAATGCCTGGAAAGAAAACAAGCAAGCTCAGAGAGCACCAAGGATCTCCACAAAAGATATTCTGCTTGTGCAGTCCCTTTTATTTCCCATCTAAAGTGACATGAGTTGTTCCTTCCTTTCAGAAGACCCGAGGTGCTTTTTTCAGGAGGCAACTGGACTTTCTTGTGTTTTTTTAAAAAAGATGTTTCGCTTCTCATCCAAGAAGCTTCTTCAGCTCTGACAGGATAGTGGGGAATTTAAGGATTTATATTCCTTGCAGACAGCAAGGAGCACTTAGGGGTGACCCTGAGGACACAGATAAACCTCCAAGTGCTTCAACGACCCTCTAAAAGGATGCAAATGGCCAAATGGCCAGCTGTCTGCAAGGAATATAAATGCTTCCATTCCCCACTATCTTGTCAGAGCTGAAGAAGCTTCTTGGATAAGAAGCGAAACGTCTTTAAAAAGATACAAGAAAGTCCAGTTGCCTCCTGAAAAAGCACCTTTGGGACATCCATGACCTGGCTGACTGAGTATCTCTACAGAATTCCCTTCAGAAGGAAATGGGCAGAAAGAGAAGCCGCGCTGAGGCCGCCTTTTGGTCAGTTAGCTAGTTCAGACACCAGTCAGTGAACACCTCCTCCTCTCTCCGCCCTCCCTCAAGGTCTCTCTCGCTCTCCGTGCCTTTCGCAACCGCCTCCCCCCACCCGCTACGAGACACCCCGCTTCCACGAGCCACGCCTCCTTTCTCTTCGCGCTAATTCCTTCAACCTCAAAGGCCACGCCCACCCCAGCTCGCCTGCCCGGCTGCCCGTCGCTCGCTCTTCTTTGGCGCGCGGTGCATGCCGGGCAAGGGAAGGGGAACCGTGAGAGGAAAGGAGGGGAGACAGCCGTCGCGGCCTCGATGTCTCGGGGCGGCTCGGCGCCCGGCTGGGGCTGGTGGCCTCCGTCGCGGCGGCGGGGGCGGCAACAGCAACGGGCCAGGAGAAGGGCGGCCGCCGGTTCCGGCTTTCTGGAAGGAGCCTGGGCCTTTCCCGTGGCAGTGCTGGCGGTGGCGGGACTGGCGGCTGCGTCGCTCTCTTTGCTGGTGCTCGTGTTGGGCCTCTCTGGAGCGGCGCTCTCCCTGATCGTGGCAGCGGCGGCTGCGGGATCCTGGATCGTATCCTCGGGATTAGGCGGCGGCAGCAAGGACCGGAGGGGGACCCCCTTGCTGACCCACCGTATCTCCTTTGCTTCCAAGAGTAACGATACGGTGCTGGCCAACGGGGGCCCCTCCATGAGCTACTCCTCTCCTGGACTGCTCGTGCCTGAAAGGAGGCGGGGGCAGGTTTGCGGGTAAGGGAATTCATTGTACTGGAGCCCCTCGACCTTTCCTCTCTCTCTGTCTCAGTCTCTGTCTGAGGGGATTTGCATTGCAATCTGTACATGCTCGCCTGCCTGTGCTGCCGGAATGGAGGTGGCGCTTGGAACAAGAGTTGCCCGGGTTCTTTGGGCCCTCCAGTTGTGAAAGGGAAGAAGAGCATAAACTTGACTGGATAGATGCTTCTCCTTCCTTGGGTACCCGGCAATATTCCAGTGACATGCTTCAAACTTTGTTAGAGAACCACTGGAGAAAATCAGGCTTCTCTTCTCTCAATCTATTTATATATATGTGGGAAAATGTAGCCTTATACATTCAAACTACATGCACATATTTGCACAGTGTATATGCTCTTATTTGAGTGTGTATCTGTATATAAAAATATAAACAGACACACACACACACAGATAGAGAGAGAGAGAGAGTTAGTTAGTTTGTTCGTAAAGTATATTTTGGACCAATCACTTGAGCTTAGTATTTGAACTTCTTATATGCAGAGTCATTTCTTTTATAGAAGTTGGACTATTTTTTGCTGTTCATACCCAGCATTCTTTTTGTTCTTTCTGCTTTGTATCTTCTATTTTATGGGCTTTCTGTAATTAATAGTAGAGTTGAGGGTTTTTTTGGTAATTGCTACAATTTCATTCAGTCCCTCAGGTTGGAGCCAGGTTTTCAACCCATCCTTTTCTCTTTACTGAGGCTCTTTTCCTTCGTCTCCTGTACATGTTTCATTCTGTTTCTAAGAGATGGTTGCTGTTTTGCTTGTTCTTGGTTTTAGGGAAATGAAAAGCAGAGGTTTGGAGATGTGGGGTGCTTTGCACTTCCTGGGGAAGAGGAATAATTTAATCATAGCATCTCCATCATGTTATGTTTTATTGTTTTATCTTTCAGTTCATTCTGATATTAAACTTAGCTTGATTTCACTGCATTCTCCAAGATGCTCTTTTGTCCTTTCCCTCATCCATTACAATTGCCTTATCAGTTTCCTCTTCCATTTGTGCTCTGGATTTCCCCTTGTGCAGAAGCTCAAATTCCCTTGCTGCTGCATGTGTGTATGACACGTTTGCCACCTTTCTCATGTTGTATTCAGACCAGATGTGATGGAAGGAAGAAAGCTGGAAGTCTAAGTGGACCTTGCGAGTAACTAAGAATCAAGGTTTTTCTCAAGGTTGTAAGCAAGGCTAAATGTATTAGCCAAGGTAAACAGCTACTATGTGTGCAAGACAGATATTGTGTCCTTATTGTAAACCAGTGTTCTCCAGTGATTCAGTTTTCACTTAAATTGGGTAATTAGATAAAAATTTCAACTAAAAAATAAGCGAATGAATTCCATGGCTGAAATTTTCTGCAAACCATTTTGAATACATAATGCTCTCACTTTCTAGATTTATTGATCTTCATGTTGATGTGCTGAGAATAGTGTGATAGATTTTCTATTTGCACTTTAAAATAACTTTATGAACTGATGGTATTTCTATTGCTGAATGAGGAAACAGGACTTAAAGCATTTTGATTTTCTGTGTCTTATTATTTGCTGACAAGAGTAAGAAATGGATATTATGGATATAAAGGATGCTGTATATTTGGTCTGAGATGCGTTTGCTGCTGGCATTTTGTACAAGAACAGTTTTGCTGCTTATATCATTTCTTCATTTTCTTTATTACATGTTTTATTCTCCATTCTTTTCAGGGATTACCTGAGTCCATCAACTCGTTTTACAGTAACTCCTCGGCGGCGCTATCCTATCCAGCAAGCCCAATATGCTGTATTGGGAACCCTGCCTTCAATTTGCTGGGATGAGTATCGGCGGAAAAACAGGCTATCCATTCACCATTCTAGTATTGCCCACAGCCCTGTAACAGTGAAGATTGCTCGGCCAGAAAGCAGCATTGGCCGTTCTCCACTGTGAGTTTGCTTCAGTAATTGCTTTTGGGAAGTTTTTAGGTTTGCAGGCTTGACTGCAGAAAGGGTCTTCTCTTGGAGTGATCTCATTTCTCTTCCTGATTTATAGTGATATACGTTAATGTTGTGGAATGCCTGGCAATCTCTTAAGCTATTTCCCTGTGGCCCAGTTACTTAGGACACATCTTGGTTGGTTGATTGGTGGAACTGGCTGAGCTATTCCTCTTCCTGTCATCAGCCTTCACAATTCTTGACCCTGAAATGACTTCTTAACCACTCATCATATTGCCTTAGAAGTGTTTTGTGAGGTCACAAGTAAATCCTGAACTGATGTGAACAGACTGCTTATATTCAGCCAGTTTTCAACTTGAATCCCATTGGATAGATCCTGTGGTCATGAGAAATGGGTAACTTAGTTCCTGGGGCATCATATGGACAATGAGAGGAAATTCACATTTTTGTGACTACTGTCATTTCATCTGACAGGTTGGAGCAGTTGGTTTCTCCTGTGGCTTTCTCTTCAGCATCTAATACTATCCTGGATCCATGCGCAAAAGAAACTGTCTTGAATGCTCTCAAAGAGAGCCGGAAGAGAGCTGTGGAGGAAGAAGAGGAGGACCAGAACTTTCCAAATGGTCAGGACAACAAGAAGAGGTAATGACTAATGGTCTCCTTCTGCATGCTGCAGAACAAGACTCTGAAGTTAGCACAGTAGTTAAAACACTTTGGTTAAAGTTGAATGGAACTCAACATTAATCTGAACAAAACACTTTCTGAGATGGATCATAGCAATCCTGCTTACATAGGGACATATTTTAGTATTTTAATCCTCAGATCAAGACAAGTATTCTTCTGTATTCCTTGCAAAAGTTTTGCAAGAGAGGTTTAGTATGGTCCACACTACAACAAACAGATAATAGATTTGCAGCAAACATATAGTTTTGTATATAAATAAATTCTGGCCAGGACTTCTGGCCAAGCAACAGGGCTTAGAAAAATCAGAATGCTTGCACCAATATTAAATAAATAAATATTAAATAACTTTTCCAAATTGTAATCTGTTTCTGATTTATCTTTGAAAAATCACCAAAACGTGTTTTCTCTTCCTCTGATCAGCCTCCCTATTGATAGAATTGAACTTGCTTATTATAGTGAACTAGTTGAACCAGAGATATTTGGGAATGCTGGTAGACAGAATGTGTTCTTTTTCCCACCTGAAATCATTCTTTTAATCTTTTTATTTTCTGCAGGCGCCATGATAGTACTGGAAGTGGCCATTCTGCATTTGAGCCCTTGATGGCCAATGGAGCACCTGCATCTCTTATGCCCAAGTAAGTGCCAGAGCTTTGCTGAGAATGAGAAATGTTTTCCTTTTATTGTGCTAACAAATGATCCCATGTATATTCCGGAGAAGAGACAGAATATTTTTTGGGGGGACGTGTTTAAACCCTTTTCTCCCCATTTGTTACTTCTTCTGTCAGTTGAAGGGTCCAGATTATAGTATAATTATAGTGTGTAATTCAGTTAAATGAATGAGAGAAATAGGTAAAGCAGGAATTTTTAGGAAAGGTGGTAGAGAAGATGGTGACATTGCAACTCCAGAGGATCCTGGAGGAAACGGGTTATCTGGATCCTGTCAGGTTGGAGGCCTGGATACAGGACTGAAACTGTATTGGTCGCATTCATGGATCTCTGGCAGGAGCAGGATGGAGGTTGTGCTTCCATCTTTATTCTCCTTGATCTCTCAGCTGTTTTTGATACTATCAACCATGGTGTCCTTTTGGGCCAACCTGAAGAGTTGGCCCAATTTTGTGCTGATTTACCTCCTTCCTTCAAAGCCAGTCCCAGTCTGTGTTGATAGGGAGTGAGAAGTTCAACTGAGGCCCCTCCTTTATGGAGTGCTACTGGGTTTGGTGCTCCCTCCGCTCCTTTTCAACATCTACATGAAACTGCTGGGTGAGATCATCTATCTCCATAGGGTGAGGTATCACCAATATACTGATGATACCCAGTCATATATCTCAGTCCTGGGTGACTTGAGTGTTGCAGTGGACATCCTTTCACAATGCCTGGAAGCTGCATGATCTGGATAGGGAAACAATAGACTTCATCTGAACCCTAGTAAGACCGAGTGGATGTAGGTAGGCCCCTCTGTACTCAGGAGTTTATCATCTTTGGTCTTGGTTGGGATTGTACTACCCCAGACAGACCTAATGCCTAATGTGGTCCTCTGGGACTCATGGCTGATGCTTGAAGAGCTAGTGGCAGCCATGGCCAGAAGAACCTTTGCCCAACTCCATGTTGTGCACCAGTTATGCCTTTTCCTAGTCAGGGAATCTCTTACCTCTGGTCATGTCCTGATTGAACTATTGCAATGTGCTCTACATGGATCTACCTCTGAAAAGTATCTGGAAGCTTTAGCTGGTACATAATGTAACTGCACGAGCCAGGTGCCTAAAGAAGAGCACATATAATACCCTTGCTCTGCAAATTGTACTGGGTATAATTTTTTTTCTGGGTCCAAATCAAAGTCTTTGTAATAAACCCTGTGTGGCATAGGACCAAAGTACCTATGGAAGCGGCTTCTCCAATCTCATCAGTCCATCTCAATCAATCAGGCAGGGAATGTATGTTATAGACCATCAGTCAAAGAATATTGACTGGTAGAGTTTAGGACAGGGATGTCAAACTGGATTTTTTTGAGGGCTGATCAGCATTGTAGTTCTCCTCTGCGGACCGGTGGCGGGGTGGGGTAGGGTGGGGCCGGGACGGATGACTCCTGCAACACTCTACTGGTCGAAAATAGGCCATGTGGCCTGTTTTTCGGCCCATTTGATCCTATTTTTCAGCTGTTTGGGGGCCGTTTTGGGCCTTGAGTTTGACACACTGGTCTAGGAAGAGAATGCATTTAATTGTCTTGCAGCAAACCTATAACCTGTCACTTTTCCTAGGCCTGGCTCTCTGAAGCGGGGACTTGTTCCTTCCCACTGCCTAGAAGATTGCTCTTCTAAGAGATCGCGCACTTCTTCCCTCAGTTCTGTGAATAGTCTGTCTGTGGGTGGTATACCAAGCTCTATCCGCAATGCTATTGCCAGCTCATACAGCTCCACCAGAGGTCTCTCACAGGTACCTTGTTAGATTATTAACTCCTTTTATGCATGAGATACTGTAGGTATTTCCCAGTTGTATTTCCCAGAACAAAGATGTGATGATAACTTGCTATTCTCTTCTCTTTAACAAAACTTGATTAATCTGCATACAAATGTTAAATTTCTCTGTGTTTTCAAATTAGAAGAATAAATATAGCAATCAAGGGATTTTACTCTTAAAATGTAAAAATATGATTGCAGATCAGTGAAGTTTAGTTTATTTATTTTATTTATTTATTTATTTCTGAGTTTTATATACCGCCGTTCTCCCGAAGGACTCAGGGCGGTGAACAGCCAACTAAAATACAAGTAAACAAAGTGTAAATTATTTAAAAAAGAATTAAACACTAGACTGTCCCAAATCTAAAAACCCCAATTAAAATCAATAAAACATCATACCCCGTCCCAAGTAATCTAAAAACCCCATTTAAAATCCCATTAGTCAGCTCATGCCGGCCTGCTCGAAGAGCCAGGTCTTCAGGTCACGTCTGAAGGCCCTCAGGTCACTGGTCGTTCATAATCCAGGGGGCATCCCATTCCAAAGGGCGGGTGCCCCCACAGAGAAGGCCCTATTCCTCGGGGTCACCAGACGACACATAGAAGGCGTCGGGACCCGGAGGAGACCCTCTCTGTGGGAGCGCACCGGTCGGTGGGAGACTACTGGCAGAATGCGGTCTTGTAAGTATCCTGGTCCGATGCCATGGAGCGCTTTAAAGACCAAAACCAGTACTTTAAAGCGAACCCGGAAGGCCACTGGCAACCAATGCAGCTCGCGCAGGAGGGGCGTCACGTGGGAGTATCTCGACGCCCCCATAACCACCCGCGCGGCTGCATTTTGTACCAGTTGAAGCCTCCGGGTGCTCCCCGCAGGGAGCCCCATGTAGAGGGCATTACAGTAGTCTAGACGGGAGGTGACCAGGGCATGAGTGACTGTGCGTAAGGCGTCCCGATCAAGAAAGGGCCGCATCTGGCATATCAGGCGAACCTGATAAAAAGCCCCCCTGGAGATGGCCGTAATATGATCTTCCAAAGACAGCCGTACATCCAGGAGGACACCAAGATTGCGGGCTCCTTCTGTGGGGGTCAAGATCTCATCCCCAATAGCCAGCGACGGAGTCAGCTGATTATATCGGGCCGCCGGAAACCACAGCCACTCGGTCTTGGAAGGGTTGAGTCGAAGCCTGTTCTCGTCCATCCAGTTCCGCACAGCCTCCAGACAACGGGCCATAACCTCCACAGCATCGTTGGGGTGGCTTGGGGTGGAGATGTAAAGCTGAGTGTCATCAGCATAAAGATGGCATTTCACCCCAAAACCACGGATGATCTCTCCCAGCGGCTTCACATAGATGTTGAACAGAAGAGGGGAGAGAACCGACCCCTGAGGCACCCCACACATGAGGGGCCTAGGGGTGGACCTCTCCCCCCCCCCGTCAACACCAATTGCGAGCGGTCCGAGAGGAAGGACGAGAACCACCGCAAGACGGTGCCCCCAATTCCCAACCCCTCCAACCGCCGCAATAGGATACTATGGTCAATAGTATCAAAAGCCGCTGACAGATCTAAGAGGACCAGGACAGAGGAATAACCTCTGTCACGGGCCCTCCAGAGATCATCTACCAACGCGACCAATGCTGTTTCGGTACTGTGCCCGGGCCTGAAGCCCGATTGGAACGGATCTAAATAGGATGCTTCCTCCAGATACTGAGGGAGCTGACGCGCCACCACACTCTCAACAACCTTCGCCACAAAGGGAAGGTTGGAGACAGGACGATAGTTATTCAAAAGAGCCGGGTCCAGGGAAGGCTTCTTGAGGAGGAGCCGCACCATCGCCATTTTCAGGGCGGTCGGAAGCGCCCCCTCCGTCAACGAAGCGTTGACAATCCCCTGGAGCCAGCCTCGTGTCACCTCACTGGAGGTAGAAACCAACCAGGAAGGGCACGGGTCCAATAAACATGTGGCATTCAGCCTCCCCAGAAGTCTGTCCACACCCTCGGCGGTCACAGGATCGAACTCTTCCCAGATAACCGTCTCAAGACCTGCCCCGGACACCTCCCCCGGGACCACCCAACTGGAGTCCAGCCCATCCCGAATCTGGGCGATTTTATCATGCAGAAATCGGGAAAACTCTTCTGCCTTACCCTGCAAGAGGTCCTCCCGCGCTCTCGGCTCAAGCAGGGAGCGGGTCACTCTAAACAGGGCAGCAGGCCGATTTTCTGCAGACGCAATAAGGGCGGAGAAGTGTGAACACCTCGCCGCCCTTATCGCCACTAGGTAGGTCCTAATATAGGACCTCACCTGTGTCCGGTCAGACTCAGCACGACTGGCCCTCCAGATGCCCTCCAGATGTCTTTTCCGGCATTTCATCCCCCTCAGCTCCCCCGTGAACCACGGAGCCAGGTGGGATCTATGCCGAGTCAGAGGTCGCAAAGGCACAACTCGGTCCAGAGCCTCAGCGGCCAACCTATCCCAGGTGGCCACCAAGTCTGTGGCCGAGTTATGAGCCAGAGTTTCAGGAAATGGCCCAAGCTCCATCTGGAACCGTTCCGGATCCATCAGGCGCCTGGGGCGGAACCATCTCCTCGGCTCCGCCTCCCTGCGATGGGGGGTGGCGGCACCGAAGTCCAGTCTAAGAAGAGAATGATCGGACCATGACAAGGGTTTTATAACTAGGTCTCCAACACGATCATTCAACCACTGACCAGAGGCGAAAATCAGGTCCAGTGTGTGTCCCCCCGTGTGAGTGGGGTCAGAAACTAATTGGGTCAGATCCATGGCCGTCATGGAAGCCAGGAACTCCCGGGCCACCCCAGAGGTTTCCCCGAGCGAAGGCAGGTTGAAATCACCCATGACTAAAAGCCTGGGGGTTTCAACCGCCAGCCCGGCTATCACCTCGAGGAGCCCGGGCAGGGCCGATGACACGTGGCAGGGAGCCAGGTACATTATCAACAGGCCCATCTGAACCCCCCGACCCCACTTCACAAAGAGAGACTCACAACCAGCCGTCTGAGGAACAGTGGCCTCCCTAGGACAAAGGACTTCTCTAATAATCGCCGCCACCCCATCACCCCTTCGCTGAGACCTCGGTCGATGGAATGCTAGGAAACCTGGTGGGCATATCTCTACCAGAGGGACACCGCCCTCTGGGCCCAACCAGGTTTCGGTGACCCCTGCCAGGTCCGCACCCTCCTCCTGAATGAGATCGCAAATCAGGGGGGCCTTGTTAACGACGGACCTGGCATTATATAACATCAGCCGGGTACTCAGGGCCTGAGACTCTGCACAACCAGGCCTGCCAGACGGGTCGGGAGGGTCGGAGCGCGCCACCGCTTGGAGACAGCGGGCACGCGATCCCCTAACTTGATATGGCCCTCTACCCCCGTCATATCTGCCCCTCCCACTTATGGTGCCAATGAAACCCACCCCCTGTGTTTGCCCCCACGACTCATGACCCTCTGGGTTCCCCCAGACGTGCACTCCAGCCTGGCTGACTCCAAATCCCCCCGGGTTATCCCCCAAACCCGGACCGGGTACCCTCCCTAACCCCAATAAATTTCCATCCCCCAACCCTCTCTTCGTCGCCCTCCCTAACCTCGATAAAACCCCGAATAAAAATCTAAAAAGTTTAAAACCCCCTCTAAAAATCCTTTTTTGATGGCCATGCCACCTCTCCGGATCCCAGGAACCGTCCTTGAGGTAGGCCATCGACAAAATGTTTGGCAGTGTGACAAAAAAAACCAACCATAAATTATTGTAAAATGATCTATGAATTCAATCCAAGCCTGTCATGGAATCTGATATGGAGTTTGAATGGAAGTTCAGAAGTGAGTCTGGAGTTGCCTTCTTATTTGGTGGATTTGTTAGAGGCGGACAAGCCTGGCTACTGATTTGTATGCTGAAAGTTACACTACTCCATTAAATCCTTTCACCCAGTCTGATTATTGTTACACAGGTTGTTTACTAAGATCCTAGTGATTTCGACAGTCCCAGGTGATATCTGAATCTGCGGGTCACAAATGGATATCCATACCTGGATGATATCTTCATCACATATCCATCCAAATAATAAAAGTGGAGTATGTGCAGCCTCTCATGAATTGTTCAAAGACCCTTGGTGTTCTATCCACCAGCCATTGCAGAAAGTTATCAGGGATCTCATGAGCAACAGACAGAATTAGAAGAGCCCATTAGAATCAAACAGCCAGCAAATCTGGCAATCTAGCTGACAGTTCCACAAAACCTGAAGGCAGCTAGCTGCTATGTCTATACTCAGGCAGACTCATCAGGGGAGTAAGTCTAACTTTCTCCTCAAAGCAAACAAACATACCGAATGCTGATCTATCCAGGCAGAGACTACCAACAGACTGAAACAAGGAAATACAGTTGAGTTGGGGAACCTAGTAGAGCAACAATATTACAGGGGCCAGTAGTAATTGGATAGGGTTTCAAGAATAAAAGTGGCATGTGTGATTTTTAAACAAGTTCATTATAACTATAGGTTTTAGATGGCAGCATTTAATCATGGAAACTTCTTTTTGCCATTCACCTCCTATGTAAGTAGATTTCAAAAAGGTCTACATTAATTTAATTTTCTCTACATATAAATGTTCTGCTTAAAACATAAATAAGGTATTGAAAAGATTCTTCTTGTTTCCAATAATACTTCATGCTTTATTTTCTCTCCTTTAGCTATGGAAGAGAACGGGGCCAAGTTCCTCTCCTCTTTCCAGCCCAGCATCCTCTCGGTCTCAAACACCTGAAAGGCCTAACAAGAAAGCAAGATATCCCAGCTCCAACATCACGTGAGTGCAGCTTTTCTTTACCCTTTGTTATCAGAAGTTGGAAGGATCAAATATGATGCAATTCTTTTGAGGCCTCTTTCTGATAAATACTCTGGTTTCCATAAACTTGCCTTTTTTGTGTGCTTTCAAGCCAATGTTGACTTCTGGCAACTGCCTGCACAAATCCATACCGTTTTCTTGGCAAGATTTAAAAGTGGTTTGACATTGCCTGCTTGCTACCGTGTTTCTTAGAAAATAAGACAGGGCCTTATTTTCTTTGGACCCCCGAAAAAATGGCTAGGCTGTCTTTTCGAGGGGTACCTTGGTTTTTCCCCCACGTGCCTCGCCTAGCCACCGGGCCACTTCTATGGCAGCTGAAAGGAACGCCCCACACGCCTTGCCTCTCCACCGGGCTGCTTCTTTAGTGGCCAAAAGGAACTATTCCTCAAGCTTAGCACAGACTGAGGGAAGAATGGCAGGCAGGAAAATTCCCCTTCCCCATTTCCCTCCTGCTCTCCAAAAAGCCTCCATTCCAAAACTTCAGCGTTCAAAATGGAGGCTTTTTGCTGAATGGGAGGAATATGGGGAGGGGGGAGATTTTCCTGCTTGTCATCCATTCCTCAGGCTCTCTCTCCCTCCCCATTTTCCTGCCTTTCACAAAACTGCTCCACTCCAAGCCTTCAGCGTATTCCAGGACCCTGCAAGGCTTGTTGTCGCATTGCACGTGTAAGCGGCTGTGAGGTTCGTCACATCGGTGCAGCCTTTTCGAGCAGAACCCTGTCAGGATTGCTGTGCCATTGCTGAGCACTGGCACCGCCACGAAGTTTGGATACACTGGCACAGCCGCTCACGGCAGGATGCCAACTGCACCGGTATGATGAAGCTCACGGAAGTGCTGCCATTCATGATTGCAGTGCCACAACAAGCCTTGCAGGGTCCTGCTCCATGAGGAATGGATAGCAGGCAGGGAAATTCCCCTCCCTATTTTCCTGCCTTTCACGAAAACGGCTCTACTCCAAGCCTTCAGCGTTCTAGTCCTGGGATACGCTGAAGGGTCGGAATGCCTCTGCTTCAGGCAGAATGACTTTCACCCCTCTCTGCAGCCGGACAGTTGCTCCCCGCATCTCCGCGCCCATGCCGCCACTTGTGCCAGCCATGCCCATCCCCTGGACTTATTTTTGGGGTAGGAGTAATAATATTAATAGGCCCACCCCCCAAAAAAGTAGGGTTGGCTTATTATTGGGGGGAGGGTCGTGTTTTCTGAGAAACACGGTAGGGCTGAGAGTGAGTGACTGGCCCAAGGTATCCAGTTCACTTTATGCTCAAAACAGCACTCAAGCTCAGAGTCTCTCCATTTCTAGCCTGATGCTTTAACCACTACAACAGCGGTTGGCTCTCTCTAAATCTATCTACAGCGTATGATTCCACCCTTCTCTTGTTTAATTGATAAAGCTGAACCAAGACATCTTTCCTGCAGTTAAACCTCTCGTGAAGACTCGTCTTCTGCAAGAAAGAAGGTTTTTGCATGTGGTTTTTAATAGGCAAGATCCTGTCTGGACTTTATTGGGGGGTGGGGCGATATATTTATTGAAAAGAGAGCAGACTATTAAATAGAAAACATTTTCTATGACATTTTACCAAACTGCATTTCTGAACTTTACCTAACAATTAGATAAATTGAAAGGGTTAGCAGTGATTGAGGATGTGCAATGATTTGGGTTGTTGTCTTGCAATCTGTTGCTTGACCATTTTTTGTTACTGGGTGTGTGTGTGTCTTCAGAGTAACACACTTGGATGACTACTTTCATAAGATGCCTGCTTGCATTACCCTGAGAACCTCCTCAAACCAACATCCAAAGGGCAGATGGCCAGCTACTGTCCATAAAATGAATGACAGTAGTATATGGGAGGAAGAATGGTAGGGATGAAGGAAGCAGATCTTCCCCCTCCCTTTGACTGTCCCTCTGCAAATCTTCGAGCCAGAAATTCAAAAGAAGAATTGCTTAAGCATTCTCTTTCACTTGCTTTCTCCTGTTGCTACAGTGAAGAAGAGCCTCAGAAATCCAACTCTCAAATGCCTGTGACAGCAGACAAAGAGACACAGGAAGAGAAGAGTAAGTTCAAGGGATGGGGATGGGATGGGCCAAGAAGGATTGGAGAGCAAAACTGAGGGGCACCTTTGAGTTTGGGGTGTGAAGGGAGGATCCTAAAGCAAAAAAGAAGTAAATAAATATTGCCAGTAAGGCAGGAGAATGTCTCTGTTTCACAAAAGTCTACTCTAGAGTGACTTTTACACAAATGGTTTGGCATGACTTTGCAGTTGCTCAGCATAAAAAAAAAATCACCTCTGCAATAATAGCAATGTAGTATTTCGATATTTCAGACCTATATTCTGAGTCCCAATTCTTACCTGTGAAGAACGCTAAGAGACCTTACCTCTGTATCTTTTTCCCTCTGTTGAATGCTTTCTAATCAATTGGGAGGGTCTGTTAAGAACACTTACAGAATATATCTCTGAGGAAATCTTGAAATTTTAATTGCTAATACTGTAGCATATAAATATTCTTACAGTACACCAACCTAGCTTCTTCCTAATTACTTTTTTGTAGCCTTTATGTTCATATTACGCTTGCCTGTTTTTAAGCCGTCAAAGATGTTGTGTATAGACATGGATCATGACTACTTCGGAAGCCTGAGCTGCTTCTGATTGGGTGGCCACATGCATGACTTGTCAACTTGGTCTCAGTTTCAGAATCACCCTTGAAGAATAAATGCAACTATGTGAGTTCACCTTCTTCATCAGGAAGCAATGGAAAGCGCAAGCGGAAGATTCAGCTACTTTCAGCCCATCATGGAGATAATTTTGCCTTGGTATGACTCTTCAGTGACTTCTTTCTTTCCCCTCCTCCTTTTTCCCAGGAATAAGAAATGTTGAGCAGCACATGAGTTGATGTACGGAAGACATCATATGACAGGCGATAAGATATCCAGCCAAGAAGACAAGATAGTTAGATCGAGTAAGATGGGTGCTGCTAAGCTTTTGACTTTAGTCACACATACCACGTGCCTTGATGCCTGAGAAAAAAGTGGGAAGCACTAAAGTCATGTAATCTTTAGGTTTATTTATACATTCCCAGAGCTAAGGGAAGAACACCTCTGTCTTTGATTTGGTGCTATTTATGAAAGTGCTGTTTTGCGCCTTTAGAACAAATGCTTAAGATGTTGTTTTCTTGGCAGCCTCCACCACCTCAGCTGGGCTATACGGTCACCCCAGAAGACTTGGATGCAGAGAAGAAAGCAACACTACAGTGGTTCAACAAAATCTTAGAAGAAAACACTGGTAGGTGTTTTCCAGGCTGCCCTTTGAGAGAGTGCCCCCAAATGAGGAATTTATATGAACTAAATAGGGAGTGTGATGGTTCAGTGGCTAAAGACACTGAGCTTATGAGTTGGAGAGTTGACAACCTGAGTTCGAGACCCAAGCTCCATGCAACAGAGTGAACTTGTTACTTGCCCCAGCTCCTGCCCAGTGCCCATCCAGTTTGAAAGCATGCAAATGTATGCTTTCAAAGCATGCAATACTTCAAGGTATTGATTACCATCTTTAAAGCACTCCATGGCTTGGGGCCAGGGTATCTACGGTACCGCCTCCTGCCATTATCGGCCTCCTGCCGGCCAATACGCTCCCATAGAATGGGTCTCCTCGGAGTGTGGACAGCTGGCGACCCCGAGGGTGCGGGCCTTCTCGTTGGGGGCACCCTCCTTCTGGAACGAATTACCCCCAGAGATGAGGACCATCCCTGATCTCCTGATCTTCCGACGGGCGGTGAAGAGTCATCTATTTTGCCAAGCCGGTCTGGCCTAGGGTTTTCTTAGAGTTTTAATCTGGTTTTATCTGTTTTAATCTTTTTAATTCCCCTTTATATACTTTTATTTCAGCCACTATATATTTGATCTTAATTGTTTTTTAATTTTGTATTGTTGTGGTATTTTTAATCGGCTGTGCACCGCCCTGAGTCCTGTCAGGGAAAGAGGGCGGTATATAAGTTTAATAATAAATAAATAATAATAAATGCAAGTAGATTAATAGGTACCACTTGGGTGGGAAGGTAACAGCATTCTGTGCTTTTTTGGCATATAACCATGCTACCATGTCACATGACC
Source organism: Bungarus multicinctus (assembly GCA_023653725.1). Classification (NCBI taxonomy): domain Eukaryota; kingdom Metazoa; phylum Chordata; class Lepidosauria; order Squamata; family Elapidae; genus Bungarus; species Bungarus multicinctus. Next base: position 23,793,135 of record CM042836.1, on the reverse strand, counting down.
ATGGAAATAGTCTTTGGACAACACTGGCTCCCTCGGCCAAGAAACACAGATGAGTTCCATGCCCTAGAGTCGGTCATAACTGACTGGGAAATCTTTACCTTTACCTTTACAAACTAAAAGTGGGTAATGATAGTGACTCTCTGTGCAAGGTCTCAAAATGTCTTCTTTGCTTGTTCTGTTAGTTCTTACTAGTCACTGATTCATTAGTTGGCTTTCATATCAGCAGATGCTAGATGGTGGACTCTAATGACTTCGAAATTACCAGAAAGCTCTGATGGTTTTCTCAACAGATTCCACCCAAAGCCCACCCGTGGAGACCACCTCTTCATCCCAAACTTTGAACTTTTCACTGATTTCTGCCAAACCAACACCTGTGTCATTGCCCATCTCTACTACCGTAACTAATCCCCTTCTGGAGAGCCTGAAGAACATGCAAGAAGGAAAGAGCTCTTCAGCACAAGCAGGTGAAAAATTTCAGAGGGAAAGGGTATTCATTGCCTGCCTTGGAAGAACATTTGAATGTGATAAAGGACTGTGCTCTGAAACTAGTGGATCTGTTAAGTATTTAGCAGCTTCCTATAGAATTGGACGTTGATGAATTATTGCAAGGGGATGAGGACTAAGATTCCTGTAAGTAATCTAGGCCTAATCTGATGACTCTAGAGAGGGATAGGGTTAGAGTTTTTATTTGTATTCATTAAAATATGGATTAAAAAGTTTATTCTGAACACATTTCAGAATACAGAATCTTGCCTCTCTTCCTTCCCAAAGATACAGAAGCAGGCTGAACTTCATAGCTTTTTAAAGCTTAGCTTTAAAAAATCAGATAGTACTACAAATTTATGAATTCTTTGTATTTATAATGCAGGAACTATTCCGCTAACATACTTAATTGACAGGGCTGTTCCTTTCTCCTCTTTAGCCAAAGGGGAAAGGCAAAAGCAATTTAAGCTGGCAAGTAAGCATTTTTTCATACAGAAAAAGGATTGTTCCTCATCCTCTTCATAAGGAAAAATATTCTCTTTGTTTAAAAATATTTTTCCAGTTAGTAAGAGAAAAGGACTAGAGATCTTCTCGACCACCAAAGTTTCTGGAAACCAGAATGCAGTCTTTACCTTGAACTCAGTTCTCCACTCAGATGGTGGAGATACTGTTGAACTCCTCAGGCCTGGCAAATTGCCAGCTATGAAGCAGAGCTTTCTACTTTTGAGAAATTCCCTTCTCCAGGGACCTAGTCAGTCCATTCATTGTTTTTTTTTTAAATTACTAGAGTATATTCTTTTTCAGGAGACATTTAGAGCAATGAGGGGTCTGGGCTTGCTTGTTTCCTTGCAAATGTTTCATTACCCAAACTAGGTAACATCATATTATCTAGTTTGGGTAATGAAATTTCTGCAAGAAAACAAGTTCAGAGAGCACCAAAGACCCCTCATTTCAACCCTGAGATATAAATATTCTCTATTGGTGCATTTAGAACAATTTGGAAAATCCTTAAATATATTTTTAATGTTCAGTTTTATAGAATTTTAATCATCTTTTTATTTCTGCTTATTATCTAAAGATTTAATCCTGTTAAACTAGTTCCTCAATTGACAGTTACGGACCATTTGTTAGAGGTTAACAAACAAAATGCCCTATGTCAGATAAGATAGGATGAGATAGATTATGACATGATTATCTTGCAACCTAAAGAAACGCTCTCCACACTTCATCCATGCTGGACAATAAGTCCAGAATATTTTTGCCTTTTTGATGTATCCAGAAATTTAATTTTTTAATTCAAGAAATTAAATTCTTGAGCATCTCCCCTGGTTGTAGTGACAGGTTAGATTGTGTAAGAGGGGTTACAGTGTGGAAATATCACCCTTTTTCTCTATAAAAAAGTGAGACAAATTCTATTCTGCAATAAATACAGAAGCGGAGGAGGGAAGTTAACATTTATGTATTCCAGATTGTCTGATGTAAATAAATAAGTTTTCTTAATGGTTTACTGTGGAACACAGTCCCTGATTACATTAGTAATGTAATGTTTTCTCCTTTTCCCTTCCCTCCCCTCCAGCCAAGACAGTTCCAGGGACTACAGGGAGCCCTCAGATACCAGCCTTCTCTGCCTCCCTGGATTTGAGCTCCTCTGTGGCAGTAACATCCCCGAAGCCTCTGACACCCAACGTACCTGTTTCCCAGTCCACTGCTTCTCCTCCTTCAGGCACTTCTCTGCCCACCAGTAGCGCAGGGAGTTTGGTGACCGCTTCTTCTGAGCCAGGCCACACTCCAGCCAGGCCCTCGTCTGCTCCAAAGCCCAGCATCCTCCTTGGGATCCTCACCAGTCCTCTAGCCGACAAGCCCCCAGCTGCAACAACGCCATCTTCTTCTGCGCCCAGCACGGTGCCTGCTTTCAAACCAGTGTTTGGCAGCCCAGCAAAAAGTGAGAATTTTGGCTTCTCCACAAGTGGCACCACTGTGGTTTCTGCCACTGCGCCATCTGTGCCTTCTTTGGCACCTCCTGTTGCTTCCAGCAGCATATTCAAGCCCATCTTTGGATCCCTGTCCGTACCAGCAACTTCTGTCCTGCCTACGACCACATCATCATCTCCCTTCACATTCAGCCAGGCCCCTCAGCCAGCAGCATCATCTGGCCTTCCTGCCATCAATGCCTCGAGCAGTTTAGGGCTTCCTGTTCTCCCAGACGCCACTGCTACCACCTCGGTGTCATCCCCTGGCACAGCAGGCGTGACATTTGTCTCCATGAGCAAACCTGTGTTCAGTTTTGGGCCAGGCATACCATCCTCTGCCACTGCACCCAACAACAGCGGCAGCAGCAGCAATAGCACTCCTGCCACCGTTGCCTCCACGCTGGCATCACAGCCCTTGCTGTTTGGGGCTGCACCCAGTGCCAGCACAGCTGCCATGCCCCTTTTCCAGTTTGGCAAGCAAGCTGCTCCTACAGGCGCCGCTGTCAATCTCTTGGCACCCTCCAGCGCCACTAACTCGGCTCCCACTATTACTGCTGCCGCCGCCGCCGCCGCCACAACCAATACTGGCTTCAGCATTTTTAGTGGCGGTGGCGGCGGCAGTTCCACACAGGCTTCTTCAGCCCCATCAGCTGCCACACAAGCTCCACTGACGTTTGGATCTTGCACCTCTGCATTCAGCAGTACCTTTGGGGCTGCCTCAAAACCACCCCCTCCATACCCTGCAGTTACAAGCCAGCTGGCTTTTGATTCAGGGGCCTCTGAGGGCCAGCAGGCAACTCTCAAGCCTCCTGCAGCAGGACCCCTGATGAACTTTGGGACTCCTTTCAGCTTCACTGGCTCAGTAGCCCAACCTTCAGCCCAGCCAGCATTTGGTAGCTCTACGCAGACCCCTTTTGGAGGGGCTGGCCCTTTGGCATCTTTTGGCGCCAAAAGTACTTCCCAGCCAGCATTTGGAGTTGCATCGTCCATGTTTTCTTTTGGGACAGCTACCACATCCAGCACTCAGACTACAAGCAGCAGCACAGGAAGCTCTGTGTTTGGAGGTTCAGCCCCAGCTCCATTCACCTTTGGGGCATCGAATCCCCCAGGTGTAGCAGGCAGTGCTTTTGGTGTTGGCGCCAATGCTACCGGCACAGCAGTGCCCACAGTTGGATTCAGTTTCGGCAGTGGGCAGAGCGGAGCTGCAGAGGGAGTGACCCCCTTCGGAACTTCCTTGGCACAAAACCCTTTGGGTGCTCAGAACCAAAACTCTGCCTTTGCTTTCAGCACCCCAAATACACCCGAGAGCAAGCCGGCATTTGGAGGTGAGTCCCCTTTGCTTGGCCTCTTGCTTGTTCGATTTCTACTTCTTTTTCAGGGGCGGATTGCTGGTTTTGTTTTGTTTTGTATTTTTGCTATTCCCGTGCGATTCCTAGGACGTGGTCTAGAAGCCCCATCTTTATATTTGAAGCCCTTGGGAGTAAGTGAATTTGTATTTCTGCTCAGGAAACCACATGGGGAGATTTTTCAGTTCTGACTAGATTCTGTTTCCATTCTGTCTCCTAAATCCAAGTCTCGTTTCCTTCGGCTGTGTTTGTTTCCCTGTGCTCACTACAATTAACATGGCTTCAAGTGCAAGTGATGAGACTTTAGCTCAATTTAGGTGGCCATAGTGTAGACCAAGTTTGCGTGCGAGGAAATGAATGAAAGGTAGGCTTTTCTGGGCTGACGATGCTTGTCTCCTTGGCTGATCTTGGGAGGAAAGTAAAATGGAGAGAGGAAAGGGCTGATAGACTCCTTTGGTGTTCTTCTATTGGGATAAAACAATCATCTTTTGTATAAAACAGAGAAAGTAGTTCCTGTCATTCATGAGCGCCTGACAATGTCAGGCAGGGATTGTGATCTTGTTTCTCCATAATGTGACTCCGTTCTCTAATAGACACTTCGCTTTGCTACTATTTTGTGATTAGGGACTCCCACGCCTACATTTGGACAAAGTACACCTACCCCAGGTGGTGGCACAGTAGGGAGCTGCAACCTTCCCTTTGGAACACCCATCACCCCAGCCTTTGGAGGAATGACACCTGCTGCTTTTGGTAAGGATTTGGAAGTTGACAGGCAGGGAGCCGTTCTATTACAAGGCAGTCTGTCTTTTTGCAACATTCAGAATGCCGGGATCAGACAGTAAAAGTTAAATCACTACACAACAACTTTTTGGTTTGGTTTGTGGATCGGGGATGAGGAGATGTAAAACAAAATGCATTATTAATATAAGGAACAGTTAACATAGTTCTACATCCAAAATTATTGTGGCAATATCAGCGATATTGCCAGACTTGGATGGCATATTCTTTGACAGAGGCCAGAGATTGAAAATCACCCATGAGTAGCAACTTGGCATGCTTTCCACGCCCAAACCAGCTCTGTGAAAAGGCTGAAGGGAGACCGTTTGCTTTTCTGTCCCTCCAGGGCCAGCAACAGCTGCCTTCTCCATTGGAGCAGGATCCAAGACAGGAACTCGCCAACGGCTGCAAGCCCGGAGACAGCACACTCGTAAAAAGTAACTGGGAGCAGCTTCCTGCCTGGACTTCAACTCCCAGTTGATCTGCTGACAGATCCTCCTAATACTGTACTACCCAAGGAAGACTTATCCAGCTGGACTGCCCTGGGAGTCTCTTTTCTATAACAACCACAGGAAGCTATTCTGGATCCAAGAGTGATTTTTACCCCTTCAAATGGGATAGGAGAAACTTAAGCCCTTTTTACTTGAACAGTCTATGGCTGAGTCTGGATGAAAAATTTGTACATATCCTCTATTTTCCCTTCTCCCGGTGGACCTCTCCCATTAATCTTCCCGCCTTTCTCTGCTCTTAACTTCATTCCTTTTGGACTGCTTGGCGAAGGGTGTAGGGTGTTGGGGAAAGTATTTGGCTCGCAGCCATATAAACATTTCTGATTGAAACCAACTGTTAGCTCCCTTCCCCAGTTTCTTCTCTCTTTGGAAGCCTTTTCCAGAGAATCTTCAGGGCTTCCTTGATCCAAATTCACATCAAAACATAGTCCACACTAAGACTCCTCTGTCCCATTGGGATAGCCACCCTGTCTTACCAAAACTTTTTGGCTTCAGCTCTTGAGTTGGGAGGTTAATCATTGTTAGCTGTGGCTACAGAGCCTAACGGCAGAGATGTGGTTGGATAGCAACATGAAATTGAGAAACATCTTGGTATCAAAGGCCCAGGGAGATCTCCCTCACTGGTCTGCTTCTTCCATGACCATTTGGTGAGGAAGACAGTGCCATTCACCCCTACAGCTTTTCATTTATGCAGCCTTTCCTTTCCCTCTGCCCTCCTCTCCTTCAAATGTCTGTGTTTTGCTCACAGTATGTTTGTGTTCTTTTTTTATTGCTCTGTGAATTGAGTTTGGAGGAAGAATTGAATTGTATGTGTGGCGGCATGTTGGTAATGCCGGACTTGTAAACATTTCCAGGGTACCTGTCTCCAACGGAGACGAACCCTGCCTAATTGGGTGTGGACAGTCACTGCATGGCTACATGTGCTGAATGAAGTGTGAAGACTTCAACTTGGAAGGCTGGATGTGCCAACTTGGGTCTGGACCCAAGGCCTTCAGAGGAAGACATACCTCCCTGATGTTTAGTGGCTCCAGGACCTTGTGAGAAGTTCTCATTCGGTGCTGGGCCTTGGAATAGGGAGGAAAAGTGTTTCTAAGCTGGAAGAGTAAAACCATAAGCCCTGTGGGGCTCTGGCTGAAATCCGATTTCTTTTTATAAGAGCTTGAGTCACAGCAGTCAGCCATTGCGGGTAGACAAGCAGCTCGGCAACAAAAACGGTTCTCCTCAGCCAGTTTTGTTCTTGGAAGTCAGGCCAGCTGCCAGTGGTGTGAATGTGTGCGTGAGCCTGCCTAATTCTAAATTTAAAAAAAAAAATATTTAAACATTTTTTAACAAAGTGAAACTTTATTTTTATATTTAAGCTAAATTGCCTTTAAATTCCTTCAAGCTTGGTTCATAGAGGTGTGAAAGTACAAAGTTGTTCATTAGCAATTTGCCTGTGCTGTTACGAGACAACAGGGCTTATAGGGAAGTGGGGGGAACACCTGCTTTCTTGCCACCACCCCCTCGGGCTTCACAGGTCAGTGTTTTCATGTGTTTGTTGAATAATGTGAGTGTGGCTCAGTATGTTCCATAATGCTTGAGAGCTCTTGCACGTTTTAAGTGGGGCTGGGAAAGTGAATCTGGGTCAGCGCTTGTCATTTGGAGGCAAGGCAGACTTGTGGCTTGTAAAAAGAATGGCCATTTCAGTGATTGCTTGGGACAGAGACTAATTTTGCTTGGAAAAAGGGCCACCTTCAAGAATCCCATCCATTATTTAATATATTAGTTAATATTGACCAATTAACTAATATTTCTAATAATAACGGCTCGTATTTCATCTTTCCACATGACAGTGGAAGGGGTAGGTGGCTAGTCCTCCGCCAGCAACATGGGGAGGCGTTTTCTTAATGCCCCCAAGTCTGCAATGAACCAGTCATTTCTCCAGCCGGGAAGCAGCTGTCCCCACCCACCCTATACAAGTAGAGCAGCTTTTGTTACCAAGATATTGCTGTGTGTGAATGAAATGAAGTGAGTAAAAATAAAAAGAATGGACTGGCTTTTTTAAAAAGTTGCAATGGAGACTTGGATCATTCCTGTCAAGGGTTTTAGTGTGACTGTGCAATTTCTTTTCCTTGCTTATGTTGATTTAAAATAAAACTGCTTGAGCCAGAATGTTTTTTATTGTTTTTTTGGCCAGATAGCCTCCTGGAGTGGCTTGACAGATCAATAAAAGATGCTAGTCTCTGTTCCAGTGGTTTTCACTTTCCTTTCATATCTTTTTCCTGCAAACATTGAAAAGGCTCCTCCACCCACAGGATAGGGATGAGCTTTCCAACTCAATTTCTCTCAAGGCCTCCATACAGGTGGTCTTCCACAGATACCCTCCACCCCACCCCACGGTTATTATACCCGATTCCACTTTCCGGTGGCTGCTCCAAGCCCCAGAGTCATGACTGCATTTTGGGTGCTCAGCAGCTGCCCCACATTTATGGGTATTGTATCCTGTGGTCGCATGACCTTGGTTTACAATGTTTTTGCCAAAGCCCAGTAATTCTGCCAAGTTCCCATTTCAGTACGTCCACACTGACTGACTAACTGAAAAGTTGACTTTTATTTCTGTCCAAGCTCTTCCTCTTGCAAACTCCATTGATAAAAAGACCAGGAAGCTTCTGAAGAATTTCACTTATTTGGAAAAGCCGTCTGTTTCTTCTTTTTTCGTTTCCTGGTTGCTGGATTGGGATTTGTTTCTAATTTACTGCCAGCCTCTGAAAGCAGCATTGCAGAACTATAAGCAAAACCACAAAGAACAGAAAGGTTTTTTCCTACATATCAAGATGCAATCATGACACAAATATCTGAAACATATTAAGACTAATTCAAAGTGTGCAAAACCATCAAACAAAATAATAAAATTCTGGAGATAAAAGTTATGCATAGAGTAGATTAACACGAGGAGAGTCTGTGGCTGTGTAAATTGAACTTTATCTAGTGAAGTGATATTAAATTACTCCCAAGGATTCTCCCATGACTGACTGGGAAGACAGGCACTTAGTCTTGTATAGCATTTTACAGTGCTTTACAGCCCTCTCTAAGCAGTTTACAGAGTCACTCTATTGCCCCCAACAGTCTGGCTCCTCAGGCAGATGGATGCTGGTTTCCTATTTCTAGAAATAAAATCTGTTCCCAGACTGTAACATTTTAGTGTCCTGTATTATATGGAAATTACTGTTTCTTCCTAACAAGATGTGCTTTGACAGAACCTCTTCACCTGAAAAAAACTAAAGTTTCTTTGTATGCTGTGCCTATTGTCTGATTCAGGACTGACCCATTCAAGATTGGCACAAGGCTTATTGGGCCCCATAATGCAGGTTTGTAAACAGATAAGTTGAAGCTTATCTCAATTGTGAAAAGTAGGGTCCCGTTGCCAGGGTCGAGGGCAGAGCGCCACAAACCTCATAGGTTTGGCCTACAGAATCCCTATAAGATTTTCCGAAAGGTGGGGAATCACGCTTTTTTAAAAAATAACACCGAAGTATGGACTTTAGAGAACATGTATAGAGTATTTATGCTATACCGTATACCGGTAGTCCTTAACCTACAACCACAATGAAGCCCAAAATTTCTGTTGCTAAGTAAGACAGTTAAGTGAATTATGCCTGATTTTGCCACTTTTGCCACAATTGTAGAACGAATCACGACAATTGTTAAGTGAATCATGCAGTTGCTACGCAAATCTGGCTTCCCCCATTGACTTTGCTTGTCGGAAGCCAACTGGGAAGATTACAAATGGTGATCACATGACCCCAGGACAGTGCAACTGTCATAAATACATGCCAGTTGCTAAGCACCCAAATTTTGATCACATGACCATGGGGATGCTGCAATAGTTGTTAAAGTGTGAAAACTGGTCCCTAAGTCACTTTTTTCCATGCTGTTAACTTCGAACAGTCACTAAATAAATAGTTTTAAGTCAAGGACTATTTGTACAGAGCACACAGAGAGCGTTCTTTCACCTTGCTGCACATGTTTTGTGCTTCCTTTCCAACACTGCTACAAAGAATCCGTTAGTCAGTGTTTCTTCTGGCGATGCTCGGAGAAAGCACTTCGCTTCAGGGAAAACAGGTAAGCCACGAGGGGTCCAGGATGGCAGCACTTCTACCAATCTCCAAGAAAAGCAGAGAAGTACTTTAAGAAATGAGTGTTTCACTGCCTTTCTACCCTGCTGCCTTACTATCTTGCAGTCATACTCGGGAAGCAAATTTCCCTCTTTCAAAATTGTCTGATCAGCAGCACGGCAGCATCTAACACCCTGGCTGATCTCCAAAAGCTAAGCAGGGTCAGATCTTGTTATTACCAGGAAATACCAGGTAGCCTCTAAACTGGGAAATCAAACACCCATCCTAGAAAATGGCCATAGCAAACCACTGCTATGCTGCTGCCAATGAACCTACATGGAATATCCCCGAAGTCACCAAGAATTATGTTTAACTAAAGCTTTAGTTCCTATAATGGCTATGAAATGGAAAAATGTCATTCCTGTCCCCAATGGCCCCAACCCTAAAATAGAAGATAAGAGATTGCTGCTTTCAAATGTATTTGTCATGATCTGCTAACAAGATGAAAACACTGGAGAAATCCAGTTAGTTTGATCATGTTTGGGAACATGAGAGAACTGTAAATCTACACTTCAGGAGGGCATCAAGTATGAAGAGGATGAGTTATATTGATTGCCAAGAGACTTCTAGCTTTATACAGTCCTTTCCACCAGCAATCCTTAAATAGCAGCAAGGAAGACGTCTAATGGAGATTTTCAGTCATCGAGGTCATGGTTGTCCCAAGGGTGCTTTTTCAAGAGGCAACTGGGCTATCATGTTTTTCTTTGAAGACATTTCGCTTCTCATCCAAGAAGCAGAGCTGAAGAAGCTTTTTGGATGAGAAGCAAAACGTCTTCAAAGAAAAACAAGGAAGTCCAGTTGCCTCTTGAAAAAACACCCTTGGGACAACCATGACCTCGATGACTAGTCAAGAACCATCCCACTTGGCAGTCCAAGCTCTACCAGCTCCAGGAACCTGATTTATCCACTTTATACCTGAAGGCGCTTCCCTCCTGCTCCAACACATCCTGCACCACATCTTCATTCTCCTCCTTGTGCACCGAGCATGTGGAATAAACCAGCCGTTGAAGGCCAGGGAACTGCACTGCATGTGCCAGCATTTTTCGCTGGAATCCAGCAAGTGCCTGCAGTCGCATAGGCAGGGAGGTGCTTTCCTCTTCTGCCAGGCGATTGACCATACCTGCAACAGAAACAGACATCCCAAGCATCAGTAGCTGTTGAAATCTGGCTTCCAGAGAAGCATCATATTAAGCTCTGAGACTTGATACCTACCTAAAGGTATCCATCTTTATTTACCTGGAGTGGTAGAAATATGGCTCTGGAACCATGTAGTTCTATTTTTAAGTTACTTGTAAATCTATGTATACAAACCCAGATCAGCCCCATTCTATTACACTTAATCTGGAAAAGTCACCATTATATCTGAGAGCCAAATCATAAATGCCCCTCTTCCTAAAAACTATTTCCAACTGTTCTAATTAGCTGTCAGCTTCCCACCGTGGATAAAAAGGCACAATGTACGGCTGTAGGATACTCTTGACTGTTCCAATTCCAGGTTGCAGAGAAAATATACCTTGATGGTCTTCTCATCCATTATTCCTAATAAGCTTGTATTTTAATGTAAGTCCAAGCTGGAAATTTACCTCCACCCTTTATTCACCTGAGCCGCTGCATGAAGGATCCAGGAGAATGTATCTCACTTTGCTGTACTTGGAGTCAGTGGGATCTGTTGCTAAGAAGTCTTGATGTGCCAGTTGATGGCAGGTGACCCCTGCCCGTACCAACATAGTGCTCATGGTGGCCAGCCGCTTGGCATCGAGATCAAAGGCAAAGATCTGCCTGCATTTCAAGAAACAGAAGGAACTTTTGAGTGGCCATGGACACACAGGCATAAGATCAGATACCTCTGCAGGAGAGAAAGGCGAAAAACAGTATCTTCACCACAAGCAGCTCTTCCTCTACAAGGTAAGTTATCCAAAGCTTATTCATCTGCAGAGCATTCTAAAGAACAGATTTGAAAAGACAGGATCTATTTTCTCTAACCTGGCTTCTTGGAATATTTGCTTTCTAATTGGAAGAATCAAGTAAGATCTGCCTCATCCTGAGCTCTACTGAAATCATCCTAGAAGCTTATTACATAGAAGTTCATCCCTCTGTATGGAGGGTATCCAGGGGTTATATTACAAAAGCTAATGGTTACTTACGGGGTGGAGTTCCATCAGTATGCTGACAACACTCAGCTATACATTTCCACCCCGGGCCACCCCGACGAAGCTGTTGAAGTGATGACCCGGTGCCTGGAAGCCGTGCGGAGTTGGATGTGGGTCAACAGCTTCGGCTCAACCCATCCAAAACCGAGTGGCTGTGGTTCCCTGCACCCAGATACAGTCAGCTCATTCCATCGCTGACCGTGGGAGGTGAAATCTTGGCTCCCACGGAGAGGGCGCGCAATCTGGAAGTCCTCCTGGATGGGTGGCTGTCATTGGACGATCATATATCAGCCGTCACCAGGGGGGCTTTTTATCAGGTCCGTAGGATCTACCAGTTGCGGCCCTTTCTGGATCGGGGTGCATTGCGCACAGTCACCTCTGCTCTCGTTACCTTCTGCCTAGATTGCAATGCTCTCTACATGGGGCTCCCCTTGAAGAGCATCCGGAGGCTTCAACTGGTGCAGAGTGCGGCCGCGCGGGTGATCTTGGGGGCTTCTCGGAGCTCCCATATTACACCGCTCCTGCGCGAGCTGCACTGGCTTCCGGTGACCTTCCGGGTGCGATTCAAGGTGCTAGTGACCATCTTTAAAGCGCTCCATGGCTTGGGACCAGGGTACCTGCGGGACCACCTGCTGCCACCATCAGCCTCCCACCGGCCGGTGCGCTCCCACAGGGTTGGCCTCCTCGGGGTGCCGTCAGCTGGCCGATGTCGATTGGCGGCCCCGAGGGTGTGGGCCTTCTCTGTGGGAGCACCCTCCCTATGAAATAAGCTACCGACGCGAGCCATTACTGACCTACGAGCACTTAAGACCCACCTTTTCCAACAGGCCGGTCTGGCATAACATTATGAGTAGGGTTTTTAATTTGATTTTAATCTTTTATGGGTTTTATTGGTCTTAGCCATCTATTTAATTAATTTTTAAACTCTTTTTAACTTTTCTATTTGTATGTTTTTATTGTGGCTGTTCACCGCCCTGAGTCCCTTTTTGGGAGAGGGGGCAGTATACAAATCAAAATAATAAATAATAATAAATAAATAAATAAACTGCTGGAAATACTCAACTGGCTGGGTTCAGACACAATAATAATCCACAATCTGCAATGACCACATACTAAGCCAATTAAAAACAAAATTTATATTACATTTTAGAATGATTTATGTGAATCCAACTATAGTCACAAGCCCCTCTTGATTACAAAAGTAAACTTTCTAGAAATGTTGAGGCCATGGTAAAAAAAAAAAATGAAGAAAATGTTAAATTTAAACAACAGAAACTTTCTTAGCAAACCCAGACTTGACTTAAAGCTCTTAATGTGTCATTTATAAACAAGTAAAATGTTATGTGTTCTTTGGTACATTTTTAAAACCTCCAGCAAAATCCAGTGATTTTCTCACAAATGAATATTACAAAACAAGCATTTCATCAAATAGTTTAAGAGGCAGGTAAGACATAATTTTTTTGTTTTAAGAATTGCTTTTTTTACATAACTATGATTGTTTACATGAATTAAACTGTGATCATACCCTGCCCTATACTAAGCAAACAACTGCAAATTGTGGAGCTACTTATTTAGACAAGCAGTTATCTCAGGGTTTCTCACCTAAATCCAAAAAAATAAATTGTGAATGGAAATTGCAAATTTGGGAGTAAACAAAAAATATTGTCATATTTATGACAGTGTGCCATGGATTCTATAAAAATCACTAGCATTAAACTTTAACATACTGGAAACTGTTGAATATTATTTAGAGAATTTAGAGAACTACTATTTTTCTAGTAATAGAAATTGCTTTATATTTAATGTAAAAATCTAAATTATACATTTGGAGTAAATTAAACTTTGCCTTGGAAAATTCCCATTATTCCAAAAGAGAGTATGGAAGGAGAAAGGTTGCAGAACCGAGAGCTACTGGAAGAAGAAAGCAGATCCTAAGCAGCTAAGAAATGTAGAAAAGAGCTTTGAAATTGTCCTTTCTCATACCAGTCAACCACAAGTGTTTCTTTTGTTAAAAAAAAAAAGATCAACCTGCAACTGGGATGGAATTTAGATAACTATAGAAAGGAGATCTGCAGAAGGAATATATTGTCAAAGGTGGGGGGCTGATTTGAGGCTGCAAAAATTCTTTACCTCTGCTTCTGGAAGGAGGAAACAAAGGAGACTGACTGGAGCAAAAGATTTGTAAGGAAGATGGAAGATTTGTAACAGATGCATGATGTTAAGCAGCACCAGAGGGAGCAACCTTCAGTTCACCAATCAGATCTGCAAAATTAACCAGTTGAGAGGGGGAAATTTGTGTGTGTGTGTGTGGGTGGGGGTGGGGGGGGAGGAGGAGGAGAGAAGAGGAGAGAGGAAAGGGGAGGCTTGCTAGCACCATGCAAACCTAGACAATAGATGCTCTCAAAATCTATTCCAGATCTTTCTGGGAGCCTAAGGCAAATGCTACTTTGGCTACATTACCCTTATCACCGGGATCTTTGTAGAAATTAGTGTTATGCTGTGAATTGCCACAGAGGATTCTGTAGCCCAGAATGCTGCCTAAAACATTTCCATAAATAAATGGTATCGCCCTTTCCTTCCCCTTACCCTTTGTTCTTCATGATGGCAGCCAGCTGGCTGGTTTTGTTGCCAGGAGCAGCACAGGCATCAATCACCTGGGATCCTGGAGTGGGGTTCAGGACAAAGGCAGGGAGGCAGCTGGCCTAGGGTTAAAATACACGCACCTGAGGTAAATGCACACTTATCAACATATGGCAGGCCCGTCATCCTCTTTCCATATTCCCCAGCCTCAATAGCAGCTTCTCAAACATATTGTCAAGAAACATTTAACACCCATTGCATTCATGCCTATAGTTTTATATGTATATTTATGTATATATAGTGGGACAAAAAAGTATTTAGTCAACCACCAATTGTGCAAGTTCTCCCACTGAAAAAGATGAGAGAGGCCTGTAATTGTCATCATAGGTATACCTCACCTATGAGAGACAAAATGTGAAAACAAATCCAGGCAATCACATTATCTGATTTGGAAAGAATTTATTTGCAAATTATGGTGGAAAATAAGTATTTGGTCAATATCAAAAGTTCATCTCAATACTTTGTTATATATCTTTTGTTGGCAATGACAGAGGTCAAATCTTTTCTATAAGTCTTCACAAGGTTGTCACACACTGTTGCTGGTATGTTGGCCCATTCCTCCATGCAGATCTCCTCTAGAACAGTGATGTTGTGGGGCTGTCACTGGGAAACACGGACTTTCAACTCCCTCCAAAGGTTTTCTATGGGGTTGAGATCTGGAGACTGGCTAGGCCACTCCAGGACCTTGAAATGCTTCTTACGAAGCCACTCCTTCGTTGCCCGGGCGGTGTGTTTGGGATCATTGGCATGCTGAAAGACCCAGCCACGTTTCATCTTCAATGCCCTTGCTGATGGAAGGAGGTTTGCACTCAAAATCTCACGATACATGCCCCATTCTTTCCTGTACATGGATCAGTCATCCTGTTCCCTTTGCAGAGACACAGCCCCAAAGCATGATGTTGCCACCCCCATACTTCACAGTAGATATGGTGTTCTTTGGTTGCAACTCAGCATTCTCTCTCCTCCAAACACCATAAGTTGTGTTTCTACCAAACAGTTCTATTTTGGTTTCATCTGACCATATGACATTCTCCCAATCCTCTTCTAGATCATTCAAATGCTCTCTAGCAAACTTCAGACGGGCCCGGACATGTACTGGCTTAAGCAGGGGGATACATCTGGCACTGCAGGATCTGAGTTCCTGGCGGCATAGTGTGTTACTGATGGTAGCCTTTGTTATGTTAGTCCCAGCTCTCTGCAGGTCATTCACTAGGTCCCCCCCGTGTAGTTCTGGGATTTTTGCTCACTATTCTTGTGATCATTTTGACCCATGGGGTGAGATCTTGCGTGGAGCCCCAGATCGAGGGAGATTATCAGTGGTCTTGTATGTCTTCCATTTTCTAATTATTGCTCCCACAGTTGATTTCTTCACATCAAGCTGCTTGCCTATTGCAGATTCAGTCTTCCCAGCCTGGTGCAGGTCTACAATTTTGTTTCTGGTGTCCTTCGACAGCTCTTTGGTCTTCACCATAGTGGAGTTTGGAGTGTGACTGTTAAGAGGTTGTGGACAGATGTCTTTTATACTGATAACAAGTTCAGGTGCCATTAATACAGGTAATGAGTGGAGGACAGAGGAGCCTCTTAAAGAAGAAGTTACAGGTCTGTGAGAGCCAGCAATCTTGCTTGTTTGTAGGTGACCAAATACTTATTTTCCACCATAATTTGCAAATAAATTCTTTCCAAATCAGACAATGTGATTGTCTGGATTTGTTTTCACATTTTGTCTCTCATAGGTGAGGTATACCTATGATGACAATTACAGGCCTCTCTCATCTTTTTAAGTGGGAAAACTTGCACAATTGGTGGCTGACTAAATACTTTTTTGCTCCATTGTATGTATATGTCTATCTGTCTGTCTGTTGTAAACAGCCTATTAAGCTTAAGCTGACATTTCCGTATTTCACCTGGAGAAGAATTTATCACAAAATTAAAAGTGATAAGTTATCGCAAGATAGCAATAGTACGCAGACTTATATACCGCTTTACAGCCCTCTCTAAGCGGTTTAGAGTCAGCATATTGCAGCATATCTGGGTCCTCATTTTACTGACCTCAGAAGGCCTGGTGAGCCTAGTGAGATTCGAACTGCCAAGATGAAACAGGAACCACTTCAAAACTGTAGCATAAAGCCTAACTGCCTAAAACCAGCCAGAAGCTGCACTTGGAAGGAAGAGGGAGGCCATCAGAAAAATCTGACTGTGCTTGG
This sequence comes from Bungarus multicinctus, assembly GCA_023653725.1. NCBI lineage: Eukaryota > Metazoa > Chordata > Lepidosauria > Squamata > Elapidae > Bungarus > Bungarus multicinctus. The sequence continues at coordinate 23,776,902 of CM042836.1, read as the reverse complement.
GCAACTTCATCAAGGCAGGTCAGCTGCCAGCTAAGCAGATCGACCAGCCCTTCCCTCTGGTCCAGGTGGAGAAGTCCTCAGGCCACTGTGTCTTGTCCCAGCCTCACTCACCTTGTCCTGGAGAATGATGTGCCCAGCCTGATAGAGCTGGTTCTCATGAAGATCTGTCTGAGGAGGGAAGATCAGCAGATCGGGAAGATGGAGGTCCAGCAGGAATTTCTTCCTGGATAAGATCGCTTCCTCCATACTGAAAATGATAGTAATAAAGGTGGAAAGCTGTTGCTTCTTCCCCAAGCTAAAAAAACCCCTCTCTCCTACCAGATATGGAGAGCCAGAAAGCAGAGCTCTCTGAATGCAAGCAGCCTGACACAAATAAGCCTGTCCATCAATGAAGAAAGTGTCTATCAGGTAAGCGTGGAGAAATTTCAAGGGCTTCTTGCTCTGCAGCAGGAAAGCAGGATCAGAGATAAAAGAGCCATCAAAAGTTGCTTCAAGAAATGGCTTATGGGAGGGGAGAGAGAGACTTGGATAAATTGATGCAGAATTACAAGCATGAATGAACTTGGTCTACTTTTGTATTATGAGGATGAAACTATCTCCTCCCCAGGCCCCAAATCAGGGGTCTTCAAACTTGACAGCTTTAAGACTTGTGGACTTCAACTCCCAGAATTCCTCCTCCAGTCATTTTAGCTCAGGAATTCTGGGAGTTGAAGGCCACAAGTCTTAAACTTGCCAAGTTTGAAATCCTTCTTCCTCTTTCAATCTGGCCCAAAAGGGAGTAAGGGTGCCAACTGAAGCATCTTATGTTACCTTTGCTGGGATAAACAGCTTAACTATAGCTAGTGAACACAAGCTAGTTTTAAATAAACTTAAACCTCATTGTCCCAATGGTACGTTTTCAAGAAGCCATTGGACTTTCTTGTTTTTCTTTGAAGACGTTTCACTTCTCATCCAAGAAGCTTCTCAGCTCTTAGATGAGAAGTGAAATGTCTTCAAAGAAAAACAAGAAAGTCCAATGGCCTCTTGAAAACGCACCATTGGGACAGCTATGACCTGGATGACTGACAATCTCCAGACAATATATCTTCTTCAAACCAAGTTTGCCTTGATTACTACACAGCCATGTCTATGTGGTCTCCTTGGCAATGGTCTGAGAGTGATGTGTGCCACTGCCTACTTCTGGGTTATTTCTCAAAATCCCTCTAGTTTAAAGTCCTTGCATTTCCTGGTTGTATGTCTCATCCATTGTAAACCGGGTTGGACTCCTCTTAGTTTTTTTAGGATAACCTGCAGATATGCCAGAATGAAAATGGATGCTTTCAGTTTCTTCCTTGTGGCTATACATGACAGGAGGAACAGTGAGCAACTGCGGATTCCTGAAAAGTTTGCAACACTACAGTCTGCAGACAGAGACCCTGCCTGTTCCTAAGATACGGAGCCGGGATTGGAGAAGACTAAACTAACCTGGCTGCCTTGCCCTGGTAAGAGTAGCCCTGGCGTTTGAAGTAATCAACGACATCATCCACACATGTTTTCAATAAATTCACTCGGACATAACGCGGCATCTGAAGTGCTGGAAAACAAAGAGACAGGAATCTTCTGAAATCAAGTCCCTGGATTTTTCATAATGTCTAACTGCTTTGTCTTTTGTATCCATTTTGATCTGGCAAGAACATCATCTCATATAGCTAGAATAGAGATTGTAGCCAGATTGGAAGAAAACTGTCTAGAGCCGTGTTGGCGAACCTATGCCACGCGTGCTGGAAGTGGCACGCAGAGCCATTTTCCCCGGCATGCAAGAGGTCGCCCGGAAGAGCTCCATTGCGTATGCATGTGTGTGCCGCTGGCCGACAGCTGATTGTCAGGTATCTGGTGTGCATGCGCAGGAGGCAGAGGGTGGTGGTGGACGGGAGACGCACGCGCAGGGATGCACTGCACGCAAGGGAATCATCTGTATATGCGCAAATGCATTGCATGAGGGGGAAATCTTGTGCACATGCACAGACGTGCAGCGTGCGAGGAGGGGGTCACATGTGCATGCACAGGGGGCATAGGGGGAGGTCAGCACGCATTGCCTTCTGGGTGCTGGCAGGCAAGCACATGCAAGCAAGCGCATGCACAATTATCAGCACGGGAGCCAAAAAAGGTTAGCCACCACTGGTCTAGAGGCATTGCCCTCCTTCACACATTACATTTGTTGATTTCATCATGGCCTGAGTAAGGTCTAGTTCTCTGTATTCAGTTCAGCAAAATAAAACGTATTTTATGAACCATAATGGCTGGCTCACATAACACATGAATCCAAACCAAATACACCTCATTATGATTTAACATAATATGCAAATCCAACTTTGGCTGGCTGACTAGCTGTCCTAGTTTCAGACACAAAGCATTAAAGCCTGCACAATTGCTGCCAAGAGACACATTTGGCCAAGCACTTTAGACAGGCTTTCCAAAAGCTGCAAAGTTTTTATTCCTATTTTTTCAGTTGCAGCTGATGTAACACTGCCGTTTATTTAAATTCGACCATCTGACCTCTTCCAAAAACTCCAAGCATATCTACCTTTGTCAGATTCTCCAGCTGGTGGCAGAAGATCTTCATTGCGGCTCACTTTTTTCTGGACCTTCAAGCGGGCAAGCTCAGCCTGGAGTCGCGCATGATGCTTCAATACCAGGGCCTTCCCACGTCCTCCACCACGAAGCCCCTTGCCAATGAGTAAGTCATATACCAGCACCTAAGAAGGGAAAGCAGCAGGAGAAAAGAGCTGGGATCTGAGGCCAAGATTGGAACGTCTCACTCTACATCCAGCTGCACTGGATTGAGGAGGTGTCAGCTGTAGTGAATTGGGGGGGGGGAGCTTTTTTAAGAAGATATGTAGGCCACATCTGGAGACATCAGCAAGGAAGTAAGAACAAGTCGTCAGTAAGACATGTCAGTAAGACAGAATGAAAGAAGGAACCTTCATAGAAGGCACTGAAAGGCACATCTAACATTGTTGTAACATAAATATATTTTATAACTAAAAAATGTTAAATGGTACTTTTTCTCCACAAGCTCAAGACGTATTATATGGACATTTATCTTTAATAAAAACATTGAATTATCTATATTCTCAAATTACAAGATAAGTTGAGAAAAGAAGGATGGGCCCAATGACTTTCAATGGCTGAGGCAAGACCTGAAGTTGAGAATCCTCAATCCTAATCCCACACTTTTTACCACTATACTGCACTGATTATTCTACCCATTGCAATGATTTCCTAGTAATATGAACACATTTAAAAAACAGACTAATGAATTTGGGTTACAGAATCCCTACAAATCCCTGAAAAATGCTTGGGGGAAGGGAAGGGAGGAGAAAGGGCAGGGAAGGGAAGGGCAGGGGAAGGAAAGGGAAGGGAAGGGGAAGGGGAAGGGAAAGGGAAAAGGAAAGGAAAGGAAGAAAGGAAAGAAAAGGAAAGAAAAGGAAAGGAAAGGAAGAATAGAATGCAGAATAATAGAGTTGGAAGGGACCTTGAAGGTCTTCTTTTCCAACCCCCTGCTCAAACAGGAGACCCTATACCATTCTAGACAGTGGCTATCCAATGTCTTCTTAAAAGTAGATGGAGTACCTACAACTAGACGCAAGAGACAATCGCGAAAGAGAAAAAAAAACAAATAGCTGACATTGCATGCTTTTCCTACATTCCACCCCATTCATATTGTTGAATTTTCCCTTCCCTCATTGTTCCACTCTCCATTTCCAAAGACCTTATCAGGTACCAGAAAAGGGGCCTGCTATTGCAGATTCCCGCAAATCTGTCCACATGAGCAGCCCGGGGTTGAAGTCACCTACAAGCCATTGATTGTGCATTTCCAAGCACAATGGTCTCTCTAGTTACCAAATGCAAAACAACTCCAGGTAATCTAGACTGTATGAAAAATGGCTTCAACCTTCCCATAAGGAATGGTCACACCTGTTCACCTTGGCCAGATGTGGCTGTAGCTTTTTTTCAGCACGGAACAAACCAGCAGCATCTATGATGGAATCCAGTACAGAAGAATAGCGATGTGTTTCTGAAACAAGGGCGTAGAGCAGCCGTGTATTCTGCAAAAGGAAGGAATGTTGTTGATGGAATCAGAAGAATCTATAACAATACTAAGCAAACAATGCCAACAAATATGGAAGATCATACAGTGGACAACATATTGGAAAGGGCCAGTTTACCTATCAAAACTAAAAAAAAAGGAAAAAATGTTTGTAGAAATGATCACTCAGTATCTTTAGTTTCACATGTTAACAAAATAAACTGTAAAATTATGGAATGTCCTTAGCAAAATGGGACTCCCAAAACATTGGGAAAGCCACGGTCCAGATGGAACATAGCAGAAAAGACTGGCTCCAGGTAAGCAAAGGAGTGAGACGAGTTTATTTATTTATTATTTATTCATTCTAAAAAAACTCTTTTGTCAATAGAAACAGCAACCAGACCCAGAGTTGGCAATGAAAAGTATGAGTTGGTAGACAGTTCTGCTTTTTAGGACCAACCAATAGTAAAGGAGCAAGCCAGTCAAGAAATGAATCACAGACTAGCACTTGGTATAGTAGCCATGAGCACCTTAAAATGATATTCAGATGCTGTGATTTGTCAAAATCTAGAAAGATCAAAATTGTGCAAGTGAAAGTTGGACCTGAAAGAAGCAGGACAGAAAGAGTATTAACACTTTTGAATTTTGGTGCTGGACAGAATTCTGGAGAATACCATGAATAGTCAGGAAAAAAATGCATCATTGAACAAGTCAACCCAGAATTCTCACTTGAGGCACAATAACCAGGCTCAAATTATATTTTGGACACATTACGCTAAGTCCTAGCTGTTTTGAGAAGAAGCAGCCTATTAGACACAAATTATGGACTCAATTGTAGTGTTGATGCATACACAATTAGAAGACCTGAAGACCAGATCGGATCATCTATCTGGCTCTTTAGAGTCCCTATTAATTGGCATATATTAAGTCACATGAAATTATGAATGCTGTTTTCTTTTAAAACAAGGATTCAATTTGTGCAATGTTTTTAATCAAAAAGCTGCCATACTTCAGCCTGCAAGTGCTATGCATAGTAAATATTTTATTCAGAGTATTGTGCAAATTTGGGGAAATGGATTAATTCCATAAACTATGGTTAAAATGTGTTGTTTGTCAAAACACAGCAGCATCTGATCTTTTCTGTACTAAGGTTAAACAGGAATGGACTGGTTTACATCTGGGAAGGAAGACTAACTACTAAGGAATTCCAGGTTTGTATCCTGGAAGAGTTCAATGCAAGCCACCACTGTACTGTGCCAAGAAACTGCATAACATTACCAAGTGCCGAGTTCGATTCGAGGACATTGTTAACCTAAACGCTAAGCATACTACTGTATATCCACCACATTTTTGCACCATCTCTCGTTTACAGCATAGGAAAATTTGTTGTTTTTTAAATTTTAAAAACAATTTTATTCACAAAATTTAAAACATACAAAATCGAACACATAAAAACATTTAGTATATAACTAAACCATATTTCTTTATATTTGATAACGAGCTTGGCAAGTCCTAGTTCTTCTTTAGACATTGGTTTAACACTACTCTTCTATAAATATATTCATTCTATATACTGTAATATTTTCATATTATTTAACTATTAAATAAAGAAATATAATAAACAATGCTCATAATAACACTAATAAAAAACAGGAAAGATTTACCCAAAATAAATTCTACATTGATATAAATCACTAAATATAGATTATTTCTTAAATTCATTTACTTTTTTACTTTTTTTGTCTTCTGCCCACTTATGCCATTTGTCCCATACTCGCTATTCTGTGTCTTCCTTTCCATTAATCTTAAGTGTAAGTCTCTCCATTTGGACACATTCATAGGCTTCTTGAAAAGTAATGTGTATTGGTGGTATGTTAGGGTTTTTCCAATATTGTGCTAGCGAAATACGTGCCGCAGTTAATAAATGTATGGTCAAGTATTTTACTTTGGAGGAGTAATCCCCAACAAAAACAGTTCCGGTTTCTACTCCAGCCTACAGTCTATAACTTCTTCTATCCAGAGTGAAAATTTGTTTTTTAAATGAAACTCAAAATATTCATTGAACTCCTTCAAAGGAAGCCCGCTTTCTTTAAAAAAAAAAAAACCCACAAGTACACACGAGAGTAACTGTCGCCTCTCAGTGTCTGTAGCTAGCAATAAAAAGATAGTCTATGCTCACACGTGGAGGGTCTATTTCCACCCCCACTCTCCTATTATTTTTTTTAACTTTTAAGTTGTGCAAAGATCGTCAACTTGCCGGGAAGTGACTTCCATAGACAAGGGTCTTAAGGGAACCTTCCCGACGCTCCAGCTTTGCCAGGATAGAAGCAGCGACACCATAAAGACCAAACGCCGCGCCACTTCCCTGCCTGCGCTGCCGCATCTTCCCCCGATTGTTTGGATCCGGACCTTGGGAGCCTCCGCCGCGCACGCGTTCAGCAAGGAAATTACGAACTGCGCGTGCGTAAAGCAGGGGAGGTTTTCATAGAGCTATACCAGCATCTACCATTCAAACTCGAGGAGTTTCGAGATCTTTTTTGTTTGTTTCTGAGCTAAAGCAAAATGCCACGCACAGAAATGAATGGGGAAATGCTCAGTTTTACTGCAGCCATCGCTCTGTGTACACTCTGTGTCAGCTTAAACCAGGGGTCCCCAAACTTGGCAATTTTAAGACTTGTGGACTTCAACTCCCAGAATTCCTCAGCCAGCATAACATAGCTGGCTGGAGAATTCTGGGAGTCGAAGTCCACAAGTCTTAAAGTTGCCAAGTTTGGAGACCTCTGGCTTAAACAAACGCTAAGTAAAAGACAATAGGTTCGGAGAGCCGGCTGGAACTGGGGAATTCTGGGAGTTGAAGTCCAACGAGTCTTAAAAGTTGCCAAGTTTGGGGAAAAAAAAACATCTAAGGCTATCAGAACTGGTTATAAGAATCAAGCTCATAGATGGCACTAAAGACTTAACATGTTCTCTTTTCTATATGCCTTGATTCCCATCTGATGGCCATCGGATGTTTGCATCTCAGATCTGGTCCCCCTCAGTGGGAATGCAGCCATAAACATAGCTGATGATGTTACTTAGTTTGGGTAATGAAACATCTGCAAAAAACCCCAAACAGGATCAGAGAGAACCAAGGTCCCTTCATTTCAACTGTGAACTACAAGTACAGTGGTACCTCTACTTACGAAAGGCTCTACTTACGAAAGTTTCAGGTTACGAAATGCGTCTTCGAGAAAATATCGTCTCTACTTACGAATATGTTTCAAGATACGAAAGGCTTTGTTGGAAAATGGCGCGTCCGAGCTGCGCTGCCATTGGTTATCTTCCTGGCATCTCATTGGCTAGGAGGGATCTGTGCGCACGCACCGCGCCGGTTCTCAGTCTCACGCTAGCAATCCAGCAAAGCAGGAAGTAATAACGAAGACTTACAGTCTGAATTTTGGGGGCTTGGAACAGATTAGGGCATTTACAGGTAAAACGCGCCTCTACTTACGAAATTTTCAGGTTACGAAACGGCTTCCGGAACGAATTAATTTCGTAAGTAGAGGTACCACTGTATTCTCCTTTTTCAAAATAGAATAGAATAGAATATTTCATTGGCCAAGTGTGATTGAATTTGTCTTGGTGTAAATACTCTCAGTATACATAAGGAAAAGATACATTCATTAAGAATCAAGAATCATAACATACAACACTTAATGATAGTCATAGGGTACAATTAATAATCAAATCATACTAGGAAACAGTCTATATAAATTGTAAGGTATCAGTGTTGAGCTGTGTTGGAAGTTAAAACCCATCCCATGGGGCCATGCAGGGGCAGCTCTGTAGGCTGTCCTGAGTCCCAGGCTTGGTTGAGCCTTGCTGGATGATGATGTAATGAAAGGGCTTTAGCCAATTCCTATTATAGTTTTACCTGGAGTAGATCTTTGTTATGTAAAATAGACTGGCCTAGGCCAGAGTAATGGTCCAATAGCAAAGGTGGAGGGCTGAGTTTCTGCCTCTCTGAGTTTCTACTTTTCTTTTTAAGGGAAATATTCTGCCTTTTTAGTATTTCCTAGGATATTTCATTTTTCTAGGAGAGAGGTGGGTGCTAACTTCCTACAGATTGATTAGTAACGACCTTGGTTAGGTATTTGTCATTTGTCATAGTTTAATATATTGGTTTACAGTTCAAACCAGTAAATAGGCTGATTCAGCAACCAAGGTAAACACGTTGCATCAAATAACCTTCTGTTTCCCATGGTTGGTATTTGATTTTTTAAAAAATCAGAAGAGAGTAGAATAAAAATGGGCCAAGAAAGATACTTTAAACATCAAGCAGTATGAGTCGGTATTGCTAGCACAATAGCATCTTTTTGCCTGAAGAGGCCTCACAGACTTAGCAGCTTGTAAAATTTGAAATAAACACTGAAGATTCCCTTGCCCCAGATAGTTAGATTGATCATATTATGCCTCCATTTTGATCTGTTCTTTTTCCTCATACATTCAAAATAAAGGACATGAAATGCATGAGCATTGCCCCTGAAAATGCCCTAAATCAACACAAATGGAGTCGGCTTTGCCGACAAGTGGACCCTGCCACAGCGTGGGAATAACGCTAGAAGGAAGAAGATTCAATATAAAGTTAAAAAGACGAAGGATATTAAGGCTTCAATATAGCTAAATCATTGTGACAGGCACATAATACCAGCAAATCAATAACTGATTTTGATTTAATGGCATGTAAATAACATTTATCTTGGCTAGATTAACACACACACAACCAGCTACCAATAATTGCCAAAATAATAAGTAAAACCAATCTGAAGGGGCATCTGTGGAGGAAAGGGTCAGAAAACTGAAGGTAGAGGCCATAATTGAAGCCTTGCTTCTTTTTGATGTTGGTTCTCTATGCTGCACATAAACTAGGTGTGGGGGGTTCTATTGTGTGATGGTGACTACCAATTTGACTTTTTATGTCCTGTATTTAATTTCATTTTAATGGATATTTGAAAATGCAATAAAAAGGAGCAGAAACATAAATAGAAGAGCAACCAAAAAATGGAAAAGAGATTTACCATAGAATAGAATGTTTTATTGGCCAAGTGTGATTGGACACACAAGGAATTTGTCTTGGTGTAAATACTCTCAGTATACATAAAGAAGGAACATTCGTTAAGAATCAAGAATCATAATGTACAACAATGATAGTCATAGGGTACAATCAACATCAAATCATACTAGGAAACAGAGAATACAAGCAACAAAGTTACAGTCACAAGTGGGAGGGGATGGGTGATAAGGAGTGATGAGAAGATTAACAGTAGTAGTAGTGTACACTTTATAAATAGTTGAACAGTGTTGAGGGAATTATTTGTTTAGCAGAGTGATGGCTTTCGGGAAAAAACTGTTCTTGTGTCTAGTTGTTCTGGTGAGCAGTGTTCTATAGCGTCGTTTTGAGGGAAGGAGTTGAAACAATTTATGTCCAGGATGTGAGGGGTCTGTAAATATTTTCACAGCCCTCTTTTTGACTTGTGCAATATACAGATCCTCGATTGAAGGCAGGTGGGTGGTAATTATTTTTTCTGCAGTCCTGATTATCCTCTGAAGTCTGTGTCTGTCCTGTTGGGTTGCAGAACCAAACCAGACAATTATAGAGGTGCAGATGACAGACTCAATAATTCCTCTGTAGAACTGGATCAGCAGCTCCTTGGGCACTTTGAGCTTTCTGAGTTGGCGCAGAAAGAACATTCTTTGCTGTGCTTTTTTGATGACGTTTTTGATGTTAGGTGTCCATTTTAGGTTATGTGATATAGTAGTACCTAGAAATTTGAAGGTCTCTATGATTGATACTGTGTTATCTAGTATTGTAAAAGGTGGTAGTATGGGAGGATTTCTTCTAAAGTCTACCACCATTTCTACAGTTTTGAGTGTGTTCAGTTCCAGATTGTTCCGGTTACACCACGAGGCAAGTTGTACAACCTCCTGTCTGTATGCAAATTCATCGTTGTCTCGAATAAGACCAATGACTGTTGTGTCATCAGCAAACTTCAGTATTTTAACAGATGGATCATTTGAGATGCAGTCATTGGTATATAGGGAGAAGAGAAGTGGAGATAGCACACAGCCTTGGGGGGCCTCTGTGCTGATTGTACAGATATCGGATGTGATTTCACCTAACTTCACCTGCTGCTTCCTGTCTGTTAGGAAGCCATCAGTATACATGAATTTAAAAATTCCAAATAATATTAGATTAGCACTGAACATGATTTATATCAAATCAAATATCTATTATTGTCACAGACTAGCCTAATGACATATCAATTTAGCATTTTAAAGCCATTGTTAAAATCATTTAATAATTAACAAAGAAAACCAGCAAACTAATAATAATTGAGCAAAATTAACAATTAATAAGAGCTACATTAAATTCCATATTAGACTATCATGTTGATTTTCTGGACCCATCCTATGGATGCTCCTGCATTGTGTATTAGAATAGAAATGTGTGCCAGCAACTACCAAAAGAGTTTTGCCAATGATATAAGCTAAGTGCCTCTGTAAACACTTGGAATCAAAGTTCCTCTTGTATATATTCCTGACTCTGGACATGCAAGTTGGCAGCACTATGCCCAGCCTACCAGTTTCTGTAGTATAGTCAGCAATGCCTCTGCTACTGCCAATCCAATAGCAAGGATTCCCATTTTGCCTTATTGTACTCTATGACTATCATTAAGTGTCTTACCTTATGATTCTTGACGAATGTATCTTTTATGTATACTGAGAGTATTTGCACCAAGACAAATTCCTTGTGTGTCCAATCACACTTGGTCAATAAAGAATTCTATTCTATTCATAGTCAAAAAGACTGTTGAAAGCATACAAAGGAAAGGAAGAAGTCATTCACTGTAATTGGGATTGATCCCTTAGACAAAACTTATGCATACAGTAGCCATCTCCAACCATGTACATGGCCAACTCCCCAAATGTTCAGCAATGACAAACTCAAGCTAACACATCAAGTAAGGGAAGGCTGGTATAGAGTATCAAGAGCTTCTATATGATTAAAGTCTTATTTAAAGGTATAAAAGCATTTCTATGAAGCCAAAAGGCAGGTCCTAGATATGCAGGATTGATATCAACCCTTTTTGTGTGTGTGTGTGGGGGGGAATCTTAATGAATGTACATATTGTAAATGTAAATCTAAAGAAAGTTTAATTAAAGTCCTTCATTAGTGTGGCTTTTCAGCGTCAACCTTCAGAAATATGATAAGGACTAAGAAAGGGCATATGAATATCCACGAATATATTATGGTGAAGAGGACAAGGAAATCTGTTTTACAAGGTGAACATTCAAGGAGTTTGCAGGTTTGTTTATCTCCAATTTTCCAAAAATACATTGGTCAGTCAGCGACGTAGCTGGGAGTTGCCTCTACAAGTGCCAAGGATTAGCACATGACTGAAAAGGTGGCTACTACTCCAGTTTACTTTCTGGCTATCTTTCCCTGAATAGAGCGCCATCAACTCTAGAAGTTCTCTTTTTGAACAAATTAAAGGCAGAGGTGCTTTTCTTGTCACTTTTGGTGATGAAGTCTGAAATATGCCATGGTAAAAGAATTATCCAGCGGGACGTTTTAATGTAATATACAGTGTTTTGTCTAGAACTATTCTGATTACAGGAAAAGGGAGGTGGCAGAAAACTAAAAGGAGAAGAGCAGCTGAACTGCAAAAGGTAGGGATCTTTTCATTGACTTCTTACTCTAAAGGACTTAGAAAGTATGGACATTAAGAAAGATGTGGTGATGGGTGAAGATGGGTGTTGCTCCTAGAATTCCACTGAAATTTCAGCAAAATCTTCCTACAGGTAATAGATTCAGACCACTGCCTGAACTATTATCAAAAGTTAGATATCCTCGGATATTGGTCTTCAGTTTGTAAAATGTAAAAAGGCAGTGAGACCTGCCTGCCCTAGGAATTATGATGCATATAACAAAGCATACATTTTGGGCCATGTGTTTTGAGCATTCAAGAGTTAATATAAATAGAAAGGGGGGGATACTTTGATAGAAAGATTATGAGCAGATGTGGTCTATGTGAATGTTGGGTTTTTTTTGTCATCTCAGAACCCCTTTGAAGGTACCTTCTTCAACTTCCATTCCTCGTGCATGTTACAACAAAATAGCAATTACAACACCCCGACCTTCTTGGCACCAGGGACCAGTTTCATGGAAGACAATTTTTTCACAGACTAAGGGGGGTGGTTTTACTTTCACTCACTCACCTACCACTCACCTCCAACTATGTGGCCTGGTTCCTAACAGACTATGGACCAGTACATGTTCCATGGCCCAGGATTGAGGACGCCTGCAATCAAATATTGAATAACAATTTTCCTTCGTGATAATATTTTCTTCTTCTTATTTTGAAATTGGTCACATTTATTTTCAGTTCAGTTTGTTCCAAGAACTGATTTCAATGCCAGTGCTTCTTGTGTACCAAGGTTTCATAAATAGAAACATTTATGTGTGGGTGGGTGGGAAGAAATCTATAGAGAGCAAATGTAATACAAACAGCTTCCAAATATGATTGCATTTTGGTGCAAAGGACACATGCACGATTCGCAGAACTGAATTTGGTCATCAATAAAACATACAAAATTTAAAACATTATCTTCTTCCAGTACCTGATATATCTGTTATGCAAATGTACCTTATTCCTCTCCCATATTCTTTTCCGGACATTTATATTCCCAGATCATTTATATTTTGGGCTGTAATGTAAATGTCCTAAATCAATCATACATTTATCAACAGTATAAGCAAAAACTATGCCATTACAGGTAGCCCTCGACTTAGAACTGTTCATTTAGTTACAATGGCACTGAAAAAAGCGACTTGGGACATTTTTCACACTTTGACCATTGCAACAGCCCAGTGGTCACATGATTTACATCCAGATGCTTGATAACTGACTCATATTTATGACAGTTGCAGTGTTCAAGAGTTATTTTGCGACCTTCTGACAAACAAAGTCAATGGAGAAGCCAGATTCACTTAACAACCATTACTAATTTAACAGCTGCAGTGATTTGCTTATCATATGTGGCAAGTAAAGTTGTAAAATGGGACAAATTCATTTAACAACTGAAATTCTGGGCTCAGTTGTGGTCGTAAGGTGAGGACTATTGGTATTTTATCTATAGCAGAATCTCTCAGAATACTTAGGCATTATTCTTCAGCAACTAGCAGTAGCTGGTGAGCCCTCAAAATAATTCTTTTAATGTTTCCAAAACGAAGTAGCAAAGGAGGGCAGAAGTTGTTTTGCTACTCTTAATAGCTATGGAATAGCAGTTACCTGAACGTTACGCTTTCAGCTTTCTTCCTCCCAAAACCTTTGACATCCAGAAGTTCTCAAAGTTCCTTAAACTTAGTTTATTACTTTCCTCAGAGTATGTCCCAGGGTACCTTTTTCTTCCTGTGCTCTAAGATTGTATTAATCTCTTTATCCTTCCTTTTATTGCCTATTGCAGGAGATAAGAAGGAAGAGTTACTCTTATATTCTCCTCAGCTGCACCCTACATCTGGTGTCTATTCCCTCTGGGCATTCATCTTCCAGGATTAAGCCAAGGAAAGAAGATATAAATCAGCCAAATGGCCCGGAAATTGAGCATTGAGCAACTTGAGGACCAGTTGATATGCCCCATTTGCTTAGAGTTCTTCAAAGAGCCCTTGATGCTACAATGTGGGCATTCTTACTGCAAGTCCTGTGTAGTATCTCTCTCGGATGACCTGGAGAAGCAGTTCCTTTGCCCAGTATGCCGAAAAGCTGTGGACTATAGCAGATCACCACCCAATGTCAACTTGGCTCACATCATTGAGTTAATTCATACTATAGGCAACTCAGAGGATAACCAAAAGTCTTGCCCTGACCATCACAATCCTCTCAGTCTTTTCTGTGAGCAAGACCAGGAAGTAATTTGTGGCCTCTGCGGCACCATTGGCACCCATCAGCAGCATAAAGTCATGCCCATCTCCACTGTCTACAGCAGGATGAAGGCAGGTGCTTGGGATGTGTATGTATGTGTATGACTGCATGGATGAAGTGAGAGTTTAAATCAGGGCTGTCAAACTTGCAGCCCGCGGGCCAGATGCATCACATGCTGGCCACGGCCACACCCGGTTTAGCGAAGGGGGAAAAAGTCCCAATATGTCATGTGATGACGCCGTGACAATGTGAGTTTGACACCCCTGGCTAGATCATAGGCAGAACCGAGACGCTGGCAATTTTGGGAGGGCCACCTTGTGTCTCTTGATTAGTGAATTAGGTCAATCTTGGTGTGAGCCAAACAAAGAACTTTTCACACATTTAAGGGAAAGTTCTTTGTAAAATTAATGGAGCACATGAATTCTAGAAGAAGAAAAAAACTAGTGTAGCTATTATGAGGCAGAAATCTATACTTTCCCTAACAGAATTTTTGTATCTCTCTCCTCACACCATATATCCCAAGTCCTTCTCTGTGTGGGTAATGTTTTCAAAGGCTGGGAATTATGGAAGTGTAAGGATCATGGGTGATAGTACCCTGTGATCAAGGGCAGCAATAGAAAACAATGGATAACACTGTTACAATGAGGGTGATTCACAGAAATACAAAAACTAGGTACAACACTCCCAGTGCCTATGACTGCCTGATACTGAATGAGATAAGAGATAAAACTTCCTTTCTTTTAAATGTAAACTATGAAAAAAGGAGCCACTGAATCAGATTAAACACTCCCTTGCGGAATTCATATTCTATAATAAGGCACCATAGTTTCATGGGAGAAATATTACTTGTGCATATTTGAATATTAAATATACCCCAAATCCTGCATATCCAGTTTGAAGGATCTAATGACTCTAGACTGAGTGAATTTCTGGGGATTTGATGATAGTCATTAATATAGATAACTCAAAATCTTAGTGGAAGATTACTTCATGTGATCACTTTTTCAAATCTGAACGTCTCCTAATAGCTACCGTAATTGAGCAGTCACGTTTCTTATGGCCCTCCTTGTGAGATTTAAGAAGTATTTGGTTGGTCATCATTGAAAAATATATATTAAAATGGATAAACTTAGTTTTGTTTCCCTTACATCCTCTCCCCACCAGTTTAGCTATTGCAATTCTGCTTTTTCAGGAGGAACTCTCCATGTTGATAACAGATGTGCAACAGCAGAAGAAAAACCTTGATGAACACGTCAGCAAACTGATGAATAACAAAACTCGCATTACGGTGAGCTTAGACAGGCAGATCACATTATGCCAGTGACTTTCTTGGCTGCCTTTCTTTCCATCCAACTTGTATGCATCATTGTGGTGTAATAGTATTATGAGTTGTTTTTTCTTTGTACATTTGTGACTGATTCCCAGATCGGTCTGGATAACTGTCGGACCAAGTCCTTGCAGTTTTCTTGGGAAGCATTCTCAGTAGTGGCTCGCCATTCCTTTCTTCCTAGGGCTAAGAGAAAGTGAATGGTACAAGGTCACCCAGCTGGCTTTGTGCCCAAGGTAGGATTAGAATTCATGGCCTCCCAATTTCTAGTCTGATGCCTTAACCACCATGCCTAACTGGCTCATAAAACTATTATTACAATAAATAAGCACAATGAAGAGAAGGTATGGATCGTTAGATATATTTTACAATAAATTTTAGTTTTCTAGTGATTATCTGCTATATATTCTTGAATGTTTGGGGATGAGTAAGGTACCTTTGGCAGTTGTCGTGTTTACCTCAATTAAGAGGGGTGAATCTTGCTAAAGTTTCAAATGCGAAATTACCTGACCTTTTTCAGTTGCTTCATTACTTAGATCAGGGGTTTCCAACCTTGGCAACTTTAAGACCTGTGGACTTCAACTCCCAGAATTCAGAATTTTGGGAGTTGAAGTCCACAGGTCTTAAAGTTGCCAAGGTTGGAGACTCCTGACTTAGACCACCAGTCCCCAACCTTTCCTGCTCTGCAGACTGGCGTTGCCAGCGATGGTGTAGTGGCCAGGGGATGGTTTCAAGCACATGCACACCCCTTGCACAAATGCAGCTTCGTGCAATCGCCTGCTATTTGCAAGGCCCGGTTCCCAATGAGCCACAGCCTGCTACCTGGCCACTTAGACAGTAGCCAATTTGGTATAGCAAAGCTGGCTGAGGAATTCTGGGAGTTGAAGTCCACAAGTCTTAAAGTTGCCAAGGTTGGAGACCCCTGATATAGTGGATAAAACATCAAGCTAGAACCTGGGAGACTATGAGTTCTAGTTTTGTCTTAAGTACAAAGCCACCAGTGTGACCTTGGCTAGCCATACTTTCTTAGCTTAGGAAGCAGGCAATGGTAAATCACTTATGAAATGTTACCAATAAAATTGTAGAGCTTTGCCCAGCCAATCACCAGCCAATCCCTATAGTTGCTTAACTGCTCATTTTAGATTTTTGACATAAACCACCCCAAATCCCCAAACAAATCATGGTAAAATGACCCTTATGTATATCCAGCACTTTACTAAATTCTGAAAATTATCTTCCTATTCCTAACACTTTCAGGGGAAAAAAACAACCCTAAATCTTTGTGGAATAACATTCAGTATGATTCAATACATATAGTTTCTTTTTTTTAGTTCCTACACTCAGCTAAATCTCAGGGCTGAATATACTACAATGGTTTCAAACTAATTAAGTAACAGGAAAAGCCAAAACATTCAGGTGAAAAAAGGAATAATTTAGTTTAGTAAGTTGACCAGCATCTTTGCCAACAGAATTCTAGATAGACTTAAAAGAAAATACCTCCCAGGAAATTAACTCACAATAAAGTCACCCTTGGAATTCTTTTCAAAGAAAAGCACCTGACATTTATTGTCAATATTGATTTTGTAGGATTAGTGGCAGTAGTTAGGTGTTTTTCAGTTCCTAATCTTGCTCTTGAGGACATTAGGTCACATCTGAAAAATTCTAAATAAGTGCACTAGCAACTACTATAGACATAGAATGCCCAATCAGGTAGTCACATTACTTGTCCCAAAAACTCCCTGGAAATAGCCATCTGATTTATATCACACAATGGAGAGGATTCCAACAGCAATTCAGTAGAATAAAATAGCTAAATTGCTACATATTACATTTCATCCAACAGG
This sequence comes from Bungarus multicinctus, assembly GCA_023653725.1. NCBI lineage: Eukaryota > Metazoa > Chordata > Lepidosauria > Squamata > Elapidae > Bungarus > Bungarus multicinctus. The sequence continues at coordinate 23,759,700 of CM042836.1, read as the reverse complement.
CAATATTTGGAAATGGTTAAATGCCCTCACATAATTCCAAGAAATTCTGATAAGTAATCTGTATTGAAGTAAAGAAGTCAATATTTAGAAACTCTATATTTAGAAACAAAACTCAAATCTTTTTACATGTTTCTTGTTTCCACCTCTATGAAAGTAATGACTTAGGTTTCTGTCTCTTTTTTTGCTTTTAGTCAAATGTGCTATTGTGTTGCCTTTCAGATGAATGAGATAGGTAGTCTCTAATATAGGTAGTCCTTAACAGACCCCCTCCAAAGTTGGAACGACCCAGTTCCAAAGTTCCAATGGCTGGCCCATCCACCCCCCTACAGTTACATGACCTGGTGCTCAGAAAGCAGCCTGCATTTATGGCCATTTGCAGCATCTTGCAGTCACATGACCTTTAACTACAGTATGTTTCCTCCCCTCCCTCCAAAAATCTGGCATTTGCATCACGTTTTTGGCAAAAACAGCCCATAGCAAACAATGGGTTCAATTTATGACCATAGCATTCACTTTGTGACTGCAATGCTCATTTTACAACTGCAGCATCTGCTTAACGATCACAGCAAAAAAGTTCGTAAAATTGGTTCAACCGCATTTTACAACTGTCATGGACAGGCTCCATTATAGTTGGAAATTGAGAACTACCTGTACATGCAATCTACCTCTCTCATTCTTTTCTATCACTAGTTACTTGTCATTAATTCAGTTTGGCAGGCAACTCCAGATTCATAGACTGGAGACACATTACACCAAGCTATTACTAATTTAATAATAGTTTGTTTAATAAATCACTGTTTACATAATTCACCAACTGATAAATCCTGTGTTAAAAATAATAGTTGAGTTCCCAAATACGCTAGGTCAAAAATTAACCAGCCACATTATGGTTTATACTGCAATATTTGGACTCATAAGAGAGTATTCACTAATAGGAAAATACTAGGTTATGTTCGCATGCAGACTTTTCTGGCCAAAAGATTAGCTCATTGTGTCCCTTCTTAATGCAAACTGTACAGCATAAGCTAAACAGTTTAGGCTGCGTGGAAAAAGGAACACAAATTGTTCCTGTAAGGAATTACAAATCCAGTCTAGTTCCATAATACAATTAATAATTGTTGAGGGGAGGAGGCATATTGGATAGGTATGTAAAAGAGGGAAATAATACTATATCGAATTCTTTAGTGCGCAAACTGAACTTATTTCAGGATTAATGTATCTCATGCTGGTGAGACATGAATGACTGACATAAAGATTTTGTCATATTTCTGCCCATTAGTTATCATTACTGATAGCTGCAAAGCAAATTGACTCCTGAGATAAGATTGGAGGCAGGAGTGGCTGACAGCATTAGAGATTACATTGAGATGGTCATCAGATTTCTCACATTTTAGTATTATAATATAAAACTATTATTATAGCAATACCAGTTGCTCTGGTGATGCTTGTGATATTTTGTCCCATGCAGAATGAATCTGATATCTTCAAGGAGGTAGTCCGAAAGCAGTTCCAGGATCTGCATAGGTATATTGATGAAGAGAAGGCCAAATTCCTGGGGCAAATAGAAAGGAAAACAACCGGTATTATTGCCTCTATTGAGGTTCAGGTGGGGCAGAGAGCAGACACTCTTCAGAAGCTAAAGGAGCTGGAGAACTCCCTGGAGAAATTCAACAATGAAGACCAGCTGGATTTCATACAGGTATGGTTGTCTATCTGCTTGCTATAAATAACCAGCAGGGGTGGGATTCAATTTTAACAACCTGTTCTGTGGGCATGGCTTAGTTGATGGGCATGGCTTAGGTGGTCATGTGACTGGGTGGACATGGTTTTGTGGTCATGTTATTGGCTGGGCATGGCCAACTCAATATCATCAAGGCACGCATCTCCTCGCCTGGCCTCTCATGACTGTGGGGATGCTGCAACAGTCGTAAGTGTGAAAAATGGTCATAAGTCACTTTTTTCAGTGCCATTGTAACTTTGAATGGTCATTCCACACAAACAAAGTACCAGCAAAGGAGGGAAAAAAATTCCAGAGAAGTTCCTGAGACAGGAAGTCTAGTCCTGCCAAGAATGTAATAAGGGTTAACGGAGAGGCAGTTTCTGTAAGCAACACCAGAATGTTTCCTTCCTGCCTTCCTTACAGGATTAGGCCAGTAATTTCTTCTAACAACCGGTTCTCCGAACTGCTTAGAATGTTAACAACCAGCTCTAGCGAATAGGTGCGAACTGGTAGAATCCCACCCCTGATAACCAGGGACATGTTAAGATGTGCTGCCAGCAGCAGAAAATCAAAAATGCTCAGGATGCTTACTCAGAAGTAAGAAGTAGACCAAAAGAAGCCTACTGGAATCTGAGGAACCTAGAGAGATTTAGCAATTTGCACCTATTAACAGTCCAAATTTGCCTTGTAGTTTGTTGGCGCATAAAGGCCTAGGCATCTGGAAGAATAGTGTTGCCTATTAGGAGATTAAATGTTTGGATCATTGAACTACAGTACAGGCAGTCCTCGACTTGTAACAGTTCATTTATTGACCATTTTGGAGTTGTAATGACACTGTGACATGACCATTTTTCATATATTCATTGCAGCATCCCCCTGGTCACATGATCAAAATTCAGACAGTGTCCCAAGGTCATGTGATCCCCTTTTGCAACCTGCTGACAAGCAAAGCCAATGGGGAAGTCAGATCCATTTAAAAACCGTGTTACTAACTTAACAACGGCAGTGATTCATTTAACAAATGTGACAAGAAATGTGATAAAATGGGGCAAAACTCACTTAACAAAATTTTCACTTAGCAACATAAATTTTGGGCTCAATTGTGGTTGTAAGGCATGGACTACATGCACTCTCCCTACTATTTATTATTATTTTTTATTTTTATTTATTCCATTTATATTCCCTTCTCCCGAGGGACTCAGGGCGGTGAGTCCCTTCTCCCGAGGGACTCAGGGCGGTGAACAGCCCATCTAAAACCCCCACAAAGAATACAAAAGTTAAAAAATATTAAATTTCAATCGGCTGCTTGATAAAACTAACAAAACCCCATCCCCCACCCCTTAAAACCCAATTTAGAATAAAATGGAGACCAAATTAAAACCATCTCAGCCAAGGCCGCCTGCTCAAAGAGCCAGGTCTTCAACGCGCGCCTGAAGGCCCTCAGGTCCGTGCCGGTACGGAGCTCCGGTGGCAGAGTATTCCAGAGGGTGGGGGCACCCACAGAGAAGGCCCTACTTCTCAGCGCCACCAGACGGCACATAGCGGCCGACGGCACCCGGAGCAGACCCTCTCTGTGGGAACGCACCGGCCTGTTGGAGAACGCTGGCAGAATGCGGTCCTGAAGGTAACCTGGTCCCATGCCATGGGTCGCCCTAAAGGTCAAAACTAGAACCTTAAAGCGAACCCGGAGAGCCCCCGGCAACCAATGCAGCTCGCGCAGGAGAGGCGTCACATGGGCGCTACGTGACGCCCCCATGATCACCCGCGCGGCTGCATTTTGCAGCTGGAGTCTCTGGATGCTCCCCGCAGGGAGCCCCATGTAGAGGGCATTACAATAGTCCAGGCGAGAGGTGACAAGGGCCTGAGTGACCGTGCGCAAGGCGTCCCGATCCAGGAAGGGCCGCAACCGGTAGATCCGACGGATCTGATGAAACGCCCCCCTGGAGACGGCCGCGATGTGATGTTCAAGCGACAGCCGTACATCCAGGAGGACTCCCAGGTTGCGAGCCCTCTCTGTGGGGGGCAGAACTTCCCCCCCGATAGCCAGCGAAGGTGTCAGCTGGCTATATCGGGGCGCCGGAAACCACAGCCACTCGGTCTTGGATGGGTTGAGCCGAAGCCTGTTCCCGCCCATCCAGTCCCGCACAGCCTCCAGGCACCTAGACATAACCCCCACGGCATCGTTGGGGTGGTCCGGAGTGGAGATGTACAACTGGGTGTCATCTGCATACAGATGACACCTCACTCCAAGACCACGGATGATCTCACCCAGCGGCTTCATGTAAATGTTGAACAAGAGGGGAGAGAGGACCGACCCCTGAGGCACCCCACAAACCAGGGGCCTAGAGGTGGACCTCTCCCCCCCTGCCAACACGAATTGCGAACGGTCGGAGAGGAAGGAGGAGAACCATCGAAGGACGGTTCCACCAATCCCCAACCCCCCCAACCGTCGCAACAAGATACTATGGTCGATAGTATCGAAAGCCGCCAAGAGATCTAATAGGACCAGGACAGAGGAGAACCCTCTGTCACGAGCCCTCCAGAGATCATCAACCAACGCGACCCAATGCCGTCTCAGTGCTATGACCAGGCCTGAAGCCCGATTGGAACGGATCGAGGTAAGTAGCTTCCTCCAGGTACTGGGGGAGCTGACGTGCCACCACACTCTCAACAACCTTCGCCACAAAGGGAAGGTTGGAGACTGGACGATAGCTGTTTAAAATAGCTGGGTCCAGGGAAGGCTTCTTGAGGAGGGGGCGCATCACCGCCGCCTTCAGGGTGGTAGGGAGCACCCCCTCTCTCAAGGAAGCGTTGACAATCCCCTGGAGCCAGCCTCGTGTCGTCTCCCTGGCAGCCGAAACCAGCCAGGAAGGGCACGGGTCCAATAAACAGGTGGTGGCATTCAGACCCCCCAGCAACCTGTCCACACCCTCGGCGGTCACAGGGTCGAACTCCCCCCAGATAACATTCACAAGACCTGCCCCGGACACCTCCCCCGGGACCATCCAATTGGAGTCGAGACCCTCCCGAATCTGAGCGATTTTATCATGCAGAAATCGGGAAAACTCCTCTGCCCTACCCTGCAAGAGGTCATCCCGCGCTCTCGGTTCAAGTAGAGAGCGGGTCACTCTAAACAGGGCGGCAGGCCGATTTTCTGCTGATGCAATAAGGGCGGAGAAATACGAAGATTTCGCCGCCCCTATCGCCACAAGGTAAGTCTTAATATGAGATCTCACCTGTGTTCGGTCAGACTCAGAACGGCTCGCCCTCCAAATGCCCTCTAGACGTCTTTTCCGGCACTTCATCTCCCGTAGCTCCTCCGTATACCACGGAGCCACATGGGATCTGTACCGGGTCAGAGGTCGCAGGGGCACAACTCGATCTAGAGCCCCGGCGGCCAACCCATCCCAGGTCGCCACCAGGTCTCCAGACGAGCTGTGAGCCAGAGACTCAGGAAATGGCCCAAGCTCCCTCTGGAACCGCTCCGGGTCCATCAGGCACCTGGGGCGGAACAATCTAAGTGGTTCCGCCTCCCTACGGTGGGGGGTGGCGTAACAGAAGTCCAACCTAAGGAGGGAATGATCTGTCCATGACAAGGGTGTAATAACTAACTCCCCAAAATTACAGTCATTCAACCACTGCCCAGAGACAAAAATCAGGTCCAGCATGTGTCCTCCAATGTGAGTGGGGGCAGAAACTAACTGGGTCAGGTCCATGGCCGTCATGGAAGCCAAGAACTCCCGAACCAACCCCGAGGTTTCACCGGATGATGGCAGGTTGAAATCCCCCATGACCAGAAGCCTGGGGGTCTCAACCGCCAGCCCGGCTATCACCTCGAGGAGTCCGGGCAGGGCCGATGAGATGTGGCAGGGAGCCAGGTACGCCATCAAAAGACCCATCTGAACCCCTTGCCCCCACTTCACATATAGAGATTCACAGCCAGCCGTCTGAGGGACAGTGGCCTCCCTAGGATGAAGGGCTTCCTTTATAAGCACCGCCACCCCTCCACCCCTTCCCTGAGCCCTAGGCTGGTGAAATGCAAGGAAACCTGGTGGGCACATCTCAACCAGAGGGACACCACCCTCTGGGCCCAACCAGGTTTCGGTAACACCTACCAGGTCCGCGGCCTCCTCCTGAACTAAATCATGGATCAGGGGAGCCTTGTTAACCACGGACCTGGCATTGCACAACAGCAGCCGGGTATTCAGGGCCTGAGAATCCAGACAACCAGGGCTGCAGGATGGGTATGGAGGGTCGGAGCGCGCTACCGCTTGCAAACATCGGGAGCGCGATCCCCTTACTGGATATGGCCCTCTACCCCCAGCATATCTGCCTCTCCCAGTCACCGTGCTGATAAAATTTGCCCCCGGCAGCCCACCCCCAGTCTGCCACCCCGACACGGAAACCCCCGAGGCCCCCCAGGCGCGCGGGCCGGCCCGGCTGCCCCCAACTCCATGTGGACTGTCTCCCCTGCCCACCCTGGATCCTTTTAACCCATTAAAAAACCCCATTAAAAAATTACCAATCCCGGGTTTCCCGCGTTTCCTCCCATTCCTCCGGTTTCCATGGCCCCACCATTGCTCCGGATCCCAGGATCCCTCATAGCGGAACGCCTTCGAAAGTTTTGAGGGCCACTTAAGGGAGAGGGGGACATCCCTCAAGGCCCAAAGCTCCGCCATGGAGTACATCCGTGGCCCCGGCCACCCCACCCCGACGGTCTCGCAGCGTCCAAGGTCTTTGTGATGGAAAAATCCAGGCGGACGGAGGTAAACTCCTCCCCCCCCCGGCCGCCCCACCCCTGCCACCGGTGGGACCCCCGGGAGAAAAGGGGTCACAGGCAAGGTCACTCCCCCCCTCCCCGGGCCCACCACCCCTGCCACAGGCGGGGGCCCCAAGGAGGGGAGGGGAACGGTCACAACACCATCCAACCCCCAGTCTCTGCGTCGTCCTCGCAGCCATAGGGGCGGCCCCGAATCCAGTCCAGGCCCGCCATGTCCACAGCGGGGCCACTCCCGCACTGGTCGGGGCCCCCCTAAATCACCGCGGCCCGAGCGAGGCCGCCGAGCCTGCCACACTGTTGTGCCTCGCTGGGGGTAACAAGACCTCTTCATAACCCCTCGGGACTCCGGGGTTGCCGCGGTAGCTGTTCCAGGGCCTCTGCGGCCTCAACAATGCCGCAGAGGCCAGTCCAGGCCCCCCCAGGCGGCTCCCCCAGGTCCGTGCCGCCCCAGAAAATCCAGGGCCATCGCTCTCCCCAGGGGGCCGCCGGGGCCATACCGCGGTGGTCTCCCCACCCCGGAGACCGCTGGGTCCACCGGCATCCATATCGCCACGACGGCTCCGGAGGCCGCCGCCACTGCCATCGAGGCTGCCGCCGCCGCGAGCGCATCCAGGCCGCCGCCGCCACCGCGACCGTCGCCGCGACCGCCGAGGCCGCGACCGCCGAGGCCCTAGAAGCAGAGAAATGATGCAGAGTAGGCAAGCTTACATCATACACATCACATCGATTAAGGATAGGATTTCTCATTTTCCTCAGGCTTGGTGGAAAATTTGGAAGGTTTATTTTTTTATACTTTCTGTGAACCCTATTTTAAGATTTCATATATTTCCTTCTTCAAAATGGCAGAGAACTCTTTGGGCAATTATGGTTAGAGCAGTCAGTTATAGCTGATATTAAAAAGGTTGTTCACCCTTGATCTAATGGTAGGCATAATTCCAGAGAGTCATGAAAGTTTGAGGTGTTTCTTTACAGCCCAGATTTTGAAGCGTACATGAAGTGTACATACACCCAACAGGACAGACACAGACTTCAGAGAATAATTAGGACTGCAGAAAAAAACAATTACTACCAATCTGCCTTCCATCGAGGACCTGTATACTGCAAGAGTCCAAAAAGAGGGCTGTGAAAATATTTACAGACTCCTCACATCCTGAACATAAACTGTTTCAACTCCTTCCCTCAAAACGACGCTATAGAGCACTGCACACCAGAACAACTAGACGCAAGAACAGTTTTTTCCCAAACACCATCACTCTGCTAAACAAATAATCCCCTCAACACTGTCCAACTATTTACAAAGTCTGCACTACTATTACTGTTAATCTTCTCATCACTCCTTATCACCCATCCCCTCCCACTTGTAACTGTATGACTGTAACTTTGTTGCTTGTATCCTTCCAATCTATATTAACGGTTTCCTAGTATGATTTGATTGCTTATTGTACCCTATGACTCTTATTAAGTGTTGTACTTTATGATTCTTGACTCTTGATGAATGTATCTTTTCTTTTATGTATATTGAGAGCATTTGCACCAAGACAAATTCCTTGTGTGTTCAATCACACTTGGCCAATAAAGAATTCTATTCTAAATAAGGGCCTGTAATTCTGTTGCAATTAAGGAATGTATACAGTAAGTATACAAGAATTCCAATGTTTATAGGAGTAAATATGGATTCCAATTGCTCAGAGAACTCAATAATCCCATTCATTTTCTCCCATCTTCCTCCCCTCCAGAGTCCTTAGTAAATATTGAAGTAGCACAAGTGCACTAAATCTGTCTATATCTATCTCTTTACAGAAATATAGATCTCTTCCCACCAGGTATGTAAAATAAGAGTATATGAAAGAGAAACAAAACACTGTCATTCTAAGATGTGTTATAAAAAATGCCTTTACAGAAAAAGTGTCAAGGAAGAGTTGAGCAGCTACATTTTAGCTTTTTCAAAATTCTTATTAAGAAGCGTGGTAACAGAATCCATTCTTTTATAAAATTAAAATAGGTGTACAATATTCCACATTCTTAGCAAAGAATACTGAGACATGTTTCAGCAATTCCAATGTCCTGAAGCATATTTACTCAAAAGAAAACTGTCATGTTCACCAAAATTTAATGAGACAGATATGCAATGGATTGCAAGCTCCTGCAAAGTTGATGGCTTGTGAAATTATGAGAATTTGAAGAAGCCCTAATATTTTTAATTTCCAGCCCTAAACTCCTTAATTCCAGAGCATATGGCTTCCAGACAAAGAGTGCTTTTATGAAGTAATCTTTAGGCTTTTAGAATGGAGAAATATTTCCCAGATCTTCTAAATGGGATTCTTGAGATACGTGCTTTCTGTCTTCAAAATTATACATTCTGTCACTGAACGTTCTCATACATATATACCTTCTTGTGGCAGGATAAAATAATTGCTTTTATGTTCTGAGTTCTTGCTCAGAATTTTCAGTCCCATCAGTTAAGATAGGAATTGAATATTTTAAAAGAAGGTTTATGAAGTATTTGAGATTGGGAAAAATATTAATGGAAATTAATACATATCCAGGTCTGAACTTCCCTATCAGCACCCAGCTGAAGGCATATACAGTGCGGTTTCTTTTAAGCCTGACTTCCACCAAGAGGATGTAAAGATGATGGTGTGGAAGCGTCTGCTCCGTAAAGTCCTTCCAGGTAGGGCTGCTGCTGGAGGAGAGGAAGAGGGGAGGCTGTTTCACGACCACTTCCACATACAGCACTTAAAATGTTTGTGAATCTGTGTCTTCATCATGCATTACTGCTTTTCAGGTATCAGAGAAATGGGGTTGAGTCTGAAAAGCTAGCAAATGGCAATGGGTTTTCAGAGTGCTATGTTTCCTGAGTTCTACAATCACTTTTTGACGATTATGAAAAACTAGCTCTATATCCATGCTTTGCTATGAATTGCCTCTGCCTACCAATATCCATCCGTTATTCATCTGGCTTGCTTCCTGTCAATGTGTGAGAGAGTGAAGGGCTGTTTGGAAACTGAAACATGGAAACTGAAACAGTATTTGCTGTGTAAGCAAGGAGACAACAAGGAGCCTAGGCGTGGCTTAGCTCAACTGTTCTGTACTAAAGCTAGTTGCTGCTGTGAAACTAAACTGAAACTCCTCTCTTCTGCTTGTGTTTTGCATTTTGGAATAGATTTCTTTTCAGGTGGGGTGGGGTAGTAGAACTTCTTAGCATCAGAGCGTGTTAATAATAATACACAAAATACTAATGCTCTGATGGTCATTTCGAAAAATCCTTTATTAGTGAGCACCTAGAAGCCAAGAGGAACATATGTGACAAATTTCAAGTTTGTAGACTTTACGATTCTGGAGATTTTGTGATGATGCATGAGTGATATTTCACTTTTATATATATAGATTGAATTCTATTCTAATTTTCTATTCTATTCTATTTTCTATTCTATTCTGTTCTGTTCATATAAAGGAGGCTTGATCACCTCAGCTGATTTTTCTGAATATTACTAAGAGTTCCTTAAAGAACTTTGATTTTTACCCCTTCTCATAGCTCCAGAAACACTGAAGCTGGACCCAGTGAGTGCTCACCCTATGCTTGAGCTGTCCAAGGAGAATACCATGGTGAAATATGGCATGTTTTTCCAACGGCGAGACAGCAATCCTGACCGCTTTGACTACAGCAATTGTATCCTGGCTAATAAGGGCTTCTCCTGGGGAAAGCATTACTGGGAGATTATTGTGGGCTCCAAGAGTCACTGGCGCCTGGGCATCATCAAGGGCACAGTCAACCGTAAAGGCAAACTGAGTAAGAATCCAGAAAATGGGGTGTGGCTAATTGGCTTAAAAGAGGGCAAAGTATATGAGGCCTTCAATACCAGCAGACTGGTTTTGCCAATTTCAGTCCGACCCCAACGAATTGGGGTCTATCTGCACTATGAGAAGGGAGAACTAACCTTCTACAATGCTGACAGCCCAGATGAGCTGATACTAATCTATACTTTCCAAGCAGAATTCCAAGGCAAGCTATATCCCATTTTGGACATGTGTTGGCATGAGCGGGGTATACATAACAACTTACCCATTATAGTACCTACTCCCAAAATGCTGCAGATTGAGGATGAGTGCACCAATAATGATGAGCCTACCAAGTTATAATAGGAAGTTTCCATTTGCTACTATTGTGTCAAGTTACTGGGTGAGCTCCAGACCGTCTTTATGGCAGTAATAAATGCAAACCAAATTGAATATAACTCATTCAATGCAAAGAAATCTAGATACCTGCTTCAGTACTGTTTTGTTTTTAATGCACCTGACTATGTAAGGGCATCCTGGCTTTAGGGGACCAAATCAAGACTGCATATAAAGCAACAGACCTTTATGCCAAAGCTGTACTCCATGCCAAAGTGTAGAATCTCAATAACATCTATTGTTTAAAGATAGATAAGTCCAAAAGGATAGTTTAGTCCAAAATTTCAGTATGTTTCCATTGTTTGCAGTGGGTTTTTGCAGAATAATTTCCTTGTGATTCATTGTCTGTGGCCTGTGGAGGAGTTCAACTGGCATTCTAGGAAATGGTGCTCAGAATCTATTGTTTGGAACAAACACCTCAATTTGCCTCTAGGCTGCTTCTGGGAAGCCTGCCAGGCAATTGATTTCAAAGGCCCACTTTTTCCTCTCTTTCTGCTTTTCAGTCTTCTTTTTTTCCTCCATTGTTACCCATTTTAGCAAGTTTTACGAATCTGAAAGGCTAGAAGTGTTGGATTTTCTAGACAGTATTCATTATTTAAATTAAAAAGGCCAAATTAATATTTCTATTCTAGACTTTCAAGTAAGATCATAATGAATGCAGCAAGGAAATATTTCACCAAGATTGTAAAAAAAAAACCTGCAAGCCAATACTTAGCACTATCACTATGCAAATATAACTAAAAGGTTGAGGTATTCATTAATGTCTATCTGTACATATTGTGTTAAATTACTTTACTGTGAAGATTTTTTTCAATTTTAGCACCTGCTTATTATGTCTCACCTCTTCTCTTTGCTATTTGCTTTTAGTGGTTTAAAAGCCAATACTTTTAAAAATCTTTTATACTGAATAAAGTGATTTTACAATCTTTTTACTGTAGAAGTATACTTTCATGTTTTGCAATTTAAAATTAGAATTATAGAGTTTTATTACAAGTTGTTTTAAGGCCCTCTTCTGGGTTTTCTATACTGTGAACATATGTATATTCCCATCATGCTGCTCCCTTTCAAGGTAAGAAAGTGTAGAGCAGGTGTAAGACTATAAACAAATTAAAAGTATCAGATAACAAAAAGGGTAAGTTTAGCTACATCTACTTTATGCCAACTAATTTTCCCCTTATGCACATTTATTCAAAAATTACACGATTTTCCCCAAATTCATCTCTGGGATGTTCCATTACATTTATTATAATGATATGCAACAATTATCAAAAAATCCTGCTTTCAGACATACCCACAGCAACTTTTTTTGGTGCCTTTGAGTCAGTTTTAGACTCCTGGTGACTGCTTGGACCAGTCTTTAAATTTTCTTGGCACAGTTTCAAAAGTGGTTTGCCATTGCCTCCTTTTAGGGCTGGGAGCTCATGGGTGTCAAACTTGCCATGTCACATTGCCTTCCCATGATGTATTGTGTTTTTCCCTTCTCAGAGCTGGGGTGTGCGTGGCCTCACATGATCTGGCCTGCGGGCCGTCAGTTTGACACCCCTGCCACTTAGTGGTCCAAGGTCTTGCTAACTTTGCTTTAGGTGGGATTAGAAATCACAGTCTCCTGATTTCTAGCCTGAGATCTTAACTACATACTATACCACAACAATCTAAATATCAATTCATGCTTTCTGTCATATCAGTTCTTAAGAGTATACAATCCATAATAGAGTTACAAAGGATCAACAGCTCTATCCAGTCTCAAAGTGCTACTTTTCAGACAAAATAGTTCTTTAACTCACTTGGCCCACTTTATTTTGTGCTACAAAGCAGAAAAAGAGAAAGAAGCTATATTGATTATAAAGGAGAAAGGCTCAAAATCCATTTGAAACAACGTATTAGCCTCACTGAAGCCAAGAATACAAAATTCAACCTTTGGAGTTTGAAAAACTTCTTCAAGGTTGTTTTCAAAAGCATAAGAAAGCAAAGACAAGGAAGATGGAATATATGCCATGTGCTAATGCGGAAGTAAATGTGTAAAATGTCAAGAGATAGAGGTGACGTTGGCTGCATTAAAGAGCCATGTTGGCAAAGTGGTTAGAATACAGTACTGCAGGGCTAACTCACTACTCACTCCAGGAGTTTGATTCTGACCTGCTCCAGGTTGACTCAGCCTTCCATCCTTCTGAGGTCGATAAAATGAGGACCCAGATTGTTGGGGGCAATATTCTGACTCTGAAAACCTCTTAGAGAGGACTGTAAAGCACTATGAAGCAAAATAGCACTAAGAGTGCTATTGCTATTCACAACCCAGTTAATACAGTTGTGCTATAAACTAAACACACTAAGCTACTGTTGGAAGAAATATCCTTCTGGGTTCAGTTCCAAGTGAGGAAAAAGACACTGGAAACATGGAGGCTGTTTGGAAGGTTTAATGGTGGACAGGACCACATGGCCTGGAGCTCCAGAGTGAAAAGGAAGGGTGATCACATGCTTCAAGGTGAGAAGAGAAGGTCAAGAAGGGTTGAGATGCTGAGAGTGCCTGGGTTTTATAAACTTTGTTGGGATTTGAATTAGAATTTGTATTCTGATTGGTTATCAGACTCCCATAGGGCCATGCAGGGGCAACTCTGTAGGCTGTCCTGAATTCCAGGCTTGGTTGAGCCTTGCTGGATGATGCACTGAAAGGGCTTTGGGCAATTGCTACAGTTTTACCTGGAGATCTTTGTTATGTAAAGTATTCTGGCCCAGGCCTAAATGGCCCACCCATTAACAAAGGTGGGGGTGAGTTTCTGCTTCTGAGGTGAGTTTCTGCTCTTGAGTTTCTACTCTTTTCAGGGGAAATATTCTGCCTTTTTAATATTTCCTAGGCTATTTCAATTTTCTAGGAGGGGGGGGTGCTAACTTCCTACACTACAAACAACCAACTTGTGTTTCACATGTTGCAACTTAGGTGTGTAACTGACCCAGTTAAGAGCGTTTGGCCCCTTATATTTTTATCCTGCTCTTCCCTGAAATTTATAAACAAGATATAATGCCTCAGCTCTTCACTCTTCACATAGTTTCATTTTGCAGTTTTCTAGAATGGAATAACAGAGTTGGAAGAGACCTTGGAGGTCTTCTAGTCAAGCCCCCAGCTTAGGCAGGAAACCCTACACCATTTCTGACAAATGGTTATCTAATCTCTTCCTAAAAACTTCCAGTGTTGGAGCTTTTACAACTTCTGGAGGCAAGTTGTTCCACTGATTAATTGTTCTGTCAGGAAATTTCTCCTTAGTTCTAAATTGCTTCTCCCCTGGATTAGTTTCCACCCATTGCGTCTTGTCCTGCCCTCGGTGCTTTGGAGAATAGGCTTGGCTCCCTCTTCTTTGTGGCAGCCCTTTTTCTGCTCGTATTTCAACGCATTAAACTCTCCAGACGTACCTCTGACCGGATTAGGAGACGTTTGCACACACAAGAAGCCGGGCCTGACAGTTAATTGCCGCAAAGTCCCAGTTGGCAGGATACTACAGCTGCCCCCAATTGAGTCCCCAAAGTAAAAGCAAGCGGCCCCGCAGCTGCGCTTGTAAGATTTGCGCCGGTCGGTAACCTGAGACCTCGACTGTTCTGATTGGTGGAGGGCTGCAAAAATTCGGAGGGACGCCTTCCCATTTATTGTGGCGGTTAAGGCGCAGGCCTCAGGGAGACCCATTGCTCCAACTGCTTTTTCGGAAAGCCATGGAGACGAGGCGAAACGGCGAGCGATACTGGCAGATTAATGGGAGCAGTCTGCGAGAAGAAGGCACCGGGATGGGAGATATCGGGGTGAGCCGAAGGAAGAGGTTTATTGGTGTCCTTCGCCCTTCCTTCACGGCTGCCGCCACGCTCGCAGCTCGCGTGTTTCGATGAAGTCGCGAAGGAAGAAAGGCGGCTTATGCCGACTTCGTTAGCTCAGCTTTGGCGGGGATGGAGGCCCACTAAAAGTGGTTTGGAAAATGGATAGCTCTAGGGGTTGCTTTATGTCAGGCTCCCATACCTATATACAAGTCGCTAGCTGGCCTTGAAGCGGGGTTTTTGTTTGTTTTTGTGGCCCAAATCTGGTAGTTTATCTCAAGTCACATTTTGGGTGTACTCTTAGGATTGAATCCTGGGATCTTCTGATATTTTGCTGGCCCTTCTTTGCTCTAAATTATTTTATCTATCTCACACCAAATACGTAGGGACACATAATGTTAGTTTCTTGGACTGTTCAGACTGCATGAGTTTTCCCGTATTAAAATGCCTAGAGTTCCCAAATACTGTAGTACTAATTCATAACCAAAATTTACAAGCCATAGTTAGTTTGCCTCTTAAGCAAAAACTGAACTAATGACATTAAAGCTAATATATGAGTTGACCAATGTTTCTCCTTCCTTCACCCAAATTGAAGTGAATGCTTTATAGCAAAATATGCAATCTCTTTCAACTTTTTGGTTATACTACTTGATAATTTTAAATACGTAGTTTTATTGTAATTTACTATTTAAGCCAAATGCAAAATATACAGTATAGCAATGATAAAATTTTACATGATTGGCTCAGTAAATAAAATAGGATGAATTACCACAAATTAGAGATTAAATTAGGAATTTAACTAAAACACTCTGAAAGCAGTCTTTCCTCAATCCTGATTCAAAAAAATAGGGATTATATAGTAATAAATACATTAATTTGGTATCTGCAGTGTATTCTGATATTGTATAAGCTACAAACAGTTTATCCAAAGATAAAACATTTAACAAATACTAAGTTCACTTCATTAAAATTCATTAAAGGCTAACACTCATACAAAACTCAAGATGGATTTGGTTTTAGAAGATATTAATATTACGTTTAGCATATTCTTATGTTCATTCTTCCAAGTCTTACCAGTGGTTGGGTCACCGTATGCAGAATATCACTGATGACAAAGGAGTGTTGAAAGAAATAATCCGAGATGGCTCTGGTGAGACAGTCCCTCCTGATTCATCAGTATTAGGTAAAGTAGTTGCTTGATTTGTTGTGGTTTTAGGGTCTATCAAATATTGATATTGTATGGTATCTATTTTTCCTTATTTAATTAAAATCTGGAGAAGGAAGACTAAAATATCATATTTTAATTAGCAAGTGGATCATGTTTTTAAACTATTTGTACCATATGTTCTGAAAAATTAGGCAAATGATCTTCATTAATTATATTTTTATGCTTCTAAGAGGTTATTATAGCTGCACTGTGCTTTAGATTCAAATGTAAAAAAAATGCCAGAATACTCGCATAGCATCTGTGTAACAGTACAGGTAAGCTAATAATATTAAAATATATGTGCCTTTGTAGAGAACATTATAGGGAGATTAATTTATCAAATGTGTTTGAGAAGGTAACAGTCTGACTGCAATGGTATGAGAAGTGATAACAAGCAAAATTGAGATGTGACTTTACAAACATACAGTCCAGATTTTTAATTGCTCAGCAGGAATGTGGGAAGAAAAGTTTATTGAATTAATGTGTGTATAATAAAGCTAATGCCCTTCATTATGGACTATTTTGCTTGAATATGGAATTCAGTTGGTTATTGAATGTGATAACAATATATAAGGCAAGTAAACCATAGAGAAACAATAAAAGAATGCTTAGTAAATGATTTCACATTGGTAGAAAGTAGGCAAAGATATGTTCTTAGTTGTTTACAAATTTGTAGATATATAAGGAATGCTTCTGATAATGGAGTGTTATCAGCTGGGACCAAGAATGATTTACAGGAAACATTACATTACATGATGTAGTGAAAAGTATGGATCTGAAAAATAATGCATCAAAGATTACTGTTTGAGAGCCAGTCTGGTGGGGTAGTTAAAGTGCTAGCCTAGAAATCAGGAGACTGGATTCTAGTCTTGCCTTAGACATGAAAGCCAACTGACTTACTTGGGACAGTCAGTCTCTCTTAGCCTAACTCACCTCATAGGGTTGTTGTTCATAGGGTTGTTGTGAGGAAAATAGGAAGTATTTATTTTATTTATTTGATTTGTCAATCGCGTACAAGATAATAGATATAAGTATAAACATGAGTAAGAATACAGGAAATAGGTACGAATAAATGGGGACAATAGGACAGGACGGTAGGCACAATGGTGCACTTATATACGCCCCTTATAGTAATATAACATATATTTGCTCCTTTGAATTATAAAGGAAGGATAAACAATTGAAATACTATATTGTACTTGATAAGGAAAGCTGAATGAGTGATTATTCCATTTCATATAGTCTGTGACCCCCAAACTATAATAAATCTTATGACAAAAAAACTAGAATAAAATGTGAATTAGTATCCCTTAGTAAAATATGAATTAGTATCCCTTGGTAAAATATGAATTAGTATTCCTTGGTAAAATGTAAAGATAAAAATAAAGGAGGAATTATGCATGAAGAATCTTACAAACAAATGCTCATAGGACGGCTAGTGATTAGTGAATAGTCCATTAGGAGGAATGTATGTGTGGAGTAAAATAAAAATGACAGTATATACATATTTCTGCCTATATGTATATATGGAAATAAGCATGACTGCAGTGGGAATGGAATACTTATGCATTCCATAATACTGGAATAATGGAATACTGCAGTGGGAATGGAATACTTATGAAAAGTGTATAGAAAAAGCTTCAGATGTGAGATTAAGAATAAATGGGTACTGAATGAATGTGAATTAAATACAGAATAGAATACTTTGAAGTGTTTGGTCATATAAAGAAAATTAAAGAGGTTGAAATCACAAACATAAAAAAAAGGGGAAGATCAAAAAAGTTGTGGTTGGATGGAGTTGATGTGAGATTAACAAAAAGTGTCAAGTTTAAAGAACAAGACATAGTATATGAAGTATGCGTGGATGTAGTAGAAACAAGATGGTTTGCAAGAATATAAAGTTTTGGAGAAATATAATGAGTGTTAGTATAAAAGGCATTTCTTCTTTTTATGTCTTTCTTTGTCTTCATTTTAATATTTCTGCACTTTGCATAACATCATATTCTATATTCCAAAAAGGAAAAATGTAACAGATAATATATTCCTTGATTAAAGAATTTAATACAATGCCAAGTATCAACAAACTTCAAAGAAAACATAGCAAAATTATTCCTAAGGACATTTATGCCAATGAAATTAATATGTTCAATGTTTCTCAATGAAATTTATTTTGTCTCCTCTGATTCTGATTTTTTCAGTGAAATTTTCAGGGTATTTAGAACACACGGACAGACCCTTTGACACAAATTGGTTCAAGAAAAACCCCAAACTCATGAAACTTGGTGAAGGTGAGTGAAAGATACATGACTTAGTGGATATAAATATTTGAGTTTAATCAGTAAATGCTTACATAGATATTTGATCTAATGCATTATAACTATTTATCCTCAGTGTGATCTCCATTGTCACATCTTGAATTATTTCCTGTTATCTCTGAGCAAACTAGTTTGCCATGTGCTCTTTTGCCGTTTCTGTATTTTCTGCATGATTCTCCTTTCTGCAATCAGTTCAAAACAAACAGTAATACAGTATGGAAATTCTGGAAATAAGAATTTGTTTTGCTTTCCTAGATATTACTCTGAGGGGTTTGGAAATTGGATTACTCACAATGAGAAAAGGAGAGTTGGCAAGATTTCTCTTCAAGCCAAATTATGCTTTTGGAAGTTTGGGTTGTCCTCCTTTGATTCCCCCCAATTCCACAGTCTTGTTTGAAGTTGAGCTTTTGGATTTTTTGGACTCTGCAGAATCAGATAGGTTCTTTGACCTGCCTCCTGTGAGTTATCAAATTTATATCTAATAGTCTGTATTAGTACTGTTCAATTACATCTTCTGAAATTAGAGGTTTTGAACTATAATTTGTACAGCAGTGGTCCTTGTGAAACTATTTTTTACAAGTCAGCTGCTCAGCATCACCTCAAACCATGAGATAAGCAGCATATAAATTAAATTAAAAATGTTACCCCTGAGAAGCTGTTGAAGTTGGAACTTGCTCTCTGCCATGACTATAGGAAAAGTGAAAGCAGTAGAATTGGAGATAGCACTTGAAGGGTCAAAATAATAAAAGACAAAGCAGTTTTCCTGCATCTGACCTATTAAAAAAAAATCAACTGCCATTTTTTTTCTTTTTTTTTTCTGATATTGAAAGATATCGATATAATTTCTACTACAGAAACTTTTGTAAAACTTTTTAACATTTTGCTTTTTGTAAACTTTTTAATATCTTGAACTTTAATAAAGTATTTTTTTAAATTAAAAAAATCAACTGCCTTGTTGGTCTTACATTCAATCTAAGAATGGGTGGATCTTGGCAGTTTTCTTTTCATGCATACTTTGTGCTTTCTTGTTTGTTCTTAAGTTCTTTCCACATTATTTATGAAGAAAAATGTTGATTTTGATAGCACTAAGAAAAACAAGCTAAACAAAATTATCCCCTATTTCTAACCAGGATACAAGAATGCCAACCATACATAGTGTCACATTTTTATATTTTCTTTTTCATTTAGCAATAGGGAGTGTAGCTGGAGGAAAACAGGTTAATGAGAAATAAATAATAAATTACAGATAATCCTTGATGTTTGTTAGCTTTGCTGCTGCTACTGAGTAATCATACTTTTCAGTTTATGGAATTGCCCTAAATGGGCATTTACAATTACTATTTGGGTTACAAATACTCACTCAGTGACCATTCATATTACAATAGAGAGCATTCCATCGTCTGGACAAGACCCTCTCCTATATCCACAATATCACTGAACTTCTGGTAATGGGAAATAATTAAAAGGGATCCTAAAAATTGGGCAGATTTGTAGTAGAAGGGGCAGTCTTCTTAAATCATTTAGGACATTAAAGAAACTAACTTATGTAGGTTTCCAGCATAACAATCTTAGCTTTAATCATTATTGGGAGTAGTTTCTAACTAGATTGTTGCTTCTCTGCATAGGAGCAACAGGATAGATTTCCACTGGAGAAAATTATAAAGGTAGCAGAAACAGAACGTGAATTTGGCAATTACCTCTTCCGTCAGACACGTTTCATGGATGCCAAGAAGAGGTACAAGCGGGTAAGTAACATTCATGGAATGTTCCTATCCACACCAAAACGTGAATATTTTAAGCCTATGCAGTCCTAGTCTGTATCAACAGAGGGATAACATCAAGATCACAAGAAGTGATAGTACCGCTCTATGCAGCACAAGTGAGACCACATTGGGAATACTGCATTCTGGTTGCCAGGATACAAAAAAGATACCGAGACTCTAGAACAGGGGTGTCAAATAGTTCTAGTTCCACTGGGTGATTGGATTCTTTCTCAGCCCAACAAAACCTGATGAAGTGATAGCGGGAAAAAATAGTGGGATCCTCTTAGGCTCCTTAATAGAAGGTAGGATAAAATCTTTAATAAATAATACATAAACCTTTATTTGAATTGTCTCTCAAGTCGGCATCCTTGTTCCCCAACACATATGGCAGTCAGTGCATTTGTCTAACGAGCATTTCCAGCATTTCTCTATCACAGATTTTTTTTCTCTAAGCTCATTTTTTTTATCTCTACTCATCAGGCCTCTTCAGTACTCAATCGTATATGTGATAAGGAGACTGAAAAATACAAAGTTGATGCTGCCAGGCTTCTGGTCTTCTTGAACTTATCTTTTGTTTGCTTGAAGTTGGATCGTCCAGATCGAGCCCTGGCCTATGGCAAAAAAGCCTTAGAGCTAGATGAAAAGAATGCTAAAGCCCTCTTCAGATGTGGCCAGGTAAGGAGGGTATTTTTTTCCCATTTTGCATATCTTGCAGAATTCTGAGGGTTTTTTTTTTAATTAAATCAGACTAGCTTTGCTTCCTGCTTGGAAATTGTTAGGGCAGGTTTGGGTAATGGAAACCATGAACTAAGCCTATAATTTGCTAAGAGTATTAAAATATTTCAGCTTCCATCATCATCATCATCTTACAGTAATTATTTGGTGCTTCATATTGTGAATTGACTATAAAGACCACTGAAATTTGTACAACAATCCTCATTTTAGCTCTACAAGTGAAAATAGGTTGTGAAAAGTTTCCCAGGTTTGTTCACCATGAGATATTTACACAGCGTCAATGAATGCCATCAATATATGAAGAGATTTAAAGCAAATAATTTTTAACAGTAAAATAATTATTTATGGAAAATCTACTTTATTCTTTACAAATTACATGTCTAATTCTGCTTTTCTTATACAGAAATCTCAGATTGGAAATTATGTTAATATGTTTTCTTTCCTGTTTCTAATATAGTTAACATTTGTTGACAGGAAGCTAAACAAAAGTAGTTAGGCAATGATTTAAATTACATATCATTATAATCCATAGTTTATTAAAACATTTCTTACTTAAATACAATTTCTGGGAATGCACAACCAGTTAAACCATAAACCATGATTTACAAACCACAATAGTTAGATTTACACAATGTTAAACCCATCTTTTAAAAACAGGTACTAATTTGGAGACTATGGATGCTAAGTGACTGCAGTTCTGTGCTTTGCTTGTAAATGTATCCTATTTGACATAGGTAAACAAATGGTTGGAAGAAAGTTTTCTAGGCTAGAGAGTGGGAAGTAATCTCATCAATTTGACTTGACAGATTGTTGCATTGTGTCTGACTATGTACTATTTTATATGTTCCCTCTCCCCACATTGCCTAGCTTTTATTCTTTATGTGTTTGCAACATGCTGTGAAAACTGGTATGAATAATAGTGCTAAAGTGCCCATAATATCAACTTATCATTGCATGCAAGACTTCTTGCTTACAATCAATAAGGCAGAATTGCAAATAATTCCAGCTTGCTCTATAAACCTGGCAAAAAATAAAATCCTTTACCTTGTTTTACCCTTCAAGAGAATAATCAAACTGCAATTGCAACATGTACATTCTGTACTCTTAATTTCCAGGCATGCCTTTACTTGACAGAGTATGAGAGAGCCCGAGAGTTTCTGGTCAAAGCTCAGAAAGAACAGCCCTTCAACCAAGATATTAACAATGAATTGAAAAAGCTGGCCAGGTGATTAGAGCACTTACTTCACTGCTATACTTTTGTAACAAATTAGCTGACTTGGATACTCATTCACTTACTATTTAGATTCATGATAATGGTTCAAATTTATTCCTTGTAGCTATTCAATCCTTAATATTCTCATGATTAAACTATATTGGACTGAATAAATGAGCATACCAAATAGGCAGAAATAGTATTCGTTTGCTACAAAGTACAGGTATTCAATTTACAACCATAAGTGAACCCAGAGTTACAGTCATAAGTTGTGTCAGTTGTTAAATAAGTCATCATGCCCAATTTTATGGCCTTTTTGTGGTGGTTGTGAAGCAAAACCTTTTTTTAACCAATGGATATTTTCACTGGAAACCAGCAAAAAAAAGCTGAAAATTATAGTCACAAGCTGGGCCCTGCAAATGACCATAAATGTAAGCTACTGAGCACCTACAGTGCAATCACATGACTGCATCGACATGATGTGTGGCCATCAGAACTTTGAATCCAGGTCATAAGTTGTTCTGGGGAGGTCCATCATAACTTCAAATGGTCGTTAAGTGACCAGTTGTTAAATGAGGACTGCTTGTAGGTTAAGTCTGTTGAGATGATGAAGCCTATTGAAACATTGATCAAATGCCAATAAATAATCTGTTTCAGTTGTCCAGAGTTTAGGATATGGGAAAGTTTCCCCATCCCTCTGAAGCTCCCCATTTGTTTCTTTAGATGATATCCCTCTCTGTTCTTTGCTAAGTGCAGGTTCACTTTTTTTTTTTTTCTGGATAACATACAGCTGGAAAAATGCCTTTATTTGGAGAGACTAAAATCCATTTTCCCCTAATGCTAGACAGGACACTTTAATGCTAACTATCTTTCTAGTATTTCAACAGAATGCTAGAAGGAGAATATAACTAGTTCTTCCAGCTAAAGGGGTTTGCAAACCTACTCAAAAGAGAACAGGCATGGTTTTGATTGGCTTTTGATACAGCTAGCTTCTTTGTTTAGCAAATATTTTGCTTCTGCTTTACAAACGTTGAATGTCTTCTAGAATTTCATGCTTAAAGGGTCATTTATCAAGCAATCATTTTATTGGCCACTAGAAATGTATTAATACAATTTAAATGATGCACAACATATTCAATTATTAAATTATTAAAATAACTTTAATTGATATAAACAATAAAGATAATATAAATGATAATAACAGATACTAAATTTCATTAAATGAAGTTCATTATATTCAGCTGGAAATCTCTGTTGTGACTCCTGATGAGTATTACACTATAGTCAGTCTGATTTTAAGGTTCATTAAACTAAGTGCAAAACCTGACAAGGTGCAGTTCTTGATATTATTAGCCACGCTCAAAGAGTTCTGTAGTTCCAGAGTAAACAGTTGCATGTTTAGACTTTGAAAATGTCTGCTTTTTAAAAACAAATTGATGGCATCCCAGCGCTGAAACCATTTGCTTTAACTTGCAGCTATTACAGAGATTACATGGATAAAGAGAAGGAGATGTGCTGTAAAATGTTTGCCTCACTGAATTCTCATTCATCAGAAACAAACTTGGAAGGTAATAAGATTGCTCAGAGAGTTGGAGGTATTGGTCTTTATGTGATTCTGGGTTGCATCTTGAAGACTTACTCTCTTATGCATACACACATCTGTTTATGCATGACATTTGCATAGATCAGACAGTGTCTTGCATGTCATTTACTCTGCAATTATTCAACTATTAGGTATAAATGATGCTTTGCTACCAAATCCTTATCCCACCCACCTGCCATTCTGTTTAAATGGCTGAAGTGTTAATCACTCCTACATAAGTCCAACGGTGATTTCATTTTTTATAGTTTCTCCAAATATGTGGGATAATTGGCAGTTGTACATTCTTGTTCGGTAGTAATATTATCCATGACCACTTCCATTGTTTGCTATAACTAAATCCCACTACAGACTAAGCATATAGATTAGGTTAGGCATACTGGTCAGTCATTGACCTTAATTTGAAAACTTTGATTACTGTTTTTTAACTGTTTGTGACAGTTTAAGCAATAATTCTAATACCTAAATTCTCTATTTGGAATCTGATAGTAAAAGTTGTTTTGGAGAGAAGGCAAGATAGTGCTAATCTTTTTTATTTAGAGGTTTGTTGTCTAAGTAAAATAATGTTTTGTATTTGAGCTCAACTCCTAGTAATTTTGTGGAAACCAGTTCATGGAGATCCTTTTTGATGCAATTGCTAGGTGGGAATGTAAAAGATGAATTGATCAAATGATTCTCAGAATGGATGCAGAGTTTCTTCTTCCATATTTTTTTTCTTTTTTAATCAGTTATGTGTAACTTCATTGTGAAAGTCCCAGCACATAACATTTTGAAGGAGGAAGTGAAAATTGGAAGAAGGTCAT
This sequence comes from Bungarus multicinctus, assembly GCA_023653725.1. Lineage (NCBI taxonomy): Eukaryota > Metazoa > Chordata > Lepidosauria > Squamata > Elapidae > Bungarus > Bungarus multicinctus. The sequence continues at coordinate 23,735,596 of CM042836.1, read as the reverse complement.
ATATTGCTGCTTTTTAAAAAAAAATTGAAATGGCAAATGCTACTACATGAGTGGTTTTATACCAAGTATGCAACAATATATTTGGCTTGCATTTCTCAGATATTTTGAAAATAGTCATCCAGCTAAAGAACTGTGAACAAACTAGTACTAAGTAGACTAAGGGTAAATTGAACAGGGTCTCAAGGACAAAACAAAACAGTGTTTGAGGGAAGGCTGCAACCCTGTCCTTTAAGTTTAAAAAACAGCTTATTCAGGAACATGGAATAAAGGCCACTTACTCTGAGTCTGTAGGACAACACCCAACTTAGTCTCCTGTCCATTTTTCCTTTTCACAGAATTTAAGGTACACATTTTCCTATTTAATAAGTAAGGGTTAAAAATGAAGCATGAAAACTGAGAGACAAGCCAGAAAGTCTTCTGAACCTTTCCATTATGTTACCACTGATGTTTTCCACCTGGATGAGCACAAAAAAGTGTGCAAACCTTTTTTTCCCCTCACTCTCCTGGGTACCATGTGAATGAAATTTGGACTATAGTAATGCCTGTAGAGGTAGAATATGAACAGTCATTGCTGTCTACTTGCTCTCCTCTTTTTCTTGTGGTGTAATATGGGACCTGCTATAAAAGGCACAGTCATCACTTCAGATTTTCAATTGTTACTGAGTTCTATCTATTGGCAACTCAAAAAAGCCTGGTCAGGGAACTTTTTCTTGCTGCATTGGGAGAGCAATGAAACTGTTTGCAGAAGTAATTGCAATCTTCACATTCTGCCTTGATGCCTTTCCCTTTTTTTGCAGCAAGGATTGGGCCCTCATCTGTCTTCTCCCTCTAAAATATTCTGCTACCTTATATACCAGTTATGCATTAATGGATGAGATTTCAAGTAAGGGGAGATGCAGGGGGAAGAAAAAGAATAATGATTTGCTTATTCAACCTCCCCAGGAGTTGCAAAAAAATGACTGCAGTGAACATGTTTGCATATTTCTTTGCTCCTTTTCAGTGGGTGGAATGAAAGTGTTGACGTATTGGGCTTATTTGCCACCATGATATATTTGGGAGGAAAAGGAGTGATTTCCTCAATGACTAATTTTATCTGTCTAGTACTAGAAAGATAGTAAGAAATAGCAAAGGCATTTGTTTATAAATGCAGATATAGGGATCAGAAAGAGAACAGAGGTAGAGGTAGGAATAGCCTTCCATGTAAGTTGCATGCTCATTTTCAGACTATTCTAACCTTGCACTGCTTGGGTACAGTACTAGTATAATAGAGTATTAACTATACTATTTGTTGTTTGATTGTCTCCTCTCATCCAGTTCCTTGCCTTTCCTTCAAAATAAAAGTATAATTAGACTTTCAATCCAGTGATTTAAAGGCATGGGGTCTTGGTAACTTATTAATTTACAAAATTTCTGAAACATGATCATTATAAAATATTGTTTCTACAGTTTGACAACAAAAGAAATTAACTGAGATTAAGTCATTATATGTTGGTAATTTCAGAATCTGGCGGTGCAGAAGAAAACTGAACTTAAAACAGGAAGAAAATCATTTCATTTTATGTATGATGTTTATCTTTTTTGTAAAATATGGAAGAGCTATACTTCATTTGAAATATTCAAATCGTGAATTATATGATTTTATATGCAAATAAGCACCATGTTTGCATAAGGATATCCTTATTAGTGACATTATGTTGAAAAGAATACTTGTTATAAAAGGAACTCTGTCTCCATTGAAACATGTTGATAACTGATTATTTGGAGAGAAACTTATTTTTCCTATAATTTCCTGCTTTATAGGATTAGGTTCCTTAGGAGGATGTAAGTTTGAAAGTATTATGTTTTATGGTTGCTTGAAAATGCTCTTAAAGAATGATATTCATGAGTTAGAAAAATAAATATGTCTTGAGAGAAAGTTCCGGCATGTTTGGTGTCTATTCATTACCAAAATTCTTTTGGTGTAAAGCATAGCAATACAAAGGCTCCTATTTTTGCCTTACAAACACAATTTAAGGGTCTTTGCCTAGGGCTTGAAGTGGTATGTAATAAATAATGGTATGATACTTTTTATTATGGTTTTTGTGAAGCTGCCTTGAATGGGCATGCTACAAATATAATAGATAAAATTTAATAGTATAACATCACAGATTTTTCTAGATATTTCAGCTTGGTGACTGACATGAGCTTGTACATTAGCTTTGGTGGCATAGTGGTTAGAATGCAGTATTGCAGGCTAATTCTGGTGACTGCCGACTGACAGCAGTTCAGCAGTTTGAATCTTACCAGCTGAAGGTTGATTCAGGCTTCCATCCTCTCGAGATCAGTAAAATGAGGACCCAGATTGTTGGGGGCAATAAGCTCATTCTGTAAACGGCTTAGAGAGGGCTGTAAAGCATGATGAAACAATATATGTCTAAGTGCTATTGCTATTAATGCTGTTGCTACATACAATACTAGTATTGTATTGGGTTGCACTGGCAAAATGCAATCATTTCAAAATGTATTTAAAAATACTGGATGGGCATTAAATACATAAAGCTTTAAGCAGAATTGTGGGCATATTGTGGTAATGCAGTGTGAAAATTAGTGGCAGCAGGTGGCAGCAAATCCCTTCCTAATTTATCTTTGCTCTAATATATATTCTCAAATGTATTTATTTCCACGTAAACTGGTTAAAATGCTTCAAAATATTGAATAAATGGTGTGAATTTGTATCTGTGAATATATCATTTAAACATGCTTGACCTATTTGATTATTTAATGGATTATTTTGAAGAACTACTTTGAATTTACAAAATACAGAATGCTAGACTGCATTAAAATTAGTAAGCTGATATGGAACTGAAATCCTCTTTACTTTAGTAGGGATTGATAGAAGAATGAAGGAAGAAGAACATTCATGATGGAATATTTTTGGGATTATTAGAATTTCTCTCCATTTTATATATTTAGTTCAGACTGTCAGAGGACTAACACTTCAAATTTATCACCCTAAAATACTGCAATATGATAGTGTAGTATTGTGTCACCCTAATCATGCAGTTTCTCACCTCCCTATCTGTTGGACATATCTAGAAAATTTCAGGAAGTGTAATGAGTAGTTGTCCTTTTTCAAAGTAACCAAAAATTTGAGTACCTATATCCATTTTTTCCTGCCTTAAGCACTATCATCTCTCTAAAATATCTCTTTATGTCCATCTATTTTCCTTTGCTGTTTCTATGCTTGGAATTTACACTGATAGCTTCTGGGACACTTTCTTCTCACCTATTGTACTTAATTTATGTATCAGATAGCTGCCGATCTCATGTATGTGGCTGTAAGTTGTTCACAGTAATACACACACACACACACACACACCACAGGCATGCAACCATATTTAAAACTTCAATCTATTCAGCTGAAAGAAGATTTACTTTGAAGTTTTTAAATCACACTTTAGTCCTCCCCCAATCAACATGACCTTCAGTTCTGTTTTATTTCTGCATGGAAGTTGCTTCATTGAAATTACATTTGTAACTTCTACAGAACAAATACCAATTTTTTCTCTGGGATAATTTATAGGGTTGTTGGAAGAATATATCATGTATATGATGTTTTTTTAAATGTCTGTTTAAATTGGGGAATTTAGATAGATTAGAGGGGTATGATGGCTCAGTGGACACACAGCTTTCCAACTGGAAAGCTGACAGCTTGGGCTTGGGACCCAAGCACTGTGTGACAAGAGAGAGGTCCCGTTATTTGCCCCAGCTCCTGCCAACCTAGCAGTTCAAAAGCATGTAAATGCGAGTAGATAAATAGGTACCACCTCAGTGGGAAGGTAACAGTGTTCTGTGTGCCTCCGCATATAGTCATGCTGGCCACATGACCACAGACAACACTGGCTTCCTCAACTCCCTCAGAAACAGATGAGCACTGCCCCCTAGAGTCAGACATGACTAGACGGAGTTTTTTTTTTTTTTTAGGAAAAATATAAAAAATACTTCACTTGATTCAGTTACCTGTGGAATTGACCACCAGAAAATAGATCCGGAACAAACTAATAGACAATCATAGAACAGCTTCATTAAACTTTGTGAGCTGTAGAACTGGTGATATTTATTGATTTTCTATCCCACCTTTATTTTCCCAAATTACTCAAGATGGCGAACATATCCAATGCACTTTTCTTCTAATTTTCCCACAGCAATAATCCTAAAAGATTGAGAGAAAATAAATATCTCCAAAAGGGGGGAAGTATTACCCAAGAAACCACAAATGTGTTGCCTTGATCTCTATACAGGGCAAAGCCCTTAAACAGAATATAAAGGCAAGAGTTTTGTGAGCCTTTGGAAAAGCATCCTATTACAGGAGTTAGTGTGGGGTTGTTGCAAACAAATCATGCCAGACTTAGCTCCTTTGATAGGGTTATTAGCTTTGGGGAGATCAAGGGAATGCTGCAGACATAATATATCTCAACAAAGCTTTGACAGAATATCTCCTATTCTTAACAAAAAGGTAAATATAGATTAAAAGATATTATTGTTAGAGGGACTCACAATTGGCAGTAGGACTGCTCAAAGCATTCATTAATGTCTCAACTTCAGCTTGGAGGAAAATATTGAGAGCAGTGAGTTGAAATGAAAAGGATGAAATTTCATAGCAAGGTAAAGTTCTGCATCTGGGAATAAAAACAGGTGAAAACATAGAATGGAGGACATGTAAAAGAGATCTGAGTGGTTGACCACAAGGTAAACATCTGCTAACAGTGTGGTGCAGATTTTAGAAGCAAGTGCTGTTTTTTTTCCCTCTCTGTGCTATTCTCCCTGAATCCAACTATATTTGATGTGTATCCTGTTACTAGTTGAGTAGGAAAGGTTGGGGGAAAGAAGAAATAAGGAAACGTCTATCTCAATTCAAGGCTGGTACTAATAAACAAGTCTTTATTTCCTTCAAAAGAAACTAAACAACAAAGTAAAAAACAGTACAAGACCAGAACAAAGGGAACACTCACGAGATTCAGCAAAGATATCATGACCTCTATATTGTATAAAAAATAGATTGAGATGTGAAAAGGCAGGGATTCTCCCACAAAGCAGCTTTTGGAAACTTCAACCTCCCTTTCATCTACTTGGCCAACTTAGAAGGTTGATGTCCCTTTATCTTCTCTACTTTTCTTTATAGAATGAATTGTGTGTATATGAATAGGCATGCGTGTATACATATGCTGCTGCCTTCTTTGTGTAATCTTGATAGTCTTTTGACTTCATATCTAAAATCCTATATAGTCACCTTTAGCAAACACATAAAATCCCGATCATAGAAAATAACTGCTCCGTTCTGTTTTATTCCGGTCTCCACTTGGAATATTGTCAGCAATTTGGGGTACTATTGTTCAGAAAGGACATTGACAAATTAGAGTGAATTTAGCATGCAGAGAAGACCAACAAAGATGATGAAGGATCTGCAGATTAACTCATGTGATGAATGGTTGAGGTCTGTCTAGCCTATCAAACAGAAAGATTGGATGGGATATGATAACTCTCTTTCCAATACTTGAGGGGTTGTCCAAGAGAAGAGTGGACTGACTTATTCACCAAAGCACCAGAAGGCAGGACAAGAAGTAATGGGTGGAAGCTTGTTAAAGAGAGATCCAACTTAGAAGTAAGTATTTTTTTTCTGACAACAATTAATGAAATAGTTTGCCCCCCGCCCCCAAGTTGTAGGGGTTTCATCACTGGAGGTTTTCAGAAATAGACTGGACAACCTTTTGATTAGGATCATAAAAGGGCTCCTGCCTTGAGCAGGAGGATTGGATTAGAAGACCTCTGAAGTCCCTTTCAGCCCTATAATTCTATATTCTAGAGGAGAGCTAAGATGACAAAGGGTCTAGAAATTAAATTATTAAAGAATGTGATATGCTTAATCTTCTGAAGAGGTGATTGAGAGGAAGTAGGATAGCAATCCTCAGCTCTGGTTTCACATAGAAGAACGAAAGAATTTACTTTCTATTGCCCCAAAGAGTGAGGCTAGGTGAAATACAGGGAAATAGATTCAAGGTAAGTATCTGGAGGAATTTACTGATAGCTGTCAAGTAGTGGAACAAGTTTCCTCAGGAAATGGTATACTCCCTTTCACTGGAAATCCTCAAGATGGTCATGCTGGAATGGAAATTGCATTGAGTAGGGGATCAGATTTTTCCAATGGTGAGAACAGTCAACCAATAGAACAAAAGTTGTCTTTGGAAGTTGTGGGAGCTTCATCACTGGAGGCTTTCTAGAAGAGACTGAACTGCCATTTGTCAGAAATGATGCAGGGTCTCCTGCTTGAGTGGGAGGTTTGACTAGATGACCTAAAAGGTCCCTTCCAATACTGTTAATTTGTTAAAGATGCTTTCTAGGGTGTCTTCCAACTGTTAAGATTCATACTATCCAAATGGTATATATAGTCCACCTTCCTTTAAGTGCTCAGAGACAGATGCTACATTAGAGGAGAGGGGAAATGTCTCAGTTTTTAAAACAATGTATATTCTGCATGAAAGCCAATTTGGTTAGTGTATCAGGCTAGAAACTAGGAGATTGTGAGGAGTTTTAGTCCTACCTTAAGCACAATGCCAGTTGGATGACCTTGGGCTAGTCACTTTCTACCTACTCTAGGAAGGAGGCCATGGCAAATTACTTCTAAAAAAAAACCTTGCCAAGAAAACTGCAGGGCCTTGTCCAGAGTCTCCAAGAATCAAATATGATTGAATGGAAATAAAACATATATTCTATTCAGGGGTCTCTGACCTTGGCAATTTTAAGGCTTGTGGACTTCAATTCCCAGAATTCCTCCTCCAGTCATGTTAGCTCAGGAATTCTAGGAGTTGAAGTCCACCAGGCTTAAAGTTGCCAAGGTTGGAGACCCCTGTTCCATGTGGTGTTTTCAGTTACATTTACTTCCTAGTAGTCAACATGTATGCTAGCCTCCACCTAGCAAAGCTTTCAAGCAGGAAAGGCTCATTTTTTTACAAAGTTAGTGTATTTTAATCATTTTGGCTATATGAATGCCTTAGGTCAGGGGTTTCCAACATTGGCAACTTTAAGCCTCGCGAACTTCAACTCCCAGCTTTGCTGGCTGGGGAATTCTGGGAGTTGAAGTCCACCAGGCTTAAAGTTGCCAAGGTTGGAGACCCCTGCTTTAAGTAAGGCACCTATGTTGTGATTGTAATTTTCTTTCTGCCCTCGTCTTTCATTGAGTTGGTAATGGAGATCAATGAAGGTGATTTGGGTCTGATCCTGCCCAATGGCTAGATTCTTATGAAGGCATGATTCCCCATCGCAACATAACTCCTGAGTTGAAATCAAGAAGGTGACCTTTAGTTTCTAACAAAAGCCAACTCTTCCAACTGTTTCAATCTTTCCACCTTTACTGCTTCTGAACAGAAAGACTTGGGCACATTTTCTCTGCAAGGCTGCTGCTTTGGTGTTATAGGCAGCCCAAAATTAAGGTAAGTGAAGAAGGAAGGGGGTGACCTCTGGAATTCTGCTTTCTGCTGGGTTTCAGCTATTTCCAGCTGAAATTCTGTGAAGATGCCGGCTGGCACCTTTTAGCCTTCCTGAATTTTTCTTTTCTGGAGGGGGTATGGGAGAAAGAAGGGAAGATGGGAGGCTGGTTCAAATGTTCTTCTATGCCTGCTTTTGAGTTTATGTTGGCAAAGCCAGAGGAATGAATGCTGATTTAACTGGCAGTCGTTGTTCTGTGGCCAGGCATTATGAAAAGGGTTTCTGTCTCTTCTAGGTTAATGCTGAATGTTTTTCTTCTTAATATACTGTTCAGTTCATTATTAGCTGAAAGAAACTCTTTTTTAAACTTTTTTTTTTAAAAAAAGAACTCCCTTTTTTCCTTCTCCCAGTTCTCCAAAAATATATAAAAGTCCCTTCATAATTCTGGGAGCCGGGAAGTCCTGTGGACAGGAAGTGAGAAACCTGATGGTTGGTGTGATTTATACAGACATTCTTTTCTTCCCCAGTGAGCTGGAACAGAGGGCCAATGTGTCAGTTTGTGGCTGGCTGGCTGCAAACTTCATCTATTGTTTCTCCTTTTGTCCAGTCTAGCAAGCAAGCCACTTTGGTTTCAAATTGATGAAGGAGGTGTTCTTTGAACAACGAATTCAGACAAAAGTCCTGTATGGCCACCTTATTCTGGTCTCATGTTTTGGAACCTTCCCCTGTTTTTGCACCCAAAGAGATCTCTTCTCTTGACCCGCAAAACAGTGGTGGGTAGCTGTGTTACTATTGCTGTCTTGACTTTCTTTGGCACAGCTTTTCTCCCTTGTGCCTTCTGCTGATCAAACACATCTTCAAGAAGTTCTTGTTCTTTACAGGAATTACTCACCCCAGTCTTTCTGTCCTTGTCAGAGCCCTTTTTTCCCTCTGCCTCAGCAGTATTTAGGAGAAAACAAATGCCCTGAAATTCTTTCTTGTTAACCTTATTGAAAGAAATTATGAATCTCAGTTGATGGGAAAAAATGATTTGCCTACAGGGAATCCAGAATTCAGTTCTCCACTTGGAATAAACTGGGCCAATGTGTCTGACAAGATCTCTCTTAAAACCCTTGGAGAATCGCTGAGGTTGGAAAAGTGCGATAAACATTCATAGGCTCAAGTCCAGTAGGAAGTGGGGCAACCATACACATGTGAATTAGTGTCCAGCAGACTCCTTACTTATCCACTTTCTTGATTAGTTTTTTCAGAAACTTAAAAGGAGGCAAATAAGAAGTCGCAAAATCCCAGGCTCTTCTTCCAGGCTTATCCTGCATTCTGATCTCATCTTTCTTTTTTTATTTCTCCCAAAGTTGGCCAGTAAACAATGTCACTCATGGCACTGTTTTGCCCCTAAAAAACTGCTGCAGTAATTCCCATCTGGCCGAGTTTGTAAGCTAACCGATTATGAGTTGAAGTCCAACAAGGAAAAAAGAGACTTAGCTTCATACTTCTGTAATTAGAAATCCCCACCACCATTTTTCCAACTAACCATCACTACAAGAACCCCCTACTTATCTCCTGCCCTGACTTCTAAGACTTCAGAGTGCTTGTCACATACTCTCCAAAAAAAAGTTAAGGAAGAAAGGGCCTAAAGATCAGGTTTTAATTTCCAAAGTCATATCTCAAAGCCAGTCTTCAGAACATATGGAATATGCATAACTCAGGCATGTTAAGTTCCGAAAGATTGCCCAGGAAAAACTCTGCAATAATGGCAGCTCTGTGATTGCAACTTCTCGGAGAGGAATGTAAACACAGCAATCCTCCCACACAGAGTACCTGAAAAAGAGCTAAAAGCCAATATCATGTTCCCTTCTACCATGTAATCTCTGTTCTAAAATTAAAGAATGATCCATAGATCAGACTTGTGACTCTGTTAGTAGTGGCAGCTAACTGTTACTGATAATACTTACAGCCTGCAGACAAGCAAGTGTAGATGATTCCACTCATCCTTTAGAAATAAGCTAGTTGGAAAAGCAAGCCTAAAATATTTTCAAGCTAGTTTAGTTCAATACTTTTGCACGTGTTTGCAAAAAGAACCCTTTCCCAGGAAACAGCAGTGTGTTCTATGATTCACTTTCTTGGCAATTGATCAGTTCCACAGCTTGGCACTCTTAAGTTCTTGGTCTTACTCTGTGTAAATTGGGTTTTATTTTAACATCACTAGGTCTGAGGTGCTATGAAAGTGATGCCTCTGATGGGCTGCCCTTTGTGGTGAATTAAGGATCTTTAGGATGCAGTCATCATTGTTTGTCTTCATTTAGTGTTTTGCGACCTTGGTACTTTTAAGATGTGTAAACTTCAACTTCCAGATTATCATAGGTTACAGAGATCTTTAGTGTTTTTCCCCTTTCATATTTAAGAATCTTTGTAAATGTGTATAATAGCAAAGAATACCCTTTCAGGCTCTTACCAAAAATGAAACTTTATGAGATACTTTGTAGATACAGAAAGATTGGGGCATAATTGATCATCTTCTACATCTTGCAGTGCAGGTCATTTTCTCGGTTGCCTGACCCTTTTTCTGCTCTGTGCCTATACTTTTCCTTGCTTATGATCTGTACTGTATGATGTTTCTTGACTGAAAGGCCATATTTTCATGAGTTCTCTCTTTAATGGATTTTTGTTTGTATGTATGAATCCCTGGTCCAGCTTTATGTTATGCAGACATATTTAGTCTTTAATGGGGTTGCAGTTTCCCATGCAACACTGATGTGCAACCTGTGGGCTTTCTTGGACTCACTGTAGCCAAGAGAACTTTTGTGCAGGTTCAGCTTGTGTGCCAGTTCCTTCCATTCCTGAATTGGAAAAGTCTTCAGATAGTCATTCATACATTGGTCACTCCTTAATTTGGATTATTCTAATGAAATCCACATAGGTTTCCTCTGAAGATCATTCAGAATTTACAGTTGGTCTAGAACATAGCAGAGAAATGGACAGTGATGGGTGTGTTGTGATATATGCACATGCCCTGCTGTTTCGTGAGCAGCACCGGTTGCCATTTGACTTCTAGGTACAATTTAAGATGCTAGTTACCACCTATGAGGCCCTGAATGGCCTAAAGCTGGCTACTTGAGGGACCACCGGTCTCCATGTGATTCCAATTGTCCAGTCAGGTTAACTAGAGTGAGCATGCTCTAGGTCTTGCCTACTAATAGCAATAGCACTTAGACTTATATAACGCTTCACAGTGCTTTACAGCCCCCTCTAAGTGTAAGCTGAGAGTCAGCATATTGCCCCCAATAATCTGGGTCCTCAATTTTACCGACCTTGGAAGAATGGAAGGCTGAGTCAACCTTGAGCCAGTGAGAATTGTACTGCTGGCACTCAGCAGAATTAGCCTGCAATACTGCATACTAACCGCTACCCCACCATGGCTCTTAGATGATAGGGTTGTCTTACAGACGTAGGAAGCATGACTTCTCAATGATTCTCACCCTGTGGAATGACACCCCCAGAGAGATTCATACCATCCCACTCTTCTAATCTTTCATAAACTGCTCAAGACCTGATCGTTCTTCCAGACCTCGGTCTAAAATGGGAGGTAAGTCACTTTGGTTATTTATTGGATGCTCTGCGTTTGGTTCCAGTAAGCCATTATCTTCGTGCTCTTGATATATTTTGTTTTCTTTTCATTTTTATCTGCAAGCTGCCCACAATCACTATGGCGACAGGCAGCCCTGAAGGTGAAATAGTAAACAGATAAATGAAGCCCATCTTTGTGCTTCTCATAACCTACGGACACACATGCGCAGACCCAGTCCTTCAAAGACCAAAAGCTACATTGTTATTACCTTCCCTGTGCTTGAGGCCTGTTCTGGCAGCCAACCAGAGTTTGGAACTTTGAACCTGAACGAGAGTAAACAAACCACAGTGAAGACGGTCAGGCTGCTCTCCATCTCATGGACATTTTCCAGAGGTGTAAGCTGGATTAGTGTTTTGCAGAAAAATCAAGAGGCTTGTGGCACCTTAAAAGACTTAAGAAATTTACTTTGGCAGAACTCTGTGGTCCAGGAAAGCATGGCCCGTCATAAATCTGATGTGGCTGTACTAACTCCATTCCCGGCGTTTGACTTCTTCTCCAGAAGCTTGTTGTCTTCATAGCTTGCTCTGCTGCTTTGCTCAAACTTTGGCAGAGGAGAGGTAAACATGGCAGAAAGCCAGATTCTTGCAAACCTAGGTCATATTGTCTACAAGCAATTACACCCACCTTCTTGCTCAGTTGCAATTATGATCCGCATAAGGGGAGGGAGTGGGCGAGCTTCTCTTGTCAGCTAAAGATCAAACACAGTGCATCCAAATATTGCTTATCTTGGAGTGAGGGATGGAACTCATGCATATTTTGCACAGAATATAATTGGAGGTGTCGTATATATGTCTTCCCTTCCCCTTTCGCAAAATCTATTTTTTAATGAGGCTTTCTTTTTTTATTACTTTTTCTGATGGCACTGCTTGAACACCCAAAATTGTCAAGTTTTCTTTAAAAACATACTCTTTTTCCTTACAAGGTAGAGAGCAGGATTATCAACTAAACAGGCAATAGTATTTTGGTTTAGCATATTAAAAAAAATTCACTATGAATTCAGTTGTGACCCACATTGGTGAATTAATTTGGGGGTGGTCATGGTGATGGCTGAAGAGGGGAAATTTTCTGCATTTTTAGGATGTTAAATAAAACAGAAAGCGATCTCTCTGAAAACTGTTTCCTACCTCGTATAAAGTGAGACTTTTGATTTGTGTCTGCTGAAATAGCAAAAGTTCTCTCATATTTTAAGACCCTTAAAGTTAATGGTTCATGCTTGAAAGGGATGGGAAAACTCAAAAGACCTCAACCCCAGGGAAGCCTCCCACTCTCCACTGACCACACCTTGAAAGGGCCAATGCCCCCAATTAGCATAAAGATCCTTAGTTCACTGAATACTTGTTCATATTTCAAAAACGCAATTTTTGAGGTAATGTGCAATTTTTTAAACATACAAAAATGTAGACTGTGATGCCCCAAACAGTACAATCACCTTAAACAAACATGATTTAAATAAAACAACTAAAATTAACTCATTTAAGAGAAAACATATTATTCATTTTTATTCTGCTTCTTATTAGTAAATGGCAGAGTAGGAATATACAGTTAAAATTAAATCCCTATTTAGAACCGGGAATGGGACAACTTGCCACAGCCAATTTGCTGCGGCCAGCTTGTCATGGCCATGGGACAACTCACTGTGGCACAATTTAACAATTCTATTTAATTATTTAAAATAAATAAAAATTATTTTAATTTTTGCCATTCACATTTGATTCTGTTGTTCCTTTTGCATCCTTTCTTGAATGATTCTATTCCACCATTTCTTCTTTGACATTAGGGTAACTCTTGTCACGCAGTGAGTTGTCCTGTGGCAAGATGGCCGTGGTGAGTTGGCTGTGGCAAGTTGGCTCTAGCGAGTTGGCCATGGTGAGTTGGTTGTTACAAGTTTGCCATGGCGAGTTGTCCTAGACCCTTTAGAATAGGGGTGTCAACCTCAAGGCCCACGCGCCGAATCCAGCCCCACAGGGTACTTAAATCTGGCACATGGGGCCAGCCTGAAAATATCAAAGGACCAGCCTGCAGTGCCTCTGCTGGCCAAAACTTGCAGAGGCCTTACAGGGCCTCCACATGGCCCGTTTTGGCCGGCAGGGTGCTTCAGGAAGCATCTGTCCCATCTCCCCTCCCACCATCCCCCTCCTGGTCTGCAGAGAAAAACTACAAGGCTGATCCAGCCCTTGAAGAAATCCAGTTTGACACCCCTGCTTTAGAACCAAGGGGGAATTAGCTCACTGCAGTAACCCTGAACAGGAGAAAAATGAAGCAGAGCATCTATAGAACATCTCCCAATAAAATAGATATCCACACAACTTTATCAAAAAGTGTCTGAACCAGAGAACCAATTGTTAACGTAAGTGCAGTCCACCTCTGTCCTTAACTATGTCCACTCTGAAAATAATGTAACAATCTGAACCAGGGACTATTCAGATGGGATTTGGGATAAGGAATTGAAATCAGCTGGATTGCTGAGTATTAAGAGAAACTGATAAGTATGCATTTGTCCTGAAACCTAATTTTAAAAAAAATCTCTTCCTCCAAAGTTCTTTTTCCAACTCAGGTATTCTGAGTTGGATTATTTTACCCGTTTAATCCTGGAATGCTGACAGCTGAGATTTTAGCAGATTATCACAATTTATTTGCAAATCAGTTGTGGTTTAACAAAGCTTTCTACTTTGATATTTGCAAGGCTTATTAGGGTAACTGCATTGTAGCAATGTCCTTATGAATACCACCTAGTTCTTTTGCAGATTGACAAGAAGATGAACTGTCTGTGGAATATTTCATGTTAATTGTCTTCGAGAAGTGCTTTAAAATCTTTATAGAAAGAGGGCTGGTTTTTAAAAACGTGATCCTGAGATCTTAAAATGAGAGGACATGTCACTTGGTTTTAAAATCCAAAGGGACATAATGAGATGAGCCAGGTGAACAAGCTTTCTCAGGCAAGTGAAAAGAAGAGATATAATAAGGACATAGGAGAGGTTCAACAATGAGAACAGAAAGCCTTCTATAGTTGAAAATGTAGCAGAATAGAAAAAAACCTGATATTGTTCTCCATTGAAGAGACATATAGTTAATAAGAAAGCAAGATTTTGATCACTACATACTGCGTAACATTTGGGAATAGCCAAGGGCATAAAGATGGCTGTGATACATAGTGGGCAGATCTATGTCACATGTAGGAGGATTTTCTCCCTCCTCACTCTGAATTTTGGAAAAGAGTCTGTTAAATGTATTTGAACTACACCCTGTTTTCCACTCAAAGTGTCAAGAAACTGTCATTAATTTTGGCAGTTATAGACTTGGAAGATGGGGGAGGGGGAAAACTCTGCCATAAAGATTGGGTCCGGAGTTTGAATGCAGCTCTAGGGAATCAAATTGCCTGCTCTTAATGAAAATAAAAGATTTAACCTGGTTAAATATAATATAAATAACTTCAAACTTTGTGCACTCTGTGATAAACTTGTTTAGTTTCAATTTTGCTTAATTTTTTTTCAGGCTTGGCCTATTCTATGTCTCTAGTTCTTTTGTTACTTAACTGTCTAGTGTATTTTGTGAAACCAGAACTTGGGTTAACTTAATTCAGTGGCCAACTATGGCCAAGGAAGAGTACTTTTTATTTATTTATCTCACATGATGTAACAGAATACAACATTAGTGCATAAAATTCACAAAAACAGCATATAAAATGCATATCAATATATAAAACACCAGCACAGTGAATTATTTTAAAAATACACAATACAAATTATGAGTAAAATTATGAATAAAATTAAATTGTGCATGAACAGTTACTAGAGTGGCTAAGCCTATTGGAAGAGTACTGAATGAAGAAGAAACAATTCCACAACCAGTGTGAATCCATAGTGGTTTCAGCTGGCCCAGGAGGCTTCTTGACCATAACTGGTCTATTTATCCCTGCTGAGATCCTTCAGCCTTTCCATCCATTATCCCAACCAGGCTATTTTAGAAGAAGGTTCAGTTGCAAGACCTTACTTTTCTACGCAGAGGAGGCTCCAAAATGTCCCATGTTTCTCTTTTTATTTACTTTTGTTGGGAATGTAATAAAACTCATTCAGGAAATGGATCTGATTCCATGAAATTCTCCGCAGCCTGCTGCTAGGAAAACTGAACAAGGAGCCACTTTGTGTGAGAAAAGGGTTTGCTGCCAAGGGCCAGTCTCTGGACGGCTGGGGGATTGGCAATGTGACGGTAGGCAAAGAAAGAAGAATCTATGCCGAATTCCACCCCACACTCAGTTGCCTTTACATTCTTTTTTTCAATCTCACAGACACACATTCCTAGCTAACTCTCATCCCTGCGATAAAAAAAATATGAATATTCTGCTCTGGAATCCGGCCTTGGGAGAGCACATGTATCTGTATAGAATCCTAGGGAAATTTAGCAAACAGTTGCTCTATAAGACATGAATAGAACTCATAGATGAGTAAGAGGGAATTTTAACAGGCAACTCACCCCTATCCCCACTGCGGGATAGGGATATTCTGTCTGAGCCTAAGTTGCCATGTCATGTTCTGAATAGCACTAGCACTTAGACTTATATACTGCTTTATAGTGCTTTACGGCCCTTCTCTAGGCAGTTTTTCAGAGTCAGGATATTTCCCCAACAATCTGGATCCTCATTTTACCGACCTCGGAAAGATGGAAGGCTAAGTCAGCCTTGAGCCTGGTGGGATTTGAACTGCCAAATTGCAGGCAGCCAGCAGTCACCAGAAGTAACCTGCAGTTCTGCACTCTAACCACTGCGCCACCCAGGCTTTTAATACATCTGTATGAATCTTTGTGAACGAGAGATGGTCTTCCAAAACCAGAAACGAAGCACTTGCTGCAAGTCTACCTCATCATTGTTCCCGCAGTCCTTTTTTTAAAGGGGGAAAATGAATACGGTGCAGCTGGCTAGCTTTTGCCTATGAGGATTTGAAGGCATCTCAAATCCAGATGCAGTACAAATGAAGAGCATCTACCTTGAAAATTGTAAAGATACAAAAATAGGTTGGCAGAGTAAACCAAAGCAAAGGATTGAATGTAAAATCTCTTCAGCTGTTGTCTAAAGCAAAGGATGGGCAATCTTTCAGATATTTGGCTCTAATGCTCCTTAGGTTTGGTCAGGAGTGGAACCAAACTCCTCAGGTTTATTGCTCTGATCCTAAGGCTGTAGGAAAAGGACCCAACTGAAGCTTCCCAAGGAAAGGCAATGGAGAGGAGGATATAAATCCTGCTTAACACACAAAGACAATAACACTTTTTCCTGCTGTTCTTAAGATAATCACAGTAAGAGACATTGATTCCCATCTGTATTGGTTACATTCCCTTTTCTCTACTAAGCCAGCATACTCCCCAGTCTTTGAATTCCCAGAGCATATTTCTGACAATGTTGGTTTTTACTCTTGGCTCTTCACTTTGACCTTGGAACTCAGCATGAGGCCACACAACCTAAGAATCGTGTTGTGCAATCATGTTTTTTTCCCTCATGCCAAGAAATCTTATAGAGTTTCCTAATTTCTTGACTTTCGGTTAATGTATCTTTTCCTTTATGTACAACTGAGAGCATTTGCACCAAGACAAATTCCTTGTGTGCCCAATCACACTTGGCCAATAAAGAATAAAGAATTATATTGTCATGCCCTTGGTAGAGTCGGACTCTGAGGCAGAGGAGGAACAGCCAACAAGGAGTGGAGGTGTGGCTCTGGAGGTTGTGGAGGAGGCTGGGGAAGGGCAGAGGCCAGCTGGGCAGTCAGAGGAAGAACTAGGCCCATCCCCTCTGCATCCTAGGATACGCAGGGAGGAACGGAGAAGGCAACAACTTGGTTTATGAGAGAGGAAGCGGCCATGATCCTCCTCATTGGTGGCAGCTGGGGAGAATAGTATATAAGAGAGACCATTACAACACAGTGTTGCCAGAAGCAAAGCATGTGTCATTTTGGGCTGAAGTTATCTTGGTTGGCATCCATCCAACAGACTGTGCTGTCGATACTGTCTAAAGGCAGCCTCAAGAGAGGTAAAAATCTTCTGGCCTACCATCTATTACCTTAATGCACAGGTGTCAAACTCACAGCATCACATTGCTATCATGTGACGTTTCACGATGTTTTTTCCATTCATGGAGCTGGGGTGGGTGTGATCTGCACGTGATGCATCCCTCCCGCAGGACACCAGTTTGACACCCTTGCGCTTAATGCGATGTTTCTCAAACTCAGCAACTTTAAGGTGTGACTTCAACTCCCAGAATTCCCTAGTCCACACATCTTAAAGCTGCTGAGATGAAGAAAAGTGTCTTAATGGGAAGCTAGGTGGTTGCAATGAATTTTATCAGAGGCCATATTGAATCATGGGAACAGAAAGCAGTTTTCTGCTGATTCACAGACGAATGAAGAACACCAGCTCAACAACTGGGAGAGCCAGAAGCAGAAATGTGATCACTGAGTGAAGCAGTTAAGTGTCTCACTTAATGATTGCTTTGTTCAAAGATTGAGATCCTGGGCCCAAGTGTGGTCGTATGAAGAGGCCTATCTGTATTTCAGCTTTCCTTTGCCTTACAGATCTGCAAAGTGACTTTTTCATCACTGTTGTAACTGCTAATTATTGCTAAATGAGGCAGTTACTAAGCAAGGACTACCTGTACTGCATAAAATGTGCCACATCTCCACTACACCACACTATGAAACCTCCCAATTGTCATTCCATAAAATAAGATTTATAATGGAGAATATTAAAGATTAAACCAGGCAGGGGTGAGCTGCAGTAGGAGAACTCTGGGTAAAACTGGTATCAGTTTGGAGAATATAAGGAAGGTGAGGATGTCCCCATGTCAACATATCAGGCAGGGACATCTTCAGGGAGATCCAAACAGTTAAGATGGCCTGGGTGTAAAATGTGCATGCCTGTGAAAATAGCAGGATTTTGCATGGTTGCAACTACCATCTTGATTCTTTGGTCTCCCCTAATGGGGTGGGGGAATGAAATTAACATGCCCCTGTTATCATTGGATGAATATGCCATCAGACTCGAAATTCTAGACCTAGAAAACCTAGAGCTACGCTGCCTTCGGTCCGATGTAAGTATAGTACATAAAATCATACATTGCAGTGTCCTACCTGTCAATGAATACTTCAGCTTCAACCATAACAACACAAGAGCAAACAATAGATACAAACTTAAGGTTAATCGCACCAAACTTGATTGCAGGAAATACGACTTCAGCAACAGAGTGGTCAATGTCTGGAATACTCTACCTAACTCTGTGGTTTCTTCCCCAAATCCCAAAAATGTTAACCCTAGACTGTCTACTATTGACCTTACCCCTTTCCTAAGAGGTCTGTAGGGGGCATGCATAAGTGCACCAATGTGCCTACCGTCCCTGTCCTATTGTTTCTTTTTTTATTTTTCTTATATGTATCCATGTATTCATAACTATGTTTTTACTTATACCTAATATCTTGTAAGCAATTGACAAAAATAAATAAATAAATAAATAAATGAATGAATTGCTCTGTGAATAGCATGCAGACACATTTTCCTTGACAGTGGAATCTTTTCAATTGAGCTTGCCTTGGAAAATCATGGCGATATGAAATCCAGCATGATTTTTTTCTCCCTAGCCACACAGCACAATCGACCTTTCAGGTGAAGCCTGAGCAGCCAGGGAAGCAAAATATCACACTTTCCAGAAAGCTGGAGAGAGAAACAACAAGGGAGGAGCCTAAGCCATGCTGTGGAGGGCAAAGAAGTGGGTCTCCTGTCCGACCTACATAGAGTTTCCCACAGTGAAATTTAGGCGACCTCAAAGGATTGTGTGCTCTTGGTTTGCTTCACTCCTCCCACAAAGTTTTCCAGCATGTGGTGGGTGTTGGGGATGAGAGCTTCGCCCAGAAATGGCACACATTGATCTTCCTGCCCAATTTAGCTCTCACAGCTGCTGGAATGCCCGAAGCCACAAGGAAACAGAGGAACCTCACAACACAACCCTCAGGGTGGGTGTGAATCAGCAAGGTGCAAGGTGGAGGACATCCCAAAGGGAGAGATCCTGAGATGTCAGCCAAGGGTCAAGTTTACAGACACCAACCACAAATGGTACTTTTGCATAGAGAGGGGAGAAGAAAAGGACCATCCTGTAACCCAGAGGTGGGGAAATAGGGCCCTTTTATGACTTGTGGATTTCAACTCCCAGAATTTCTCTGCCAGCATGGCTGGCGCAGGAATTCTGGGAGTTGAAGTCCACAAGTCATAAAAGGACCATAGTTCCCCACCCCTGCTGTAATCTCAGGTGGCGAATAAGGAGTCTGGCTTTGTGAATCTAAAGGAGTAGGTTTCCTTTTTCCAGTCTGGAATTTCAAACTGGGAGGGATGCAAAAAGGGTGCTAGTCTCTGGGCTCACTCTGAAGAACCATGAAAGGGATGTTGATGGCCCAAATTTGGACCCTTTGCACTGATTTGAGGAAATTCGAGAGATGGTTCCAAGGGTTCCAAGAAAAATGAGGAAGCAAGTCCAGGAGATAACTTGGTAGACTCCAATTAAAGAAAGGTCACAACTCAATATTGAGATAGAAGCACAAAAAGAGAGAAAGTATAGGCAAAAAAAAAAGGCTTTCCAGGTCATTCAGAGAATAAGTCATTCAAAGGGATCTAGTGGAAACAGGAATCTTGTACCTCTTATTTCCTCCTCCAACTTCTTTTTTAAAAGCCGAGGTGGCACAGTGGTTAGAGTGCAGTACTGCAGGCTACTTCTGCTGACGGCCGGCTGCCTTGCTCTGTAAACCGCTTAGGGCTGTAAAGCACTGTGAAGTAGTACAAAAGTAAGTGCTATTGCTAACTGCTAACCATCCAATCATATCACACCACAGGTTATTTCTTGTTTTGCTCCAGCCTTGATCTGAAGGATTGGAGAGCTCTTCCCTTCATGTCAATCTGCTGTGCTGCCTGCCTGATTTCTGGGAAGAAAAACAATGCAAGTTTCAAAAAGTATCCTCCTGGGATTAGATTTCCTTCCCATACCTAACAGTGTAAAAAGACCACTGAGTTTGATCTGGTCCCTAATGATGGCAGTCTTATTTGTTTGTTTGATTTCTATAGCCACCCAACTCAGCCAAATGACTCTGATATTCATAGCTGGTGGAACTGTGATGGCCTTACCTTTAGCTCCTGCAGCTGAGATCTGGCTGGGGTGTCACTCTTAGGGCGTTTCCTAGTCAGAAGTGGAATTAAGCCTTCCTCCTTCCTTCTTTAGTCTGCTACTTTTGAGTTTTATCCAGTCTCCTGCCTCTCTTTGCAGATTCCAGAAGTGGGGATATATTTTTTAAAAAATTTGTCTTTGTATTTTATGGTTTACAATGGAGTTTTGTGGTAAAATGGGTGTTTTAAGCTTTACAATCAGCTAATGATAGCATTTTATCCCTTCAATATTGCAGTTCTCTCAAAACCATGAAAAATTTCCCTGTTTGGAAATAAGAAGGAGGTTCATCTGAGTTTACAAATGCATTTGCTGGGTCTTGTGGTTAAGCATTATTTATTTATTTATTTATTTATTTATTTATTTATTTATTTATTTATTTATTTATTTATTTATTTATTTATTTATTTATTTATTTATTTATTTATTTATATTTTTATACTACCCCCTCTCCCGCAATGGGACTCGGGGCAGTGTACAGCCAAGATAAAACCACACAATAAATAGAATTTAAAATAAATTTAAAAAGAATTAAATTAGTGGCTGAAAGAACACAATAAAACAAGGTAAAAAAGTTAAAATTACCTAAAAATTTAAAACCCTAGTAATTGATACTAGGCCAGACCGTCCTGTTGGAAGAGGTGGGTCTTCAGTGTGTGCCAGAAGGTTTGCAGGTCAGCAATGGCTCGCATCTCCAGGGGTAATGCATTCCAGAGGGAGGGTGCCTCCGCAGAGAAGGCCTGCACCCTCGGGGCCACCAACCGGCATCGTCCAGTTGACGGCACCCCAAGGAGACCCACCCTGTGGGAGCGCACTGGCCGGCGGGAGGCCGATGGTGGCAGCAGGCGGTCCCGTAAGTACCCGGGTCCCAAGGCATGAAGCGCTTTCAAGGTGACTACCAACAGCTTGAATTGCACCCAGATTCTGTAAAGCATATTACAGAAACCCAGCCAATGTGATCTCTCCCTAACTAATCATAGATCACGAGCCTTCTTTCCTAATTCTTGGATATGAAGTGTCACCTACATGCTCCAGCCCAGCAATGCTGTATACACAAGTGCTAAAATCTAGAAGGGCTTCTGGATTATCATAATGGTGGGGAAACACCTTTTGTTTTTCCTGGGCTTCATAAAGCAATGGCATGAAGCTCATGATGTAGTAAATCAAAGCTCTGCATTGAATTTGGGATTAAGTTGGTCAAAGTTTTAATTTACAATATGCAGCTGCACAGGGTAGGCGAGTAAATTGGCTGCAGTTACATAAAGGGGGTGTTGGGTTTTTCTTTTTTCTTTACTGTTCCCTGATACAACCTTCTCCCCTTCTCTTCCCTTTGGTTTTAACAAACAAAACTCTTCCCTATGGTTAAATAAACCTAACACATTAGGGAAACCGATTTTAACCCTCTTAACCCTTTCTTGTACCAACTCCATGTAGTGGTTGGATGTATTATCTAGTCAACTGTCAGAAATGAAGCTATTCTTCATGTATTCTCCTATGCTTCTCCAGTGTTCATTCTAAAAAACCATGATGCTGTGATTTATGGAAATTGCAACCCAGTATGTTTGCAGACTGTCAGCTTGGGGAAGGCTGTGTAGTGGACCATAATGATAATTACATGGTCCTAAAACTTTAGGGATTGGGATATCTGCCCGCCTTGTCCTCCTTTCTCATCTACCCTCCTTCTAAAGGCCTGTTGGCTCCACGTGTTGCCTCTAGTATCCCTTTGAAACTTGATGCCTTAGGCCTTTTGCTCTCCATCTATTTCTGTAAAATTCCAGAGGAAGATAAATTTATTCCCAAGGATCAGTTTGAATGAGCTCTTTATCCTTGGCTGTGGAGCTCTGTCTGAATGAAGATTCATGGTGAGCTGATGCATGGAGCACAGGCTGGGACAGGAGCTGGCAAATATGGCAAGGTGGGCTCCATATGTTCAATTTTGGGGTTTGGGTAGCACGAAGATCACTATAGAGTCTTAGACCGGAGATGATGGCATTCTTCCTTGCTATCTCTCTCCATGAACCAAGATGGTTCAGTACAGTCTTCCATGTGAGGACAACTCTCAAATGCTCACCAGGATGGATTTTTTTTTTAAATTTAAGAGGGAGTGATTTCAACAAAGTTGCATCTTATTCATTTGATTCTAGGTCGATAGCCATAAAAAGACATGGCAAGAGCTGGAAAGCAGGTGCTTTTTGTTCATGTTTCCACTAGCAATCCTTATTATTACTCAGTCCTTGGGATTCTTGTTGGTATCATGATACATTGTTCTAAGTCTCATAGAGATTCTGGTTGAGTAAACAAACGTATTGTCGCTATTGGTGGATGGAATATTTTAAGATGCTAAGTGACTGGTAAATAGCCAATGGCACAGATTTTCTTCCCTGCTAAGGTACATCTTGAGAACATTACCTTAGTGTAGAAATTGTAAAGGAATTTAAAACTGGCCTTGGGAAAGTTATGAGAGAACCAAGAAAGAAGAAGCGAGGTGTTAAGAGTGGACAGAGATTTTAGTTCTAAGATAGAAGGAAAAAAGGAGAAAGAAGCTCAAAACAGCTTCACTTTGATTATAATATGAGACAGTGAGAAACGGGCAGGCTTTCAAGATTCAATTATTCTACTTCACTACTATATTCCTGGTTTCCCTGTTGTGACTGTTTTGGCCAACCTCAAAGAGCTGACAGCAATCTTGAAAGCTTTTTCTTACCAGCTCTCCTTTCCAGAAATCCTGCTATCAGTTGGCATTGTCTGCTGTTACCCAGAAAAAAGGAGATAACAGTAGATTGGATAACATACTCTCATATTTGAACAAGGCACTACAAATGGAAAACAGGAAAAAAATATGGTCAGTGTTTTTCTAACATAGAAAAGATGAACAAACACTGTTAGAGTAAAAACGAAGGAACATCATACCACGGTGAATTTTAGGGAGTTGGTTTTTAACCTGCAAAGATTGTAATGCACACACTTCTTTTTGTTAGAAAAATAATGTAATATGATCAGATAAAATAGTTTTAGTATAAAATAACATTATTGATATTTTTATCAAATTTTCACCATGCCAACTAGTTAAAAAAGCCTTTTTATTCCCGAATTTGCTGTAGAGTTCTGAGTAACAGCCTTGAGTGGAATGAAAAATGTAATTTTCTCACTTGTACATCAATGGTCTCATCAATGGTTAGGTAATGCTATTCTATAAGATCTTTAAATCATTAATAAGCAGAGAGAAAACGTTAGAAAATCATAAGTGAGAAGCGGAACTGAAAAATGAAAAGCAAAAAAATTTCACTTGGAGTATGTTTATAGAATACTTCTAACCAAGGAATTAAAGGCTGAACTTTGTTAGTTTTAACCTTTGTTTTTTGTTTCCAGCCTCTGCACTGGAAGGTCAGGGGGTTACCGAAACTTCCTATCTTTTGATTTCTCCCCATTGGTCTGACAAAAATATAGTCCTGGATTGGTTAATGACATGGCAAGGAAGGGTAGGGGACAGAAAAACTTGCAAAACCATTGTGTGAGTCTGACATATTTTTAAGCCTTCTGGGGCACCAGACAACACAACGGACTAGGAAGGTCAACCATAGCAGCTCAACTTCAGGAGTTCATACTTCATATCATCTTTCAATCATCCTCCTTTGTGTTTCAGCATAACTACCCTTCTTTGCACCTTCAGCAGGCAGTAGCAACATTTTTGCCTTGGGGGAAAAAGACAGGATTGTTTGTGAACAAAAGAACTACTCTTGTTTAATTTAATAGCTCTTTACAGCCCTCTGTTTCATATCTGGACCCCAAAATGGAACCTGAATAACATTTTCCTTCTGCTCCAGCTTTTGATACATCCTTCAGATGGTCCACCTTTCTCTTAAAACAATTACTCTGCTTGGGATCAGCATTCTTTTGCTACCAGCTTTCCATTCCTTCAGCTAAATAAGAAGCAGACAGATATACACCACTACCTATGTTAAATTTTAAATTTGTATTAGTTTTATATTTTAAATTGTATTTCGGCCTCTGATGAAATTGTTTTAATTTGTTTTTAATTGTATATATTGTTTGTTTTTAGTTGGCTGTGCACCGCCCCGAGTCCCCTTTTTGGGAGAGGGGGCGGTATAGAAATTTAATAAATAATAATAATAATAATCTGAGAGTCTCACTCTGGTGATGGAAGAGGATTTTTCTTTGTCCATTTATTTAACTGACTGCTAGGTTGCCTCAAGCACAGTGGCACCTCTGCACGTCTTACAAAATAAAAATAATTAAATTCAACAACAAAGGAAGAAGAAAAAGAAAAGTCTACTGGAGTTGGGCAGCCAATATATTTAAATAATGATATTTTTTTAAAAATTGGAACAAATAACCACAATTGGAACAAATAACCACAATGTTGGGAAAATAGCATGACCAGTTACAACCCATAGAAAGCATACAGCAAGGAGCAGGTTACAAACCACTTGGTGAAGGGCCTGCTGAAAAAACCGGAATATGATGTCTTCATGAGAATCCAATCCAGCTGTTGTAGGGGAAGAAGGAGATAATATCATGTTTTGCTTTTTTACTCCAATGTATGGTTCGTCTCAGTACCTCTCAGTTGTCTGATTTGTATAATCAAATTGCCTCCAAAAGTCATAAAAATGTATCTGTAGTATAGGCATAAATACAGTATATAATATTTTATATTTCATATTTTTATTTCTTGTATTTTTTATCAAAATATGAATGTAAATGTACATACAATTAAAAAATAATTGACTCAATTGAACTGTTTCTTGAAGGCACAGGAATAGCAATAACAATAGCTCTTAGACTTATATACCACTCCATAGTACTTTAGAGTCCTCTTTAAGCCATTTACAGTCCTCTAAGCGAGTCATCATATTGCCCCTAACAATCTGGGTCCTCATTTTACTGACCTCGGAAGGATGGAAAGCTGAATAAACTTTGAGCCAGTCAGGACTGAACTCCTGACTGTGGACCAAGATAGGCTGCCATACTGTGTTCTAACCACTGGGCCACCATGGAAACTCTTACAATTTTCTCCTCCATGTTAAATATAGTGTTTTCCACTTATGAAACTTCAAGTCGTACTGCCTGGTTGGCTATTATACACTGTTGTGGGACATTCTCTCCTTAGGGTCATTGTTCTGGGTTACAGTGAACACTTTTTTACAAGTTAACTGAAGGAAGGATGAAAGATGAATGCCTTTTTAAACTACAGGTTGTCTTCATTTTGCAGTGGCAACTGAGATCTGCAACTCTGTCATGATTGTTGAGTGAAACATCACATGACAATTTTCAATGTCAGTTCCACTGTAGTCGTTAAGCAACTCACCACAAGTTGTTAAAAGCAGTGTTATATCATTGGGACTTGCGACTACTTGCTGGCTTCTCCATTGATTTTGCTCGTTGAATGCCAAGTGTGAAGACTGAACAGTGATTCTATGACTGTCACTAGTTTGAAAATCAACAGTAATATTAGTTTTTCAGTGGTATTGTAATTTGAATGGTCACTAAACAGGGCAGTTGTTAACCAAGGACTAGCTATATGCAAAATTGACAAGATTTCTTTTCAGTTTTCCTTCTAGTCCAAGTGACAAGTTTACAACTCTTGGTTTTTTGTCTTTGCTTTTCTGGTGTCTTTTTGACTTTTTATTGGTTCACTGAACTACGCCCCAATTAGGAAAGTATTTAGTACAAGGGGGAATCAACATAAAGGTCTGTTAGTGGAAACCACATGTCCCTGAAGATAATCCACAGACAGGAAAGCAATTGGTGCTTGCGGTAGAAAGGAGGAAGATTTACCAAGCCGGGTTCTGGGAAATTCAGTCTGGACAAAGCTTTAGACCGTCAGTAGGGTCCCAATGGAGGAAAGGGAATTTAGAATGAAAAACAACAGAGTTAGAAAGGACATTGGAAGTCTTCGAGTCCAATCCTCTGCTCAAGCAGGAGACTCTACATCATTTTAGACCAATGGCTGTCCAGCCTCTTTTTAAAAGCCTCCAGCGATGGAGCATCCACCACTTCTGAAGGCAAGCCATTCCATTGGTTTATTGTTCGCATTGTCAGGAAATTTATTCTTAGCTCTAGGTTGGTCTTCTTGTTTAGCTTTCCCCCTTTGCTTCTTGTCCTGCCTTCAGGTACTTTGGAAAATAGTTAATCCCCCTTCCCTCTTCTTTGTGGCAGCCCCTCAAATGTTGGAGCACTACTATCGTGTCAACTCTAGTCCTTTTTTTCATTAAACTAGCTTTGATTTAGACATCAAACACCTTAAGACTGCTCTACGAGAAAGCCCCAAGCTTCTTCCTCCCTCCTTCCCCTCATCTCACGTTTCCAAGTTTGAGAAATGGAGGAAACCAATAGCTGCAAGGATGCCAGGAACCACAGTCTCCCAGCTTCCCAAGATACAACTTTTCCTGTGTTTGCTCCTTCTGTCCTGAACAAGTTCTGGGCAGGCGTTCCACTGGAGTTGTATGCCTCTTTCTTCTGGCTATTGATACTGGATCTCCTTTGAGGACCATAAAGAAAGGCAATTCAGCCTTTCACCAAGAAAACATGTTTTTGTTTCCAGAAAAAGCTTTCAGGCAAAGATTGCTGATGTGCAAGAATTCTGGATATTGAAATCTATATGTCTAGAGAGCAGCCAGGTTGGGAAATGCTGTTTTAGGGCAACAGTATTACCTTTCAGGAAACTTTTTATACTTGTTCCACAGATTATGGAAGGTGCTAATGTGGCATAAGAATGAATGAGACAATCCTGTTGGCCGGTCACCTTGACTAAACAAAGTGGACCATGCTTTAAAGGTCTCTGAATCAAGACCTTCAAACAATTTCAGTCAAGAAGGAATGAATCTAAAGGAAAACAAAACACTTTTGCATTGCAAGAAGTGTATATCCCTTACTTGCTTGACTTTCAAAGTTACAGTATGCATAAAACCTAAATGCACAAGAATCTGTTTCCGATGCCAGGACTGACTGATTGCTTTTGGTAATAGGGTGCTTAATATATAAGCCCTCTTTGGGCCAATGTCCTACCACAAAGTAAAAATGTTAATTGCTAGCCCCTTAAACTGAAAGATTCACGGGAGCTAACAGTAAAGTAGAAACACGAAAGTTTCTTTGAAGACAACATAAACAGGAAAATATGAAATGCAAAGGGAAATGGATTGGTAGGTAATAGACAAGCTTTCAGAATCTTTTGTCTTGGAGAGGAGGAAAGGCTACTCTTCTAGCATTGTGTCCCCCCAATTTGGATCAAGAAGCCAACTTTCCCCCACGCCCTCTTGCTGTCCTTCCAATCACTTTGTGCATCGCCCCTTCATGCAACTGTCCGTCAATCCTTCTGATAATTATCCTAGTCTCAGTTCCCTCTCACTGAAAAAAGAAAGCAGAAACAGTAATCTTGGTGCTTCTTCCAATAGTTGCACCACTGGCAGGTTAGGCTGCTACAGATAGCAGAAACAACATCTGGAACTGGGCTTATAGATAAGACAAACTTTCTTTCCCAGCTTCCTTCTTCTACTCTATATAGTTTGTGAAGGAGATCAAACCGAAGGTGTTACTTGTGAATGAAGAAGCTTCATGCCCTGGGTATCCTGCCTGACACCCTGCTGGTGTGTTTAAAAGCAGCCCTTGACTCTGAAAGCCACATATTACTCTTGGCCAAGACTTGGCGTTGCCAGCCAATAGCAACAGTTTTACATATTTAAATAAAATTAAATTAAAAGACATGTATTTTTTTAGATTTGTGTCCCATCCAGTTCTCCCTCTACGCAAGGCCTTGGCTGTTCTTTGCTGCTAACTCTTTCCTTTCTAGCTTTCTCTGAAGAAGGAACATCCCCAGTGGAGTGGCTGTGTAGGTTGGTTGTTTCTGCCTGCATTCGTGTCAAAAGCACCTAGAAAGCCAACCAAAGGGTGCTTCTGGATTGACAGGATTTGCCTGTGACAATACCTTTGCCCAGGGGATGCCCAATTGCCGAAGTAATCCAATCCAGTCTTTGGAGAGGCTCCTTTCATATCTCCTTGGTTGGTTGTTGAAGGAGCTGCAATAGTTTTATTAGACACATTCGCCTGTGATCAGAATGTTTCTACAACGAATATGTTTTATTGTCATAATAAATGTCCATAATATAGGTTGGCTCACTACGAAATGGGGCTGCAACCAGAAAAGCAAAGGAGTAAACTAAAGATGAGCTCCAAAGAATGGGCTGTATCCTTTTCTTAACCCAGCAGAACTATTTTCTAGCTGTGGATTGTGTTTTGGCCATAAGTGGCACACCAAGAAAATCTGGATGGGTTACATCAAGTCAACTGGACAGAGAAACCAAAAAGCAGGCAGGACCATCAAAGGCCAGCCATTCCCTTCACTCCCAAATAGAATAAATCCAAACTGATATATGGTTAAAAGACGGGGGGGAAGGGAAGAATATTTGACTGCCTAATTCTGATGGAAAACTCCACTATCAAATTTCAGTGGTGAATCACACGGCCAGATTTCAGCAGTGAATATTTTTGGGGGCTGCATAATACAGCTGGAAGGTGTCCCTTTCTGTTTGAATTGGAAAACAGAGAGCTCCTTGTCCAGAATCCATCCAGCCTAGCCCTGGCTACTAGAACTGGCAGCGGATCTCAAGATCGCATGACAAGTGATCTCTCCATCCCATTGACTCAAGGTTCATTTTGACAAGAGATTGCCGGGAATGTGTTTGGCCACTGGGCGGTTGGAGCTGGGCTTGCTTTATTTGTCAGATTATCAAGATGTTTTGGATAGACGTTCTAAAGACACATATAAAAGCAAATTCATCTCAGCTGTCTGCAAGAGAAGGAATAAATACAAAATCTATATTAAGGCAATATATTTCTCAGTCCAACTTAGGTTTACAAAATTATGTGAAGACTTTCAGCTTGTAAAAAATATCGGGTTGGTCACATCTATTTCCTACCCTTTTCTCTTAAGCACTCGAGGCAACGTACATTGAGGGGGGTTTCTACCATTATTTTATTCCCACAGGAACAACTACGTTGTAGAACAGGAATTTCCAACCTTGGCAACTTTAAGCCTGGAGGACTTGAACTCCCAGAATTCCCCAGCCAGCTGGCTGGGGAATTCTGGGAGTTCAAGTCCTCCTGGCTTAAAGTTGCCAAAGTTGGAGACCCCCCGTTGTAGAGTAGTTGGGCTAATAAAGAGGGACTGGCTCAAGGATACCCAGTGGGTTCCTCTTCAAGACTCTACTCACAGTCATTTATGTTTTTGTCACTTAAAATAAACTCTACATGGGGCTCCCTCGAAGAGGACATTGAGGCTTTAGCTAGAGCAAAATGTGATGGCACTGGGTGTTATGGGTACTCATCATTCAGCATGTGACACCTCCATGATCTACATTGGCTACCAGTAAGTCTCTAGGTGCAGTTCAAGGTTCTTGTGGCTTATCTTTAAAACCCTTCATGACTTGAGGCTTGAGTTACTTACCAAACCATCTTACACAGCAGCATCAACCCATCCTATTAAATCTGGAAACAGAGACATGGTCTGGATCCCGTCTATGAAGGGGTGTCATCTGTCGAGACCCAGGAGGCCAGCCTTTTCCGCCATGGTGCCCATCCCCTGGACATAATTCCCCCGGAAATTAGATTGGCACCAACCCTGCTGGAACTTTCGCAAGGCACTGAAAACCAGACTTGGCTACTGAGCTTTGGGCCCTGATCGCATGGAGGAGGAGTCCACATTATGGCTTATTTAAATATTTGTGAGTTTTCTCAGCTGCCCTTTCAATGTTATTTTTGTTGGTTTTAATTCTGGTTGCTTTTTATTGTTTCTATTCTGTTTAACTGTAATTTGCCCAGAATCAATCTCTCTCTCTCTCTCTCTCTCTCTCTCTCATTCACTCTCTCTCTCTCTCTCTCTCTCACACACACACACATATGTTTTCGTAGATTTTCATGGGTACAGGTATGCAGGTCTTGGTGTGTTCGGGTCTTTTCCCGTGTAAGATTGAGGCTATCTGGGCAACGTTTCGATGAGATCCCACTCGCCATCTTAAGGCTGGTGCTTTCGGCTTTGTGCTTCAAAGCACAAAGCCGAAAGCACCAGCCTGAAGATGGCGAGTGGGATCTCGTCAAAACGTTGCCCAGATAGTCTCTATCTTACACGGGAAAAGACCCGAACACACCAAGACCTGCATACACACACAAACACGAATGAATGAATGAATGAATGAATGAGATGGGGTGCCTATAAACCGACTAATTAAATAAATAAACTTGAATTTGGTTCACCCAAATTCGATTCCAGTACTTGAATTATTACATAATACTGTGCTAAACGAACAGAAAAAAAGGAAAACACTGCCTGTTAGGGGAAGCAGAAATAGAGCATAGCCGATGTGGCCATGGAATTCATGCCTTTTCTTCTGTTGCTTCTTTTAGATTCCTTTTATATGATTTTTTTCCTTTCTTTTGAAAATATAAAGTAACTGGAATGTTTTGATGGAAATATTATTCAAGCTTGAAAAAGAAGATGAAAAATCCACCAGAAAACATCTCCATAACCTTGAAAACAATTGTTTTTTTCTTTCCATCTCCTCACTCTACTTTTTGAGATACTGATGTGCCATTTCATTTGCATCAATATTTATAAATGGAACAACTACATAACAATGTGAAATGCCTCTCTCAGGCCAGTTTAATCCTGGAAAATGATACCATAATAGATCCATTGTTTTCCCCTGGAGCCATTGGTATTTAGCCCCTTTTTTTCCTGCCCATCCATCCTGAGCTGGACAGGTAATTTTTTAAATTATTACTTGATCAATACTCATCTTTCTGTCCAGAGAATACTCAAGACAACTAGAGATAAAAATAATAAAATTATATTATGGTAGTGTTCAGACAACAATCACCCAATTGAGTGGCATATGATTTAAATAAATTATTATTGTTACAATATGGACTAACCTTATTCAATTAACCATTATCCAGATTTGAACAATACACAACTCTAAAGTAATCCAAGATCCAGAATTCATGCAACATAATAAACCACAAAATAAAAGAACAAAAACTCCAGGTTTAACCAGCTTTAATTTTAACTAGCACACTTCACCAGAGTCAGTGGATTTGAGATAATTTAAAATTAAACAACTATAATTCAGACTGAAAAGAATCTCAGAGGAAAGGTTACACTCCTTTTTTAAAACAAGCATGGGTGCTGCACCCCATAGCTTGGTAGCTGCCTTCTTCCAACATGCCATGTCTTCACCCAGCATGTTTCATTCCTGAATTAACCCATTTTCTGGGATCACAAAAATACATGCATGTTAACTAGTCCAAAAGGCATACACACTAAATCCTACCACAAACACAAACCAATATTAATCAAGTTTCTTTGCTCATAGCGCAAATGTACCAGTCTGAGCGTGCATGGTGTGAACATAAGTGGCATTGTGGTGATAACAAACTTGCATAGCATGATTGATTCTAGAAAAAGATGAGCAGGGAAGGTTTGAAAGGGGATCAAACTATAAGATGTTGGAGGACTATACTGTGGCAGCCTATGCCACTGGCTGTATTGGTGATATGCAAAGCCCATTCTTGCAACAGATATACAGTATGACTTTCTACTGGCCCAGCCTACTTTGAAACAAGATGGGCAAATAAATTTAATACATGCATATATACATATATTACATACCATTAGGTGGCAAAATGCCATTGGCCAATCCTGAGGGCTGATAGAATGGTGGCTTTCCATCTGAGCAAAGGATCATTAATAAGCTTAATTGTATCAGGTAAAGAGGTCTGTAGGGAGCATGCATAAGGACACCAACGTGCCTACCGTCCCTGTCCTATTGTTTCTTTTATTTTTCTGATATGAATCCATGTATTCATAACTATGTTTTTACTTATACCTATTATCTTGTAAGCAATTGACAAATAAATAAATAAATAGATAAAACAATCTAAGAGATGAATTACACATAACGCTAAATTTAATGACTGTGTTAACTCTGTTTTATTGTGGCTAAGGGATGTCTAAATCCAGCCTGACAAGTTACTATCTGGTTCAAAGGATTCTGTAAACTCAGAAAAAGCTTTAATTCAATAATCAGGTTCATTTGCAAGAATTTGCCTACATCTGTTTTCCAGTTCCAGGTGTGATGATCGGTTCCATCTTCAATCATGTCTGTTCACCTGGCTCTTCTCTTTCTTTCTGCTCCAATTGTTTATTTCAAAAACACTTGTTTCCATCGCATGCTTTCCAAGTCAATGGATTCTTGCAAAATCACAACTTGACTGTGGCAGAAATGGGCAACCAGTAAACCATTAATCATCTTCCAGTTCTTAAAGCTACAGCATGCAATCTGAAGGATGCCTTGCTTCAGCAACAAAACAGTAGCTGACTTCACAGGTTTCACTAAGCCAAAATGTGACGTGTTCGCTGAAATGTACTCTGTTTTAATTACTAAATTTTAGCTTGTATCATATTTTTTTCAAACTTATCAACTTTAAGGTGTATGGGCTTCAATTCCCAGAATTCTCCAGCTAGTGGGCTGGGGAATTCTCGAAGCTAAAGTTCACACACTTTAAAGTTGATAAGTTCGAAAAATACTGCACTAAAACTTTAAAGGGTAGCTGATAAAATTCAGCTATTTTCACAATAGTCACTTTCAATGGGGGAAATTGTTCTTTAAGTTCCAGATGGCAGCTACCTTTATGGAAACCTTTTAATATTCTTTGGATGCTCCAGTTTGCACTGTATAGCTTTCCTTTACTCATTGTTAGGGTCAGGCAAGGGTACATTTGTAAAAGTTTTCATGAAAGAACCCATTTGTTATCCTGACTGATGAATATGAAAAGCATTTCAGAGCAGTAATAGGAGCAAGGTATGGTTCTAAGGGGAAACACAAATCTGCATCTAAAGCTGCGGTTGCTAGGTGGTTTCCTTTCAGACTTAGGAGCAAATGAGCATTCAGTTTTATTTGGGCAATTTCTCTGAATTCTAACATGGAACAGGGAATTCTCTGACTATATCCGTGACCCACCCACAATGCATTAATTATTAAATCATATTTATCTAGCCACCCATCATACATACTGACTCTGGCTGGCGTACACATTTTAGCAATATCCATAGTGGTAAACTATGGTCTTATTTTAGTTGTTACCCATTAGAAAACCAATGTTCCCTAACCTGGTGTTCTCCTGATATGTCAGGGCTGCATGTACCCCAACCAACCTGGTTGCAAAATTTGGGAGTTGCAATCCCAACACTTCTGGAGTGTACCGGGCTGAGGAAGAATGATAGGACTGTCCACTCCTTTGTGCTGGTCAGCTAAAAAGAACTTTGTTCCAGAGATTTCTGAAGTGCTTTACCAGCAAAAAAGAGTCTCAAGACATGACAGAATGGATCTTGCTTACTTTTGGATTTTAAGTATGGTTACTAAATTATAAGAATGATACTATAAAATTATTATGCTCCACAGGCTATCATTAATTTATCCATGGAATTTAAAAAAAAGGAAATCACCTGAACAAACCAATTTGAACTAAATACATTTATTGAATTATCAAATTTAAGTGGGGAGTAGGAAGAAGTTTCAGTTCTGGCCAAGCTCTGGCCGTGTGGTTCTTTCTCCTCATTTTCTTTGTGGTTCATGTGTCTTGTCAGAGGACCTGTGCTCAACAGCTACTTAAAGAAGGTCAGGGAAGGAACAGTTATTATATCAATTTTTCCTTGCTTTGCATTTGCTCTATGCTGCCTGCTTGTAAATACAGCCTGACAGCCAATCACATTAGACTGACAAATATTCCTCCAGGAAAAGATGCAAACAAGGCACAATGCCAGAATGTGGCTGCAGTTGTTTTAAGATATTCACATTTGGGCACTGAACTATTCTTTTAAAGCTAACCTCTAAATACTCACTGACAACTCACTGACAATATGACCTCAGAAGGAATATCAGTAATTAAGAGTTGGGCTGACTTATGTTAGGTTGATTCTGTGCACTTAATCATATTTCTGCATCAAGAGGCAATGTTCCATAGGTAGATTATGCTTTAATCTATTTTTTTATTTGAACAGTATAGTAGGCTAGGCTAAAACAGGATCTGTGGTTCAACTTGTTGTGAAAATCAGGCTACAATATTAATAAAAATCTTTGTTTGGCTGCTTTTTTAATCATGCCGATTATGGGGAGACAAACAAACCTGAACTGAACCTAGGCTCAAGATTTAATACAGGGGTCCCCAAACTTGGCAACTTTAAGACTTGTAGACTTCAACTCCCAGAAATCTCCAGCCAACTATTGTGGGAGTTGAAGTCCACAAGTCTTAAAGTTGCCAAGTTTGGAGATCTCTGATTTAATATGATGTAAGAATTCAGCCTTAACATTCTTGCAATGTCTCTTGTCGGAAAAGCCTGAAAGGAGGGAAGGAGCAATAACAGATCCCTGAAATTAAGATACTTTCATCTACATGGGCTGTGTAGCCACAGGGGTCCTTGATGTAAGAATAGGAAGCCATCAAGTGGGTGGAGCCTCTGCAGTTGGGGAAGGCAGCATCTGACATCAGGGATCCTGCCAAATAACACTGCCCAGATTTTTCCAAAGTGTGGCCCCCTCCCCCATCTCTACCACTGAAAGGCAAGTTACTGAGAACAGTTGGCGGCAACTGATCAAGGCAACCGCCTTGAGCTGGGAGAAGTTTCCCTTTTTAGTAAGAATATTTGCATTAAAGAGGAGAGGAGGAGACTGGCTAATGGTAGGCTGGTGATTAAATATTCTGTTTATTATCTTTTTTTTTTTCCTGAGCAGATCAGCACATCCCCATTCCTTGTCTACACATGCTGCATACATAATCATTCTGGGCACTTAACAGAGAACATTTCATCTTCAAAGCAGTTTCTAAAGATTCCCTAATGCATTAAACATGTCCACCACTTCCCTCTCATTTAAAGAGGGAAGGTAGCTCTGCTTCAGATTTTGAGCTACAGGTCTCAGATCAACCTTTGCATGCAGAGAATTGATGGGGTTTTTTTTCCCCCTGTCTCTCTCTTTTAAGAAAAAGGTCTGGATGAAAAAAGAAAGTACTCCTTTGACTGCATCTTGAGCTTCAAAAGTTCCCAGGAGAATCCTGAAGTCATTGGAAGAATATGTTAATGTTAATATGCAAAAGCAAAGACTTGGGATAGAAAGCACTGTGTGGAAGGAAGCGTTTCCATCCATATTCAAAAAAAAAGGGCTCATGCAATTGTCATCTACATCCACACAAAATACTTACCAAGGTAATGAAAAGCAGCCATAACAGTACAGCTTAGCTAGTTTTGACCTGGAGGGTTATTTGTTTATTTTTTGTGGCTTAATATATTCTGTAAATTCAAGCCACTTGATTAATTAAATTTATTAATTTATGTTGGATCATCACACAAGTCGAGGCAATGACTTAATTCAGAAACAGCTTAAATATTGGTGCTCAGGTTAAGATCAAATGAGCATTCTTTCCCTCTAGGCATGTTCTGGGAAGGAAAATCATTGTACCAGTGATGTAGATGACATATTGTACATTATTTGTCCTGTGGTGCAAATTATATAATTCATCTTATCTGCATTATATTGTGCCTTCTCCCATTAATTCACCTGAGACTAACTGTTTTACTTCATTGGGATGGGAGAAGTTTTGAAGGCCCCAAAGACCAGATCTTTTTTGCTGTCTGCCCACTATATTCATGTCCCCAGTCCTTCATTCCCACCGGACTTCTCCTGAGTCATCTGGGCAGGATCAACTAAGGCAGCTTAAACTGCTCAAGTGTGGCTCTAGTAGGTGGGCACAGTCTCCTCCCAATTAATGGAACAAGCTTTAACGTGGCTTTGGGATGCCAGCAATAGATAATCTGCCTCAGTTTTTTAACAAACCTGCAGCCACCATTAGTCTGATTCGGGTAGACTGAATGTGCCTTGCAGGAAGCAAGAGTTACACCAATGTGTAGTGGCATAATGTGGGATGAGAAACTGAAGGTTCCCTGGGTGTGAATTGTATTAAATGGAAGAGTATTATAATTTCTTTGGTACGGGACAACTGTCATTAGAGATTTTATAAGGGTAGGGACAACCTCCTAGGGAGAATATTATGACTGTAAACTGTTTTTTTTTTTTAATTATTTTGGTGCCTTTGAATCAGTGTTGGCTCCTAGAGATTGTCTGGACTAGTGTCTGCATTTTATTTTATTTTTGCAAGATTTCAGAGGCAGTTTGCCATTGCCTGTTTCACAGGGAGGAGAGTGAGTGGCAGGACCAAGATCATCCAGCTGGGCTTGATGCATAACCTAGGACTAGAACTCAGCACTCCTGGTTTTAGGCTAATGTCTACACTAGTGGTTAACACTACAAGAATGGTTAACACTACAAGAAACTGGCTCTCTGTGTAAACTTTTCCATGGCACATTCCCTTTACAACCTTAGCTTTTCATTTGTTCAGTAACTTAAAGTGGATTTTTCCCCCCAATTTCTGCAAATGTTAAGATGTGTGGACTTCAACTGCCCAAATTTCTCAACCAGCCTTGTCGACTGGGGAAATCCGGAAGTTGGAAGTCCACACATCTTTTTTAGTTACCTCTTGAAAAACAAAAGCACCTTTGAGACCACCATGACCGGGATGACTGTGAATCTCCACAGACTTTCACACATCCTAAAATTGCTGCAGTTGAGAAACACCAGTTTAGACTCTAGCATATTTTCTGCAACCTACTGCTATAGCAAGAAAAACCTACTGCTATAGCAAGAAAAACCAAACTCAGCGGAACTATCTTGGCCCCCTTGACCAGGGGGGAGGAAAAAAATGTGAAGGGGGAGGATTTTCCCGAAACCGGACTGGGAAACATCACCTGACAACTTTAGCGCCCAAGGCCGCGCGGAGAAAGGCTTGAGCGTGGCCGCGAGGGAAGCCAGGGGAGGGCGGCCTTCTCTGCGCCAAGAAAACCAGCGTTGCACCGCCCCTCAGGCGCCTCCGCCCGTTTAGTCTCCGCAGGTAAAAGTCCTGCCGAGCGGAACCCTCAGGAAGCTCGTCAGCACGCCGCCCCTCCGGCTCTCGAAAGAATAGCCCATCTCTTCGCCCCTCACGGCGAGTTCCGCGGTCTCTTCATCAGAGCGAGTCCCCAATCGCCGCCTCAAATCCACTTGGGAGCCGGTGCAGGGCAAAGGGACGCTCCCCGGCTGCGGGCATCTATCGCGCCCTTACGCGCCTCTCTGTGGCTCCCCGGCAACAGTTGGGCGAGTACAACACCGCGCTGCGGAGAGAGGCGGAGAGGTAGGGGGGCTTCGGAGCATCGGCCGAGCCCATCAAAGCGCACTGGAGCGTGGCGCCTCGCCTGGAAGCCGCGCGGCTGCGAGGGCGGCGCGCTCCAACTTCCCTCGCCCAACCGGCCGGCTCGCCGCCCTTCCCTTCGCTCTGCCCCGCCCTGTGCTGGGTGTGTCCCGCCAGCGCCGGGTCCGCCTCTCGGGGGTTTAGGCGGGCTGCAACAGTGGCGCCCGCGAGCAAAGCGCCGGCCTCGGCAGAGAGGTGCGTGGGGAGCTGCCGCCGCTGCCGCTGGGCTACCGCTCGCGCGCCATGCGGCGCAGGAGGCGCAGCTAGCGGCAGCGATCCGGAGCGAGGAGCGCAGTGAGCATGGCCGCGCCTGTTCTCCGCGCCGGGCTGCTGCTTCTTCTGCTGCGGGCGATCGCGGCGCTGCTCTGCCAGCTGGTGGTGGCCGGCTCGACGCTGGAACTGCTGGGCGGCGGCGGCGTTTACGAGGCGGAGCGTGGCCAGGGCGGGCGGTGCCAGGCCATCGAGATCCCCATGTGCCAGGGCATCGGCTACAACCTGACCCGCATGCCCAACCTGCTGGGCCACGAGCACCAGCGCGAGGCCGCGCTCAAGCTGGAAGAGTTTGCCCCGCTGGTGGCCTATGGCTGCCACGGACACCTGCGCTTCTTCCTCTGCTCGCTTTATGCGCCCATGTGCACCGACCAGGTATCCAGCAGCATCCCGGCCTGCCGGCCAATGTGCGAACAGGCACGTCAGCGCTGCGCACCCATCATGGAGCACTTCCACTTTGGCTGGCCTGACGCCCTGGACTGCTCTCGCTTGCCTACCAAGAATGACCCGCACGCCTTGTGCATGGAGGCACCCGAAAACGCCACCACAGCTGAGCCTCACCGGGGTCAGGGCATGCTCCCCGTGGCACCACGCCCTGCCCGACCTTCTGGGGATGGCCCCAGTGAGAGCCGACCAGGCAGCACTGCTTCATGTGAGAACTCTGACAAGTTCCAGTATGTGGCCAAGAGCCTGTCGTGTGCACCTCGCTGCTCCCCTGGAGTTGATGTCTTCTGGTCTCGGCGAGACAAGGACTTTGCTTTCATCTGGATGGCCGTCTGGGCCACGCTCTGCTTCGTCTCCACTGCCTTCACCGTCCTTACCTTCCTCCTGGAGCCCCACCGCTTCCAATACCCTGAGCGGCCCATCATCTTCCTCTCCATGTGCTACAACGTCTATTCAGTGGCCTTCATCATCCGCTCGGTGGCTGGTGCTGAGAACATCGCCTGTGACCGGGAGAACGGGGAGCTGTACGTCATCCAAGAGGGGCTGGAAAGTACCGGCTGCACAATTGTGTTCCTCATCCTGTACTACTTCGGCATGGCCAGCTCCCTCTGGTGGGTCATCTTGACTCTGACCTGGTTCCTGGCAGCTGGCAAGAAGTGGGGCCACGAAGCCATTGAGGCCCACAGCAGCTACTTCCACATGGCAGCCTGGGGGATCCCCGCTATGAAGACCATTGTTATCCTCACTATGCGGAAGGTGGCAGGGGATGAGCTCACTGGGCTCTGCTATGTAGGGAGCATGGACGTCAGTGCCCTGACCGGGTTCATCCTCATCCCACTCTCCTGCTACTTGGTCATTGGCACCTCCTTCATCCTGACGGGCTTTGTGGCTCTCTTCCACATCCGCAAAATCATGAAGACGGGCGGCACGAACACTGAGAAACTGGAGAAGCTCATGGTGAAGATCGGGGTTTTTTCCATCCTCTACACCGTCCCAGCCACGTGTGTCATTGTCTGCTATTTCTATGAACGTCTGAATGTGGATTACTGGAACCTGCAGGCCTTGGAGCACAGCTGCTCCCCTTTTCCAGGCCATCGGAGTGTAGACTGTTCCTTGGATGCCTCAGTGCCCACGATGGCCGTCTTCATGCTGAAGATTTTCATGTCCTTGGTGGTGGGCATCACCAGCGGGGTTTGGGTATGGAGCTCGAAGACTCTGCAGACCTGGCAGAGCCTGTGCAACAGGAAACTGGGAATGAGGACTAGGGGGAAACCATGTAGCGGGGTGACCTGCACCGGAGCGCACTGCCATTACAAAGCCCCTGCTGTTACGCTGCACATGACCAAGACAGATCCTTACCTGGACAACCCAACCCACGTCTGAAGTTGGGCCAGCCCTAGAGAGGCACCTCTGAAGAGCAGAAGTATCAGGGAACACCACACGCTGTCATGGATCTGCCTAATGCCTAGCAGGTTTCAGCAGACAGCATGGAGCTCACGGGTGGGTTGGGTGGGGGCTGGAAGAGGAAGATAAATGTGGCTGGAGAGAGACCTCAGCAGGTTTTGAGGGCATCTTTGCAGTACTTGCTTGGGATCTCTCTCTTGCTGATTCTTTTCTCTGCCTCGTTCTCAAGAAATGTTCTTTCCATCCTAGTGTTACGGTTTAAGTGTCTCTGTTTGCCAAAGTCCAGCAACTATTTTAACAATTTATTTTGAGAGAGGATTTGTCTAAAGTTATTTAATTCTGTAATTTATTTTAGTTTCTTTTCTTTTTTTAAAGTAAATTCATTAGCTGAAAGTAATAGAAGAGGAAAGAGAAAAGAGACGCAATAAACTGGCTGTGTTATTTCAATTGAGGCTGGTGCTGTTTGCAGAAATTCAAGAGGCTTTGGAAACAGCTGTTGCAAAAGAAGGGGAGGGGAAAACATTCAGGCACAGCCGTTCTCTCGTCTGAAAGTCTATGCAGGAGGGAGGGGGAGAGAAGGAAGGAAGGGGATGAGCGCCCCCCTTTCCCCGATATCCTGCAGGATGAGCTGGGCTACAAGACTACTTACTAGAGCCAAAACGCAACTGGTCCTTTGGCCTTCTGAAAGCATCCTGCTGGGAGGCGGGGGGGGGGAGAGTGGTTTCAAGCAGATGAAGCAAAGAGGCAGGAGGCTCGCAACATATTTTTAGTCCAGCTGGAGAGTGACAAAGCAGAGCTGGCCCTGCCAAGGCTATACAAGGCATCGTGCAACCAGCCCTCTCTTCACACATCTCACTCGCTGCCAATATGCTGACCTTCAACTCATTCTACGGTTGAAATCCAGGCAGGCAGCTGCTTGGGGCTTGTGAGCCTCTTGTGCGGTGACAATCCACTTTCCTTGGGCTAAGGGTTTAACCAATCAAGCTTCTCTGTTGTCTGCTGGAGACCCGGGGGACACAAGCCTTGAGTTTTTCCTGGGCCTTGAAGGCTGGGAATTATTATTCATGGATTAGGAAGGCAGGGAAAAGCCATCAATCCAAACGGCCGTAATCTCTCCCAGCTCTACCTGAAAATGCTTCCCACCCGTGCAAAGCTGTGGGTGCTCTTACTAAGTTCTTCATCTTTTGGGACGGGTAGAACCAATTAGGGCAAGAACCCAAAGGTAACCGAAAGCTGTGGGGTTAGGGTTAGGTAGAATATCTCAGGGTGCTGGGTTGTAGCTACCATAGCAAAGCTACTCCTCAGAATGACTCTAGGCCAGAGGTCTCCAACCTTGGCAACTTTAAAGGCTTGTGGATTTTAACTCCCAGGAATTCTGGGAGTTGAAGTCCACAAGCCTTAAAGTTAGCTTTGCTGGCTGAGGAATTCTGGGAGTTGAAGTCCACAAGCCTTAAAGTTAGCTTTGCTGGCTGAGGAATTCTGGGAGTTGAAGTCCACAAGCCTTAAAGTTAGCTTTGCTGGCTGAGGAATTCTGGGAGTTGAAGTCCACAAGCCTTAAAGTTGCCAAGGTTGGAGACCCCTGCTCTAGGCCATCTCTGGGATCAGTGGGGGTCATGCTTGTGAATCTCCTTTGCCGAGTGGTATGTTTAGAATGACGGGGCTGCTCTTGAGTTGGCTGAGGGACCCTGGTAGAAAAAGAAGCAGGGAGCTCGCCTGAGCCAACCTAGGTTGCCTGAGGTCGCTCCTTCAGGCACTCCCAGCAGCCATGCCACCCAGAAGCCAGATTAAATCACACAGCCATGCTGGGGAATGAGGACACCATTCTAGCCCCTCCCTTTCCCATTCACCCTCTAATCTAGGCCCAAGAGTAAAGAATAAAGCCTGTGATGGAAGAAGCTGGATATGCTTAGCCTTGGGAATAGAAGATAAGCTAGCAGAGGTAGTCCTCGACTTAACAACAGTTCACTGTAATGTGCTGTGCTGGCGCAGTGGTTAGAATGCAGTACTGCAAGCTACTTCTGCTGATTGCCGGCTGCAGTTCGATAGTTCGATTCTCACTGGCTCGAGATTGACTCAGCCTTCCATCCTTCTGAGGTGGGTAAAATCAGGACCCAGATTGTTGGGGGAAATATGCTGACTCTGTAAACCGCTTAGAGAGGGCTGTAAAACATCATGAAGCGGTATATAAGTCTAACTGCTGTTGTTATTTTGTGACCGTTCAAAGTTACAAGGGCACTGAAAAAAAAAAGATTTATGACTGTTTTTCACAAAACTGTTGTAGCATCCCCATGATCGCATGATCACAATTCAGACACTTGGCAACTGATTCCTACTTATGAAGGTTGTGGTGTCCCAAGGTCATGCGATCATCTTTTGCAATTGTTTGACAAGCCAGATCAAAGGGGAAGCCAGATTAACAACAACTGTGTTGCTATCGTAACAATTTTCCGTGACTCACTTAACAACAGTGGCAAGAAAGGTCACAGATTAGGGCAAAATCCACTTCACAACTGTCTTGCTTAGCAACAGAAATGTTGGACTCAAAATGTGGTCGTAAGCCGAGGACTATGTATTTTTCCAACGCCTGAAAGCAAGGGGGTAGGTCATGAAATATTAGTTGCCAGGTGCAGAAAGGTCATTTTTGATTGACTATTATTTTTAAATAACCTCTTTGTGGCACAGCGGTAGTTTAGTTTATTTTATTGTCATTGCACTTCGTAGAACAAAATTAAATACCATCTTCAGTGTACATTATGACTATGAAAATAAACACAAGCACACATCCTTCACACTCCACACATTGAATTGAAAAACCCCCGATACCACACCAACACTGCACTACACACAATAGAGCTACTGCCCTGGGATAGCAGCTGTTTTTCAGCCTATTTAAACCTTGTTTTTATTATCCTATACTCTCTGCCAGATGGTAATAGTTCAAAAATAGGTGCCCAGATGAGATGGATCTTTGAGAACGTTTTGAACTTTCTTAAGGCAGCGGGAGCTCTTCCAAAGAGGGGAGAGAGCAACCCATGATCTTCTGGGCAATGACATTAACTCTCTGGAGTGCTTCCTATCTGCCATTATGCAATTGGCAAGCCATACAGAGGTGCAGTAAGTTAAGATACTCTCCATGGTGCAGCGGTAGGAAGGTCACCAGCAGATTCCCCTTCGCTGGATTTATCTATGCACATTGATCAAAATGCTTCCATTTGGATTCCTGCAGGGAGCAGGTGTTGGTCTTGAGAGGGTCCCTTCTTCTCTGAGTTGACAATGTCTTTCCCCGCTCTGCTTGCCAGGAAAGAACGTCCCACCGCAGGCCACAGCTGCCTGTACCATTTCACACACACACACACACACACACACACACA
The DNA here is from genome assembly GCA_023653725.1 of Bungarus multicinctus. Taxonomy (NCBI): domain Eukaryota; kingdom Metazoa; phylum Chordata; class Lepidosauria; order Squamata; family Elapidae; genus Bungarus; species Bungarus multicinctus. The sequence continues at coordinate 23,692,494 of CM042836.1, read as the reverse complement.
CCACACATACACACCACCCCCAGCAGGACCGATAAATAGCACACACACCCTTCCCCAGAGAGCAGTTGGCCACCTGCCAAGATGGAGCCAGTTGCTGACGGGGGGGGGAGGGAGCGGGGGGCACTGTTTGCCAGCCATGCGGGACGAGGCAGACTGGAAGCAGGCCTCTGGCGGGCAGCTGCTGATTTTGGCACGCCTGCCTCCCCCTCCGGGCCTGCCAGGAGCCAGCCTTCCTGGAATGAATAATCCTTTCCAGGCTCCTCCACCCCCCCCCCTTCCAGGTGATTTGAACTAGTGCCTCACGCACTGACGGCCAGAGCCTCGACCGGCGTGAGGAGGGTTCAGTGGGAGGCAAGCCACGTTTGGCATCTGGAGACGTGGGATCCTTCAACCACCAACTCCGTGGGGCTTTTGATGCTCCTCACCCCTCATTTTGTGGGGAAAAGACTTCAGTGGCATTTCCCCCTGTGGGTGACAGAGGGATAAGCAATGAAATAACGCCAAGCTCTGATTCCACGTCTTTTTGTCAAAATATTTTTATTTATTTATTTATAGTTATGTAAGCATAGAGCCCGCCCTTTATATGGTCCCTTGGAAAAGATTGCAACCTTTAACTAGAAGAGAGAGAAGAGATTGGAGAACTTATTCAGTGCCCCTATTCAGGGGCACTGAAAGGCAGATTTCAGTCCAGGGATGCCAATGTCTGATAAAAGTCTAGAATTTCCAAAAGAAATCCATCATTCCGGAGCCTCCAGCTCAAACGACGATGGTTTGGCTGCGTTCACACAAAAAAGAGTAGATAAAGATTCTAGAGACTGCACTTGCACAATGCAGTTCACTTTACTTAAGTTCTTCGTGGTTTCTTTGTCCTTTTTGCACAAAAGGATTGAGGGTAATCTATAAATTAAATGCTTATTTATACCACACTTTATAGAAGCAGGGGTGAGCAACAGGGCACTAATGAGTTCCAGTGTACTTTCAGACACTTCTGTTGGCATCTGCCACCTCCCTACACCAAGGAGAGAACCAACTTAGAACTAAGAAAACTCTGAAGTGAGAAATTCTGAATGGTGAGAATAAACGAGAGGAATGGCTTGCCTTCAGAAGTTGTGGGTGCTCCATCACTGGAGGTTTTTAAAAAGAGACTGGACAACGATTTGCTGACTGGGGAATACTAGGAGTTGAAGTCCGCCAGGCTTAAAGTGGCCAAGGTTGGAGACCCCAGCTCTATAGGAGTCATCATGAGCTCAGGTGTGGGCTTTCAAGAGACTCCTTTAACTGATCAAAAGTGAGATGCTGAGAAACATCTCCATTCTGATGAGGCTAGAATTACTTTGATCACAGTTAGAAAGCCCCCTTCCCTCACCACAGCCACCAGAGGCAGCTCATAATAGTTCTTTGGCAGGGAAATGCCTCTGCACAACCTCCGAATCCCTTGGTTTCATCCCCATTGCATTTTCCAAACTCTCTCATGGCTGTGGCTTGCTGAACTCAGAAAAGATGGGAGATCAAGATTGCCTAGTTCACAATGTTTCTCGATCAAGAGGTGTGGACTGGCTGGGGAATTCTGGGAGTTGAAGTCCACATATCTTAAAAGTGGCCAAGACTGAGAAGCACTGACCTGAAGAGATGGGAGCCTGGATTCTCAAATACTCCTAAACTTTATCAGAGAGCCATTAACGCCCCAATGGATACTGAATCCAGCATCTTCAGTTAATCCTCTGCTCATATCACCCTTTTCACTTCAAGGTCTAAGTCCACATTGTACTTTTGCACACCTTGCTCTAGCCACCAGTCTTCCCAGCTTCTTTCATCTGTCACTCTGTTTTTTAATGTTTTTGTGGTGTTTTCAGAAAAGGAGAGGGTGGGCTTGCTGTAACATCTGCCTCTTGCTCTCCCCCCCGGGGAACCGACATGCTCAAGCCTGCTCTGGCAGAAAGGTTTCTTCCTGTACAAGTAATCGAGCCCACCAGTATTGCTCTCACACTCAGGGAGGGCCTCACTTTGAAGGTGTGGCAAAGAAGTGACAACTACTCAGTGACTGAGTTTAGACAAGTTGAAAAACCTGGGCAGTGAATTAACCATGTTCTGGATTCACACAATACACTGAATTCTACTCTAATTAAGTTTATAGATAGCCTGAGTTTATATACCACACTAATGTTGAGATTCTAGAAAGAGTGCAGAGAAGAGCAACAAAGATGATTAGGGAAGTGGAGGCTAAAACATATCAAGAACGGTTGCTGGAATTGGGCACGTCTAGTTTAATGAAAAGAAGGACTCAGGGAGACATGATAGCAGGGTTCCAATATCTCAGGGGCTGCCACAAAAAAGGAGTCAAGCTATTCTGCAAAGCACCTGAGGGCAGGACAAGAAGGAATGCATGGAACCTAATCACAGAGAGAAGCAACCTAGAACTAAGGAGAAATTTCCTGATAGAACAATTCCAGTCAGTGGAACAAGTTGTAAATTCTCCAACATTGGAAATTTTTAAGACGAGATTGGATAACCATTTGTCTGAAATGCTGAAATGTCTGGAATACTCTCCCTGACTCTGTGGTTTCTTCCCCAAACCCCAAAAACTTTAACCTTAGACTGTCTACTGTTAACCTCACCCCTTTCCTAAGAGATCTGTAGGGGGCGTGCATAAGCGCATCAACGTGCCTACTGTCCCTGTCCTATTGTTTTTTTAATATATTTTTTTATTTTTCTTATATGTATCCATGTATTCATAACTATGTTTTTACTTATACCTATTATCTTGTAAGCAGTTGACAAAAATAAATAAATAAATAAAATAAAAATAAATAAATATAGGGCCATGATGGCGAACCTATGTCACGCGTGCCAGAAGTGGCATGCAGAGCCATCTCTCTAGGCACGCCAGCCATCGCCTGTTGCTCTTCCAGGTACCGGCGCATGCATGTGCGCCAGCCAGCTTGTCTTCGCATGCACGGGAGTGCCAGAAACTGGAAGAGCAGCTCCCCAGAGCGCATGCACATGCCGGCTAGCTGGTCTTCGCACGTTCATGTGTGTTAGAAACCAGAAGACCAGGGGGAAGCTAAGCTTCCTGTTTCTTGCAGCTCTGCACATGCGCATCGGGGAGCTGCTCTTCTGGTTTCTGGTGCGCGTGCATGCCTGCACATTCCCATTTCAGCACCCAGTGCTGAAAAGCTTGGCCACCACTGCTGTAGAGTTTCTTGCCTGAGCAGGAGGTTGGGCTACAAGACCTCCAAGGTCCCTTCCAACTCAATTATTCTGTTATTCTATAATCCACAAATACCCCAAAAGACAAAAAAAATTTTTATCAAGATCAATACTAAGAATTTAGCACATTTTAGCAGCTCTTGCTTTTTTTTTTTAATTGAACTGCTTGAGCTTGTTATGAGATGACAGCAAGGGTGTCCACAGGGCAAACTCAAAAAAGTAAAGACAGTGGCCAACTTCACCCAATTTTTACATGCTGTGCTGGGTGGATCATTGATCGCACTCTAATGGCTGCCATCCTGACCTTTTTGTTTTTTGTTTTTAACCAAAACCTGTGGTCAGACCTGGGAGGCAAGTAGAGGCAGCCTTTTGGAGCTGAGAGAGGGAGGTGATGTGGAAGAGGGTGGCCCAAAGACATGTTGTTGGGTTTGTACCCATTCTGGTCTTCTCTCGCAGTTGCCCCCCTCACGGTTGGAGGGGATTCCAGGGGAAAAGCATTCTTGAAAGCTGAAAACCTTATAAACTCAGCACCATCCATATCTTGCTTGCAGCCCTGGCTTGTATTTGGTTCAGCAAAAGATTTCTTATAATCACACTCTGCATTAAATTGGGCTTCCTTTCGTATCAAGGAAAATCCATTATCTGCAGTGAAGAAATTTTGCTCAAAGGTCTTTAGCCCAGGACAACTTTCCTTGATTTAATAAAGGTTTCCACCCAGAGGCACAAGGCAGGCAGCTCAGCCCACTCCAGTTTGTCTGAGAGGTCATCCTGAACCCACTTTGAAGCTTCTGTCAGTCAAGCTCTAAAAGGAACCATTTTTTTAAAAAAATATTTATTTGCTGTTAAAGGTCAGATTTTTTTTTAGGCTGTACTTTAAACTGATGCCAAATTCAGCACTTGTGTAGGTTTCGGTCGGTGTGTTTGGCACTGCTGCTGATTATAATTAACTCCTTAGTGGTTTGGATCTCACACATCTAAGGAAAGGAAGCAACATCAAATGCAAAAGAATAGGACACAGCTGTTGTCAGGGCACGGTCAAAAAAGCCCAGCCTTGACAGTGCAATCAAAGCTCTGGTGCTAACAAAGCTTGTGTTTTTTTTTAATGTGTGTTGCAATGGACATTAAAAATGGGCTGAACTGAAGTTCAATTGCACAGTTGTAGCCATCATTTTAACTTTTTGGATCATGTCCTGTAGACATCCCTGAATAAGAAATATCTGGCTCAATTGCTGCAGATTAAAAAGGATCTTAGAATTATAGTTGATCACAGATGGGCCAGCAGTGTGAACTGATTGTGAAAAAAGACTCCATGGTTTGGGACCAGGTTATCTCTCCCCAGTTACATCTACCTGGTCCGACAGAGTGAGAAGGCAGGTTATGTTGTGGGTCTTGGCTACTAGGATGTACATCTAGTGGGACCAAGGGAAATGGTCCTTCGTGGCTCCTTCTCTGTAGAACATCATTCCCCTGGAGATAAGATTGATTCCCATCTTGATACTTTTCCAGAACTATTCCCCAGTTTATCAAAGCCTGAATTGGTCCAGATGCAATACAAGCCTTTCCTGGTGAATAAAACAAAGCAAACACAGAGCTCAGTCAAAAACTGGCATCAAAGCTGGCGTTCTGTTAACTATGTTCTTCTGTGCCACCCTTCAAACCAAAGACAATTTCACGGAGTCCAGGAAAGCCATCAAACATAATCAAAAGGCCCCAAGAACAAAGCCCCCTCCCTGATTTCATTCCCCCCTTACCTCCCCAAATATGCAGTATATAAAGCTCCCTGGAAGTGCTACTACAAGTTGGGGGAAATGTGCAATTACACAATGAGGCAGCACAGCTATCATTCATCTTTCCAAAGAAGGCCCTGCTTGACCTCCAGCCCACTGTTGTTCTAACTGCTTACATATGAAACTGACCCTGTTCCCTAAGAAAATCTGCCTGCCATCCCTGGGGCTATATCAGAGGGATTTCAAGTAGTAGCTAGCAGTCGAGGCCAAAGGGAGGAAGCTGCCCTTGGTTCTTCCAGTCTCTGCTGATAAACATACCAGGGCAGTGTTTCTCAGTCTCAGCAGCTTTAAAATGGGTGGATTTTAACACCAGAAATCACCAGCAATCCTGGGAGATGAAGTCCACTCATTTTAAAAGTTGCTGAAGTTGAGAAACATTGCACCAGAGCATAGGGGATGAAGTTTAAAGCAACAGTCGTCCCCTAGTGATCTGAGAGCCCAAACCAGGACTTGATTCAACTCAGAGGGAGGCATAGATTATCATGCAAAAAGGAAGCTCCAAACTGGAGTTGGGGAAGAATTATCTGTTTGCAAGGTAAACAGGTTTGGAATCAGTCTCAAAATGGTCAAATGGGGTAACCGTAACCTACTATATGACAGATCTGCATCTGGTGAGATAAAATGAGGCAATTGTTCTACTCTGTATTCTGTTAAGAGCAAAGTGCTGTAGTTTATAACAGGACATCACTGTGGCCAATTCACAAGCGCTGAAATGTGCACAACTGTGGCAACATGACTTGGCAAATAGACCAGAGGAGAACAAATGGATGGGTTCATACAAAGCGTCAAAGCAGTTAATTCAGGAAGCAAGCTCAGTCATTGGGTTCACATAATTCATTGAAGTATAAACATGTGGGTTTGCACAATGTGCTTAAGCCACAACCAGTAATACTAAGGTTGGCAAGAACCCAGCTTAGCAGGCTGTGCGAATGCAGCTGCTGGTCCCTCCGGATTAAGGGAGTTGCATGAATCCAGACTTTGCGGGAGAACAGATGCTGCTCCTGCCTAAAGGACTTGAAAGATCATGGAGAAAATGCAGGGAGAAGAAATGGACAAGACAAACACATACACACCACAAATAATTAGAAGGTATATGGTCATGAGCATAGGAATGTTGGAAGAAATATCCATCTGGTTCAGTTCTAAGTGGGGAGAAAAACACTGGAAACATAGAGGCTGATTGGAAGATAGTTTATTGATGGGCAGGACCACATGGGTTTGAGGTCCTGGGCAGATGACCACTTGGAGTGGAGAGTGTGAGCTATTTATACCCTCTCTTGGGTTTTGAACTTGAGCTTCCTGTTCCTGTGCAAGAATATGTATTCTATTGGATGCTATCAGATTCCCATGTAGCTATTCAGGGGTCATAGCTGAAGTTGTCTGAGATAAGTTTGGTTGAATCTTGCTGGGTGATGCAATGTCCTTAGGAAATTTTGAAATGCAGTAAGCCCTGCTGTTGTATGGGTAGAGGGCTAATCCTATTATGTCCTGAGGAGTCAGATCTTAATCCCATTACCCTGGAGCTGGAGATCTTAGACTGTCTACTATTGACCTCACCCCTTTCCTAAGAGGTCTGTAGGGGGCGTGCATAAGCGTACCAACGTGCCTACCGTCCCTGTCCTACTGTTTCTTTTATATTTTATTTTTCTTATATGTATCCATGTATTCATAACTATGTTATACTTATACCTATTATCTTGTAAGCAATTGACAAATAAAATAAATAAATAAATAAATAAATAAATAAATATTTTGTCTTGTAGATAGGCTAGCCCAGCCTTTCTTAATGTGCACCAAAATATCTGCTAAGGGCAGTGAGCTGGGTTTCTGGGTTTTCTGTTTCCTTTAAGATTTTTATTTCTCTTTTAGGGGAAATATTTCATCCTGCGTTTTTAATATTTCCTAAAACATTTCATTCTTCTAGGAGGGGTGGGTGCTAACTTTCTACAGGAAGTTATAATATTTGGAAAGTGAGATACCTATAATGTTACCATCCTGGATAATTATTAATGAGTAACAGAATAGTATCACCTGAATTCTGATTTTGTGTGGCAGGTCTGGGCCCTTCTCACAACTGCCCTAAATACAATCTTTGAAATCAGAACAGAGAGGAGGAGAATAGAATGGAATGGAATGGACTAGACTAGAATAGAATAGAATAGAATAGAATAGAATAGAATAGAATAGAATTCTTTAATGGCCAAGTGTGATTGGACACACAAGGAATTTGTCTTGGTACAAATGCTCTCAATGTACATAAAAGAAAAGATACATTCGTCAAGAGTCAAGAATCATAAGGTACAACACTTAATAAGAGTCATAGGGTACAATAAGCAATCAAATCATACTAGGAAAAAGTCAATGTAAATCGTAAGGATACAAGCGATAAAGTTACAGTCATATAGTCACAAGTGGGAGCGGATGGCCGATGAGGGATGAGAAGATTAACAGTAATAGTAGTGCAGACTTTGTAAATAGTTGAACAGTGTGGAGGGAATTATTTGTTTAACAGAGTGATGGCTTTCGGGAAAAAACTGTTCTTGTGTCTAGTTGTTCTGGTGTGCCGTGCTCTATAGGGTCATTTTGAGGGTAGGAGTTGAAACAGTTTATGTCCAGGATGTGAGGGGTCTGTAAATATTTTCACAGCCCTCTTTTTGACTCCTGCAGTATACAGGTCCTCGATGGAAGGTAGGTTGGTAACTGCTTTTCTGCAGTGATTATTTTGCAGAAATGAGCCCCCAAACAAGACACGTTTGGAAAGCTCTTCTCCTTTGCTTTTTGGCAAGTTGACATAGTCTCCAAGGCAAAGTAATTATAACCAGGAAGGTTATAATCATTGTGGTCAGTGCCTTAATTTTTCTAGGCAATGTCACCATTACGTGCAGAAATCTCTGAGCATGTCCTAATGCTGCCTCTATAAATCTTGACTGGTTTAGAGGATGACCTCAGAACAAAGCCTTTGAAGAAGGAGAAAAAAGAAAGAAAGGTGCCAAAACCAATGATTGGAAGAAGTAATAAATCTGCAAGCAAGGATTGCTTTGTGACAGTTCCCCGCCCCCCCCCCCCCCCCCCTCCTTTGTATCCAGGAACAAATCAGTAAGCATAACACAAACACACCAGGAACTTTGGCTGCAAAAATGGGTTCTGCAGATTTGGAAGATGGAATCTGGTTACTTTTGAGTGTTCACTCATTGAGTACTCATAGAATCATTCTGGGTTGAACAATGGAGTAACTTTTCTTCATCCAAAGTGGTAGCCACATAATTGTGCCTGCTTGGAAAAGCTATTAGTTTCCTCCTTTTCCTCTGGTATTTATTAATCTTCCAGGGCTTGCATATTCCAGTATAAAAAGGACTTTTGTTCATTGGTATAACATCACGATGAGATTCTTGGATTTCAGTCTTGTGGCATGATCTAGAATGAGTTTGAATTGGTGACTCCTGAGGAAGTGGGCAGATTCTCTGCACTCTTAAGTTTAGCCACCTATTTATTGGATCTGGCTCTCTGGTTATTAAAGCAGCCAGGGAGGTGCCCTATATAATTGGATCCATACTGAGGTATCATCCTCGCTCAGAGGGGATTTCAGTCATGAAGGAGGCAGTGGTGCGCCCCTTCCAAAAAAGGTTAGTCTTGGACCTAACATTTTTAGACAATTGCTACCCTTGTTAGGAAGATAGTCAGCCAGTTGTTGCAGAGAAATCCTGGGAAAAAATGAATTATCCAGATCCTGTTCAATTGAGACTCAATCCAGGACTGAGACAGCTTTGGTTGCACTGATTGATGACCTGTGGTGGCACCAGGATGGAGGTGGTATAGCCATCCTTTTGTTCCACAGTGGCCTTTGATAGCATTGGCCCACAGCATATTTCTGGAATACAGTGGGAGTTGAGGATAGGGAGCACTGTTATATCTGCCTTCCTTCCTTCCTTCCTTCCTTCCTTCCTTCCTTCCTTCCTTCCTTCCTTCCTTCCTTCCTTCCTTCCTTCCTTCCTTCCTTCCTTCCTCTCTCCCCTTCCCCTCCCTCCTTTCCTCTTCCTTTCTCCCTCCCTCCCTCCCTCTCTTCCCTTCCCCTTCCTTTCTCCCTCCCTCTCTTCCTTCCCAAACTGTTCCATTTATTTCTGACGGAAGGGAAGGAAAGTCATCCCCTAGTCCCTTCTTATGTGAGGTGCCACAGGGTTTGATCTTCTGGTCTAACATCTATATCAGGGCTATCAAACTCCTGGCCCATGGGCCGGATGCATCATGTGTTGGCCACACCCATGCCCAGTTTAATGAAGGGGGGGAAAGTCCCGATACATCACGTGATGCTTCCATGACATGAGTTTGACACCCCTAATCTATAAAATGCTATGGCTGAGGTCACCTACTAGAGATTGCCCAAGTAAGGCTGTTTAACTTAAGCTTGGAGGCTATGTAGGCCTAGGTGGGAAGAAGCAGATTCAATTTTACTAAAGACTCAATCTTACTGAAAGTTATTAGGGTCTCCTAACCCCAGGGAGTTATCTTCTATATTCTAGAATGGAGTAGCACCACCCCCCATTCAGGAATGATGTGCAATCTGGTGGACCTCTTGGACTCACAGTTCCTGTTCAGAGTACAGCTTCACTGGGTGTGCATTTGTACCTTATAGTATATATTACTTATAAAGACCCATATGGCATGAGGCCTGTTACTTGTAGCACTATTGATTCCTTCTTGCCCAGCTGGTATATGTTGGAAGTGTTGGCCTGCTCTAGGTTCCTTCAATTAAGCAGTGATGTTTAATAAAATATCCATCAGGATTCAGTCCCTTCCCTGCCCTCTGGAATGAGGTCCTCCTGAAATTCATGTGGCTGGCATTTTGTTGGCATTTCATAAAAGCCTTGAAGACTTGTTTGATTTTCTCGGCCTTGGCTTAAATTGGAGTCCCTTATTGGATATTTTTTGGGTGTATATTTCTGCATAATGACCAGAACCCATTTTGTTTTGATCCAAATTTCATTTTTATTGTAAGCCATTTAGAGTTGGAGGCAGGCAGGTGTGAATTGAATTAGATAAAATGTTATTTCAACTTTGAGATGTATACACATCTATGCAGTTTTCTTGGTACAATATAGGCATTTTGTTTCTTGATATTCAATTTCAGTCAACAACCCAGTGGCAGTTCCCTACACAAGTCCTACACCCTACCAATCTTGTTCTAGATCAGCCATAGTATATTAGTCCCCATTTCAGAGTTTACTGCAGTATTTATCAACCTTGGCAACATGAAGACTTCAATTCCCAGAATTCTCTTCAAGCTGCCAAGGTTTAGAAATGCTGGTGTACAGAAATGAACCTGGGAGGAAGTGATTCACTTTTGGTAATGTAGAAAGCTTGAATACTCATAGTTTGTGTCATAAGGAAAAAAGATTTAAGTAGAATTCCCATGTGCTTACAACAAGCAGTAGCTGGTGGACAATCTTTGCAAAATTATATCTATTGTATCAGAAAGAATTGGTAGCAACTGAATGATTTAATAAGAGATGAATTATAGGGAGATCTCACTTTATATTCAAGTGGCTGAAATATTATAACTATTGTCTAGTTATCCATTTCCTTCTACTGCAGAAAATGACCTGGTCAGAACTTCTAACTCCTGTATATTGTGCAAACACAGAAAAATGGTTAGTTCAATAACCAGTTTATATACTGTATGTTGCATAAGCACAACCAAGATGTAGAACTGTTGTCATCTCAGTGCCCACTTTAGGCAAATATGTTATCCTGCAATCAACAAAGCACTTTTGAGTGATAATACAGTTCCATGAATGTTAACTTTACATAGAAGACTTGATTTCAAAGTTTCTACTTTATAGCAAGTGAATAATATACTAAGATCCAGGTCTTTATATTGGCATCCTTGGCATATAAAGGTCAGGCATAAACATCATCCCTATTATAATTCTTTCATGACAAGACAAGCCCCACGGAAAGAGGCAGAAATACCCCTAGATTTCACTTGGCAGTTCATATAAGCAATAGAGGTGGATGTTGCTGGCTGGGGTGGAGTGAAGGAAAGGGGAGCAGCCATCTCTCTGCGCAGACCATACTATCTGTTGCCAGCATTTGCGATATATTTGTGCTGCAGAAATCACCAGCAAACCTCAAAAAGCATCTGAGATTAGAGCCTAATGCACTGAGACTAGGTCAGTCTTTCGAAGTATTAGTTTCCAAAGAGAGCTAAGAAAATTGGGTGAATATTTGAAACCCTCAGCTGGTCCATCCCATCAAGAAAAGGGTCGTCTCGATCAACTCTATAAAAACCACATAGCCACCTAGAGCCCTGGGATGGTCTCCGTTTTCTGAGGCAAAGTTTTAGAGAAATGTTTCCAAGACAACTTTGTATGCAAAAGGCTTTGTTTGAAAGCATCTGCTTTTGAATGTAAAATCTCCTATTTTCTAGTCTTCTATTTAAATTCTTGGAGAGCCCCTGCTAATAATACAAGGGTGCTTGTGCATTTGCCAAGGGCCCATCTAGTCCAGTTTTAATGCCACCCAGCAACAACCTGACACATACAAGAAACTCTCAAAAGCATTAAAGTCCTCTTCTCCCGCAGTTAGTGATTTAAGGGATGGTTCCCCTAATTCACAAGATTACGTATCAATATGATTAGCAGCCACCTACAGCCTCCCTCTCCTGTACCCCAAATTGCTGTGTTCCATTTTAAAATTATTTTGGGCAGTGACCATCATATTTTGATGGCCACAATGTTTTTTGAGTCTGCCACCCTGTATTTGATTATTTTCATGAATCATTTTTTTTAACATACTTTAGTTAGAAAATAACTGTCATTTCCATAAGTTTATATACCTCTAAAATTTCCCTGAATAGCCCCAATTCCCACAATATTTCCTTTAACATATGAGTTTGATTTCCTTTAAAAAAAATCCCCCCCAGCTCCACAATATCCAATTTAGGTAAAAGAGGACTGGAATTATATTCAATATTCGAGGCATTTCCATAGATGTATTAGAATCTTATATCAATAGCTTTATTTTTAATTCCTGTTATAATGACTTTCAAGCCTGGAATTTGACTTTTATATTCAAGCCACACATAGGGTGGGTATTTTCTTTCAACTATCGACCACAACTTGAAGGTTTCTTTCTGTCCAATTGCTGCCAGCCCAAAACTCACTTATATAAAAAAAATTGGATTTTTAAAGCCAGATATATAATTTTAATGTTTACACTAAACTGCATGGCCACTTTTGAAGCTACTTCATCCAGAAATCCTTCAGGCCTCAAACCAAGTATTTTGCTATATAGCTCAGCCCTCTGCAGTGTTTGCCATGTCCCCTCCTTCTTTGCTTTTATCTGGCCATTTTAGTAAAGCTTTGCAGACCTGATCTGATAAATGAACGTAAGATAGCCTTATTTATTTCTGCCATGTGTTTGCCTAGGCCTGCCTTTGCAGGGGAACAGCTAGTAATTTAAGCCAGCATTCAAAGACTATAATTCTGTTGCTCAGGATGTAGCAACCGGCATGCAGGAACAGACCAAATAGGCTCCAACAAAGGAACTGTATTCTGTGGCATGAAGGGTTCTCAGCCACCTATTCTAGGGCAGTGAATAGATCTGGCTGTAGAGATCAAAGCCATTCAACTCAAGGACAAAGACCAACACCTGCCAAAGGAAGCAAGAAGCCATTTCAGAGCATGCAGTCCTTCAGTTTACTGTATGCTTTGTCTGCATTTCTCTGTGATCCATCTTTGAATTCATACAACTCTTCATCCAAACTCTGGAGATTGCTTTCCACTTGTGGCACATTTAAAACAATCCTGCATTTATTTTCTGGGCCAAGTCAAGATCAGAAGGCAGAGGAATTCAGCTTGATAGTCTCTTGAGACCGAGAATCAGAAAATTAAACTTTTAACAGGAAAAACCACTACATTTCTAGGAACAATCTTAGTGGCTGCTTGAAAATAATTTGGCATCTGATAAAACTGCCCTGAAAATATTCTGAGTCACATTTCCTTTGTTTCTTCTTTCAAGAGCGGGGCATCAGAATTTCATTTTACTGTATGCCATTGTATATATAGGTAAATGAGAATAATGTTATTTTTACCATATTACATCTCTTACCTGGGGGTCAAAAATATAATGAACACCAGAAGACGGCTTATATGTACATACTGATGGCCCTGCATCTAAGTCAGGGAAAGAAATCACACAATAAAGATATCTAAGATATCAACCCAATACAATAAAAGGGGAATGTTAATATGAATGGGGGGGAAAATATTTACATAAGGCATCAAGTGGCAAGAACCCTTGGTTGTGCTGCCCTCTGCTGGACCAACTGGATGAAATATGGACTGATGGCTGGTCTGCTTCTGCAGAAACAAGGCCTCTAAATTCAGAGCCCCCAAAGCAAAAGCAGTCAGAGACTTAAAGAGTTATTAAATGTATCTAAACCTGTTTAAGTTGATTCAAAGGGTAGGTGCAGCCAAATGGAGGCTAAAAGAACCGGAAGGCTCAGCAAAATCCTGGTCAAAATAAATCTTGAAGAATACTTTTCCTTACCCAGTGTTCTAATTTTGTACCATTGAGTCAAAATGCAGTCAATTCTTCCCCAGGGTCAACGGTCTGCTTTATCCTCAGATATCCTCAGCCCAACACTGCATGCTAATAATGTGTTTGAAGCTGGTGCTTGTGGGATCAATGTATCTATTGCTTTATTTCTGGTGGTTCATCTGAGACAAGGAGATGCAGCATCCCAGCTGCCTCTTCTTAGAATGGGGATTTTGCTACACGGAGTGCTCTAATGTAGATACACAGAATGGCAGTTAAGGTTGTTCTTCTAGTGCAGCAAGTTCTATAGAGCTACTATGGCCCACTATAGGTTTAGGAGAACCTCCCTCATTTAACATATATGCTGGCAATGACATCCCAAAGTAGCTGCTGTCAATTTCAAGATACATGTCCAAATAACTAAAACGCATTAACCTGAATAGTGTTAGCTTCAGCTTTGCCAACCTTAAGAATTTTCCTATCCAGAAATGTGCAACAAGTAAAAAGTTCTAGAACAAGACCTTCAACTTTTAAGTCTTCAAGCTAGCGAGTGCATGAGAAGGATCTGAATCTTCAAGCAGGCAGAAAAACAAATTTCAGTTTTTGTATTTCCAATTTATTACAAGTACAGCCCTTAGCAGATCCCCCTCCCCCAAACGACTTTTCTTTTAAAAAAAAATTAGTCCAAAAAAGTCCCATTGTGTAGAAGTTGGGAAAATAACAAAATAATAGATGGAGAGGGGAGAGGAGGGGCAGATCACATTGTTCCATGTTGGTAGCAAAAAGGGGCCTTGGGAGACCTGATGATGCTCTTGTGGTAGGAATAATTCAAAAGCGTTAATCCAAAAGATAAGGATATAATGCCAGGCTATGATTATTAGGTATCACTTACTCCTCGCTCCAGCAAAGAGAAGATGGAGAGATAGGAGGATTCATTTCAAAGAATGAAAACTCCATCTTCTCACAGCCCCGCAGCTTCCAATACAAAGCTTAAAAAAAAAAAACCTGTATGTCTTGAAATGACAGAAAGCCGAACAGAAATCCTCAACTGAACAAAATCTTCATGAGGTAGCCCAGGCTTCCAAGGGACCCCCTTCCACAGATCCCTGTCTCTGGCTGGGCCATTAGCGTGCAAGTCAGACTCTCTTTCGGCCTGATCTGGAACCCAGCAATGGAAGGCGAAGATGAGACAGGTTAGAGACGATTATGACTATAAAAGGAGAAAAGAGCAAGTCTACAGAGGGTGCAATCCTGACGGATTTCCTGGGTCAGCTCCAACTACTTTCTCTAAGAAAAAAACAAGTGAGTTATAGAGGGGAGGAATATAAAGCGAACACATCCTCATATAAACTGTACAATGCACATCAAAGTCAAGGCGACTTTATCTTACATGGTGGTTTTTTTTTTTTTATACAAGATCACTGCTGGACAGGAGAATCTTTCCTTAACTAGAAAAAAGATTTATAAACTTAGAACCAGTGTCCTTTCCCCAAACTCTGGGTTTTATGACACTGTCTTTGTTCTTGCGCACCTGGCGCCAGGAAGTGCTGTGAGGAGGAAACAACTCTCTCTGCTGCCCACATCGAGAGGCTGGAGTATGATAAGCACCCCAAAAGCTGGCCTGCATAAAGATGCTGGTGAAAGGTGACTGCCTAAGAAAGGTAAGTGCTTGCTCGTTCTAAAAGGTGGCTTCCTCAGTGGGGAGATGGAGAGGGCTTGCAGGGTAGGAGGTTATAAATACACACATGGCACTGGCAGCTCATTTCTCCCACTTGCCCTTAGGACAAATTGAGAGGAGGAAGAGGCAGCTCTGGTTCAGAGAAAACCTGCACCATCCCCAGCTGGAAGTGGTTCCACCCACTCATCCCCACATCCCTCCCTCGTGTCTCCTTAATTTGCACAAACTACTGTGCACAGTTGAGGAATCAGAAATCCAACTTTTCTGTTGACAGCTGGTTGGTTAGTTGCTGACAGCAATTAGAACAAGCCCACGGGAAAGCTGGTGAGAGGAATGGGGTGGGGGAGGACAGTGTGAAGCCAAGCCGCTTCCACCTCTGAACTCCATCAGGGCAGTGGATCCTGCTGAGACCTGCTCCGAGAGTGTCCCATCCGGGGCCCTTCATTTCCTCCTCCTGCGCCCCCTCGTGTACTCCAGGGCCTCAGGATCGCTGTCCCCATCAGCTTCCCCGAATTCCTGACCAGGCTGGACCAAGGATCGCTTGCGTTTCCGGCGCATGTACGTGTGGCCAGGCAGATGTTTGTGTATCATGTCTATCAAACATTGTTCCGTCTTTTCCAGGCAGGTAAGGACATGGCTGCCGTTCTGGTTGTATTGCTCGGCATTGGCAAAGACCTGCTTCATATCAGAGAGGAAATCCTGCACAGACCGATAGCTGCCACAGGAGCACTTGCTCTGCATTGTCTGGAAGTCCATGGGGCTGCTGATCACTTCAAAATAATCTTCTGCCTCTTCTGTGGTTACTGGCTCCCTGACAAAATAATGCCAAATGTTAGTTAGGGCATCGTCTACGATAACCAAGGGCTAGGCTTCTGTTTTCAGTTCCTTCCTTGCTTTTGACACTGGCATATTATCCACACATCCCCATCATCTTGTGACACTGATAAGGTTTAACACACTATGAACTCAGAAAAAGCTATTATCATCCAGCCAAAATATAATCCCAAACTCTAGAGAGTTAAAGAACAGAAGGTAAACCATACTGTCTACCAAGTTATCTATGTTTGACATATGAAAAACATTTTCTTTATACTACTATATGTGGTGTTAATGTTACTTTCTTTAATTCATTATTCCCACTCAAATTGAATGGATGCAAAGAGGTCCTTCCTGTCTGCCAGCACCCACACAAGTGATTATTCTAAACCAAGTATCAAGTCAGGATCCTATAATTCAGAGCAGAGAGTTTTACATTGGCAATTTTAAGATATGCGGATGCTGGTTGGGGTATTTTAGGAATTAAAAGTGTACAAGCTGCCAAGTGTGAAAAACACAGGACTCACTTTCTTGAGTTCGAGGGAGGCCGTTAAGATTGATCTGTGTTTCTTTCAACTGTCCACTAGCACAAAATAGACAGAAGACACAGACCACAAAACGGGGGTGGGGTGGGGGGGTGAGGGTGGGGTTGCTCTCTGATGCTCTTTATCCCTGTTTGTGCATACAGGGGCAGGAGTGGGGATCTGCCATTTGTTCCTGAGGCCTCACCTGAAAGGCCAGCTAAACCGGTACTTGACAAGTTTATTTAGGATTTCCTCGCATTTTTGCAGTTCCAGGGCCTGCCTGCGAGACATCTTCTTTGTCTGAAGCACCTGTGTTACAAAGATAGTCAGAAAGGAAAAAAAGAACAGCACAGATCCAAACCATACAAAAATTGATCTTTTCAAGATATACATCAGAACCCCAATGAAACAAAATGTGTCTGGTTACAAGTACATATTACTGGCAATGTGCCCAGGAGCTCCTAGCTGGGGAGAGCAACCTGGCTATTGGGAAGCTTGGCAAAGCTTCCTATTAAAAAGAAAGGGGAGGGGGAGGGGGAGGGGACAGGACACAGTGGAGGAACCATTCTATAAGGTCTTTCAAGACTTGCTATCCTACCAGCAATAAGCATGAAACAAACCAGGCAGCTGCTGGAGCTTTGATGGAGCAGCCAAAGAATGCCTCCAACGTAGCTTCAGGTTTGAAGCCCTAATCAGAAAACTAGCAGGATACCTTTGAGGCAGCCCAGTCATTCGGGGCAGCAAGCTTCTTCAAAGGACTTTCAGGAAGTTAAGGAAAGGCACCAGAAAACAAGGCGCTGGTGGGTGGCAGCCACAGCTCACTTGTAGCCCACAGCATGCAGTGCAACAGGGAAGCAATCTGAAGAACTGGGATAGTAATGTTCCTGACACCAGATACCAGTACAGGAAGGACAGGCACAGGAGGCCTTCTTTTAAGTGACACAATTGATGGGACAAAAATTACCTCCTTGGCCTCATTGCAGGGGAAATATGTGCAAGGGAGAAGAAGCAAGAGACAGGGTTTATGCTAAACTGTACCTTGGCAAGAACTTATAAATCTGCTTTTCTAGATTTCAAATACAAAAGGAAGCAAACATGACCCATACTAGATACCACAAACCACTCTATACACCAAAGTATCTCCTAAGTGGAAGCTGATAACTCCTCCATTTTTGTGGGGCTAAGTTCTAGTGCTTCAGTTTCAGCCATCCAAGACTTCAGGAGACAGGGATAGGGAAGAGAATAATTCTCAAATGAAGGCCCAAAGCTTTCTTCTTTTAAATGTCAAGTGAAATGTAAGATAGCTGAATTAATTTTTGGCAGGCAGGCTGCACAGGCAACAAATGTCCTTAAGAGTTGCTTTGGAAGTGATGTGGTGTTTTGCATTGCCAGCATACCAATGAGCTTCCATGCCTCATCACTTCCTAGAGACTCACAGCTATTTAAAAGCTTTTAAACACTAATCAAATAAGTAGGAGAGAGAAGTAGGTAGTCTTGAGAGAGAGAGAGACAGAAAAGAACACATACACATCAGGTAGATGCTTAACATTGCACATGGGGAAGAGCTTCTTTGGTAAAGGAAGGCAGGGTGGATACCGAGACACCTGTTTCGCTTTTAATTACTAAAAATGTTATCTAGAGATCCATAGCTCTTACCAGCTCATCAATGTCAGTTTCAGTGACAGGTGCAGTCTGCTGTCGAGACGCTCGAGTGACATGGAGCGTTCGCTTCTTGCCTTGGTGCCTGCCCCGTTTTGGAGGATCTGCTGCTATGCCACCTTGCTTCCCCTTGGCTGCTTTCCTGGGTCTTACTGTAAATCAGAAAGGGTGTAATGATTTAATACTTGAGTAGTGGCAGAAAGATAATAAGATGCAATCAGTCATTTGTCCAGGAGGTATTTTCAGATATTCTTATTACCAGGAGTAAGTGTTGCTAATTAATAGGAAACAAATGACCAGTAAAAAAAAACCCAACCATTATAAAAGCTATTTGAACACTGGCATGTCATTTTTCTCTCTCATTCTCCCAAGATAGAAACACATGTGATCAATTTAAGTTTCTTCATTCCTGATCCAAAAACAGAATTGAGATCTCTATATCAAGGATTTTTTAAATACACAATTCAATTAAAATTATTACACTGTCTAAAGCAGGAGTATCAAACTCGATTTCATTGAGGACATCAGGGTTGTGTTTGACCTCGGAGGCTCAGGGGATGGGTGTGACCAAGGCGGGTGTGGTCAGGGATAGGCGTGACCATGACAGGTGGGACATGTGGTAGGGGCACCTGTGGTGACCAAGTGCTAATGCAGGACTTCCCTCAAACCCTCCCTCACTCTCATTATAATCTTCCTTCCTTCCTTTTCCTTCTCCTTTCTTCTCCCTTCCCCTCTTTCCTTATTTTTCCTTCCTTGTTCTCTTCCCATCTTCCCTTCTTTTCTTTTTTTTGCCTTTCCTCTTTCCCTTCCTCCTTTCCTGTCCCTTCTTGCATGCTCAAATGCAAAAGGGGAAACATTTCTCCTTTTGTTTTTGCTTTTAGTTTGTTTTGATAGTCCTCTGCCAGAGAAAACGGGTGTGGGAGCCCCTCCCGCCCAACTACATTTTCACTGGCAAAGGAACCACAGGCCGGTCCTTTGTTGTTTCCAGGCCAGCCCTTGAGGACTGGTTCTAAGCACCAGGTGGGCTGGAACTGGCCCTGGGGCCTTGAGTTGACACCCCTGGTCTAAAGCATTCAACTGTTGGGCTACCTCTCTACTTCCCTTCCCCTTTTCCATTTCTGCTCATCCTGACTGGACTCAAAAGGGTACACTGTTGGCAATGAAAAAGCAGCTCTCTAATTCAGCTGGCTCCTGTGATCAGACCTCAGTGCTAGAAGTCAAGAACAGGTTTGCATGATGCCCCAAAGACTCTTTGCTTTTATTTCTCTGCTGATAGTATGTTCACCAGAAAAGAGTGATTGGCTGAGCTAAGTATCATTCCAAGCATTCATAAGTGGCCCACACAGTGGGTTAAGGCAGCTGCTAAGCCCCCTCAGCAGCATGCACCAAGTATTGGATTTCTCCTGCCAGCTGACAAGGAGACAGTTTGAACAATAGAACTTCGTTGCAGCAAATACTCTTGCTGACTATTTTATGTCGAGCGGCGGATGCTGGGTTCCTCCCCCCCCCAGTAATGAAGGAGAATCAACCTTCACAGCAAGTTTTCAATCCACAGCAGAAAAAGACACTTAATAGGGTATGATTTTCATTCATCACTGTCCAATACAGCAGTTATTTCTGTTACGGACACCATCTGTTTTAAGGGTTGCTTCCCCTTATGTTGAGAGAGCAACATGTGCTAAATATCTGGCAGTCCAACATTCTCTCTGAGAATACTTTGGATCAACGCTGTACCAAGGATTAAACAGGACTCTGCCAAAATGAAAGATTTCTCCATCATGACCTTTCCCAATAAAATGCCTCATAAAGCTGTGGCTATGGTGCAGGCTTTATTTTTAGTGACAGTGGCACTCACCTGGGCCTGGCCAGGCCGGCAGGAAGGAGCCTAAACGAACTTCAAAAGCAGATATAAATACTTGGAATAGATGAGCATTCTTTCAAGATTGGAAAAGGCTCCACAAAAATCTAGACAGCAATTATAAACAGAAGCTCACATGCTGACAGCTCTGAATGGGAACCAGGTGCCACCAGAGCAGGAACCACTCCGAAAGCTGGATTCACACTGTCCCTCAGACATCCACAGAGTCTGTTTCTTTGGGTCTCTTTCTCCTGGGCTTCATTTTCAAACGAGGAAATGATTATGACCCACCTATGAAACTGTTACAGAAAACACTAAGGACTGAACCCCAGAGGACAAAGCTTCGGAGTGATCAGTATTAAGACTGAAGTGGTTTTCAAACCACCTCAAGATGAATACCTGGCGGTTGGGAACTGACACTTGAAATGTCAGTGAAAGGTTTTCAACATGTTGACCAGGTTTGCAACTGGTCAGTTAAATAGGATCATCAGAATCCAAGTGATGACTGTTTATTGGGGAACTAGATGGATACATATTATCAGAACAACCCTTAACTGTAAAAACAACAAGAGGATTTTATTTCTTCTGAAAGGGAACATCACAGGTACTTGGATATAGCAGACAGTTTTATTTTTGTGTGAGGCACAGCTCTGGCATACTTAGTAAGAGCTAAATTTTAATATGAAAAATGATATTCGTTTTGACTTTCGGAGTTCCGTGCCAATAAGGAATGACAAAGACCTAACCTGCTCCCCCTTCCTCCCCCCCTTCATCTAAGAAAAAATCTGGAATGATTCTGGATCCACATAATAAGTTGTTTTGATCAAGAACACTCTGCAACAATCCAATTAAGTTTTCAAAGTTTGGCAATAACAAAATACTGAACATGTGATCCCAGAAATGTGATCCTTGCTTTTTAAACTATTTTAGTTTTAGGTGCCACCATCCAAAAGTTAAGAAGGCTCTACAATTTAATGTCTGGAAAAAGTTGCAACAATTTGTTGTGGTAGACATACTGCAATTACATACTGCCTTAAAAGACAAAGTGCCCACTGTTCACTTCTCATTCTCCTCCCTGGAAGCAATACCTATTTTTAGTTACTTTTCAAGCAATGTGGAACTATCACAAATCAGAAAACTGACCAAAAAAGAGTCAGCAGCACCTTCCTAGCTCAGGACTCTAATAAGACCTTCATTGACTGCAGTTTAGAGAGTGAGAAGCAGGAAAGATCCTTTGTATTAAACTCACAGGATAGGAACGTGTCCAATCCCCCAGGTAAGAGCTCTTGCCCTTTAATTTCAGTATAACGTACATTTTAATCCAGCAACCTCATAGCCTTCTTCCTCTTCTTCCTCCCCATCATCATCATCTTCCTCAGATTCATCTTCATCAGTTTCACTCTCCTCTTCAACTGAGTCTTCAGCATAGTTTCTAAAGGAAAGATTTGATAGTCAAAATCCTGTTTTCCCCACACAGCCATTGCACAGGACTGTACCATAGTCTCTTGTCCCAGCAGACTTCATGTTTGCATTCCATGTTATATCTAGTGAACAGGCTGGCCTAAGCAGCAGCCAAAACAACAAATGCACTCAACTGACAGAATTTTTTTTTTGTGATGCCAGTTTATTTTAAAAACAAAAGCTGTAATGTCATGTCCAAAATAGCTAGGAATGGCATATAAATCCTGCTACACCCTGTTCAGTGAACCTAATGTAGAGTAAGAGGATAAGGGCAAATATGTTCAGACGAACTGCCTTTCTGTTAAAGGCACCAGCAAACCAAAGAAATCTTACCTGCCGCGAGAGCTCCGCCTGGCCATTGAGGGCTGGCAAGCAGGGCACTGCCACTCTCCTTCTGGGATGTCATAGAGGGCTGGTCTCAGGCAAAACAGGTGGAAAGCTTTGTTGCATTCATCACACAGGATGAGTTTGTCATCCTCACCTGAGGGAACAGGGCAAAAATAATTTGGTAATCCAAAGAACAAAGAAGGGAAATAAACAAGCATGTTGGAGAACAGCCTTTGATAGGATTGCCAACTACAGTAGATGGCTGTAGTTAAATTCTTTGGGAATTTGCCCATCTACTAAGAAAAAAAAAAGCTGAGAGTTAAAAGATATCCTGGGGAACCAAGTGATGGCAGATAGAAACTCATTAGTTTACTCACTATAGAAGTCATTTTGCATTGCACAATCACACAGAACAGGTTTTCAAAACTCCAAACAGAATGTTGGATCAAGTAATCGAAAAAGCTTCCTATCCCAAGGTATAACGTACGCTAAGCTCCTTGAGGGACAAAAACATAATGAGAACCAAAAAAAAAAAAGAACAGTGGGTACCTATATCTTTCTTTGGGAATGGGAATGGGAGGGAAATCGCTTTATGCATTCACAGGCTATCTCCTTTCAAGGTTTTTGACAATATTAGCAGTTGATTCAAAGTCTGGAATACCCACCTTTCTTGCGACACACTTTGCATCTGGCATTTTCTGCAGACATGTCCCACTTGATACAGGCATCCAACATACCAAGCAGCACATGCATACGTGAGAAGGTTTGTGCCTCACGGATTGCCACTTTCCATTTCTCCACAGCTGAAGCAACCTAGGAGTAGAACAAGGACCTTAGGCCCAAAGTCCCAGCAATTGGAAGGCATTTTGTGATCATTCCCTAGGATGCATAGCAGCTATCTTTTAGGCACTACTAAAAAAAATTTCTCCCCCACAGCCTCAGAGGCTCATAATTCTTGTTCAACTTGACATGGCCAGCTTGAAACCAGCTGCATTCTTGACTTTGAAATCTGAACTAAATTCTTGCCCATCAAAGAGAAACAAACAGTAGAACTTTAGCTGTTAACTCTAGGGACAGCTGGGGAGGCAAGGACTTGCTAGGCTGCCCCCTAGTGGAGACCTCAGACAGCAAACTGTATGGGACAACATATGTAACAGCACTATAACGGGGTAAAACATGATGAACAAGCAGCACCAGTGGCCACCAGTGCAAATAAAGAGGCTCAAACACAAGGATCTTCTGAATAACTATGCTCAGGTGCTAATGGCTTTGCAGTTCTATCACAAGCAAAGAACATGGAAACAAGCAAATTCAAATAAACTCCCAATTGATGGATTTGCAGTCCTCTCTACAGATACAAATCTATTACTACATTAAATAGAAAAGATAACATGGACAAATCTTAGGGCACCTGAATTAATATTCTCCTAGTAAAGGCAACTGAATGTCAGAAGAAATGGCTGAGCTCTGCTGTTAATAGCAGTTCAGAAGCCAAATAAAACCATCTATTTCTGCAGAATTGCACATTCCCCTCCCACTGAATCCAAGGAAATGCCGAGTAAACCGGACGCTAAGAAAACAAAATTACACACCATCTAGAATTCCCTCCTCATTGCTCATTGGGATAGACCTGGATCGAGAAGTAGCCAGGATTATAGTCTCCCCACCTCTACCCCCAGAATGTTCAGAATGCTTGCTTCTCAGACACATTAGCTTTCCAAAGACCTACTCCTAGAGATTTGGTGCTATCACACTGGGCCAAAGAAAACTTAAAGCTCTTGGCAGCTTTTGCTTCCCTGTACTGGAAAAAAGAATCAATGCATTCAGGATGACTTCCCTATAAAGGAAGAGTCAGTGGTATCCCCCTAGGATCTCAGTCTCAATCTCACCTTAGGCCATAGGTGAGAGAGGAACAAGGAAAGCAAGACTTGGGCGAACAGCCAAAAGGCAAACAAATTCAAAAGTAAGGTACGGAACCACTTAAAGGTCCAGTGCAAATTCACTAGCCCACAGAGAAGCAATTTATAATGCCCCGTAAGCTACCATGTGCATCAGACATTAAAGGAGAAAAAAACATTTGCAGCCAAAAAACTACAAATGAAAAGGGCAGTTAAGTTGGTAATATTTTGTTCCTCAGGCCTGGCTGCATTGATTCTTTCTAATCTATAGTATAGCCTCCATTCTCTTGACAGCAAAATAATGCATTTGGTCATATAAACATGTCACAACATTGGCCAAGTAGGGAAGAGGAGAAACAGATGACAACATACAAGCCAGACTACTAGCTATACAGTAGCAAACAACAGCCAAAAAGAAGCAACTGTTCTCAATGGAGACTTCTAGAAGAATAAAAATAAACAGGAGTCATTTTGAAAGGCAAAAAAAGTTTGTAAATTTGAAACAAAGATTGTACTTTTCATATGTTGAAAATGATGTCCATTTGTTAAGGAAGTCTCTCCATCAAAAATATAATGAAAATAAATTATCATCTCATGATAGATGGCACCCAGATCTACTCGGAAACACTGATCTTGGACAAGAATGACAGCCTTTCATAAATTATAGGCTTTGAGTCTTTTTGTAGCAGACTCAAAGGACCTGCTTTCCATCTGAATTTTTTTTAAAGTGGGAGGGGAAAAGATGCAGCCTCTCTTAAACCTCACTGTAAAAAGAAAGGCCCTGCCACCAATAACTCAAGCTCAAACAGCCTACATATGCAGCAACAACTTCATGCAATCTATTCAAGCTTCTGTTGCCTTTTCACTCCTGAGAAGTTTAGCTTATATCGACAATAATCAAGACCTTGGCTTCTTCTGCTACTCTCTTCTCTTCATCAACTTCCTCAGCCTTGGCAACAGCATCCTCCCCTTGATGTTTTCTCCTCTTCTGTTTGGGAGCCATGAAGCCTTGCAGAAACTTCTTAATGACACTGGCCTGCAGAGCAATCACACACTCCCCAAAATCTTTTAGGCTCTCCAATGAACAGACCTAATTAGAAAAACATTGTTATTATTTATTTGTAGCACGTGCAGGAATTTCCATTTCTTATCCATATACTTCTGCTTCCATTTATCAGATGAGAAAATGACCGCATAAGCAAATAGGGCTACAGTATTCTAGGCAAATCTCTAATAGCAAGACATGTTGAGTAAAAAACAGCATTTCAGAACTCCCAAATGGCACCCAGCATACTTTAGATCATGGGTGCCAAACTCGATCGTGTCACGGGATGGATTGCAATGGTTTTCGCCTTTGCGGAGCTGGGGTGGACGTGCGCGTGATGCATTCAGCTCGCAGGTCGCCAGTTTGACACCCCTGCTTTAGATACTACTCTATTAGTGTTTTATCAATTTTAAACCCAACTCTGCTATTGCAAATAACGTCAACTTTCCACAGAACATGAGTATATTATTTATTTCAAGTGCTATTTCAATCTTCTACTTCCCTGAACGGTCATTAAATGAATAGTTGTAAGGTAAGAACTACCTGTATTTAAAATAAAACATTCCAGAAAAGCTTCAGAGAAAAGTGGCACATTTTAAGGGATGTTCAGAATACAAGATCTGGAGTTAATAAGGCATTCCCTATACTTTAGAATTGGACACTCTGTTCAAATCTTTCCCATATGTGTACATCAGTACTACTACTCACCCTGGCTTCAAATTCTCCCTCACTGATGTATCCCAGACCTCCTTTCTGCAACCGCGTGGCAACTTCAATAAGATCACTGCGCAAGAAGTTTAGCAATTCCTGGCTGCCATCACATGACTTCAGTCCTGGGTTCTGTTTCCGAGCCAAATGAATGGAATGCAGGATATCTTGATACCTGAGAGGAGAAGATAACTTAGTGGATAACTTCCACCCTCATGAGCCAAGGTGGAAACAATTAAGAGATATAGGTTGTAAGTTGTGCATAATGCTATAAGCTGAAAATTTATAGATGATCCAAACTGCAAGCACGGAATAACCAAATTACTGCTTGATCCAGAAATCAAATGCTGACGCTTAGGAATTCTAACTGTTTTTGCAGCCCTGCAAAAGGTTATTTTATACTAGTGCTTCACTTAAAGTCTTTTAGAAAGCAGAAGCTAATTCTTTTGTACAGTTATGGCTGTTAAAAAAGTTCTGGAAAGATTTAATCTATACTTGAAGCATCATTATGAAACTTCTCAAATCTTTTGCTCATAAACAAACATTTGCCCAAATAATAACAATCAGCTCTCCGGTAAACTATTTCTTCTTCCAAACTGTCATTATATAGGCTGCTGGCATTGAAGCGTCAAAGCCATAGAATTTCACAGGTAAGGCAAAAATCATCTATTAAACAATTTCAGAAATTCATTATATTTTCAGTAGCCGTATACAAGTGGCATATAGTTTTGCAGCAAGTGAAGAGGAAACCTCACCTGTTCTGTAACCGATCTTTCAACTGGCTCTCTCTTATCCCATGGGAATGCAAGCAGGCTAGCAGTTCATCCAACTCTTTCAGACTGTCACAGAGAAACCTGGAGGACAGGATAACTTGTTCAATACTCTCATCGACAGTAACACAAGAAAAGACACCTGGAACTACAAATATTTCAACTATGCCAGATAAATTACTTATCCATCTCACTATTTCAGACTAACTATTTATTTAAGCATTTATGACATTTTCTATATTATCAAAAAAAATCTGCATGTTTTAAAGGTACGATGGCTTACGCACGTGAAGTTTTATGATATTAAAGTCTTACAAAATATTACAATGAATTTAGCTGTGTTGGATTATAGGTAGTCCTTGACTTACAACCATTCATTCAATGACTGTTCGAAGTTATGACAATGCTAAATGAAAGGACTGACAACCCATGCCCAATGTTATATTTATGCATGCGTTACACCCAGGCCCCCATGGTTATGGGATCAAAATCCTGGCACTTGGCAGCCTCCCCCATCTATGCCCTTATGACCCATCTAACTTCTTGCTCCCACCCCTGATAAAGCAGACCAGGCCTGTCTACTGGGTCATATGAAGCTGGCTTCCCACAACAAAAAACCCCAAATAAATGCACAAGACAGCTTAAGGGGGCCAAAATTTCCCTCTGTGCTCTAAAATTCACTTAATGACAACAGAAATTGCCTGGGTTTCAGTCACTAAGTGATGCCATCGTGCGACATCTTGCTTTATAACTGCAACATTTAGTAAACAAAATTCCAGTCTCAATTATGACAGTAAATCAAGGGCTACTTGTACTATTTAGATATGTAGTTTAGCATTTTAATGACCTTTGGAAGTAAAATTAAGAGTCACATAACTCAGCATTTGGACACCTATTTCATTGGGCAAATTATACTGCTATTACTGCCCTCTACTGGTAAACAAATACATAGCTCTGAAAAAATGAGGACTTCAAAGAAAAAGCAAAGAACAAAATGTTCTGCAAGTAGGAATGGATCTCCGGTACCCTTCAAAAGAAAGGTGCTGTGGGCTACATTTTGACAAAATTCTGAATCAACGGTTGTTTAAACCAAACATTCTAATTAAAGATTTTTAGATTTCAATTCTATGACTCAGCACTCACCAATCAGAATATAGGATAATAGAGTTGGACGGACCTTGGAGGTTTTCTAGTCTAACCCCTTGCTCAAGCAGTAGATCCCAGACCATTCTGAAAAAATGGGTGTCCAGTCTTGTTTTAAAAAACCTCCAGTAATGGAGCACCCACAACACCTGGAGGCAAGCTGTTCCACGGGTTGATTGTTCTCACTGACAGGAAATTTCTCTTTAAGTCTAGTTTGAATCTTTGTTAAGCTTCCATCTGTTACAAATTCAATGCACAATAAACTGTTTTCAAAATATATCAGTTTTTAAAACAATGAAATGGTAATGGCCAATGAAACTACAGGTAGTTCTTGACTTACAACCAATCAATTGACAGCCATTCAACATGACAACAGGCCCAGAACGGCTGCTTTACATTCAGTCTGTAAACCATTTCTGACCATTATAAAATGTTGTGCCACAGACCCCTGGGTCATGTGACTATGACTTTACAACCAGTTGTAGTGCTCTGCGAAAAAAATGACCACAATTTATGCTTTTTTTTTTTTTGCCAGTTTCTGGCAAAAAATACCCATTCAGAAAATAAACTATATAGATGGATGTGTGGAGTTCCAGGATGGTTTAGAAGGACAAAATAGTATGGGGAAGTACAGTGAATGGTGTTACTGTTATTCCATTTTCTTGTTTAATTCCTTTGGATTATTAATTTCTACTCTTTTCTACTCTGCATAATGATCCTTACCCCAAAGGGAATAATGTAAACACATGTATAGCTGTCCAGAACATTCTGGATACTTCTTCGAAAATCTAAATATCCAAATTTCAATTATGAATAGATGGTATGAGAAATACATCAAACATTATTCCCCACCCAATTTTTTTGTTGATAGGTATGGGGAAAAGTCCATCTCACCAAAGGTTCTGTCCCTGTTTCGGTACTGATGTCTCAACAGGTACTTCTGGAATATGTAGGATCCCTTGTGGGGTGTTCAAAACACTGCCTTCCACCAAGTTTTCCTGTGCGTCTGTAAACATAAGCATAAGTAACAAAACAGTTTTATTTGCAGTTTCCACTGCTACTTTAGTATACAATAAAGCAAAACCCATTAAGCTATTTTGTAACCATCCAGGGAAAGCATAGATCAGTGATGGCTAACCTTTTCGGCACCAAGTGCCCAAAGCGTGTGTGCATTCCTAAAATGCGACATGCCCCCCTCCCGCATGCACCCTGCCCATTTGCACGCAACCTCCATGTCCCCAGGGTGCGCCTTCCCTGCATGCGCATGCAACTCCTGCGCATGAGCAGCAGAGACCCAAAGACCAGCTGGCTGATGGGAGGCGCACGCATGTTTGGCAGAGCTGAGCTGGGGTGACTGCTTGCGTGCCCAGAGAGAGGGCTCTGCGTGCCACCTCTGGCACGCATGCCATAGGCTTACCATCACAGGAATAGACGTTTACATGCACAGGTTTATTAGTGCCCTTTTAAACCTTGTTTGTCCCTTTAATTGAAATTATAGGAAGGAAGCTACGTTTAACACTATCTTTATAAGAATTAAGACATTAAAAATGGCACTATGCACTCCATTATTTTTTTCCAATATTACTACTTTTGGCCAGTTGAAAAATATATTTTAGCTATCTATAAAGTGTGTAAAATTTAAACGATATGCTTCTTCACTGTGTTTACTAAAGGTAAATCAAATTCCAATTGCTGCAATTTTATCCAGAAAACCCACATCATTATACCAATGGCTGAACAGGTGATTCATGGAAAGTAAAAAATACTGGAGGTGTGTCCATGCACTTGTGTGGAAAACATGTAAATTGGTATTTTCCTTAGGAAAATGCATAATGCTAAGCAAAAGGTCAGACAGGAATGGTGCAAAATTGGAAGTCCTATCTATCAGACAGTATACCTGCATTTCACAAGATATTGGACTGTGATTTCTACAGAGCAATCTGGCTTGCTTTTTTGGGCAAGAGATAACAGACTGCAACATAATTTACTTCACCATTTTATCTGAAGTCCCTGGATTATAGCATTCTTTTCCATGTAAATCCTACCGTAAAGATAAACTGACTGAACAAAAAGATCCTCATCAAAAGCATTATCTAGAGAAAAACATTTAGTGATCATTTTAAAGAATATAGCAGTTGTTGTTGAATATTAATGTTAAATATAAATATGTAATATTTGTAATATAAATACAATATGTGTCTGAATGAATGAATGAATGAAGCTGAATGAAAAGGTTTAATTTCCAATGATACAAACATGGTTCCACCAAATTTGGAATTGACTAACCCCCTCCCCCCCCAAAAGGGCAAATCTGGGCCAGTGTCACCAGTCGAATAAAGGGATTTTATATTTTATATTCACAACAGTTCAGACATTTATTTCTCTTGTTTCACCTATAACAGGTGAGAAGTAATCAAGTTTACCTTGCTGGTAATCTTCATCCTCCTCCTCCTCCTCTTCCTCCTCCTCCTCACTTGGAGGTGTAAAACTATAATCTATACCATCATGCACCCATCCCTTCTCTATGAATAAGCCAGGAACTTCATCAGAGAAGAGCCAATACCTAAAATAAAGAGATCATATTAGATGAGGGAGCAAAGCAGTTTTCTACATCCAACTCTCAGAAACAGGTCCAACTGCTATACCAGTAAACACTCCAGGCTGCTCAAAACGGAAAGCAAAGTTTAACTATATAATACTCTTAATGAGAAAAAATAGTACTTTAAACTTCCTAGAAAGTCAATGTGGTGCAGCGGCTAAGATACTGAGCTAGTTCAGGGGGAAGAGGGAAATGGAACAAAAATCAAGCCCAGCTTCAACCATAGAAACTCTACTCTCACTTCAATTTTTGCTATAGGGCTCTTATTGAAGGAAAAAATGGTGGTGCAAGTGCTACTTTGAGCTCTTTGGGGAAAGGTGGGGTATAAGTCTGCTATATTCATGTGTAGCAATAAGTAATAGGCAGCTGAAATGCAGATATAATAAAGCAAGAAAGCTTGCAGTAAAGTGACTCAGGAAAAAATAAGCAGGAAATGTAAGTAAAAGTAGAAGCATGAGGGAAATGGGGCAACAGGAAAGTGAAGTAATTAGGTAGTTAACAAAATGTTGCCTTGATAGCTTGGAGATGATAAGATTCCCTAAGACTTCCTGAACAGTAAGGAAAGAAAGAAACACAGTTACAGAGAGTGATACAGTATATGGTGGAGATATCTGAGCAGACAAGCTCTGTGTATTAAGATGCAGCTATCTGTGCACTATAATTGTGATTACATCTGAGTAAATCAGGTCCTTTGTCTACTGTTAATAAAAGTGATACAAGACCAGTAATCGACAGAGGAAGGACTCATCTAAAACCAGTTCCTGGCGTTTTCAGTTAAGTCCTGATATAGGGAATTTTTCCACAGTCCTCATTATCCATGAAGATATTCCTTCATTCCTACCTGTTGTGATTACGGTCTGTGCCTATTGGTGTCCTGCGCATGACCAGCTTTGCTTTGGCAATACCATCTTGAAAGGCTTTTTCTGCTGCAGCTTTATGCTTGCGAATTCTTTCCTCCTCTGCTTCTCTTTCAAGTTTTACTAGCAGAGCAACAGAAAAAAACAGCATTAATCCTCCACAGCATTTAACTTAATTTTTTCTTAAACTGAATACTTAGTTCTGGCCGTTGCAATGTCCCTGCAGTCACGATTATCACTTCTGACATTCCCAGTTGGCTTCCCATAAGCAAAGTCAATGGGAAGCCAGAAGGAAGTTAGAAGTTGGGGTGAAATGAGGTCCTTGCTTAACAATGGTAACTGGGAACTGCTAAAATTGCTATCGTATGTCAATGCAGTCTTGTGATATTATACTTTATGATCAATTCTGGTTCCAACTGCCACTGTAAGCTAAAGACTACCTGTAGGCAAGGGAAATATAGAATTTCTCATATTCTGATATTAAAACATACTATGTAATTTTTCCTAGAAATTCATTTACACATTTATTTGCTAGGTATCCACTGAGATACCAAGCAATACAACTGCTATTAAAAATTTGGCCCAGATGAGTAGCTGTTATATTTATACCGAAGGAAAACAAACAAACAAAAGGCTCTCTCAAATTACTATTGATTCCCAGTGATTATATAGACGTTCCTGGCAAAATGCAAACATGCTAGTGCCTTGAATTTTCACAGGCTGGTCTATCTAGGGATTTCCAAGTAGTCTCCTATCTAACTAGCGGTTCCAGTCTGCTCAGGATTTGAATTTAATAACTGCTAAAGAAATTGGCAAAATATAGCATCAGATTACATAATATTCCATTCCTTCAATTTTCAGAGATGGCATTGAGACTACCCTTCTGAATTGAAATGGACTGATAGCCCCGTAACACTGATATCCAAACTAATTATTAACTGTATGTTATTCCCGGCCCAAATAGCTTTGGAATCTCTGAATAAATAATTCAGATCTTCCTGTTCCTCTATCAAATTTAGTACAGGTATGCATAAAGATAAAAGCAGATGTGTTTATCTGTTAGCAAACATCCTTTCTCTACAGCAGATTGGAGATTAGAGTCCTTCGCCTGGCAGTTATAGTTGTTAGTAGCTCAATGTAAACTTTAAATCCTCCCACAACAAAAAAGCTACTCTTTTAATTACCTCGCATTTCCATTTCCTGCTGCTCTTTTTCTTTCTTGGCTTGAATTGCCATTAGCCTCCTGCTTTTGACTGTGCTTATCATATCTTCTGCTTCTATATCCATACATTGCTCTGATTTGACTGTTTTCTCTGGTTCCCCTTTCTTCTTCCCCAAACCATTTTCCTCTTTGCCATTCTCTTTGTTCTTGGCCACCATCTCTTTCCGTTTTTGCTTTTCTGCCCTCTTCTTATCATTCTCCTCTTTCAGCATTGCCAGCCGTTCCTTCCACAATTCAGCTGACATCTGCTGCTTTGCTTCCACGTGATCCTGCACTGAATAGGTCATCAAAATCCGATGGCAAAGAGCTGTGAGGATTTGCAGTTTCTCCTCGGGGGTCAGCTCAAAGAACTCCGTTACCTCCAATTTCTCCAGGAATTCATCCTGTACTTCATTGTCTTCAAAAGCTGTCCAAGTCTTTGTTTTCTTCTGCATTCTCCGAAGCTTCGCTTTCCTCTTGTATATCTGACTTGCGCAGACAAAGGCGAACTAATTCAGAAACAGAGTGCAAAGTAAGGGGAATCTCAGACAGTTTCATCCCCAGCTCCAAGTAATCTTCTGCAATCTCGTCTTGCAGCAAAGTCTGGAGAAGAATGACCAAAATTCTGTTCAAGTACAGAAAACCCCCTTTTTCAGCACAAAGAGCATCCATAAGAGAAACGGCAGTGATGGGATACTGAGCATCTGGAAGCAGTAGCCCTGAGTAACAACTCAGAAACTCCACCACCATAGCCACATCCCCAAAGAGGGTATTAGGGAGTCCTTCTGGAGTATCCACTAGCTTAAAAGTAGGCAAGTTGTTGCCTTTTATATCCTGGTCCTCATATCGCTTCTGCTTCTCTAGTCGTTCCATCATTTCCTTTTCCCGACGCTCTTTGGCTTTCTCCTTCAGCTTCTCTTTCAGCTTCTCACGTTTCTTCTTCATGTATTCTTTGCGCTGATCCTCTGTCATGGAAGCCCAGTTTTTCCGATGTTCTAGTAGTTCATAACGCTTTTGCACTATGCCTCGCAGCTCCTCAGGAAGACGAGCACGATCCTCACTGGAGAGCAGCCGAGCAGTTTTAGAAATTATGCAGGAAAGGGCACTCTTCTTGTCCTCACGGTCTTTGTTCTCTCTATAATAAGCAATGAGGTGAAGTGCAGCAGGTGGAAGATGTTTTGGAGGTTTATTGGAAGACCTGGGACTTCCAGCTGAACTTCTTGGTGCTCTTGGGACTTTAGAAGTACCTTTTGTCATGTCTAGAAGTGTCATCTGTTTCATTTTCATCTTGGAATCTTTTTTGGGAGATCTAGATTTTCCAGATTTCTGCCCATTCAGCACCTTTTTATTTTTCTGTTTGGGATCCAATGATTTCCCAAGCCTCTTCTTACTGAAAGTGCCAAGTTTTCCAGGCGTCATAATATTCATCATCTCCTCCAGTTCTTCTGTAGACAATTTGGGGGTTTTGAAGTTCTTAAATTTTAGCGGGCAGTCCACAATTGATTTATTTAAATGCACACTGCACCAAAGTGAAGGATTCAGTCCCTGTCCTGTGGAAGAACCATCTGATTTGGGCTTCTTAGGTTTCCTATCAGGTGATGAAGTACTCTTCCTCTTTGTTGAAGGATTGAGAGTCAAATACTGGAATCAAAGCAATGCAAAATGTAAATTATCTGCATTTAAAATGTAACATGGATTTTGCTAGCATTAGGGAGAATCTATCCCAAATGTGCTTAAGCCAAATACAAAATAAACAGAGAGCTCTTAACTAACTATACCATTTAACTTCTCTATAAACATTCAATAGCAAAGAAATCTAGTAGTGCTCCAATTGTTTCAGATTTAAGGCCCTTCAAAATATTTTATCAAAAGTCCTTTGAAATGTCTGTACATCCTAGTCTCTATTCTTACAAATAATTAAATATGAATGTTAAATGACATTTTCAGAAATGCCTACAATCTAAAGCTACCCAACAATGCTGCTCTGTCTTTGATAAAATATTGAGAAGGCCAAATATCAAATCCAGCTTCTCAACAGCCAAACAGAAATAACAACTGAGGACTAAGTATGTTTATTAGCTGTAAAGTGTTTGATGTCAGTTGGGGGGAAAAGCTCCCAAGATGACTAGAATGAATGGAAGAACCATTTGATCTTGCCGAAGGAGTTGGGACTCCCACTTATTTTTAGCATTAAAAGAGAACAGTCCATTCTACAGCAAGACATCCAAGCAGTAGCTGCTCAAGACTTGTGGGATGCTACGAAATTCAGACAGAATTTGCTGTTGAATCAGAACATCATTAAGGGGGCATCTCTACAGAAAGAAGAAAATCAAAATTTCTGAATGATGAGCTTGATTTCTCTCCTGCAAGAATATACAAGAACCTCAAACATGGAGCTCATTAGATATAATATATTCAGGCTCCCTAATTTCCTGCCTTAAAACTTCTACTTCAAAATTATGTGGGGAATATACATATTTCAAAATATTACACCGGGTACCAACAATATTTTTAATTCCTAGAATTCATCAAGACTTCATATTCTTAAAAAGAAAAAAGGGTAACTGTTACCTACTACATACGTTATTCTGAAACATATCCTAACATTCAACATGAAGTCAAGGATGGAAGGAATTTCTGTGAACTAAAGGTGATGGATGGCAATAAATGTGAATGGTGCTTTAGTTTTTTTCCTTTCCCCTGCTTTGGTTTGCGGTTCAGAAAACTGGGATATTTAGTAATGGTTTCAAGATTAAAATCAATGTCAGAGAGATGTGAATTTTCAAAATATAAGCTCAACACAATAACTGAAGCTTTGCTTTCCACCTGTATGTTGAATTTAAGCTTTCTTGAACAAAATTAACTTTGTTTTATCTATGTTTCATTGTTAGATATACAGGTAGTCCTTAACTTACGACCATTCATTTATTGACTGTTCAAAGTTACAACAGTGATGAAAAAAATGCCTTGCAACCAGTCCTACACTTACAACTATCAGGGGTTTGGCAACCAACTTGTACTTACAACAGCTGCAGCATTCTAGAGTCACGTGATCACTATTTGCAACTTTCCCAGGGGGCCTCCAACAAACACAAAGTGCACGAGGGAGGCCAGATTCATTTAATGATCCCAGTAAAAAGATCATAAATTCATTTAATGATTGCATTGCTTAGCAATGGAAAATCTTGCCCCAATTGAGATTGTTGAGGACTGCGTGTATCTGTATAGGAGCCATCAGACAATGGACAAGTGCCCAACCTCGCATCCTAACAAATTCTGGCATAACACAGACCTAAGAATAAATATCCATGTGAAAATGACTCCTATTTTTCATCATCACACAACTCAGACAGATCTTGCCTTATTTCTCACTTTATATGGGTCAAGCAAGAAGTCACTGAACTTGCTGGGAAGGGAATACTTCTTCACCAACTCATCTTCAACTACCCAGGGAGCATTCTCTCCTGTTCCAGCGCGAAGTGCATTATGACGAATGAAATATCGCAGAATCTCTTTGTTTGGTGGCCGTTCTGTTCGAATCAAGCTGTCTGCTGGCACATTGTTAATGATCTTGAAAGATAAAAGTAAGTGTTTCAGACAGGGTTTTTAACTGATAGTACAGAAACAATAAATTAGTAGTACTATATTTAAATATAGTTTAGGACAGTTATGTTAACTGCTTCTTAAAACATAAAGACAGGACTGGCTAAGCAGCAAACCTAACAATCTACTCACCTTGTCTTCATTCTGCAACTTCACATCATATTTGTGTGGTAAGAATTTTGGAGGAACCCATTTCCTTTCTTCTTTTTTCAGAGACGTGGGAAGCTTTCGAGGAGATCTGCGTGCCCGGTCACCTGCCCAATAAGGAAAGAAAGCAAAAACATTAGTTCTGTGCTTTAATAGTTTTATATGTGTGCCTGCACTACTGTGTTTTAGAAAATACTTTCACTAATGCTGCTATAAATGTAAAGATTATTAATATGTTAGATCAGGGGATCCCAATCTCTGGGTTGTGCCCACTAGTGGGCCATGAGTAGTTTTCATCTGGGCTGCTGAAATGGCAGGCAAGTGTGCCCACATCCTCACTTGCATGACCAGAGAGTGAGCATACACGCCCACACTCCATAGATGTGAGTGGCAGGTACACATGCACGCTGCTCATGCAAATGGAGCTGAGTGCGCTTTCCAGCCGCCCGCACAAAACTCTCTCTCCCACAGCCCCTGGTCCACAAAGCCAGAAAGGTTGGAGAACTCTGCGTTACATCATTAAACTGTGGTGTGAAAGTGTATCCTGTGTATGCTCTTGAGTGATACTGATACTGAGCTTTGAGATAATGTACGTTTAAAAGTCTTTTCTATGGGACAAACATTTCAAATCTTATTTTACTGACACACAGGCAGCTCAAAAATGTTCAGACAACATGCTGGATAGAAAATTGCCTTTTATGTTCAGAATTCAAACCAAGCAATTTTTCTATTTCATGCATAACTCTAAACAGATAGTTACAGCTTATCATAAATACATGTGATCATAAAAAGTACATGCTTAATAGCAAGTAGTAATATATATAATGCTGCTGGATCAGCATACTTTAAAATTATTTATCAGAGTTTTATCCTGCTATTACTTTATAAATAACTCAGCAGCAAACGTATATATTTTGACAACAGTGATTCTCTCCAGATCAAGACTGCTTTTAGCAGTCATCTATTGGCCATACATGCAATTTTGCATTTTATTCCTAAATAAGAAGTAAATCTGGTTCCTTTCACTTCAGTTCATGGCTTACTTACTCAGACTCTCTCTTCTGCCATCTTCTTCTTTCAGTGCTGGCTCCTTTTGATTTTCCTGTACAACCTGGCTGGTATTCTCTTTGTCACTGGATGGGGAGTCACAGGCTGCATCTGTTTTCTTCTCAGTAGCCTCCTCTTCTGCTACTTTCTCCAATGGATGTATTTTTACCACCTTGACACGTAGTGCTTTCTCTTTTCCAACCTGAAAAAAAAATTAGAGCGAGGCAGAAAATTATTTCCCACATTCAGTAATAATTTGTGAAATGATTACTGAGAGGTGGGAGTGTCATGTCTGAAGGCAGATTATCTTTAGCAACACCAAGCTTTACTTCTTAAGACATAGCTGCACTTTGGGACTTACAGACCTTAGGTGATGTGATTGGTTATATAAGAGAAACCCTTTGAACTATCCCTAATCCTTCAGTATTTTGATTTTCAATGTATTAAGTTTTGTCTAAGTTATATTCATAGATTTCATAGAAATCCTGGGTAAGCAATACACAAAACAGTGCACCAGATCATGTCTTCACACTGAGTCAGTATTAACCATCTTTATTTTGGGGGGGGGGAGGAGAGAAATGAATTTCTAGGAGAGTCCAATGAAAATCAGATGTCAATCTGATGGGTTTTCAATATTGTCATCAATGCAACCTGTCTATAACAATACAGATTTATGAAGTGAAACATCTCTTCTTCATTATGTGTCTCCTAAAATGATTGTGAAGCTGGAAAAAGCTATAAAACCAATCCCTAATCATAACTCTTTCTGAAAAACGATAAAAATAACCACAAATTGGAAGAAATTGGCAATTTTAAGGGGATTAAACTTTTGCAAACCTAAGGCATCCATTTTAACCCTTAAATGCACTGCCTGTTAAATGTGTCAAAATATTTGCCTCAGGATTCTAGGAGACTCTAAAGGCCACAAAAGGATGCTTAGAGTTCTAGGGCAAGATTGGTCACAGGTTCATCTAATGTTTATCCCATCAGGAATTCACCATAACTTCCTTTTTTTTTTTAAAAAAAAAAGAACCACCATCATGTCTAAAATGGTAATCAGCTATCTTAGGGATAGAGCAACTATCACATTTCTGATGTAGCATCATTTCCACAACTGTTTCTGAGAGATGAATTTTACCGGGTCCTTACCTCAAAATCGCACTCTTCATCAACAGCAAATTTTGTCATAATCTCCAACCAGGAAGTGTCCACCAGTTTTTCTAAAGAGATTGTATTATGGTGAACCATTTCCAGAACAAGTTTTTCATACCAGACTGGAAATTCCTCTTTCAAACTGAAAAGATAAAAAGAAAATGATATAGCATAATTATGATAAAATAGTAACTTAAAGAATCAACTTCAAACAGAGAAATTGCAACATTCAAGAGACAATTCACAGAAACTGCTACTATGACTTGCCTACCAATACGATTGTATCAATAGTCTTACCTTAATCCCCCTTTACTTTTAAGCAAGCATGACCCTCTGCACTGACTATGTAAGGATAGAACATTGCAGACTGTTGGAAAATTGGGAGGATATTTCTGCACATTGGCACAGATCAGAATTGTGTAACAAAATATGTTTACCATCAATGAGAGTCAATTTGATCTAGTGGTTAAGGTACTAGATTAGAAACCAAGAACAGTGTAAGTTCTAGTTAGACATGAAACCAACTGGGTCACTTTAGGTCAGTCACTTTCTCTCAGCGCAATCACCTCACAAGGTTTTAGGGGAAATAAGAGGAAGAAGTATAAGATATCTTCACCACTTTGAATTACTTCTGTATTGAATTTCTGGTCTGTCTTTACAACTGCAAATATGTGAAATTACAGATAATAAGGCCATCCCGTATTTGATTTTTCTCTACATAATTTTTGAGGAGGGCAACATTCCTACTACATATCAGCAATATGATTTATATTTAACATGTCATCAAAGCACACTAACAATTTTTGCCTGAAACCCTGATTCTCAATGGAAAAATGCCGTAAGCAAATATACAACTGTAGTATACTAAAAATGCTCCGGTTAGCATGAATGCATGATTCATTGCCAGAAAGTTTTTGGATTATATACATATAATGGATTATACTCTGTATTTTTATGCAGTACATCTATATTTGTTTTCAATTATGCTAGTTAATTAGACCAGAGTTTTTTTTGAGAAAGGCCAGTGAAAACTGCAATGTACAAAGTGAATGAGGAAAAAAAATATCACAGAGAGTCAGGCAATACCTAATCAGAAATATTTTCTTTAGAGTTTAGATATCCTTGCTTATGTGGCTGAAGAAAAGCTTTCTCTTTTCTTGAGACATGACTCATTCCAAGTATTTTCACAGGAAGATCACTATTTGTCAAAATCAAACACCACCCCCCCAAAAAAGTTCTTTAGGTTCTGTTTCTAAAAGCCAAAGCATTTGTGCTGCTACTTACAGCTCAGCAACTTCCTGTTCCTCTTCCCAGGCCTCTTTGTGTGTCAGTTGACTACTCCCGGTACTTTTGCAGGTCCATATTCGTTGATTATATTTCTCTAGCCGTGCTTCATACTCTCTGAAGGAGCAACAGCTCAGGAAAATAAGGTACACTTAGTGTTTAAACTATTGGGATTAAATCAGCATTTTTTGTCACTTACACATAGACTCATTTGACACATTATGATAAACAGTTACTAAATCAAGGTTTTATCATTATTAATATTTTAACATCTGAATAATTTAACTATAAATCCTTGGACTGGATGTCATGCAATTTTCTCTTTAGTACTATTTTTTGTTTCATAATGTAAAAGGGGGCTGTACATATAGTATAGTTCATCTTATTCATACTCAGGTTTATGAAAGCAGGATTTCATTGTCATGAGAAAACACAGCCACAGTAGCATGAATTGTGTATTTTAATATGTATTTACTTACTGATATTTTCTAATACATTTTAAAACTCAGTTCATATAACAATAAATACTGCCCCAAATCAGATATCATAGTCAAACAATCTTTTAAATTCCATTTTCAGAAAATGGAACCACATTATCAGTTGCAAACAGCTAACTCGTTGTTCAGTAGTATCATAATGATATGACAGAGGAAAGCAATTTTTGCCTCATCTCCTCCCTGCATTACAGAAAATTTTAAAGTTGCCTAGGTAAAGTACACTTACCCATTGGCAATATGATTTGGGAACACTAAATAATATATAATTGAGAATGTATTGGTTTAGTCATTGAGCTAAAAACTGGAGGACTACATTCTAGTTCCAATCTTAGATACAAACCCAACTGGGTGATTTTGGGCCAGTCACTCTCTTTCAGCCTCAGGAAGCAGGCAATAGCAAACCAGTTCCCAAATCTTGCCAAGAGAACTATAGGGGCTAATCCAAGCAATTCCCAGGAATCAACATTGATATGCAGAAGAAAAGGGGAGAAATATGCAGCCAGTTAGCAGGTTGCTTCATATCCAGTTCACACCACAGAATGTTGTCTTTTAATTATTTATTTTCTTCATAGATTTTAATGTATTTGGTCATTTAAATGGTAAAGGTATTTAAATGGTTGTTGATCATTGAAAAAAATTGAAACCATATTTTAATAGATATTTCCAACTATACTTTAAAATTAAATAGTAGAAGCCATAGCAATTCCATCTTGGCCATCACAAAAAGCTATCATCTTAAATTTGAAAATGGAAAATCTTATACACAATACATAAAAGAATAGACTTTTCACAATTCTCAGTCTCAATTATTACATAGTACCATAATCTCTTTCTAAAAATTATCTATGGTATACAGGTATCAAATCAACATCACATGCATCACTCTTCTGTCTCATATCCTTCAACCATGTTCTGAGTTATGCACTGTTCCACACCAAGAGTGTGGAGATTCCAAAAAAGATTTTAGAAAACCCGTCTTTTACTGTGGTTTCATAAATACTATTTATGCCAATACAGCAAAAATACTCTCCAACTATCTGCAAAACATCAATCTTCAATCAACTTTTGATTATTAGACTTCTGAATTTTCTTGACGCTGGTATAGAGACAATTTTACAAATAACCCAGCCCTGTGCCATGAATGGTTTTATAGCTAGCTATCAGTACTGGAAGTAATAAGGGTGTACTGAGGTGTGCCCACAGCTGCGGATACCTCTGCATTTGACCACCTGATGCTTCTGAATACTCTTCAAAGGCAGCTCCATATAGTCTGTTGCAATAATCCATTTGGAAATGACCAAGACATGACTGACCATGAACAGTGTCTTCCAATCCAAAAGAGGATGTAACTTTTTCCTAATCTACCAATGTTGAAAAGCCCCTCCTGCCTATGGTTGCTACTGCTTAGAGAGATGTACAGCACTGAGAAGCTGTATATAACTCTAAGTGCTATTGCTACCTGCTCTTCAAACCAGAGCTTCAAGCCAAGGAGAACATTATTTGTGCACTGGTATCTACAGGGGATAGTGCAATAACCTCCAGATGCCAAGAAAAGATATCAGCACTGCTTTGTTGGCCTGAGGCAGAGTTGTATAACTGAGTTTTATCAACATCAACTACACTTTTCCATCACAGTAAGCATTTAATGACAAAGACTGACAGTTAACATGATTGCAATGAAATTTCTAAATGACCAAATACTGTCATTTAGTCATCAAAAGTAAATCCTGACACCTAACGGTAACTAAATTTTGGACAGTTACAACTGAGGACATAATAGAACTAATTATCCAAAACTGGTTGCAGTAAATTGTGAACTCAAAATTAAGCAAAGTGTCAAAAGGTTTCTCTTGTTCCCAAGCTTACTTTCTGCCTTTTTCAGGCATGTAGAATTTAAACATACCAGTATTTCACAGTAGCATCTGTACTGTTTCCAATATCATGCTATATCTATTAATATTAACTAGATTACAAACAGAAAATCCAATTATGTGTGTCCATTTTCTCTACCACGGAATCTCTAAAGGTAAAATATCTATCACAATATTAAAAATAGATTCTTTCAAAAATGCCTGGTGATCAGAAATGAGCCAAGGCTGTTCTGACAGATGGGGTAGAGGGAGAAAAGGTTTTGTTAAGAGGAAAGGGCTCTCTTGGGTACAAAACAAAGAAGAAACGCTGAAGGGAAAAAACAAAGCATTGCCCTTTAAGGATGCTAAATGTAATTGCTTAGGCCTACACAAAAACTAGATCCTTGAGGTTTTTAAAAGATAAAATATAAATTTATTTGCAAAGAAATACCAGCAGTCTATCCTGAAAATAAAGCAGTCTCAGATAAATTATATAAGGAAAGAAACTGGTATCCACTAGACCTAATAAAAATATTTCAAATGCAGCCCACCTCCCTGATTGTCACTTGCTTACAGACCATGAACATCTTCAGTCTACCATATAGAAAATGAGGTAAATACCAAAAGTACTAACATCCCGAATCACAGAATATTAAACACAATATTAAAATGCTTGCTTGCTAATCCATTTTTATTCCAGAAATGTTGCTATAGGTGTGTAAATTGTCTAACCATTAAGTCTTAGATATTCAGGGTAAATCTATTTTAAAACAGTCATTGGAAAAAGCCTTTAGAAATGGGAAAACTATGCAATAAAAGCTGTACTTATTCATCAGACAAATCACGATTCTGTAAACAAACATTATAAACAAACTTTTTACAAACTTTGTAAACTGGACTACAGTAAAGCCCAGCTCTTGGCTTCCTCATTCTCCTTCAGCCAGGTTCTTGAATACATACAGGGTTGAAAAATATATTGGAACATCAACAAGATAGGTCTTCCTTAGGCATCAGAAAATATGGCAAGGTTATACTGACAGCTGAAGTGGCCATATATAACTGCTTATGAAACATACTGTAGTATCACTTCATTTAATTCTAAACAAACTTCCATTTAACCTTTAATCACATGCTACAGTGAACACGGAAGATGAAAGCAGTATTAATCTTCCCTTATCATCCAGAACTCCTAAACTATAGATATGCAAATCTTTGGAAATTGGATGCAAGAGGAGTTATTTTATCATCTGGATAAAGTTGCTGTATAGAGCCATCAAAGCCAGGGACACTAATGCCTGCTGTGATGGTAAGTTAATTTATGCATGTAACTCATACAAAATATTAACAAGCATTATAATCATTCCTGAAGTGTCTTTCAATCAAACAAATTCTAGGTTTCAATTATGGAAAGACAGTTTTTTGGTAAGCCCTCAAGTAAGACAAGTTAGAAATACAGGAAGTCCTTGACTTATGACCATAATTGAGCCCAAAATTTCTGTTAACGAATAATTTCTCATTTGTTAAGTGAGTTTCACTCAATTTTATGACCTTTCTTGCCACAGTTGTTAAGTGAATCACTGCAGTTGATAAGTTAGCAACCTGGTTGTTAAGTGAATCTGGCTTCCCCATTGACTTTGCTTGTCGGAAGGTAGCAAAAAGTGATCATGTGACCAGCAACGGTCATAAATATGAACCAGTTGCCAAGCATCTGAATTCTGATCCCATGATCATGGAGATGCTGCAATAATCATAAGTGTGAAAAGCGGTCATAAGTCACTTTTTTCAGTGCCATTGCAACTTTGAACGGTCACTAAACAAACTGTTGTAAGTCGAGGACTACTTGTATACATAGTAAAAGTTTCTGTCCTATTTGAGCCAGTTGGTCAATTTAGTGTTAAGCACACTAGAAAGTTGTCGTAAGAGGCACTGTGGTGCTGAACCTTTGCTTACTTGATCCTTTTACTCCTATGATTCAGCGACAGATCCTGTGCAGTGTAACATTCTACTTTTAGCAGCCATTAAGAGGCACCTACAAAACAGTCTTGCCCTGCTGAAGACCAAGACGCCTACCTAATTGTTGGCTGCCGGGCCAGCCCAATGCCTCCAGAGACTACAAGCTTTACCCGAAAGTGAAAATCTTCCCTCTGGTATCCACCCCCTCACAAGCTTGCCTTCGAAGTTAACAGCTTCCCAACAGGCAAGCATCCAGTCCAAACTTACGCAGCTAA
The DNA here is from genome assembly GCA_023653725.1 of Bungarus multicinctus. Classification (NCBI taxonomy): domain Eukaryota; kingdom Metazoa; phylum Chordata; class Lepidosauria; order Squamata; family Elapidae; genus Bungarus; species Bungarus multicinctus. The sequence continues at coordinate 23,648,613 of CM042836.1, read as the reverse complement.
AGAGAATAACTTAGCACCTTTTCAGACCAAAAAAAAAAAGAAAAAAGATTTCCCCTCCCTCTTTTTCTTCCCAATCCGACAGTTACTGACATCCACAGATAACTCCTCTGCCGGCCCCGCTGCACTCTCTGCATAGGGAGCGAAGTCGTCTTGCCCTGCTCCATCTTGCGTCCGAGTAGAAAAAAGATGCCGAGGGGAGGGGGAGGGGAAAATAAAGAGAAAAAGGGAACAAAGAGACCGGGAGTCAAGAAATCAAACGAAGGCCTTCGGCCGTCCGACGTTTCCGATCCAACTTAAGTCGCCAGGACAAGAGAAGAAAAGAGAGCAACTCCTGCGCTGCCTGCCACCCATCCCCCCCCCACACGGCACCGTGACTGAAAAACAAAAGTCCCCCCTCCCTCCCCTCCGCCGCGCGCGCATAGTTCTCGCCACCGTCCAAATCGGATACTCGCTGGAGCGGAAGGCCTCCTGCGTGTGGGCAATGACGAAGCGCTCTCCCGGCGGCTCCTCCGGCGGCAGCGGCTTAGCCAGAGGAAAAGGCTTGCGGCCCAGCAGCGGCGCCATCACCGAGACGAGGAAGAAGTCGGTCCACAGGAGCAGCGCTGGAAAAATGGCGGGAGAATCCCCTCCTTGCTTCCTCGCGGGAGGGCGAAGCCGGCAAGCCCCTTAAGCCTCTTTCGCTCGCCCCCTCCCTTCTTCACGCTTTCTGTGCGCGCGCAAATCAACTCCCCCAACACACACACACCTCCAATATATGTATGTTTCTTTTTTAACACTGCCCACTTTTTTTTCGGTCCCCGTCTCTTCCCGCGTGCCGTGATTGGTTGATTGCTGAACATCACACAACTTCATTGGCTAGCGAGGGCGACGCTCAAGCAAGCGATTTTTTTTTAAAGGTTAGGTTGCGCCGCGCTCGCGGGTAAGAAAATAGAAAGGTCGCGTTATGTAAGCGCAAGAAAGGAGCGCGGCCGTCCCGCCGCCATTTTTGGTCGCCGTTATTATGTCCCGCCTTCCTCCGCCAATAGGGGCTTATCGCTTCGTCCGGGAATTAGGGAGAGGGAGTGGGAGGGGGAAGCCCTCTCCGAAGGCTTTTGTCTGGACGACTGAAACGCCGCCTCGCCTTAAAGGAGCAGCGCCTTTAGATTCCCGAGGAATCATGGGGAATGCATCGGATTACTGTATTGTTTTCTGCACTCTGGAAGGGGTGTATTCTTCGATGCAAACTCAGTTTGGCTTGTTTTCATTGGTTGAAGCCCAGATCCCAAATGTTAATTAAAACAAACAGTATTTTCAGAATCTGAACCCAGAACCTCGTCGTGGTCATGTTCTACCTCATTCAGTCATGTTCCACCCTCGGCCACTCTGGATCAGCACTCTCCCTATTCCCTTTCAGATCCGCCATGGCCATCCTGATATCATCCTTTATTGCATCCAGCTCCCTCTCCTTTTTCCTTTGATCATTCCCAGCATGAACTGGAGTAGGTCCTCTTTTTCCAGGCCAGAGTCGTGTTGGCCAGCATAATAGGCTTATACCGTTCACCCCATCACCACCATGGTGAGGTTCTGTTGGCTTTGGGGTGTTAGAAGTTAAAATGCACCCCTCTCCTAGGAAAATGAAATATTTTTGGATATACTAAAAAGACAGAATATTTCCTCCAGAAAAGAAAAATAGAAACTCAGAGGCAGAAACTCAGCCTCTGACCTTTGCTAATGGGCCATTACTCTAGCCTGAGCCAGTCTATTTTACATAACAAAGATCTACTCTAGGTAGAGCTATAATAGGAATTGCCCAAAGCCCTTTCATTACATCATCATCCAGCAACCAGTTCTGTGGGTGTGTCCTAATTTGTGGGTGTGGCTTGGTCATGTGACTGGTTTGTATGTAAATATTATAAATATTTATATAAATATTTATTTTTTTATAAAAGAGCAACTTTTACCCAAAATCAGGCAAAGCAGGAAGGCAGATTGAGTTGCTCACAGAATCATTCAGCGATCTATCTATTTGCCATCGGCAAGCTCAGTCTCTCAAATTTGCTTGCCATGAGTCTGCACTGAATAATAGAACCTTCAGTCCTAAGGGAGGTCCAAAGACTAGCTAGAAAGCAAGAAATCCAACCATTTCCTGCTTCCTAACTAATCTAAATCTCCTGGCAAAGCAGAACAGATGATGATTGGAAGAAGGAAAATAGCAATTTAGCAGGCAAGGCTGCCGGATAAGGAGTGAGTGGGCGGGGAGAGTTCTCACGGGCCATGTGTGTGGTGCAGCCTTGTGTTCCTGGATTAATCGCTTTGGGGCGGTGCTCTGGGGGTGAGATTTCTCTGGCCCACCAAAATTTTCTCATGGCCCACCAGTGGGCCGCGGCCCACCAGTTGCTGACCACTGGTCTAAAAGACATCCAAGGTCCCATCCACTTTTGTTACTGGTGTTCTTTTATTTTTGCTCCCTAGATTTTAGCCTAATGTTATTTGTAAAAATACAAAGTAATGGGTAGCTACATTACAGTGGTCATCTTTAAAGCGCTCCATGGCTTGGGCCCTGGGTACTTACGGGACCGCCTACTGCCACCATCAGCCTCCCGTTGGCCAGTGCACTCCTATAGAGCGGGCCTCCTGGGGGTACTGCCGGCTGGACGGTGCCGGCTGGCGACCCCGAGGGTGCGGGCCTTCTTGGTGGGAGCACCCTCCCTCTGGAACGAATTACCCCTGGAGATGAGGACCATCCCTGACCTATTAGCCTTCCAGCACACGCTGAAGACCTACCTATTCCATCAAGCTGACCTGGCCTAGAGTTATTGGTAGGGTTTTTAATTGATTTTAAATGATTTTAACTTTTAACTTTACAGTCTGTTTTATCCTCCAGCCACTCATTTAATCCTTTTAATTGTATTTTAAATATTGTATTTGATTGTGTTTTATTTGGCTGTAAGCCGCCCCGAGTCCCGTTGGGAGATGGGAGCGATATATAAAATTTGGAAATAAATAAATAATGTACAACAATGAATGTTAATAGGGAGCTGTGTTTTTTGCCAATGTTCGTGGCATCCATCAGCAAACCTGCCTTATCTTTTATGCCATACTTTTACATTTAAATTCCAAGATTTCCCCAGTCAACCATACTGACTGGGGAATTCTGGGAGTTGAAGTCCATATATCTTAAAAGTTGCCTAGTGTGGGAAGAAATATTCATCTGGTTCAGTTCCAAGCTGGGAGAAAGGCACTGGAACAAAATGGAGGCTGGAGGCTGATTGGAAAGAGGGTCCATTTCAGAGGTGGTATTCAGCAGATTCCGACGAGTTCTGGAGAACCGATAGCAGAAATTTTGAGTAGTTGGGAGAACCGGCAAATACTACCTCTGACTGGAGATTTTACAGTATCCTTCCCCTGCCATGCCCACCAAGCCATGCCTGCAGAACCAGTAGTAAAAAAATGTGAATCCCACCACTGGTCCATTTATTAATAAAACAGAACCACCAAGCACATGGTTCTGGGTAGCTCACCACATGGAGGGAGAGTTTTTATACCTTCTCTTGGGCTTTGAACTTGAGCTTCCTGTTCCTGTGCAAGAACATGAATTCTATTGGCTGTTGTCAGACTCCCATGGGGCTATGCAGGGGTCATAGCTGGCCCTTTAGATTGTCTGAGAAGTTTGGTTGAAGTTTCTGAGGGTGATGCAATGTCCTTAAGAGATTGTGCAATGTGGTGAGCTCTGTGGTTTTAGTAGTCTTCAAAAGAAAGCAATACAGTCCGAACTTAATGAGCAGATAGAGGTGAAATAAACAAACCAAACAAATTACAATGAAGAAATTTCCATAATGGACCAAGATAAGTAATTATCAAATTCAAGGAGATAACAAGGCACAGTCTGTTGGAAAGATGCCAACCAAGATAACTTCAGCCCAAAATAAAACATGCTTTGCTTCTGGCAACGCTGTGTTTTAACCGTCTCTCTTATATATTATTCTCCCCAGCTGCCACCAATGAGGGGCATCATGGCCGCTTCCTCTCTCCTAAGCCACGTTGTTTCCTTTTCCGTTCCTCCCTACGTATCCTAGGATGCAGAGGGGATGGGCCTGGTTCTTCCTCTGACTGCCCAGTCGGCCTCTGCCCTTCCCCAGCCTCCTCCACAACTTTCGGAGCCACACCTCCACTCCCTGTCGGCTGTTCTTTCTCTTGGCTGTTCTTTCTCTCTCTGAGAGTCCGACACTACCAAGGGCATGACAGCAACCGTCATAAATGTGAGTCAATTGTCAAGCATCTAACTGTAAATCACATGGCCTTGGGGATGCTACAACGGTCATAAATGGCCATAAGTCCCTTTTTTTCTATGATGTTGTAACTTTGAGTGGTCACTAAATGGAGGACTACCTATTCCAGGCACTTCATCAAAACAATTATTTTTAATTTTCTTTGGCAAGGAATTAGCAATACCAATGTGCCAACCACTAGATGGTAGCAAAAGGCAGGGGCCTGCTATGTCGAGGCTGGCTAAATTATCAGAGATTCTTACCCCATCCCACCACCAGGGCTAAAAATCTTGGTTTTTAATTTTGCTATTCAATTTTCTAGTTTTAAGTGTTTTTTAGCACTGTGCTGTCCCAGCCAGTCTATGGAATGGGTTAGTTACTTAGGATTTGTGAGCTGTCCCCTTAAGGGAATGCATCATAGGAAATGTAGGTAAGGGTATCCTGGGAAACGTACATATCACATGGCCACATCTGTAATCCTGATTGGCCACTAAATCGACCCTCAAGGGGTTGAAGGAGGTTGCCCTCCATTCTTACCTGCACTCATTACTGATAACATCGTTTTCTTCTATTGATACAAGATGGGTTAGGAGATAACTATTTTCCACGTGCAAGGCAGATATACAAAGGATTGGTCATTGAAAGAGGAACTTCGTCACAAATGTGAGTTACGAGGATACCTGATGTACCAATAAATGAACTTTGTTATGGAAGCTTTGTTGAGTTATCTATCTGCATTTGCAGAGCTATAAGTCTACCTCTGTGGAAGGCAGTACAGCCCTCCATTCTTACCTGCACTCATTACTGATAACATCGTTTTCTTCTATTGATACAAGATGGGTTAGGAGATAACTATTTTCCACGTGCAAGGCAGATATACAAAGGATCGGTACATCAGGTATCCTCGTAACTCACATTTGTGACGAAGTTCCTCTTTCAATGACCAATCCTTTGTATATCTGCCTTGCACGTGGAAAATAGTTATCTCCTAACCCATCTTGTATCAATAGAAGAAAACGATGTTATCAGTAATGAGTGCAGGTAAGAATGGAGGGCAACCTCCTTCAACCCCTTGAGGGTCGATTTAGTGGCCAATCAGGATTACAGATGTGGCCATGTGATATGTACGTTTCCCAGGATACCCTTACCTACATTTCCTATGATGCATTCCCTTAAGGGGACAGCTCACAAATCCTAAGTAACTAACCCATTCCATAGACTGGCTGGGACAGCACAAGCACTTTTAACCTTTTTATTGTAAGTCACCCACACATGCTGTTAAGCAGTGCTAGGGATTCGAACCACCAAACTGCCAACCTTTCTGATCAACAAACTCAGCGTCTTAGCCACTGCGTTCCTCAAACACTGGTATGTGTAGATATGGATTTTTTCTGCTGGTGTGTATAAACACATGTATACACACCCGCAAAAGAAAATCCAATTAATGTCATCGAAGAGTCAGTTCAAGAAAGGCTTTTGGTGCCTGTGGTTGTATCTTGATTCAAAATGCTGTATTTACCATTCTGTTAGTCCCTTCAAAACAGAATTCCCCAACCTTTTTTGGATTGACAACTTGGAAGGGGGGAGGGGCAGGCGTCTTTATGTGCGCATGCGGCAACGCTGGTGTGATTGGGAGTGTATGCACATGTGCCAGCCATTCATGCGGCCCGGTGGCCAATAGGCCACAACCCAGTAGTGGGCCACGATCCAGAGGTTGGAGATCCCTGCTTTAAAATGAAGAAAATACAGTGCTGCAGAGGTTGGAGTTCTAGCCTCTTTTACACCCAAAATAATAATGCATAATACTCACAGAGCCCACCAATCAGATAAAAAGGGGGCAGTTTCACAGCAAATTTGCTGAGAAAAACTGAGCCCAACAGATCATTGACCCCATCAGGGTTGTTCCAAGGTTCCTTCACCTCTACTCCAGATTGTGTCATGGGACATCTTGTGCTGTGATAAGAGGGCAAACATCACTTCATTACCAGAATATCTAAAATTCACCAGGCTTCTTCAGGGGTAGACTGGTAATCAGAAGGAAATACACATACATACACAAAAATCAGATTGCTTTAAGTAGTGTTGTGCTTGACTGTGCATAAAATTCAAAGCACAATCAATTCTTCCAAATTATTTTCAAAGTGTTCACAATCCTAATATATGTAATAACAATTTTAGGAGTCTTTGGGGACTAATAGGATAACCTTCCCAGTTAAAGAGTGATATTTACACACACAGTGTGACATGCTGTTGTTTTATTTTTGCAGGACAGCTTAAAATCCAGATGAATTCAGGATCTGAAGAAAAACAAACAAAAGCATCACATTTTCACAAATATAATAAAAGCAGTAGCCAAAACCACACTGATGTACTTCACAATTCAGTCAGACTTTGAAGTGTGTATCATACATTGCAAAAGATTTCCCAGGTTCAAAAATTCTGGTCATTCATTAAAATTTCAACAGTTTTCTTGCAAACACTAAGAGAATATATGCAATTGGCATGTTGTAAACATATTTTTGTTTCTATTTTTCAATAATAACCCCAGTAATGTTACAGCAACATAATAGTCCCATATTATCCCAAAACTTCAAACAGGACCAACCAGCCATGGTTCACCTGAAGCCCTTTCATAGGCCAATAGCAGATTTAGAAAAAATAATCTTTCTAATAAAGTCATTTGTTATAATTGCTTCTCACACCGAGAAGAATGAGGTTATCAGAACAGTGAACTGATACAAACTTTGTTTTAAGAGGCAAGTTTCCAACCCCTGTATAGAAAGTGTGAACAGAAACAGAGAGAATTCTACTTTTCTAAATTGTCTATATTTGGTGTAGTTGTTTTTAAGGAACCTGTTTAGAAAGTGGGAGATTGCGAGTTCCAGACCTGCTTTAGGCACAAAAATCAGCTGGGCCAGTCATTCACTCACCCTGGGCCAGTCACTTACTCTCAGCCCCAGGAAGGAGACAATGGCAAACCACTTCTGAAACCTTGCCAAGAAAACTGCAGGGACTACTTAACTCAAAGGTACCCCTTTCCCCCAAATATCCAGTTTATATAAAGGAGTCTCAGCTGAAAGTAAGGTACATTACTTTCTGAAATTCTTACATTGTAGCCTATCTAAATATTATTTTCTAATACATATTACTAATGAGAGCTCTTAGATATTTAACTGTTTTCAACAAAGACTCAAGGAGAGAAATCTGACAATGTACCTGTATTTCTCCCTCATTTAAAACTAAGACAACTGTTTTTTTTTAAATAAAAAAAAACAAGAGATACTAATTTTAGATTTATGGAATATGTTAAAATGTTGGTATATTGCACCATTTGAACACTGGTTAAAAATGTGTAAGCATGCTTTTTGTTTAGAATTCAACTTTATTTTTTTCCCAACACCTAGAATAAGTAGTGGGAAAGGGACTCTGCTTTGCAGTGGCTCCAGTCCTTCTATTCAAGATGTGTCCAGAAGATGATGCAGGGGAAATATTGTTTTGACATCTAGGATATTAACCTATAATGATCCTCAGAGTTCTACCTTTGCTACCTGTGGTATCTAATATTTAACCTATTAATATAAAAGAAAAGCACTGGAGGAAATCATTAGAAGCTTGTTGATGGGAGATTATCAGATGCTGATGAACCATAGCTCTAACTGCTCCTGGCTATCTAATTCCAAGGAAGCTTTAGTAGATTGTTGTCTAATCTGGATGCAGACAAACAAACAAACAAATCCAAACAAACAGGAAGACAATACCAGAAAGGAGCAAATTACACAGGTATATGGTGAATTGAACCGGAGGTGGAAATGTACTCCCAGAAAGACCAAAAGGTTTCATGACAACCATTATTGGATTTACAAGTAGTGTTTTTGTCAAGAAACATTTCCTTGCCAGGAACCTCTCACCCTTTTATAGGCTTTTCTTGATTCTCTTTTTCCTTATTCAATATTAACAACATGCAAAACATTATTGGCAACAAATCTCGCTATTTATTTTTATTTATTTTATTTGTCAATTGCTTACAAGATAATAGGTATAAGTAAAACATAGTTATGAATACATGGATACATATAAGAAAAATAAAATATAAAAGAAACAATAGGACAGGGACGGTAGACACGTTGGTGCGCTTATGCACGCCCCCTACAGACCTCTTAGGAAAGGGGTGAGGTCAATAGTAGACAGTCTAAGGTTAAAAGTTTTTGGGGTTTGGGGAAGAAACCACAGAGTCAGGTAGAGTATTCCAGACATTGACCACTCTGTTGCTGAAGTCGTATTTCCTGCAATTAAGTTTGGTGCGATTAACTTTGAGTTTGTATCTATTGTTTGCTCTTGTGTTGTTATGGTTGAAGCTGAAGTATTCATTGACAGGTAGGACATTGCAATGTATGATTTTATATACTATACTTAGATCAGACCGAAGGCGGCGTAGTTCAAGGTTTTCTAGGTCTAGAATTTCGAGTCTGGTGGCATAAGGTATTCTGCAACGAGTAGAGGAATAAAGAACTCTTGTAAAATATTTCTGGATTTTCTCAACTGTGTTAATATCAGATACGTAATGTGGGTTCCAGACTGATGAGCTGTATTCGAGTATTGGTCTAGCTAATGTTTTTTTATGCTCTAGTTATTAGTGTAATATTACCAGAGAAAAAGCTACGTAAGATTAGGTTAACAACTCTTAGCGCCTTTTTGGCTATATAGTTACAGTGGGCTCTAGCACTTAGGTCATTTGAGATGAGTACTCCCAGATCCTTTAAAGAGTTTGGGTCATCAACAAGGTCTTGACTATTCAGCCTGTATTTTATTTTCTGATTTTTTTTGCCAATATGTAGGACAGAGCATTTATTTGTTGAGATCTGAAGTTGCCATTTGTTTGACCATTCTGATACGTAGTCAAGATCTTTTTGAAGGGTAGCGGTATTTTCTGTGGTGTTGAATAGCTTTACATCATCAGCGAAGAGAACGCAGTTGCTCTTGATATGATCACAGAGGTCATTTATGTAGAGTATGAAAAGAGTTGGTCCTAGAACACTGCCTTGAGGGACACCACTGTTGACAGGTATAGAATTTGATAAGACTCTTCCCAATTTTGACCATTTGTTGTCTGTTTGACAGAAATGCTTCCATCCAGTTATGCAGGTGTCCAGAGATACCATAAGAGTTTAGTTTTAGGAGTAGTTTGTCATGTACCACTGAATCAAAGGCTTTGCAGAAGTCTATGTAGATTGCGTCTATTGCTTTGCCCTGATCGAGTTGTATAGTCCATATGTTTTTGCAATGTAAGAGCTGCAGATTACATGATAGTTTTTTCCTAAAACCAAATTGTTTATTAGAGAGTAGGTTGTTTGTTTCTAAGTGGAGGATGATGGATTGGTTAATAATTGATTCCATGACTTTACAGGTGATGCAGCATAAAGAGATTGGTCTGTAATTTTCAATTGGCTGGGGTCTCCCTTTTTGAAGATGGGGATGACCGTGGCTTGTGACCATAGTTTTGGCAAGGAGCTGGTCCTGAAAGATTTTTCAAAGATTATGCTTAGAGGTTCTGCTATGGCAGTGGATTGCTTTTTTAAGAAGTAGGCACATATTCCATCCGGTCCAATAGATAGAGATGGTTTTAGATTGCGTAGTGCTTTTTCAACATTGTCTTCTGTAAAATCGATATGTATTAGATCATTGTAGTTGTCTGTGGTTCGACTAGGAAATACTGGGCATGATCCATTGCTGTTTACAAATACTGAGCCAAAGAATGTGTTAAAGAGATTGGCTTTAATAGTGTTGTCATTGCAATCTTTACCATTAGGTCCTTTCAGGGGTGGGATGGACCTTGAGTCTTTTAGTTTGCTGTTTATAAAATTGTAGAAAGCACGGGTGGAATTGGTGCGTAGAAGGTTTTCTTCTTGTTTAATGTGATAATTGGTGCATTCAGTTTTTATCTGGTGGCATAAATTTTTGTATTGGCTTTTGAAGTTGGAACATGACCAGATTTGTTTTTCCACCAAAGTGATTTCTTTTTGGATTGAAGCTTCCTTATTGTTTTGAGTAATTTGTTTTTTCTAGTTTTGGGAGTTGTTAATGGTATATGTAGTTTGATGACTCTTTTGACTTGAAGTAAAAATATGTTGTAATGGTCTTCTATAGTATTGCATATATATTCCTTTCTTCCCAAAGTCCCTCCTCTCCTATCAATAACTGGAACCTTGAGGCAAATCACTTTTCTGCATCCTTATTAGTCTCAGAAACATTAAAAAACAACAACCATTTGGGTTAATATTCTGCATACAGGAGACCCCTTACTAAACTCACAAATGTGATGAATATATTCTCAACAACTATAATGCATGAAAAGGGTACAGTAATTTACTGTAATGATATATGAGAAGGATATTGGGAGACAGAAAGAACCACAGACTAGATAACTATTTTGCAAAAGTATCTGCATAATATCTGTATCTGAACCCCCCAGAAACAGAAGGGATGTGGGAAGCATTTCAAAAGAAGCCTTTAGTTTTCCAGGGAGTAAAAGTAAAAGAGGGAAGAAATATTATTTGATTTGCATTATTCTGTTAATTTAATAAATAATAATAATTATAATAAATATAGAACTAGTATTCATGCTGCTTGCCGGGACTACCATCCCCAAAGGGTTAACAAAGACAATCCAAATAAATGGTCTGAAGCTATATTTATAACATGTTTTTCTTGACCATAAGGTCAAAAATTATGCACACTCACCTCAAAGGAAAGCAAGCAGACCTGCAGGGATCATTTCAGGTGGGATCATGCCTTGCTGGTAGAGGTACCATCCTGCAGCAGATGCCACACCAATGATGCACAAAGTCCCCAAAATACCTCTGATGACGATGACAGTCCAGGAAGAACCTGCAACGGGTAGGGTACCCTTAGTGACCTCCTCCGGCAAACCTGCACAGGAATTCTTTGGTTAACTGAATTGAGCTGATGGTTCTAACTTGACAACATTTACAGAAATGGGTATAGGAGAGCGAAGTCTCAATTGGGAGGTGGGGTAGGATAAATGCCCAAAGATGCAAACTGACCTGCTAGGAATAAAGCTGGCTTCGATGGAAACTGGTTCCCAGATTAGTGAGAGTCCTTATTTACAGTATTTGTTTATTTTGCCTCCCATATCCCCAGCAAAGCTGGGTGTGGGGAGTTCTAGGAGTTGAAGTACGCCAGGCTTAAAGTTGCTAAGGTTGGAGAGCATAGGCCAGGGATCACTGTGGTTGCCCGGGACCATCCCAGACCACATCATCCATACTTTGTGGCTAACCACTGAAAATTATGCATACTTTAAAAATAGCCACAAGGAGAATAACCTGAGTTAAGTTGCTGATAGGCAATCTTAATTTAAAAGCGAGAAGATAAAAATACAAACTCCTCTGCCTCTTCCAGGGACATCATCATGGTCTTACTGTCCTATCTCTTGAAGCACTAGTATAGTGGCCCCCAACCTTTTGGACATCAGGGACCGCTTCCGTGGAGAGAGGTTTTTCCATGGAGTGGAGGGGGCGTGGTTTTGTGTGTTGCCTGCATCCCGTGGATGGGGCTTCCCTAGTTTGCACGGCCTGGTTTCTGGCATGCCGCGGACCGGTGCCGGTTCAGTTGGGGACCCCTGCCTTAGGAAACCAAAAATAAAAGCATGGCTATACCCCACCCACTGAGAAAACGAGCCCATTCTTAGTCTAGTTTCCCACCTCTGCTCAGGGCTTCCGAAGCACGACAGGCTGCCTTCATGATGGCCAAGTTACCCCGGGGATAACCTGGAACGTAGACCTCTGCTTCTACCTCCACTTCTTCCAATTCCAATGGCCCTGCCTGATCCTGACTTCCTTTGGCAACTGGCTGCTTGCCCCGTTTCTGCGGCGAAGCCTTTGGGAAGATGCCCCGCAACAGTCGAAGCAAGTGGAGACGGGCTTCCTCAGCCTCCCCTTTCTTGGGTTCCATAATGATTCCCACCAAGGCGCAGGGGGATTTCTGGACGTACTTCTTCACCTGCTGCAAAACTTTCCGCAGTTCGGCCTCCTTGCCCTTTATGCAGGAGGCACGGCACAGAAAGAAGATGAGCTGGCATTGCTTGCCACCAAAAGGGCAGGTGACACAAGGCTCTTTCAAAGCATCGGCAGGGTGGACTGAGTGGCAGGAGGAAGAAAACAAGTCCTTAACAAAAGAAGCCATCATCTTATGAATGTCCCTGCCTTCAATGGTCTCCCCAATGAGGAGAACCTCAGGCCTCCCCCCCACCTTCTGCACCAGGATCTGAAAATCCTGTAAGATCTTTTCTCCGGGTCCTGGGAGGCATATTGATGCAGGCAGCTGCTCCGAGCCCTGCCCCTCCTTGGTCATGTCCTGTTTTCATGGAGTCTCTGTCCAGCTGCCCTTGACTAACCTCTAAAGACCTCCAGGCAACCCCCCCTCCCCCCTCCCCACATGATGTCACAATATCCAAGCTCAGCTTGTAAACCTGGATCAGCCTGTCCCAAAGACCACCGATGGCGAAGTTAATTATTTAGCATGTGATGGAAGACAAATTGTTATGTAGCTAGTTGGACCCCAATTGGATTCTTTCTGGATAGAGCAACACAGTTAGAACTAGCTATTACTATCAAGTCTGAGATGGGCTGCAGCCAAGTCATCCAAGCATAGAAGACCCCAAAACCTTGCAACAAAATTCTATTATCAGGAACCACTTTGTCAGAGGGGTGAACTTTTAGATATTGCCTAAATTGATCTCCAGAAGTAAAAGAAAATGTAAAAGCAAGTGATCAGAAAAAGCAAGAGACCTAAACCTTGGATAGTTCTATGTAAAGATGAACACATGAGGAATTAAAAAAATTTATAATGACCATCGGTATAAGAAAGCTGTAAAGGATAAAACCTGGAATGGGAGAGAAATCCATACATCCAATTAATTTTTTTACTCATATCAAGATTTAAATTCTACTTTTGCTCTCTTTAAGGAAACAGAATCGAACTTGCTGATGAATTCTGGTGAGAGTCATCTTGCAATTTCTTTCTGGATTTTGAAGATTCAACCACCAAAATCCAATGCGAATGGCAACACTCGACATGCTCTTTGTCCATCACCACCTAAAACCATCACCACCTAGAAAGAAAATCAGCATGTGAGGGAGAAGGGATAGTTCATATTAGTTTTCTCTTTAATGGACTTGTTTTCTATAGAAAATTTCCACCCCATATGGGACATGTACACAAATGTTCACTAGCAATCTACAGTGGTACTTTTCAGTTCTGCAGAAAAATGATTTCACCCTGGATTCCAAAATAACTACCTTTGTGCATTATAGCTAGTCCTCGAGTTGTGCAGCAAAGGAGCCTGCCATCATAATCATATCCTGTGATGGTCGTAAATCATGACACTCACATGACCTGATTTTATGACCTTTTTGTAGCAGTCATTAAATGAACGCTATGATAGTAAAGCAAAGCAGTGGTTTGTTATGGATGACAGCAATGCATTTAAGATTGTATTTGATATTATGCACAGTCAGTAGAATCTGGACATCTCTAATCCATAAAATTGTGGATTTAGAGGGTATACTATATTGGGGACAAATCCCACCGAATATAGAAGGGCTTTGAACCAACTAAATAGGATATTATGCTACAAGGGACAGGGAAAAGCAAATTAGTTGAATTTGTCAAGAAATGCACGCAAAGCGCCTCAATCAAACTGAGTTCTATAGATCCAACGAAGCCCCGCTTGTTTCTTCTATCCATATTCTCCATGAAGTCCTTTCCCACCCTTAACGGTGAAAAAAACAAGGTATAGGATCGCGGCCAGAGGCTGCATCTAGCGCACGCCTTGCGGGTGGTGGAACCGGAGAACGAAGCGGAAGACCGACCTTCCTTCCAACAAAGCGCCCAGGAGGGAGGCGCGCTCGCGTCGGGGCAGCTCTGGGCACGAAAGGCAGCTTGGTCAGGCGGCTTTTCCCCTCCCAGGAAAGCCACAGGATCACAGGCCGGGACTCCACGCTGCTCCTTACGCCCAGAAGGGCCGGCGGACGATTGTGACACCCGCGCAAGACGCAGGAGAGGCGCCCGGGAAGCGTCGCCGCCGCGGCGAGCGGCTGGACGGACCCGGGCGGGATGGAGCGCAAAGAGCAGCGGGGCGGGAGCTCGGGTGGCGGGCGGCGGACCGGCGGTGGCGGTGGCGGCGTGGCTGGCGAGAGCGAACCCGGACCGTGCGAGGACGGGACGGTGGTGCAGCGCACGCAGGTGGTATTGTTAGCCGGGGAGTCGTGGGGCTCCGATGGGGGCCAAACCGTGCTCAGCTCCTTCGCGCACCACGTGCTGCCCCCGACGGGCGGCGGCACCTTCGCCGGCGGTCCAGTCGGCGCCGCTGAACCTTGCATCCCCGTTGCTACGCGGCCGCTCCCGGCGCCCAGTTCCCTGCAGTCCACGCCGTCGGGCCAGCTGATCTTCTTCCTATGCAGGCCATCGTCCTTGCGGGAGCGGCCCGATCGGTTGCGGGAAGTGTTGCAGGGCGTGCGGGATCAAAGCCGGAACTCCCCGGCTGCCCTGGTAGGGGTGGTCGTGCAGCCACGGCCCGACGAAGAAAAGCCGGCTCTCTTGCAACTCGAGAAATTGCTCCGTGAGATCTTCCAGTCCGAAGGTGCCGGATCCATGGAGGTGCACACGGCCGTCTTCGCACCCGGACGACCCGACGGTGCCCTGGAGCTCAAGCGCGTCAAGGACGGGGCATTGGGTGAGGGGTTGTGCAAAGATGGTTCGACAAAGAGAAAGTTGTCGGGTTACCTACTACTGAGGAAATTATGCATCTGTCTATGGAGATTCTCGGTCATCCAGGTCATGGTTGTCTCAGAGGTGCTTTTTCAAGAGGCAACTGGACTTTCTGGTTTTTCTTTGAAGAAGTTCCGCTTATCATCCAAGAAGCTTCTTCAGCTCTGACTGGATGGTGGGCAATGGAAGGATTGGAGGGGAATCCAGTCAGAGCTGAAGAAGCTTCTTGGATGAAAAGCGAAACTTCTTCAAAGAAAAACAGAAAGTCCAGTTGCCTTTTGAAAAAGCATCTTCAGAGCCTTATGCATAGATTCAGAGGACCTCTTCATGCTGATCATATTCCATTCACAGGGACTTTGTAGGGTTTACATCAACCCTTGCAGGAAGTTACTGCTACCAGGTAACACAGGTGCCTTCACATAACAATAATAACTAGTTCAATCAAAGACACCCATTGAGGGTCTTAGTCCCATGTTTTAATCACACTGCCACACTAGGGTGGCTGTGTGTTAGGGAGGAAAGGAAAATAATCAGTGATTATTTTAATTATGCAATGGAGCCAATATCCTTACCTGGTTCCCTTGTTAAACAAGTTTGGGCTCCTTGTGCTACCCTTTGCAATGTCAGGTCAGTCTATCATTGAAAGAAGATTCACTAATTCACCAGATTCACTATTTTCTAGAGCATTTACTAGCCAATCAAATAGCCAACAGAGCAAACACAACAATGGGATGGAAGTCCCCCTTTTTGCATGGGCATGACCATATTATAAAAAGGAAGAGCTTTCATCACAAAGACGTAGCCCATATTTTGATATTTGTGACCTGGTGGTCTTCCCTCCAACACTTCCCCCTAAGCCAGATCTATATTTCCAGAAATAGATCCTAGCAACTGAGTATTGCAGATGCACAGAGATTGGAGCTTTTTGACAAAATGATGCCAAATTCACAGAGAATTTGGAAACACTTTTCCCCTCATCGACCTGTCGTAAAAATTATCTATATACAGCAGATTTTCCTAGTCTGGAAGACAGTACTGATCAGAGCAACTCCTGGAATTCCTTCCTGATGTGGAAATCCGGAAATTGTAGTCCAGATACACCCAGTTAATTGGGAAAGGCTGACAATATGAATTGAGCCATTACTGGATACAAATAGTGCTCAATTTATGCTTGTTTAACAAAGTTCAAAGACAACAGCCTCAAAAAAAATGCTTTATAACCTGTAGTTACAACTATTGCATTATCCCACAGTCACATGATCAGAATTCTGAGGCTGGACAAGCAACTCACATTTAACAAATAATCTGTTAAGCAAGCTTTTAAAAAAATTTCCATTCAAGAAGCTCAATTCACCTTATGACCACCCCACAAGAATGGTTATAAAATTGGGTCCTGTCACATGATAACTCAACTTATGACCACAATAACTTACAACTGACATTCCAGTCCCAATTGTGGTCATAAGTTGAGAACTGTCAATTTCAATCCAAATCTTGCCCATATTTATGTTATTATCCAATTTACTGATCACCCATCTTACCAATATATATGAAATAAATGTGACTTCTTTTTCTCTTTCCTCATCTGGCTCTGTCACCCTCTGTTGTTTCCTTTGGAATAAGTTTTACTAGAGAGCAAAGATGTGGCCTCTTGTATATCATTTGATTTGATCAAGAATAAATAATTTTTCTCTTCCCTTAAAGCCAATTTAGTGCGGTTGAACAAATCGGTGATGCAATTTTTTGGAGCAATGCTGTGGTTTGGAATCGTGGCATATGGAGGCTATTACTTCTACAACTATTCTCCAGCATGAAGCTTGCTTCCCTGCCAGCACATCACCCTCCCTACATGGTTAAGGTGGGTACAAGATGCAGGAAAATGGTTTTTGTAAAAGCTGAACTGCCTGACTTCTTTTTCCAACTTGATTAGTGGGAAGGTAAAGATATTGCAGAATATTTTTATATATATACTTATATATAAATACTTTTTATATATATACTTATATATAAATACTTTTTATATATAAATACTTTATATATATATATTATATATATAAATACTTTTATGCAAAAATATCAAGATGTCAGTTTAAAGGGGGCTTAGCCAAAACTGAGGCCCTCATATTCAAAAGCAGTTTGCTTATAACCTAAAGGTAAATTTTGATATAAAATTCATATCCTTTTGTCCTTCTCGCCATCTTTTTTCCTTTTTGCTATTGTATAATTTATAACAAGTTATATATGGAATTATAACTTCTGTATTTTCTGGTTGGTTATGATGGAGTACAGGATTCTATTGCATTCTAAGTCAGAAGTGACAGCCTTATGGCAGCAAGGTGCCATGTTAAAAAAGGTGGTTAAATCTAATTTATTTAATTGATTGTTATCCCGACTTGCTACTCTGAATAGGTATGGTAAGGTTAGTAGAAACTCTAAAGATTGGAAGAGCCACTAAGTCCAACTTCCTACTCAATGCAAGAATCTAAATCAGGGGTGTCAAACCCAAGGCCCGTGGGCTGGATGTGCCCCGTGGGGTGCTTAAATCTGGTCCATGGGGCCGGTCTGGAAATATGAAAGGACTGGCCCGCGGTGCCTCTGGTGGCTAAAACAGACTGCGTGCGCCCCCCATGTCTCATTTTCACCTTCCATGGCCTCCTGCAGTACTCTGCCAGCCCCAAAATGGGCCCAAAACAGGCCCAATATGGGATGAAAAACATGCCCCAAATGGCCCCAAACAGGCCCAAAGTGGACTGAAAAACAGGCCCAAAGTGGCCAAAAAATGGGCTGAGAATCAGGCCGAAAACAGGCCGAAAACCAGGCCAATAATGGCCAAAAAAGGGCCCAAAAATGGCCCATGTCCCCATGCCGTCCCCTTGCCAACCCGCAGACGAGATCTACAATGCTGATCCGACCCATGAAGAAATCCAATTTGACACCCCTGGTCTAAATTGTCCAGTCTCTGCCTGAATAGTGAAAAAGATAGCATTACTTCTCTTGATAAATGATTCCATAGTTGAGCTGCTTGAGATGTTTGTTTAACAGTCAACTACAATGTACTTTCCTGTAAGTTCATGAATCTATATCTTGCATTCTGGGACAACAGAGATGATGGCCTTTAGGGTGGCTGCTGACCCTCTTTCAAGTATTAGAGAAATTCTTTAATAGGCCCTTCAGTTGTCCATGGTGTGGCCATCTTTAGAATATTGTGTATAGTTCTTGTTACCACTTCTCAAGGATACAGTGGAGCTGGAGAATTTGCAGAAGTAGGCAAGCAAGATGAGCAAAGCTTGAACAATTTCTTTACAATGACAACATGGAACAGTTGAAATTGTTTAGCTTAGAGAAAAGTTGTATGTAAGGAAAGATTGAAATTCATTGAGATTGAGATTAAGCAAAGTAAAGAAAGTGTAAACATGAATAAGATAAGAATGACATCATCTCCCATAATACTAGAACTAGAAGGCACCCAATGAAACTGACCAGTAGAAGATTTGAAGCCAATAGGAGGAAACATTTCTTCATCTAGGGGATAATCGGGTGGGATTCTACCAGTTCGCACCTATTTGCTATAACTGGTTGTTAACATTCTAAGCAGTTTGGAGAACTGGCTGTTAGAAGAAATTACTGGCCTAATCCTGTAAGGAAGGCAGGAAGGAAACATTCTGGTGTTGCTTACAGAAACTGCCTCTCCGTTAACCCTTATTACATTCTTGGCAGGACTAGACTTCCTATCTCAGGAACTTCTCTGGAGTTTTTTTCCCCTCTTTTGTTGGTACTTTGCTTGTGTGGAGTGACCATTCAAAGTTACAATGGCACTGAAAAAAGTGACTTATGACAGTTTTTCACACTTACAACCTTTGCAGCATCCCCAAAGTCATAAGAGGCCAGGGGAGGAGATGTCTGCCTCGATGCAAGTGATATTGAGTTGGCCATGCCCAGCCAATAACATGACCACCAAGCCACGTCTACCCAGTCACATGATCACCAAACCACACCCACCAACTAAGCCACGCCCACAGAACTGGTTGTTAAAAAATTTGAATCCTATCCTTGGGGATAATCAACCTGTCATTTCAACAGGTGGCATATGCTGTGGCGGTACCACTAGTTTGGATGACTTCGGAAGACTGCTAGACAAGTTTCTAGTGGGCAAGTTGATCAGTGGCCTTAAGGATTGGGTCCTGCCTGCAGGCATGGTGGCGTAGGCAGTCTGCTTCTGCATACTAAGTGGACAGCAGCAACAATAGGAGAGGCGAGCTGCTTTGATCTCTTTGTGGGCTTCCCAGATTCTATTGTGTGAAACTTGCTGTGGGCACCGGATGGAGAGGAAGGCAGGCGGGCAAGCAGGCTTTCAGAGGGCAGCAGCAGTGGGTGGGGTAGCACCCGATAGAGAGCTGGGCAGGTGGACTCAAAGCCATCTGGCTCCCGCAGTGGGCTGTCCTTGCAGCAAATTTCCTATATTGAGATGTCCTGCAACAACATGGCCGCTGTGAGTTGGCAGAGGGACTTGGTAGTGGCAAGGAGCTAGCAGCGCGGAGTTGTCCCATTCCGTGGCCCCTGCTCTAGGAAACATTCTCCTGTTGGAGGTCAGAGTGGCCCCAACACTGTTAGCTTCTGGTAAGGCCCTAACACCTGGTTGTGTTCCCAAGCTGGGGATGCTGAATGTGCTAAGGGCTCCGTTTCCTAGCTATATTGCTAACCGGACAAGTATCTTGCTTTTACGTATGTTGAATTGAATGTTTTTACTATTTCTTTTACTGTTTTAATTGCTTTATTGCTTTCAAATGTTTTTAAATTTATAATTGTAATATATTTTATGAATTATAAGCTGCTCAGAGTCATTGACTGAAATGGGAGGCCATAGACATCCTAACCTTCCGGCGCGCAGTTAAGACCCTGCTGTTCAAACAAGCCGGTCTAGCCAAATAAAATCATTGGGGTTTATATTTTGGAATTTTATAGGGGTGATTCTTGGCCATCTTGATTATTTACCTGTTTTCGCTTCTGTTTTCTGTATTATCTTGTTTGTTGAATGTACACCGCCTCGAGTCCCTTTTTGGGAGAGGGAGCGGTATAGAAGTACGAATAAATAAAATAAATAAATAAATAGAGATTGAACAAATAAATTAAAAAAAGTAAAATAAATATTTATAAAAATAAATATTTTTATTGTAACAATTGGGCGCGTGTCTGTATCAGTAAGCATACATAGTATTTCTATTTATATTTCTATGTATATAGAGTTTGCCTGTACTTTTGGTCCTAATAACACATATTTTTTCTAGGTCTCTTATGCATCTGGATTTACAGCTGTCACCCAAAATAAAATTTAAAAAATCAAAAGTTGTTAACCTTGTCCGTGAAGATATGTAAACTTGAGATGATCGAATTACCGTAGCTAAAGATTCATCACAACTTCCCATCTCCTCCCAAGGTATCTCTGTGAACTCCATCCACTTCATCGTAGATGTGTGCACACATCCTGTCCCATGCTTTAACACAAAGCTGCTACTATGTGTAGTTTCAAACCAAAAGTCCTCATACAACAGTAAATTATTCTTGATGGTGAAGAAATCTACTTGGATCGTAACAGTCTCCTAAAATATGAACCCAAGTGGACTGAATGGGCAAATAAGAGTTGTTTCAAATAAGTGTGAATAAAGTGATTGCACCGGGAAAGAGACCCCAGCTTTATTATAGATAGCAGGTTACATTGAACATGCAGGCCAAACAGGAAATACATGTTAGTTCATGGCTGATAAATCAGTGAAAACGTAGGCAAAGTATAATACACTGCAAGTTTTGAAAGGTTGAAATGAAAATTCAGTTTTGAATATATCATCACAAAGTTAGACACAAAATTCTTCTTATAACTGTAGTGAGGAAGGAGGATGTTGTAGAACTGAAAAGGAATTAAAACAGTGAACCAAGATAAATGGGGCTGGAAATACGTCCGTGGTGAGCTAAGTTTTGTTTTCCAAACTAGGACCCCCCACATGTCTTGGCTTATGGTGCCTAGAATTCCAGCCCAGATTATAAAAATATGAGAGTCATAGCCTAGCATATGGAGAGTGTATGTGGTCATGAGCTGTTATGATCAATTCAGCAAACCAAAAGCACACCAAAAGCTCAACCAGGATATAAAATTCTGACTACATGTAAATTACTATCTACAAGATGCAGTGATAATTTTTTAATCAGTTTTGGTGATTTCAAAAAAGAATGAGAACTTCATATAGGACAGGGGTGTCAAACACAAGGCCTGTGGGCCAGATCTGGTCCATAGGGTCACCCTTGAAACAGCGAAGGACCAGCCCATGGTGCCTCTGCCAGCAAAAATGGAGCTCGGGAGTTTTGGGCTCCATTTTCACTGGCAGAAGGCTGCAGGAGGCTGTCCCAGGAGGGCCATGTGTGGATTGCAGGACGTCAAGCTGGCCAAGCCCAAGTCAGCCATTCCCACTCCCCCAGTTGAGGTCAAACACAACCCTGATGTGGCCCTCAATGAAATCAAGTTTGACATCCCTGATATAGGATAAGGCTATCAAGGGCTACTAATCACGATAGTTATATCCAGAGGCAATATGCCTCAGTACCAGTTTCTGGAGAATATAAGTGGGAGATACCGTTATTCTTGGCATTTGGATAGCCCCTCTGGGATTGAACTAGAGAAGCTTTTTATTTCATTCAGGATCCTTCCTTATGCAGGACATAGGAGAAGCTATTTAAATGCCATGGCTGCTTGAAATCAGGATAAAAATAATTACCACTGGCAGAAAGGAATCAAGGCAAGATTGGAGATTTTATTCTGGTAATTTGTCCCTACATTTGGCATCACAAGTTCGTAAGATAGTCCAAGACAACAAAGGGGCTCATTACTGACATAGTAATACACTCAAGAAATACCTGACTCATCCTGATCTATAAATCTTCTATCATTTAGTAGCTGCACTGTATAATAATTACTGTATGCACACAACAGTTTTGCTTCCATGTTATGCAGTATAAGTAAGGAAACATCTGGATCACCTGACAGAATGGGATTCCAGCATCAGATTCCTTCCTGTGAGATGTTGAAAGCTCCACAGAGAATGTGAAGGTAGCAACTAGGACCAAACTAGCAGAACCTTTGTTGCTAACAACGTCTAGGAATGTTCTAGAAGGGTTGCTAAGAGGTGGCAGTTGGAAGCTCTGTCCTCCAAGGGCAGCAGCTCACTGTGAACCATCAAGATGACGTACCCCATCCCAGGGGTCCTGAAGGCAGCCATGGGACATTACTTAACAGAAAGTGCCCGGACAGCACTTGAAGCCATGGAACCTGAAGAGGATGTAATAGAAGTGAGTGGGAGAGGAAAAATGCAGTTAAACTAACTCTCATTATTGTAGTGGAACAGTGTTTCTCAATTTTGGCAACTTTTATGGTATGTGGATGCTTCCTAGGGATGAGTCTGTGACAGGACCAAAGTCATCCAACTGACTTCATGCCTAAGATGGGATTAGAACCCATGAACTGATTTTTAGCCTGATGCCTTAACCACTACACCAAATTGGCTCTCTGTATAAACTTATGTAGGGCTTATTTCATTTACTAGCTTAGTTCACCTTTTGGTAAATAGCTCAGACCAGTATTTTTAACTTCAGAAACTTATAAGATGTATGGACTTCAACATACAGAATTCCCCAGCCAGCATACAGCCAAGTAAATGAAGTTGAGAGCCAAATGTCTTAAAATCGCCAAGATTGAGAAACTCTGCACTAAGAAGAAAAATTAAATTTTAACATGAGTTTAATAGGAACATCTTTTGGCTGCTTCTGTTAAAGAGGACTCAAAGAAATCCCCAACACCTTAGGGTTGATGACCCCTTTTGAGATTGTGTGTGTGTGTGTGTGTGTGTGTGTGTAATGGGTGCTGTCACAAAATGCCTGTCACATCACTGACTTATCTTTAAGTAAATGTGATCATTCACTTAAAAATAAGTCAGTGATGTGGCCATATACAACTTCTAGTTTATAGGAATATTAATGAAGCCTATGTGAGGAAGGAGAGGTAATCTGGTTTTTTACATTTTATTGGTAGATTATAACAATTATGATGAAGAACAATTAAAATATAGCATTGCTAATATGATTAAAAAAATATACAAAGCAGTAAGTAAATAAGTAATGTATGAAGAAACTAAAGATAAATAATAAAATATACAAAGCTGTAGAAATTGAATAAATAAATAAAATGCCAGTATAGAACAAGTTCAATCCTTTAATACAGGGGTGTCAAACTCGCATCGTCATGGCGTCATCATGTGACATATCATGACTTTCCCCCCCTTCGCTAAACGGGCGTAGACATGGCCAGCGTATGACACATCCGGCCAGAGGAGTTTGACACCCCTGCTATAATAATTTGACACCCCTGCTATAATAATTTGACACCCCTGCTATAATACATTAAATCTAGGAACTTTGACACCCCTGCTGTAATACATTAAATACAGATAGACTATTATTCCATTTTCTGATTTAATGCAGTCTATTTCTGTACAATGATACTTACCCTATATACTTAGTTTCTAATATTGAGAGGTGGTGTATTGATGCATATTAGATTTTATGTTTATTTCTTTAATCAAAACAACTGAAAACATTAAAAAATTAGGTGAACCTTGGTGTCTGGCAGAAGCCAAGCAAGATGTCTGTAAATTCCCCTGAAATATTTATTCATGTAAAAGACATAAATATAGTGGAATTTACTTGGGACAAGGAATTAAAGATTCCCCCCACACAGACAAATAGGGCCTGTTCAGAAATGTGTAAGAAAAATAATAAAAAATTATATAAAGTCCCAATAGCCAAGTTAATATACGACAAGGAAAAATTGGATTCTCTCTGAGCTTGTTGGAGAAAAGATGAATGAAATGTAAAAACAAATGCAGTAAATATACAGTTATGTTCTGAAAATTTGCGGAGTCTGGAGGTTGTGGAGGCCTGAATGAGGGAACAACAGGCTTCAACTAAACTCTGGTGAGATGGAGTGGCTGTGGGTATGCAGAACTTCGGGATCCAAAGGCTTATCACTTTTAGTTCTGGATGGGATGGCACTACCCCAGATAGACTCAGGGTGCAACTTGTGCGTTCTCCTAGACCGGGGTGTTCAAACTCACATCGTCATGATGTCACATGACATATCAGGACTTTTTTCCCCTTCGCTAAACCGGGCGAGGGTTTGGCCAGCGCATGACGCATCTGGCCTGTGGGCCGCAAGTTTGACAGCCTTGTCTAACTCATGACAGTCATGGCTAGGAGACTCTTCATACAACTTTATGTGGTGCGCCAATTGCACTCTTTTCTGGATTGTGAGGCTCTGCTCTTAGCCCTGGACATCTCATACTTATTTCAATGCATTCTACTGATACCTTTGAAGAGTATATTTGGAAGGTACAATTGATACAGAATGCATTGATACAGACTGTTTTGAAGGCCCCTAGTATGACATATGTAACACCATTGTTACACAAACTACATGTCATATAATTGTTGAATGTTTGTGTGTTTTATTTTGATGTAAGCTGCTCAGAGTAACTTGATGGTGGCAAATAAATTTGATAAACAAACTAACCCTGGCTTGCAAGGGGAGACCAAACCAAGACCAAAGCTTGTGTATATTCTTGGAGATCTTAAAATACTGAAGCAAATTACTGCTTAGTTATGTAAAACAGGTAATGAATAACATGATTCCTCCATGCTTTTTTTCTTTTCTAGTTGGGTCCTGGGAAACAGATGCCAGTTGTGGGACCCAACCAAATTCTGGACATGCCACTTTTCACCAAGATCCCATTTCTGCCTGGCTCCAATACCATGTTTTACAGAACACACTTGGGTGAAAAGGTGAAGAGAGACTATCTCAGT
Organism: Bungarus multicinctus; assembly: GCA_023653725.1. Classification (NCBI taxonomy): domain Eukaryota; kingdom Metazoa; phylum Chordata; class Lepidosauria; order Squamata; family Elapidae; genus Bungarus; species Bungarus multicinctus. The sequence goes on along the minus strand of CM042836.1, from coordinate 23,623,681 downwards.
TCTGCTTTCCATAAAATGTGCACACAAAATACAAAAGCATGGAACAAGAAACAATTTTTATGGGGCGTATTGCATGGAAACTTGTAGAAGTGTTGCAGTGTTATTTAAAAAAATGAAACTATCATGGGAAAGAAATTCAGAAGTAAATGTGGGAAAGAACCCTTAATTCTTCTGATTCCTGGCACTTTCCTCTCTCTTGAAGTTACATTTCTTAGTAAAAACTAGTGTGGGAATTCATTCTCTCTCCCTCTCCCTCCCTCCCTCTCTCTCTCTTCATGTTTCCCACAACAGGGCAGGAGGCTGCACAATGTGGCTATGCTGCCCCCATGAGGCAGGGGGGGTGGAGCTGCCCCACATGCCCTGCACCATCTTACCTGAGATCCCTGCAACCAAGCCATTCTGCCTTCCCCCCTATGCCTCTGTCTCCTCACTGTGAACCTCATGAACCTTGTGGCAGTCCCAAATCCAATTCAAAATGGATGGGGGGGCTGACAGCAGCAGCTTCGGCAACCCCATCCAGCAGGAACCTGCGTGGCTGCTGGCCCACTTCTGCTTGCTTGTGGTCACAATGGAGCAGGAAAGCCAAGAGATGATGGGATAGAGTAAGTGAATGGCCACGGGAGGCTTATTTTCATGTCTCGGCCTGCCCGTGTGGTGCAATGGGATCACCTGCCTTCTTCCCCGCACCTCTGTCTCTCTGCTGCTGTGTGAAGATGAGCGTCCCATGGCTGCCTGCCTGCTTTGGCCCACCAACTCGCAGCTTTCCTGAGTCCCATGCAGCACATCTGGATTACATCCCTCTTCCCCAATTCTGTCTCTGTCTGCTTCTTGCACAGGTAGTCAACTCACCTGTGTGGCACACAGGCTGTGGCTGCTTCTGGACACTGTTGGCCCCCATACCTTCACCGCCTCCAGTGCTGGCCATGCTCACCTAATTGATGAGGATTTAGTTTTGGGGTAGGGTTTATATTAGGAGCACACTAGAAATCAGGTTAGATCTTATTTTTGGAGTAGGTCTTATTTTCAGGGAAACAGGATAGCTATGTTATCTATCTAGCTATCATCTGTCTGTCTCTGTCTGTCTGTCTATCTATCTACCTATCTATCTAATTAACACAGTAGCTTCTACTAAATTAACACAGACCCAGATTCTTGGGGGCATTCTGACTCTGTAAAACTGCTTAGAGAGAGCTATAAAGCACCGTGAAGTGATATATAAATCTAAAGGCTATTGCTATCTATCATCTAGCATATTTCTAAACTACGCATCTCCCTCAAAGAGGGGTCTTCTATACATACTTTTTTTCACAGGCTCTTTCCTAGTGAAATATTTCCTAATATTTGGTTGTATAAGACCTGTGAAGTCATTGATAGATCAGGCATGGTGGGTCCCCCCCCCACGGGATTATGTGTGGTTCCCAATAAGTTCTGAGGGATGCCATCTTTCTTTGTTCTCATCAATCTTTTGTGTTTCTTTCAGCTTTATCAGCCATCAGCTACTTTTGATCTGAGTGACCCATACTGTAAGATTATGGCCCCCAAATACAAAAGTCTTCATGACCCCCACTTGCGTGCTTACTACAAGCGTAAAGACAATCTGCGGAGACTGAAAAAGTCTGGCTTGATCACTGACAAAAACAAAGTAAGTTTGGGTCCATTCTGTCTTCTATTAAATTTATTAAAGCAACAAACAGTAACATGGTAGAAGAAAAATTAGACCCTGAACTAAACAGTAGTAAATATCACAGTTAAACAGTCTTATTCCAAAATTTATTTGTGACACCGTATTAAATACAAACTTGGAACTTGGAACTGCTATCAGTGGGTGCCTTCAATGTCTACATATTTTTTTGGCGGGGGGGAATAGACTTTCCCTGTCAAGACTCAAATACCTCTTTTATTCTTGGGTAAATTTTTAAGAGATTCCACATTTTCTTTATCTTCGAACTCTTTGAAAATTCTCAAGGGAGTCCCAAATTGGTAACTAGCTTGGTAAGCTTCGCAATACAAACTACAATTTTCTCACCTTTTGTTACTTAGGTTGTTTGTACCCTGAAGGAATTTAATGAATACAGACAGTATTTGACCTCCCGCAAGCTGGAGTTTGAAAAGCACTACCTAAAAGAACAAGTAAGTCCTGGAATCCCTTGAAATTTCCTCCTATGCTAACAAGAATGTTGTAAATATAATTTCTTGTTTTAGTATCCATTGAATATTTATTTATTTATTTATTTACACATTTATATACCGCCCTTCTCCCGAAGGACTCAGGGCGGTATACAGCCAACTATAAAACATTCCACTATACAAAAGTTAAAAGAAGATTAAATATCTTAAGGCTGTCACTAAAATTTATGCCCGACCCCAATAAATTAACAATAAAAACCCCGAATTTAAAACACCGAAATTTAAAACCTCAATTTCTAAAATTACACTTTAAAACTCCCATTTCAGTCCAGGCCGGCCTGCTCAAAGAGCCAAGTTTTCAGTGCACGTCTGAATGCTCTCAGGTCAGCATTGTTACGTAGCTCAGGAGACAACCCATTCCAGAGGGTGGGTGCCCCCACAGAGAAGGCCCTATTCCTCGGGGTCACCAGGTGGCACATAGATGCTGTCGGGACCCGAAGGAGGTCCTCCCTGTGGGAGTGCACAGGTCGGTGGGAGACTACTGGCAGAATGCGGTCTTGCAGATAGCCTGGTCCAATGCCATGGATCGCTTTAAAGTCAAAACCAGAACCTTAAAGTGAACTCGGCAACCAATGCAGCTCGCGCAGGAGAGGCGTCACATGGGAGTTTCTTGACGCTGCCATAACCACCCATGTGGCCGCATTTTGCACCAGTTGAAGCCTCCGGGTGCTCCCCGCAGGGAACCCCATGTAGAGAACATTACAATAGTCCAGGTAGGAGGTGATGAGGGCATGAGTGACCGTGCGTAAGGCGTCCCGATCCAGAAAGGGCCGCAATTGACGAATCAGGCGAACCTGATAAAAAGCCCCCCTGGAGACGGCCATAATATGATCTTCTAAAGACAGCCGTGCATCCAGGAGGATGCCCAGATTGCGAGCCCTCTCTGTGGGGGTTAAGATCTCTCCCCCAATAGCCAGCGACGGAGTCAGCTGACTATATCGGGGCGCCGGAAACCATAGCCACTCAGTCTTGGAAGGGTTGAGCTGAAGCCTGTTTCCGCCCATCCAAATCTGCATGGCCTCCAGGACATAGCCTCCACAGCATCATTGGGGTAGTTTGGGGTGGAGATGTAAAGCTGAGTATCATCAGCATAGAGATGACACTGCACCCCAAAACCATGGATGATCTTCCCCAGCAGCTTCACATAAATGTTGAACAAAAGAGGGGAGAGGACCAACCCCTGAGGCACCCCACAAATGAGGGACCTAGGGGTGGACCTCTCCCCCCCTCATCAACACAAATTGCGAGCAGTTAGAGAGGAAGGAGGAGAACCACCGTAAGACGGTTCCTCCAATTCCTAACCCCTCCAACTGCGGCAATAGGATACTATGGTCGATAGTATCAAAAGCCGCCGAGAGATCTAACAGGACCAGGACAGAGGAATAACTCCTGTCACGGACCCTCCAGAGATCATCAACCAACGCGACCAATATGTACTATTCAGAAACTCTAGCTGGTATGGAGCACAGGAAGCGCTGCTTGATAAGGCCCAGAGCCTGTCTGATCCCACTTTCTAGATGCATTTGGGAACCTCATCATCTTTGATTAAATGGCAATACTCCTTTTTGACTTCTGCAGTTGTTATCTAGAAACTAATATATTAAAGCATGCTGCCCATAATTCAAAACTTAATAAACAGCTATCAGTAGCCTTTAAAGGTCTGATGAATGTTTATTTTAAAATCACCCAAATTGGCTGTTTTCATCACTCATGCTGGCAATGATTTCCACAGTTAAACAGTGCATTAGAATTTAGAATTAATTGTATTGTCACTTTGAATGTACACTAATCGGCATACATTAAAATGAAATTTCATTGCATACAGCTTTCAAAGGATCACTACCTCCAATATACATTACATAACAATAAAATAAATACAAAATTATGCCTATACCCACATATATTATATGACACAGAGAAACAGCACAGTCTAGTTCAGATGTAAACATGTACATGGTGAGAAAAACGAATCCTGTGAGTTTACCAGATGGATGGCATAGGGAACAAAGCTGTTACAGAATCTGGTAGTCCTGCTACAAATACTTTGAAACCTCTTCTAGAGGGGAGCAACAGAAACAGACCATAAAATTGGTGTGTGGGGTCTCTGGCAATGCTTTGAGCTCTAAGCACATAGCGCTTATAAGCAGTATCCTAAATAATAGGAAGTGAGCTTCCTATAATCTTCTCAATTGTCCTTACCACTCTCTGTATGGACTTTCTATCTAAGGCGCAGCTGCCACCAAGCCAAACAGTGATGCACTTTGTTAAAACGCTTTCAACTGTGCCTCTGTAAAAAGAAAGATGTGCTCTCCTTATCTGATGTAGGAAATTGTAATGAGTCAAATGTAGAGAGAAGGGATGAAACCAATATACTGTAGTTCTTTACCAATCTCTCAAAACACTTCATCATAATGGAAGTGAGTGCAACTTAATCATTAAGGCATCTGATGATAGTCTTTTTGGACACTGGCACAATGATTGCAGTCTTAAAACATGACGGAACCAGGGTCTGATACAATGAGAGGTTGAAGAAGTCCATGAAAACAGTAGCCAGCTGGTCAGCACATTCCTTAAGTACTCGCCCAGGGATATTACCAGGACCAGCACCTTTCCTAACATTGCGTTTTCACAGAACCTTCCAAACAGTTGTTGTGTGAAATCTGAGTACTGTACCTGATTATAAGGGAGATGAACAGCCTTCCATGCTGGAACGTTATTTGTGGCCTCAAGCCATCAAAAAAACATATTTAACTTGTTTAGAGAATCTGTGTCACCTCATTCTAACCCTAACCCTCACCCTATGGGGACTTTCCAGGGGTGGGATTCTACCGGTTTGGACCGGTTTGAACCAGTTTGGGTGAACCGGATGTTAAATTTGCATCTGATTCGCTGAACCAGTATTTAAACCGACAGGCTGGCCCCGCCCACTCCTCCCTTCCCCTCCCCTCCCCTCCCAGGAGTCTCCACACGGCCCTTTTTGGATGCAGGTAAGTGCAGGGTCCATGCGGAGGGTCTGGGAGGGGGAAAAATGGGCCTTTGGGAAGTACCGGAAGTCTGGATATGGGCCTGTTTCCGGAGTGCCTCCAGAGCCTGGGGGAGGCTGTTTTTGCTCTCCCAGAGGCCTGAGGGAAGCCTCTGGACCCTTGTGAAGTCGAAAAATGGCCCTCCTGGAAGTTCCGATAGGCCATGCTTACCATGCCCATGCCCATCCAGCAACTGGGCAGCGGACTGGGACTTTCTGATTCTAATCTGAAGGAATATCACCATAAAGATTCTTTGGCCTTAAGCCAGGCTACTATGTAGCATTATCACAGTGTCAAAATGCGGGCAGTATCTAGCACAAACTCTTACTTCCATCACAAACTTTTTGTTTCCTACTTGATTTCCAGAAAATGCTGGAGAAACAAGTCACCAAGTTGCAAGAGACACATGGTCTTCCAGAAGCTGCAGAAACCTCAAAATACCGAGACTGGCTGTTGAAAGAAGAAAGACCTACAATACAGGAGCAAGAGAACGTAATGAGAAACAGGTAAAGAATGAAACAGAGAGGATGTACTTACAGTTCTCTTTTCCTTCACTTTGCTGGGTTCCCTGAGCAAATGTTGCCGAAGGTCATTGTGTCAATTTGCTTAATGGTAGAGCCAATCCTGGGTAATTGCTTAAGATGAACTCGTGCTGGGAATCAGCATTTCTGGCATTGCATCTCTTTCCAGGGGCATTATTATTATTTCTTTTTCGTGCAACACCTGACTTTAGGCAGAGAAACTGTATCTTGTGTGTTTTGGTCTGTGTGGGAAAATCCCCACCCCTTTGCCATTTGCTAATGAGGATTAGTCAAAGGGCTGCTGTTTTGTGATACAGCCCTCAATAGGTTGTCCACATTCCAATCTTAGGGTGGATATCTGTGGGGTCCTTGGTGCACCGATGATGTTACCTAGTTTGATAGTGATATGAAAACAACTAGGTTCAAACAGCACCAACGACCTCACAGTCTTAATTAGCTACAGATTTTCTCTTCTGTTGGTGAGTATCTTTCAGCCCTACCAAGCGAGCCAGACCAAGAAACAGACGCCATGTAGATCTGACATTACTTTTATTAAGAGTGAATATAGTAACAAAATCTGGCAAGTATGAATCTGCTTCCCCTTCTCCTTTTGTTATATATCATGTGAATTAAGGATTGCCTGTCTGAGAGGTTTTTATAACCCTCCATCCTCATACAGGTTTAAAGAATGTTTATCTATTCGTTGCCATAGTAACAGATGCATCCTCCCTCAAGGCCATCCTCTTTACTCTCTACCACAGGGGTGTTAAACTCAAGGCCCAGGGGCTTAGATCTGGCCCGTGGGGCCACCCTGGAAACAGCAAAGGACAAGCCCGCGGTGTCTTTGCCAGTGAAAATGGACCTTGGAGGCCTCCATTTTTGGCCGTAACAGCCTCCTGCAACCCTCTGCCAGTGAAAATGGAGGCCCGGGAGGCTGTGTGCTCCATTTTTTCTGGCAGAGGACTGCAGGAGGCCGTTGCAGTCAAAAACGGACCCTCGAAGAGTGATGTTGAGCTGGCCACGCCCCCTGGTTATGCCCTCCCAGCTCCCAAGTTCAAACACAACCCTGATGCCGCCCTCTATGAAATTGAGTTTGACACCCCTGCTCAACCATATCCCAGGGATATATTCCAAAATCCAAGAGAAGGGAATGTAGTTTGAATCTCAGACGGGCATTTCTAAGCTTTTAATTCTTCATATTTCTTTTCTAAAAATAAAGATATTTAGATCTAATTAACCAAGAACTGGAAAAACTTGAAGAGCTTGCTGAAGAGAACCGTCGCCTCAGTTTGGCTCAAGAGGACAAAAAAAAGCAGGGGGCTGAGAAGAGAAAGCAGCTTCTGCTTCGTAAGAAAATGGAAGAGGTAATATATCTGGGGCAGAAGGGAATAGGAAAAGCTCATATACTAGCCGTACTGAATGTCGGATGCTTTATGGGATTGCATAAGCATTCGATGTTTATTTTTAAGCCTCCTTTCTTTATGACATCCTTATTGACTTACCCCAATTCCTTTCCACTCGTTTTTTATTTTTATTGTATAAAATGCAAAAAAAAGAAAAGAAAATGGGAAATTAAGGGAAGGAAAGGGAACGGCAAAAGGGAGTGTAAAATACAAAGGGGAAGAGAAAAAGAAAGAAAAGGGGGAATTGACTTCCAACTCTTCTGAGCACAGTACAAGATAAACACACTCCAACCTCAACTTTTTGCTTTTACATATTAATTTGTAACTAGCCATTTCTATAACATTGGCGGCTGGAAGGCTGGCGACCCCGAGGATGTGGGCCTTCTCGTTGGGGGCACCCTCCCTCTGGAATGAATTACCCCCAGAGATGAGGATCATCCCTGACCTTTTGACCTTCCGGCGCACATTGAAAACTCATTTATTTTATCAAACCGGTCTGGCCTAGGGTTTTATAGGGTTTTATAGGGTTTTAAATTTGGTTTTAATTGGTTTTAGTCCTTATTTTTAAACCCTTGTCTCGTTTTTATTATTCAGCCACGATATTTAATCTTTTTAATTGTTTTCAATTATTGTGTTATTATTGCATTTTTTAATGGCTGTACACCGCCCCGGGTCCCGCAGGGAGAGGGGGGCAGTATATAAATCTTGCAAGTAAATAAATAAATAAATAAATAAATAAAACACTATAACACTTGGTATCCAAATTCCAAGGAAATAATTCACCAATGATATAAAGAGAGAGCCATGTTTTCCTTTGGAGCAAAAATTACCTTGAAGAGATTTGTGGCACCGAAATCAGTGTTTTTAAAAGCACTATGGTATACTCTGATGCACAAAAACATTATCTACAAGAACACCCATGCTTAAATTATCGGAGAAAAGGGAATAGTGGCTCTTTTAAGTCTAGCCGCTTTTGTTTTTTAAATGGCTAGTCTTAAAAGAGCCACTATTCATCTTTTCCCCCAGATGATTTAAGCATGGGTGTTCTCGTAAGTAAATCTTCATTTACTTGTCCCTTGCTCCACTCATTGCCTTGGTGTGTGGCAGTGATGGTGAACCTTTCGGGCTTGGCATGTCAAAAATTTTGAAGAATATTGACATGTCACCTGAAATGTCATGGTATGTCATTGGTTTGCCATCACTGGTGTTGGGCATTGGGAAGAATAGAGAGAACTGATGTTTTTCTTCCTCATGGTCATAGATTTTCCTCTGTGAAAAGCCTAATGACTTTGGGGATTAACATTAGGACCACATGATTGGTTGCTTGCCAGATTGTCCATCACTTTCACTCTGGATCTGCTAACAATTTTTATTTAAATAACGAACAAACCATAATTCAGAATGTGGCTAATGATGGACCTTCCTTGGTTTCAGGGCTTCAGTTAAGAGAACGCTCAATTTTAGCACAATACATATTCTTAAAAAATAGGCAAAAGGAGTAATATGCAAATTTTAAACAAAAGGAAAATTATGGAGCTATCTTCAAATCTTGCAATACCACTGCTCTAGATAGATCATAGATACCCTAATTGTGATCCTATGCACATTAGAAATTGCTTGTTATTCATCAAGTCCTAGATTTCTAGCCAAAATATGTAGGATTTATAACCCAATAAATCTGATAGGCATTGGTGGGTAAGATTATTACTAAACTGTCTGAAAGCATACAAAAATCAATAACAATAACTATCTCGAAATAGATAGCAAACCTCAGAGAGAGATAGCAACCAATAGCTCAATCTTTGGTTTTCAGGAATGGAAAAAAAAAGAAATGTCACTTTTAATAAAAATTGGTGATGATGTTAAACGAGAAGCGAGGATTGAAGAACAGCAACGGAAAACCAAGGAAGATAAACTGAAACGGGTGAGTTGCTACAAGGAACAAGAGTGTCATCCTGTCATAAAATTGAAATAGCTATGGGGCCTCCTAATAGTCAAATTCTGCTTAGTCGGGGACAGGGCTGTCAAACTCCTGGCCTATGGGCTGGATGTATCACGCGAAGGACAAACAAGTCCTGATACGTCATGTGATGCTGCCGTGACAAAGTGAGTTACAGGAACTGGGATTGGCTTGTCTAGTGAAGAGAAGGACCAGGAGAGACATGATAGCAGTCTCCCAATATTTGAGGGGCTGCCACAGAGAGGAAGAAGTCAAGCTATTTTCTAAAGCGCCTGTAGACCAGACAAGGAATAATGGGTGAAAACTGAACAAGGAGAGATTTAACCTGGAAATAAGGACAAACTTTCTGACAGTGATAACAATCAACCAATGGAACTGCTTGTCCTCGGAAGTTGTGGGAGCACCATCACTTGAAACCATCAAGAAGAGATTGGACTCCCATCTGTCAGAAACGGTGTAGAGTCTCCCGCTTGGGCGGGGGATTGGACTAGATGACCTACAAGGTCCCTTCCAACTCTGATTATCTGTTATCTATTATCTGCTTTGCCTGAGTGACGTCCCTTGTCTGGGATGTATTGCCCAGTTCTTTTAGGGTATTCCCAGATATAAATCAAAATCTTCCTTCTGCAAGCTGAATCAAACTAAAACGAGCCTATTAATCCACAGGGACATAAATGTGGACCTTCAGCTGTGCATTCTGGCCCCTAAAAGCCTTGACACAGGTTTGCAATGTTTAAGTCACAATGTTTTCAGGTGACACAAAGCTGGGAAAGATGGGCCCTTGGTTTTAGAGAAGAGGTTTAAAAAAATCTCAACAGGCATGAAAGATTAGGTCCACATGTGAAGATCTAATTAAACTAATTTAATGCTAATCATGCCTATGCACAAGAATCTTCTCAACTAATGGTAATTCAACAGGGAGTGGGACTTACTTCGCTTGTGACTGTGTTGGGATTCTAGGCTGATCCCTCTTTTAACCCTAAACCACCATCCCCTAGGTTCTGCCACTCCTTCTCCTACAGATCTAGACAAACTTGTCAGTGAGCTGAAATGAATAGGATGGAATTTAACAGAGAGAAAAGTTCTGCATCTAGTTAGAAAAAATGTATTACTATAGATTTGGGGGAGCGGGAAGATGGACCTGAGTTGGAAAGATGAGGTAAAGTAATTGATCCTGCCATACGCACCTCTGGGGAGTTGTACATGAGATAAAGCAACAATTTGTTGGTCCTCCAATTCTTAGCAGAGTTAGATTCCTGGCAAATATTAAGGAAATTTAAACCCCCTACTATTCCTATTGTATGTCTTTTTGAAAGCCTGATCATCAAATACAGAAAAGCCACATTTTTGTCTTCAGCCAGCCTGGGTAATCTGTAATGAATCCCACAATATTGCTTCTTGTTCCTCTCTAATTTTTTTTCTAACCTAAGTTCTTTCAAGAGGATTTCCATGCTCTTATTCCTGAATTTTCTCAGTGATGCCAATCACATCAGATTTGTCTTCTGAGTTGGATCTCTGGTTCTCCCTGTTCATTTCCGTTATTCTAATTTCCCTTACCTTAGCCATTGAGCCTTTTCTTAGAGCTCTTGGGAGAGACTTTGAATAATTATTGGGTCCAGGGGTGGGATTCTACCAGTTCTGTCCAGCTCTGTAGAATAGAATCGTTTCCATATCTGCTGCTGTTTTGGCCCACATGCCTGCCCGGGCTCTTACCTGACCTTTATTTCCTGCTTTTTCAACCTCAGCTGCTGTGCAAGGCACAGCTTCGGTTGAAAAAGCAGGAAAAAAGTGCTTTTTCAAACACTGCTTTCCTGCACGCAGCGCTGCTCAGCTGTCCAGGCAGCAAGCTGACGAAGATTTACATGCGCGCGCAGGGAAGCACATTGTAAATCACTGAACCGGTAGTTAACCCTTTCGGATTCCACCCCTGATTGGGTCCCCTCTTTTGGTCTACTTAGAAACAAGTCATGCTAGAGAAGAAAATGGCACACCACCTGATGAAACTGCAGGAGCGATTCCAAAGAGAGGGCCTATTGCCCTCTTCCAAAATCTTCCCTGTGAACACCCCTGAAAACCAGAGCTTGTCAGATAAAAACGGTAAGTGAATTTGAATGGCTGCTTATCCTTTTCCTTTATTTGCTTCCATTGATCCATCAGTAAATTGCTGCCAACATTGAAAAGAGTTTCAGCTTTGAATTTTGGCACTCTTTTTTTAATATAATATAATAATATATTATATTATTATTTTTTAATATAATAATAACATTTCCATCATCTCCCCTTTTCCATCCATACCTGGGTGATCCTCAAATGAAACCTTTGTTCTTTTGTTTTTAAGTAGTGGTTTCTCCTTAGGCAGCCAGCAGAGTTTGGCATTAATATGGTTCACCAACCATCCTCTAGGTTGTGTGGTCAGATTACCCCTGAGCCTAGGAGGTGTGAGATCAGGCAGTTCCTATCAGCCATTTTGGGCTTATTTATTTTATTTATTTATTTATTAAATTTTTATACCGCCCCCTCTCCCAAAAAGGGACTCGGGGCGGTGTACAGCCTACTAAAAAAGAACAATATATACAGTTAAAAACAAATTAAACAATTAATCCAGCCAAAATCCCATTAAATACAAAATATTACTAATAAATTTAAAATTTAAGGATTATATTAAAATTTAAAACCTAATTAATTTAAAACCCCCAAAAAACCGTTTACTGGGCCAGGCTGGCCTGTTGGAAGAACAGGGTCTTTACTGCGCTTTACTGGGTTGACCTGAATACAGATTTATTTATTTATTTATTTATTTTCAAATTTTATATACCGCTCCCATCTCCCAACGGGACTCGTGGCGGTTTACAGCCAAATAAAATACAGTCCAGTACAATATTTAAAATACAGTTAAAAAGATTAAATGAGTGGCTGAGGATAAAACAAACTATGAAGTTAAAAAATTAAAGTTAAAACCATTTAAAATCAATTAGAAACCCTACCAATAACTCTAGGCCAGACTGGCTTGATGGAATAGGTGGGTCTTCAGCGCGCGCCGGAAGGCTAATAGGTCAGGGAGAGTCCTCATCTCCGGGAGTAATTTGTTCCAGAGGGAGGGTGCTCCCACAGAGAAGGCCCGCACCCTCGGGGTCGCCAGCCGGCACTGCCCAGCCGGCGGTACCCCGAGAAGGCCCGCTTTATGGGAGCGCACTGGCCAACTGGAGGCTGATGGTGGCAGTAGGCGGTCCCGTAAGTACCCAGGTCCCAAGCCATGGAGCGCTTTAAAGATGACCACTAGCACCTTGAATCGCACCCGGAAGGCCACCGGGAGCCAATGCAGCTTGCGCAGAAGTGGTGTAACATGGGAGCTCCGAGAAGCCCCCAAAACCACCCATACGGCCGCATTCTGCACCAGCTGGAGCCTTCGGATGCTCTTCAAGGGGAGTCCCATGTAGAGAACATTGCAATAGTCTAGATGGGAGATGACAAGGGCGGATGTGACCATGCGAAGTGCACCCCGATCCAGAAAGGGCCGCATCTGGTAGATCCTACGGACCTGACAAAAAGCCCCCCTGGCGATGGCCACTATATGTTCTTCTAATGACGGCTGTACGTCCAGGAGGACACCCAGATTGCGCGCCCTCTCCGTGGGGGCAAGAATTCCCACCCCCCCACGGCCAGTGATAGAGTTAACTGGCTATATCAGGGTGCCGGAAAGCACAGCCACTCGGTTTTGACCGAGATTGTCCCCCTACTACCCAGATACTATTCTCCTGTAGATCAGTTCGATTATAGGCTCTCCTCCTTAATCCACCGTCCTTTTAATGTTTGAACTGATTCCTAACTAAAAGATATGGATCAGTTGATCAGCTGTGATTATGGTGGGGTTATGTGCTGAAGTGAGTGAGTGAGAGAATCGGCTGCCTCTTTAGCCCTTCATGGTGCAACCTTACCCATGATTATACATTGTTTTTCAACAATGAGTTAGTACTTTTTGGAAATCATTCTAAATCTGTGTACAAAAGAAGTCTATCAACTATTAAGTGGCTCCTTTTCATATGAGTATATATGAGTATAGCACTGTTATGGAAGAGAGCACTGAATGTGTATTAAGCTCTTTTTTAACATAGATTGAATGCTCTTCAGGAACAGAACTAACCTACTATCCCAGGGTATCAGCTAGTGGTCAGATTCCCTTGGAACATACCAGTAGAACCAGAAGTCAAAATTCATCTCTCCACTAACTCTAGCCCATATTAAGGAAAGTGAATAATGGACGGTTTCCCACTTGCTGGTAACATTTGGTGGAAGTCTAGACAACCAAGCCAGGATAATCAACATTTATGTGCCCTCTCTGCTACAAATAAGCATAGCAATATTTGCTGCTATTGTAATTGTGCCAAGTTAGTGATTGCCAGTTGAGATAACGAAGTTGTCTGCTGGTTCAAGAGCTGGTTGTAGACATGTTTGATAAGCAACAGATGGATGCTGCTGATAGAACAATGATGGCCATTCTCACCAGTTATCATCCCCAATAGTAGTGCAAGACAAGTAAATATGGAAGTCCTATACTAGAGTCCTCTTCTCTGGTATTGCAAATCCCAACAGGATTTTTTTTTTCTGCTTTGATGTATGTATCTTCTATTTCAAACGTTGATCTTTTTTCCTAAGAATCTCCCTTTAAGAAAAGTATAGAAGACATCAGTGATCTTATGGACCTGGAGAATGCATCAATTAGTCTCCCTGATAAAGAAACACAATTTTTCAAAGGTACTTTTCATTTTCTGTGATGCAAGAAAAGAGATTGGGCTGGAATAGTCAGTCTGGGGTCTGGGGTCTGGAATAAGAACCACTTTTCAGGAGAATCAGTGAAATGAAAAATGTGGGGGCAAATAATTCAAAGCTAAAGATATGACAGATCTTTTACCAAGGGTGAGCAAAGGATCACTGTAGGTCAGAATTTCAGAAAATGTACATGTCTGGGCACATCTTATGTTCAAAACTTATGAAAGGACACATCTCATGTCAAAAACCTATCCATACCTCCAACCACCATGTTTTTCAGAAATTTTGTCTATAATCAAATTTAAGAAAGGAGTTGACTGAAGGAGCCTGGGTAGGAAGAATTAACTTTCCTGGTTCATCAACTAGCGGCTTTTAAGCTGGCCAAAGAAGCAGTGGAGGAGGCTGCAAATCCAGTGGCTGCCTTCACCTATCTAAAGTTAGAAAGTTTGTGCCTTAGCTTATATGAATCCAAATTGTTGAGTTGGTTGATGGTGCAGTATAGTTCTTTGCCAATCCAGAAATGGAACTGATTTGGTAATCGGATTAAATGCGAGGTGAACATGGCTATTAATCCATAAACCATGACATACCAACAAAATGATTGTTTTCATAAAAATGTGCAAAGCCAAAGTAAGTCACCTTTTTTTCACTTCGTATGATATGAAACACAGTCATGTACATTTGGCCTTCCCATTTGTCCACCCAAATCTATCCGTAGCAATCTATTTTTTCTCTACTGGATACTCACTCAGCTTCTATTCAGGTAGGGAGAAAAAGAAACTCCCCTCTACCTCATTCAGCACAGACACCATGCAAGCTCTTGAGGAAGCAAAGGGATCTCTGTTCCTACTCTCATCCTTCACTTGGCCTAGAGCACAAAGGTAGAGAATGTGCTGGGAAAAGATTCTGGCTATAGCAGTAATATTACTAGTTTTCTGGAATATCTAGTAAAACCTCTTCTTTGGTTAGAACAGGGGTGTCAAACTCAATTTCGTTGAAGGTTGCATCAAGGTTGTGTTTAACTGCGGGGGGGGGGGGGGGGCAGGGGGGCATGGCCAGGGTGGGCATGGTCAGCTTGATGTCACTTTGTCAGGGGCAGCTGTGGTGGTCAAGTCTAAGGCAGGACTTCCCTCAGACCCTCCCTCACTCTTACTATAATCTTCCTTCCTTCCTTCCTTCCTTCCTTCCTTCCTTCCTTCCTTCCTTCCTTCCTTCCTTCCTTCCTTCCTTCCTTCCTTCCTTCTTTCCCTCCCTCCTCTTTTTCCTTCTCTCTTCCTTCTCCTTTCTTCCTTCCCCTCTTTCCTTCCTTCCCTCTTTCCTTCCTTCCTTCCTTCCTTCCTTCCTTCCTTCCTTCCTTCCTTCCTTCCTTCCTTCCTTTTTGTCTTTCCACTTTCCCTTTCTCCTTTCCTGTCCCTTCTTGCATGCTCAAATGCAAAAGGGGAAACGTTTTGCTTTTAGTTTGTTTTGCCAGCAAAAACAGAGCTTGGGGGCCCACACGCACTCCTTCCCCCGAGCTCCATTTTCACTGGCAGAGACACGGTGGGCCAGTCCTTGGCTTGATTCCAGGGCAGCCCCGTGGGCCAGATCCAAGGACCATTGTGGGCCAGATCCGGCCTGCGGCCCTTGAGTTTGTCACCCCTGGGTTAGAAGCACCAGAGCTTAAGGATGGGTTTCATAACTCCCAAATTTGATTGCTCAGTTCTATCTCTTCCTCCCCACATCCCAGGAGACGTGACTATGCCTGGGAGCCAGGTATCACTTTCTAAAGAAAGAAGTGATACAAAATCTACTCATATACCCAGCTCTGACCTGATCCCAAGAAAGTTTGCCAGTGTTACAGAGGTAAGGTGGGTCTGATGGAAAGGAAAAGTCAGCACTGCGAAGTCCCTAAAGGGCCGCTTCTATCTTGCCTTGACTGAGAAGAATATCCAATGTCAATCGGGCTAATCTTTGCCTATAGAGCCCTCAACTTAACAACACTTCATTTAGTGACTGTTCAAAGTTACAACAGCCCTGAAAAAAGTGATTTATGACTGTTTTTCACACTTAATGACCATTGCAGCATCCCCAGGGTTCCGTGATCAAAATTCCGATGCTTTGCAAGCTATTCATATCTGTGATGGGTGTAATATCCCAAGACTACATGATCATCTTTTGCAGTCATCTGACAAAGTCAATAGGGAAGCCGGATTCATTTAACAACCTGGGGTCCTAACTTAACAACAGCTGTGATTCACTTAACTATGACAAGAAAGGTCGTAAAATGTCTCACTTAGCAACAAAAAGTTTAGAATTAGAATTATAATTCTTTATTGGCCACATATGATTAGACACACAAGGGATTTGTCTCTGGCCCATAAGCTCTCACTGTACATACAACAATATGTTTGGGCTCAATTGTGGACATAAATCATGGACTACCTATATATTTTCTCCCAAAAGTGTCTTGTTACTTGAAGCCGTCCTGTTTCAAAATAAATATTATTTAATGGGCTGAAAGTAGAAATAATAAGCAAAGACCAGTCATAGATTCAAGTCACAGAAGCTCAGCACCAGCAAAGTTGATCTACAAAAGAACTAATGCAATGGTTAAGGTGCTGGTCTAGAAATCAGGAGACTGTGACTTCCAGTCCTGCCTTAGGCACAAAAGCTGGATGGGAGACTTTGGACCAGTCATTCTCTCAGCCTGACTCTCCTCACAGAGTTGTTATGGGGAAACTAGGAGGAGGAAGGATGTTAGGTATGTTTACCACCTTGAATAATTTATAAAGGAATACAGATAATCCTCAACGTACGACCACAATTGACCCCAAAATTTCTGTTGATAAACAAGGCAGTTGTAAAGTGAGTTTTGTCTCATTTTAAGATCCTTATTGCCACAGTTGTTAAGGAAATCATTGCAGTTGTTAAATGAATCATGCAGTCGCTAAACAAATCTGTTAAACAATTTCCCCCATTGACTTTGCTTATTTGAAGCCAGCTGAGAAGATTACAAATGGTGATCACGTGACCCCAGGACAGTGCAACTGTCATAAATCCATCCTAATTGCCAAGTGGCTGAATTTTGATCACATGATCATGATTTTGCTGCAATGGTCATAAGTGTGAAAAATGACCATTGTCAACTCGTAAATCATTCCTATGCCTGTTTCCGAGTTGACATAAGACGGAGGATCAAGTGAGGTACTAATACCATTCTATAAAGCCTTAGTAAGACCACATCTGGAATACTGCATCCAGTTTTGGTCACCACATTATAAAAAAGATGTTGAGACTCTAGAAACTAAAGTACAGAGAAGAGCAACTAGGATGATTAGGGGACTGGAGACTAAAACATATGAAGAACGGTTACAGGAACTGGGTTTGGCTAGTCTAGTGAAGAGAAAGACCAGGGGAGACATGATAGCAGTCTTCCAATATTTGAGGGGCTGCCACAGAGAGGAAGGGGTCAAGAGGAAGGGAGCTGAATGGAACTCGGTAAGGTATTATTCTAGAAGGCATTATGACAGTGAGGATGCATTTCCTTGACTGACACAATTTAATCAATCAATCAATCAATCAGTCAATCCAGAATAGAGCTGGAAAGGACCGTCAAGGTCTTCTAGTCCAACCCCCTGCTCTAGCAGGAGACCCTATACCATTTCAGACAAGTGACTGTCCAGTCTCTTCTTAAAAATCTCCGATGATGAAGCACCCACATTTAATCAAAGGAGTTGGAAGTGATCTAATTAAATTGATGGTTAGAACAATCATGGCATACTTAACAGTTAATGTATATAATTATTGGCCATAAGATTTGATCATAAAAATTGGCATTCACATCACTCAGAAAGAATTTGAAGGATTCATGCAGGAAGAAGAAGTGGAGGAGAATTGCATCTGTAGTTCTGTGAAAAGAGCTTGCGGAGTTCACCCCCACAAGATATGGCTGTAGACTTTTAGGAAGAGAGGAGATAAGTCATGGAGGAAAAGCTGTCAGTTAATCTAGCAATCATGATGTCTGTATACCATATCTGGATTAAAAGGGAACATGTTTACACACTAAGGAATATAGATAGTCTTCAACTTATAACAGTTCATTTAGTGATCGTTCGAAGTTACAATGGCACTGAAAAGAATGACTTATGACCATTTTTCACACTTACAACTACTATGTTAGTGACCTTTTCAGAGGCATCTGATTAGCCACAGTGAGAAATAATATTCTAGATTCAATAGAACTTGATCCAGCAGGCTGTGGCACCTTTGGGGCAGACATGTGGTGCAGAAGTCCATGTAATCCATTAAATAGAATGAATAGGACAGGAAAAATAGCTCGATTACTTAACTGAATAACCCAGGAGTTGCATTAATATTCCTCTACACTTCTTTTCCAATACTCAAAGTGCCTCAGAATGATAGGTTCAAATATAAAAAAGATGTTGAGAATCTAGAAAAAGTATGGAGAAGAGCAATCAGGATGATTAGGGGACTGGAGACTAAAATATATGAAGGACGGTTATAGGAACTGGGCTTGGCTAGTCTAGTAAAGAGAAGGATCAGGGGAGACATGATAGCAGTCTTCCAATATTTGAGGGGTTGCCACAGAGAGCTATTTTCTGAAGCGCCTGTAGGCCAGACAAAGAATAATGGATGGAAACTGAACCTGGAGATAAGGAGAAACTTTTTGACAGTGAGAACAATCAACCAATGGAAAAACTTGCCCTCAGAAGTTGTGGGAGTGCCATCACTTGAGACTTTCACGAAGAGATTGGACTGCCATTTGTCAGAAATGGTGAAGGGTCTCCTGTTTGGACAGGGGGTTGGACTAGATGACCTACAAGGCCTTCCAACTCAGATTATCTGTTATCTGTTACCCTTTGGCCTTGTTTTAGTTTGGGAGGAGATAAATATCAAAAATAATTTAAAGAAAGAATGGTATGTTTCACTCAGCTAGAGCAGAACACAAAAGATGTCCATTGGGAGTTGAAATGGTTGAACAATACTGGAAGAAAAAATGGGGAATATATAATGGCCAAGAGACCTTATTAGCCATTATTGGATCAACTGGAAGAAAAATAAACCTGGTGATCAGATGAGTATATAGCACAAGATGAAAAAGGCCATTTAGGGAAGTGACCAGCTACTGAAGAAAAGGATGTGGGAAGGATGAATCAAGGAACTAATTGGAATTGGAAATAGCAGTAGCAGTTAACCTTACAAACCACTCCATAGTGTTTCACAGCACTTTCTGTGTTTCCATATTGCTCCCAACAATCTGGGTCAGAGGTGGTATTCAGCAGGTTCTGACCAGTTCTGGAGAATCGGTAGCGGAAATTTTGAGTAGTTCGGAGAACCAGCAAATCCCACCTCTCACTGGAGATTTTATAGGATCCTTCCCCTGCCACACCCACCAAGCCATGCCCACAGAACCGGTAGTAAAAATTTTTTGAATCCCACCACTGATCTGGGTCCTCATTTATCTCGGAAGGATGGAAGACTGAATCAACCTTGAGCCAGTCAGGATCGAACTCCTAGCTATGGGCATAGTCTGCAATACTGCATTGTATTACAATACTGCATTGTATTTTTAAATAGGTTTTTATTGTGTTTTCTATCAATACAACTCAAATCATATTCACATTTCCAACAGCGTTTTGACATCTACAAATATTATTCTCCTATAAATTTTAATACATTTAATATATATCCACCAATAGCTATTATCTTTGTCAATAATTAGTTCTATTTTATATTTTTATATATTTTATATATTTTCAGATCATTTTCTTAAGATCTGTTACACTTAGTCTTCACATCTTATTTCTTATATCTGTTCTCTATCCATTCATATCATTTGGCCAGATTGAATAATACTTGGCATCCTCCTTATCTTTCATTTTTAACATGACTATGTCCACTGCATTGTATAAGGGATGCGGTGGCTCAGGGGACGCAGTGGCTCAGTGGATAAGACGCTGAGCTGTCAATCAGAAAGGTCGGCAGTTTGGCAGTTTGAATCCCTAGCACTGCAAAATGGAGTGAGCTCCTGTTACTTGTCCCAGCTTCTGCCAACTTAGCAGTTCGAAAGCATGTAAAAATGCAAATAGAAAAATAGGGACCACTTTGGTGGGACAGTAACAGGGTTCCGTGCACCTTCGGCATTTAGTCATGCTGGCCACATGATCACAGAGACGTCTTCGAACAGCGCTGGCTCTTCAGCTTTGTAATGGAGATGAGCACTGCCCCCTAGAGCCGGAAACGACTAGCACGTATGTGCAAGGGGAACCGTTACCTTTAACCTTTCACCACTGTGCCATCACAATTCATGTTGCTAGACTGGAATGAAATGTGATAGACTAGCTACCAAGAAGGACTCAAGATGATTCAATGAAAACTAGCAGTGGGATGTGATTTGGGGTTTGATTTGCAAAAGCTGGGAGTGTGTAGTGAAAATATGTATTCTCATATACAGGTAATAGTGGGTGGCTCATACTAATGATGGGGCAAGATGAAAATTTGGATCAAACATTATTGTAATACAGACATATTTTGCCTACATACTGGCTTAAAAGTTGCCAAGGCTGAGAAATATTGCTGTAATACATAAGAGTGGAGTCATAGTAAATTCAGTATTTCTTTTTAAGCTCTGTTAGATAAGATTGGGGCTGTTTAAAGTCTACTTTGAAATTGAAATATTCAATTAAATGCTTTCATCCCTACTTTTTAAATATATATATATTTTAATTTTATAGCAAGAAACCCTTGTCGAGCAAGAACTGCACAAAAAGGGAAGTCTTGACCTGGAGCCAGGTAATCAGTGAGCAGTCTCCTTCCCCAAGGCTTAAAATAAATAAGATGGCACCGATTGCGGAGTTTTCTGCGTCTTTTGTTGCAATAATAGCATATTGTTAAGCGGGGGAGGCTTCAGTTCTTCAAAAATGCTAAAATTTGTGCATAGATTAGTTGATTGAGGCCGAACTTCATGAGGTAATTTAAATAACAGTCTGAATCTTGTGGCACCTTGAAAACTAAAAACTATTATGGCATAAATTGTTGTCCACTTCATTGCCTGAATAAGACACATATATGTTAAAAGAAGGATATCTGTGGTTTCTATGCTTAGAAAGAAGAACTAAAATGTAGAAGATAGAACCTTATAGACATAGTTCCCTTGATTGATAAGGGCCTAAGGGCTGCAATTCTCTTTGTGTGTTAAAATGTGGGAATCTATTGCCTCCCCAAGAGGTTAGCAATTGTCAACAGCCTAATTACTGTCTTTGCTTTAATCAATAAATTTTCTTTATTCTTTTATTCATTTAATTCATTCTTTAACATAATCTTGAGTCTTCAGCAATATTAGGTATGTATTCATTATTAGGAATGGTCCATGGGAATTAATACGGGGACATATAGTTGGCTCAAAATCCTGCATGCTGGTGCTGCTGACCAGTTCCTTAGCATCTACTAGTCTTCTGGCCTGAACTAATTTTATTTCTTTTTATTTACAAAAAATGAATAGAAAGCCAGCATACTGCAAAGCAAAATATCACTTGTATTTCCAACAATGCCTCTGAGCCAGACATAGAGCCCAGACAGGGTTTGCCACCCAGCTAATTCTGGAGGCCCTGACCAGAAAACAATCATTATACAATTATTTCTAAAATATACCAATGATTTTATTGCAGTGTTTATATACCACCTTAGTGCTGTACATAATGTCATCACACACAATGGTATCCCAGAGGGTAGCCTACATTTTTATTACAGGCAACATATAATTGCTTTTTATAACCTCCAGAATCTTCTCCAACCACATCTCTGAATTTCAGTGGCTTGATCACAATTGCCAAAATTCTGCAGTCCGATATCTGCACTGTGTCTCAGGAAGCACATAAAACATGTAGCTATTGAACCCTAAGGAGTACTTAATGCAGGAGAACTCTGAATGACATATTTTCCCACTGTAATTCTTGCTTGTCCCCAAAACCAACTGGGTTGGGGTCTAACCACACTTTACCACAAAATAAATAGTATTCATAATAATGTAGCTGAGGCCATCCCATGTCCCACAGAACACAATTTTCAGCTTGAATGACACTGTTAATAATCTTGCTGTTGATTTGCTCTTGAATGCAGGTTTGTGGTAGACAATCTTTTCATTACTCTAAAGGCTTATTTTGGGTCATTTTGCCTTTACATTATTATAGTTGTCCCATTCATCTCATTTTAACCCAGCTTTTAGCAAGAAAAAGGACTGGTATTTCATTCCCACATCAGGCAATTTTTTTTTTTACAAATCTGAAGGTCCTCTTATTTGCCTCAAGTTTACCACCTGCTGTTCCTTCAAGATGCTCAGAACACTTCAAAAACCCCAACTTCATTCTCTGACATAGGCTACTATGTGGAAAGAGAGTAGAAATGAGAAGTTGGATTTTCTGTATCCAGCATTTAGCTCAAGGATACACAACTAATTTGGGCAAATCTGACTTTTGCCTCATGTGATGGGATTGGTGTTTCCCAAAGTAGGCTGGGCCAGAACAATGAAATGATCATGGCCAATAAAATGGATATAGGTAGAACAATAACTACATGTTATTTAAATAATGTTAAAAATAATGTAATTACAGACATTATTATGCTCCAGATATTTAATAATTTTCCTCATCACTTATAAATTAAAACATGGTGGCAACTTCTGCAAGATTTCAGGGGACCTATTTAAACCAATTTGTATTTGGAAGTGAGATTCAGTCTGTTTTGGAAAAGTCTGCATGAGTTTGCAGTATAGTAATCCTTCATTCAGGACAGTCTCGTCCTATAAAACCTTGATTTTCTGTTGTCCAGGGTAACATTTGGCTTAACAGGATGTAATTTCAGTATGGTTTATCTTCTCCAACTTGTTACTAGTAAAGTACCTTAATAACAGTCCTAGTCCAGATCCTTCCCAGTCTGGCTTTTGTTTTCTGTTTTCATTCTATTGAGATGATCCTGACAGTTTTAAAAGCTTTACCCTCTCCCATCAAATACTGAAAGATTATATCTTCATGATATTTTGGTTGATCTTTTTTATGTTCTCTTCTGATTTTTCAAATATTAAGTCATGAATAAATTTCTTAACCTACTTTTTTTTCTGCCTGGTGGTTCCATTTATTTATCTCTGAAGCTTCTTAGGGAATTTGTATCAAAACTTTCCTTCCTTCCTTCCTTCCTTCCTTCCTTCCTTCCTTCCTTCCTTCCTTCCTTCCTTCCTTCCTTCCTTCCTTCCTTCCTTCCTTCCTTCCTTCCTTCCTTCCCCATATTCTCCCTTTTGGTTATTTTACTATTACCAAGTTTTTCCAAAAATACAAATGGGTCTTATATTAATTTTTGCTCCAAAGGACCCATTAGGCCTTATTTTCCAATTAGGTCTTAGTTTGGAGCAAATACAGTACTAAATGTGTCCTTCTCTCTGATGATCTTAGCTGGGGCTTATTTTTTGGGGGGGTAGGGCTTATATTACGAGCATCCTGAAAATCATGCTAGGGCTTATTTTTCAATTGGGTCTTATTTTCAAGGAACCATGGTAGCTGTGTTTACACTATATGCTTAATTTGATACCTGACCTAAACCTTTGTTTAGGCTTGTACAACACATTGTACCATGGGCTAACTAAATGGCCTGAAATCATTTATCATGCTAAAGCCACAGTAACCAGTTTGACATGTTGCAGTGAATGCAGGTGCTAAATTGATAACTGGTTTAATTAATTAATTAATTTGATATGCCCAATGATTCTGGGCAGTAAAGGATGTTCATGAATTCAGCTGTGAGAGAGCGAAACATCAATGTGAATGGAGAGTGAAGGAACAAAAAAAGGAGAGAAATATTGGGGATAGAAGTAAATCCTGGGGGACATTTATGTCCCCCCACACTCTCCATTCCTCTAACCTGGCTCTTTTCTGTCTTGGTTTTCTTAGCCTGCTCTTTTTTCTCCCCCATTACCTCTTTATGCCAATATTGCTCACCCAAAATAAGTGAGAAGGAAAAGTCAGGATGGCCATTTGCCCTGAACCTCAAATTAAAAGAGGGGCTCAGATTTAAAAACCTGCTAATTAAAAAAACCCTTATATATTGATATTATATTTTATTTTTCTACATTCTCATTTTTAACTTTTACCATAACTAAAATCCTTGAAAGCTGGAAATAGTCAGGCAGGGTTGTATGAACTTATGTATGTGCACACACATGCACATACACAGATGTGCACGTGCACACACACATACACCCCTCTTGTTTACTAAGCAAAAACACTGTTTTTTACACTGTTTTATTGTTCATAAAAGTCTATGAAACTACAATTATACCCATCCACTTGATTTCTGAAAAGGCCTCAGGATCCAAAGATTCACGTGGGATCATCTAGAGTGGGGGGGGGGGAGCAAACTGGCGGCCTGTGGGCCAGATTTGTCAAGTACAGGCCACATCCACCCCAGCTCCGCAAATGAGAAAAATATCATAAAAATCATGTGACAGCAACATGACATCACAAGTTTGACCCCCGTGATCTAGAGCAGTATTTTTCATCCTTAACAAGATGTGTCAATTTCAACTTCCAGAATTACCCAACATGCTGACTGGGAAATTTTCAGAATTGAAGTTCACACACCTTTAAATGCATCCAATGTCTGCATGGAGGGGGGGCATGTAGGATTTGGAAACCTGCTGTTGGTTGGGGAAGGTTAGATGCAAAAACAGAGAAGAACATAAAACAAGAACCTTTACTGATGATTTTAGACAAATGTTAGTAGAAGAAAGAGAAAAAGAAGAAAAAACAATGGAGGGTTCAATTGAATCCCATAAGTTTAAATTATCAATAGAATAGAATAGAATAGAATAGAATAGAATAGAATTCTTTATTGGCCAAATGTAATTGAACACACAAAGAATTTGTTTTGGTGCATACGCTCTCAGTGTACATAAAAGAAAAGAATCATGTTCTGGTGTGAAGTGCTCTATAGCGTCATTTTGAGGGTAGGAGTTGAAACAGCTTATGTCCAGGATCTGAGGGGTCTGTAAATATTTTTCACAGCCCTCTTTTTGACTTGTGTAGTATACAGGTCCTCGATGGAAGGCAGGTTGGTAACAATTGTTTTTTCTGCAGTCCTAATTACTCTCTGAAGTCTATGTCTGTCTTGTTGGATTGCAGAACCAAACCAGATAGCTATAGAGGTGCAGATGACAGACTCAATCATTCCTCTGTAGAACTATATCAGCAGCTCCTTGGACAGTTTGAGCTTTCTGAGTTGGCGCAGAAGGAACATTCTTTGTTGTGCTTTTTTGATGATGTTTTTGATGTTAGGTGTCCATTTTAGGTCTTGTGATATGATAGAACCATGATGATGAACCTATGGTATGCATGCCACAGGTGGCACGCAGAGCCATTTGTATGGGCATGCGAGCCCCAGCCAAACTTAACTGCACTGCTCATGCACGCACCTCCCAGCTGATTTTCAGCCCATTTGAGGCCTTTTTCGTCCTCCCGGGGGCTCGAGAAAAGCTTTTGCAGCCTTTGGAGGTGAAAAACAGGCCTTTCAGAAATACCGGAAGTGCCAAAACTGAAAGTGCCGAAACGGCCCCACTTTTTGGCCTCCAAAGGCTGCAGAGGCTTCCCTTGAGCCCTAGCAGGTCGAAAATCAGCTGGGAGGTGCACACATGCACAGTGCAGATAAGGGGGGTTGCGTGCACATGCGCAGGGGGTGGCAGGGCCATTGCATTGGCACACCACAACAAAAAGGTTCGCCATCACTGTGATAGAACCTAGAAATTTGAAGGTCTCTACTGTTGATACTATGTTGCCTAGTATTGCAAGAGGTGGTAGTATTGGAGGGTTTCTCCTAAAGTCTACCACCATTTCTATATGTATATGGCAATGCTACCGTGTTTTCCTGAAAATAAGACCCAACCAGAAAATAAGCCCTACCATGATTTTTTCCAGGATGTTCGTAATATAAGCCCTACCCCCAAAATAAGCCCCAATTAAGATAAGCAGGCAGACAGGCACATTTAGTACTATTTGCTCCAAAATAACCCCAGTGCAACTTTTGGAACAAAAATTAATATAGGACCCAGTCTTATTTTAAGAAGCATGGGTAGTGTGCCTCCTAGGTTGTACAGTAAGCAAGATTTGTATTTTTTTCCTTTACATTTCAGATTAGGCCCATACATGGTCTCTGGTGGAGCTGGAACAAAACTAAATTTGGATTAATTTTATTTAAATTGAAAGGCTTAATTAACACAAAGTATA
This sequence comes from Bungarus multicinctus, assembly GCA_023653725.1. Classification (NCBI taxonomy): domain Eukaryota; kingdom Metazoa; phylum Chordata; class Lepidosauria; order Squamata; family Elapidae; genus Bungarus; species Bungarus multicinctus. The sequence goes on along the minus strand of CM042836.1, from coordinate 23,597,554 downwards.
GTTAGTATGATGACTTTCTCATTTGTACTTGGTCATTTTCCTTTCTTTCATATTTAGAATTTGAATTTGATAACACCTTTTAGACGTATTTGATGCCATGTTCAAGATTTTCAGGGCCTTAGTTTGTGCATTTCAGTTTTAAAAATTTTATTCTTATGCATTGAGCAGTTCCAGCCACGAGCAGTGAAACTGGCAGAGTAATAATAAATAAATAAATAAATAAATATCATTTCTTAGATATCACTTCTTGTTCTTTGCTGTAGGCGAACTTGTTGTACCTCAACCTGGCAGCAGCAAAGTTTCCTTCTCTTCAGCCAAGGATGCTGTGTCAATAATCAGCAGTGTGGTTAGTAACAACCCATCAGCCAATCCTGGGTCTGGCATGGCAGGAACGAGCAAAGATAAATTTCCAACCTCTGCTTCAGCCGCGTGTGCCAGCAATGATGGTGGAGCATCAGTCTGTGGATCAGGTGGTTGCGGGAGCAAAACTGCCTGTTCTGGATCAGCTGGTTGTGGGAGCAAAACTTCCTGTTGTGGATCAGCCGGTTGCGGAAGCAAAACTTCCTGTTGCGGATCAGCTGGTTGCGGAAGCAAGATTTCCTGTTCTGGATCAGCCGGTTATGGAAGCAAGACTACTTGTTGCGGGTCAGCTGGTTGTGGAAGCAAGACTTCCTGCTGTGGATCAACTGGATGTGGAAGCAAAACTTGCAGATCAATCAGATACGGAAGCAAGACCTCCTGTGTATTGGCCAGATGTGGGAGCAAAACTTCCTGCTGTGGATCCACCGGTTGTGGAAGCAAGACTTCCTGTTGTGGGTCAACTGGATGTGGAAGCAAGACTTCCTGTTGCGGATCCATTGGATGTGGGAGCAAGACTTCCTATTGTGGTTCTGGTTGTGGGCCAGGAGGATATTCCAGTAACAGTGGCAAGACCGGCTGCTGTGGATCAGCTGGTTGTGGGAGCAGCAGTGGAAAAGCAGGCGGTGGTTATGATTCAAGTGGCAGCAGTAAACACGGAACAAGCAATAGCAACAACAAGCACATTTTCTCATGCTCAGGTGGTAAGTCTTACCTCAAGGTGCAGTTTCAGGTCCTGGGACTGAAATGAGACAAACAGTCATGAAAAATGGCAGGAGGATAAAGGAATTCTATGGAGAAAATGTTCATTGGATGGGGTGGGGGTGCTGTCATTTGATATCCATAGCTAATGGAGGATAGAAAGGTGAATACAAGTAGTCCTTGAGTTGCAACTCTAATGGAAATTGCAAGTCATTAATGGTCATAAAATGTGTCTGCCACGTGACCAATCTGATTTTACAATTTTTTTTTTTGCAGTAGTCATTAAGCAAATGCAACGGTCATCAGCATGTTCCCATTGTTCACTGTGAGTGTGGTTTTATAAAAGCTGGAAATAAAAGCTAGTTTTTGACAAAACTGTTGTCAAACAGGGTCATGTGACAGCGGGATACTGCAACCGGCCCCAAATGCGATATGTTGCCGAGTGCTCAAAGTGCAGCCACACGATTGTGGGAGGGTGGCAACCATGGGAATTTCAGATCCGGATCATTAATCACTTTTTCAGATAGATCATAACTTCAAACAATCGTTAAGGGACCATTTGTAAGCCAAGGACTACCTATAAGATATTTGATCAAAATTTGGCCTATCTCTAAAATTGTTTCCATTTCTAGCCCTTGGTTCTGGAAACATATCATTTTCTTCATTTTTTTTAAACAGGAAATTCCAATCCATCATATAAAAATTGTTGCATTCCTGTGCTTTCAGTGTTGCCTTTCAGTGTTTGGTAATGTGTAAAGAGGTATGACCCGGGGCATGGCACAAAGGCAACATAGTCAAATAATCTAGAAGAGTCCCTTTAATACCTCCAACTTTGCCCCCAATGTCCAGATTACCTTCGGCTGGAGAAAAAATTCTCCCAAGAACAGTCTTTAAGTGGAGGAAATTCAATCCGAAAACAAAGTACATACAAACTGTAAATAAAAATCCACACAAACCATGCTTCAGCAATTAACTTGACAGGGCAGGATAAGGAATTGCAGACTTGAAAGGCCAACAAAACACACACAGTTGGGAGGATGCCAGGAACCCAGATAAGCCTCAAAAATAACAGATAACTCAAGATTTGCTTCCAACAACTTTGCTGTGCGTAGCTTCCTTTTTTAAACACTGTTTTTCCAGCTGCAGCTAATGAAGGGAATCAGGGCCCTTTCCTCCCCGTAAGCCCTGCAACTCACGTTGCTCCCTTCTCTGTTCCTCTCTATATGCCCTAGGATGAAGAGGGCATGGGCCTAGATCTTCCTCTGAATTCCCTCTGCCTTGCTGCACCTTTTCTCTGCTCTGCCCAGCCAGACTTTGCCCTTCCCCAGTCTCCTCTATAGCCAATGGAGCCACACTCCCACTCCCTGTCAGCTGTTCAGCCTCCCCCTCGGAATCAGACTCTGACAGGGGCATGACAAGAGATTTCTTCTTCTTATGAAACACTAATGAGCTCTGATAATGGACACAAATCTAAATTTGCAAACCTTGTTCTGATTGTGCTGCTGGTGTCGCTAATGCTGAGGTATCCTCATCGGTTTAAACGGCCCAAAGCGCTTGGCCTGTGCCATCCTATGATTTGTTGCATTGAAGTAATATAGTTGAGTAGTTATGAAATTTGAGTTCTGGGCTTTTGCTAATGCAAGTTATTGCTGCTGTTTTTCATGCTAGTATCAAATCCATCTCACCGAACTCCATCGAAGCCGTCAGGCAAAGCATCCATGTATTCATCAGCCCCTCATCATGCTCATCATAACGAAGGCTCTTGTAAAGTGAAGCAAAAGAAGAAAGCAACTTTAATGGTACAATACTACTTGAAAAAGCTGAGGAGGCTATGCTTAGGCTGAGGGAGGGCCTGAACAGATAGCATATATACATACATACATACATACATACATACATACATACATACATACATACATACATATATATATATATATATATATATATATATATATATATACGGTAGATAGATAGATAGATAGATAGATAGATAGATAGATAGATAGATAGATAGATAGATAGATAGATAGATAGTTTAAACTCTGGGCTGACTGACCATCGCATGCGAAAAATTGATAATATTTTTTTAAAAAAAATACTTTTTAAATTTTGCTAGAATGAGCCAGGAAGTCAACCACGTGAAAGACACTCCGAGAAGAAGAGACGACTTAATAAAGGGAAAACAGGTAAGGGCCAAACAGTTTCCTCACTGGGTGTAACTAGTTCACACTTTTTCAGGCCTGCTGCATCAGTGGTGGGATTCAAATTTTATTATTACCGGTTCTGTGGACGTGGTTTAGTGGGGTTGGCTTGGTTTGGTGGGTGTGGCTTGGTGGGCGTGGCAGGGGAAGGTTACTGCAAAATCCCCATTCCCTCCCCACCCCACTAAACTGCTTTCCAGTTCCATTCCCCTGTGCAGGGCAACAAAAGAAGATCCAGCCAATCAGCTGAGACTCAATGGGAAGCAGAGAATAGATGGGGGCGGGGCGAGTCAGAGATGGGATTTGCCTGTTCTGCAAACTACTCAAAATGTCCGCTACCGGTTCTCCAGAACTGGTCAGAACCTCTGGGCTGCAGCAACTGGACATTTAATATCAGGCTTTCCACATCCATATAATCTCCTTTTTTTACAAAACAAAAGCGCTCACCCCTACTACGACCCTTTCTCTGAAAGGCTTCTTCTGTGAGAATAATTGCAAATGTATGCTCTGAATATCTTTCCTGCATCACAAAGGGCATTACAGGTATTCCTCGACGTACAGCCACAATCGAGTCCAAAACTTCCATTGCTAAGTGAGACAGTTTTTAAATGAATTTTGCTCCATTTTATACAATTTTCTTGCCCTGGTTGTTAAGGGAATCACTGCCGTTATTAAGTTAGCAACAGGGTTGTTCAGCGAATCTGGCTTCCCCATAGACTTTGCTTGTCAGAAAGTCACAAAAAGGGATCACATACATGATCTCAGGACACTGCAACCATCATAAGTAGGAGTCAGTTGCCAAATAACTGAATTTTGATCATGTGACCATGGGTCGTACAAGTTGCAGAGGTCGTAAGTATGAAAAATAATAATACGTGACTTTTTTCAATGCTTTTGTAACTTTGAACAGGCACTAAATGAAGTGTTGTAACTCGAGGCCTACCTGTACTAGATACAGTATAAATTAGTCACCAGTCAATGCCATTGATTCATCCTTTCTATTTTGCTTTTGGTGGGCTTTTAGTGTCCCTTTTGGTGGGCTTTTAGCGGGACGTTCCATTTCCATCAGCAAGGGATGTTGCCAAAGTAGCTGCATTTATATTTTAACAATCTGTGAGGCCATTGGAAGGATTGCCTGATGGCCAACTCCTGATTTTTCAGCATAGTAGCAAATGCTAAAACTGGATCAAAGAGTCAAAATGGAGGATTGTGAGGCCAAGGAGATAGGCCAATATGGTGGGCAGATGAGTTTTGCTTTTCCTACTTTGGGGATAGAAAAACTGACTTTTGTGGGGAGCTAAAAGGAAAGGCTGAGACAGTTTCTAGCCAGCAAGTTAGCATTGATTGATTAAAATAGGGGTCTCCAACCTTGGCAAATTTAAGACTTGTGGACTTCCTCAGCCGGCTGAAGAATTTTGGGGGTTGAAGTCCACAAGTCTTAAAGTTGCCAAGGTTGGGGACCGCTGGATTAAAATATCACTTATTCGCCATGTCGTTGATAAACTATCAAAAGCACCTCAGACTTGCACAGAAGTGTCTGTGGCATCCTGATAGATAAAATAGTGAAAATGATTCAGGCTTAATTTCCATTCTGAAATGAAAACATTTGAAATGAAAACGTTTTGTTGACAGAATGGCTGACCACCTAGAGATATCTTTCATTAAATAGTAATAATCCCACTTGGGACGGTGAGCAGAAGAGAACAAGGCATCCTTGAGCTCTCTCCAGTGTTTTCAGTTCCAACAGTTATGTCTGACTTAGTGGATTTCCCTTATCTGACATTCAGTTGTGTTAGAGTTTTGTGGATTAAAGTGAGAGGAACGTTGGCATTTCAAGGCTCCCTTCATTAATTAGATTGCTGTTCAACATGTTAATGCTGGTATTCCCCTTCTTTCAGAGCACATGACTACAAAATTTCAGGACAATGAGGAATGTGAGTCATCTTGCTCAGCTTATCTTCAGCGCTTGCTTTCTACTTCGTAAGTCTCAGACATCCTAAAACATCCAGTTCTAATACTTGTATTGCTGAACAATCTCCAGAATTCCCAATACGTTTCCTTTGTCATTCTGATAAGAAGAATGTTGCCAGGTTGTTCACTGGAGGGTACTGTATACCTGTGTGTATGTGTACCTGTATATCTATATCTCTGTCTCTGTCTCTCCATGTGTGTAATAGTTTGCTCCACAATCTTTCATTGACCCTCCCCATCACTTTTTGCTTTCAGAGACCAATCGGCACTTCGAGAGAGCCTCAAAGGAAAAGTAGGTCACTCTATTAATCATTCTTACATTTGAGGTGACTATGTACTTGTAAGGGCCTTGGTAGCACAGTGGTTAGAATGCAGCATTGCAGGCCAATTCTGCCAATTGCCAGTAGCTCGATGCTCACCATCTCAAGGTTCATTCAGCCTTCTATCCTATTGAGATTGGTAAAATGGGGACCCAGATTGTTGGGGGCAATATGCTGACTCTGTAAACCATTTAGAGTAGGGGTGTCACATTGTCATTACATGACGTATCGTGACTTTCCCCCCTTCGTTAAACCGGGGGTGGGCGTGGCCAGCGCATGACACCCCTGGCTTCGAGAGTGCTGTAAAGCACTCTGAACTGGTAAATAAGTCTATATGCTATTGCTATTCAAAACCATCTGATTCATAGAGAACCTAAATGTTAATAAAAGTGTAATTAGACATTGGAGCTCTGTTTGCCAGTTTATCCCAGGGGTGGGTTTCTACTGGTTCTGTCCACCTCTCTAGAACCGGTAGCTCTGAAGAGCAGCAGACATAGAACCGATTCTATGTCTGCTGATGTTTTTGCCCATCCGCCCACCTGGGCTGTTACCTGACCTTTATTTCCTGATTTGTTCAACTTCAGCTGCCATGTGAGGCACAGCTGCAGTTAGAAAAGCAGGAAAAGAGGGCTTTTTGAAAGGCTGCTTCTCTGCACGCAGCATGCTGATGATGATTTACAGATGCGCCCGCCGGGGGGCAGCATCCAGGGAAGCACATCGTAAATCACCGAACCTCGTAAATGACCGAACTGGTAGTTAACCCTGTCGGATCCCACCCCTGGTTTATCCCCCATAAAATTTCTGCATATGAGGAAACATGCAGGTATAATGTGATCGCATTTAGACAACACCTTTAAGCAAGTTATTCAATTTTGGCTTTGCATAGTGCATTAACTAAATTGTCTGATTTCTAACATTATGTAGGTAGGGCTGTGTGCTAGTCCAGATTTGAAAACAAAAAGAAAATTAAGAGGCTTTCCTCTCTTTAAATCCCGATCATTGAGGGACCATCAGCACGCAAGCAAGTTTTCTCCATAGCTGCCTCAATCCTTTTTTCTTTTTATTCCTGAATGGAGAATGATTGCCTCCTTAATTGAGCTCTGGGAGCAAATAAAAATTATTTCTTTTGTTGAACCAGGGGAGCTGGTTTCCAAGCATCCAAAATGCAATCACATGTCCATGGGGCAGATGCAGCCATCATAACTTCAAAATTGGGTTGTAATTTTCAGGGCTCCCTCATACTTTGGAAACAGTTATAAGCCAAGGACTACCTGTATGTCCTTGATATAGATCAAGGTCGAACATGCATACAGAACTATTGATTCGGCAGAAATGCATTCAGGAGATGGTATAGAGGTTCGTCCTTCCCCGAAAGTCCTTATTTGGAGTGATGCACAGGTCTTTTTCAAGTTATATAACACGTCTTCACTTCTTATTAGGTCTCTTCTTCAGAACTGAATAACATCATCCAGAATATCATGACGTGGGTAGTGTCAGCAGTCACAAGTATCCTCTATCCGGCTCTCACCAAATTTGAAGAGAGGGTCAGGACCCGGGTGTACACAATCTCTGAGGAGTCTGTAGTATCTTCAGAGAACTCCAGCAGCTGTACCAGTTGCAATGAAGACCTTTGTGAAAGTTACGGCGGCCTTCCATCCTTTGCCAGTAGGAAAGTCAGCTTTACTAACACAAGTATGAAACCTACCACCAGCTCTCCGAGTGAATTCTGTTCTACTAGTGGGAAACCAGTGTCAACCTCTTTGCTCTCCTCAAAGTCTTCCTTTACCTCTTTTACCAAGAGCACCCACCCATCTTTAGATAGTGAAATCCTTAAGGGAAAATTTAAGAGAGGGAAAACAGCCATTTTTTTCTCTCCCTCTAAAGACAATGGTCTTCTGTCTACCACACCAAGCATGAAGAGTTCCAAATCAGACAGCCACCTCTCCCAGATGCAGAAAAGTTCTACAGATGATCTGGACAAAGTTAGTACTGCATACCCCAGCAAACAAAAGCATACAATGCCAAAAGGGCTCCATTGTAAAACTGAAACGACCATGACCACTGATTCAGAAGAATTGCCACCTGCTGGAAGGGACCAGGAGCCACCAAATTATTCTACTTGCCAAAGGGAGACCATCGATGTGAAGGACCTTAAGACTATTTTCAGTGACCTGAAGTTGCCTCTTGCCAAAGTTACTGCAGTGATTCTGGATGACATCTTCAAAAAAATATTAGGTGACCTGGGATGTACAGCTTGTACTGTCTCTATTTCAATGGACGTCCTTCTTGAGTCCATATCCGACAGCTTGCTAGGCAGCCACTCTGCCGAGCCCCCAGTTGCTGGTTCGGTTTCAAGGGTGGCCAGTTTTGTCGCCAGCGATATTGTTGAAAATGTGCTCAGTAAACTCCACTGCACTGCTCAGAAGAAATATTATGAAACCATTTCCAGAGATGACTTCTCCGCAGAATGGAAAGCAATGTGCCTTGCAGCCTCTGAAAAATATACTGACTCGGATCCAACTTTTTGGAGGGCTCAGATGCCCCTGCCCTTTGAGTCCATGCTGGGCATTGCTGAGGAGATTGTTCAGATTATTATTGACAAACTGAAGGTCTTTGCTTTATCAAGCCAAACGAAAGTGTCCCAGTTTGAACTCTTTTCTAAAATCAAAGCAATTGGCATGCCGCTAGAACAACTTTATGCAGCGGTCCCGCCGCACACAGCAGAATCCGAAGCCGCAAATGCCATTGTGAAAGACACCATTCGCAAGATAGTTTCCAAAACAGTTACCTCTTCAGAGACAAACATCCTTCAATATGTGGAAGAGATGATTGGCAACATTCTATGCTACATCCAGCGGCAGGTGAGCCAAGAAGGAATGATTCCATCCAGAGAGAGCTCAATTATCATCCAGATCATTAACGATGTATTCAACGATCTAAGTACTGAGAAACTGAGGATTCTCTCTCCATCAGCAAAACCCAGCTCTTGCCCCAACATACAAAGACAGCCTCCCAGCCACAAAGCTTCTGAAACCATGAGGACGCTCTTTACAGCTGAGAAAAACACAAGAAAACCATTTCCTCCTGTTAATGTTCCTGGCATGGTCATTTACTCTGAAGCTGAACAGGAAGAAAAAGATAAGCAGCTTCAGGATGGGAAATTAAAAACCAGCAAGGTTCAAAAGCCTGCATACGATGGTTTTGGTCTTGAACCACGACAAAGAAGCCGGTCTCACGCCAAATCTGCTTTGCAGGATGATGGGGAATTTCTGGACAATGATACGACGATTCAGTCAAAATATTTAGAGAAGACAGAAAGTACCTTGGACACTCTTGTGCAAAATGCCATTTTTTGTTCTATGAAAAGTCCGGAAACTGCTACACTTCTTGCTGAGCCAGAGTCGAAGGAAAAACAAGAGCCGACAGCTCCTGAATGCACTTTAGAGCAGGCCTTGAAACAAATGGAAGACGACTTTAAAGGGGAAGAACAATTGCCAATCGTTGAAATGGTGCAAAATCTCTTAAAGGAAATGTTCCAGCATGTTTGGGCAGAGCAAACAGTCTGCCCCCCCAGTGCTCATCCTTCATCTCTTAGCCAAGTGAACATGAGCCAGCAGCAGGCAGAGGAGCAACCTACCTGCAAAGGACAAAATGAGATCATTGGTCAGATTCTAATCTCTGACACAGAGGTACAGGCTTTTACAAACGATCTGGTAAAAACTGTGTTCCAAATTCTTTCCCGCATTGCTCAAACTGACATGCAAGACGCCAGGAACAGGCAATCTAGCCTCGTTTTCACTGATATTCTTCCTCTGAGTGTGCCCACAGAAGCTAGCAAAAGTATACCAACAGTGCATTTCAGAGACCCTGAGAAGTCCTTTGAGTCAGAATTTCCACATGAAGAAGTGCAGAGTAGCAGAAATGCCATGTGTGAACCAATGCATATTAGACAGCCTGAACACCCATCTAAGTCAGATCTGGTTAATGATTTAGTGCAAATTTTTATAGCGAAACTGGAATCCTTTGTCATATCCAAAGTGGAATCTCAGTTATGCTTGGATGTGCAAAACTTAAAAATGTCAATTAGTTCAGACTTTTCCTCGGCCTTACAAGAAGAATTCAAAAGAATCCTAGCCAACCAACATGGTAATTTGCCCAATTGTTTAGAGGATATTTTTAACTCCTACAATAATTCTATTTTAGCTGCAAAAGAAAAACCAGAACAGACAGCATCGTTGTCTTTCTCGGATTTAAAATCATATGCCAGTGATGTGGCTAGGTTGATTTTGAAAAATGTAAAGCACGAGCTGGATAAGGAAGTGGATAAAATTTCAACTCCTCCCGTTATATTCTCTGAAAGTATAGCTGCTACCCAAATTGTCAGCATGGTTTTGACTATTTTTGCCCCCCAAGAACATTTTTCCGAAGCAAAGACCTCTTTACCACGGAAAGAAAGTGTATTGGAAAAAGTTTTCAAGAAAAACCCTACTTATAAAAGAGATCTTCAGACCCAAATACAAAACACAGTGGAAACTCTTTTAAATGAAATCTTTCAGACGATAATGTTAGATATGGACAATTCTGGAACAGGGGAATTACAGTTTCCCAAGGCTGCAAATTGCAGCACAAAAAAATCGTTGTCCACCCCAGCTGGGGTAAAATCTGATGCTTCGCTGGTTTCCAATGACTTGGTGGATATTGTGTTTGAAGATCTGAGTTCTGGTCTTGCAGCTGCTCTGAATATGAAGGGGGCACTTTCATCTCAACTCCAGTCCCTCCTCTATGATTTTGTGCAGAAGACCGTAGAGCCTCTGGCACAGTTGAAAGAACGTGGATCCAAGGCTGGACATAAAAGTCGTTTTCCAGATCTCAAAAGAAGTAAGCATCAACTCCCTGGTGTATCAAAAGCTGAAAAAATATGTGGCAGAAAACTGGCGGAATTTAGCGCTAAACAACTTCCAGAAATAAAAGACTTTTCTCCTGAAGGCATAGCAAAATATTTAGTTGATAATGTCTTCCTCAGACTGGAAATGTTTGTTGAAAGTAAACTAGAATCTGAACTGGAAATGGCTGCTAAGCAAGTAAAGCCATCTCGTCTTGAAAGTGGATATTCAATATCAAGTACACAAAAAAACACAGAGTCCAAAACAGGCAACCACTGCGATACAGCAAAATTAGCAGTTCAGGACTCTCAATATAATTTAAGGCTCTGTGCTGAAAAACTGACTTGCACCATTGTTAAAGTAATTCAGAAGGACCTGGAACGGGAGATGCTTTCTTGTCAAAATCTCCTCCCCCACGAAGAAAATGCTTCTGCCAATGAAATTATGAATGACCTCCTCAAGATCATAACTGTTCAGATAGCCTTGACTGAAAATGAGATTCAAAAAAGAGTTCTGAAAAGGATTTTTAAGAAACAACAACCTGGACAGCATGGAGGTTTTCCACTGTTGGCAAGTGTGGAAGATGTTCTCAACCAAGTTACCCAACGAATAATGGGAGATCTGGGACTTTTGCCCTCTTTTAATAATGATTCTGTATTTTTAAATTCTGAACTTAAGTCTTCGCACTATAACGGAATGATGGACACTGCATCTCAGGCAAATGCTTGTAATGTAGCTGGTGAGATTGTGGATGGGATACTTAATAAGATGTATTCAGCAGTTGTGGACACACTATTTAGCTCCAGTGCAGTAAAGTTAGAAACAGAGAATTCAGTCATCAATAAAGGTTCGTCAGACATCCAGAAGATTACTCTGGCAGTATCTCAACTCCAACCTTCTCCACAGTCCTTGAGTGAAGAACTCATTCAAAGCGTTTTGAATAAAATTGCCTGTTTTGCTGCATCTCATTTGGAAGAGGTCCTTCCCTCTGTGCAACAGAGATGGAAAGGGCAGTCATCTTTTCAATGTGACATGCAAGCTGGCAGTAACACAATAAGTAGGCCAAGAGCAATGTCAGATGGTTCGGAAAGCTCGTTTCTGAGAGGGACTTTGTCAAAATCTGACTTGACAGTATATGCCAAAGACGTAGTAAGCAAAGTTTTGGGAAATATTATTGATGAATTCAAAACAGAAAATTATCACAGAACTGTATTTCAAGTCAATACCTTGTCGTCAGAGCAGATTTCCAAAGCAAGCGAGCTCATTAATTCTGTTGTGCATGATTTACACACGGATGATGTGCAGATTTCTCATATGCATAAACAGGCTTCTTTGAACCGGTCCCAAAATGATGGACTTCCTTCTACCCAGATGCTCTTCCAGTTTGAAATGACAACTAAAGACATCCAGGGAAAGCCTAAAGGCCTCTTTTATGAAGATTATGCATGTTACCTCAATCATATCCTTCCAAAGGAAGGCATATTAAGAGAAATTTTTGAACAGCAGCTATTTACAGATGCAAACATAAATGAAACCCTAAAAATGCAGCAAGTGGCCGAGAATATTGTAAGTGAGGTTTATATGAGAATTCGAGATCTAGAACCTTCTGTTTGTATTTTGAAGAAGATTCCAGGTGAGCTCAACGAGCGACTATTCTGTTGCAGTTTTAAAAAGGTTGATGGCCCTAGGCTTTTTCCCAGCGATTCTCAGGCAGAGATTGGCTCTGTTGCCAGAGATATTGTAGCAAGCGTGTTTGAAAATGTCCACAGATGTTTATTACGCAGTGTTCCTACTTCTCAAGATAAATATAGCTTTTTGGGACGAAAAGACCAGGCAGGACCCAAAGGATGTACAAAAAATCCAAAGCATCGATTCACTCAACCTGAATTTCCTTTTTATAATATTTCACTGAAAAGTGCTATGGACACAATTGACAAAATAGCCAAAGAAACAGTTGAATGTATTGTCATCACACTGGAGACTTTTGTGGTTCGACATTTTAAACGGGACTTTAAATGTAATTTTTTGGAAATAGTGAAATTCCCATTAGAAAGCCTTTGTTTTGCACAACTGACACGATCCTTAGATTCTCTTTCAGGTCATGTAGGAAACATAGCAGAAACAACCGTAGAAGCATTACGAAACAAACTGCAGGGAGACCCTGGGAAAGGAACATTGCCTACTTTAGGATCTACCCATAATTTTCTGGACTTCAGCAAGTTGGGTGGCGCTGTCACCAAGGAGTGCATTGAAACTGCTTTCCAGCAGGTGCAAATGCTCCACTCTGAATTGAATGTGTATGCCAACAATGCTGTCAGCAGCATTCTTGAAATTATTAAGCACACTTTGGACAGAGAACTACTCCACAAGGAGGCCAATCTATTTAGCAGCTCTTCTGAAAGCTTGGTGGCAAGCGAGACTATAAGTGTCATGTTGGATCGTTGCAACGAAAGCCTTACTGAGATCACCTCTGAATTAATGGTGGAGAACCTCCAGCTAGAAATGTCAGGCCGAGCTTTTGCCAAGGACAGGGATCTTGCCCAGAATCAGTTTAAAACACCAGGGGTGAAAACATCTTCTAAAACTTACAGAAGGGTAGATACGAGGGATAGTTTCCCGCCAATCAATGTTCCCGGCATGGTAATCTACTCAGAGGAGGAGAATGAAGTACAAGAAGAAGCCCCAGCTAAATTTCCTTCTGTCTTTAAGTATTCGGAGTGGGATGCTCATGCTGCATCAGAGAGAGAGAAAGGTCGATCAAGACACCCCAGAAGACGAAGACAGGCTAAAGGTCAAGTCAAACTGGATTGCCTTGAGGAAGATTGGCTTCCCCGACAAAGCTCTATCCCTGAGGGAAGCATTTTGGAAAAGCTATTTAAGAAAACGGCAGACTGTGAAGCTACTCCTAAGCAAGCTGGAATGGGACATCAGAAGAAGGCCAACCCTCTTCCTCACAATGAATCCTTTGCAGGGAAATACCCTTTTGCAGGTCCAGAAAGCACCTGCTATTCTGCCTACTGTCCTCTGAAGCTTGGCCATACAGCTGAAACCATTGTCAACACTCTCCTGTGTGAGTTTGGGGTGGAAGATGAGCCTATGATGCAAAGCAGCTACAGTGAGAAATCCAGACATCTTTCTCCATTGAAGGAAAAAACTCACCTGAGATCTTCAGGCTCCTCCAAATTTGTAGAACCAAAGCACAAGAAGCAAAGCTTACTCAATCGCTGGGAAATCAGGTTGAGTGATTCCAGTGACAAGACGCTGACAGAAGAAAGCTGCCTCATGCTGGACAGTGGCAGCCTTCTCTCAAAATGGGAGAGTAAGCAGCATATCTTCAAATGCAAGAGTCCAGAGAAATATAAAGAACTAGAACTTCTGGCCTGTGCTCATGTTCCAGATCCCTGTGAGACTCTTCTGCTAGCCAACCACATTGTTTTGAGTGTCATCAAAGAACTGATTACCTTCCAAACTAGAGGTTAGTCTGAGAGTTTTGTAGCAGATAATGTTCAATAAGCTGTTATAGCTCACATTTCCTTAGATCAGAAACATTTCCATCTCTAAAAGATTTTAACTAAATTGCTTGAAAATCCTCTTCCTTTCCCCCTATGAAAAAAGAACCAATTCATACGTATCAACAATTCACTGTTATACGTTAGACATTGATCTATCTTTCCAGTGTTGTATAATAATTCCTTTGTGTGTATCCAGTATATGAATTTATTTTTCTGTGAGAAGTAGTATTTGCCATAAATTTATTTTGATAAATCCATTCATTTAGCTCAAAATGTAGCAGTGGCAGGAAAACTATGCAACCTAATGTTTCATCTCTCAAATTACATCTTCAACTATTGTACCCCAGATGTGAAATAGTAACCTGTTCATGTTTACTTCCGTAGATGCTTTGGATGAAGTGTCCTGCAAGACTTCTTTGCCAGCATGGAAACAAGAACTAATCCAGTCTGAATCAAAATGGCTTCAGGAGCAAATATGGAGGAATACATATCTGCCTTCTGGTAGAAAGCAGTCTTCATGCCATGATGTGTTTTGGGAACCTTTGACTCAAGCAATTCTTTCCAATGTGCTGTACAGCATTTCAAGTCCCAGTGCACGCCACAACATGCCAAAAAGAAATGAATTTTTTGAAAAGTCCCTTTCAATGTTTTGCTCTGTAGATCCTTGCTGTCCTGAACATGGGCTGAGAGGCTTTAAAAACACTCCTATGAACATTGAAGAGTTAGCATTCCACATTTCTGAGGTTATCATCAATAGCTTGTGTGAACGAAACATTTTGCAAGAGAGTTTCAATAGAAAAAGTTTTCAGGCTAGGAGATCAAGAAGAATTTTTGTCCCACCTCTATGTTTGGTTGACTTTGATAATGTTTATCAACCTCTTGTGAAAGAGGTTAATAATGTATTGTCATTGGAAATTGAAATGAGAAGCAGATATGCAAACCAAGAAAGAATTGGAGATAGTTTTTCTCAACAGCATTTGATCTCTTCACCTCGCTTAAGTAGAGCTTCCAGAGGTGATTGTAGAGGCTCCAGTGATGTCAAAAGGACATCCTGTCTCTCAACAATGGATCAAATAGCCCTTAAAAACAAGAGGCTAAACAACGTTGCTTCTAATTTGGACAGTTTCATCCGTAGCCTGAAAACCAGTGAGTCAAAAAATATTGTCAACAAAGTTCTGCACATCATTTTAGATTCGTTATGGCCTGATCAGTCACAGAATGATTTTTGCAGATCCTACCCAGATGCCCGCTCTCAAAATATCATGCCTTATCAAAATATGAATAGATCAACTAAAAAACAACTACTTTATTCATCGATGTGTCCACATGCTTGCAAACTTAGTAATGACCTATTTAACAGCAACTTGGGTCTGTCTCCCAAGTCTGTTGTCCTCTTGGATGTTGTGAGTGAAAAGCTGATCCGGGCACTTTTGGACAAATGCCTCTTGACAGATAATTTTACGGGCTCTTTTGCTTTTGATGAGTTTCCAGAAAATGAACAGCTTCGTGATGTGAGGAAGTGTGATGATGAAGTCTTGCCCTATTCATATAAAGAGTTTAAAGTCCACGAGTCTGATTCCAGCACCTCCCTTTTCACATATGACGTTAGATACATAGAGGAGCCATGTGTGGAGGCTCAGTCAGGAGTGTCTTCCTGTGAATCAGCCCTGGATGTTTTAGCTCACACTCTGGTAAAACCTGTAATGACAGAGCTTTCCTTCAGCATTGAGCATCCCAGACAAATTAGAACTTCAAAAAAGATGGTTGAATTCACAAAGCCAGGCCCTAGAAAAGGACATGCTCAAGCATTTAATAAAAAACATGCCCGCTATGGTAAAAATGAAATGTGTTCCTCATCACGAAGTAGAAAATCAGAATCCAGGGCAACTAGTCCAGGAAGGCGTCAAATGAGAAAAAGAGAAAGACATCGGTCCGTTTTGGATGCAGCAATGCAGCGTAGACCAGTTGTACCCATCTGCACATTACCTGCAAAAAAACCTTTGTTTGCAAGCTGCAAAAAGAAGTACTATAGAAAAGAAGTGGTGACAGTGACGGAACATGGAGATCATCAACTCCAGCCAGTTTTTTCTGCTATTTATTCTTCACTGTTTCTGGAGGACATTGTTTCTCAGCTCTTGATCAAGATCTTTTCTTCACTGCAGAATAAATACGATCGAGATTCTTGTATTGACCTTCATGAGATGAACATATTGTTTGTGCATGCACTGATGGAAGAATTTAAGAAAGCTGGTGTGGGTGTCTTGCAGAGAGCTGAGGAGAAATCATACTTCTCACTTGTGGATGGTCGAACTGTCAGCAGAATAGTTGACTCCATTTTAAGAGAATTTGGATTCCAGTTAGCTGCGGAGGGAGACACAGGAAAGGACATAGAGAATCTGGCTGAGAGGGCAGCTGAAATTATCCTGACAGAAATTTTGGATTACCAGTTGCCACCAGCAGTGTTTAGAAGACTACCTCAGAGTGCTTTCAGAAATGTTAAACCTGGACCCATCATCCAAAACATTGAGCATTGTGTCTGCTTTCCTAAAGTAAAAACTAGCAAGCCACCTCCTCCAGCATACGTTACTATATTGTCTGAGAAATATTTAGAAAGAGTAGTAAGTCGACTCCTAACTCAGCTTTTCCCGCCCTCAGAGGATGCTCCCTGCAGCCAAGACAAAAGAGAGATGACAGACGTTGACTTTAATGAACTCTGTTCCTATATAATCAAACATGTAATGAAGTCCATTTCAAAACACAAAATCTGGGTAGCAAAAAAGGATGATCGATGCCGATTACATTCAGAGAAAGAGATTGAGAACATGGTTGATTCAGTCTACAGAAATATGTTAAAAAAGTCTGGCTCACAACTCTCTATACAAAAGGATGTGGAATGCAGGAATACTGCTTTTATTGATTGCATGACCAGCTTCATAATTCGGGAAATCACTAACCACCATCTTCAGACTTTTCTTTCCAAAGATGAAGACTTTTTGGAAAATCCTGAGCCTGAAGCCTTGTCTGAGAATATAGTCAGGACAGTTTTGGATAGTATCAGTGAATCTTCAGTGTCTTCTACTGAGGTTTTCCCAGCTAAGTTTTTAGAAGAAATTGTTTCCAGAGTTTTATCTAAAATATTTTCTGCTTCTTTAGATGAAAAGAAAATGTCTAAAGGACAGCCTGAAATTGAGCTTGGTAAAGTGGTTAAAAGGATAGCCAGTTCAATCAACTTGCAGTTTGGCAGAGCTTCGGTTAGCGGGGTGCAGAAAGGAGAAGAACAGACTCTTGGAGCCCCATTGTCCGCTGTCATGGATGATGTGGTAGATTCTGTATACAACAACATAGCGAGAGAAAAACAGATGATTGTAGGAGGTGATGTCAGCCGCATAAGAAAGAATGCCATTTATGACAACGTTAAAAGATTGATTGAAAAAGGCATCTCTGATTATCTTTTGCACCCTCTGTTTTCTGGAGATTTGTCTAGAGTTTCTGGTTTACCTGCACTAGAAGTTAGCGATGCTGTTAGAGTCAAGGAATTCCACGAGGATGAGAGTTGGCCACCATTTAGCACCTTGTTATCATCAGGGTTTCTAAAAGATCTCATCACTGGTCTACTTGCAAGGATTTTCCCTTCCACGCCAGCTGGAGATGCTTCATCCACTTGGAATAAAACGGCCATGTCAGAATCTGACTTAAGCAAGCTTTCCACTCAATTGCTCAATGATGTTCGGTTGAAACTTTTAAAACATGAAATCAGAGTTATAAAGGATACACACCCTGAACAGTATCAATATTCTGAGGAGGATATTCAGAACCTGACAGATTCTTTGTGCAGCAAGATCATACAGAAATCTGGCTCCCTTGAAGCTGTCCAGAGAGATGTGAAGAATAAGAGCAACGCCCTCATTGATCAGCTAGCCGGCTTTCTTGTTGGAGACCTCCTCCAACAGCACGTTGAAGCTTTTGTATCCAGCGAGGAGACTTCTGATTGGGATAGAGCTGCTGCAGGAGACTCTATGGAAGGATTAGAAGTTTATAGAACTGCAATCAAGCCCTTGGACCTCAGGGAAGCAATTGAGAGAAAAAGAAAAAGTTCGCCTACTTCTTTGCTGGGAAATGTTATTTCTGAATTGCTTTCAAAAATCTCTGATACATTATCAGACATTCCTCTTAGTGCCTCTGGGGAAGATATGGGAGATGTGGCTATGAGGTTGGCAAAAACAGTTACAAAAGAGCTTGCAAAAGCTCACATCAACATTCAGGAGGGTCCAGACGAGCCTCTTGGATCCGCTCCGCCAGATGCAAATATAACAGACCAGAATCCATTTTACAAGGATTCTTCTATAGGGAGCTTTCTGTCTAAAGAAGATACAGAAGAGGTAGGGGATGCTTCACCTTGTCAAACAACCACTATAAAAATTGAAGAAGCTGTAGATCACCTGCTTCATTCAGCATGCCCATCAAATATATTAGAAGCAAAGTGCCTCGTCCAGGAAAGTCTGATGGAAGAACAATGTGGTCCTCGGGAGCAGCCTTCAGTTTCGCCCTATATCACTGTGCTCTCTTATCCAGTATTAGAAGCTATCATCAATAAGTTATTTGCCTATATTTTCCCATTGGCTTCTAATACTATTGCAACTTCCGATAAAGGAGAAGGTCTATATGGATCTGAATTGCAAGGCAGACTCTGCCAAATTAAGATGGACATCATGGCAATAATTTTGAAACAGGCCATCTGGACCAGCACTTACGGCAATGAAAATGAAACTGGTATTTCAGAAAAAGCAATAGAGAACATGGTAGATTCCGTGTATTGTGATGTTCTACATGAGGTCCTGCTGCAGCAGCCTTTCTCAGAAGACAGAGAAAGCTTAAATAATTTGTATGTCACACAGATAGCTTGTTTCATTATTAATGAAATGTTTAAATATCATCTTCAGTCTTTAACAGCAGAATATGCACCATCTTACTTAAATGATGCTAGGAACATTCCAGACTCTGGAATAACTGTATTTCCTTGCATGGTCTTAGAAAATATGCTTAACCAGCTCTTGGAGAAATTATTCCCCAATCCAGAGAACATTGCTGATTATGCTGGCAAATACGATGACTTTTCTGAAACCGATTTCACCGAGATGGCTGCAAACTTGAAAGGCTGTGTTGTTACAGAGATTTCAGCACATGAAGTCAAGCTGGAAAATGTCTCAGAGCGAATCCCAGACATGGATCGAGAGACTGAAGAAGACATTGCTAATTCAGTGTATAATCAGATTTTGCAGAAGTGTTGCTCTCAGGGTGAACTTCAAAATACTCTCATGGCTCAGGGGAATGGCACTGTGCATGAAATTGCCAAATTACTCATAAGAGAAATTTTAAACTTCCACTTCCACCCATTTTTAAGTAGCAACAATTCTTCTGAGTGCTCCAAGTGGCAAAAGGAAAGGCAACAAGTTTCCAGTCGCATCTATTCTGCTCAGTTTTTAGAGGACGTGGTTGTTGCTTTCTTTTGCAAATTCTTGTCTTCCCCTAATATTTTGGCATATTCTAAGGACACTAATTTATCAGAGAATGAGATGAGAAATCTAGTGATTGAACTTGTAAATGGTTTGGTAATTGAATTTAAAATGTCAGAAGTTAAGGTCATGCAGAGCACAGAGGAGAATATCTGCCTTCCACAGATAGGTGCTGAAAAAGTGATTCAAATAAGTAATTCTATTTATGAAAAATTACTTCAACAATTTGGGTCAGAGTTTGAGATTTTTAAAGCTTTTCAAACAAACAGCTGCCTGTTAGCAGAAAAACTGGCTTTCGTCATATTAAGAGATATTTCTGGTTTCCATTTGATGCCTTTGTTTACTGGTGACACTTCTCCATATTTGTTTTCATTTGTGGAAGCTGAAACCATTGTTGACAGAGTGGAAACTCTCCTCCCAGAACCGCCATCCTCTGGTTCTGTATTTGGAGATATATTTGTTAAGATATTACATCGAATATTTCCTTCTTGGCTCCCTGATAGTAGATCAGCTTCTCCTGATCTAACAGTGAATGAAGAAAGGAAGAGAAGTCCCACTATAGGCCATTTGAAGGAAGAACCAATTTCTGATGCCAGCAAAACTATTGAAGACATAGTACAAAACATTTGTAAAACAGTCTATGTAAAGTCTGGATCTCCGAAAAGAAAACAGGAAAGCACAGCTGAAGGGCCAATGGAAACAGGGTTCCTCAGTAAAACAAAACAAGATTATCATACAAGACCCCAGTTAACGCAGTTTGATAATGGAGGTGATACTTATTCAGCGTCCTTCTTGAAGGACATCTTTAGTGGGTTAATTAGCAAACTGCTCACATCTACAGCCAGTGTGTGTATGGTGGGGAAACAAGGGACTGAACCTTCACTTAAATATTTAATTGAATCTATATTAAAGGAGTTTGCAAAGTCCCCAGTAAAAGTGCTACAAATACCTGAAGGTGGGCAAACTTTCCCAGATGTGGAAAAAGCAGAGATTGCTAAAATTATTCATGCTTCTTTATGTAGCATTTTGCAAGATCAGAGATCTGGAGTCCCAATCTGCATGGACAAGGAAAATGGTCAGACGCTTGCAGAAAAATTAGCTAGTGCAATAAAGAAAGAAATTTTAGGCTACCAGATTCAGGAAGTACAATCAAGAACATTCCAAGATCCAGCCTCTAAACCTTTTGAATTTGGAGAAATGGCTAACAAAGTGTTCACAGAGGTGAAGAAAATCAGTACTCCATCCCAGATAGATACACCATGTCCATTTCTAGTCTCTCAGAGATTTATCTATGATGTCCTTGCTTTCCTTTTATCTAAAATCCTCCCTCTTCCTACAACGTTCTCTACTGATACAGAAGAGCGATGTGCAGAATTCGATTTCATTCACATGAAACTCCTGAGCAAAGTGATGGCTGAAATCTCAAAAAACAAAAATGCAGAGGTTAAGTATCTTGACCGTGTGCAGCCCAACCGTGTTGTCAGTCAAACTGTAGCCAACTCAATCTATAACAATCTTTTGCCAGAATTTGGAAGTACTTCCGATGTTCAAAAGTGCATCAGAACTGGCTGTACAATTCTTCTGGAGAGGATTGTGGACATTGTGATTAAAGAGATTTCTGGGAATCAAATGCAGATGTACTTTACGGAAGAGTTAAACCGACAGCAAGAAGCCATTGAAGCTGAGAAGGCTCTTGAGGATCAATATGGAGCTAGTTCAGAGCCGTCAGAGGGCCAGACACAGTTGCGATCCCACCTGAAAGGTTTATCCTCTCTAATCTTAGAGGAGATAGCTGTTAAACTTCTCACAAAAATATTCAGTTCTCTTCCTCTGGATGAAGTGGATACAAGCAATGTTGCATCGATGAAGGAAGTGGCAAGAAAGATTATTAATTCCTTGCAGAATCTCCTCTCCAATGGTGAACTTAAAGTGTGGCAGCATGATGACTCAGAAGACTTAGCCTCGGAAGATAGCCGAACCGTTGGAGAAGTGGTTGACTCCGTTTACACAGATATCCTAAAACACTCCAACTCTGAAACTTCTCTGTATGAAGACTTAACTAACAGCAATGAAGACTTTGCTAACAGAGTTGCCTGCTTCATGGTGAGTGAGATTTCTAAACATGACTTTCAGCCGGTCATTGACTCAGAGAAAGAGATACCCAGCCCCAGTTTGATAAAGCTGGAATCTGAAAAAATTCTTAAAAAAATTATTTCTGACATAGAAGCAGGAAAAAAATTGAATAAATCCTCAGATACCCAAATTCCCATGGTGTCTGTTGTTTTCCTGGAAGAGATTGTAAGCCGCTTTCTGATAAGAATCCTACTGGCACAATATGATTTGGGAATTCATAAGAAAAAAAGCTTATCTAAAACAGATGTAAATGGAATTGCTGCCCAGCTAAAAACATCCGTGGAAAAAGAGATATCAAAGAACAAGATCAATCTTGTCGCTTCAGATCATAAGCCAGTACTGGATCTACAGTACGAAAAGGCAGTTAACCAAGTCGTCCATTCTGTCATGAGCAATGTCCTGGAGAAATCAGGGTCTCAGAAAGAACTATATAAGGACATGACAACCAAGCAGGTGATATTCCCAGAACAAGTAGCCAGTATCATTATCAATGAGATCTCCAGCAACCGCCCAGAAAAGCGTTTGGATGATAATTCAGAAAACGAAACCTACAGTGCCATGGAATTGGACCGCATTGTAGACAAAGTCCTTGCTCAAGTTAACTCCCATATGGAACTGGAGGAAGATACGTCTCTATTAGAGCTTCCTGGCCTGTCAGAATGTCGACATCAATCCACGCCAGCTAATGTATCGCAGGCAGATGACACGTCAGTGAAGATTGTCCCTTATATTGGTAAAAAGCCCCTGAAAGTTGACCCAGACATAGTTGGAGACCACTTAGCAGTGCTGTCCATAAAAACAGAACCTCTGGAGAAACTGAAAAAGACATGTTTATCAAAAATCGGTTTGAGTTTAGCAGAATTAAGAAGAGCCTCTGCATCGGGCAAAAGTCTCTCCCATAGCCTGGGGGCTGCAAGTGTTCCAGAAGCCAATAAAAAGAAGGAAAGGCGCCCATCTTTGGATATGACTGGGCGCCTTGCGGTGAAACCAAAAGAGGTAGGTGAGACTGCTTGCATGAACTGAAGTGGCTTCTGTTGAATGGTTTTTATCTTTGTCCTTTTCAGTATGTTAGCTCAGCCCAGGTAGATACTATTTGGTTCCAAATATTCCCCAATGACTGTGGATAGGCCCATATAATTTCCTTTGTAATACAGGTAGTTACTTACAGGCAGGGCTCAGTAACTGTTCAAAATTGTGACTGAACAATGAATGGATCAGCTTGCCTCCAGAAGTTGTGGGTGCTCCACAGGGGTGGGATTCTACAGGTTCGCACCTATTCGCTAGAACCTGTTGTTAACATTCTAAGCAGTTCGGAGAACCGGTTGTTAGAAGAAATTACTGGCCTAATCCTGTCAGGAAGGCAGGAAGGAAACATTCTGGGGTTGCTTACAAAAACTGCCTCTCTGTTAACCCTTATTATATTCTTGGCAGGACTAGACTTCCTATCTCAGGAACGTCTCTGGAGTTTTTTTCTCTTCCTTTGCTGGTACTTTGCTTGTGGGGAGTGACTATTCAAAGTTACAGTGGCACTGAAAAAAGTGACTTACGACAATTTTTCACACTTATGACTATTGCAGCATCCCCACAGTCATGAGAGGCCAGGCAAGGAGATACGTGCCTCAATGTGAGTGATATTGAGTTGGCCACGCCCAGCCAATAACATGACCACCAAACCACACCCACCCAATCACATGACCACCAAGCCCACCAACTAAGCCCCGCCCACAGAACCAGTTGTTAAAAAATTTGAATCCCACCCCTGGTTCTCCATCACTGGAGGTTTTTAAGGAGAAATTGGATTGTCTGTTATTTGTCCTGAATGATACAGGGTTCCTGCTAGAGCAGGGGGCTTGATTAGAAGACCCTCAAAGCTTCTTCTAACCCTGTTATTCTATATTCTAATATGTGTGGATTTCAACTCCTTGGGAGCTAAAGATTGTAAATCTTCAAGTTGTCAAGCTTGAAAAACACTGTGTTAGAATCACAAACACATAATTGTGAGAGGGTTATGGGTTTTTTGTTGCTGTTCCCTATGCAAGTCTTTTTAATTTTCTAGTTGTATTTTCTTTCCTTCTAGGGTGAGCTAAGCATGCCCTGGTGATAGCTGTAGAATTGGTGGCACGTGTCTGGACACTTTCTCTAGTAGATGCATTCCTGACATAATAAAGGATTGGTTTCGCATCACTTTAGTCAAACCAGTGATGACTAATTTTACCATTATCTGACAACCATGGTGGCGCAGTGGTTAGAATGCAGTCTGCAGGCTACTTCTGCTGACCGTTGGCTGCCTGCAGTTTGGCAGTTCGAATCTCACCAGGCTCAAGGTTGACTCAGCCTTCCATCCTTCTGAGGTTGGTAAAATGAGGATGCAGATTATTGGGGGCAATATGCTGACTCTGTAAACTGCTTAGAGAGGACTGTAAAGCTCTGTGAAGTGGTATATAAATCTAAGTGCTATTGCTTATACTATTACATGTTGTGGTGAGACGTGGTAATAGATTTCTTTCATTCAATGTGATGTGTGAATCCAATCATGGATTCCAAATTGTAGATCTTTTATTGGAATCAACTTATCATCACATTTAGCCAAAAATAAAAAAGTCATGTTATGTTACATGTGAATCAGTGAATGGAATAAATTTATAACAATGCATGTTTGCAGAATTTTAATGGTTGTTTTCAGTTATACTATTAAAGGTGAATTAAAGTACCATACAGGTGGTCCTCAACCTATGTCCGGAGTGGAGCCTGTTCATTATTAGCCGTAGTGGCACAATGGTTAGAATGCACTATTGTAGACTAACTCTGCTCACTGCCAGCAATTTGATGCTTACCAGCTCCAGGTTGACTCATCCTTCCATCCTTCCAAAGTCAGTAAAATGAGGACCCAGATTGTTGGGAACAATAAGCTGACTCTATAAACTGCTTAGAGTGGGCTATAAAGCAGTGTGAAGCAGTATATAAATCTAAGTGCTATAAATCTATTGCTATTTATTAATTTTTTAAACCACCCATCTTCACTATAAAGTAACCCTGGGTGGCTTACAGATTATAAAAACAATCAAATAGAAAAATAATTCAAATATTAAAACTATACCAATTAAAATGTTAAAACCATAAAAAATGGTCCTAAGTCAGGACTGTTGTAAAATGGGTCACCTTGTGACCATACCCATTTTTACAATCTGTTTTGAGGTGGCCATTAAGCAAACGTGTGTGTTCTACCAATTCTACCATCTGTTGCAATATTAGACATCACTGTATTGACAGTAGAGACCTTCAAGTTTCTGGGTTCTGTAATTTCCCAGGATTTGAAATGGACACCTAACATTAGAACCATAACAAAGAATGTTTTTTCCTATGTCAACTCAGAAAGCTCAGAGTGCTCAAGGAGCTGCTGATATAATTCTACAGAGAAATTATTGAGTCTTGTCATTTGTACTTCTATGACTGCCTGGTTTGGTATAGCAACCAAACAGGACAGATACAGACTTCAGTTAGAATTGCAGAAAAAAACAATTGCAACCAGCCTGCCTTCCATACTGCATGAGCCAGAAAGAAGGCTGAGGAAATATCTACAGATATCCCTCATATCCTGGACATAAATCGTTTCAACTCCTCCCCTCAGGAAACCGCTGTAGGATATTGCATGCCAAAATAACTAGAGACAGAGACAGTCCCCCCCACCTTGTCCTATCATTCTGCTAAACACCTAATTCCCATGGCATTGTCTTATATCTAAGGATATTTACTCCTGTAGTAGGGCTCCATTACTCTCATCCTCATTTTTCCTATCAACTTCTCCTATTGGTATCTTATGATTTATCACTTTGTCGTTTGTATCTTATGATTTATGATTCTATCTTATGATTTAAGATTTATCACTTTGTTGCTTGCGTGTACACTGAGAGCTTATGCATCGGAGACAAATTCCTTGTGTGTCCAATCATACTTAGAATAGAGCTGGAAGGAACCTTGGAAATCTTTTAGTCCAGCCCCCTGTTGAAGCAGGAGAACCTTTACCATTTCAAATAAGTGATTTGTCCAATAAAAAATATTTTAATTCTGTTTGAATATTGTAAATTTAATGAATTCACTGTCCTATATACTAACTGATTTTAAAATGGACCAAGTATACTTCATGTGATATAGAATAGAATAACAGAATAGGAAGGGACCTTAGAGGTCTTCTAGTCCAACCCCTGCCTAGGCAGGAAACCTTACACCACTTCAGTCAAATGGTTATCCAACATCTTTTTAAAAACTTCCAGTGTTGGAGCATTCACAACTTCTGGAGGCAAATTGTTCCACTAGTCAATGGATCTGTCAGGAAATGTCTCCTTAGTTCTAGGTTGTTTCTCTCCTTGATTAGTTTCCACTTGTCCTGCCCTCAGATACTTTGGAGAATAGCTTGAATCCCTCTTCTTTGTGGCAACCCCTGAGCTGTTGGAATACTGCTATCATGTCACCCCTAGTTTCATTAAACTAGACATACCCAATTCCAGCAACTGTTCTTTATATATTTTAGCCTCCAGTCCCCTAATCATTTTTGTTGCTCTTCTCTGCACTCTTTCTAGACTAGAGTCTCAACATTTTTTTTTGCATCGTGGTGACCAAAACTGGATGCAGTATTCGAAGTGTGGCCTTCCCAAGGCATTATAAAGTGGTATTAACACCTCACATGATCTTGATTCTGTCCCTCTGTCTACGCAGCCTAGAACTGTATTGGCTTTTTTGGCAGCTGCTGATTGGCTTCCCTTTTGGATTTCAGCCTGTTTGCAGAAACTCTTTCCAAAGCCTGATGAAGCCAGACATCACAAAAGTGGAACTGTTGAAGGATGTGGAGAGCAAGCAAGACCTCATCATTCGCCTGGTAGCCCATGACATTGACACACGGGACCACATTCCACGCCAGGTTCATGAAGAACTGATGAGTGAGAGTGACGAGGAGGAACAAGTACTGAAGGAGCACACATCTTTTTATTTTGCCATTCCACCTTTTCATCCACCACATGAAAGTACAGTGATTTCAGTAAGCGGATAGTTCAGTGAAAGGAGACCTCACAGGATAATTTCTGTGGGAAACTCTACATGTAGATAATTCACAACTGGGGCTTTAACAAGGCACTGAGAGAATGTGTGCTATACAGGTAGTCCTCAGCTTACGGCCACAATTAAACCCAAAAATAATGTCACTAAGTGAGACATTTCTGAGTTTTGCCCCATTTTGTAATCTTTCTCACCACAGTTTTTAAGTGATTTATTGCAGTTGTTAAGTTAGAGACCTGGTTGTTAAGTGAATCTGGCTTCCCCATTGAATTTGCTTGTCAGAAGATCGCAAAAAGGGATCACATGACTCCCCAGGACAATGCAACCATCATAAATATGAGTCAGTTGCGAAGCATCTGACTTCTCTCCTGACCTCTAAAAATTGCCTGAAATCTCAAATCTCAGGCAAGATCACTAATATTTTGAAATTGTTACACAGGTAGTCCTTATTTATCGATCACAGTTGGGCCTGGAATTTTGGTTGTCAGTTGTTGCCGTTGTTAAGCAGGTCAATATGTGTGACCTGATTCAGTTTCAAAACTGTTTTTACGACCCTTGTAAACTGTCATAAAATACTTAAATTGACATGATTGCAAATTGTAGTAATGTGACCAGGGAATGCTGTAACTGGTGGTACATGCGAAGGGGATGCCAAAGGGCTCAAAATGCAACTGTGTGGGGTGTCCAGGAGTCATAACTTTGAAAACGGGTTGTAAATAACAGGTTTTGAGCCTGTTGTAACTTTGAATAGCTGTTAAGCGAATACTTGTTAAATGAAGATTACCTGTATATTGCTGTGAATATCACATGCCTGACCTAGAAAGACCCTATTGAAGAATCAGAATTTTTAATAAAGCTGTTACAAGAAAACTCTGAGACCCTTACAGAACATAGCGCATTTATTGGGTCATGAGCTCCTACAGACCTTTTGCTACAATAATATACTATTCGCAGTCCGAAGGAATATTTTACAGTAGATATAAAGAGTGCAGCCATCCAGATGAACAAATGCCCCCCACATACACACATAGGGCTAGGGAGGATTTTCTTTTTTTAAAAAAAAATAAAAGCTCACCGTTCCCCGTTTTCCATGGAAGTGATAATTTGTGGTCAAAGTGGGCCCAGTGGTTTTGAGACCCCTTCTCTTCTCCTTCTGATGCAGACCACTCTACGCGACTCCCTAGAAACAAAGCCATCCATGTGGAAAAAGAAAGGTTCCTCCTGTGAATCCTTGTCAGCTGGATCCAGCACTGAAGGAGGTTGGGCCCCCAGAGTTCAGAAAGTTGAGTCTCCTCTTCCATCTCCGTCTATGACAAACCGTTTACATGAGGTAAGGCGAAAGAAGGCCTTCTCTTCTTTACTTAGGACTCAGATTCTCTCTTCATTTTTTGAAGAAAAACTGAACGTGTTTCATTTTTTGCTTGCTTAGTTGGAAGCAAAAAAAAAAAAAAGATTATTTATTTATTTAGTCAATTGCTTACAAGATAATAGGTATAAGTAAATTAATTAATAAGTAATTAGTTGGAAACTAATCAAGAGAGAAGCAACCTAGAACTAAGAATTTCCTGACAGCTAGAACAATTAACCAGTGGAACAATTTGCCTCCAGAAGTTGTGAATTCTCCAACACTGGAGGTTTTGAAGAGGAGATTGGACAACCATTTGTCTGAAATAGTATAGGGTCGTGCTGGCATAGGTTCGCCATCATAGAAGTGGCATGCAGAACTATCTCTGCCGGCACACGAGCTGTCGCCCCAGCTCAGTTCTAGTGCGCATGTGTGCGCACCTCCTCCAGCCAGCTGATTTTCGGGTAAATGCCATGCATGCGTGGGGGGTGGGGCGCATGCGGGAAGGTGCGTGCGCATGCACAGGGGCCAGGGGGAGCATAGGGTGGTCTCATGTATATGTACAAGGGGGCAGGAGAACGCAGTGGGGGAGCTGCGTGCATTGCATTATGGGTGCAGGCACTTTTAGCACGCGATGACCAAATTTTTGGCCATCACTGGTATAGGGATCTCCTGCTTGAGCAGAGGGTTGGACTAGAAGATCTTCAAAGTCCCTTCCAACTATGTTTATTCTGTTCTGTTCTATATTTCGATATGTCCCATTCAATTTCTCTTCTTTTTAAAGGACCATTTCATGGCCATCCCCTTCCCAGGCCACTCTGACGTTGATATGTTGGTAGGCTTCATAGGCATTGTGATCTTAAAAATGACCCTAATAGAAATGTGAGTCCCTAATAGGGACACCTTTACTGGCACAGTCATAAGGGCAGAGGGAAGTTAAGAGGGGTTTGCCACAGAAATGAGGGCCAGGGTGGTTATGCAAAGATGAGAGAAGCTGGTTCGGACGAAAACAACAACATCCAATATGAAAACTGGAAGGAGACAAAAACGAGGAGCTCATAGTTGTTGCTTGGTGGCTAGGATTGTATTTGCTAAGAATTGGAAAAATGAGAAAATATCTATGCAGGAGGAAGTTATTAAGAAAATTATGGACTGTGCTGAAATGAGTAAATTGACACTTGAAGTTAGAGAACAAGAAGATAAACAATTTTATATGATACGGGATTTGTTTTATCAATGGTTGGACAAAAAGACATGTAATGTAATATACTAGGTAATTTTGTAATAGAAGTTTAATAGATTGATATAAAATATAATATAGACATATGTAACCATTGGATGAAAGTACAATATAAATTTCAAAATAAAATTTGGAATATCTCATATAAAATGATGAAATAAATAGTTTAGTCATGGATGATTAATAACCGATAAATATATAAACATATGTTAGTTTGACAATGTGAAAATTTATATAAACTGTGAGTAATGACTATGAATGGATAGCACAAAAGATTTATAACCAGCTGACACACTGTATGTATATAAAATGGAAGATGGTTTTATGTTTTTATGTTTTGTTTGTATATGTTTGTCTTAAAAAATAAAAACTTCTTTTTTAAAAAAGTTGTTGCTTGGAGATAGGCTATGAGGGTAAACAATTGTCCATACAGTCTCCATGGGTCAAGCCAAACCATGGTACAGAACTAATAAACTAACCCATTGAAAGTAGTTTTGGGAGAAATGACGTCTTACATTTAAAAGTTTTTTTTTACAAACATGTTTCCACTTACCAACAGGCTGGAGTTTTGGGAACCCTGAGGTCCTAAATGCATTGTTCTTTTTCTCCCCCTAGGCTGTCGCCTCTTCCCCTGGTTCTCCTGTTACTGAACCAGGCCAGACCACCCCTCTTAAGTCCTTGCAGCCTAGTGTGCAAGTGGCAGAGGCGACCAAGAGGTAAGTATCTGGGGGCTGGTTAGGCCTACAACGTGATTCAGATTAACAGATTTGGAAAGGACCTTGGAGGTCATCTAATACAATCCCCCACCCAAGCAGGAGTCTCTACACCATTTCTGACAGATGGCAGTCCAGTCTCTTCTTGAAAGCTTCCAGTAATGAAGCTGCCAAGGGCAAGCTGTTCCATTGGTTGATTGCTCTCACTGTCAGAAAATTTCTCCTTATTTCCAGGTTGAATCTCTTCTTGTTCAGTTTCCATCCATTATTCCTTGTCTGGCCTACAGGTGCTTTAGAAAACAGCTTGACCCCTTCTTCTCTGTGGCAGCCCCTCAAATATTGGAAGACTGCTATCCTGTCTCCCATGGTCCTTCTCTTCACCAGACTAGCCATGCCCAGTTCCTGTAACCATTCTTCATATGTTTTAGTCTCCAGTCCCTTAATCAGCCTGGTTACTCTTCTCTGCACTCTGTCTCAACATCTTTTTTACAGTGTGGTGACCAAAACTGGATGTAGTACTCTAGGTGTGGCCTTACTAAGGCTTTACAAAGTGATATTAGTACCTCACTTGATCTTGATTGTATCCCTCTATTAATGCAATTTAGGATTGCCTTGGCTTTTTCGGCTGCTGCCACACACTGCTGGCTGCCCACTAAGACTCCAAGATCCCTTTCACAGTTACTGCTATTAAGCCTAGTTTCACCCAGTCTGTATGTGTCCTTTTGGTTTTTCTTGTCTACTTTCCTAACACAGTCTTTAAGGGAAGTCCTTTAGAGGAAGTCCTGAGTTCTAGGCTTGATAAGACAATCAGTGACAGGGAGACAGGTTTCTTTGAGTGGTAGCCACCATTCTGAAATGTTCACAGGCATGCATGTACACATGCAATGTTCAATATGCGAGCAGTCTTGATTTAGAAGGAGTGCCTCCAGGCAATTGAAAATATAGCCCGGCTAGAAAGAGAAATAGTGACATTATTTCATATTATTTTGCTTGTTTTCCAGTGATGAAAAAGATACATCAATTGAAAAAGGTAACTATCATAACTGATTTGAAATGGTTAAATGCTATCTGAATACTGTGTGCTATTTTTTATCATCTTTAAATCGGGTGGGCAATGTGTTGTCTCAAAGTTACATGCTTTTTGTGGTGTTATAGACTGTGCTTGTGCATCAAATTTTAGCAATACAATTGCTCAAACCTGATGGCATAATTTCCCCATATTCTGAGATGAGGAGTGCTCAGAAATTGTCATATAAATATTAAGAGAAACATAAAACAATTGGAGATTTCCACTCCCAACATCCTCAGATATTTCATAGCTCTGCTCATATTTCTATTATCATCCACTCATCCAGTCCCAAAATGCTAAGCATGACTATCCCAGCCGCCAAAAATTTGCTCATCTTTGCTTTAGTTGCAACGTTCATCTGAACACTTCCATACTAAATAATAAGCGTTCAGGCAAGGGAGGACTATAGGATCCATGCTCTGTGAGTGGAGGAATATGGAAGCATCCTAAAACACCTCCTAAAACAATATTTACTCCTTAAATACTGTGGACTTAAATACTAACAGGGGCCTCCTTGCAATTTTCTTCCAGCTGTTGTTGGCATGCATCTTTCCCGGGATACAGAAGAGACAGCTACCATTGAGGTAAAGTGGTCTTAATCTTTGTAAATAATATCCTTGCCTGTGGGGAAAGGGAGCCATTTTTGCCTTTCTCTTAGAAAAAAAAAAATCCTCTGATTTTAGAACTTCGTAAAAATGAAGCCTGGTAAAAGCATTAGGAGTGTGATGTCCCATAGTCTCTCAAAAATAACAAAAAACATAAAACATGAATCAAGGGCTTGCAATGCATTCAACTTAACTTCTCTGTTTTATTAGTCACAGTTTAAATTCAAACAGTCAATAAGGAACCAAAAAGAAACCAAAACAAACCGTATTGGCGAAAATTCCAAGGCAAACCAAGATAATTAATCATACATTCCAGGGAGATAACCAGGTAGAGTCCATGGGAAGAACGCCAACGAAGAGAAACCTCATCCAAACAAAAAACACTAATTTGATTTCAGCGTCTGTGACATGCATTTGCAGATTCTTATACAGAGCTCAAAGCTGCAACCCATGAGGAGGATCAAGGCCCTCTCCTCCCGAGTAGACCATGCTTTTCCCTGATTTTCTCCTCCTGCGGGCCCTAGGATGGAGAGGGGATGGACCTGGATCCTCCTTTGCTTGCTCAGTCGGCCTCTGCCCTTCCCCAGCCTCCTCCACCACCTCTGGAGCTACACTTTCACTCCCTGTTGGCTGTTCCTCCTCTTCCTCAGAATCAGTCTCCACCAGGGGCATGACAAGAAGGGACATATGCTTCTAGCTCCATCTCTGGTACTGAGTACAAACCAGGAGTTCAAGACCACTTTTTCTGACTAAATCTTTTATTAAAAGTCATAAGCTTTTATAAGGAGCATGGTGACTCATGTGGTTAGGATGCTGGTTTGGAGGTTAGCAAGCCCATGTTCAAGATCCGAGTGCTGCTGTAAGGCAGTGTCAGGCTTTTCCCAACTAAGTCCCTAGGAAAGAAAAACTCTCAACTCCATTTGATTGAAGTGATAGATTCTTTAACTAAGGATTACTGGTGGTGGCAAAAGCAGGGCTAAAACTAAAATTCTTGCGCAAAGCGTTACAAAATTTTCCCTTCTCTCTGGCCCTCCTCCCTTGCCTGGTGTGTTGTCGTCCAATGGCATGCTGCATAGGTGTTTTGGGAACTGCTTGGATGTTTGGTGCCATCTGGTGCAGTTTACATTCTTTCCCAGGCTCTGCGGCCTTGAAGACCAGCTGTCACACCTCTGGCTTCCATCAAGCTTGTCACCTGCCACCCCCCCATCTCTAGTTTCCACATGCCAATTGCTTGCTTCCCCTTGTTCCCCTTCCCATTGTAAAAAGTATCTTGTGTAAAAGGGGAAGTGGGGGATTCTTGCCCCCTCCCTGCAATTCAAACTGAGGCACAGAGCTTAGCATTCCACATTCACTCCTGGCTTCAACATTACTTTGCTTTATCACAAATCCCAATTAACTATCTTTATACTGATGGGCTTCAGGACTTCAAATTAATCATCTTTTTTACTGTTCTGTATTCTGTACAGTGGTAGATTTGTCCTGTGTACAGATGTAGATAGATAAACTCAACAAAATGTCCATAACAAAGTATTTTCATTGGCTCATCAGGTATCCTCATAACTCACATTTGTGATGAAGTTCTTCTTTAATGACCAATCCTTTGCATATCTGTTTTATAGATAAAAAGATGGTTACCTTCTATCCTTTTTTCCTCATCTTGTAGCGATAGAAGTAGAACAGTTACCATGAGTCAGTGAGTTCAGCCAAGAGTGAGGAAAACTCCCCCAACCCATTGAGGGTCAATTTAGTGACCAATTAGGATTACAGATGTGGTCATGTGACATGGACTACATTTCCCAGGATACCTTAACTACATTTACCATGATGCATTCCCTTAAGGGGACAGCTCACAATTGCTACCTAACTATCCAATTCCCATACACTGGCTGGACAGTATACCCATCAATTTATGACAACATGTGCATGCAAAGTGCAAAGCTGAAGATGGCAGATCTGACAAGTGGGGTGGGCTCTTGCCCTTCACTCCAGCTCCAGCTGGGTACATGAAAGAAACCCCCAACTGGGTGTCCCTCAGGCAACAGTAATGTCCCCAGCTAATTTTTTTTCAAGTGGAAGCGCCTCAGGAGGGCTACCCACTTACGACTTTTAAGAAAAGAAAAAGTCCTATCTGACTAAATATGGCTGTTCCTAGGCATTCAAGAGCCAGTTTGGGCGTAGTGCTTAAGGCACCAGGCTAGAAGCCAGGAGACTTGAGTTTTAGTCCTACCTTACATATGAAAACCACCTGGGACCAGTCACTCACCCTCTCAGCCCAACCTTCCTCACAGGGTTGTTGTTCTAGGGAAAATAGGAGGAAAAGAGTATTGTGTGTGTTCACCACCTTGAGTTATTTATAAAAAATAATAAAGGTGGGATATAGATTGGATTATAGAGAGAGAGGAAGAGAGAGGAAGAGAAGAGAGAGAGAGAGATGATAGAGATAAATAGATAGATGATAGTAGCTGGGGATAAAAAAGATGCCACATGCTTCTTGGTGCAATAGGTTTTTCATTAATGAGTCTTATCAGTTTGTGGGCTCCATTACATCAGAGAATGTAGGGTTTTTTCCAATGCTCTCCTCGTATCCTCTACTTGTTTTTACTAAAGCCAAAGCATCGTAGGGATTTGGATGTCTGGTATTTGTTTTGTTAGCTGTTCAGCATCTTCTGCTTCTTGGTGTTTGCTTGCTTGGTTGCAGAAGATCTGCTTGTTATGCACAGCTTGCCTTAGTCACATGGATCATGTGACCAGAAGTTTTCTTTGTCAGCTGCCTGGTCACTGTGCCTGATGATGATTTGGGCTGAGAGGGAATGACCAGGACAAGATCACCCCATTGGCTTCTGTGTCTAAGGAAAGACCACCAGAACCTGGGTGCCCCTATGCCAGAACTTAAATAATCATTCTACACTGGCTCTTGATTGGCTATTCTCTCAAATCCTATCTCTCATTAATCCTGCCAGTATGGTGAAGACTGATAAAATATCTTTCCTTGTAGTCACCAAACATACTGACTCATGAGCTGGATTCACATAATCTGTTTAATAGATTTAGTGGAGACTTTTTGCCTGTAGGCTCAGTGTTATGCAACCCCAGTGTTGAGGTTAATAGTTAAATGCATGGGGGATGAGTCATTTAACTACTATTTAAATCAAATAAACTTTTGTTAATGCAGTCCCTCCCACAACTCTCAAAGACAGAGAAGGTAAATAACCCTCCTCTTTTGTTCTAAAGGTTGGTATGTAGTAAATTTTTATTAAGTTTTGAGTAAAGCCCTCAAAATGGGTCAATTCATCAATGTGTTTTACATATGATAAGTGTAGCCATGGTTATTGAATTAAGTTCTGTGAAGTTTGTGAATGATAAACTACTAGGATTCTTGGAACAACCTAGGCAGCAACTAGCCATCCATATTTTAATCAGTTGGGTGAACCTGGATTCTATAGAACTATTGCCCATTTGGGCAGACAGTATTTGATTTAGGACTATCTGATGTGGACTGCAAAAATCCAAATGACCAATATAAATGGCAGTAGTAAATTTATTTTTTTGCTGCCATCTAATGGTAATTCAAGGGACATGGTGGCTCAGTGGCTAAGACGCTGAACTTGTCAATCAGAAAGGTCGGCAGTTTGGCAGTTCGAATTCCTAGCACTGTGTAATGGAGTGAACTCCTGTTACTTGTCCAAGCTTCTGCCAACCTAGCAGTTCGAAAGCATGTAAAAATGCAAGTAGAAAAATAGGGACCATTTTGGTGGGGAGGTAACAGCGTTCCATGCGCCTTTGGCATTTAGTCATGCTGGCCACATGACCACGGAGACGTCTTCGGACAGTGCTGGCTCTCCAGCTTTGTAACGGAGATGATCACCGCCCCCTAGAGCCAGAAACAACTAGCACGTATGCTCAAGGGAAACCTTTACTTTTAATGATAATTCAAGGTTATGCAATCTAATTCTGATAAATTTATCAGTAGTTTCTGGACCAAGAATCTGAATAAATTTAAAATAGACATGACCTGTTATTTCCTCATGATATTTTTCTGCTTCTGCAGATTACCTCTGTCTATCAGGACAAAAGTATCAAAGCCCCAGGCTCTGCTTCACACAGTCAGACAGGTATGTGGTGTGCTTCCAATAACCTTAGCTTTTCTAACTCTAGTCAAAGTCAGAGAGAAGTAGAGTTTCTGAGCTGGGAACTACCAGGTATCCTCCTTACTTTAGTATGTTTTATGGTATATTTCAAGGTTGATTAAAAAAAAACCCATTAGAGTCTGGATTTCAAATAGCTGGCAAGAGAAAGGCTACTCAGTATTAGAAAGGATCATTTTATGCTTTTGAGATGCACTTTGTGTCACTGCTAATTCAGCTGAATTACACTTACTCCTTATTTCGCAGCTACCTTGTTTAGCAATCATTATCAAATACAACAGTAATTCCCAGTAAACTGGTTGGGAAATTCTGGGAGTTGAAGTCCACAGCTTTTAAAGTTGTTGTTAGAGTTGAGAACTACTGCTCTATAGCAGTAGTCTAGATGTCTAGATATACTCGTAACAGCCTTCCCTACTCTGGTACCTCCCAGATAAATTGAATCTGCAACCAAGGAGATACAATCCCAATCCATATGGGTAGTATTGAGCTGGAGGAAATTGAGCCTTGGAGAATTCTTGATTTTTAAGAAAGCTGCTTTAAGTAAATCGTTCCATAAACAGGAAGACTCTCTGAGTGATTTTTGACACTGCCCAACTTCTGCTCATTATTGATGGTCTTATAATGCTTTGCTAACTAGCATTTATAAAACACATTGTTTCCCTCTCTGCTCCAATATTTCACTTTCTTTCCTCTTGCCTTTAATTTCTTCAACTTAACTTTTTTCTGCTTTGCATATTCCCAGAACAAATGGTTTGGTGGGTAGATGTGTATGCATGCATATCATTTTAGTACCTTATGACAGTTTAGAGCCTCTGTAATTATGAGAGATTTTAAAAAATAACAAAAATGAAAGTGAGATTTCAGGGGCTACTGAAGAGCTTGGTTGTCTGCTGAAATGAGATTATCACAGGACAAAGAGATTCGTCAGAGAATTGCTCTTCTCTTATTTTCTGCTTTGTCAAGTGTCAGGACAGTGAACAAGTGCCAGACAATTAGTTCTTTTTAATAATAGGCACACCAGTAAATAGAGGGATTTTAAGCTTTATTATTAGCTTAAGTAAACAGATTTAAAAGCATAACAAAAAGCTTATGTACCAAGCAAGATAATACCTAAATTTCTTTCAAACTATTGGGAGCTCCTTAATAATAGCCACCCTAACTCTAACCCATGGGCAGCCAGTTTACATAATACCTAATGCTAAATTCTGTGCAGAAGCTCCCCACAAAAAACACAACCCCAAAGTTTTTTAATCAAAAACCTGTCATTATAACTTCAGAGCAATAGCAATAGTACTTAGACTTATATACCACTTCATAGGGCTTTACAGCACTCTCTAAGCAGTTTACAGCATATTGCCCCCAATAATCTGGGTCCTCATTTTACCGACCTCAGAAGAATAGAAGGCTGAGTCAACCTTGAGCCAGTTAGGATTGAACTTCTGGCAGTAGGAAGAGTCAGCCTGCAATACTGCATTCTAACCACTGCGCCACCACAACTCATGGCCTTGCGATGGTCAGGAGACTGGAGGACCTGACCTTGACTATCTGACACATGATGGGATGAGAACTGAGAGTCTGAGAATTTCACTGTGAAAAAAGCTTTGAAGCTACATGAAAATTCTCTCTCTTTTCCTTTTTTTAAGTAAATATTGGTTTTAAGTAAATAAGAGTAAAAACCAAGCAGGTTTGCTTGAAATGAACTCTAAACCGCTAGACTTTTCTTAATCTGAAGGAATTTCCTTAATCTGAAGGACTTTTCTTAATCTGAAGGATCTAAACTTCTCGGCATAACAATGATTTTCCAAGTTGACACTACACTTTCCTAGTCTCTCTTTATATGCCCCAGTTATATATTAAGGCATGCAACCCATGACAAGAGCTCTGTTTCATTTCACAGAACACAACGATGGAAAAGCCACTGCAACCACTAGCCCTGAGGGAAATGTACCACTCCGCCAACGATCTTCTGTGTTTGAGAAAGTCTCCACTGCTCTTTCAAAAGTTTTCTCTCGAACGTCAGCCAGCAACCTGACCCAATCTGAAACAGTTCAAGAGAAACCCCCAGGGGACTAGGATCCCTAATAAAACAATTTCTTTATATAGTTGAAAGAATAAATATTTTCATCAGAAACAGGGACCTTTGCTCTATGCTTGTAAAGTAAGAGGCCCTTCAGGTAGTCCTCTTATTGTATTTGTAGAATAACTTACCTAAGCAAAATCTGGTGTCTATTCTGGATCCTGTCACCAACTATGTAATCCACTATTTGCTCATCTTCCAATATTTTTCCACACCACCGAAAGTCTTCAATCCAATATTCATTATCATTGGAAATTTCATGTCCCTTTCTTCCTGAAGGGCAGTACATCAATATGCCCAAGAGGTTTATTAATGCAAAAATGCATTTGTATTATCCTTCTTTCTTAAATAACAAGGGTGCACCCAAGAATTTTTATTTAAATTGTGCAACAACCAGATCAGTTCCTGCTCTTCACTCTCGAAGTGGCTGAGCTGATCAAAAGAAAGCAGTGCAGTGGCTGTGGTGGTTTCACTGAATGAGAGTGACAGTAGTAGCAGAAGCAGCCTCCAGGCACGGCAGGCTGCCCAAATCCAAGATGCTACACTAGGTTTTCCAACTGCAACTATTGAACAAGATCTGCAGGAAGAAGTTAGGTTGGCTGCTGCAACAGTAGGGATTATGCAGATATCTCAGGTGTGCCATGTCTTGCCATTTCTTCTCCGCTAGCATGAAGAAACCCTGAAGTGCCCAGCAATGCAGTAGAATCAATATGTGCACCATCTCCAACCAGAAAAAGATTTCAGAAAAATATTTGGTTTGTACAAACTAGAGCAGACCAGCTAATACCACCAATGTGGCAGGAATTCATCTTGTAAGCTACTGTACTATTAAATTATTTCCATTGAGCACAGTAGATTTTGCAGGATCCAATCTGAGTTGGTCACCAAGACCAGAGGTTTGTTCTTCCAAGCTTTTGGGCTTGTGCTGGAGCCCAACCTCAGGGAACTTCTCTATCTCTAACACATCTTGGAGACTGAGAAATTCCCTGAGGATGGGCTCCAGCACAAGTCCAAAATCTTGAAAGAACAAACCTCTGGTCCTGGTGACCAACACAGATTGGATTCTGCAACATTATCCAGGAACATGTCTTCATTCAGATAACAGATAATCAGAATTGGAAGGGACCTTATAGGTCATCTAGTCCAACCACCTGCCCAAGCGGGAGACCCTACACCATTTCTGACAAATGGCAGTCCGATCTCTTCTTGAAGGTCTCAACTGATGGTGCTCCCACAACTTCCGAGGGCAAGCTGTTCCATTGGTTGATTGTTCTCACTGTCAGAAAGTTCAGTTTCCATCCATTATTCCTTGCCTGGCCTACAGGCGCTTTAGAAAATAGATTGACCCTTTCCTCTCTGTGGCAGTCATGTCTCCCCTGGTCCTTCTTTTCACTAGACTAGCTAAGCCCAGTTCCTGTAACCGTTTTTCATATGCCTTAGTCTCCAGTCCCCTAATCATCCTGGTTGCTCTTCTCTGCACTTTTTCTAGAGTCTCAACATCTTTTTTATAATGTGGTGACCAAAACTGGATGCAGTACTCTAGGCATGGTCTTACTAAGGCTTTATAGAGTGGTATTAATACATCACTTGATCTTGATTGTATCCCTCTGTTAATACAGTTTAGGATTGCATTAGCTTTTTTGGCTGCTGCTGCACACTGCTGGCTCATATTTAGCTGGTTGTCCACTAAGACTCCAAGATCCCTCTCACAGTTATTGCTATTGAGCCTGGTTTCACCCAGTCTATATGTGTACTCATGGTGGGCTGTCACCTAGGGCATGGAAGATTGGTGTATAGGCTTTCGGAGTTGAGTCAAAAAATAGCATGTGAACAGCATTCTTTATTTGTACCATAGCTTCCTGGAGAATTTTATTTTTACAGTACATATAGTGATATGCAGCACAGAAGATAAACAAATCCCTCCTCCTGCTAAAGGTCGATTTGATTGCCTAAGTTTTCTACCATTCTGAGTTCAATTATTTCCCTACTTGAAATAATAAAACTTCATCACAGTATGTGTTTATTCCAAATTCTCCTTAGAGATAATCAAGAGTTTCAGCAACAACTTTATTGGCAAACTCTCAGGTCAAGTAAAAATTGATAATGTCTTTCAATTCTGTTTTCCTCAGCTAATGGATGTGATTCTATGTTGCAATATTTCAGTATATTCTGCAGTATATTCAGTCAACTTGAATCACCCAGGAATTATCTTCAATGGTCTTAGTTTTACCTCAGGACTTATATATTGTCAGCAGTCTGAAAATTCCCACATACGGTACCACTTGATCTGCAAGCATTTCAGACAGCAACTCCCTTCCTACTAACTCCTTGACAGCTCCTTGTCATCTGAGAAACTCTGTACATATAGCAATAGCACTTAGACTTATACACCATTCCACAGTGCTTTTACAACATTCTCTGAGCGATTTACAATGTCAGCATATTGCCCCCAACAATCTGGGTCCTCATTTTACTGATCTCGAAAGGATAGAAGGCTGAGTCAATCTCAAGCCCCATCAGGCTCAAACTCCTTGCTGTGGGCAGTGTTAGGCTGCAATACTGTATACTGACCACTACCCAACCAGGATTCATAAATGAAAATCTTATCTGTTTCATACTCAACTGTTTTCCAAGAGAGTTTATCATGTAAAAGAATTTCAAGATACTCTTATCTGCTCCATTCTGTCATAGGCTTCAGTTGTTACCTCTAATGTCTACATATTCTCAGATGCTATGGAGGAAGAATTCAAGGTTGCTCAACAATGACACTCTTTAAGCATCTTGCAAGACAGCAGTGACATTGGTCAACTAATATGTCAATATTTTCTACCTACTGAAATGTGTTTTACTTTAAGAAGGCTTTGATATTAGTATAAACTATATGGAAATACTCAAATATTGTGAAATTGAGTGAGTACTCACTCATATGACAGGAACCTGCCGCAAGCTATTTTTCTATTTGGTGCTTCTCTTCAGCAGATCAGCTAATCCCCCGCCCCCCAAGAATTATTTAAACTTTCTAGATCAATGATTTCTGAATGGGACACCAGCTCCTCTCTCCATCTCCCCTGCCCCACCCAAAAAAGACAACCAGAAAAGGGCACAGAGATCTCAGCAAATCCTTTCCGCAAACCCCATTCATTTCCTTGATTGGTACTTTTCAGGTTTGAAGGATAAATAACCAAGAGACAAAAGGTTGCTTCTTTGGAAAACACATACCACCACTCGCATCAATTATGAAAGAGGCTATATTTCCATTTCTTTTCTGATGGTTCTTGTCTTTAAGCTGGCCTAGGCTTTGCAGCTCCCAGTGTTTTTTGGGGCTGCCTCTTGAAGAACCAACGCAAAAGCACAGCTCTCCTTTGGTGTCCAGAGGCCAACCTTGTCTGGCTCTCCTGCCATTTCTGCTGGATAGTGTGAATTGCTTCTAAGGCTGCGCTGATCACAGTGGCACTGGGACCATGACTCACAGAGTGTAGAGCTGCAAAGGGCGAGATGAGGAGCACTGAGACAGAAAGATTAACCTAAAACTAATTGGCTCTGCTGAAGCAGCTTCTTGGATGAGAAGCAAAACGTCTTCAAAGAAAAAACAGAAAGTCCCATTGCCTCTTGAAAAAAGCACCTTTGGGACAACCATGACCTTGATAACTGAGGATCTCCATTGTCAATAGGCTACCTGTTTCTATTCCTTCATACTATCTTGAGAAAAGCTTTTTTGTGCATAAGCTATTTATACATCCCTCGCAACTGTAGCCTAAAATTCATGTTTAATCATTGCAACTTCAGACTCCTTTTTATTAAAGGTTATTTTAATTATTTTTTTAGACAGATTCAGTGGTGGGATTCAATTTTTTTTACTACTGTTTCTGTGGGTGTGGTTTGGTGGGTGTGGTAGGGGAAGGAGACTGTAAAATCTCCAGTCAGAGGTGGCATTTGCCAGTTCTCCAAACTACTCAAAATTTCCACTACTGGTTCTCCAGAATGGTCAAAACCTGCTGAATACCACCTCTGATCAGGTCCTGATACAATTATGTGTAAGTTCATTCAATGGCTTACGTTTTGTATCACACACTAAAGTCTAGATTAAAAATCAACTGGATAATTTATGGATAATAGATTGTGCAAATCAAGCCATATCTTTGCGGATTGTGTGAACCAAACCATTGCTTTAAGCCATTTTGCAGCAACAATACTAGTTTCAGCATATTATATGAACGTGGCAATTTATTAATCCAGGTGAAGGACTTTTATTGTGTGAGCCCAACATGTTATGACAGGTTATGTATTACTGCACTATGCATATTCCCCCCAAACATCAATTCAAAAACAAAATAGTGTGTTATACAAGCACAATTATAATACTTTGTTGCTGATAGTGGATTGGAATATTTTCTTTGCACTGTTTGGTGTTGGTGGAGGAGAATAGAGATTTCAAGAGACAAGGCCCAAGATTTTTGGTGGTAACCAGGACAACAATCTCAATCCCAGTGGAAGTATATCACGTGACCATGGATTTCATGAAATCTACTTTGTGACATTTTGTTTGCTCTCCCTTCTTGGGATCATTTAAATACTGTTAATATTTAAATCAAATGTATACCTAACAGGACCTTCAAAGAACCATTATAACCTGTGTCTGGAATATAGTTTTGCACCTCTGCTGTAGTCAAAGAATTTCACATACAATACTTACCTTGTAAGAGATGTTCTACATCAAACTGTCCAAGATGCTGGGTTTCCACCTTCTCTACAATAATTCCTAGTATACATAAAAGAAGAGGTTCCTTTCTCACAATACGTAAGCGTGCAGGCCTGCAATATGCAGGTGTGGATTTCACAATGTTAAACTGAAGTGGAATTGATTAGGTTGAGGGTCAACATGCGTGAACCCCACCATTAGCTCATATAGAATTGGGTAGTTCGGTGCATTCTAGCAAGCCTGATGACAGTCTTCACATATTGTGTGAACCAAGGCACCATGTTATGGTTTATTCAGTTTTGTTAACTTGGGTGTAGGGTTTAGCTTACAGTATTGTGGAAATCTAGCCAAATAGCTTACCTGCCAGCTTGCATGCCACAAGCCTGATTTCTTCCCAGTTACAACATATATACTGAGCCACCTCTGCCATGACAGCTTCCAACAGCAATGGGTTTCTCTGAGCCTAAGGAACAAATGAGAAAAGGAATGCAGGAAAGAAAGAAATGCTATAAAGAAGGAATTGCCACCTACTTAGAAAAATGTTTAAAGGGAGGGAGGGAGCTTTTAAAACAATCCACAAAGTGTTGAAATGAAAAAACCTATTTTGTAATAGGCAGCAATGGGTGAATAGGCGGCAATATAAATGTAATAAATAAATAAATATTATATCAATTTAAGAAAAACAGTCAACCCATGCAACTCCTAGTTAACCTTAAGAGCCTCATGACCATTAGTTCAAAGTCCAAACACTTTGAAAAGAGGTTGATAAACATTTATAGAAAATGGAAGCCAATGATTTCTTTCTTTCTTGGGATTGTAGTAGTTTTCACTCATTGTTTTTCTTATGAACAGATCTCTCAATTGACCCCTTTTTTAGAAACATGCTTACCCAGCTGAGGTAAATATGTAGCAGATACATTAACAGAAGATGCTAAGCTTGATTAGCATTAATCTTGGTTAGATTTTCTTCAGCTTAGTAAATTGCTCAGCTGATTGGTTTAGAATTCAGTTTAGAATTCAAATGTGAAATGTGAACTACT
This sequence comes from Bungarus multicinctus, assembly GCA_023653725.1. Classification (NCBI taxonomy): domain Eukaryota; kingdom Metazoa; phylum Chordata; class Lepidosauria; order Squamata; family Elapidae; genus Bungarus; species Bungarus multicinctus. The sequence goes on along the minus strand of CM042836.1, from coordinate 23,553,980 downwards.
TCAGTATGTGAGGTAATTTTCAGCATGTGAGGTAATAATACCCAGTAAGAGAAGATTTTCAAAGACATAGGAATAGGATCAATTTTTTGTTTTGTTTTTTCCTGGTAAGGTCAAAGAATTTGAAAGAATATAGAGAACTTTGTTAATAAAAATGGTGACAGTTCACACAGATTATTAGGTGCAAATAGAAATACATACTAGTTCCATAGCAAGGAAGATAAAACAGAAATGGTTAAATTGATTATTTTATTCAAAGGGGAGAATATATTTGAATATGTTTCTCACTTGGATATCACTTCTGGATTTTGTGCTTGTGATGAAAAAAATGAAACTTTGACTTTGGTTTTGTCGATCAAATAGATTTGTCATTATGAAAATGGCTAGTTATATATTAATGTATAAAAGCAAAAGGTTGAGGCTGGAGTATTTTTACCTTATTTACCTTATTTATATTTATTTATATTTACCTTATTTTTACTGTGCTAAAGAGTCAGAAGTCAATGCCTATTTTTTTTTCCACCACCATACCTCACACCTTCTTTTCCCCTCTCCTTTTCCTTCCCTTAATTTCCTATTTCTATTTTTCCTTGTATTTTATATATCAAATAAATAAATAAAACACCCGAGAGAGTTAAAAAAAAAAAAGGAATAATCGTATATGGTTGCCATAAGGAAACTAGGCTTACGTTTAAGCTACCTGCCAAAAAAGATCGCCTGGCTCAAATTTGTCTGCTTACCAGCTGTTGACAAACTCTGTCCATGAGGTGGGAGTGTTGTATATCTGAGAGATCCATCAGCAATAAATCTGAATTTGTACTTTTTAAGAATCCACACAGACCCATGGATGGGGCACATGAGATAAAGGCTGTTTGGCAGGCCTAAGCAGAAAAGACAGGCAAGTTTACTACACCATATCCCTTCTGCTACTTAGACCCAAGATTCCTAGCCCAGAAACGGCACTCGGCCAGCCCAGAACTGTATTATATTGCAGCCAATTCTAGTGCAATTGAAATCTGGAATCTCAACAGAAACCCTGTTGTGGAGGGACAGGGTACTCTGCTCAAAGAGGAAAGGTTGGATTGTTCTCAAGCAAACCTGGGCCACATGTGGGCAAGGATCATGGAAGTGCAAGAGGAGGGCAGCCAAAGCACCTCCCATCTTCTTGGTAAAAAACTTGGAAAGCCTCAGTGGAACTGCCTTGGCCAGTTCACCAAGCAGCTCAAAGGCTGCAGCACGGACAGCATCATCTGCCTGCAAAAGAGAGGGAAAATTAAGCCCATTTTCAGGGAATAAGGTTTCATTTGGCAGCAGGAAACTCAATATCCATTCCCAAGATGGGTTGGGGTAGAACCAGGCAATTCCTCTGTGGATAGAAGGTCAGGGATGCATAACCTATGACCCACTGAATACATGTGTCCCCACCCAAGTCTACTCGTGCAAACTGCTTGCTACTTTCCTGTTATCGGTGACATTTCAGTGTGATTCACGATTGCTGCTGAAAAATATGGTGCTATTATTTTCACAATGTCATTTTTCTTCGTATCTGTCAAACTCTTTCTCCTTTTATTTTATATAAAACATGGGCAACAGTGAGTTGAAAAAGAGAAAATATCTGTTTATTATGAGAGATGGAGAATTTGCTAAAGATCCAGATAGTCCCAACATTTATGCTGAACACTTATAGTTTATCGCTTTATACGTATCGCTTTATAGTTTGATTACCTCCCTTAACACTTCATCTTTATCTCTATTTCCCCTTCATACTCCATCTGTTTCCTCCATATAACACCCAAAATATTTCACTGAGTCTAAATGTAGCCCTCAACCTTCCCCACAAGAAAGCTGGAATTCCAGTCTCATAACTGCGCACCGGTAGAAATATTCCTATAATGTTTAACTGATTGCAAATTTATGACAATTTGTTGTCATAAGTTGTAATAATAATGGCTGGTTTAAGTGTATTCAGGTGAAATTCAGAGGAGGAGGGGGAGGAGGAAAAGATGGTTTTTCAGTGGCAATTGGCTCTAATGCTTGGATTTCCAGATTCAGAAGCAAATGCTAACCGTAGGACAGCAACCAAAAGAGAAGTCTCTTCCTTTCCAATTCCACTTATAAACTCTCTGGAGAGAGTTAGAAATACAATGCTAGTTAGGAGGACCTGGTCCAGCATTTTTCTACTAAAGTAATAACAGGAGAATGAATTGCCTGTGGCTTAACTTACATGCCGGAGATGTGCACAGGCTTGGCTGACCACGCTCTGGAAAGTACAATCTGCAGGCCATTTCCCAAGACATCTGCATAACTTGCATAAGGCATGTAGACTTTCAGTGGCTAATTCTGGGCTGGAGTTGTCCTGCAGAACTTGGAGAAGAGGCTTCAGCAAAGCTTTCTGGTGCTTCTTTGCCTGTGAAACAATTCTTGTATTTATCAACGCCTGGACTACTTTTATCCCCTACAATCTGCTTCTAATCTCTATTACTAGCAAAAGGTATATAAAAGTAACTAGCAGATTGTGGAATGACTGTTTCAGGTCAATATGATAAGCAGAAGCTCTCTTCCCCTTAATAGATCCAGTGTGCTACTGTCCATCTTCCTTCCCTGTAATGTCCTCTTTCTTTCATCTTAGAGAAACACCTTTTTGGAGTCATCTTCTCCTTGGGCTATTCCTTCTTCTTTATTTGAACCCCCTTAACAGTCAACCTATTGCCAACCTCTCGCTGAGAAGAGCAGCTCAACCAATCACTGCCAACAAATCTACATGTATTAAACTTAAAGCAATCCACAACTTCCCTGTTCTTTTAGAATACGATTGTCCCTCTCCCTCACCTTGTTTAGAACACGATGTCTCAGTTTTGCACTTTCTGGCTTACCTCTTCTGGAGCACGCTTTGCCATGTTCCCCAGCCCTTGCATTGACAAGATGCGCATAAGATAATTTCCATTTTGAACTTGGGTCAGTAATAAATTGAAAAGAAGGTTCAGTGTTTCTTGTTTCTTCAAGAGAGGATGACCTATAAGCTGGAATATCGAAACTACAGTTATTGAATTTCTAAACTGGCCATTCGAAATTGATGGTTCAATAGTTTGCTATTTTTCCCCACTGAAAATAGTAGAAATATATATATATATATACAGTATGTTTCTTAATTATTTCTACACATGGCATGACTTATTTATTGTTTCCCTCCTCCATAAGATTAAGGCTATCGTACCCCAACCCTTTTCTCCTAGTTCTTTTATTTTGCCTGAAATAATATCTCACCTCCATGCAGAAGACCAGGCTAAGATTTCTAGTTGTTGCTCTGGAGGACTGCAGAGAAGAATGGAGATGAAGAAGTAGCCCATCTAAAAAGGGGTTCTTTGTATGCATCAAGGCCCTGATGAAGGAAGCAATCAAATGGCGACTAATTTGGTAGCAAAGGATCTGTTTCTTCTCAAGATTACCCCAAAACTGGATTCCCCAAATTTACCAAAAAGCTTTCTATTATAACCCTGAACTCCCTCCCACCCTTTCAAAGTCCAAATATGCCTACTTTGCCATTACTCTATGTAATTTCATTTTCATTGTATTTCAAATTCCAAGTCCCATAGGTGAACTTGCTAGTTCAAAGCAAAAAACACTGTGGAATTGCATTGCTTTTCCACAGAACTTCAGATAAAAGGTGCTGAACTCAAATCTAAGCCCTTGAGGGCAGATTTTATTGATTTAAGAATGTCTATCTTAGATCTTAAGTTTAAAGATCTAAGAGTATGACTTTTCCTGGGCTGAGTAAAAAATGGATATTTTCAATGTGAAGGATATGCCCCTTACCTGGCCAACAGGGCCACACCCTTGAGGCTGCTACTAGGGTCCATCAAGAAGTCCCAGGTCTTTCCGGAGTTCAGTTCCCTTGCAATCTCTGGCAGAGCTCTGCTGAACACAGCCTTCAGTACTGCAACAGCTAGCCTGGAATGCAAAAGGCACAGCAGGGACAGAAGGTTTGCAAATTTTATTCATAGCGCTCTGAATAAATCAAGATGGCAAACATCTACTCAGCCACTAGAAGTCAAGCTCAACTCAATATTGAGTTAACTATCCTGTAGCCTGAAGGGCAGTCACACAGGCTGGGGGCAGACGAAGAACTCATTTGCAGAATGAAAGGGAAAGTCTTAGAGATTTACAGTAATCTTCCCCATTTTAGTAACCTCTGTAAAGGCTGGGATTATAACACCTAAATTTTATTTCCATTTGACTAGGAACATAGTTCCAAAATAGTTCCAAGACATCTGGCAAGTTTCAAGCCAGGGAAAGCAGATCTACAGATTGCAGCAAAAGGCACTACTGGGTTGAAGATGTTTCTTGGATGAGAAACAAAACATCTTCTAAGAAAAACCAGGAAGTCCAGTTGCCTCTTGAAAAAGCACCTTTGGGACAACCATGACCTGGATGACTGAGAATCTCCATAGACAAGAAGATTCCATCTGCCAACCACAGCTCTGCTGCCAGACAGACTTAGCTCTTCCCTCTGGTTCCCAGCTGAACTGAATTGGGCTCCTTTGTATGCCAGCATGCTACAGGCAAGCTTGATTCTCCACCCCAAAGCATAGATTTCCCCTGTTAGAAACAGGAATTGCAAACAAGTGTTAGGGGAATGATTTCCCCCCCTGCTGTTCTCTTAATACATGAGTAAAAGGAACAGAGATCATCTATAAGGCACTGGCTGCAACATCATTTAATCAGAGCAGGCATACTACAGTTCTTTAACAGATTGGAGCCCCATTTGGAAGTGCCATTCCAAGCCTGCCTTTTATGTTCCAGCTTTACAAATTATATTGAAAATGGCAGCAGTTAGGCAGAAATTTTAAAAAAGGAACATTCATCCAACTTGAATAAATAGCAAATGCAATGACTCAATGAAAACACCCACCAACCACCACCCTATGGCAGATCAGGGGAGAGGACAGGGCTGGTATCTTCATGCCTTTTCCACTAGACAGTCGACTGTTGAGATCCTGGTCCTTCCTACAGATCGTTGCTTTTTAAGAGATGGCAGGAACACACCTTATCCCCCAACTCAAAGACCCCTGGCACTATCAGTGCAGCAACACTGATAAATACTGTGATAAATTAATAATTAACTGGAAACCCAACCAAGCAGTTGAATTATTGCTAGAAGAAAACCATGAAGTCATTTCTCCCAGATGAATGTCAAGAGGCCTCTTCCCCAGGCAACAGATTGCTAACCAATTGATGGCTGCTGGACAATGCCACACTTCAACATCTGTGCAACAATCAGATTTCAGGCATGAAACATTCCTGGCAAACAAGCATTAAGGGAAAGAAGTGCCAGAACAATGGAAGAGAGAGGTTTGGAAGGAACCGACCACTCTTAGGAAAGGCACAATGTTACCCATGAGGTGCCATGAACTCTGTCTCAAGGCTCCCGTTGCTTTCTAGAGGAGAAAAAGAGAACGTTGACATCTTATCATCCTGATGTTTGCTGAGTTGCTGCAGAAGAATGTAGCACAGCTCTGTCAGTAATGGAAACAAGGTGGCACAATCATCCAAAGCCAAGACTACCTCATGGAGAGCCTCAAGACCCTGAAAAGGACAGAGATTGAATGGAACATCTGAAATGTATTTCTCTTGGCTCTATTGTTGGTTCACTTAGCCACTCTTGACTAGCAACAGCTCTCTGACCATGCAATTCTCCCAACTTGTTAAGAAATGAGTTGTCCACTCACTTTACCTATTTCCCAGCCATCCACAGAAAATCAGCCTCCCCACCTTAGATATACTGATTGTCCCTCAGTCTCGAATCCATGGCTCTCACCCAAAGGCAGCTGCTGGTGTCATTTCTTTCTATTCTCATCCAGCTGAGCAAACACTTCAGGATAGAAGGACCACTATTTTTATAGGTTGCAAGTGATGCCCAGAGTTCTCTCTTTACTCTAGAGATGAAAAAAAAGTTGACAATTAAGAGCAACAGTAGTCTACCAGTCCAGTACCAAGAATTACCATTCATGGAGATTCCCAAGACCCATGTCCCAGGAGAAGGGCAACTGGAAGTCTTGTATTAGGTTCTTAGCAATATAGATAGTCCTTGACTTAGAAATACAGGTAGTCCTCGTTTAGTGACCGTTCAAAGTTACAACGGCACTGAAAAAAGTGACTTATAATACTTTTTCACACTTACAACCATTGAGGCATCTCATGGTCACATGATCAAAGTTCTATTCTATTCTATTCTATTCTATTCTATTCTATTCTATTCTATTCTATTCTATTCTATACTATTCTATTCTATTCTATTCTATTCCATTCCATTCCATTCCACTCCATTCCATTCCATGCCTTTTTTCTGATTGTTGCCTAGTCTCCTCCTCCTATCTCTCAAAGACAGGAGCTCAAAATCTTTCCACTGCTCTTCCATTTTACTCTTCCTGCCTCTTTGTTGGTTCTTCAATGAGCTGAATAAGGAGAACAAAGATGACATCTACATACTATATTTTTACAGGGTTATGTTGATTGGTGTGGTGGTGTCTGGAACTGGGAACCTTAATTTGACCATGGAACTCACTTGATGACATTTTACCCACCTCAGAAGGACAGAAGGCTGAGTCAACCTTGAGCCTGGTGAGATTCAAACCGCCAAATTGCAGTCAGCTGGTAGTTAGCAGAAGAAGCCTGCAATACTGCACTCTAACCACTGTGCCATCGAGCTCATAATGATTAAGGCCAGTCCTATGCCTACCACTCACTTTTCTTGAAGCAGGGGTTGCTCCAAGAGAGAGAAGCAAACTGCTTTGTGATGATGCTCAGCCAAAATGCAGATGGCCTGGGCCAGCAAGTGGCGCTGAGCTAAGTCTTCGGAATATTGCCAAAAGGAACAAATGATGTCGACAATATTGTAAACCTGAAAAAAGGAGAAGCCATCATCATGAAGGAAATTATATCTGTAGCTTTTCTTCATGACTGGAATGTATTTTTGACAAATGTGAGCCTAAAGCAAATTATATAAGTTTTATTCTTTCTAAGAAATTTCTATAAAATACTCCAAATTCACTAGCAACTCTGAGTTTAAGAAAGGTGCTAAGATCTTAATCCTTCAGGAATTAACTTGCAAAGATTTTGACCTGGTAGTCCGGGTGTGGGCGTGAATTTGACAGACCTGATGTGCAGGTGCTTCTGGAGTCCCAGACGGCAATCAGGGTAAGAAGTGCTGAAAAGTTCATCTCATAGACATCCCATAACCGTATCTAAGCCAATCGTCCCAAAGATGCTTTTTCAAAAGGCAACTGGACATTTTTTGTTTTTCCTTGAAGATGTTTCACTTCTCATCCAAGAAGCTTCTTTAGTTCTGAAGAACTGAAGAAGCTTCTTAGATGAGAAGAGAAATGTCTTCAAGGAAAAACAAAGTCCAGTTGCCTTTTGAAAAAGCACCTTTGGGATAACCATGAGCTGGATAACCGAGAATCTCCACAGGTATCTAAGCCAGTCGGATTTGGCAGCAGTCACATATGCTTCAGGCACACCATGAATTGACAATAAAAATATACCTTCCACCAGGCTACCCTTACCCTTTAGGTGTACCAGAAATTAGAGCCTGACCACTCGAAGGAGTACCTGCCTCAATTTGAACCTACCTGCACCTGCAAGGTTAGCAGGAGGAGCTCTTTTAAAGGACCTCACTTTTCCAGTTCTGCTTCTCAGTCACTCAGGCAAGGGTCTATCTATGTTGTTCACAAGCTGTGCAAAGTGCCCCTTGGAAATACACTCACACCCTACTTTCCTGCTTTCATAAAAGGTGTCAAGTTCTTATTTTAGCCATACTTTTAGAATTTGAATGAGATAAAAATGTTGTTGTTTTTATCAGCCTTAAGAAATAAACAGCCGGGCAGGAGTAAAAATTTCCTTGCCAGCCAACTGTTGCCAGTCAGGGAACTGACTAATCAAGGGATGGATAGATGTATTTTTTTGCTATGTACATTTATACATCTGAACTAGACTGTGTTGTTTCTCTGTGTCATACAATATATGTGGGTATGTGGGTATATGCATAATAATGTATGTTTTCGTAGATTTTCACGGGTACAGGTATGCAGGTCTTGGCATGTTCGTGTCTTTTCCCATGTAAGATTGAGAGTATCTTGGCGACGTTTCGACGAGGTCCCACTCACCATCTTCAGGCTGGTGCTTTCGGCTTCGTGCTTGTGCGAGCAAAGCGTGATCTGAGCTGCTGTCTCCCTATATATATTCAAGACATGACAACAAAGCCAACCTTCCCACCAGTATATATAGGAAGACAGCAGCTCAGATCACGCTTTGCTCACACAAGCACGAAGCCAAAAGCACCAGCCTGAATGATGGCGAATGAGATCTCGTCGAAACGTTGCCAAGATAGTCTCAATCTTACATGGAAAAAGACCCGAACATGCCAAGACCTGCATAAGTATGTATGTATGTATGTATGTATGTATGTATATATTAATTTATTTCTTTAGTCAGGTTTATGTAGTGTATATTGGAGAGGGTGAGCTCTATGCAATTAAATTTCATGTCAATGTAATGCCAATTAATGTAGATTTAGAATAACAATAAAGCTATTCTAAATTCTAAGTTCTAACCTGTGGCCATGTATTGTTGTTGAATTGCAATTCCCAGCATCCCTCCCTATCAGCCAAACTGCTGAATATTGCATTTGAACAAGATCCAGGCTCCTCACTCTTGGCCTAGTTTCTTCAGATTTAGGCTTTACCTTGTCTTTTAGATCTGGCCGCCGTTCCTTCACAGCCACCTCAAACCACAGGAGGGCAGCCTTGTCGCAGGCACTGTTCACAGTCCTCAGTTGCTCCAGCAAAGTGTGCAAGAAGGTTAGGATTCCTTGGAGAGGCAGGACACAGCTGACAATCTGTAACAGGAAGTAAGGAGAGAAGGTTCAAAGGAGCTTCATCTTAAGCCAGAGCAAGGTCACTTCATCCTTTCTTGAGCATACACTGTGAATGCACACCGAGCATGGGCAGAGCATTTTCCCCTTTAATACAGGGTTGTCAAACTCAAGGCCCGCAGGCCGGATGCAGCCCACACGGTGTTTAGATCTGGCCTGCGGGGCCGCCCTGGAAACAGCAAAGGACCGGCCCACAGTGCATCTGCCAGCAAAAATGGAGCTTGGGAGGCAGAGGGTTGCAAGAGGCCATCCCAGCCGAAAACGGAGTTTGGGAGCCCATTTTCACCGCCAGAGTGCTTGGGCCACAACAGGTGCCCCTGACAAACAGGCGCCCCTGACATCAAGCTGGCCATAGCCACCCTGGGCACCACCCCCCTGGCCCTCCAAAAGTCAAACAACCCTGATGCAGTCCTCAATGAAATAGAGTTTGATACCCCTGCTCTAATACATCAACAGCTTTCAAGGATCCTGAAGGATCTCTTCTACCTCACATGATTTAGTTTGGATCTGTTAACTCTTCCAGGTAGCCCAGATAAACCCAACCCAATTATAAGTACAAACTCTATCTTTATTTTAAGGCTATATTAACAGAATTTTGCAAGACTGAAAGTATTTTCCCCCTCTTCTCTTTTTACTCTCTGGAAAACTAGGGAGGGTCCCTTATGAAGTGGTTCCCTCACCCCTCTCCTGGGTACTGAAATATCTTTTACATGATGGTTGTCTGGTTTGTGGCTTTTCCACCTGTCTCCCAAGGTCATTCTCCCATATCACTGTAGTGGGAGATTATCATTTTACACTGTGTATCAAACTAGGCTAGAAGTGATCTGACTCTTATAAAAAAAACCCTACCAATTTTCTGGGTTTAATCCAAGTCAGATGCCTATTTTTGAACAAGGTTTTGGCAATAATTCAATACTGGGTGGGACAACAAAACAGGCAAGATTGTATTATCTATGTGGGCCAGGATGAAAATTTCATTTTATTCTGACTGTACCTTCATTTTTGTTCTCATGCTTTGTTGAAGTTCTGAGAGCAACCTTCTCCAGCCTGGGTACCCCCAGTTATATGGACCTCAACTCCCAGAATTTGCAGCCAACATGGCATCAGATGAAAATTCTGGGAGGTGAGTCAACACATTTGGAAGGTGCTCCAATTGGGGAAGACTACCTAAGAAACTTTGATGAAAAGCTGCTATCTTCAGTTTCTTAATCTATACTAATTCTATCAGCAGCAACACATACTGTATGCTATATCAAGTCCCTTGCTATAAACTGACAACTCTCTTTAAGACTCAGAGAAAGATGCCATGAATTGTTTTCTACTACAACAGTCCCCAACCTTTCCAGCTTGGTGGCCTGGCCTGGCACATGTGTGTCTGTGTGTCTGAGAGTGGCAGGTGTATACACACACATCTCCATTTGTCTGAATGGTGCTTGCGCACACTCCCCCCACTCACACAAATGGAGCTTCACACAAGTGGAGGGTGCTTACACTTGTCCACGAAGCTCCACTTATGTGAGCAGAGGACACAAGTGGATGGTGCTTGTGCTCATGTACAAAGCTACACTTGTGTGAGCACCTTCCGCTCATATGAATGGAGCTTCGCGCATAAGTGCAAATGCCCTCTAATTGCGCAAGTGGAGCTTCACGCATGAACACAAGCAACCTCCACTCATGCAAGCGGAGCTTCATGCCCGCGCACTTGCCTATTTCTCTATGGCCCCGTTTCAAACAGGCTGCAGCCCCGGGGTTGGGAACCCTTGCTCTATGTTATCCTAGTGTGTGAAAGTCAGTCCCCAGAATCCTCAGCAGAATCCACTGGCAGTTTTGTCCAGACATCTGCAGGTATTCAGGCACACAGATATGCAATCACACACAAGAAATTGTTCAGTTTTTAGTACTTTGGCCAACTGGAGAGAGGCAGCGTGCATCGTCTCGGTACTCTCACTTTGAAGGTCCCTTTGAATGCAATACAATCGCTGTTGGTTGACACGCACTTTGGGCTCACGCAACTTTGTGGCTCCTGAAGGAACAAGGAAGGAGTTGGCTGAATATTATGCTCTATTATTCCATGTTGTAGCTATAAACATTTTCTCATAAGTTTTAGTAGTATAACACGGGTGTATCAAAATTTGAAAATATATCTCCCTATATTCCCATTGCTAAGTGAAGCAGATGTCAAGCAAAATATCGCATGACCACATCACTTAGCATTGGCAGTCCCAGCAGTCTCAGTTGCGGTCATTAAGTAACGACCTCATGCTTCTCCTGCCCTCCACAAATTGCCTCTGCTTCAATTTTCCCCCTCTTGCCTATCTACCTTGTTCACCTCCCTCTCCAAAAGCCGTGGGGGCGCAATGGTTAGAATGCAGCATTGCAGGTTAACTCTGCCCAATGCCAGGAGTTCAATCCTCACCGGCTCAAGGTTGACTCAGGCTTCCATCCTTCTGAGGTTGATAAAATGAGGATCCAGATCATTGAGGGCAATGTGTAACTCGCTTAGAGAGGGTTTTAAAGCACTATGATGTAGGATATAGGTCTACTTGCTATTGCTACCTCTGCTCTTTTGGCCACCCTGAACAGCAGGGCTGAGATGAAAAGGCCAGTGTATTCTGCCACCATCCACCACCCTGCAGGAGTTTAGAAATCCTTTTGGCAGAAGGATTGGAAATGAAGGACTGGAAGCTACCAAGCTTTCTATGTATGTTTTAGACTTGCCACTACAATTATAGCAAATGTGAGCTGGTCACTCAAGCACCCAAATATTCATCATATCATCATGGAGATGTTATGATGGTTGTTAAGTGTGAGAACCAGTCGTAAGTTCAATTTTTCAACAACTTTGTAACTTTGAACGGTTGCTGAACTGTTGGGATGTAGCCCAAGGACTATCTGTTTTGAACATGGGCCCTAAACAGAATTCTAGTGGCTTGAGATGACTGAATGGTTCATTCATTGAGGCTGCAATCCTATGTAAGTTTACACATGCAGAGCTCTTCCATTGTTAAACTCACCTTGGATGTTTAGCAGGAGTCGAATGCAACTACCAGCACTATGACGAATGGTGCCCAGTGTGTCATAAGTGAAAGGGCCCAACAGTGCCATCAAGTGGCTGAACTGGTTCTGAGAGATCTGTGAAAGATTATTTTTTTGAAAGGAAACGGGTTACTAAACTTTGATTAAACTTACAGAATAAGCGAGTTTGCTGGAAGTAACCATTTCAAAAAGCTACTTTTGTGAAACTTGGACCAATCTTCAAGGAAATGTTTTCCCCAACATACAAGAATATATACCTCCTTGGGAATAGTGTGCTGGGCCAGCTTAGCTTGACAGATACTGGGCCATACTCACAGAAGTGGTAGTCCTCGGGCAATGAGCTTTTAATAGCTGGACACCAAGCTGCATAGCCCGAGCCCGCTCCCATTCATGCTCTGACACCAGCCAGTAGCCCAAGAGCTGTGGAGAAGATGGAAGGCTACATTATCATCCACTATTAGAATCTAGGGTTATTCACCGAAATTAAATGCAATGAGAGTTTGCACCAATAAAAAGTGGTGGTTTTTTAGATAATGCATAGAATTTGCTGTCATATCGCTTTAAATAGTTTTAAAAACAAACTAGATAAACTAATGAAGGCCTAAATTACTGTTGTTCTTGGATGACACTATATAACCATAGACACTGTTATTTAAATAAACATGAAGTTCTTTTGTCCAACTCACCTGGAAGATCTGCTGGAACCAGTCTGAAAAGTCATTCTCTCCTGATGGCTCCAGTAAGGTCTCCATCAACTCTGACAAGGAAGCCAAAGCACCAGTATATAGAGTCTGAAATGCAGAAGACATTAGCACTTATTAGCACAGAAAAAGAAGGGGATTAGACCCCCTCAATCCACAACTACTTACCTGACTGGCACCTTCTGCAACCCCCAATGGAGGAAGAGCAAAGACATAACTCAGGCAGGCCTCTGCCAGCTTCCAGTTCTCCTCAGTGCTCAGCTTTTGTGGCACCTTGCTGAGGAAACAATAATACTCTGGTTAAAAAGCAGTTCCTTGACCTTCCCAGTTCCTGAAGCAAATAAAGCAGAACCTCACTGGGGCACATTATATGATCCAATCGCTTTTCTTTTCTTTCTTTTACTGTATCAACATCTCACCAGAGGTTACAAAGTCAGAACAATCAAAAACTCTTATGTGCTGATTCATATGTCCACATTCCCCAATTGATGCCAATTATGGTCAGTAGGGGCCTCCTTGTTGTGAATGCCCACATTTAGGACATCTTCGGTATATGATATCCAAAAAAGCAAATGTTTTTTTTACAGCATTTCCTTATTTACATACCTATCAGCCATCAAATGGACAGAAATAAAAAATGCCAAGTTTCAGAGATTAATTTCTGACTTGTGAGTGGCAGAGGGAGGTAATGTCACTTCCTCTGGATTCACGTAATAGCTTCTTTTATAACCCTATTAAAGACTTATTAGCTGAATCACAAAATATCAAGAACCTGAACCATGGTTTCAAAGATTCAATGTATTGTGTTAATTCAGTGATTTAGTTTCACCTGTTGTCCAAACCCAACCAATGAGGGCTTCTCATTAACTGGAGGTAGGGATCTGGCATCTGTGCATGCTTTAAGACATTTTTGTGTGCCAGAACTAAAAATAGACTATGAAACCTGGTTCCTCAATTTTTATTTGGGCTCTGACTGGCCTATGTAAGGCTGATCTTAAAAAGAAGGGCATAGCAATGGGTACTTGCCTCAAATGCCGAAGAGCAACTATCACCTGCTGACAGACAGGAGTTACAAGCACCTCCAGGGACTCTGTTTTAACAATATTCTGGAGCAAACAGCATAGGAGGGAAATAAATTGGGCATGATTTAGATTGGAATCCTTTTGTTGAGTTCCAAAACAACATTTCTCAGTAAGAAACATTCTAGAATAAGCAGTTGAGGTTTTAGGCCATAATACAGCCCCAGAAACTTTCTAAAGATGTCATCATATAGTCATTTTAAGAATAATTGGGGTCAGTGATGATTGTGGAGTATGAGATTGTCTATATTTAATTTTAATGACATGTAAATTTTTGAATTCAAATATAAATTTTGTCCTTCCTTCCTTCCTTCCTTCCTTCCTTCCTTCCTTCCTTCCTTCCTTCCTTCCTTCCTTCCTTCCTTCCTTCCTTCCTCCCTTCCTCCCTTCCATCCATCCACCCACCCACCCATCCCAGGATCCAGAGGTTTTGTCTTCCAAGCTTTCAGGGCCATCCCTATCACGAGTTTGAAAGTTTGGAAGACAATACCTTCAAAGTAGCCACTCTCTACAGCAGAGTTGTCAAACTCGATTTCATTGAGGGCCACATCAGAGTTGTATTTGACCTCAGGGAACTGGGTAGGTGTGGCCAGAGGCACTGTGGGCTGGTCCTTCACTATTTCCAGGGTGACCTTGTGGACCAGATCTAAGCACCCTGCGGGCCATATCTGGCCTGCAGATGTTATGTTTGACACTCCTGCTCTACAGGGAAGGGGAAGCCAATAAGTAAAAATGTTCATGTTTTTAATGTCCCTTTCAGCAAGAACCACAGCCAGAACAAAAATTACATGGTAGATTTATGTGATCTTTCTATCTCTTTACAGTAATTTTTCATGAGACCAGGCATAAGAAATCCCTTTAAGTGACCTTTTGCAAGCATCGTCAAGTATTTTAAGTAAAATAAACAAACTGTACACACCATGAGAAGGTCAAGCAACACTCTTTTTTGAGGCAGCTGGAAGGCAATGGAATCCCTTTTGCTCTGCATTGAAAGGCTGATTTCTGACACACACTGAGCAAAACTCAGAACCAGCTCAGCATCATTGGCCCTCTGGATGGAAGTGGGAAAGGGAGATGGAGGCTGACTCCAAGAGGAAATAACAGATAAGAAATAATCAGAGTTGGAAGGGACCTTCTAGGTCATCTAGACCAACCCCCCATCCAAGCGGGAGACCCTACACCATTTTTGACAAATGGCAGCCCAGTCTCTTCTAGAAAGCCTCCAGTGATGGAACTTGGATTAAAGAACAGGAAGGAAGCTCCGAATAACCAAAGGGCCACCCTTCCTGAGTAAGAGACAACTGACAGCCTTGCTTATAAAGAGAGGCTCAGCCAATCTCATTGTACACATGTTGTACTCTGACAATAAAGGTTTGAATCTTGAATAAATAATTATTTAATCTGTAGAGCTTCAATCACCCTTATCAGTCCTGTGGGGAAGTCCTGAAGGCTCTCTGAACAACACCACAAAGGAACATCACGCTTCCAAAAGATAGGACCATAGAATATATTCTATCAATCAACCAAGATTTTTTCATAGATGAAATTATGTTATACTTTTTAGGGACTACCTTTTTTGACTTACATAATGACCTAATGCAATAAGGTAGCCAGCAGGTGGGTATCTTATTGCAAACATCCATTCAACTTTTGGGCTGGATTGCATGTAAACACAGATCTCCTCCTGTAACTTACACTCTTTGTGATTCCAGAACTCATTTCTCCATCTTCATCCCTAAAAGTATGCTCTCAAAATCCAATGCAACCAATTATCATTTATCATCTGAGTCTATCATCTCGACCTCTATAACTGTTTGGTTTAGTTCTGCAACCCTACAGGACAGACACAGACTTCAGAAGATAATTAGGACTGCAGAAAAAACAATTACTACTAACCTGCCTTCAATCGAGGACCTATATATTGCATGAGTCAAAAAGAGGACTGTGAAAATATTTACAGACCCCTCACATCCCAGACATAAACTGTTTCAACTCCTTCCCTCAAGACGACGCTATAGAGCACTGCACACCAGAACAATAGAATAGAATACTTTATTGGCCAAGTGTGATTGGACACACAAGGAATTTGTCTTGGTGTAAGTACTCTCAGTATACATAAAGAAGGAACATTCGTTAAGAATCAAGAATCATAATGTACAACACTTAATGATAGTCATAGGGTACAATCAATATCAAATCATATTAGAAAACAGGATACAAGCAACAAAGTTACAGTCACAAGTGGGATGGGTGATAAGGAGTGATGAGAAGATTAACAGTAATAGTAGTGTACACTTTGTAAATAGTTGAACAGTGTTGAGGGAATTATTTATTTAGCAGAGTGATGGCTTTCAGGAAAAAACTGTTCTTGTGTCTAGTTGTTCTGGTGTGCAGTGCTCTATAGCGTCGTTTTGAGGGAAGGAGTTGAAACAGTTTATGTCCAGGATGTGAGGGGTCTGTAAATATTTTCACAGCCCTCTTTTTGACTCGTGCAGTATACAGGTCCTCGATTGAAGGCAGGTGGGTGGTAATTGTTTTTTCTGCAGTCCTAATTATCCTCTGAAGTCTGTGTCTGTCCTGTTGGGTTGCAGAACCAAACCAGACAGTTATAGAGGTGCAGATGATAGACTCAATAAGACACAAGGACAGTTTTTCTCGAAAGCCATCACTCTGCTAAACAAATAATTCCCTCAACACTGTTCAACTATTACAAAGTCTGCACTACTATTACTGTTAACTTTCTCATCACTTCTTATCGCCCATCCCCGCCCACTTGTGACTGTAGGACTGTAACTCTGTTGCTTGTATCCTTATGATTTATATTGACTGTTTCCTAGTATGATTTGATTGCTTATTTGTACCCTATGACTCTTATTAAGTGTTGTACCTTGTGATTCTTGACTGTTGAGGAATGTATCATTTCTTTTATGTACATTGAGAGCATTTGTACCAAGACAAATTCCTTGTGTGTTCAATCACGCTTGGCCAATAATGAATTCTATTCTGTTCTGTTCTGTTCTGTTCTGTTCTGTTCTGTTCTGTTCTGTTCTGTTCTGTTCTATTCTATCTATTAAATGAAGCAGACTCCTGCTACCTTGGTAGCACAATAAGGCAAATAACTCACCTCTGGATTGTTTAATGTCATGTAATGGTGTAGGATCCTTGGCACAATCTCATTGGCCAAATGAGGCATTAGCTGTTCCTGGGATACACGGATTGTCACACTACCATATAATAGAAGGAGGGTATTCATCACATGTTCTTTCTCGGGCTGAGGCAAGGCCTATAGATGAAGAAGAAGACCAACTTTAATGGCAGAGCCATATTCTGCTGCGGTCCCAAATTTGTTTCAGGGAAAATATGGCAAGTTAGCAGAAATCATTTTGGCTTTTTTTGCTCAATAAGTATTTTTTCTTTCCACGTGCCATTTGTTTGAGTTTCATGCTTAGAAGTACTAGCTAGAGAAATCTTCTTGAGTCTGACTAAAAAAAAAAACCTGAGAATTGTAAAAGCCTGCTCAAAGAAATTAAAATCCAAGCTGGAGAAGGTTAGGTCTTCTGCACCTCACTTTTTAGGCTGGCAAACCAAAGAGACGGACCCAAAGGCCAAAGGTCATGTGAGCTAGGACTTCTGGGAATTGCAGTGCCAACACATAGAGAAAGTACCTGTGGAGGAGAGCTAAGCCTATATGATTACATGTGTTGCATCATCTGGACTATCTACGCCTGACTGAAACATGCTTTAAGCATATTCTTTTAACAGGATGCCATGTTCTCATATGGCCAGCTTCCCAGTTGTTAGTCAAGTAAATCAAGAACATAGCGTGAAGTGGTAAATTTCCAAACCTGGCCAATCTGAAAACAAACCAAATCTTTTCTCTCAGAAATCTCTTTCTCAAAGCGACGTAGAGCTTCCAGCACCGCCACGAGCTGTCCCTCTGCACAGTATGCCAGACACCAGCGAACACCCTGAGGACAAGAGAAGGGATAGCCAGAAAACAGAAGAGCTTCTCTGTCAAATCCAGTTTCCCTCCTTAGGATCTTTTTAACCCCATTTTCTCACTCCTGGAGAAATTGAGCTAAGTGGATCATTCAGTTACAGGCCCTGCCATCATGGAAGAAATCAAAGGCGTTTTTAAAATGAACAGTAAACGTGACCTGTGTTTTACTCTGCTGCTTTTCTCTGACTTAATAATATTTGAAAGTGTGTCCTCTTCTTCTCTCCAGCATGAGACAACAAGTCTTCTACTAAAGCAGAACCCAGTGGCAAAATAAAACCCAGAACGGAGCAAAAGAGAACACTGCGTGATTTACAACAATAACCTCATTTGAACAGGTATATTCTTCCAGTTATATCAAATGGAATATAGAGAGCAGAATGCTATTTAATTCCAGTAAAGCCATACTTAAAAGACACAAAAGTTATTCCCAGAACATCAGAATACAGAGTCAGAAAGAGGATTAGGAAGGATTACCAAATACAGTAACATCATCATGTACTGCACGAGCAAGGCAGACAACATTATAACAGAGGAAATCTAGAATTCTCATTAATTTGGAGCATTAATGTGGTTCTTGCCTTTCGCTCGGCTTCCTCGGTATAATCTGTATGCAAGAGCAGGTACAGGAGCTGCTGGGTCACCGCACCTTCATCCCCTGTAGCAGAAAGAACAATGCCCAAAGTCTTGTAGAGGAAGACCTGGAGGGAAGAAATGAATCAGCTGGAGGTTCTTTGAACATAGCCTAAAGAAACCCAGACCCATCCAGAACCAGAATCCCATGTGTAGGCTTTCGTTTTCAGAATTCTCAATGATGATCACAATAGTGGAAGATTTACCGTAGGTGAAATCTACATGTTTGAAGGGTTTCTAGGCTGGGGAAGGCTGACATAATATTAGTGTATGAGTTATAGGGTGGAACTGGTTAGGCTTTTTGTGAAGGACATCACCAATATTCTTTATCACACTGACTTTTTCTTTAGCGGAGTTGTGATAGACACTCATCTGCTTCATGAGTTCTTGCCCCAAGACCAGGTTCCAGCCTTCTTCCTGGTTTCTCTGTAAGGATTTATTCAGGAACTGTGGAGGCATCAGGAGAACGGAGGTCTTTAGAGAGGGTCATCAGTGCCATGGGAAACGTTCATGCTCACATCACTGGGGTTACCTCCAGTAGCTTCTGCTCCCAGGCTGCTGGTGACAATGTGTATTTGTTGTAACCTTTGGGGAGAGCACAGGAGACCAACATTAACCAGAGAACCAGGAGGAGATATGGTTCTTTTTAAAGCCCTTTGGAAATGAGAAAAATTTCCATAAAAAGATGGGTACCAGATGGATACCTATCTAAACTACTGAAATGAACCATGCCAACTACACATTAAAAAGCCATCACTTCCATGAATTCCAAACATGTTAGTGTTCGGTAAATCCTTGAAGTCTGGGTGGTTGGGTGAGCCTAACATTGTAGGTTTTTCCCGCCTGACATCTCTAAGGATATTTGGACAGGTAAAAGAACAAAATCATTTTGATTTCTCAATATTGGGCTTGTTGGCATGGAACTTTGGCTTCAGAAATAAACTTTTTTTCTCTTGAGCTCTCACATTCCTGCATTGTGGAAAGATTTACAGCTGCCATAAATAACTACCAGTATCTATGATTATGCCTGACATCCAGTGTTTATAACTGATGGCACAGAATAAGTGTTGGAATCTTACTCTCCAACTCATATATTGCTTTAACCAGTTAGGGTTAAATGTGGCTAATTGAATTATCTGAATCTGAAGTAATCTAATCCCCATTCTTGTTTAGCACAGTGTTTTTCAACCTTAGACATTTTAACATGTGACTTCAACTCCCAGAATTCCCCAGCCAGCATTGTTGGCTGGGATATTCTGGAACTTGAAGTCCACACATCTTAAAATGGCTAAAGTTGAGAAACACTTGTTTAGTGCATACTGTACTAAACTTTAGAACCAAGGTTAATTGTCAATTGTTTTATTTGTGGTAGTTGGAAATTCAGACTTAGACAACCCATTCAGCCTTAGAAAAGCTACACATCATGACTAAAACTTTCTTATACAACTCTTCTTACTGCCACATGAGATATAAGAAGCTAGGACGTATATTCTGAAATTACTGTGTTGTATTGTACAAACTATGTTTTGTTTAAATGGCATTTTTATCAACATGTGTATAGGCAGTCCTTGTCTTACTATAGTTCATTTACTGACAGTTCAAAGTTACAGTGGCACTGGAAAAAATGACTTATGGCCATTTTTCACACTTATGACCATTGCAGCATTCCCATGGTCACATGATCAAAATTTGGATACTTGACAACTGTTTTATTTATGACAATTGCAGTGTTCTGGGATCATGTGATCAGCTTTTGCAACCTCCTGGCAAGCAAAATCAATGGGGAAACCAGATTCATTTAACCAACTTAATAACTGCAGGGATTAACTTAACAACTAGGGCAAGAAAGGTAATAAAATGGGGCAAAATTCACTTAACAAATGTCTCACTTAGAATAATAAATTTTGGCTCAATTATGGTCATAAGTCGAGGACTACCTGTATATACTTTGGTCAGGTACAGTATTTGCCTAAATACAGGAATGATTTTCAACTGGATAGAGAACTGTATACAGTACTAATGTTTGCTTGAATGTTTTTTATACAATCCAGGACCCTGTTTTTGTAGGGTCCTGGATCATATGGGCAGCTGTGCACATGTTCAAAGCAAACTAAATAAATTTCTTCTTCAAATCTCCCAACTGAATATTTGCAAGTTAGGAAGGGTATGGCTTAGATTTAGAACATGGTATGCAGTCCTATTGTCTGGTTAAAATTCTCCACACATTAATTAAATATGTTAGAAGGATACAGAAAACTGCAGATGACAAGATCTCTTTGGTTTCATTCATCTCACCTTCCAGGTAGTGGGCCAGGAGGGGCACTTCGACCCACCAGTGTTCACCCACACCCTTGTAGTATTCTGGGCGCAAAGCACCTAGCAGGAGGAGTGCTGCTGTTCCTTGGCCACCTCCTTCTAAAGGGCAAACTGCAAGAGCCTGCAAATTAGGACAACAAAGGGAACATGAATTTATATGCATTTTTTCAAAACCTTTCCCAATGCTACTCTAATCCTATTTGAAAGGCTACTTTGAAAAACAATTGGAGCTTTCAACTAAGTCAAAATGTAACCTGCTATCTTCTGCTTTCAAGCTAGGTATAATTGAGGGATTTCCCTCACAGATTCTGTCTCCCAACCTCTTTGCTGAGTTATTACCATCCATCTAGTATGGGACTTACCCAACTACCAATAGGCTCTTCTATAGCCACATTAATGTGTTGTCTTTCTGTCCTTGAGAAGTTGGAAAGTACGTGGACATAAATGTGGATGTAAAAAACACTGCCCCACAGTGACACTTCAACAATGAAACTGGTAATATTGCTTTCTTCACATATTATAATGCAAGTACTTTCAGGATAGCAAATGAAAGCCAGTTTGGTCTAATGGTTAACTTATAAGGGAAAATACATTTAAGTTGTATTTTCACTTACCAATAGGAATATCAATCTCTTGGAAGACACATTGGTTATCCATGAGGTCAATAATCCCATGTCCACAACCCTTCTGCCCACAAAAAAGAAAAGAAAAGAAACAGGTTGAAGAAGCTAGGTGTCTGGTCTCTCTCACAGTCACAGCTAGCAAGACTACAGAGAAGAATCCAGTAATTGGATGGTTTGGCAGAATTGCTGGACCAGCTGGAGTCCAGCAGATTGCCAGCTTTTGAAGGTTTCTCCTCCATGCACCTTCAAATATCTATATAGATTATATGATGGAAAAAAAATAGAAATGCCTTTTGTCAGTATAGTCTAGGCATGGCCTTTGTGGCCATTGTTGGTTAGATGTGTTATGAAAAGTCATCTTCTGAGTAGATCTTATCTGTCATTGGACTATTTTAGGAAGAAGAGGAACCTGGGGAACTAATTGATGTTGCATTAAAGGGGACAAAACTCCTACAACAAGGCATGTGAAGTTGCAGGAGAGATAAACCTGGGCCCTGCAGTGACATCACTTACTATAAGGCGAGCCATCAATCCTTGAGGAGTTGGTGAATCTACTGGGAGGTGGAGAGAAAAAAAGAGAGAGAAATGTGAACGAGGCAGAGAAGTACAGAACTTCAGTAAATCATAAGGTGGTGGAAACTGATTTCCTAGGTCTAATGACAATGTGGACATTTATCTATACTTTTATCTAGACATCAACGGACAGGCCAGTGGACAGCATCAGTTCATAATATGATAGCCTGAGACATTTGTAGGTGGCTAATTGCTTCACAGCCAGGGAGATTTTTTATTTTATTAATTTTTATTTGATTTTATTTGTCAATTGCTTACAAGATAATAGGTATAAGTATAAACATAGTTATGAAATACATGAATACCTGAGGTGGCATTCAGCAGATTCTGACCAGTTCTGGAGAACCGGTAGCGTAAATTTTGAATAGTTCAGAGAACCAGCAAATCCCACCTCTGACTGGAGATTTTACAGTATCCTTCCCTTGCCACGCCCACCAAGCCATGCCCACAGAACCAGTAGTAAAGTAAAAAAACTTGAATCCCACCTCTGATGGATACATATAAGAAAAATAAAAGAAACAATAGAACAGGGATGGTAGGCACATTGGTGTGCTTATGCATGCCCCCTACAGACCTCTTAGGAAAGGCACAGATAAGACACCTGAATCTCTTAGAAAACTGCAGATACCTGAGTTTGGTTGCTTCTACCATCTCCCCCTATGAGGAATGAAGGAGCCCAGCTGAGTGTTAGACCTGCTGGTACCCACCTGGCTCCAATGTAGCCTGTGTTGGAACAACCCATCTCAGTCGGTGTTCAGCTAGGAGCCGCAAGGCTTGGCACAGAGGTGTAGCCAAACTGGTATAATGTGGCTGCATTAGATAGTTGAGCAACTTTTTCCATGATTCCTACCAGAAGGGAAAGAATAAATACTTACAATCTGCTTCTTCTCTAGCACTATCAAATCTCTATATATGTATAGTATCTCTGTCTGACCGTGCATCCATCCTCATAGCATATAAATGACTTATTCAATAAAAAGATAAATGCACTTCATACATGGCTCACTATATATTTATTTTACCTACTGTAAAGATGCTTTTTTCCTAATAAATAAAAGGTTTAACCTGTTAAAATAAAACTATGCTGCATTAGGTTAAAAGAATCACTCAATACGTCTCTTGCTTCCTGCCTTTCCTCTTAAGGCTTAAAGCCACTTAGCAGTGATGCCATCAGGACAGACTTTGGTTGGCTGGGGAATTCTGGGAGTTGAAATCCACTGATCTTAAAGTTGCCAAGATTGAGGAAATCTGATCTGAAGGAAGCATGGCTGGCTTTTTAAGTTTTCTGAAGTGAATCTGCACATATTACTCTCAGAAGATTTCCTTCTGCTTGTACTAAGAGCATTAAATCCAGATTTTTACTGAAGTTTATCATTACGTCCCATTTGATCTTTCCCCACTGTGCCAATTCCTCCCCCCCTCTGCATTTTGTTTCAGGTTCTTCCACAAGATATCTCAATTTATATGGTAATACAAAAAAAAAAAAGGGAAGAAAATATCAAGGCAAATAACGACCATTTATGAATGAATTTATATAGACACCACCATGACATGAATGAAGCAAAAACTAAGACAAATGATTGCAAAGAAATTAAACATAGTTAGCTTTATCTTAATGGGCTTCTGACCTGGCTTGCACCTCTTCCAGAAGTTACAGTGAAATGAAGAAGATCCACACTGATTCTCTCCATGGCCTTTTCCTTTAAGCCTCCCAAAGGAAGATTCCATGTTGGATGTGTCTGAAAGAAAAAATGGGATATCCAGCCATACCCAGGGTTTATACATCCCACTAGATCAGGGTTCCCCAAAGTGGTCAGTATCAACCCCCAAAGGTCAAAAGGACTAACCCAGGGGGTTAATAAATGTCCGGGGATCAGTAGATGGTTGATAAATAGTGGCAGGCTGATTGGGGTCAACTAATGTTTGGGGGTCTCTGTAGAGCTCCATGTCAGTCTGTATACAGGCCTGAAAAAAAGGTGGCTAGTGACGAGACAGTGTTACACAGGTTTGAATGGTCAGCTGCCAGCAGGAACAGCCTGGAGTTACTTATTTATTTATTATTTATTTATTTATTCGATTTATATACCGCCCCCCTCTCCCCGGAGGGACTCGGGGCGGTGAACAGCCAATAAAAACACATATACAAGGTACAATACATGAGACAACATAATAATATTAAAATTTAAAAACTGAAATATAATATGGCTCTAATTAAAATGTAAAGCAAGTATTAAAAAAGATTAAAACCCGATTAAAATTTAAAAACCCCTAGGCCAGTCCGGCCTGCCGAAATAAGTGCGTTTTGAGTAACCGACGGAAGGCCATGAGATTGGGGGCGGCCCTTACCTCCGGGGGTAATTCATTCCAGAGAGGGGGTTCTCCCAATGAGAAGGCCCGCGCCCTCGGGGTCGCCAGCCGTCCAGCCGGCGGCACCCCGAGAAGACCCACTCTATGGGAGGGTACCGGTCGGTGGGAAGCCGATGGTGGCAGGAGGCAGTCTCGCAAGTAACCTGGTCCCGAGCCATGGAGCGCTTTAAAGATAGTGACCAAGACTTTGAAGCGCACCCGGAGGGCCACCGGGAGCCAATGCAGCACGCGTAGAAGTGGCATAACATGGGAGTCCCTAAGTGCTCCCATTACCACCCTCGCGGCTGCATTCTGCACCAACTGGAGCCTCCGGATGCTCTTCAAAGGCAGCCCCATGTAGAGAGCGTTGGCATAGTCTAGGCGGGAGGTCACCAGGGCGGAAGTGACCGTGCGATGCGCATCCCGATCCAGAAAGGGCCGCAACTAGTAGATCCAACCAGTATTATTATGGTACGTTGTACATTCGGCCAGATATTTAACATGGATTTGGCATTTTTATCCAAACATGGAATCCTTTCCAAGGATCTGGGATAGACAGATGTGGATGCTTGATGGTATTAGAGGTACTGTCACAGGTTGTAAGTTGTTCTGAGTAAAGCTGCCTTTTGCAATTGACTGATGGTAATTTTGTCAATGCCAATGGTATTCTTGTGGTGCTCCAGTTGTTTTGAGAATGAGCCCAAGGCACCTACTACTATTGGCACTAGTTTTGCTTATTATTATTCATAGTATTATTAGTTAAAGCAGTGTTCATTAATTTTTATATAATCAATATTTGGGGATTGATGAACAATCTGAAACTTTGTGAAGGGGTCAATGAGCTGAGAAGTTTAGGGTCTTCTGTGTTAGATTAAGCTAAATGGAATTGGGTAGTTTGTAAGGATAGAAGGTTGTAGGAAGGTAGCCTTTGCCTTAACATCACAATAACAATATAACAATATAATAACAATAGATACAAACTCAAGTTTAATTGCACCAAACTTGATTGCAGGAAATACGACTTCAGCAACAGAGTGATCAATGTCTGGAATACTCTACCTGACTCTGTGGTTTCTTCCCCAAACCCCAAAAACTTTAACCTTAGACTGTCTACTATTGACCTCACCCCTTTCCTAAGAGGTCTGTAGGGGGTGTGCATAAGTGCACCAACGTGCCTACCCTCCCTGTCCTATTGTTTCTTTTATATATTTTTTTATTTTTCTTATATGTATCTATGTATTCATAGCTATGTTTTTACTTATACCTATTGTCTTGTAAGCAATTGACAAATAAATAAAATAAAAATAAATTAAATAAATCTGAACACTGATGTTACGTCAAGCTGTCATACAAGTGAGTTTGTGATGGGTCATAGCATGTTATGTGGCGGTAGCAGTTCTGTTTGTAAATCTCTGTTTCAAATTCTGAGTTTGGGTAAGGAAAGAATGAAGAAAAAGAAACCCATATGATGCACATCCAGAAGCCACAGAAGGATAACACTCTGAAATAAATAAAATAAACATCTATGTACATCAGTGTGAGTTCATGTCTTATTCTTTTCTTGGTTCAACACCCACCCACCCCAATCTTATTGCTGCTGCATATTCTTCAGGGCTGAGAGTTTTCTCTTGTTTTGAAAAACAGCAACCTGAAAAATAATAGCTGCTCCTGTTAAGAGAGAGAACATCCTGCCCCAAAAAATAAGTGGGGCATCACTGGGCTCATCCACTTTACTCCCCCTTTACTGCAACATGATGCACTGAATCCACTGTTGAAATTTCAGATTAGTCTTACCAGTTGATGGGCAGACTTGGACAGTTGCAGGGTAATATAATTCAGAGGCCATCCTTCAATTTTCTCCAAATAACCGACAGACAGCAGTTTTCTAATAGTCTGGAGCGTTGCAAGACAGACCTAACAGCCAGAGAGTTGGGGGGTAGGAGATGGCATTGAGAAGAAAAAAAAATACTACCTTGTCAGGGTGGAAAACATGCAGCCCTGTCCTCACTCCTATACTTTTATTTAAAGGCATTAAAGTGTGCTAGCGATGTTTAATGCACATGTTCTATGTTTGAAAAGGAAAAGAATCTATGAAAATGAATTGTAACAAAATATATCAATATGTATAATATTAATAAATATTGAATATTTATTGATATGTATAATAAACATTAAATAATCATAATGGGCAGCCTGTTCAATAGCTTTTCTCTTTCTGTATTGCTTAATCAGTGATTTTATGCCATCCTTTGATCATTATAACATTTTCTAGGCACATTGTGATGCCGAATTATATTATTTTTAAACTGACAACATTATTTTATTTATTTATTCCTTTATTTGTTAAATTTATTTGCCACCTATATCACCATGAGGCTATTCTAGACAGCTTAGAAAAAAAATAAAGAGAGAGAACTGAAAAGAGGATAAACAAAACAGAAGTAAAATAATGGAACAATACAACAAACCATGACAAGGAAAACAATGAGAATACATTACTAGGCTAACAAAAAGATGGGTGGGTGGAGAGACGAGAGCAAGGGGCTGGCGGGTGGGGAGGTGGAGTCCGCCATCAATCCAGCAGCCACCTCCATTGAGGAACTCCCCACTATGTCCCCAGGCCAACTGGCAGATTATTTTTAAACATTCTATCTCCACAAAAACGTTTTTCAGAGGTTATAGGGCCATGTTGACGAACCTATGCCACACATGCTGGAAGTGGCACGCAGAGCCATTTTCCCCAGCATGCATGAGGTCACCCAGAAGAGCACCACTGCGCATGCATGCATATAGGGTCTCCTGCTTGGGCGGGGGGTTGGACTAGATGACCTACAAGGTCCCTTCCAACTCTGTTATTCTGATTCTGATTTCAATTCTATTTAATTTCATCCCATTATATATATGAATCACTGTCATTCTGAATACATAACAAAAAGAAGAAACTTGAGAGTTCACAAAGCTACTAGTAATTACGAAGTTTTTCACCAGAAAATTGCTACTGACACACATTGGATTTTAGAACTGCCAAGATACAGTTTCTCACCAGGGTGTTATCATCAACCAGGACAGCTTTCACCACTTTTACACATAGCAGCCTCTTGTTCCAGACCTCAGGCACTAAAAAAGACGGGGGCAAAGATATGAGCTTCTTAATACGAGATGTACAACTTGAAATCTCTAGCTGTTTGTGGCCCTTGAAAGCCTTAGGCGCTGCCAATATAGACTCTGAAAAGTAATTACTCAATTGGGAAGGAAAAGCAGGGGGAGAAAATCATTAAATGTTTAAATGGAGAATATATTAAGTCTGCTTAATTCTAGTTAGATGCACAGGTAAATTAAACAAAATGAAATTTAATTCGCCTCATAGTCTTATCCGGGGTAATGTCAAAAGGCCTACTATGATATTCTGCCTAGAGCAGGGTTTCCCAACCTTGGTGACTTTAAGACATGAGGACTTCAACTTCCGGCATAGCTGGCTGGGGAATTCTAGGGTTGAAGTCCATGTGTCTTAAAGTTGCTACGGTTGGAAAATTCTGGCCTAAAGAAAGCATTAACCATAAATGTAAAAACTCTCTGAGTTTTGTGTATGGAGATTCTTAATTGTCCAGGTCATGGTTCTCCTATGACCTAGACCAGAGGTCGCCAATCTTTTGGACTTCAGGGACCACCAAACTCATAATTTTAAATCCCAGGGACCACTAATTTGAATTTTGATTGATGGTGGCTTGCTGATGGTGGCTTGCTCTCCCTCCCCCCCTCTTTCTCACACACACACACACACACACACACACAGAGGTGGGATTCAAATTTCTTAACAACTGAGTCTGTGGGCGTGGCCTAATTGGGTATGGCTTGGTGGTCATGTGACTGGCTGGGCATGGCTTGTATGTAAATATTATAAATATTTATGTAAATATTGATTTTTTTATTAAAAAAGAGCAACTTTTACCCAAAATCAGGCAAAGCAGGCAGATTGAGTTGCTCACAGAATCACAGATTCACTCTATCTATCATCTATCTGACATCAGACAGATTTATCTATCTGCTATTGGCTACATGAGTCTGCACTGAATAATAGAAGCTTCAGTCCTAAGGATTTCTTGCTTTCTAGCTAATCTTTAGATCTTGGGCTCTGCAGAGTCGAAGATCTAAAAATTAGCTAGAAAGCAAGAAATCCAATGATTTCCTGCTTTCTAGCTAATCTAAATCTCCTGGCACAGCAGAAAAGCTGGGGGGGGGGGGAAAGCAACTTAGCAGGCAAGTTTGCCAGGTAAGGAGTAAGTGGGCAGGGAGGGTTCCTGTGGGCCATGTGGGTGGTGCAGCCTTGTGTCCCTGTACAGCCTGGATTAATTGCTTTGGGGGGGTAATTTTTCTCATAGACCACCAGTGGGCAGCCCACAACCCATCAGTTGGCAACCACTGACCTATTGATGACCTCCTATATTACTGTGTTTTGGAGAAGCAAACTTCTGATGTACATGTGGGAGTCTGAAAGGATTTCCAGAAAAAAAAGCAGACTACAGGATTCAGGTGTCTTATCTGTGCCTGAGGGCACAGATAAGCCTCCAAGTGGCCTCAACGACCCTCAGAAAGAAGGCTAACAACCACATGACCGACAGGAATATAAAACTTTCCATTCTCTACTATTCAGTCATATCTGAAGAACTTCATGGATGAGAAGCGAAGTTTTCAAGCAAAACAAGACATTCCATTTGCCTTTTGAAATAAATAAAAAAAAACAACTATGGGATGTTTCTGGGTTTTTCCTGCATTGCAAATTTAAGCTGCCAAGCTCCTGTGCATAAATTGCACAATTGGGAATGAAGCTGGTTTAAATCCATTTCCATATTTCAATCCCTTCATCTGCTTTTGCCTGTGTATTTGCCTGGGACACCCATATCACAGCCTCAAAATGATGAATTGAATTGAATTCTGCTTCTGTATGCAGCGCAGCCATGCTAGCAAAGCAAGTGTCTGTCATTTTCTTTCTGGTAGGCGGGGGCATGTCGTTTTTATATATGTACTTGCTATAGCTTTTGTGTGCCCCTCCCCTCTTGCCTAAGTATACTTCTTCCTATATAAGGCATCCATAGCTTTAAAAAAACAACCAGGGAAAGAAAATATCATTTTTGACCAAAGCTTTTTTCACTTGTCGTTGGTCTTCCCTAGAGTTATAACAAGTTGGTTTGGAAGACAAACTCTTGGGTAAGATGTTGGGATGAGCTCCCTGATAGTGGTTGGTTGGGCATGTGTTTGTTTTGTTACCTTCACATCATATATTCTACTGTTGGTTTTGTTCACTGGTTATTTTTTACTTCTTGTTTTAATCTTCTACATGTCCAATGTCCCCAGGATATGGTAAAATCTCAAGATGGTGGCCGCAACAAGGCAATGGAGACTTTGTTATTTGTAATGTGAGCTACAAAGGCAAAACATATAAAACAATTGGAGTTCTGATTGCACTATTGCAACCACTATCTCGATCTTTTTAACCACATCCTGAAGATACCCCTGTGGCCTGGGTTATTTGTGACTAAAAAGGCCTTACAGGTTAAGAAATGAAGAAATGATTGTCTCCCCGGGGGGCAGATAATGGTGAATAAGAGAAAAAGAGAAGAGGAACCAGCCAGGACACAGCTGAACTGAAAGTTGAGCTGGGGGTTGCAGCCACAATGTTTAGTCTATAGTTGGGACTGATGCATTTCTGTGTGTGATAGTTTGTACAATACACTTAACCAAAGACCTATGAAAAAATATTCATTTTAGTTTTGTAGTTAGATGATATGTGGCAAACCCTCTCTGTCTGCTGCTTTATGGTCTTGTGTGAGTCTGTAAAATGGGTTAATTTAGGTTAAAGATATGGTGTGAACATAGCTGCTCAGGGTTCATTTCAAAGGCTGAAGAAGCCACACTACTTTGACATACAGGTAGCCCTTGACATATGACCACAATTGGGATCAGGATTTCCATTGCTAAGCAAGACAGTTGTTTAAGTGAGTCACACCCAGTTTTACAACTTTTTTTTGTCACGGTTAAGCCAACCACAGCATCATTAAGTGAATCTGGCTTCCCTCATAAATGTTGCTTGTTGAAAGCCAACTAGGAAGGTCATAAATGGAGATCACATGACCCTGGCATGCTTCAACCATCCACTGTAAATACATGTCAACTGCCAAACACCCTATTTTTTTATCACATGACCATTATCGGGGTGCAGCAGTGATCATAAGTGCAAGGACCAGTTGTGAGTCACTTTTTTCCCCAATAGCAATAGCACTTAGACTTATATATTGCTTTATAGTACTTTATAGCCCTCTCTAAGCGGTTTACAGAGTCAGCCTATTGCCCCCAACAATCTGGGTCCTCATTTTACCCACCTCAGAAGGATGGAAGGTTGAGTCAACCTTGAGCCTGGTGAGATTTGAACTGCCAAATTGTAGGCAGCTGGCTGCAGCAGAAGTAGCTTGCAATACCAATGCAGTTGTAACTCTGAATGGTCACTAAACAAATGGGCTTGGGGCTTCCTGTCCTGAACCTAACCACCTTCCTTTCCCAGTCCTTACATTGGGCACCAACAATTTCAGACAGCAGCAACAGCACCACTACGCGCACGTCTTCTTGGCTGTTTTCCAGCTTCCGCAGGAAAAACCGCAGCAGCTCAGAAGGATGGGAACGTGCTGCGTGGAGACAAAAATATAACAGTTATATCATGCAGGTGGCTTTATGCCATTTTTTTCATTCAACCCTCTGGGTGTTTTAGGGGGTGTTGTGGTGGTAATATGGTGATGCCCCAAAAATTTGGCCCAATCTTTTGGCTGCTGGGAGATTAGCAAAATTTATTCAAAATAAAATAAAAGAGGTGCATTAAAACAACTGGAGAGTTAACATACTTATATTAGATTAACAGAGTTGGAAGGGACCGTGTAGGTCATCTAGTCCAATCCCCCACCGCCCAAGCAGGAAACCCTACACTATTTCTGACAAATGGCAGTCCACTCTCTTCTTGAAAACCTCTAGTGACGAAGCTCCCAAAACTTCCGAAGGCAAGCCATTCCCTTGGTTGATTGTTCACACTGTCAGAAAATTTCTCTTTATTTCTAAATTGAATCTCTCCTTGATCACTTTCCATCCATTATTTCTTGTCTGCCTTGGAAAATAGCTTGACCCCCTCCTCTCTGTGGCAGCCTCTCAAATATTGGAAGACTGCTATCTTGTCTCCCCTGGTCCTTCTTTTCACTGGATTAGCCATGCCCAATTCCTGCAACTGTTCTTCATATGTTTTAGTCTCCAGTCCCCTAATCATCTTGATTGCTCTTCTCTGCACTCTGTCTCAACATCTTTTTTATAGTGTGGTGACTAAAACTGGTTGCAGTATTCTACCTGTGATCTTATTAAAGCTTTATAGAGTAGTATTAGTACCTCGCTTGACCTTGACTGTATCCCTCTCTTAATGCAATTTAGGATTGCGTTGCCTTTTTTGGCTGCTGCTGCACACTGCTGGCTCATATTTAGCTGGTTGTCCTCTAAGACTCCAACATCCCTCTCACAGTTACTGCTATTAAGCCTGGTGTCACCCAATCTGTATGTGTACTTCTGGTTTTTCTTGCCTAAGGGTAAGACTTTAGTTTTCTCTACATTGAATTTCATTTTGTTAGATACGGCCCAGTGTTCAAGTCTGTCAAGATCCATCTGGATCTTGAGCCTATCTTCTTGGGTGTTAGCTTGTTTTATTTCTAATTCATAGATTTAAAATCTGGGCATAGGAGGAGGAGGAATAATTTCCCAACTTTGCCCTGGAATGCAGACTTACAACTGTATCTTAGGTTTTCTACCCTACCTTCTCCATTCCTAAAGCTTTAACCACTTCTCCAAACAGCCTTCAGACTAATCTGGGTCTTCAGGGCTTATACTAGTCTCAGGAGCCTCTGGTAGAACCTGCAGACCTCCTACAGTGTTATCAAAAATGTAATTTTTAATGGGGCAGGAATACTGTCAAATAAATGGGTAGAAGGAATCATTCTAACATTACTTCATTTGAACTCAAGTTAAATAAGCATCAAAGAAGTGGCTCTTGCCTGTACCTAGTTTTAGGAAGAGCTGTGTGATTTCAACAGAGTTGTGGCTCTGCCATTGAAGATGTTCCTTTTGCTCTCTGCTGCAGATCTAGAAAAAGGAGAGGTTAGGAGTTCCTGATATTGAGGAGCTGGGAGGACAGAACTCCCTTTGCCCTTCAGCTGCCTTGGTTGGCTAAAGATTGACGGGCTTAGGGGAACACTGATCTTTTTTAGGATCAAGATCTGGTGATGTCATCAAGCTTGGGGTTGCCAGGGAACTGATGACATTTTAAGATGGGGCACTGGTTGATGCTTATTCTGATATTGTTTTTCTGTTTGCAATTTGTATTCTTTATTTTTCATAATATTTCATTTTCAGTAAGAATTGTTCATATTTTAATATTGATTATTTTTACAATGGCTGCTCTTACAGGTAGTCCTCGACTTACAACCATTTGTTTAGTGACCATTTGAAGTTGAAATGGCACTGAAAAAAGTGACTCCTGAGCATTTTTCACACTCACAACTGTTGCAGAATCCCCTGGGTCCAGAGGTGGTATTCAGCAGGTTCTGACCAGTTCTGGAGAACCGGTAGTGGACATTTTGAGTAGTTTGGAGAATAGGCAAATAACACCCCTGACTGGCCCTGCCCCCATCTATTCTCTGCCTCCCGAGTCCCAGCTGATCGGCTGGGTCTTCTTTTGTTGCCCTGAACAGGAGAACAGAGCTGGAAAGCAGGTTAGTGGGGTGGGGAGAGGATGGAGATTTTGCAGTATATCCTTCCCCTGCCATGCCCACCAAGCCACACCCACAGAACCAGTAGTAAAAAAATTGGAATCCCACCAATGCCTGGGTCACATGATCAAAATTCAGACACTTGGCAACTGGCATGTATTTAGGACGGTTGCAATGCCCTGGGGGTCATGTGTTCATTTTTTGCTACTTTCTGGCAAACAAAGTCAATGGAGAAGCCAGATTCATTTAAATGTTACTAAATTAGTGACTGCACTGATTCACTTCACAATTGTCTCAAGAAAGGTCATAAAATGGGGCAAAACTCACTTAGCAACTATCTTGCTTAGCAATAAAACTTTTGGGCTCAATTGAATTGCATATTATTGTTTTTGTTTGATTGCTGTATGCTGCCTAGTGTCACTTCTGGTGAGATGGGTGGCGATATAAATTTAATAAAGACTTCGTGTGTGTGTGTGTGTGTGTGTGTGTGCGTGTGTGCATATGTTTGTGTATATTTGGCTTCTCCATCCATTTGCTCAGGGCTGTCCATCCACACTGCTTGTGAGAAAAATCAATGGAATTGGGCAGGGAACAGAAATCAGTTGGAATGGAAAACATTCTCATTGCCTAGTTTAAGCTCAACCTTTCCTTATGAATATCCTTTACATTGCAGAACTGTTCTAAGTCTAACATTTTTCCAAAGAAATTTCATTGGTAAATAAATAAATGACAAGAAAAATGTTGTATACATACAAGATTGCAATCTGCAATATGTCCATTCTTACCTGCAGGATCAGATTATGTGCAAGGGGCCCCACATACATACTTGGGATTGGATTTTTATTCACTAGAGAAGCTTCCAGAATCTGGCCCAGGATCTGGAATAAATATGAAAACTAATATATATTTTCCTTTTTTTTCTCCTTGTACTCTGAAGAAATTAGGATGAAGAAGGGAATGGGCAAGTGACAGCCAATGTTATATAATGGTTAACCCAACGTTTCTGAACCTCAGCAAATTTAAGCTACGTGGATTTCAAGTTACAGAATTCCCAACCAGAGTTCTGGGAGTTGAAGTCCACACAGCCTAAAATTGCCATGTTTGAGCAATACTGGGTTAAATTGATAGATACGGATCAAGAAGACCATTTTGTAGTTTCCACCAAAAAGCTCATGGTGAGATGCTTGTCCAATTCTTCTCTCCAAGCCAATATAACATTCCAAGACTGCTAGAGGGACAACTACTTCTGCCCCTCTCCCACGCCATAAACTTTTGAGTTCTTGAAGGAAAGGCAGGATGTGATTGCAATAAGTTCAAAAAGAAAACAAGTCTTGAGTGACATGAATATCATTTAGTCTGAATGCTGCAACGATTACAACCATGCTCCGTTCCTTATAAATTTTAAAGAGCATAGAACTGTAGGTGGGTCCATGGTGGTTTAAAATTTGTGGTACTGGTTACGTCTGCATTAAAAATGGTATATAGCTGAGATAAGCCGAGCATCACAGAAGCGGAACATTAATTATCAATGAAGGAAAAGGCTCACATTTTCTCAAATCGAATACTGGAAGACATTTGATTTCCCTCATTTTGACGTAAGAAGATCCTTCAGAAGTCTGGCAGATTCAGGCCAATTCTTGTGATGGCTTCCTGAATTAACTCTCTAAGACAGCGGTCTCCAACCTTGGCCACTTTAAGACTGGTGAACTTCCAGAATTCCTCAGCAAAGCTGGCTGAGGAATTCTGGGAATTGAAGTCCACAAGTCTTAAAGTGGCCAAGGTTGGAGATCCCTGCTCTAAGACACCCTTTCTAAAATTCCCTCCCTATCATATTTGAGACATCTTCAGAAAAGGAGGGGGCAGTGCTGTCTTTTCGTTCCAGAATGGAATTTCATATATTCGACCTTTTTTGTAGTTGTAAGTCCTTGACTTACAACAGTTCATTTAGTGACCGTTCAAAATTACAACGGCACTAAAAGTGACTTATGAATGTTTTTCACACTTATGACCATTGCAGCATCCCCAGGGTCATGGGATCAAAATTCAGATGCTTGGCAACTGGTTCATATTTATGACGGTTGCTGTGTTCCAAGGTCATGTGATCCCCTGTTACGACCTTCTGACAAGCAAAGTCCATGGGGAAGCTGGATTCAATTAACAACTGGGTTACTAACTTATCAACTGCAGTGATTCACCTAACAATTGAGGCAAGGAAGGATGTAAAATGTGGCAAAACTTACTTAATAACTGGGAGCAGTTATTAATCCTCGATTCGAGGAGGCACAGGAGACATCTCCAATATCTAATCAAATGGAAGGGCTATCCTTTATCAGAGGCATCTTGGGTAAAGAGTAGGAACATCCAAGCTGGTCGCCTTGTGACGATATTACATGCAGAAAACCCAACCAAACCGGGAGAGGTGTGTGTGTGTATGTGTTTCGCAACCCTAAGTTCTATACCTGTAATAAATTTGTTTTCTTTTTGTGTTGTACAGGTCACCTTCAGGAAGTGAGGGGAGCTGAATGTCAACTAAAAAGATACTCCATTGGTCTTTTTAGCTGCCAAAAAAAGGGAGTGGGGGAAAAAAAGGCATTCTTGAAATGCCTAGATAATCACCTTGGTAGCCCAAAGTTGTCGGAGCATAAGAAGGTTATTGGAGAGCAGGATGGATGATTCTTGGAGACGGATGTGTCCCATTGGAGAAGTCACATCCTGGGGGTGGGGGAAAGACCAGGGTCAAGGGGGAAATGTATGATGTGATTTAGTATCGGCTGCACCCAGCCATGCACCAACATGGCAATTTGTAATAAACCAATTTACTTTTTCTGAGATGTGGCTAGAGACTTTTGCTTTGAACGAGGGTGGATTTGTTGGAGCCCTGACCCTCACTTAACTACACAAATCTTGGGCTCGGTTGTCGTAAGTTGAGGACTATACCTGTGCTATGTTGATACTGGTTGCTAGCTTGCTTACAGAATTTGAATTTGAATTGAGGGTGTGTGGCTGTGAATATAGTTAAATAAACAGTTTACTGTTACCAGTAGCATCTTAGCTTGCTGAGTCCTTGAAGGAATGGCTACCATCTGTATGGCAGGCAGTAGGAATCTCAAATCTCCTTACCTTAGAGATGTTGCAAAGGTGCTTTTTTTCTGGAGGCAACTGGACTTCCTTGTTTTTTCTTTTGAAGACATTTTGCTTCTCATCCAAGAAGCTTCCTCAGCTCTGACAGGTTAGTGGGGAATGGAAGGATTTAATATTCCTTGCAGGCAGCTGGACATTTGTATCCTTTTAGAGCATGGGTGTCAAACTCTATCGTGTCACGTTCCTGTCACATGATGTATCACGATGTTTTTCACTTCTTGGAGCTGGGGTGGGCGTGGCCTGCACGTGACGCATCCGCCCCATGGACCGCCATTTTGACACCCCTATTTTAAAGGGTCGTTGAAACCCTTGGAGGTTTATCTGTGTCCTCAGGGTCACCTGATTAATGCTCCTGGTTCCTGTAGTCTGCATTTTTTCTTCTTCTCTGGAAATCCATTCCTATTCCCACACCATTCATCCCAAATTGTATAAAGTTGCAGACTACAGGAGCTCAGTTGATCCTGAGGACACAGATAAATCTCCAGGTTGCCTCAATGACTCTCTAAAAGGATGCAAATGACCAGCTGTCTGCAAGGAATATAAATCCTTCCATTTCCCCGCTATCCTGTCAGAGCTGAAGAAGCTCCTTGGATTTTGAAGCAAAATGTTGTAAAACAAAAAAGCAAAAAGGTCCAGCTGCCTCCAGAAAAAAAAGCATCTTTGGGACAACCATGACCTGAATGACTGAATATCTCTACAGACTTTTTACCTTAGAGATATAAAAAGCTTCAGTGCTGCTGCTGTCATACTGCAATGAGAGCAAAATGATGTCATCGTAGATCTGAGTCTGGAATTCCGTCCTGGGAAGCAGAATGCTCAGCATGGGGCTTAAGGCTTTCAGAACTGCTAACCTGACCTGCCAGGATGGATAGACGAGGAAGGGTTAATGGTGATTGTTAATATTTCCCCCAAATGTTTCTTCAAGTAAAATACGTCCCTCTGACGTGAATGCCATTCAGAGAGCTTTGCAACCTTGCCTTGCTACACGGAATTGAAGGCAGTTCTGGGACAGAGTCATGAGCTTCTCTCAGTTGGCAACTCACCTTGGAGTGACTTCCAGGTAACCAGGTGCGAGTGATACAAGCATAAAGTGGAAGAAGGTAGCTGGAGAATTGCTGGACACTGATACGTGGGTAGGAACTCCTTTCCCAGGTCCGAAGATAGATTTGAATTGCTTTGCATATCTGTTTCAGGGCTTGTATGTAGGGGAAACAGAGAAAGGTGAGAATCTTGGAAAATAGCAATTCTGCTTGTGATAAAGAGCTACTCAGTGGGACCTATGGGGAAACTCAGCCAATTTTTCTTTCAGTCTTCAGAACCACAGCTGGCTGACTCTTCAACCTGAAGGACTCAATCTGGGTCCACTTCTGCTTAGCCATAACTGGTTTGTTTGAACTTGGCTTAGCGTGTTGTTTCTATGAACAAATTGTCATTTGTCAACCACTCAATTGATATTTTTCTGTTTTTCATTTCTTAGGGGCTTCATTCACACAACACACTTAAACATCATCTTCTTTTAGTGACTCACAATCTCTTGTTGGGTGAAGTCTGGGTAACTGAATGGAGCTGAATATTTACTGGTCGGATGCTTTTCCTGTAGCCAATGCGGAGTTATTTATTTATTTATTTTATTTGTCAAGCGATTATAAGATAACAGGTATAAGTATAAACATAGTTATGAATACATGTAATGGATATTTATAAGAAAAATAAAAAGAAACAATAGGACAGGGATGGTAAGCGGATATATTCTCATTGTGCCCAGAGAGATAAATATCTGCCTCTACCTAGGATCAAACTCACAGCCTCCTGATTGTGAGGCGAGAACTTCACCTTTAGGCACCGCACCACTTGCACAACACAATTAACTTAAACAGATCAATTAATATTCAAAGTGCTTGTTGATTCATGGGGGTTTGGGTCTTCATGTGATTCCCAGAAAGAGTTTGAAGGTTTGTGATGGGGAAATATGAAACAGCTCTGGAAGCTTCACCTGTGCAAAGGGCCCAGCGCCTCCTGGTATCTTCAATTCTACGTGTGACTGTCTGCATGGTGGTTAGGGTGATGCCAAAAAAGGGGACACAGTGGTACACTAAGGGGAGGAAAAAAAAGAAAAGAAGGCAGGGAGGGAGAGAGAGAAGTGTTGCTGTGATCATCTTGGAAATCTGCAACTCTGAAATGGGAATTAATCAAGAAACAAAGATTGTTGAGTAACTCTTTGGGAAAAGTCATGAGCTACTTTTGACTTCTACATTACAGACTATTCACATATCTAGGACAAAAGCAAAGTACAATTTTTTAAAGTCTAAATTACAGGTATCCTCGACTTACAACAGTTCCTTTATGACTGTTCAAAATTTCAACAACACTGAAAAAAGTGACTTATGACCAGTTTCACTTATGACCGTTACAGCATCTCCATGGTCATACAATCAACATGCAGGCGCTTGGCAGATGGCTCATATTTATGATGGCCACAGTGTCTTGGGGTCATGTGAGCACCTTTCCCAGCTTTCTGACAACCAAGGTCAATGGGGAAGCTAATTCACTTAACAACCATATTACTAATTTAACAACTGCAGCGATTCACTTAACAACAGTGGCAAGAAAGTTTGTTAAATTGGGGCAACATTCACTTTGCCAATGTCTCACTTAGCAACTGAGATTTTGGGCTCAATTGTGGTTGTAAGTGGAGGACTACCTATATGTCTCTCTAGGACAGAGGTCTCCAAATGTGGGAACTTTAAGGCTTGTGTGTCAGCGTTCCAGCAAACCTCCATTCCAATCAGTAACTCCGAGACAAGCATAATCTCAAAAGTACCTTTATTAGAATAGCACCTGGCACACCTGTGAAATCTCGAAACTGGACTTCCCACAATGTCCCAAATTACAATCCATCCCCTTTTCTCCCATCATCACATCAAATGGACCAATCACGATCTGTCTCACTGTAAGATCCTTTTTTTCTGCTGCGCCACGCTTAATAACCTTGAACTAAGAAAAGAATTTTATTTTGTCTACTTAGAGCTACTCAATTGAAATCAACCCCCTCCCAACTCCTCAGGCTATGTGGCAGCGTGGAATCTGGCTTCCAAAGCTGACATTGTGGACTTCAACTCCCAGAATTCTCCAGCCACTTGGCTGGAGAATTCTGGGAGTTGAAGTCCACAAGTCTTAAAGTTGCCAAGTTTGGGGACCCCTACTCTAAGACAAGAACTGGACATCCTGTGTTGAGTCCTGATGTGCTTGGACTGGGGACAGAAGCAGTCGTTTTCCACTCTCAACCACTCTGAACTATAACCTACCATTCATGGTTGTGACCTTGCCCAAAGTGAGGAGAGTGAACTCATCAGGCTGGACAAAAGGCTTGAGGTGCCGCTGAAGCTCATTCATGATGACACTGAAATGCTGGCGAGCAAAACTAGCCAGTGCATTGCTGACAGCCACCTGGAGCTCCCAAGGCACCTCCTGTCGAAAAAAAGAATGAGATCATCAAAGAGATATTATGTACAGCTTATTCAAATACAGCTTATTCAAATACAGCTTACACTGTTCCTACTTGCCAACAGAGATGCTCTCATCTGCTTCAAGGCTGTGAGAACAAAGCTGCAGGCAGGCTCCACCTCCAGGCCACGCTCCAGCATAGCCCGAAGGCTGCGGTAGATGGCCACCTTCTCCCAGACAGAGCCCTGCAAGGTGGGAGAGAGACCGTTTCTGCATAGGTATGGAACAAAGCCCTGTTTCATTGACAGAACCAAAAGTCAGAACGTAGCAAATTACAGGTTCAGAAGCTGGCATCTCTTTGATAAAAAAGAGGGCAGAATGGGGATATCTTTTTCTACTGACCCGGCAGTGCTGTTTCTGAATTGTCTAAGACTGCAGAAAGTTACAGGACTTGATGGAGCCTTGGCTTCATTGAACATAATCCAGAGTTGCAAAGAGCAATATTCCATACCTCGTCCTGTTGGAGAATTGTCATGAGCGCTGGCATCACAACGGATGGCTGGCTACGAGCTGCATGTATAATATGAAATACTAGATCCTTTGGGTTTGTTTCTTCTGGGAATTGCAACAGTTGATGGATGGAGCAGAGATGTCCTGGGCAAAAATTCCAAAATTATATAGGAAAAACAATAACATGCCTTTGGTTTCATGGGGGAAAATACTTCTTTGTATTTTTAAATGTGTTTTAATTAAAAAGTAAACCTTTAATTAATAATTGAATTGAAAATTGAAAAGTAAAAGGAAGAGTCAGTTAGGAGTAGTAGTTAAGGCACTCGGTTAGAAATTGGGAGACTGTGAATTCTAGTCGTGCCTTAAGCCAACCGGATGACTTTGGGCTGGTCATTAAGTAGCAACTAATGGCAAACCACTTCTGAAATCTTGCCAAAAAAACTGCAGGGAATCTAGGCAGTCACTAGGAACCAACACTGATGCACGCACGCACACATGCACACACACGCCCACACACACAGAGGAGATTGTTATGCCAAAAAAAAAAAAAAAGAAATCTTTATATTCCAAAATGCTTCAAGCCCACAAATTGGTTCACAAAAGTTACAAAATAAAAATGGCAGGTAGGTGCAGCATAAAAAGAATGTCCATTTGTGTAGAAAAAGGGCAAAAGCAAGTAGAGGCACGAAAGACCCTTTACATTTGATGGCCTGCTACAAAGTCTATTACATATTTTATTTATTTATTGCATTTGCATACATTGCCCCGAACATATAAAAGTCTTACCTCCACTTGATGGTGTTCCCTCATCAGCCATATGCTCATTCTGGTTCTGTTTCGTGTTTACTGTCCAATGGTGAAAAAAGCAATGATTGTGGTTTGGATTTACCCTCCCCAACTCACCTCCCATTCTTATGATGGCGTTGCAATTATCATTCTCTTGAAGAATATGACAAGTCTTTATGGCATCCCTGTCATTGTCTTTGGTATGTGTGAACAAACAACATAATGGCTTCTTTGTTGGGTATAGAATTGTGTATGCAACTGCATTTTAACAACTTGGAATTAGGCTGTACCATGATGTATAAAGCAAGCCAAGCACTAGCCTGAATTAGGTTGTCATGCCTCAAAGAGTGCAGTTTCAGAAATGGCAAATGACATGGCAGAAAAATTGTATAGACCTCCCTCCCACCTGGCAAGGTTCTTGCAGGGATCCCCCATCCAGCTCACTTTGTTCTGGGTTGAATATTCAGATCTTGCCTTGATCATTCCCAAAGACAGAGAAGTCCTAAAGAGTGGCTGATGGCTGAGATGGGCCAGGAACAGTGTGTCCCAGAAACAAGTTCCAGTTGACCTTGGTTAATGGAACAGCAACCTTCACAAAGCTCTGTGACATCACTGGAAACCTGGGGAGCCCTTGGTTCATTTATATGAACCAAGTCAAGGAAGAGAGCCAGCAAAGAAATATTGGAGCAAGATTCACATTTTAATACAGAAGATTCTTAAAGTGAATATAAAGATAAAACCAGACACTTTTCTTCTGGGCTTAAGGGATAAAGAATTTGAAAAAAAATAACTTTGATGTTATATATGCTGACAGCAAATATATTTTATGCACAAAAATAGATACTTTGATTCCCACATTGACAAATGGCTACAAACATTGATGGTGTTAGCCAAGATAGTTAAATTGACTACTTTGATTAGACAAAAGAAAACAATTAACTTTGTTTCTACTTGGAAACCACTTTTGGGCTTTGTGGTCAAGGTAAAAAAAAAAATGAAACTTTGATTTTGGGCTTTGTTGATTAGATAGGTTCCAAGTAACGAACCCAACCAATTCAGCAACTCTTGAGACTTTTAACTTTCTCAAGAGAACTGCTTTATTGAGTACATCATTTTGGCACAGTTGAAAAACAAACCAGCTCTGGCTATTTCCCGTGCTTTCAGTACAATTAAAGATTAGACAGCTCCCTCCCTCGTCACAGGTCACGTTGTCCAATTAGATGTTTGACGTCTCCTTGGTAACCTCTTCCAGTCTCTGGCCAGTACTGGTAGGATGATCTTGGTTCCCATGAGATAGAAAGTTGTTGATGTCTGCTCTGACATTCTAAAGCTTCCTCCTCCCCACAAATTATGTCAAGCTGAGAAACGGAGAAAATGGCTGCAACAGGCCCTATCTGTTTTGAAGTTGGTAATGGTTTGTTATGGAATGTTTGGTGTACGCTATTATGTAAAGTTGTTTTTAATTCTGTATTGTTTTTGTATTTTAATTCGGCTGTGCACTGCCCTGAGTCTTGTCAGGGAAATAGGGTGGAATATAAGTTCAATAAAATAAATAAATAAATAAATAAAAAGTTGAGCTTGTATGTTATTACCTTATTCTATTATGCCAGTCATAAATCATTGGGTGTTGTTTTTTTGCTTTTCCCCTTTACCTTATATCAGGGGTCTTTAAACTTGACAGCTTTAAGACTTGTGGACTTCAACTGGAATTCTGGGAGTTGAAGTCCACAAGTCTTAAACTTGCCAAATTTGAAGACCCTTGCCTTATATGGTACTTTTTCCCCCTTCCCTTTCCCTCCCTTATTTTCATTTTTCTTTGTATTTCTGTACTTTATATTTTGATAAACTAATTAAAAATTTGAATGTAAACAAAGGGAAGAGTCCAAACACTAAGGGGATTAACAGCAAATCAGGAAAGCAACTTGGAAACCCTTTGCACAACACAAATTCCTTGTGTCTCCAATCACATGTGGCCAATAAAGAATTCTCTTCTCTTCATTCCTACAAGAATCCGAGGAAGCTGCTAGCAGGAATTTTACAGCCCCAATCCCTGCATGAGTCATTAGGAGATTCACAGATGGCAGCACCACCTGAAATTGAGCCCACAACTTCCCATCTATTCTGCACCCTTTGCTTGAATTCAAGGCACTTTTGGTTATGCATAGAAGATAAAGGATGGAGACAAAGATGCAATGTACCAGTAGCATCCTTGTTCTCTAGCTTACTGGAAGGAAAAAAACTTTTTCTTAAGTTCTTGTTTTTCTAAGAAATAAACCTCTTTACCAATAGTAATACTGAAATATCATTGTTTTAATTGTCCCTTGTTATAAACAGAGTACAGATACAATATGTATATTTGTGTGTGTGCATGTTTATGGGTGTGTTTGTCCATGTATATTGTATATAATTATACATACACTTAGGTACCAAAACAGATCCATGTACGCAAAATAAAATACTGTACAACATGGTTGCCTTCTTAAGGCATAGAATGTTTTGTAATCTCATGGTCTTATGTGAAGAAAGGGAGAAAAATTGAGGTTTTTGCCACGTCCTTTGAAGAAACAGCAGTCCAAGCACCTATGTCCAGCATCACATGGCTCACCTCCAGATTCAAACTGAGGTTAATAGATAACAGATAATCGAGTTGGAAGGGACCTTGTAGGTCATCTAGTCCAACCGCCTGCCCAAGCAGGGGGCCCTACACCATTTCTGACAAATGGCAGTCCAATCTCTTCTTGAAAGTTTCAAGGTTCAGAACTCCCTGATAAGTTACAAAAGCAGAGGTGAGAACCCAAGGCGTAGAGCTGGCTGGGGAATTCTGAGAGTTGAAGTCCACGTGTCTTCAAGTGGTTGAGGCTGAGAAACACTGGTGGAGAACATCTTAGAAGGCAGCAGGCTGCTTGATGATGCTTTCATCATTGTGCGCTTCAGAGGCTGAAGTACGAATCAAATCTTGAGGAAGGCTTTCCCGGGCTTCCTGCATCCGTTGACGAGCCCTTTGGAAAGCCTCTGCAACAAAGAGAACAGACATGGTGGTTAGGTGATGGTTCAACCTGCACAGTCAGCTAGTTCCCCTGCCTGCCCATTGCTTCCTTCTAGACTTTTCAACCAAAATCCCATGCTGAAATATTCAAAGCATGTGATGAGTTGAATACATTATGCAGGTTAGAAAGTATATCTAATTTCTAATAGCTCTGTGGGAGAAAGAAAATGTATTGTGCAAAAACAAAACAATGATTTTGAATTCTCCTTACTCCTTTGTTCTTACACACCATCCAGAAGAACAAAAAAAAATTTTTTTTAAAAAAGACCTGGGTATACAAAGTTATTTTAAACTTTAAAAAAAGAATATAGAATATTACTCCTCTGGCAAATCTGAGTTTTTCAAGTAAGAAACAGAATGCCACATGTTTTTCATTAAATAGATAAAATACTATCCTCTTGAAATGATCCTGATGTTCAAGATAATTTAAAACAATATTTAATTAGAAGACTTGTTCATCTTTAATAAAAAAATGAATAACCACCTATTAATTTGGGCGTTTTAAAGAAACCACTACCATACATTGAACTAAATGATGAAACAATTTAGAATTAAAATGCATAAAATGGTCATTGAGAATTCTATG
Organism: Bungarus multicinctus; assembly: GCA_023653725.1. Taxonomy (NCBI): domain Eukaryota; kingdom Metazoa; phylum Chordata; class Lepidosauria; order Squamata; family Elapidae; genus Bungarus; species Bungarus multicinctus. The sequence continues at coordinate 23,509,448 of CM042836.1, read as the reverse complement.
AACAAAAACAGTGCCCTGCATGATTGGACCCCTGGTCCATCAGTCTGTTATCACAGTGGCCAGCTCAGGACACAAGGAAGCCCACTAGTTTCTCTGCCTTTAAAGCAGTTACACTGTCATCAAGGCTAATAATCATTAGCCCTTTGGACTCTCATCCCATGATGTCATCCATTTCTGAAGTCACCTTAGTTGGTAGCCAACAACATATCTCATAGTAGCAAATTTCAAAATTTAATTATGCATTAATATTTCCTTTTGTCTATCCTGATTCTTCCAGGATTCAAATTAATTAGGTGACCTCTGGTTCTAGAATTTTAGGAAGAGGAAAATAGCTTCTTGTCCACTTTAACTGTGCCATGCATAATTGTGTGACGTTTCAGTCATGTCCCTTTCATCTACCTTCTAAAAATGACCAAATATTGCAATCTCTCCCGATAGGGAAATTGTAATGACCAAGATCCAAATAGTTCTGCTTTGCGCAAAAAAAAATCCTACCTGTTTTTGTGTCAAAAGCCTTACCTAAAACATTATAAAGGGAACTTTGCTGACTGAAGTTTCCTAGTCGATCCAGAACACTCCGCATGCGTTTCTTCATGGAGCTGGACTCCAGAAAAGCTCTGCCAAGAAATAAGTTTTAAACTTATAACTTTTAAACTTTGAGGACCAGTCATAAGTACTATTGTTCAGTGTTGTTGCAACTTCAAATAAGTGATCAGTAAGCAAGGACTATGTATGTGCTTCCTTACATTTGCATCTGTATCAATGAGAATATCTAAGTTAGGCACTTGAATCCAAAGGCAGACAACCAAGCTGATAACGGAAGCCACTTTTGCTGAAATGTCTTTAAATACAGAAGGAAAGAGATTCTCTTCCCTATGCATGTTCAAAATGTCCAGAAATTCTCTCTCTAGTGAAGAGAAAATCTTACTTGGACTGCTGCAAGCAGTTTAGCCGGAAAGTGACACTCCCTGTTGTTTCAGAACGAAAACCAAAACGGCTGAGACGATCACCCTGCACAGAAGATTAAGCATCAGTTTAGAGGAAGTCCTATCTGAGTTTTCATCCTTCTTTCTCAGTAAATATGTCAAATTCTGGACCAAAATGCTTTGCAGAAAATGTGGGTGGGCATGGGGAGGCAGGCACTCACTGTGAAAGTACTTGGCACTTTGGTGTAGGTTATATCCTCAAGCTCCGGAGATCCCCCAATGAAAAACCTCCGTAGTTCTGAAATGGTGCCCAACTCCACAGGACGCCATGTAGAAACAGACAAAGTGTGAACCCCTGAATCATCAGGTTGAACGGGATTGATGCCAGAAAATATGGGAGGAAAAAATCAAAAGCCTACTCAGAACATGCATGCCCACTACCAGTACGTTAGCCACTGAGATCACAATATAAAAGTTGTAGTGAAATGCAAGACATAGGAAGTGTGTACTACAAGCAAAGGAAAATTTAGAGATACTCTACAATAGATAAGAGAAGCTGGATTTTCATGGCTTGTAAAAGCTGCCATAGTACTTCTTTCACACATGAATTTTTTTATATATATTTGCTGGCTTATGTGACATCTCAGGCACAGAGTGACTGTGGGTGGCTTATGGACTATAAATCATAGTTTATATAACGCAGTGACTATCTTTGTATCATATCAAGACAAACCCAAACAACCACATTACAGGTTAGCACAATGTACAAACTCGGCAAATTTGTCCATCTCTTGGCAGTGACCATAGGAGATGTTCACATCACTTGGCGCATTAATCTTTTATCAAGGATATACTATCCTATTTGAATGGAAGGAAGGCAATCCTTCTAAACCTTAAATCATCTGCCTTCCGCCGCGCCCCCCCCCCCAAAAAAAAAAAATGTTGCATGTCAATCTCCTCCTAATGTGTTAAACTGAACAACAGCAAAGGAAAATGCCCCCAAACACCCAGGAAATTTCACCGATCAGTAGGAATGTGAGTCTGTTAGGAGAATGATTGAAGGCATGATGAAGAGAGTATCTACTGTATGCTTGCCATCTTAAATGCTAAGAGCATGTCATCTTTAAAAAAGTTTTTAGAATTCCAGCAGTTAAAGAAAATAAGAAAGTTTTCTCAACTACAGTTAATCAGAAGAACATCTAGAACTAAAATGTCTGATGAACATACAGTACTAAGGCAAGTAAAAAAATAAAAATGTATTTTGATTTTGATTTTATGTAAATTACTCAGAGTCCCATAAAAGTGGTTATGTACAGCAAATCAAATCAATCAATAAAAATCAATAAACAAATCTGCCTCATGCGTTACATCAATACAAGTTCAGTTCTATCACTGTCTTTTACCTGGCGTTGCTGGCAGCACTACAAACCCATAGCCTTCAACACGGTACCTATGCCAGAAATCCAAGGAAAGAACCTCAAAGTATAGGACAGGCCACTCAGGGAGGGAACCTATAAGAGGAAGGAAGACAATGAATAAGACACCAGCCAGTCTCGCATCAATGTCATGTTTTAGTCCAGGGTAAACAGTAGGGCAATTCTGCTGATGGAGGGATGCTGAAATGCAGCTTTCCACTAGAATCAGAATAAACCATTGCTCAGAGGCACAATCCTCTGACATAGTTGCAAGTGTTCATTGAAATGAATACAAGCTATGCAACACATCCTGTTCTTCTGCAGGTCCCACCCATTACTGTAGAGTTTTTTTTCTAGAGCAGAAGTGTACAATTGGAGGCTTCAAGGCTATCTATAGTCCCTTGAAACCGTGGCTTCAGTTCTGACAAATCTTCAAAAGTTGTAACCAATCTGTAATTTTTAATATTGGAGAAGGTGAGTGATTATATAAGTGGAGAGTGATCAGATTAATTACATTTAGCTATAATTAAATTTTAAAATGTGTTCAATTTTTAAATAGAATTTTGTGTTTGTCACTAACAATCTTAGGGGTGCTAATGTTGGTGGTATACCTCCCAAAGGCTGAATATCAACTTCAGTCTAGAAAAAAATGTGCATTCACAAGCTAGAGAATGTTCCAGAGAATTACACCCTATAAATTAAATCCCTCTGACTCCAATGTGATAGTCCAACCAATCCCCCAAAATGGACAAAATACTTCAAATCCATTAGAACAGAATCACTTCTGAACTTCTTTCTCACACACAATGGCATGGCTCACCTTCCAAGTCATCCTCTTGGGTGAAGAACATCTCCAGGGTAAATGGGAAGGAAAAAAAAGCCACCCTATCCTGGGAATGAAAAATAGTAGTATCAGCTTTTACATGGGGCAGTAGGGAACAAAACAACCGTGTGTGTGTGTGTAATGGGATAAGAAAACAAGCAAATATGCCCTCAAGAGGGATATGACTTAAGCTTGATTTAGAGTTGCCTGCAACTGTGTTGCTCATATATATGCTGTAAAAAGGTTGATGGATAAGTGTAGGATTCGCAGATGTATAATTGCAACAGCTATGCAACTGTCTCCAAATGACAGAGGCATATATTCCCTGATGATGGAGAAGCCTAATCCAGGCTTTAGACCAGGGCTATCAAACTCATGCTGGATGTGTCATGCGCTGGCCCACGCTCATGCCTGGTTTAGCGAAAGGGAAAAAAAGTCCCGATATGTCACATGACACTGCTGTGACGTTGCGAGTTTGACCCCCCTGCTTTAGACCAATAGAATTGACTCCACTGGTTTTGTGCCAACACTGAAGAATTAATTTAGACCACGGGTGTCCAAATATTTCCAAATATTTGTCTACATGCTTGAAGATCTTCTCCAATCTGTTCTCCAGATTTAATTTTTATTTTTATCTTTTTAAAAATTATATCATTTTGTACAGTTGCCCATCTTGCAGTTGTGATTCTGGTGGCCACCCTAGACTAAAAGTCCCATAATTCTTATTTCCTGGGCATTCCAGTTGAAATTATGAGAATGTATGGGCCAACTGAGGTTCAACAAAATTTAATGTATATCATTAAGAAATCTCAACAATTTGGTAGTACAAAACATTTAAGAATTAAAGAAGTTGAAAAAGGCTCTGCTAAAACTTAGCTTTGAAATATTAGGAGAATCAAAAAACTGAAACCCACAGCAAGAACTGCATTCCAGAGTCATGTAAGGCTACTATTCCTCAAAGTACAAATAAAAATGTGCCTCAAAACCCCAAAACTGGCATTAAACACCGCGACTCTGCAAATAGTTTCCCTCCCTCACAAATGAACCACCTTAAACATACTTTGCCATGTACTTTGCTAGTGCAAGTCTGTGTCATTCCTGAGAGTAGTTGAGATGGGGGACATGACCAGCCTAGAAAAAAAATAGAAGCTTTTAGCATTGCAGAGAAGACAGCAAGATTAATGAGCAGCTAAAGGACAAAACCTCTGCTCCAAAACCAGACACTCTTTCATTGGATACCATGTAGTTCCTGACGAATGATTGTAATTGAGCCGGGAATGACAGTCTTACGTCACGGTGGTTGCTAAGCTGGTCAGCGTATGACCAAGCCTCATTTTATGCAGCAGTCATTGTTGGATGTGGCAGTTGTTAAGTGGATTCAATGGTGACTAAATGAATCCACAGAAAGTTAACATCAGAATCTAGCAAATATGCTAAAAATCATGGTCGGTGAGTGTGTATGTGCTGCAGTTGGAACTTTGCAATCAGGTTGTAAGTACCTTTTCAGGGGACTGTTGTAACTTTGGTCATTAAGCAATTGATCATTATGCAAGGACTACCTGCATATCTTTTTTTCCTTCAAAACCATTATAATTTCTTTAAGATATACTAATATGGAACAATATGGAAAGATACTGTAGATGACTTAAAATTATTTGACCCTTTTTCTTTTCTTTTTCTTTTGTGAATCATGCACACTTAGCATTAAAATGACTCCAGCGTTATAAAAACAATGCTACCTTATGTTATTCGCCATACTTCTATTAGGTTTGTGATCTTGAAGTGTGAAGTGTGCGATGCAACAGGTAGGTAAGTGATGAGATGGAGAAGGGAGACACAAGGATTTTTTTCTGGCTCTCATCATGAGATTGGACTTGGTACTGATTGTCCATCAGTATCTTAAGGCTGGATTTTAGAGAAAGGAGTTTTGGGGAATATACTTCAAATAACAAGAGGGTAGGTTCAAGGGGATGCTTGATTTACTGTGGCAAGTGAATCCCTGTATTGTTTCAATTATTTCTTTGATAGAAGCAAAGGAGGATACACATTTCTACAAAACATAGTATGTGGTAGATGTCATACTGTATCTTTCTCCCAATCCTAAGGGCCCCATTTGTACTACTCACAGCTGGGCAGTTCCAAGAAGAAATGTATGTACAGATTGTTGTATTCATAACCCTGGGCTGAAACTAGGAAAGAAAAGGAAACACTGTAATAAAGCCTTATTTTCTGGGCCTTTTATCTTATTCTTAACCAAGCTGCCCAATCCTATGAAGGTGCACACACTTTGCTAAAGAGACTTTGAGTTTAAAACAAAACCTGAGTGAGCTGGCTAATCATACTTGTAGGATATTTTAGTTAAATCACAACTCTAGATCGCTTACCAACTGAAAATTTAATCATTTTTCCTAATAGCAAAAAGGCACCTAAATCAATATTAGGGAAACCACAAAACTAAATACAAGAGGTATACATTAGTTAGCAGGATCACAATTTCTTCTATGTTGTCACACAGTTTCATAGGGCAGGCTTAGGCTTCTAGTGACAGTTTGACACTTAATATTGATTTAGGTGCCTGGGGATCAATCTTGGGTTGAATGTGGAAGGAGGAGAAACAAAAGCATCTCCAAGAATAAAAGGCTATCTTACCTATTTCACCATTAACAAAGAGTCGGAAAATACCAGGAGCAGTCTGCAAGAGGAAAGAATGAATGTTACAGCAGAAAAACTGCAGCTCTACATTAGAGTTTTTGTTGGTTGGGTTTTTAAAAGCCTAGCCGACTTCCATGGTGTGGGGGGTGTTTTTGCCTTTCCCGGGCTCTGGAGTCTTTCTTTGAGCCTCCGGGAGGGCAAAAATGGTCTCCCTGGGCTCCAGAGGCTTTCTGGAAGCTGGAAATGGGCCCATTTCCAGCCTTCCTCAACTTCTGGGAGGGCCATTTTTTGGGCCTGCGTGCACTTTGCATCCAAAACAGGCTGCGTGGGGACTCCTGGGAGGGGCGGGGTGGGCGGGGCCAGCCAGGAGTGGGATTTGGGGGTTCTCCGGACTGTGCAGAATCTTAGCTTAGAGGTTCTCCCAAACTTCTGCGAACCCCCAGCAAGCCCACCCCTGGATTTTTCCCTCTCCAGGAAAAAGTCATTATTGTAACACAACCTGCAAATTGCAGGAACTTTACCTATTGCTCAAACCATGTAAAAAAGTTTTGTTTCCAACAATGGTAACTGATCATGAATGTTGTGGTAATGAATTACAAAGCAGAACTCCAAATTCCACCAACCTGACACTTTCCACTAAAAACAGAACCAGATTGTGAGGTCCTGAAGGTTTTGTCTTAAACAAGTTAAGATTGGGGTCAACAGTTACAAAGTAAAGCAGACATATCTGGTGCAAAAAGAAGTCACTTACCATCTCAAAGTCAGATCCAACAAGTCCACTGAGGTACTCTTTATGTCGGCTGTACAACTAAAGAATGAAAGATACAATCAGAAAATAAGACATATACCCCTTTTACAAATTTAGGCCCCAGTTAGGAGCAAAAGATAAGAGTTCTTACATCCTTGAAGACACGTTGTTCCCGTGCTTCCTCCTTCTCTTCCACTGTGGCTGAGGCATTCTCTAGAGTGAATTTCCACATTTCCCGCTTCTCCCCTTCCAGCTCAATCCTTCAGGGAGCCAAACAACACAGCTGAACTCAGAGAAACGATCTGTACAATTGACCTGCGATGGCCCCTTGACTCCAATTCATTTTCAGAGATCAAAGGGCTTTAAGTGCTGCTCACCTGTAAGGCCCTTTTGTGCCTGTAAAATCTGGCTTGACTGTGATGACTCCATTGCCATCTACCCTGATCATGCAGAGAACATACTCATACTCCTTGCAACCAAGCCTATGGAGAGATCATTATAAAAACATGACCTGCTTCTCAGGGTTTAAATACTGCCAGTACAAGATACATTCAGATGTTTCTGAACATATAGAACAATGTTATGCAAATCCCAGATCCGGGCCCAAAGGAAAACCCTAAGACATAGAAGATGGTTTTGAAATATTGGAGAGCTTCTATGCCATTCTAGCACTAGCACTTAAGACTTATATATTATTTCACAGTTCTTTTAACAGCCCTCTCTAAGTGGTTTACAGAGTCAGCATATTGCCCTCGACAATCTGAGTCCTCATTTTACCGACCTCGGAAGGATGGAAGGCTGAATCAACCTTGAGTCTGGTGCGATTCGATCTGCCAAATTGCAGGCAGCTGGCAGTCAGTAGCCTGCAGTACTGCATTCCAACCACTGCACCACCACTGTTCTTCTGGATTGCAATGAATTTAATCCATTACCTGAATCCTAGGCCAGAAAGGATTTCATTCACTTGATACTTCATCACGTGGTCAACATATAGCAGGGATTACTATATCTCTTTAGCATAGTCTCGGTTTTTGCTACCCTATCAACACAAATTTATACTAACCTTTTAGAGAAAAATTCCCCAGAAATGGTAACATATGGGACACTGTTCTCATGCAGCTGTCACCTTCAGTTCTATATCAAGGAGTGCTAATGACTTTTGTTCCACTTCAAACACTTCTTGGAACCTGAAGGGGAGGGGGGGGGGGCTGACAAAAATCAATGGGACTGCAAAGCTTTGGTGCATAGACACACAAACTTACTTGTCTTGGGGTCCTAGGTCCCCCATAATATACATGGTCTGCACAGGAGTATTAAGGACATGATTGTTCTTGATGAATTCTTCTGAAGGCTGCCAGGTGATAATTCGGGATTTCAGGATGTTTCCTTCCCTGCCAAGAGGGGCAAAGGAGATTGTTGCCTATAGTGAAGCAGGTTTCCTTCTGCTTTGGCAGAACATATAGAAGAGCCATGGAATGCCAGGCTGGATCAAAATCTCTCCCCCCTCAAGCCCAAGAGATTTGTACAGCAAAAGCACTGTCCATGGCTGCACTTACACACTGCACTTACACTGGCCTGCGTTCTTGTCTCCTCCTCCTCACATTAGCCATCATTTCTGCCAAATACGAAGGCACTTCCTTGTCAGAAGTGGTCATTTTCTGACCATGCTGGAATGTAAGATGAGAGCTTGTTATACTCATTTAAACAGGAAAAATGTGAGCTAAGTGGTTCCATTCAATCCAGAGAAATATCATTTTAGTAGTACTTTTGGTACAAAACAGACAGCAAAGGCTCCAGTGGCAGCCCATCAAGGGAAAGCATTTTAAAGTTTCCAAGATTGAAAAACACCACTCCAGAATTGAACACCTGCTAATTACCATACACGCTTTCTTGGCAGTAATATGAAAGTGATTTGGTATTGCAATCTTTCAATATCTTTTTCTCACTTCCAACTCTAACCAACTGTTCTGGGCTTTCCTGGTGATCTTCCATCCAAACATCCCAACAATATAAGCCTGTCTAGCTTTGAAGAAATCTGCCAAGATTACCAAGATGCTACCATCTGTCTGAACTTTATTCCCTAAGCCAAGGAATTATATTTGCAATTGACAATATTATTACTTAAGGATTGTAAACATATTTTATATTACTTCATATTTGCTAGTAGGAACAATTCCTTTCTTTCTCATCCATCTTTCAACCATCCCATTTCCATCTCTGTTAAAAAGCTAGTACCTCTTCTAGGTTGGTAAAGCGGTCATGGTCTATGTAGGTGAAGATCCGCTTATTCTTTCGACCTCCCAACTCTTCCAATTTTAGGATATCCTGGTGGTATTGTCGGTCAAGTGGGCTCTGGCAGGCAGACTGATTCTGGTAAAGATCAACCTCAAACTAAATAGAGTAGGAAAAAAAAACAATTGTTGCTTGTATGCCCTCCCTACAAAATCTTCAACCCATGGAACTACAGGTAAAGCACAGGTACCAGCAAAAAACAGATAAATAGTTGGATTTGTTAGATGAGTAAATCACAAAAACAAGCCACTAAATTCTGTAGGACACATATCTAATTTAATTTTTCCTATCTGAATAGGTGCACTGAAGGTGAAGAATGAGAAGCAAAGGGACACAGTTTAGACAGAATGTTTCACCAAGGTTACAATTCAACAAAATAGATTGAAAGTAGTCTAAAACATTTCTACCTTTAGACTGAGCTATTAGTTTCTAAAAACTTGAATGAGAAAGTATACAAAGGAAGCCTGTTTTCTTCATTTAATGTGAAAAGGCAAAAGCCCTTATGAGCATGATGTACAGTACTGTTAAATTGACTCCCTATTCAAGGGAGTTCAACTAGGCGAGAAAAATACCTGTGATATTCAAAGTGATAATAAAAAAGTTTTCTTTTGTATTGTTTTGAGTGTTAAAGATGTACAAAATTCCTTCTGAACATTAAATAATTGTTTTAAAAGCAGAATAGGCTTTTTCAAATATTTTCAATACATCCCAAACTCCCAAATGTTCACAATAGAGGTTTGGTGCTTAAGAATACTTGGAACAAAACACCTTTATCTGAGTGACTGAGAAAAAATGTAGGCCTATTGTTGAAATCCAAATGATTTATGGCTTCATATTTTTTAACCTAGAAGCCTTTTGGAATGAAGTTAAACATTCCATGAGATATCCATGTGAAATTTGCAGGAACAGCATGCAATAAATTTGCAGGAACAGCACACGATCAATCTGGACAAGAGGCTAGAACATTATGCTTGGATGAAGGAAATCTAGATTTCAATCAGTGCTCAGCCCTCTGGCTTACATAAGAATAAATTGAATAAGCACTGCCAGAAGCACTGAAAACTGCTAGAATCATTAGTGGGACAATCATCCCATCTACTTACTTGACTGAAGAGTTTTTCTTGCCAGCCAATAACAGCCTCCTCTTTCTCCTCTTCAGGACAATGTCCACCTGAAACATAGACAAGCCTCCAAATTGTGCTTGGCAAGAATAATGGCTTGAAATGCTCCAACTCTCCCAGAATTTATTTTTCTCTTAGTTACTAATGTACATAACATCTGGGCAGGTCTAATGATCATTTTATTACTTTGAATGTCTTTATATTCAGAATCAAAGCCAAAGTCAAGAAAAACTAGGAGTTAGCCACACTAAATCATTGCACATAGAGCATTTAATTTGGTGGCTTAACAAGAAAAACAATACAGGAAATGAGAAAATTATGGTGGGGAGAGCAAGCAATCTCACTGACCAAGGTCATTAGGTTTGTTAAAGTAAATGATATCTCCTGACCACCAAAATAAAAGTTAGTTTAAAAATGAAACAAAATTGTATAGAAATATCTCTTGGTTCCATGGTCATAATCTACAAAGAGAATATTTCAATTATTTGGTTTTATACTGATCAGACTTTGCAGTTTTAAGTCTTAAGACCTGACCAGACTTCCAGAAATCATTGTTCTTAAAATCTAGCCAAGAGTACTCACTTGCTGAGTTGTCAGGTGGAAAAGTTGACAAGCCGATGAACTGTTGGCCTGATTGGCAGAAAGTTTGCTGCAGCTGCTGTAGTAGAAGGCTAGTGGAAGTAACCTGCTGAATTTTAACCCTGCAAGAAAGAAATATATTGTTTTTGATCATCTGAAATGTGACATTCAAAGCCAGTTGCTTGAGGGGGGGAAATTGAAAATAGAAGAAGATTACACCAAATAACTGTTGAATTTAGACTCTTGTCCCTACTAATCATTATCAGATGGGAAGTATCTGAATTTTAAAAAATACTTTACTTTCTTTTAAAAGATATTTAAGAATAGAATATGGATGTGTAATAAGAGCAATGCAAAAAATGAATTTACAAACCATAAAAATGATAAAACATTAAGAAAAGCATCCCTCTAATATTCTACCAGAAAACATTAAGAGAATACATGGAAATAATCACAAATCAATCAATTTAAAATTATCAATAGGATGAAGTCAGAAATTAACAATGGCAACTACAATAATAAGAATTTTCAATCAAAATAGTAAGATAAAAATTTCTAGCTAATCTGAGATAATCTGCCCTTAACTTTATTAACCACTTAAACAGAATTCAGCATTTTAATATCTTAAGAGAAATTCAAAGTTCAATTGTGGCAGAATTATATATGCAGAATTATAATTCATAAATGTTTTCCAAACTGAAGTTAACAGATATATTTTTAAAAAATATGAAATCAGTTTTGACATTGAATGCATACTTCCAGAGTTGTCTGTCTTCTAAAGAAAGAACTGAGTGTAATTTCCAATGAAAAGTATAAAGTATCTCAGGAGCAGTTATGTACAATGTTACTTCAGTATACTTTGTAAAAAGATATAGTTAGTGATGCTTAACAGTAAAAACAGTCGCAAGAAAAGAAAAATCAGAATTTAAAATCTGTTTCATTCTATTGTGAGGCATTTTCCATCAGGTCTGAATTATTACATTTCCAGCAGTATTTCATATATTATCTATTTCTATTATCTGAGCCTTTATTGGTGACAATAAATAAATGTATGGTTTCTGAATTAAATAACATTTTGGTATAAAGTTTATTTTTAAATTTTCCTCTTAAATTATTATTTTTCCAGGACTGTGGATACAAGTTTTTGTTATTCTTTACAGAGATGTGATAGTGATTTCAAGGAGTGAGTTCTCTCATTTGAGCACTTGTACTTTAAATATACTTTTCCTGATTTTCAGATTAATATATTATCTTTGATTTTACAGTAACATTAATATTGCACTGCTGATTTTATCTAGTAGTTGTGATTTAAAAACAAGATGCTATGTTTTCTCTATGCATAGAAGTGCAATAGAGGAAGACTTGTTAATTAATTTTAGTCAGAGCTATCATATCAGAACTGTAAAACTCCAAAAACTGCATGTTACCTAAGGAATACCAGTCACTCATAACATTTGCTGACTTCTAGCAGTTGTCTAGTTTTGCAGCACATAGTAGACATATTCTAATATTAATTTTGTTTTGTTTAAAAACTTATTTTGAATTCTGCATTTGGTAACTGTTACACTCCTTGATTATATTAATTAGAACTGCAAGATAATTTTAAAATAAGTTTCCCTAAGAGAAACCGTTTATAGATCTCTAAATGAAAGTAACTATAACTGAAAGGCATGTAATTTCTCATACTTTTATTTATATTTATTTTTATCACATTATTACACATTATTTCTATGTCACCGCAGCTATGTTTGTAATTATTCTGTAGCATGTCTAAAATTATTTCTTTTTGATATTTTATATCAGGAACACTAACCCTAAGTTATTTGTGCATCTTGTCTTATGTATTTATTGTATTCTTATTCCTGTTACTGTCAGTTGATGCTGTGGTTGTTTACTGCTTATTTGGCACATCGTTATCAAACCCTCAGATCTCAGCTTGCATTTTAGTCTTTTAACTCAACTTTTAACATGCACCCCCATAAATGCACGCTACTGCCAATTTAGGGGGAAAAACAATTTCTGCATTCTTGAGGTGAATTATAAATGCCATCGGACAAGAAGTTTATTATATAGTACAATGGGCTTTAAACACACTTCTTTCAATACCACAGAACATTAGTTGCTACTCCGCGATTTTTCTCTCGGAGAGGGCGGGCATTATTACAGGATTTGCCGCCTGTGCGCGTTTACGGGGCATTTGAGGTGTTATTTTGAGAGTTTACACCAGTTTACTGTAAGAAAACCGAGTAAAATATATTGGTATTCCCTTTTGGAAACCAAATATAGTGATGCCACAGGATCTTTTCCAGACTGGTTTGTTTGCCAATGGGCGAGCTGCAAAGCAAAAGGGCGACTGGAGTAACGGACTGGAGGCGGTAGCGGCAACTTTGAACTGCGGGAAGAGTTCGGGGCATTTCACGACAGAGAAGGGAAGGGAAGGGAGCACCAACCTGAGGCGTAGGTTACGGATGGGGTCTCGGGATCGGTAAACCGCCCCGCCCGTGTCTTCGTTCCAAGACGTCTCCGCCATCGCTCCCGGAGCGGGAAGAGGAAGGCAGCGGCGTCTGGACTAGGCCGTTTTTTCCATGGAAACGACAAGGTGGCGCTGAACATAAATATAGAAAAAGAAGAGGCCTCTAAAGCTTCAGTGGTACCGTTCCCAGGCTCCGTGGGGAAAGCCAGGGTTGACGTTCTCCGCGGGAGAATTAAATGAAGCGATTGTGCAAGACGCGTTTGTCACACGTCTGAAGATGCTCTCAATCATCCAGGTCATGATTGTCCCAAGGTGTTTTTTTCCAAAAAGCAACTGGACTTTTGGAGTTTTTTTTTTCCTTTGAAATCCCCCACCAGTCAGTTGGAACTGAAGAAGCATTTTGGATGAGAGGTGAAACGTTTTCAAAGGACACCCTCCCCCCCCAAAAAAGCCCAATTGCCTTTTTGAAAAAGCACTTTGTCATATAATCATTTTTTTTACAGACCCCTAGGCTTAGAAGAGGCCATTTAAATTTTGGTTTGTAGAATATAGGGCTGAAAAGGACTTCAGAGGTCTTTCTAGTCAGATAACAGATAATCAGAGTTGGAAGGGACCTTGTAGATCATCTAGTCCAACCCCCCACCCAAGCGGGAGACCCTACATCATTTCTGACAAATGGCAGTCCAATCTCTTCTTGAAAGTCTGAAGTGATGGTGCTCTCACAACTTCCAAGGGCAAGCAGTTCCATTGGTTGATTGTTCTCATTGTCAGAAAGTTTCTCCTTATTTCCAGGTTAAATCTCTCCTTGTTCAGTTTCCATCCATTATTCCTTGTCTGTCTCTGTCCTACAGGCACTTTAGAAAATAGCTTGACCCCTTCATCTCTGTGGCAGCCCCTCAAATATTGGAAGACTGCGATCATGTCTCCCCTAGTCCTTCTCTTTACTAGACTAGCCAAGCCCAGTTCCTGCAGCTGTTCATTGTATGTTTTAGCCTCCAGTCCCCTAATCATCCTGGTTGCTCTTCTCTGCACTTTTTCTAGAGTGTCAACATCTTTTTTATAATGTGGTGAACAAAACTGGATGCAGTACTCTAGGTGTGGTCTTACTAAGGCTTTATAGAGTGGTATTAGTACTTCCCTTGATCTTGATTGTATCCCTCTGTTAATACAGTTTAGGATTGCATTAGCTTTTTTGGCTGCTGCTGCACACTGCTGGCTCATATTTAGCTGGTTGTCCACTAAGACTCCAAGATCCCTCTCACAGTTACTGCTATTGAGCCTGGTTTCACCCAGTCTGTATGTGTACTTTTGGTTTGTCTTGCCTAAGTGTAAGACTTTACTTTTGTCTACATTGAATTTCATTTTGTTAGATATGGCCCAGTATTCTAGTCTGTCAAGATCCATCTGGATCTTGAGCCTATCTTCTTGGGTATTAGCTATTCCTGCCAGCTTAGTATCATCTGCAAATTTGGTAAATTCCCCTTCTATTCCCTCATCTAAGTCGTTAATGAAAATATTGAAGAGTATTGGGCCTAACCTTGTGGCACCCCACTGCTTACTTCCCTCCATGTAGACTTAGACGCATTAAGGACTACTCGTTGAGTACTGTTTGCCAGCCAGTTGCGAGTCCATCTAGTGATGGCGCTATCTATTCCACTTTTTTCTAGCTTACTAAGAAGTAGGTTGTGGTCTACTTTGTCGAATGCTTTGCTGAAAACTAAATCTATTATGTCCACAGTATTTTGCTGGTCTACTAATTTAGTCACTGTGTTGAAGAATGAAATAAGATTGGTTTGGCATGATCTGTTTTTAACAAACCCGTGCTGACTGCTAGTTATTACTTTACTTGTTTCTAGATGTTGGCAGATCTGTTTTTTTATTATCTTTTCCAGTATCTTCCCAGGTATTGATGTTAGGCTGAGTGGTCTAGTTTCCTGGGTCTGTTTTTTTTCCTTTTTTGAAGATGGGAACCACATCAGCTCTTTTCCAGTCTTCTGGTAGTTCCCCGGTGCGCCAGGATTTTTGAAAGATATGGTGCAGTGGTTCTGAGATGACCTCTGCCAGCTCCTTTAAAACTCTGGATGTAATCCATCAGGCCCCGGTGATTTGTTTTCATCAAGATCAGACAGATGTTCTCTTACTATTTTTTTTGCTTATTTTAACTTTTGTTTCTGGTCTGTCTTTTATAGTTATGTGGGTTGAGTTATAGTTTCTTTTTGCGTGAAGACGGATGCAAAGAATGAGTTAAGCAGTTCTGCTTTCTCTCTGTTGCCTGTTACTTCCTTGCCATCTTCTCTCTTTAGTGGACTGTTTCCTTTATTTTTTTCTTGTTATTTATATGTTGGAAGAAACTTTTTTTTATTATCTTTGACTTTTGTTGCAAGTCTTTGTTCGTTCTGAGCTTTTGCTCTCCTGACTTCGTTTTTGCAGATTCTGGCTGTCTGCTGATATTCTGCTTTAGTTGTATGTCCTTTCCATTTTTTGTACTTGTCCTTTTTTACTTTCAATTTGCCAGAGATCTCTGTGCAGCCATGCTGATTTCTTCTTGGATTTCTTGTTTTTCTTTCTCAGTGGTATTGTGCTGGTCTGAGCCTCTATGATCATACTTTTTAGTTTCCCAAGATTCTTGAGTTGTTTTCCCCTTTAGGATTTTCATCCATGGAATCTTTCCCAAGTTCTGAATTTATTGAAATCAGATCTTTTAAAATCCAAGACTCTGGTGTCATTATGTTCTGTTGCTTGTGTTTGTGTTATGTTGAATTCTAGTATGACATGGTCACTCTCACCCAGGGTTCCTGCAGTTTCAACTCCCTCTATCACTTCTTCTCTGTTTGTAAGAATTAAGTCCAGTATGGCTGTCCCTCTAGTTTCACCCTCTACCTTTTAGACAACAAAGTTGTCAGCAAGGTTGGTTAGGAACTTATTTAATTTCTCACTTGGTGCAGAATTAGTTTTACAATTGATATATTGATAATTGAAGTCTCCCATTACTATTGTTGTGTTTTTCCTGCATATGTTTGTTAGTTGGCTGGAAAAAAGGACATCTATATTTTCTGCTTGATTGGGTGGCCTATAATATACACCTATGGCAATGTCATTCTTTTTTTCTTTTATATTGACCGATATGCATTCTAGGTGGTTTTCATCTTTGGTTTCATGCATTTCTGTAGCAATATAGTGGTCCTTTACATACAGTGCAACCCCACCTCCGCTTTTATGGGGTCTGTTTTCCAACCTCCTGCTCAAGGCAGATCATATACACCCAGGTCAAGTGTTTTTCCAGTTTATTTTTGAAAACCTCCTGTGATGGACCATCAGCAACACTGGGAGGCAAGATGTTCCACTGATTGTTATGGAAAAAAATATCTCCTTATTTCTAGGTTGGATCTCTCTAACAAGGTTCCACTTCTTGTCCTGCCTTCTGATACTTTGGAGAATGTGTCAATCTTTTCCTTGGTTTTCATCAAATGCAATGGAGGGAACTTGTGAAAGCCATTTTCCATCATACATCACAATAATACTTTTAGATCTCTAAAAAGAGATCCAGTCTGTCCTAAGTCTGTTGGGATATCCTCAAACAGCACTATTTGCATCAGGAGAAGCATAAGGGCACTTATCTGCTCACAGGCTATCTGTCAGCAGAAACCACTTAGAAATATATATGGGACAGTCAGGCCAGGCTCTAAGCAGAAACCAAAAGGGTTACAATTCCATCATTTGATAATGGCAGTATCCTAAAAAGATCAGAGATGGCATTTCAGTTCTTCAGAATGCCATCCTTGAACCAGATAAAGTTAGTTCAGTTCAGAAACCAACTTTTTGTATCTACTAATAATCAGGAGGGCTTATTAATTGTCTCTAGTATCCTTGTAATCATCTTAACATAAATCATGCCTTTTGTCCTTTAAAAGCAAAACCTGCTATATGATGGCTGGGCTTGGGATCTGAACATCAAATTCACCTGGTACTCTGGAATTTCTTTGAAGACCCTGACCTTGCAATGCTGTAGCTCTGTCCAAATGCACACATTCCCCCTCCCCCCACAACTTAGTAGCATCCAGTACTTTAAAACATGTTAATTTAAATGGGACATTTTCTTGACTTAATTGGATTATGGTCTGTAGGTTACATTTGCCTCATATTCTTCTAGCTGTAGATGCGGCAGTGGCAATCCTTGAAGTTATGGATTGATTCTGTGCTCTGCTACTCTTGCCCAAGGAAAGTTCTCCATGAAACCCCCCTAACAAAACTCTTCAAGCTTTCTTCAATGCTAGGTTGAAATACATGTATTTGGGAGATGGCAGAAAATTAGACCTACATGAAATGTATCATTCCCCTTGCTAATCAACGCCAATCTTGTTTTTACTACAGTATATTCTTCCCCATTCACTTTAGTCCCAATAGCCAAGGTAACGGGTGAGAAAACCTAATCCTTTATCACTTTTATAATATAGGAACAATGATGAAAAAAAGGTTTTGTGCCAGTGGAGCTGAGTACCGCTTAATCCTGTTTCATGAATGGAGTGGGACTTAGATGAAGGCAATCATCATGGGAAATGCATAAAAAAGGATGCTGTCAAGATAAGTTTGTCATGATTCCCATGTAAACGGGAAGAGGACTTCTATGCTAGCCGACCCGTTTCTTGTTGTGAATATCTTTCCCCTGCCCCCAAATACACTTTCTCACACATATACTATTTCAAATAGTTTAATTTTAAAAATATTCTCTTCAGTGCTAAAATATCTCTTTTCTTCCCTGCGTGGCCAGCACTTTTCATGGCAGCAGGGCCCTGATCATGAAGTCAGTTCCACATGCAGATTGTGATGGGGAGGACAGGTCCGCAGAGACTAGAGAGGGTCGGGCGATTGGTGCTAGCTGTGCTAGGTGGCTATTCCACCCCTGAGAAGGGCTGCTCAGAGACAATGCCCCTTTGGTACCTGGGAAGATATTCTTCACTCCGAGGTCCACATTTGCCAGACTGCAAAGGAGAGCCCTTTAGCCACCTAGATGCAGCCCAGCCTTCACTTCCTAGAACACCTTCTTAGCTGCAGCACCATTATCCTTCCCTGGAGGGGAAAGTTTTTGCTCCCTCCAGCACTAATGGCTTAACCCCACAACTATTGCACAACATCCCAGGCAGACTTCCACCAGGTCCTGACTCACTTCCAGAGAGAATCCTTCACTGTCTGGAGGAGAAAGGACAGGAAAGGATTTGTGAGCTACCTGTTAAGTGCAGAGAACTCCTCTTTCTTACAGGAACCTTCTGAGCTGCAGTCCCCAAAGCCCACAAAGAGGATAAATAAAAAGTATACAAGAGAGGTTGTAACTACCTCATTCCTTAAGCGTGCAAGTCAAGAGGATGTGGCTGAGAGGAGATTGCACAAAAGGGACAAATCTTAACACAGGATGAGCAAAGTTTCATCTGGAGAGGTTATGGAAAGAGCAGGTTGATTCTTGGAGGACACTGCACAGGAGAGAAACACGGAGGTGGAGAATACCAACTTTCAAACAGTGGTATTTTGAGAGGGAGGGGCAGGTGGAGTTTTGAAAACAACTGCATCACAGGATGAAGCAGACTGACTAGCTTTCAGAGGCTGCATGACATATGGAGTTCTGATCTGCACAAAATCTCTTAAGTGGAGGTGCACCAGAATCTTCCTCCCCTCCGTTCACCTGAAAGAAATAAAAATATGGTTAGCTGGGTTGTCAATACAGGCAGTCCTTGGTTATGACCATTTGTTTAGCGACTTTTCAAAGTTATAGTGGTGGTGAATGATTGCTAGTTAAATGGTCCTTGAAATTTCAGCAATACCCTCAGTCGTATGATCAAAATTTGAATGGTTGGCAGCCTGTGCACATTTATTACCTCAGGATACACTTCAGCTCCCTCCTTCTATCTGTTCCCCCCGCCCCCCATCTCTGCCCTTTGGGTTGTCCTCTACTCTGCTGCTCCATTACCCCAGATGATCTTTGCCACCTGGTCAACAACAGGAGGATGGCAAAGGTCATCTGGGGCAGTGGGGAACAGTGGGGGAGGGCTGAACAGCCAAAAGGGCAGAGATAGGAGAGGAGATAGGTGAGTAGGGTGAATTGAAGCAAAGGGCAGGAGAAACATGGGGTCTTGACCTAGCAATGGTGAGTCTTGGCCTAATAACCAGAGCCAGGACTACTTGGAAGTGCCATGGTTAAGTGATGTTTTGCCTAACAAATGCTTCACCTGACAACAAAAATTCTGTCCCAATAGGGATGTAACCTGACTGACTGTATAGAACGTGAACAAAACCTGTTTTACAATGCTGATATGAAAAATGTGAAAATATTTTCAATGATGTGACCACATCCCTTTCCCAAATAAGATTCGTCCAGAAGTACATAATTAGATTTTCTGAAATGAATATGGACATTATGAACATTATTCAGTGCTTTAAATAGCCTCTTCTAACTGACTAAACCTGAACTTTGTACCTTGTGTTCATGCCAATATTACAAAAGTTGTTGGCCACCAACTTTTTAGTTTAGGAAGTTGAAGAAACTTCAACTACCTAAACTAACTTATATCCCAGGATTTCCTGATCTTCAACTATCCTGCTTAATTTTTCTGAGATCAGCCAAAGTTGACTTAATGCTGCCACCTACTGTGTAAAGCAGTTACTAAAAACCACTATAATCTAAGTAAGTCTCTTTTTTCAGGGTAATGAAAAGACACAAGTTTGTCTTTACCTGAGGTGTAAAATGATGAATTGTTTTTTGTATATTTGAGATTACTACGCATATTTTGGGTGTGGGATTGTGACTATCTGGCTGCAGTGCTGCAGATACTCCCAAGAATCAGTTCCTTGTCCATCACAGAAAGTATTGAGAAATATGGAATTAATGTTGGTCTTGCTTTACCTTCAGCATTCATGGTTTGTTGAGTGACAAGGCCCTTATGCAGGGGAGAAAGATGGGGAAACACACACCCCTGGAAGGTTCCATATTCAAATGGCCATTACTTATTTTATAATCTGATATCGTTAAGAAGTGAATCAGCAACCAAGGAATAGTGTGTGGTTTCCTAGAGTTAGGGTTATGGAGGTGTGTAAGGGTCTGTAACCCTTTTGAGAATGGAAGCAAATAAGTGTTTTCAATTGATATTTGAATAAGACTATCAAGAATATGTGTATGACTCTATTATTGTTTTTGTACCACAGGATCTCTCAGTCTCTTTGCTAAATGCTGTTTCTCTTCTAATTTTTAGTCTACATGTTTATAGTAACCAAAAAATACAAAGTGTAATATGTGGCTAAGATGTGACTGTCATCTAGTGCTTCACTGCATGGGTACCTGTCATAATGTAGGAATATTTGCTCTTCTGAAAATCTTATGTTTCCTTGCCTTTTGGACCTCCCAAACAGGAGCTATTGTGGAGCTATTACAGATGAACTAAAGCAGGGTCTTCAAATCCTTCAGATTCTTGGTCAAAGGAATGTCCAGTTCAGCAAAAGATTTTAAAAAATCCTATCCAATGTATTATGAAGGCTTCAGCCTTAAAAGATACTAGGATATTGATTTGCAATGACATCATGGGTTGCCAGTATTTTTTTAAAATTTGTTGTTGCTGTTGCTATATCAGAGGAAACCCCTAGTGCAGCAGTCTCCAACCTTTCCGGTTTTGTGGAGTAGCGGGGAGGGGGAAGGGATAGTTTCGTCCTCGCCCACCTGCTGTGCACACAAGTAGAGTTGTGTGCGCACATGTGCTCGCCTGCTGCTATGCCCCGGTTCTGAATGGGCCTCAGCCTGGTATTGGGCCGTGACCTGGGGGTTGGGAACCTCTGCCATAGTGGTTTCCAGTAGAAAAATTGCCTTCCAGATCTGTAAAGTCATTTTTAAGGGACTTTTCTTTCTCCCCATACTCCTTTTTTATACAGGCTGCAGAAAGGTGTATCAGCCGCTCTTGATTAAGCAACATCTCAGAAGTGGAACATCTGAACGACTGCATTTGGTCTGGAGAGCTGTACAGGACTGGACTTGCTTAGTACTTGGTGGAAGAACTCCAGGGAATACCAGGGAGACTAGGCTGTCCTGAGAAATCATGTTAGAAAAGGACAGATTACTAAGGGAGATATACGGATGTATCCATCAAGATGCTAGCAATCAAGCTGGCCTTGACAGAGATTTTATTTTAGATTGTAACACATGGAAAATAACCAGAGCTAATCAACTTTCTGATTAAATTCATGGGCTGGCTAGGAATTCTGTAGCTGTATGTTCAGACAGAAATGTGTGAATATTAATACTGTATGCTGCTAAAGAGTATGGGTCTGAATCTGCCTTAGGAAGCTGTTGCCTATTCCATAGGCCTTACCTGAGCCTTGAGTTTTACTGGCTCTTCTTTTGTAAGGGTTGGAGGCTCATCAGCTACTTCTGATGGAGGGAGAGCAGGTTCTGAAAGTTAACAAGAAAAATGGGTCAGTGACACTTCAAGGTTTTTATTGAACTGGAGAAGTATGGCTATTCAATACTCTGGAGAAGTCAAAAATAGCAAGCGTAGTATGCTGTTACTACTGAAGCCCCTTACCAGTAATTCTACATAATATGTTAGGCCTGTCTTAGTTCTCCCTCAGTGGCGACAGGAATGGGTTTTTGTGATGCCACAACTCTTTAGCCAAATGACTCACCTTCCAAGGGCTCCTGTCCCAGCGTGGGTGGCTGTGAATCGTCAGTGCGGAAGTCAGAAGTGTGGCTAGGGCTCATGGATTCACTTTGCTGTGGACTGGGACTGGAAGCAGCACTACTGTCTGCCTTTAGCTGATAGGTGTCTGAAAGGGAGCTCTGATTGCTGTTCTCATCTGGGGAAACCAGAGGAAAAAAAAAAGACTTTTCAGTGAACTGGAACCAAAAGTAGCACCGCAGGTATATTTGCAGGACATTTCATTTGAAATGAAACTCAGATTTTCAAATGGTTGTTCCCTAAGACATACTACTTCACATCATGGGTAAGTAAAACGTATAATCCCCTTCCCTTGTCAGGATAATACTCAAACAAAGATAGCCAGGACCAAGGGATGGTTTTAGGTCTACTACAGTACTTTAACAGACTAGAACAGGGCTGTCAGACTCCTGGCCCATGGGCCGGATGCGTCACATGCCGGCCACACCCATGCCTGGTTTAGCAAAGGGGGAAAATGTCCCAATACGTCATGTGATGCCACCGTGATGACGTGAGTTCGACACCCCTGAACTGGAAAGACAAAAACAGACTAGAACACAAAATTCAATTTCATGAGAATCTTGAGATTTGGTGATAAAAATCAAGTTCAAGTTTCTAAGACTTATGGACTGAAGGGATCCTCTGAAGTCTGCTGAAATACTAGAAACAAGTGAACAGAATTTCCAATGGCTGGAGGCAGAAATTCAGTTGTCCTACACATCTGTTGATGACAAACAAAGCCAGACTAAATTTCAAAACTAGGGAGAAAGAGGGAAATTACATTAAAATAGCAATTTTGGATCTTTGGTTATATAACTAATTTAAGTTACACAAATCTCTAAAATGGATTTCCTGACATTATTTGCAATAGTACGTGAGCATATGCTGGAAGGGACCCTGGAGGTCTTCTAGTCCAACCCCCTGTCCAAGGCAGACCTTACTGCATTCTGGACAAATGGCTGTCTAATCTTTTCTTAAAGACCTCCAACTACAAACTACCCCAACTCCAGAAGGCAAGCTGTTCCACTGATTGTTCTTACTATCAGGAAACTTCTCCTTAGTACCAGGTTGGATCTCTCTTTGACAAGCTTCTACCCATTGCTTCTTGTCTTGCTCTCAGGTGCTTCGGAGAATAACTCAATACCTTCTCCTGGTGACTGCCCCTCAAGCATCACAAGATAGCTATTAAGTCACCCTTAATCCTTCTCTTCGTTAAGATAGACATATCCCAATCCCTTAATTGTTCATACAGTTTAGTCTCCAGACCCTTTATCATCTTTGTTGCCCTTCTCTTTCTGCACTCTTTCTAAGGTCTCAGCATCTTTTTTGTATCCTGGTGATCAGAACTGGATAGGCTTCATTAATGCAATAATTAGAGCAGCACTATCATTTCTTGTGATCTTGATACTGTACCTTTGTTGATGCAGCCTAGGACTGCATTGACTTTTTTGGCAGCTGCAAAACACTGTTTTATACTTAACTGATGATCCACTAGGACCACCAAGATCTCTCATATAGTTACTACTGTTGAAACAGGTTACCACCTCATCTATACCTGTGCATTTGGTTTTTCCTGCCTAAGTGTAGGAATACTGTATTATCGTAACATGGTTTGAAAGGCGGGACCATCTAGCCCAGTATCAGCCACTTTGACTAGTAATGACTTGCATGATTTTAAACAGGGGTGCTGCTTTCTTGATCCTGTATGTGGTAATGATGCCTCAGGCTCTTAGAGGACCTTTTTGCCAGTGCTTGCAGAGCCATGTCTCTTCTCCTTTATCAATATGCAAGAAAGACCTGAAGTCTAATCACCTTGGAATTCCAGGAGAAGGGAAGAGTTGGCTGCAGTTTCAGCTGGATAGCCATTTGGTTCTGGGGCAGCAGCAGTACCACTGGATTTGGACTTCTCTTTCTTGAAATGAGAAAGAAGGCAGTGAGTGTTGTAGCTAGTATGCAAAAGAAATATCTCTACCACATATATGCACCCTCTACAATTAGCAGTTGGAGCAGATTGGGCTTCAGAGGCCATCAGTAGACTCAAAGGATTCTTCACAAGGAAAGCAAGGCCTCCTTAAGCTGGAATGTGAGATGTTTTTGAAGAATTAAGCATGAGAGATAGAGTTTTGTTGTCATTTATTAAGAAGTCTTTAAACAATGTTCTCCCTCATCACATATCCAAGTTGTCATCTATTTAGAAAATGTACTACATATGGCTGCCCAACTTACTCCGGGTGATTCCATGGGTGACTTACAGACATAAATATCTCAAATACAAAACCCACCTCCCTACCAATAACAATAAAATAAACCACTATATAACCCTGGGGTCCCCAGGCCCTCTGGCAAAAGCATGTCTTCAGGGCTTTTCAAAACAGTATTAATTTGGGGGCCAATCTTATCTCCACACGGATGATGTTCCACAGGGAGGAAGCCACAATAGAGGAGGCCCTTCTTCATGGTCCCACTAGATGGATCTCCTTAAGAAAGAGGACCCATAACATACCTTGCCTCCCCAATCTGGTGGGTCAGGTAAAGGTAGCTGGGAAAGGATGGTCCTTGCAAATATACCAAAGCAGAAGGGATTTATTTATGTTTCATTTTTAATTTCCTTGAGAGAGGCAGGAAGTCTGTTGAAAATGAACTGACATCTGTCATACTATCGTAAGGATTATCTCTGTATTTCTGTTTGTAGGAAGGAAAAGTAAAAGGTAGCATATTGCTCATTCGGCCAGGTGCTCCAGTTCTTGCCTCATGTTGGAAAATAGCCCAAGCCCCCTCTCCAGCAGGCCCTGTTCCTTGAAGCTCTCATCCCTCACCTCTTTGCTATCAGCCACAGGTACCCACTTGAATATCCGCAGAGATGTGTCTCCCACTGTTACCCATTTCTTCTCCCTGCATCAAAGCATGAATGAGATTAGATACAGTCAGGCAAACTTCTTCCCTAGCTACAATTTACAGGATTGGCTTAGGTGAATAGTGAAGTTATTTCAGGTTTATTGGGTTTCTGCTTTTTTTCTTAAGCTGTACTGAGGCCAATTTCTTAAGCTGAACTGAAATTGTACAACATAGCATGTCTTCTCACGTTCTGAGGGGAAGGTGAATTGTAGCACTCTAATTTAATGTATGTTAAGTTACTGAGTTACTTCTCAGACTTTTGTTTTTTAATACATTAAAAATTATAATGTGGTGGCAGCTTTTTGAAGGCCTGTTAGGGATGCACCCAAGACTTTCAGAGATTGCACAGGCCAGAGTTATAAAACATAGCATTAAAAACAATATAGGGAAAAATAATAGCTGCAAACAAAATAATATCTTCAATCTATTTAATACAATCTGCTGGTATGTATTAACAGAGTTACATAAGACTAATCTTTTTGCATGTTTCCTATAGCTACCAAACCTACTCTAGCTATTGTAGGGAACCACAAAAGAGATCTCAAGTACACAGATAAGCTGAAGAAGTTATTTTCTCAGAATCTCAAGTTGTTTACAGCTTCAAATACCAGCACCATTTGATAAGAAGCTGAAATTCTACAGTACTAACCTTTGATACTTGGCAATCATGTTACTACTGCTTCTCTACCATTGTTCAATAAGTTTCAGTAGAAGTTGAACTTAACTTATGTATCAGTAATGTCTAAAGTGTTGTTAATAGCAGCTAGTGATTGTATGCATATAACATAAAAAAACAATTCAGTCCATATAAATGGTTTCAAACTACTTCCTAAAGCAAAACATATTGACCATGTTATTATACCTTACTGTGATGATATTCACACCATGTTATGACATAATGAAATTTATTTAGTTCAGACCCAGCCATTACTAGTAAACCATGTTTTATGATTTGGCATGTTGCGTGGAGAAATTTAAGCATTTCCCCCCCCCCCAAGAAAAGCTGGTTCTGATAGGCTTGGCTCCTTTTTCTTTTGCTGCTGACTTAGAAGAGAAATGATTTTTACTACTTTGGTGCTATTTTACCAATTTCCACTAGTTTATACCATGCTCCATTCCTTTATCTTGGGAGTATCTAGAAAGCATAATATTCATTAAACTGACCAATGAGCAGCTCAGTCCCAGCTTTTTTTTTTTTAGCCAAAACATCTGATGCCAGACCTCAGGAATCTGAATTTATTTTCTCCTCCATCCCAAATTTAGCCACTCATTGTTTTCAAACAGTAACCATGTTAGAAATCAATTTCTCTATCCCACTCCTGTACAACTGTATCTGTACAACCCAAATTTAAAAAACATATCTGCACCCAGTTGCCAATGAAGTGAATCAGACAAAGTTCATTTCAAGTGCTCTCTTACATAATCAGAGCCATGGGAATATATATTAAAAAACTGCTGGGTGTTTTACATTCTCCCTCTTGTTTTTAATAGCAGCCAGTCAAACAAAACAAGAAACAACCACCCATTTTTAAGAAGTATACCGATAGCCAATCCTTAGTTGTTTATCTTTAGATGTTGAGGTTCAGACACAACTTGCTATATCAGACCAAATACTATGCAACTGTAGAAGAAACATAAACTAGGTCCTGAACAATCACATCTCTGCCACCTAGAAAGAACATGGCTCCCATATACTGGCCCCCAAAAGCATACCAGCTGCATTGAGCTGCTTGTTTTTCCTTATCAGAATTCTTGAGCTCCAACAAAGAAAATAATGTGTTGGCCAAAATAATCATCCATTGGCTAGAATACTTCTGTGTAGATATGAATCATAACACATGTCTTAGTCAGACATCCCCATTTGCCAAACAGGGCAGGAAGACATCCCATATGGAGTGTTACCAAATCTCATATTCTGTGGTAGCCTGATTCTAAAAGATGGAGACTCTGTTTCCGGCTGATGCGCCCCTAGATTCTCACCTGTCTGAAATATGGAGATGCTGCTATTGGCCTACCTTACAGGGTTATTGTGCAGATTTCTAACGTCACACAATTACAGGTTTTTAAAAATCGAGGTGGGCTGAAATCCTCTTCCCCTTACTGTTTATGCATACAAAACTTGTGCGGCACCCGCAAACAAGCAAAAATCTTCCTCCTGCCCGCACCCACCTCCAAGCAAGCTGGATGAGGTAGGCAGCTGCAGGTAGGCCCGCCAATCCCTATAGCAACCCGGCTCCCTACTTTTTTTAGCTCCCCTGGGATCGGACTGGTGTAGCGTCACGTCAATCTAAACTATGTGACAGGTCCCACTGCCTGCACTACAAATCGCACAGCTCCCCGCACTCGGCCACTTCAGTTGTTACAAGATGATTGGCCGTTTGGCAAAAGCCCCACCCACCAAAATAAACGCCTGCCACCAGTTGGCTGCTTAGCTGTCACCAAGGCCGCATTCGGCGGGGATTGGTTGACCCCTTATCAGACCCCTCCCCCCCTACGACCCCTCCCTCCTGTCCCTCACCATTTGCGAACGCGCTCGATCGCCGCCATGACTTTTTTGATGTCATCCTTGGCGCGGCTGCGGGTCTCTGCCCGCACTGAGCGGCCCGACATGGCGCCTGTGGCCCCAGCAGCCCCAGATCCCGCAGCAGCCTCTGTGCCCACATGCGCATGCGCGTGCCGCCCCTCTACCTCCGTGCGTAACGCGTCAGCGCCCCGCCTGAGGAAGAGTATGGGCTCCTTAAGCGCATGCGCGAGGCGGCTTCATGTGCCCCGTGCATAGGGAGGTGCGAAGCGAGTTGTAGATTGTCTTTTATAACAGGACAGGGTTTTGTATGGCTTCAGGAGAGCTAGTTTTGTTATGCTATTGATTTATTTTACATGTAATTAGGGGGAAATGCAGTTGTACAATTTCATAAAGCGATTACATGCCATTTTATGTAAGGGAAAGTTAACAGAAAAAGCTGTAATAGAGGGTCTATTTTGGATTCTTAAGATCTGACTTCAAATCGTAGGTACAAATGGAGAAAGTCTTTCTTTTACGGCAGATGAGTGTTTCCTTTGAGCCTTCGCAGTGATATCTTGTGGATTTGGTAGCTTTTTTAATTTTCCCAAACTAGCCTAGTTGTGAGATTTCCTGCGGGTCTCCCATTCAAGTGTTAAAGTTTAGCTTTTCAAAGATAAAACTGCCTTTTAGATTTCTATTGCTGTTTGTGTTGTATTATGACATCACATGCTAAAGAGACAGTTGGGTTCTCGCATTGAATCATGTATTACCCAAAACATTTAGCCTAGTCAAAAGCAGTTGAGGATTCACTTGTATCCAGGAGGTTGGGCTATGTGGACCACTGCTATGATTCAGTAGAAGGTTCCAAGTTCCTAAATTATGAAGGTGACTTGGCTTACCTAGTTCACATAGAGCTTTTCAGAGATTGCTATGTAAGGGGAAATCATAATTTGGAAGATGGCATATGGGATAGGTTTACTTAACTATTTGCTTAATAGTCTTAAATATTAAAATAAGGTTCGTGAAATAAACTATAGAGCTCTGGTTCACATATAACATTAAGCCAAAACATTCAGCCCAAAACAAATATACTTCGTAATGTATTTATCCAACCATAATAGTACCTGGTTTAGTTCTAATTACCGGAGCACTATGAGGTCCGTACACCAAAGTTTATTAAATCTGATAAGCCCCCTCCATCTAAAGCACTCTAAGATACATGATGGCTACACCCACTCATATGAAAATGTGGGAATTGTTATCCTAATACATCTAAATATTCCAGTTTAGGGGTGGTTTGAGATACAGCAAATATTTGCAAACTAGAAGTCAACAATTAAGGCAGCTTTAGAACCAATAGCTTGAATATGCATTATATAGTACAGAATCTTATTTCTGTTGTGGCATGTTCTGGATTTGTAGTAGGGGTGTCAAACTGGCGGCCCATTGGCTGGATGCATTATGTGCAGACCATGCCGATCCCAGCTCCACAAAGGGGGAAAACATCACAATATATCACGTGATGCTGCAAGTTTGACACCCATGCCTTAGATGTGGAAGGAAGCAATATGCACATTTTTTCCTGGTTATGTTTAGGTCCTCAACCTAGTCATATGGTCCACAGAGACTCTTAGCTATAAAGCTGCCGGAGGGAATGAGGATCTAGGAAGATATTTCTTATATTGTAAACACTTTTAAGACTACTCCTTACAGAGGAATGTAGTAATCTAATCAAGTAAGCTTAGCGAAGGTAATATTAACTTTCCAGTATAATCCCATGATATTTCAAAGGTAGAGGTACAGACATCTTCCAAGTTCAGCTTAAGTAATTCTTGGTGGCTTTATGTACACATCATTGTAGTTTTAATGGAAATAGCATGGAAGTGACTTGCCATTGCTTTCTCGTGGATACTTTTTTCTGTCTGGACTCCTGTCCTTTTCTTTCTTGAAGATACCACTTAAGTCCAACACCATATAGCTTTTTGAGATCAGTGAAAGTCAGCTCAGTGCTGTCTACATCTATTCACAAATAAAAGCCTCTGAGTTACCTGGAAGTTAACCCTATCTATACAACCCACACTAAGTGAATAATTTTGAATAATAATTGAGATGATTGAATAATTGTAATAATTTTGAATCCTTGACATACTATGATTTGTGATTTGTATCTATTATTTTTTCCCACAGAACTCTTCAAATTAAAAATTCAGAAAGGTCTTTAGTTAGTTTAGAATGCATTCCTTGATAACTTCACTTTATTTTTGACATGGTTTTGACAGCGACTGATTTTATCCAAGTTGTTTCAACTCTGTGTGATCAAGTACAGAATGTGAATAATTTTTAATTCTTTGTGCTATATATTATTGAATTTGATTGTGTAAGTAGTATTTGACTTACAAAAATTGGGATTGGATTTCCAGTAATAAGTTGTTATGGTAATAAGTTGGGGCAAACCATGTGACTTGATCCTATTTTAAAACATTTGTTTATGGTGGTCATTAAGGGAACACTGCAAGTCATAAGGGTAAACCCATAGATTGAATTGGGCAGTTTTTGCCAAAACTGGCAAAATAAGTCGTAACTCAAAAAAGTCAAAATAGGTCATAAATCACACTCACATGATCATAGAATGCTGCAATTAGTTGAAAAGGTGAACCAAGCACCTTAAAGGCAGTCATATGACTGTGAAGGGGAGCACATTTTACAACAGCCAGAAGTACTTTATGGGTGGGAAATCACCTGTTCTGGGCCCATCATAATTTTGAACAGTTGTTAAGTGACTGACCATAAGTTATTTTGACTTTTTTGAGTTACGACTTATTTTGCCAGTTTTGGCAAAAAATTGTATTTTTGTACTTTATGTTTATTCTTGTTTGTAATCTAAAGATGAGAAAGCTATAACCAAACCACTAACCAAACCCATCCTTTTTCAGGGAAGCATGTATCAGAGAATTCACAACTCTCAAAACTGAACTGATAAAAAGCCTACAAGCAGCTAATGCAGTTAACAGTTAGCTAGGTTTTTTTTTCTATTATGTTTCTACAAAATTCTAATTAAATGGGATGTGACTCAACCCTATGCACCAATTGACAATTAGAACAGGACAAACTGTCTTGTCTTCCCTGTTCTAAATAGTCTTTAGGAAATCCCAGGAAGCAACACCTGTGCAAAAAATGTTTTATTAGTTCTCATTCTGCATATAAAAAACTAGCCCCAAATTTGCACAGAAAACATGCTTTTTGGAGCAATTCACTTTTTCTTGCCATAGATATTATCCAACGCACTCTGGGCGTCTGTTATTTGTTGCTGCAGTCTCTGCTTAGTAGACTCATTAGAAGCCTTTTTCAGCAGCGTCTTCATTTCTTCCACCACAGCCCTATACCCAGTTGTGTTGTGGAAGACACGGATGGCTCGGTCCCCACAGGAAATCAGGAAGCGACTGTTCACATCAAAGGCTAAGTCTGTTATGTGCTCTCCATGAGCACCTTCAAAGTACTCTTCCTCCTCTCCTTGCTGGGTGTTATAGAGAAAGATGCTGGTGCTGCTGGAAATGGCCACTGCCCGTGCATCAGGAGCCAGAGCAATGCGGCAGGGCTCAGTTACCTTGCAACTACCTGTCAGCAATAGGTAAGGATCCTGTTGTTTCTTGTATTCAACATCCGTGTCCCAAAACTTCCAAGTGCCATCCTTTGAAACTGTTGCCATCCTGTTAGGGTGAGAGAATGGCACGTATTATTTAGCAATTTCAAGTTAATACTATAGTTAGATGAATGTATTGGCTTGGCTCTGGTAGGGTCTTTCAGGTTCTTCTTGTTTATGCTTCCTTTCTTCAGTTCTAATGTCCAGAAGCTAACCACAGAGCTCCCTGTGATTATATAATTCACATCACAAATTTGGAAAATGGTTATGTATATACACATACTCAGTAAGTATGATGTACATGCCTTCAAGAGATCTGATAAAACACAAATATCCCTCAGTAATATTTTAAAACTTTAGCTGGCCTGTTGGTGCCAGAATGTATCTCTTTAGTTTCCTGAGAATTCATTTATTTGATGTATGTAGTTGCTTATCTCATATATGTGATTCTGAGCCATTACCAAGTTAAAAACATAAAACAATATTAACAAAATAATCCTAAGCTTATAATAAAATCTATAAAAAGATTAAAAACTGTAAAAAAAAAAACTGCAGGAGAGCATACTCAATTGCCCTAGCAATATACCCACATTTAGGAATGCTAGGCTATAAATCCTACTAAATAAACCAACTGAGAACCTATTAACAAAGGACATTGCTGAAGAATGGACCACTTATTAATTGCATGTACTTAACTCCATTAATTCATAATTTAATATATTTTCTGAGTCTACAGAATACATAAAATTGTGAATCAAATGGCTTGGGTTAAAACAACATAAGCCCCCACAAAAAACTCTAGCCCCAAATTAATCAAACTTAGCAAGTTGTCTGAATCCATTTGGTAAGTTCTGATTTGAGCTGATTAAATATACTGTGGGAACACAGCCATTTAATCTTCAAAGGAAATTCCTCCATTGGCTTATAAAGAGGAAGGAAGCAACTCCAAAAGGCCTTCTCTTCCTCATACTAAGGGTATCAGGAAAACTAGACAGAGGACTCAAAGGGAAAATGTGAACAAGTTATTATAAAAAATGTTATTATTCCATAGAAATGAGAGATAGCTTCTCACCGTCGAGAGTCATTGGAAAAAGCAAAGGAATATACGCCAGCCTTATGTCCCTTCAGCTCAAAGGCTCTGATCACTTCCCGGAAATCTCCACTCTTGCTGAAACATACTTCCCACACCTTTACATCAGGAGTGAATCCACATGAACCAACAAACCTATAGGAAAAGAAATGCCAAAATGAATTGAATTACTTTGAGAGCTGCCGCTTTTCTGTTCTTCAATATTATTTAGAGCACAAAGATCTTTATCCTTCTGACAATAAACAAGTGACTGCCCTTCCTTACCTCCCACATGGTGACACAGTTGCAAAAGTGTTGTTCATCTGGTTGGTGTTGATGCTAGCCAGAATTTCCCCCTTCATGTCCCAGATCAGGATGGTGGTGTCACTGGAGGCACTCATGATATACTTCCCTGGGGAATAAAGGGCAAAGATAAGGCTACAATTCTGACAGGCTGATGCAACTATATATATTATTCAGGAAATCAAGCAAATTAATTTGCTTTTAAGGAAATAAAGCTGAACCATTCCCTAGCTAGGCTGTTCAAAATACCAACTTTCATACCTGTATCAGCAACCCCAATATTGATGATAGGAGCCTTGTGCTGCTTTGGAAATTCTTCTGGGATTGCGATGTATGTAAAAGTGCCATCGTCTTTCTTTGTCATTTTAAAAACTCTGAGGGTGTCTCCATTTGCCAACCAAACAATGAAAGCTCTGAGTGAAGGAAAGAAAGGCATATAAGCAACACAACGAGAACAAAGAAGCTGCCGCTCTGCTTGGTGGTCATATATCATGATGGTTTGTGAAGCACGTGAAAATGCGTCCATGTTTGCAACTTCAGACTAGTTTCATTTCCTACTGCTGCTCCAGCTGCTTTTCTGCCAAAAGGAATCACAGCAAGACAAAATCTCCAGACTCTTTATGAGACTGAAACAACTCATCAGGTCAGCCTGTCCTTTTTGCAGCATTCTTCCTACAAAGTTTCCTACAAACCCTTTTTCAGTTTAGTTTTTATTATATTATTGTTTTGATTGTACACACTGGGTATTTTCCTTCAGGATTAAGGTATGTTACAGGTAAGCAGGTAATGCAAAGGGTATTATCCAAATCTCCCTCCTACCTGGAGTCCGGGAAGAAACGGACTAGGGTAGCATGATCCAGTTCCACATTAACCCGCATGCAGCGATGCTCTCTCTCCAAAATGTCTTTGGTACTCCAGATACGCACCGTGCGGTCATCAGAACAGGATGCCAAATACTTTCCATTATTGCTGAAGTCCAAGCAAGTGACATTTCCACTGTGGCCCTGCAGAATAAAAATAAAAAAATCCTTTGGCCTATGAACAAATCCAGGTGTCTTTTATACTGGAGATTTGTTATCTAAGGAGCAAAAAGCAGTTTAAAATAAAAGATTTATTTGGAAATTGTGTATATAAGAAAGAAAGTATAAATATTTTCAAGGAAACAGAAACCTCATGACCTTTAACATCTTTTCCAATTTTACCATAAACATTCCAATCTCAGAACAGGCTAAATCAACTTTGAAATAGTGATCAAATTGTTTTGGAGTTAGGATATACTTAGTGAAATTGGAAAAGAAAAGTTAGGGTGTTTTAATCTCAAAACTATTTGCTTTCTTCTGCTATCTTATCTGTTAACAAAACTAGGCGAATTGCTATGGATCATCAGTAAACAGCTGGATTCCCACTTATCTCCTTGGACAAGTAGATATAATCAACTAAAGCAATATGCTTGTAAGTTCATCAATGAACAGGAAGATATAATGGTAAAGCTGCGGCAGGATGGACCCTGCTTTTCATATTACAAAGCTGTCTATTTCTGCACCGTAGTTCAGGATTTCAAAATAAAAATCAGATAAAGTAATTACATTCAAAGCACACCCTATGGTGTAGGATATGGAGGAGGCAGTCCTAGAAAATGAAAGCTATACAATATGAATTCAATCCTTTTTCACAGTAACCTGGTGAATTTTTCCAGAAATGTTCACTGTTACCATTGAATAGTACAGTTACAAATTCTGACTTCCCAAGATTTTGGAAACAATTAAGAGACGGCAGAGGTGTTCAGTTATTTTTCTAACTTCACCTTTAAACTTCCAATTATTGCATTTTTAGTCATTTCTACTACCAAGAATAAAAGTAGGCCAGGTGGCAGACACATGTATGATCAGTTCAAAAAAAAAAGGTGAAATAGTGGCATGTAAGAATAAGTTACCCACCAGAGCTCACCTTGAGGGCTGAAGCCAGAAGTGGGTGTGTAAAAGTATGCTGTTGGGGCTTCTCTTTTCGAATTCGCTGCTGTTTCGGCTTTTTCAGGCCTGTTTTGCTGGCTGCATCACCATTCACATTTTGATCTGAGGAATTCAGTTAAAGAAAAGCTTTTAACAAATGGAAGGCCAATTGGTTTTAACAGTAGTTTGAATCACTAATAGCATTTTTTTTCAATTATCCGATCAGCACAACAAAAAATAAGTATAAGTAGCCTGCAGAATGCTTTTTAATCTAAAAGCCAAGGCTTTAAAATGAAGTTATTTCTGTATCAATTAATGTTTATTAGTTTAAGACATAAAAGTATCCATTACATAAAGATTCACATGTCTTTGGAGCATAAAGGCTAAGAAAGGAATGAGGGAAATATGAAGACCTCTAAATAATCAACTTTAGTAAAAATGTTAACCTTTTGTATAGTCTTGTAGTATCTTAAATACTTTTTAATATATAAAACGTAAACTTTCAGGGATCATCCTTTGCTTCATTATTCTTATGATACCATAAATACTCTTGTAGTTGCAGTTGTCAGACATATGGAGCTAGTTCTGTTTATTGTTGTTTGCCTATACACAGAATCTTGCCAGACACAACTATATACAGGTATTCCTCAACTCACAACCACAATTAAGCCCAAAATTTATGTTGCTAAGTGAGATATTTGTTAAGTGTTTTGCCCTGTTTTGTAATCTTTCTTGCCACAATTGTTAGATGAATCATTGCAGCTAAGTTAATAACTGGGTTGTTAAGTGAATATGACTTCCCCATTGACTTTGCTTGTCAGAATGTCACAAAAACTTTTCATATGACCCCAGGGTACTGCAACTATCATAAATATGAATCAGTTGCGAAGCATCCGAATTTTAATCAAATGACCATGGGGATGCTGCAACAGTCATAAGTGTGAAAAATGGTCAAAGGTCTCTTTTTTCAGTGCCATTGTAACTTTGGTCACTAAATGAAGTATTGTTAAGTCGAGAACTACCTGTACTCTGTGAATTGCTGAGAAGGGGCTATCTTAGTCCTCTTCCTGCCTACCAAACATCCCCAATCCCTCTCCTCTTTACCCTCTGGGTGGCAGCCCCTCCCTTCTGTGACTCCTGACTATATTCCACCACAGCAGTGCATGTAAGAATAGTGTTTTGTCATTTAAGATTTTTTTCTAGTATCTTCCAATCAGCTCAAAATGGCACAGTGTTCATTCTTCTCCCATTTTATTATCAAAACTCAATGGCTGCATTTCCACTGTCTCTTAATTTAGTATCTAAATTACCCACCAATTTGCAACACACTTGAACCATAAATTAACCAAACAAGCTGGATTTGCACAACATATTAAGCCACAAGAAGAAAAGAGAAACACATTTATTGCTAGCTTAGTATATTGGGAAAAACAACTGTGAGATTTCCCTAGTTAAGCACTTGTTATGAAGACCACTGAGGATAGAATTCTAGTCATTTCAAAGTTGACAAAGTTGAGAAAGAAATAGTCCTCAATTTATGATCACAATTGAGCCCAACATTTCTGTTGCTAAGTGAAACATTTGTTAACTGAGATTTGCTCCATTTTACAACTGTTATTGCCACAGTTGTTAAGTGAATCACTGCAACTGTTAAGTTAGGAACCTGAGGTTACATGAATCTGGCTTCCCCACTGTCTTTGCTTGTCAGAAGTTCTCAAAAGGTGATCATATGACCCCGCGATATTGCTCCCCAGAAATATCAGTTGCCAAGTATCTGAATTTTGATCATGTGATTTTGGGGTCAGGTTTCCAAGTGATGAAATCCATTTTTTAAAAAATGAGTAAAGCCCATCTTCCAAAACAAACTTCTTTTATTTAGGAAAGCATCAAATTGGCAAAGTCTGTTGTAATTTCGGATCTAACACAAACCGGAATTACACCACAT
This sequence comes from Bungarus multicinctus, assembly GCA_023653725.1. Taxonomy (NCBI): domain Eukaryota; kingdom Metazoa; phylum Chordata; class Lepidosauria; order Squamata; family Elapidae; genus Bungarus; species Bungarus multicinctus. The sequence goes on along the minus strand of CM042836.1, from coordinate 23,473,425 downwards.
AATATTGGAAAGTAGAAACAGCCTCCAAAAGTCCCATTCCCCAATAGCAGTAAATCAACGTTGCCTGGTGTCATCAATCTCCATCTCCAGGTCTAGGCAGGGACCTCTTCTGTTCTCATGGGAAGAAAAAGTCACCTAGCCAAAACAATCTTCACTATCTAACCACTCCTCCCACCTTAGGAATGTGATGAGCCCAAAACCCTCCCCCCCCACCCCCCATTACCAACAAAGAGAAAGAAAGAAAAGGAATATATCATTAGAATATAGGGCTAAATAAAAGGGCTACACATGTCAATTTCGGGCTCGACATGTGGTAATGCTGCAAATATCATAAGTGTGAACAATGGTCATGTCACTTTTTTCAGTGCCATTATAACTGGTCACTAAACAAACTGTTATAAGTCAAGGACTACCTGTACTGAGACAGTAGCTTTTTGCTGAACATGGGTTTTCTATTAATGACATTCCAGATTTAATTCCCAATCTATAAGTCTAGAAAAAAAACCCCTCTGCTGGGAAGTCCAGAAATCCCACACCAGCTTGCTTGACCCTATCATGAACCTTTCCCTTATAAGCAATCTAAAATGTCCTTAATGTGATGCCAAAGGCACAGTGACATGAAGCGACCCCCGTATACATTCCAAGCCATCCGAGGCAATACATCAGGATGCATTTTTTCGCCTTTCTGCCAAGACCAGTTCCTGCTTTCTTTGTGGTGAAACTAACGGCTCCAAGGCTTCTGCTGAACATACCTCTGATTTTAAGATTTGAAACCCAAGTTTCCCACTCACAGATAGATTTTTCCAACTATTAGACTGATCCAATGACGCCTTTGCTAGTCAAGTCAGGTATGCTTCTGTGACCCAGTCACAAGGCCGTGCTAACGATAATGGAAATCTGTAGAGCTTCTCAGTTATCCAGCTCACGGTTGTCCCAAAGGTGCTTTTTCAGGAGGCAACTGGACTTTGTTTTTTCTTTTGAAGACATCTCACTTCTCATCCAAGAAGCTTCCTCAGCTCTGACAGGATAGTGGGGAATGGAAGCATTTATATACTTTGCAGACAAGTGGACATTTGCATCCTTTTAGAGGGTAGTTGAAGCCCTTGGAGGTTTACCTGTGTCCTCAGGGTCATCTGAGTAGTGCTTCTGGTTCCTGTAGTCTGCATTTTTTCTCTGTAAATTAGAAATTACAGCTCCAAGGGCTTCAACGACCCTCTAAAAGGTTGCAAATGACACGCTGTCTGCAAAGAATATAAATCCTTCCATTCCCCACTATCCTGTCAGAGCTGAGGAAGCTTCTTGGATGGGAAGCGAAGCGTCTTCAAAAGAAAAACCAAGAACATCTAGTTGCCTCCTGAAAAAAAGCACTTTTGGGACAACGATCACGGAAAACTATAAAGCGCAGCGCGTTACGGAGACATTTTTAAACCGGGAGCTGCCACGGGTCATTTCTTGCGCAAGATGAAACGTGGCCTCAAACTCCGCCCCGCAGAAAGCTGGCGGCGCGGCTTCAGCGCTTCGTCCTCGCTTACCCTCAGGCGCCCCGCTCAGTTTGGCCACGTCGTCCTTGCTCGTCGCGGCCTTCGTCCACCGCGTAAGAAACAACAGCAGCCCACACAAAACGACGGCGCCGAGGATCAGCGAGAGGCCCACCATCATTGCGGACACGACCACCTCCCCCATCCTCCGGCAGCGGCAGTCCCCTCCTCCGCCAGCTTCCCTCAGCCACCTCAGCGGAGGCGGGGCCGAGCCCCAGCGGAGCGCGCACTCCGCAAGCAGCGGCGGGTAGTATTGGTGCCTCTTCCGTTGCGTGCGCGCCCCCGTCTGAGTTTGGACACCACCTCCGCGAACCACTGGAGACGCATGCGTGTCGCTTTGGCAGGTAGATATATGTTTATATTAAGAAAGGCGCTGCGAATAGCGAAGTTAAATTGTGAGCTTTCAACTCCCTATTTTATTCGTTAGCTTTACACCGACTCCACCTGACTCTGAGATGTACGACGGCTAGTCATTATGTCTTGAGGACTAGAAACGCTGCTAGTCATTCGCGTTAAATTAGAAGTCGGGTGTCTCTAACCAAGGTGTGGGGATTACTTTCTTTAGCTCTGTGGTTCTGACGGAGTCTGTGTCGCGTAAGAGTGACGTACGAAGGTAGGCAGCATGGCAGCCTGCGGAAAGAGGCCTGAGCATCGCGGGCCCCCTGAGCTGGTAAGATATAAAATAAGCCTTGTAGCGGCAGAGGGGGAAGACGGCGCTGTTTCATAGGGAAGAGGTGGAAATGCTCGTGTTGGTCAGCCTTTGGAGCTAACCAGTGGCACCTCCATACCCAAAGGCAGCCTACTACTCTGTGTTGCATTTCCCCTTCTCTTTCGAACCCTGCTCCTTGGGGGTCTCCGGCAAACAAAATGTCGTAGTTACTGATGCTGAAATGCGACCTTGATGCCAAAACAAGTGTAATGAATAAAATAGCTATTAAGAATGGTAATTATTTCCAAATTATACACTGGAAGGATTTGGAATAGCCCACTGCTAATCCAGAAGCTCCATTTCTGAATGGGGTTCCCCACTTATATATCTTTGGAAAGTAATGTACTCATACGTGTAACATTTCGTTGTGCTGCTCTTGTTTCAGTTAGTAGAAGCAGCCTGGAATGGTACTTTCTTAGTCCACCAAACAAGTAATACTGAAATGGATATTGAAATGGATTATTCAGTAATACTGAAATGGATTATTTCATTGTGTTTGAATTCTGATATTCAATGTGATCCTGTAGGATAGTTCTTATGGTTAATCATATAGTAATGTAGAATGGAGTCCACTTCGTAGTTCCAGATTGATGAAAAATGAGGGGAGGGGAACTCTTTGTTTAAGACCCTGTGGTATTGCTTCTGGTTGGTCATCATGGAAAAGAGGAGGATGAAATAAAAAAAATAAAAGGAAATAAAAAGGATCCAGTCAAATTCTTAATGCTAGTAATTAGTATTAGTAATACTAATACAGTAACACTAATACTTAATACTTAAAATAAGGAATAACAGTATTCCTTATTTCCATCTTGCTTTGACTCAGGTTACAGATTCAGCTTTTCATCTAAACTCTGAAATACACTGCCATTTTTGGGGACAAAAATGTGTTGAAGGAGCAATATATCAGAAATAGCTGAATAGATTTTTCATTTTTAGAAGCACACTTTTCCCAGTTTCTGCTTCTAGAAACAAATAGGGCTGTTGGTGTGCAAGCATTGTTAGTGTACTATGAGGTCATTAGGTGGAGGAAAAATAGCACAGGGTCTGTTTAATGATCTCTTGGTAATTTAAAGTGAAATCCCAGTTGTTCTATAGAAGCAATAAGAATATAACTCTTGTCCATGTCAAATTGTATTATTGGCAGGAAAAAAAAATTGGATGGGGAGGATAATCAGAAGTTAAAGGAAAATCTAACACATGAATTGCTTTCATCTCTCTTTCCAGAAGAAAGATCAAAGACTTTTTAATGAATCCAGTAAAACTTTTTTTTGTGATTTCCTTTTATTCATTTCTCTTTTCTTTGCCCCCTAGTTCTATGATGAAGCTGAAGCTCGGAAATACACGCATAAGTAAGGCAATCTTGGGCTGTAAGATGCAGCTTATTTATAAAATTTATATATATATATTTAAAACCTCAAATCAACATAGCATTCGCATAGCACATATCTCCTCAGTTAAAATTTCCAATCTGGGTCCTCATTTATTGACCTCGGAAGAATGGAAGGCTGAGTCAACCTTGAGCCAGTCAGAATCTCTAACTACTGGCAGTGGGCAGAGTTAGCCTGCAATAATGCATTCTGATCACTGTGCCACCATCTACCATTTCTTCTCCTGAGTATCTGGAATAGATTGCTTATTGTTTGTATATAGGCATCTTCTTGCAATTTCAAGAATAAATTAAAAAGAAACTTACGTTTTCCTATGAGCATTCAAGAGAATACTCTGCTGTATGTTTGTTTCTTGGTGTTGCTCATGTATTCAATTTCCATCCTCAAGCTCTCGAATGATTGAGATTCAGTCTCAGATGTCTGAACGGGCAGTGGAATTGTTGGGTCTCCCAGATGATCGTCCATGTTTTTTGCTGGATGTTGGGTAAATTTGTTTTGTTGTTCTTAAGGGATTGATCTACCAGAATAGGAATGGGTTTTAAGTTTATTTCCTAGGGAAATGATACCATGTTTGCATTACTCACCCACCCAATCAATATAAGCTCTGAGACTTCTTTTAATTTCTAAATTTTAAAAATCTCCTTGAAGCATGACTGGCTATATATCAAAAGCCCTTCTTTAGAAGAGCAGCAATTATCTTTAAATGCTCAGTGTTGAATCATGATCCATTAAGTATATTGTTATATTCCACTGAAAGCAGCTCTGCCAGGTTGAAGGTAGAATGTTTCTTGTGATCACCAATATGAGATTTTCTCCCTATCTAGGAATAAATACATAGAATCATAGGGAGTTGCCTCCCTCCCAAGTAAACTGTGTGCTATGCCATTTAGCTGCAGTTCATCATCCAATAAATGCTTTCTGATGTCCCTCCAGATGGAAATAAGTATGGGAGAAAATGTTTGTAAGTTTAAGCCACCTTTCAAACAGTTGTAAATTCTCAAAGTATTAAAGCAGTCTTCCCCGCTCCCATTAACCACATCTTCATTTTAAAATAGGTGCATTCTGCATTTAGGGGTAGGTTTTAAGTAACACAATATATCTCCAGGGTTTAACATTTTTTAATTTTTCATTCTGTCCATATGTAATGAAAAAGAGAGCAGATATTTATTTGTCCTAATTGCTTTTCCTATCAGCTGTGGCTCTGGTTTAAGTGGTGATTATATCTCTGAAGAAGGGCACTGTTGGGTTGGTATGGACATCAGCCCAGCAATGCTTGGTGAGTAGAGCTCTCTTTTTTTTTGCTCTCTCCTGAACTAAACTTTCATGCCTGGCCAATGGCATTGTCCTGCTTTCTAATTAGATCTAATTCTAATTAGATGTAGCCATGGAGAGAGAAGTGGAGGGAGACCTGATGCTAGCAGATATGGGCCAGGGGATTCCCTTCCGACCTGGAACATTTGATGGCTGTATCAGGTAAGAATTTGTAATAAGCATCACCCATAACAGTGGTTGCCAACCAGTGGGCCAGGGACCACTGGTAGTCCACGAGAAAATTTTGGTGGTCCACAGAGAAATGTCACCCCCATAAAAACTCATTTCTGGCAGAGTTTGAGGTAGAGAAAGAAAGACTTCTGCTACTTTTCTTGCATGAAGCCAAAAGTCTCTTTCTCTCTCTCTCTCTCTGTCTCTCCCCCTGAGAACGGAGCTGGAGATAGCATCCTGTGATCCCAAATAAAGAATGATGGATCAATAGGAAAACAGGGTGGGGAATTTTCCTGCAGACTTTTTTTGGGATTTTCCCAGGGTCTCTGCTGCTTTCTGCAAAGACCCTGGGAAAATGTCAGCAAGCCGCCATCAGTCAAAATTCATAGTAGTGGTCCGCGGGATTTAAAATTATGAGTTTGGTGGTCCCTGAGGTCCCAAAGGTTGGCGACCCCTGATCCATAACCAGTGACTATAAGATAGGGATACCATCATATTCACTGCCCTGAATTATTTTCTTGCAGTATTTCTGCCATTCAGTGGCTCTGTAATGCTGATAAGAAAACTCATAGCCCTCCAAAGCGACTGTATCGGTTCTTCTCAACTTTATATACTGCTCTGGTAAAGTTTCGTTTTTCTGTATTTTAACACACACACAACCTTAAAAGTTTCTGATTAAGGAAGGTAAGAGATCCTATCTATGTATTTTACAGTTTGATAGTTAGCTGTTATATAAAGTATAAGTAAGGTGAGAGGAGGAAAACAAGAGAGGGAGAGGTGGAGCAATATGTGTAGTGACTTGAAATATGATGAAACAGGCAGGTTCTGTTTTCCCCCTTTCACTTTTGCTATTCTGAGAAAACTTGGAAAAGAGTTCGGTCTTCATTCTGTGTTCAGATCAATAAGAAGACTGATCTTGAAGTCAAATGGGAATTGCAGCTGTTCTAATGGATAGGCTTCCCTAACAACAAACGTTCAGAGGCTAAAGCAACGTTTCTCAACTTCAGCAACTTTAAAATGTGGGGACTCCCAACTCAGAGAATTGCTAACTGGGGAAACCTGGGAGTTGAAGTCCACTTGTGTTAAAGTTGCCAAGATTGAGAAACATTAGGCTAAAACTTCTGCAGTATGTAGGGAAGTAATACTCCACCACAACCACTACTTAGATGCAGCTGAATGAAAATGAGTTTTAAGGATGAGAGTGGGGAAATATTCTGCCATAGCTTCGTATGGAGTAAACATGGCATGAAGAAGATATTAGAATTTTTAGGAAGCTATGATCTTGGATAGCAGAGCAGGGGAAAATTGATCCCACTGCCATTCAAAGCAGATGATATCAGGCTGGATTGACCATTAATTTTTGACAAAAGTTGCTTCAATATTTAATTCTCATAAATAAGATCCTGGCCAGATTGCAAAATCTTATATATAACTGACGTTTTGTTTTCTAGGCCCGAGGAGCCCGTGCTGTTCTACAGTTATACCCGGAAAACTCTCAGCAGGTTTGTGCCTTGGGGCTGGGGCAGAAAAGCGTCTGAGTAGGAAGGCATGTAGAGGAAGGTAACTTTATGTAGGAGGTTGTGTGTGTGTGTTATGTTGGTAGATTAGCAAGAGCTGATTTTGGTTGCTTGATCAAATTAGGCAAGTCAATGTTTTCCATACTTCTGCTGGAATAATTTAGAAGAATTACACAATCAAGAAACAAAAATTGCTGAGCAACTCTTTGGGAAAAGTCAGAGCTGCTTTTGACTTCTACATTATGGTCTAGTCCCATATCTAGGGCAAGAGCAAAGTACAATTTTTAAAAGTCTAAATTACAGGTACTCCTTGACTTACAACAGTTCATTTAATGACCGTTGAAAATCACAACAGCACTGAAAATGTGACTTATGACCATTTTCACACTTACGAACATTACAGCATCCCATGGTCATGTGATCAAAATATAGATGCTTGGCAGCTGACTTATATTTATGATGGTCACAGTGTCCTGGGGTCATGTGATTACCTTTCCCAATTTTCTGACAAGCAAGGTCAATGGGAAAGCTTCTCTGTTGGATGAGGAAGCCTGGCCCTTCCCGTCCTCAAGACGGAGGTCTGTATGGCTAGAAAAAAAACATCTCAGATTCATTGAGGTTTTTTCTCTTGGCAGCTGGAGCTCATCACCACCCAAGCCATGAAGGCCGGTTTCACAGGTGGCATGGTGGTAGACTACCCCAATAGTACCAAAGCCAAAAAGTAAGTGGGATTGGTACTTCAGGTTTTGGAGAGATGGAGGATGCTACACAGTACACACTGCATGAAGTTTTTGAATCAAGAGCGATATGAATTTCTCTTGATTAGTGCATGTGTAGCATCACGTTTTTGGATAATTGACTTGTTGCGAAGTCATGTCCGACCCATCACGACCCCATGGACAACATTCCTCCAGGCCTTCCTGTCCTCTACCATCCCCCGGAATCCATTAATAATTTACTACTTCCTGTGAAATTCAATTGTACCAAACAATATTATGGTTTAATATGTTGTGCACAGTTAGGTAAGGACCCCCTTTTGAGACACTTTTCATGAGAAATCCTTTAACATGTCATACGTGTTCAGATTTAGCTCTTACGGGAAATTTAAGGACAAACATTCCTAGTCATCTCATGCAGTTTTTCAGGGCTGTTCAATTCATTGAAATAAATCCCATGTTTCTCTTTTCCTGGCACTTCATGTAGAAAATAATTTGATGAGGGACCACTATTCAGTACTGGATCCTTTTTAGGTAGCAGAAAAGGCCCTCTCTTCTGGAGATCTTTGATTGCTTCTAAGAGTCAGTACTGGATGGTACCAACAGATCATCTTTCAGTAGAGTAGGTCCTTTGACCTTTGAAAAGTTTAAAAAATTCCTTTCTTTCCATGTGTGTGTTTGATATTCTACTTATCTTTTTCTTTTTACAGATTTTTTCTCTGTCTCTTTGCTGGCATAACTGATGTATTACCAAAGGTAATAAAATTGGTGGGACAATTGATGTGCTTTAATCTAAAACTCTTCCACAATGAAGGACAAAGAAAGATTCTTGATAAATGAGATGGCTTTTAATTCCTCTGGCACCTCTCTCTCTTCCAAATTCGTGTCTTTTGAAAGGCATGTTTTCAATTCTTATCAAATTAAGAGTATTTTGTTTACTAAGACATATGGTTCTTTCGCTCCAGAATGACACATTGGAACGTTTAAGCTAAATGTGATCTCTGCTAAGCATGGTCTCTGGCCTCCCAATTAAGATGGTCTGTGACTTTTAAGTTCCCTGCTTGGACCTCTTAATTGTACCTCCCTATAATGGTATGTAAGAATGATCTTGAGACTAGACAACAGTCAGACAAAGGAAAGTTGAATCCAGAGAAGGAATGTAGGCATGGCAAATGTCTCAGAAAGAATCCACTTTCTTGGATTGTAAAAATGAGGTGGGAGAGAAATACTTTCAGACTTGCAAGAATCTGTTAATGTAACATTTCAGGTAAAGTTAGAGCTAGTATTTTTGAGTGTGCTTTTTGTAGACTACCTTGTAAGGTTGACACACTTTGATTTCTTGTCTCATTTTTTGTGGTTGGTGTTTCTTTCAATTAAATTCATGTGGATTGTTTTGTGTTTTTGGCAGGGTCTTGGTACAGAGTGCAGTGAAGAAGAGACCACACAGGCCAAGTTCACCAATGAAAGGTAACAAGGCCAGAACTGGAAGCAGGAGGACATTGGTTTTAGAGTGGTTCAGGCTTAATTATATTGCTCTTGACCTCAGAGCCCAAACTGCAAAATAAGAGCAAGAGTGGTTTGCCTTTTGGAGTCCTGGGAGAAGCAAGAGTCTATAAGCAAGTTGTGAAAAACAAGGGCTGTTTGCACTTGAATATTTTCTGTGGCATGTGAGCTTGATAGGCAAATCAGCAACGTCTCCTTCCCCCCTAAATCTGTGAAAGGCTACATTCCCCCTCTTCATGGCTTGGAGGAGAGAGACATAGCAATAGCCAGAGGATCATTGTCGTGGTAATCAACAGCCTAATTGCCATGTTTTCCTGCCTCTGACATTCTGCTAATGGAAATGCTCTGATTTGATCAATAATATGAATTAGTAGATGTGTAGCCCAACCGTACCTAATCTAGTTCTCTCCCAAAACGAAATCCAACATCCTTTCTGAGAAAGGGTGGAATAGTTTCTGTCATTTGTTGCATTGGTCTTTTAAACTCTAGTAATATACTGTACAATAAGTCTGTGTTGTTACTTCATTTCCACCCTCAAGATTGTTTTTTTCTTAAATTCTAGTCATTTCAGGGAAATCACATCTTCCTATATGGACATTCCTGAGGCTTTATTCTGATTTTTCCCTTAGGTAGATGAGCCTCTTTTTAAAAGTGGGACCTTCTCAGTTATAGCCCAGTTCACAATCGACAAAGACTTTGAGCAATTTGTAGTTTTCTACCCATTGGTAGGCCTTTTAAAGGACCTTTTAAAATCATGTGAAGGATCTTCGAAAAAGTAATAATTTTTGTATTGCTTCTTTGCACTATTCTATGTTTTGCTGTTTTTTGAGGCTACTTGGCCCTGAATTAAAGTAACAACTGATAATATTTGTGATTTGACTTTTTCCCCTCAAGAATCCGGTTTAGAAATGCCAAAGGAAAGTCAGCAAAGAAGAGTAGAGACTGGGTATTGGAGAAGAAAGAACGAAGGCGACGGCAGGGCAAGTAAGTCTGAACTCTGCATCTTCCTTCAGATCAAGATTCCTTATGTCCTATAGAATAGGCCCAGGTGGTAACTTGTGGCTTCAAAGTAAGATCTGGCCTCCCTTTTTGGGGAGGCTTGACAGATCCCACCAACTAAAACAACTGAGAATTGTTGTGGTTTCCTATCATTTTAAGGCAGGAAGCAGATATGAAAGCTGTGTTTGCATGACATGGCTGACCTTGCAATCTCTTTTGCAGCCAAATGTGCTGGCAACATTTAATAGCAGATGGCTTAGTCAGACTTTCTGTGGTTGGTTTTCCCAGTTTACTGGAAAAAACAGCTGCTACTGCGAAGGTTAGCATTTCTCTTTCCTCTCCCAGGTATCATCTTGCGACAACAAAATGTAAAATACAGTTTACACTTGATACAGCACTTAATTTTCAAGTGGAGTATTGCATTATTTCTTTTCATTCATTGATCATTATTTTAAAGCAGTAACGCCCTTTCTTGGACTATGGGTCCCTACTCAAGTCACTCACACCCTAGTCACTTCCTGTCTTGACTATTGCAATGCGCTCTACGTGGGGCTGCCCTTGAAGAGCATCCAGAAGCTCCAATTGGTGCAAAATGCAGCGGCCCGCATGGTTTTATGCAGACCCCAGTGTGCACATGTTATCATCTCTCTTGTGGGAGCTGCATTGGTTACCGATTTGCTTCTGGGTGCAATTCAAAGTACTGGTTGTCACCATTAAAGCCCTTCATGGCTTGGGACCAGGTTATCTGAGGGACCATCTCTTGCCGGTCACATCTATCCGACCAGAGCGGGGAGGCAGGGAATGCTGTGGGTCCCATCCCCGAGAGAGATACATCTGGTGGGACCCAGAAGAAGGGCCTTCTCCGTGGTGGTTCCCTCTCTCTGGAACATCATTTCCCCAGGGATTAGAATGGCCCCCACTCTCTTTCGGAAGGCACTGAAGACCTGGTTCTGTCAGCGGACCTGGAGAACCCAGAGTGGGATGGAGCCCATTAAATGGCTCATGTGATTTGCTGTTGCCGGGGCGGGGAATGGGAGGTGAGTGGTTTTGTTATATTGTACTATATTAATTTAGTTGATTTTTTAAATTAGTTTTTGTTTTAAATGTGGCTTTATATTCTGTAAGCCACTTAAATCGCCATGGGCGAATAGGTGGCAATATAAATTCAATAAATAAATAAATACTGTACTTGATCTTAGCCAAAAGGCTGAGCATCTAATTGGAGCATGAGATCAGAATAAAAGCCAAGATTGGTGATTATCTCCCAGCATCTGAAGTTTTGCAAAAATCCTCCAATGTTTGCTTCTTGCTTTTTGCCCATTCTTACTTTGTCTTCTTTTATGGTTCATCTGCAGGAACGTGAGAGCAGACACAAAATACACAGGTCGAAAGCGGAAACCTCAGTTCTGACTTCCTGCTAATTGGACTGAAGTAGTTTTTTGGAGCTGGGCTGCTTTGTTGCATGGTGGAAAAGGAGGAAGCAAATTGAGCAGAAGCTACTGAAGACTTCCAGGCTGGCCAGAATCCTTTCTTTGCTCCTCCCCCTTTAGAAAGAACATCTCACAGAGCATATGGACAATTCACTGTTTCTTTGCTGCCTGATTGTTTGGTTCCTGATGGTTTCAGATTAGGTTGCGTCAGTTTTACTACTTGAACTCTCAATTAAATGAGGTCTTGGAAACAGATTTTGCTAGCTGGTTTAAGCTGCTGCAAGGAGAAAAAACTGGGCTTGGGACATCATTAAGCAAAGTATTATCAAAATTAGCAAAAATCTGGGCTTAGGTGATCATCAAGCATCTTACTTTGCGTGCCTTAAAAGTACTGGTACAGATCCCATCTTAGTCTGAGCTCTTGTGCTGAGCAGAGGCAAATCAGTGAAGAAACAAAACACTATGTAAGATTTTCTAACTACGACATTTGAAAAAGGTTATGTGTATCATCAGAAACCAGAAAATACTTTGGTAAGTTAGTTACTTGACATATGGTTCTCCTTTCATTTCCAGCAGTAGGAAAACCTGAATATTTATGTGCTGTAATAAATGATTCAAGAGGTATACACTTTTAAAATTAAATTCTGTATAACCAGCTCAAAAGCCATGTAAGTACAGCTTATCCCCCTCTATGTTCCAGTTCACAGAGACTCAAAAGGATGACATATTTGATATAAATATTCTTTTATTCTACATAAAAGTTCATAAAAGAAAGCCGTTTCCCTCCTGAAGTTTGGAGGTGGTGAGGGAAAGACCTTTGGGAACAAATTAAGCACACAAAAAGAAAGAGAGGAGCTGGAATGTAGAAAGGAAGCAATAGAGGATTAGTTCCAGATTCCCCAAACTGGAAAGTGAGACTTGAGGGCCACAAGAAACAAGGGCACTTAATTCACATTGTACAGCAACATTACAACTCTTAGGGAGGCCTCTATGACATCATAGGCGAAATGTCTTCCCCTGCAAGAATGCTGAATACTGCAACAGGTGAGACTACAGTGGCACTTCAGAGGGTGGTTTTTTTTTTAAATATTAAAGATGATTGACACGTTTTCTCTCTATCTGGAGAGATTCCTGAAGCACAGATGTCCTAGTAACAGCTCTATTTTTGACATGCAACAAAGGAAGGTGTGAATAGAGGGAGGAGCAGTAGCTGCCCTGGTGCTGCAGCAGAACTTTTGCCCCGTGTAGAAAAATTAATTAAGGTCACCCAAACCCGGGAAAATTAAGGAAGCGGCTTAACAGTTTTAGAAGGTGGGGGAACTGCCATGAGCAAAATTGAAACTTGATTATAACTTCAACAGAAGTTGTTTTCAATATTTACTGACAACTATAGAAGGAAAAACAACCACCTATTGGCAGGGAGGAGCCAATATTTGCAACCAGTCTTCCAAGTGTGAACCTCACCTAACACAAATGGTTTTTGAAGCTCATCTGTGCTATGTTCACACCGCCTTGACTGATTCCTGCAATGAGGATTATGTAATCTCGCTCTATCCTTGAGAAAACTCTATTGGACTTTCTTGTTCCCTAATAAGCCATTTCTGACTAAGGCAAACTATGATGAGAAGCAAGCATCTCTTAGGGATGAGGATAGGAGAGCAAGTCCTTGGTCCAGAATTTTGCTGTATTATTGTATGAAAGATACTGCTGGTGTGAAGCAGCTGGAAGAGCCAAGTTAAGATGAGAAAGCAGGGATGTGGGGTGAATGGCACATTCCAATTGGCAATTGGAAGAAGAATAGGCAGGTTGTGGCATGTAAAAGGGAGAAGATGACCCACCCCACCAGTTTTGTCATCAGAAGCCAGTCCAGGAAGCTCCTCTAAGAGGGAAACACTCCAGTCTGCATTTCTCAAGAACCACCTGGTGAAATCCTCAATTAGCCCACAGGAAAAAAATAAGTGGAATTTGATTAATAACAAGCCTTTTGCTGTTGGACAATGCAGTGGGCAGGTAAAGTTAGGTACCCAGGTACTGACAGTAAAATTTTACAGTGGCAGAAGCTGGACTAGCCCAGTTGGTCTTAAGCACAAAGAGGCTAATTCTAGGCCAAGGAGGTTTCAGTCTCTGGCATAGCTCAAGCACCCAATATGTGTATTACAGGCATGATGTCAGCTGTAACTTCTGGAACGAGGCACAAAGTTGATAACAATTCCAACCTTCATTGAAGGCAGGGTCCTCAGCTATTTATTCCAGTGGGTATAACTGGATTTTCAACGCACCACAGCTGCCCTTCTCCCAGTCACAAAGTACCCATTTACCAGAGGGCAAATGAATGAGAATTCTATTTGCTTTCTAACTCAATTGCTAAAAAAATTTACTACCAGCCTGATTAACTTTCATCTTTTTTTGCAGCCACCATTTTATTTCCAAACGTATAAAGACCAAAAAACCAACTTTGAAATAGAACATTAAAAAAAAAAATCAGACAGAAGGTCTGGTCAGGACCAAGGAATGCCATGGATACATTAGTGCCACGAACACTTCAATAGGCCCTCCATATAAGGCTGCTTCTCATAGTATTTTAAAGTCAGATTTGTTGTGTTGTGTGACGGAGGAACTGCAACTTGCCTGGAATACATTTCCAAAATAATGCATTTGCAAATTCCCATTTCATTATCCACCAGCCCTTGTTTAACACCCAGAAGACCTAATTGGATGTGGTGAAGCTTACTTTTGACTCCTCCAATTTAGCTGGTTGTTTAGAAGTAAATATTAGTGGTTTCGTCCTAATTTCATGTTGCAGGTCACCTTTCTGCTTTTTTTAAGCAAACTAACCTTGAATGACGTTTTAAACAAATACATTACATTTTGCTTACAGGAAGGCAAGAGAAAAGAAGCCCAGTGGTGGTTCTTCAGAAATTGTAAAAGGGGGTGAGGGTTCTGCTGAACAGAAACAGCGCTCAGGGCAGAACTGTGGAAGACACAGATTTGAGCCAGGTGAGCTGTACCCATCTTTTATTCCTGGCTGGGCAGCTGCAGAATTAAAAACAAATACAGAATAGATGAAACAGGCCTGCAACACTACAAAGAGGTCCTTGCCCACGGCTAAAAAAAGAGGAAGACTGGCCTGATTGGAGCTAACAGCTATTGCCAAAGAAGCTCTCCTACCCCTTGTGCAGTGGACGCAGTTCTGGTGACAGATGATAATGATGACCGGACACCTTGTTCCTGCCAGGACAGGGACTGGATTAACTATGCATAGCTGTTGTAGCAAACTCTTATTTTGGGGAGAAGAAAGAGAATCTCACTGGAAGGGAAAGGGGATTCGGTTTGAGGAGATCTGACCATCAAGAAGAGGTCAAAAGGTGGTGGAACTGCCAAAACCTTGAGCATGTCATGCACACACCACCATCCCCTCCCCCAGCACCATCCCTCCCCCAACACGTACACTGTACTTAACACATAGTGTTAACACAAATAATCATGCATTAGAGACAAGAGTGCTGGTCCGCCAGTTCTCTCCAACGGCGGGTACAGGGTTTGGATGGGCCCAAGTGGGTGATGGGCTGGGTGGCTCCGGTGCGCCTATTCATTTCCTTGCTCCCATAAGCGATATTCTCGGATGGTTGCAGGCCTTTAGCCAAAAATCCCACCAATAGTAGAAGCAATGACAATTCCCAGGATGACGCAGCAGATGATAATCATAATCTTCTTCTGCAAGAGCAAGGAAGAAACAGCAATAAGGCAGGCTTGAGAGGGGTTCCTGAGCTTGCATAGAAAGTTATACCAGAAGGAGAAGAGAAGCAAGGGCTGTTCCAGGGAACTGCACTACTCCCTGAAGTGATTTGATTCCAGATAGCTCACCTACGGAATGCCTTCATCGCTGTTGCTTCTGTTATGTTTTTCAGAATTTCAGTAAGTGGGTCAGGGATTGTATCATTTCTATTTACTATTTTCTATTTACTAAGTTTGCATTACTATTAATCCTCCCATCCTTCCTTTCACCCATCTCCTCCCACTTATGACTGTATGACTGTAACCTTGTTGCTTGTATCCTTATGATTTTTATTGACTGTTTCCTAGTACAATTTGATTGCTTATTATACCCTATGACTATTAAGTGTTGTACCTTATTTATTTATTTATTTAACATATTTATATACCGCCCTTCTCCCGAAGGACTCAAGGCGGTGTACAGCCAACCATAAAACATTCTACAATTATGAAAGTTAAAAGAAAATTAAATATCCTAAGGGTGCCTTTAAGATTGTACCCTCCCCCAATAAATGAATAAAACCCCGAATATTAAAATCCCAATTTAAAACTCCAAATACTAAAATTACTCTAAAAGTCCCACTTCAGCCCAGGCCGGCCTGCTCAAAGAGCCAGGTTTTCAATGCACGTCTGAATGCTCTCAGGTCGGTGTTGTTACGTAACTCTGGAGGCAGACCATTCCAGAGGGTGGGAGCCCCCCATTTCTCGGGGTCACCAGGCAGCACATCGATGCTGTCGATACCTTAAGAAGGCCCTCTCTGTGGGAGCGCACAGGTCGGTGGGAGATTACCGGCAGAACGTAGTCCTGCAGATAGCCTGGTCCAATGCCATGGATCGCTTTAAAGGTCAAAACCAGAACCTTAAAGCAGACCTGGAAAGCCACTGGCAACCAATGCAGCTCGCGCAGGAGAGGTGTCACATGGGAGTTTCGTGATGCCCCCATAACCACCCGCGCGGCCGCATTTTGTACCAGTTGAAGCCTCCGGGTGCTCCCCACAGGGAGCCCCATGTAGAGAGCGTTACAATAGTCCAGGCGAGAGGTGACAAGGGCATGAATGACCGTGTGTAAGGCGTCCCGATCTAGAAAGGGCCGCAACTGGCAAATCAGGCGAACCTGATAAAAAGCCCCCCTGGAAACGGCCGTAATATGATCTTCTAAAGACAGCCGTGCATCCAGGAGGATGCTCAGATTGCGAGCCCTCTCTGTGGGGGCTAAGATCTCTCCCCCAATAGCCAGCGACGGAGTCAGCTGACTATATCGGGGCACCGGAAACCACAGCCACTCAGTCTTGGAAGGGTTGAGCTGGAGCCTGTTCCCGCCCATCCAAATCCGCACGGCGTCCAGGCACTGGGACATAGCCTCCACAGCATCGTTGGGGTGGTTTGGGGTGGAGATGTAAAGCTGAGTATCATCAGCATACAGATGACACTGCACCCCAAGACCACGGATGATCTCCCCCAGCAGCTTCACATAAATGTTGAACAAAAGAGGGGAGAGGACCGACCCCTGAGGCACCCCACAAATGAGTGGCCTAGAGGTGGACCTCTCCCCCCCGTCAACACAAATTGCGAGCAGTTAGAGAGGAAGGAGGAGAACCACTGAAGGACAGTTCCTCCAATTCCTAACCCCTCCAACCACCGCAATAAGATACTATGGTCGATAGTATCAAAATTCTTGACTCTTGATTCATGATTCTTGACTCTTGATGAATGTATCTTTTCTTTTATGTACACTGAGAGCATTTGCACCAAGACAAATTCCTTGTGTGTCCAATCACACTTGGCCAATAAAGAATTCTATTCTATTCTATTCTATTCTATTCTATTCTATTCTATTCTATTCTATTTAGCTTAAAGAAATGGAATCTGTGAGTGCTTTTTTTTCTCTTTCTCATCCATCTCTTTTTCCTTTCCTATCATATCGTATTTTAATTGTTAAGTGTGCAGGCAGTGACTTAATTCTTACTTTAGGCTGAAGAATATGGTAACAATGTTAAAGATGTCTTTAGAATATATTGTAAGAATCCTCTTGGCTTTAAGATGGTTTAGGTTAAGGGGTCTGAGAAAGGCATTTTGGAAGCTATTATTGGTCCAAAATTCAGCCCCCTGCTGGATGATGAATGATGACACAGCGGAATAACAGCAATCTTACAGGAACTGGATTGTAGCAGTTAATCTCTGGGTCTAGTTCAAGATAATGATTATCCTCTGTTTGGGGCACTTAGCAATAACACTTATATACCACTTCATAGTGCTTTATAGCCCTCTCTAAGTGGTTTACAGAGTCAGCATATTACCCCAACAATCTGGGTCTCATTTTACCGACCTTAGAAGGATGGAAGGCTGAGTCAACCTTGAGCTGGTCAGAACCGAACTCCTGGCTGTGGGCAGAGTTAGCTTGCAATACTGTATTCTAACTGCTGTGCCACCTTAATTCCTTTCTCATGGTTTCTCTTTATGGTTCAGTTTCTTGTTATCTTTAGGATTTTCTGAGGCAGAAAGAATCTATCCATCCACTTCATGCATTTTATGGGCAGGCTAGAGTCCCTCCTGAGAGAGGTCCATAGAAAAGAGATCAGGGAGCAGAGACACCTTAGTGGCAGTTTCTAAGGTTTGTACAGAAAGCAGCCATGATTATGCTATTCCAATAGGCCTTTGGGCCTGGTACAGAGTGGAAGGATCTTGTGCTTTAAGGGCTAAAGCAGGAACGGGGAACAATGGCTTTTTTATGACTTATGGACATGCTGGTTCAGGAATTCTTGGAGTTGAAGTCCACAAGTCATAAAGGAGCCATGGTACCTGATCTCTGGGCTAAAGGATGGGGTTTTATTTGATTGATTTTAATCGTTCTGACTGTTCTGATTTTGATCTTATTATGAGCCACCCAGAGTCCTTGGAATGGGCAGCATGTACGCTATTATAAAATAAACAAACTGCCTGTGTTGAAAATGTGTATTTTCAAGGGCTGATGGCCGAGTTGCAGTGTTTGAAAAGCAACACCGGGAGGACCACTTCCAACAGCAATCCATTGTGTTGACCTAGAACAATGCTCAACAAATGGGAAAGGAAGGGAAGGCACAGTTTTCAAGACCAGTTAAATAAAAGAGAAAACACACAAGAGAGAGATGGAAAGATTAACATATGAGCTTGTGCTAAAGGCTTCTTGATTAGGGAAGAGCGGGTGAACCTTGCAATCTTTGTATTTCAGGGGTGCCAAACTCAAGGACTTAAGGGTGCTTAAATCTGGCCTGGAAATAGCAAAGGAGCAGTCTGTGGTGCCTCTGGCAGCCAAAACAGGGTGCGGGGGGGGCATTCATGCTCCCCCGCACCCTGTTTTCAGCCTGGATTGCCTCCTGCAGCACTCTGCCAGCCAAAATTGGGTGCAGGGGGAGCCACTCGAGGCCCCCGTGCCCTGTTTTGGCCAGCAGGATGTCGCAGGAGGCCGGCCATCTCGTCTTCCCCCCCCGGCCAGCCCGCAGAGGAGAATTACAATGCTGATCAGGCCCTTGAAGAAATCCAGATTGACACCCGTTATATTTCAAGGCAAATCAAGACTGTTGAACAATATGAAGACGACAATGCTTGCTTCTGTGCAAGTCTTAATTTATTCACCACCATACCTTCCCACACCAGCCATTGCATCTCTGGGACACCACAGGATGGCTTAACGCCCCCCCCCCCTTCTGCACAGACCACCGACAAGTGCTTACCCTCCGGGCTTTGCTCTGGTACTTTACAGCTTTTTTGGTATCTGACACGGCCCTCTCCACATAGTCCACGGAGTGTTCCACGTTATATTCAATGCGGTCGATCATCTCGCCCTGCACAACGGGGGATGCACACAGATTTCAAAAAAAATGTGGCTTGAGGGATGCTGAGGTTCTCTGTTACCTCTTTTCTCACGTCCACGTGGAGTGGGAATGGTGCTTTCAGCCTCCTTCGACCTGGCATTTTCCGCTAGACCTGTCATCTGAAGGAACAAAAGAGAGCAGAATAACAAGGTTGAAACTTGGTGGTTTAGGGCTGGATGTGGGGCAGGGAGGATCCTGAGGCCTCCTCACTGGAGTACATGATATCACAAACCTCCTTATATAGGTAGTCCTCAACTTACAACAGTTCACTTAGTGACCGTTTGAAGTTGCAACGGCACTGAAAGAAGTGACATGACCATTTTTTCAGAGTTATGTGATCAAAATTCAGATGCTTGCAAACTGGTTCATACTTATAACGGTCCCGGGGGTCATGTGATCCCCTTTTGCGACCTTCTGACAAGCAAAGTCAATGGAGGATTGACTTAGATTCACTTAGGTTAATAACTTATCAATTGCAGTGGTTCACTTACAACTTGGACAAGCAATGTCGTAAAATGGGGCAAAACACACTTAACAAATGTCTCACTCAACAACAGAAATTTTGCACTCAACTGTGATCGTAAGTTGAGAACTACCTGTAAATATTCCTCAACAGCTTTTATCCTCAAAATTATGCCAAACTGATATGGCATCAGAGCTATTCATCAACTCAGACAAAAAACATGCTCCACCAAGTTATTCTACTTGTACCCAGCCTGCCACTGCATCAGAAATTGGTACTTTTCCTCTTCTGCCTTCATCCCTGTCAGCTTTTCTGTTATGTCTTTTAGGACTTCAAATGGGTGGGTTAATAATTATCTCATTTTAAAATTGTATTTATTTTTAACCCACCTTTTAAAGAGGAACTCAAAGTGCTATACAAAGTACACCCTCGTTCTATTTTTCCCTCTATCAGAAAGTTTAGGCTAAGAGTGATCCACCCCAAAATCCTCTAGATAACTTCTGTACTTGAGGAGAGACTCAAATTCACATTTCTCTGCTCCTATTCCAACATCTTCATACCCATACCACATTGGCTGGTGTATCTTTGAAATGATTAGATCAACAGCAAAGGAAAAATCTTTAGCAATAATTAATTTTTTAAAAATCACTGCTTTAATATCATTATTGCTTGGTCCACTTCAGACTTTATTGTTCTAAATTTCTTTTATTGTTTTATCGTATGTAATTCTCCCTCAATGGTAGAAGTACAAATTTGAATTTGAGACTCTCCAACTCTTTATTTATTCAGGATTTATAGTTTCAATGTGAATCCCAAATGCTTTTCGAAGGCTAGGAAGGTGAAGGTCTCCCTTTTCCTGTATTTTCATCTGCACCTGATTGTAGGGTGGAGGTGCCTAGACAAAGATTCTAGAGTCTTACTCTATTGTCTAATAAAATATACACATACACAAAGGAAGGAAAACACTACTCCATAAAAGGCACTCAGCATCACAAAGGCATAGCTGCTGTGGTAGCATACCAAGAGGCAGGAAGAAAAGAACCACAAGTGCATGCAGAGAATGTCTCCCCACATGTATCACAAAGCAGCACTCATTAAAACATACAAGACATGCTTGTAAAAGTAATGTTTGCAAGTAGTTCTCTACTTATGAGCAGTCATTTAGTGACTGTTCAAAGTTAAGATGGCCTCCTCAGAAAGGATGTTTTATGGCCCATAAAGCAGTTCTGGTCATCGTAAAATGTCCCCTCAGCCCATGGTTGTGCAATCTGGGTGCTTGGCAACCTTTTGACTGGCTGTCAAGTTCCTGCAATCGTTTGATCGCCATTTGCAATCTTCTCTGCCAGCTTCCCCAGAAAGTCAAAGGAGAAGCTGGTAGGAAAGGTTGGGAGCTGCTGCCACCTGTCAAGATGACTCCCTTTTGTCTCCGAGAAGCTGGCTGAATGAGTTGCCTGCCAAGGGGAGCTGAACTCCTTTGGCAGGATGCAGAAATGGAGCTCAGATTCTGATGATTTGAGTTCCATTTCTACATCCTGTGGAAGGAGTTTCCTTCTGCACATGCAGGAGAAATGAGATCCTTCCATAGGGAGCAGAAACGAAGATCAGATCCTGATGATTTGAGCTCCATTTCTGCACCCTGCCAAAGGCGATCCTTTCCACAAGTGGAGCAGAGATGACATCCTTTGGCAGGCAGCTCTTTCAGTCAGATCATAGAAAGGAGAGGGAGCTGAAATCCAAGTAGAGATGGAGAGGCAGTGCAATAAAGTTAGCAGCACAGAGTACCTCAGGAACAGGGGTGGGATTCAACCGGTTCGGTGATTACGTTTTGCTGTGCGCACGTGTAACATAACCTTAGGTTGTGCCGCCCGGACAGCTGAAAAGCGCTGTGCGCAGAGTTCGAAAAGTCTCTTTTCCCCTGCTTTTTCAACCTCAACTGGGCTGCACCAAAGCATCTGAGGTTGAAAAAGCAGGAAATAAAGGACAGGTAAGAGCCCGGGTGGGCAAGTGGGCCAAACAGCAGAAAACACAGAACCGGTTCTGTGTCTGCTGCTCTTCAGAGCTACCGGCTCTATAGAACCGGGCAGAACCGGTAGCATCCCACCCCTGCTCAGGAAGGTGGGGTAGGCCCTGGAAGGCTCAGCACAGGCTGCGTGGAATGTGTCTCCCCCAAAAGCTGAAAATCCTGCTTGGGTTTTGGCAAGGAGAATTTTCAGCTCCTGAGCAGAGAGACAAACCCCTTGTCCCAGGATTTCCCCTGCCAGGCACCGTGTACTCCTTACCTGGGACTCCATCCACTTAATGACTCACACAATCAATTAATGATCACATCTGGGAGTGTTGAATCATTGAGTAAATCAGTCACATGAGTAGTCATGTGATGTCTCACTTAATGACCACTTGGCCACTGAGATTCCATGCTCAATTGTGGTCATAAGTCGAGGGACTGTATCTGGAACTTTTATATTGTTAGAAAAGCACAATGTGAGGGGCGGAAGGGGGGCTTTGCTTTCTGTTTTTCCAGGTGTTTGGCCTAGCTGACTTGAGATCCTGTTCAATCTGCCTTGATAACCTTTGACAATTGCAGCCTCCCCCACATCCTCTCCTGATACATGGACCAATTCTCAAAATTTTCAGCAATGGCCACATGGGAGACTCTTCTGGGAAATGAAGATTACGCAACTTTCTGAAGCCTTAATCACCTTAACTAGCTTAGCAATTTTTTTAAACTATCAAGAGAAATCCAAGCAAGACTGAGTACTAGTAAGAGATCATCATGCAGGGAAAGATTGAGTCATTGAACCTGGTGTTGTCTTCAGATGAAAACAATTACCTTGGATCCGGCCCACCTCTCTTAGATTCCTGAGATCAAGTCTTGATTTTTTTTTTAATATGAAGCACACATACAATATGCTTTAACACCAACCTATTCTTCCTTCCTCCAGCATCTGCTCTAGGTAAGCTAGCCAGTTGGCCATTGCCCTTCCACCTCCCAACAACACTGCAGAGGCATGCAGAATTATGAAGCAGCCATGCAGCATAGACATGCAATTCTCTGGGAAAATGGGCATTACCTGCCAATACCTGAACAGCTTTATCCGAGTATGCATGGTAGCATGAGAGATAGAAAGAGGGGGTCAGGAGTGGTACGAAGAAAGGCTAGGCCAGACAATCAGAAATCAAATGTATTCACCCTTTAAGAGGACAAGGATGATATCTCCACTTTCCTCTCTGCCTATTTCTGTAAATGTAGCCCACCCACCCACATCCCATGCTTGAAATCCCCCTCTCTGCTTCACTCTCTATGGCTTGCACAGGTCGGCATATGGAAATTAACCATGTCGCATCATTTCTATTACTGAAGTTTCCCAGGAGGTCATGTTTAAAACAAAAACTGACAGACAGACATTTGCAATGCAATCTGATCTTTAAGAAAACATTTCCTGCGACAGCATCCCAATTATGGACCTCTTTCCTCAGTAAAGTATAGGTCTTCCCTATCCTGCTGTCCTTCTGACATCAGATAAAAGCACATATATCCACCCAGGCATTTTCTGAATAACAACTCTGCCAGGCAGGAACAGATTGTCTTGTCTTTTTTTTAAATTAATTTTTATTGAGCCTTGTTTTAATTTTTTTGAAAAGAACTGCTTCTTTATTACCTAAAATTGGCTTTAGGTTCTTCTCTAAACCTTCAGAAGGAAGAATGGTTCAGAAAACGAAACAATAATACTGTAACAACACAACATTAGCTGGGGTAGGAGATTCTAGCAGATATTCCCTCTTACTATTATTTCCACAGAAATATGTACACAAATTTAGCTTCTTCCAGCAAAAGTTATTAGAGACAATAATATACAAAGCATGATCACACTGTGTAGTGTGAAGAAAAATTGCAGGATCAATTGCCTACACATTGTTCCCAGGTCAAGATTCTCTTTTGTCCCTCTTATGGAGGGTCTTTAAGTTCAAACTGCAGCAAATTTTGAACAAATCAGGTGTGGTGGCTTGATCTTTACTGGACCATCATAATTTGAACAATATGCTTAACCAAGTCCTATAAGAGTTAAATAGTTGCATTTTGCATAACATTGAAAAGATATTTAGTTCTAATTTTTATTTTTTGGAGGGGCTTTCAGTGTTAGTCTATGAAAACCACATGAAAACAAAAATGAGTTAACCCAGTAAACAGAGCAAGTCATGAAATGAAACCTTCAGATATTCGAAACAGGGTGGTACAGGGAAGTTTGTATCAACAAAAATCTATTTTGTGCGTGTGTGATCCAGGCCATAGAACTAACAAAGTCATTTATCTCAACCCTCTATTTAATGTAGGAACTACAGTGCAAAGATACCATTGCAGTATCTCTAGCAGAGGATAGTGTAGAGACTGGAGACTAATCAACACAGGGCTAAATGTTGCTACCTGGTACACCAATAAGTAAAGAAGTCCATCCTTCTGCAGCAGCTCTTACCTGACTTTCCACCAACATGGCCATGTCCATGAACATATCATGAAGCTCACGGATGCTGTTTTCTAGCTTGATGATCTCACTGTGCCGTGTCTCAATCTCATTCAGTGCCTGCTTTGTAATGTTGGAGTCCATGATGATCTAGCAAAAAAAGGCAGCATTGAAACACTAATGGCATATGGTCCAGGTAGATTTTCCATTCTGGGTAGATATTTCTGGAGACCACATTCTCCTGATTTTCTGTGGCTGGCTAGAACAAGTTTATAAATTGACGAAAACTGACTTCCTAAAAAATTATGGCTTTCTAATGGAAAGAGCTTCTAGCACACATGGATTCATATGTTGGTGGGCAATGACAGCATACATCTGAAGAATCAAAGAGATACTGAATATCATTGCTGTTCTTAGCCTTCCATGAAGAAAAAATTCAGAAGAGAAAAAAAACTGCAGAATTATCTATACCATTAACAACAATAAATTGTACATGCATTACCATTGATGAATTTGCTACTTAGAATAACCAAACAGGCTAAAATAACATATAACAATAAGTCATATTATGAATGTTTTTCATATTTTCATACATAATGATTCTTCATATTTATATAACCAACCACTTCACAATCAATGATTTTGGGTGATATACATATACTTTCACAACCCACCTAAAGTCACTGAAAGAATTACAAACAAATAAAATATGCAGGGTATTAGCATCTATAATTTGTTCAAAAAGTGTTTTAAAAAATCCTGGTTTAGGACTGCATGCTAATTCATCCAACATATATGTTTATTTTCAAGTATAGACATAAGAATGCATACTACATCTACAGAACATAAATGACTAAATGGTTACTGTACATAATCTGGAAAAACGTATCAGGAGATTGTCATGGATATCTAAACATGTTATACTGAGTTCCATAGAAAAAAGGTGGAATAAACATGAAATATTGCTAAGCATAGGCAGTGGATGAATAATATCCCAGAAGTCTTTGACCATCAGCCATTGTTGATTTTGTGATATAGTAGAACTTATATTATCACATTAAACAAGAGAAAAACCTTCTATGCACCAATTCCACCCATGCTTTCTACAATTTTGTAAACAACAAACTAAAAGACTCAAGGTCCATCCCACCCCTGAAAGGTCCTAATGGTAAAGACTGCAACGATGACACCATTAAAGCCAACCTCTTTAATACATTCTTTGGCTCAGTATTTGTAAGCAGTAATGGATTATGCACAGTATTTCCTAGTTGAACCACAGAAAACTACAATGATCTAATACATATCGATTTTACAGAAGACAATGTTGAAAAAGCACCACGCAATGTAAAACCATCTCTATCTATTGGACTGAACGGACTGCCCTAGCTGAACCTCTAAGCATAATCTTTGAAAAATCTTTCAGGACCAGCTCCTTGCCAAAACTATGGTCACAAGCCACGGTCGTCCCCATCTTCAAAAAGGGAGACCCCAGCCTGGTTGAAAATTACAGACCAATCTCTTTATGCTGCGTCACCTGTAAAGTCATGGAATCAATTATTAACCAATCCATCATTCTCCATTTAGAGACAAACAACCTACTCTCTAATAAACAATTTGGTTTCAGAAAAAAAATATCCTATAATCTGCAACTCTTACACTGCAAAAACTTATGGACTACACAACTCAATCAGGGCAAAGCAATAGACGCAATCTACATAGACTTCTATAAAGCCTTTGATTCAGTGGTACATGACAAACTACTCCTAAAACTAAAATCTTACAGTATTTCTGGATACCTCCATAACTGGATAGAAGCATTCCCGTCAAACAGACAACAAATGGTCAAAATTGGGAGCGTTCTATCAAATTCTGTACCTGTCAACAGTGGTGTCCCCCAAGGCAGTGTTCTAGGACCAACTCTTTTCATACTTTACATAAATGACCTCTGTGATCATATTAAAAGCAACTGCGTTCTTTTTGCTGATGATGTAAAGCTATTCAACACCACAGACAATACTGCTCAAAAAGACCTTATGTATCAGAATGGTCAAACAAATGGCAACTTCAAATCTCAACAAATAATTGCTCTGTCTTAAATATTGGCAAAAAAAAACTGAAAATAAAATACAGGCTGAAAAGTCAAGATCTTGTTGATGATCTCTGTAAAGGATCTTGGAGTGCTCATCTCTAATAATCTAAGTGCTAGAGCCCACTGTAACTACATAACCAAAAAGGCGTTAAGAGTTGTTAACCTAATCTTATGTAGGTTTTTCTCTGGTAATATTACACTACTAACTAGAACAGGGGTTGCCAACCTTTTGGACCTCAGGGACCACCAAACTCATAATTTTAGATCCCAGGGACCATTAACCGGTTCTGTGGGCATGGCCTAATTTGTGGTGTGGCTTGGTGGTCATGTGACTGGCTAAGCATGGCTTGTATGTAAATATTATAGATACTTATATAAATATTGAATTTTTTATAAAAAAGAGCAACTTTTATCCAAAATCAGGCAAAGCAGGCAGATTGAGTTGCTCACAGAATCATTCAGTGATTGATTGATCTATCTGCCACCGGCTAGCTCAGTCTCTCAAATGTGCTTGCCGTGAGTCTGCACTGAATTTGCTTGCAAGCAAACCTTCAGTCCTAAGGGAGGTTCAGCTGTGCTGAGACGAAGATCTAAAGACTAGCTAGAAAGCAAGAAATGCAACGATTTCCTGCTTCCTAGCTAATCTAAATCTCCCAACACAGCAGAACAGATGATGGTAGGAAAAAGGGAAAACAGCAATTTAGCAGGCACGTTTACCAGGTAAGGAGTGAGTGGGTGGGGAGGGTTCCCACGGGCCATGTGGACGGCACAGACTTGTGTTTCTGCACAGCCTGGATTAATTGCTTTGGGGGGTTGCTCTGGGGGTGAGATTTCTCTATGGCCCACCAAAATTTTCTTGCGGCCCACCAGTGGGCCGTGGCCCACCTGTTAGCAACCACTTAAATAAAGCAAACAAAACATTTGCTAGACCAATACTCGAATACAGCTCATCATGCTCTCTACATGGGGCTCCCCTTGAAGAGCATCCAGAGGCTTCAACTGGTGCAGAGTGCGGCCGCGCAGGTGATCTTGGGGGCTTCTCAGAGCTCCCATATTACACTGCTCCTGCGCGAGCTGCACTGGCTTCCGGTAGCCTTCCGGGTGTGATTCAAGGTGCGAGTGACCATCTTTAAAGTGCTCCATGGCTTGGGACCCGGGTACTTGCGGGACCGCCTGCTGCCACCATCGACCTCCCGCCGGCCAGTGCGCTCCCACAGGGTTGGCCTCCTCGGGGTGCCGCAGGCTGGCCGATGTCGGTTGGCAGCCCCGAGGGTGCGGGCCTTCTCTGTGGGAGCACCCTCCCTTTGGAATGAGCTACCGGCGGAGATGCGAGCCATTACTGACCTATGAGCCTTCCGAGGAGCACTTAAGACCCACCTTTTCCAAAAGGCCGGTCTGACATAACGTTATGAGTAGGGTTTTTAATTTGATTTTAATTTTTTACGGGTTTTATTGGTCTTAGCCATCTATTTAATTAATTTTTAAACTCTTTTTTAACTTTTCTGATTGTATTTTTTTTATTGTGGCTGTTCACCGCCCCGAGTCCCTTTTTGGGAGAGGGGGCGGTATACAAATCGAAATAATAAATAAAATTAATAAATAAATAAAATCAGTCTGGAACCCACATTACGCATCTGATATTAACACAGTTGAGAAAGTCCAGAAATATTTCACAAGAAGAGTTTTCCACTCCTCTACTTGTTGCAGAATACCTTATGCCAGCAGACTTGAAATTCTAGACCTAGAAAACCTTGAATTACGGCATCTTCGGTCTGATCTAAATATGGTATATAAAATCATACATTGCAATGACTTACCTGTCAATGAATACTTCAACCATAACAACACAAGAGCACACAATAGATACAAACTCAAGGTTAATTGCACCAAACTTGATTGCAGGAAATACGACTTCAGCAACAGAGTGGTCAATGTCTGGAATACTCTACCTGACTCTGTGGTTTCTTCCCCAAACCCCAAAAACTTTAAGCTTAGACTGTCTACTATTGACCTCACGCCTTTCCTAAGAGGTCTGTAGGGGGCGTGCATAAGCGCACCAATCGTGCCTACCGTCCCTGTCCTATTGTTTCTTTTTTCTTTTTCTTATATGTATCCATGTATTCATAACTATGTTTTTTTACTTATACCTATTATCTAAGCAATTGACAAACCAAAATAAATAAATAAAATAAAATTGCAAAATCAAAAGTCAAAGTAAATAATTGTGGTTCTTTACTATGGTTCCATGCCAGTAGAAAGAGAACTTTTACCCTTATTCATGATCCTACTTCACTTTCAACAATCTGACACTCATTTCTGGCAACACAGCTCAGCCCTGGTGGTGCAGTGGTTAGAATGCAGTATTGCAGGCTAACTCTGCCCACAATCTGGAGCTTGATCTTGACAGGGCTCAAGATTGATTCAGTCTTCCATCCTTCTGAGGCCAGTAAAATGAGGATCCGGATTGCTGGGGGCAATATGCGAACATTGTAAACTGCTTAGAGAGTGCTATAAAGCAGGAGTTGCCAACTCCTGGTCCATGGCTCAGTGCCAGGCCGCAGCTCGTTCAGAAACGGGGTCGCAGAAATGGTGGGCGAGTGCACAAAGCTGAATTTGTGAAAGTGGCATACATATCAAAAACCATCCCCTCTCCCCCACTCCACCTCCACTTGTCCACTGAGCTGGAAAGGTTAGCATTATGGCAGGGGTCCCCAAACTTGGCAACTTTCAAGACTTATGGACTTCACCTCCCAGAATTCTATGCTGGCTGGAGAATTCTGGGAGATGAAGTCCACAAGTCTTAAAGTTGCCAAGTTAATGGAGACCTCTGCATTATGGAGTGGTATATAAGTGCTTTTGCTACGGTAAGGACTCAAAGATGGCATTGCTAGACTCTACTCTCAGAATGAGTCTATGAAGAGCCTCAGTCATTCAGGTCACAGTTGTTCCACAGGTATTTTTTCAAAAGGCAACTGGACTTTGTTTTTAGGTGATGGAGTTGATGCTACTGACAACTGGTCCGAGAGGAGTTTGTGGATTTTGGGGAGTCCATATATGCATAGAGTAGCTTTCCTAGGGTAAAGGCAGTAGTATTGTGGCTTGTCAATAGCCTTGTCCTTCAGTAGTTGTTGCAGGAAACCAATGACCTTTTTCTTATAAGTGCTGGTAGGATCTCTCTTCGGAGTCTCATATGTAGCAGTGCCTTTCAGAAGAGTGTCCATGTTAGCATTTAGTCATCTGTGTTCAGGATATCGGTGCATCTTCCTTTATCAGCCAGCAAGATGGTGATGGACCTCTTTGGGTCTCTTCCTAGGGATGTCGTTGCTCTTCTTTCTTGAATCATGAGGATGTCCAGTTGCCTTTTGAAATGGCACCTTTGGGTCCACTCTCAGCAGTGTGGACAAGAAAAGATTGGCCAAATCCCAAGGCAAAAGGAGAGTCTGCTTACCCCAGAGGAGAATATAGCTGGATTCCCACTCTCCAGCATGTCCTCCAGTTCCTCACTGGTGGTGGTCCTGCCAGCTGCGAATGATAATTAGAAGTTAATTGTTTAACAATATAATCTATCTTTCCTTCCCAACATCCAATAGTTCAAACCTTGTCCATATTTCTTCCTCGGATCCTTTTAGAGGATACTCATAACCTGCCTCAGTTACCCTTTCCGATTTCACCAACACCTCAGCAGAGAACCCAGAACTCAGTCCAACAGCTCACACAAATGTACCAAAATGAACTTTAGTCCATTCAACACGGACTGCTCAGACATACTGTAAAATTGATCAAAAGCGGTCAGCAAGATTTAGGCAATGCATATCCCTCATCAGAAAATGACAGTTCAAATAGAATCAAAATTTCAAAATTTCATTTTTTTAAAGAAAAGCCGGGCCCTAACATGACCTAGTGATGCAAATTTCCTTGTTCCCCATCCTTCCTTGGCACAGTGAAAGTATGGGCATTATACAATCCTCCCTTCCTACTCACTATGTCTGCAAGCTGCTTTTTTCTAATTCCTAGCCTCTTACACTCAAGACTTTTGTTTTTTCCAATGCATGCTAGTGCCCCTTCCGGTTTTTGATACTTATCTACTCTCTTCTCCTTTTATGTTGAAAAAGCCACCTGGACAGAGCAGACTTCAAGGCACCACATGTTCTTCTGCAGCTGGGTACATTTTGCCAGTGACAGCCTACAGACAGAAGAGGCAGGGGGCCACTTCACAGCCTCTTGTCCAGCTCTCATCTCTGACACAAGAGTGCCTGGCTTGTTTGTGGTCAATAGGAAAGGAAAGGAACTTTGCTTGTTCCAGTCTCCAATTGGGCCAGCCAGGTACCCCAAGGATCCCTAGTGGAAGCTGAGAAATGGTGAGGAGTACTTGTGATTTGTATGGTCTAAATTAGGTTTCCAATTTAGCATGCTGGTTGAGGAATTCTGGGAATTGAAGTCCACACATCTTAAAATTGCACAGGTTGAAAAATACTTATCTAAATTTCCCAATCACACCCAGCATTTTATTTATTAAGTCATATGTTGCCCAATTTTGCCAGATTCCTGGAAACAAACATATTAGAAGGAAATTAAAATGCCCACGGTAATAACTCCAAAGAACAATAATTCCACAAAAACATGATAGCAAAAAAAAAAAGTATCAACCCATTATCACAAAGGCTGATGACATTCATTTCCAAAGCAGCCCTATGTAGAGGAATGGTGATACACACTGAAATCAGACCTGGGTCTTCTCACTACAGGTAATGTCAGAACTGGCCATGCCCTCCAACTTTGCAACTAGCAGTAGCTGTGACTCCAAGAGGACTCTAAAGTCACAGACCAGTTCTCTTAGGAACAGTATCATTCATTGGAGAGATAGCAATAGCACTTAGGTTTATATACCGCTTCGCAATGCTTTTACAGCCCTCTCTAAGCGGTTTAAGAGTCAGCATATTGCCCCCAACAATCTGGGTCCTCATTTTACCGACCTCAGAAGGATGGAAGGCTGAGTCAACCTTGCGCTTGGTGAGATTTGAACTGCCAAATTGCAGCCAGGCAGTAAGCAGCAGAAGTAGCTTGCAGTACTGCTATCTAACCACTGCACCACCGCGGCTCTGTTGAGCTGACAAAAAAAACTTTTGATAAGCAAAGAGCAATTCCAGTTTGGTTAAGTTCATTTTAGTTTGCTTTACCCCACTTAGAACCTAGGATAAGACTCCAATAATACCTGCCTTCAGGCCAATGGTTACAGTAAAAAACTGAATATCATTAGCATAGCTCAAAATCCACTACATTGTCCTATGTGAGTATGAACTGCATCATAGTTAAATTAGTCTCTGGCTATGGGAATTTGTGTCTAATTATTATTCATGGATCTTTGTTTTATAACAAAATAGGCTATTTTACTATAAAAGAAATACTAAGAAGAAATTAGAAATATGAACGTTGTTTTAAAGAACAGAAATGGATTTCATTGATCTGCCTTCACAGAACATTTGGTGGAAAATGGGAGAATATAAATTGAATAGATGTTCTTTCTCAAGTTGAACAGGAAGCTTTTAACTATATATACAGTAATTTTGAATGCTTCAACAGTAACCAGATGACAAGGAAAATACTGGTATCACAATAAAAATGAATTGTGAAAATAGGCAAACAAGAAAAGCAGAGGATTGTACCATTACAATTTTCATACAATTTTCATACAAAGGATGAAATGGATGAACAAACACATGGTAATCTCAGTGAAAAGGGGCTAATAAGGAAAACACTCACTGATTTCCAGTTGTCTTTGGATTCTTCCTTTACAGCGCTCCCGGTAATCAGTCTGGGTTGTATTATATTCTGACATCACCTCCACAAACTTCCGTGATAAGGTAGAATGCTGGAGTTACAAAAGAATATTTCTGAAAAATATGTGCGTTGCTGGCTTCTGTGAAAATCCCATTTTCCTCCATTTATAAATTTACAAAGAAAATGCTCTTTCATACTATGTTGAACCCATGGAATTTATGGAAGAAGAGAACGTGGCTAATGGCTTGAAAAGAGGATGCAACAAACCTGTGAGAAATGGGATGCTACCAATCATTGCTAGCTGAGAATGCTAGATGGAGCTTTCATGTATTCCTTATATCAAATAAATGTATCTTATCAAATAAACAACTTTGTTGCCTATTTATGGATTTCTTGAAGCCACATGGCTGGTCAAAAAGAGGTAAATGTTAATCTACATGAAGACCCACTTGGTATATTTTTTATATTCTTGGAATAGATGGAAGAGAGAGAAAAAAGCTAACTCCCCCAAAACATTCAATAGCTCATATTTCACTGTCTCATCAACGCTGCATTTGGGGTATTCATAGGATTACGGAACAGGCAATGATGTCCATGTAATTTCCTTATTTAACTTCCACAAAGCATTATCAATCTGCTTGGTTTCAGAAAGGTCAAATGATGATGTAAATCAGGTTTGGACAACCTCTGGATTTGACTTTGTTCCTTGCTATGAAAAGTTCCTTTAGCCGATTTACAAAAGGTAGGGAGGAGAAAGTCAAACACACTTTGTTTCCCAACAGCTTACTAAGTTTTGGGCATCACTACAAACATTGTGTCATTCTAGCCAACATAAAGATCATACAATGACATACAGGGCCCCCAAATAAGTGCCAACCACTGGTGTAGATGTCGAGAAAGAGGAGGAATCATTTTCAAAAGCTGTAAGATTTTTTAAAAAAGTAATCTACCATTTGATCACCCTGGTTATTCTGTACATAAACACTTCTGAATTGATAGGCAACGTGGCTTTTTAGAAATGGACCCACCTGTGTTTTCCTTATTCTCAAGTCTGCTGATGACCTGTTCAGCCCTTCCTCTTGTTCAATACTCTGTTCAATACCTAAGAAAAAGCAGAAAAGTAGAACCTATTTTCAGAGAGGGAAGAAAAAGCACATTACAGGGTAAACAGATGGTCTCATTCTCTGTCTCTCCTTCTCTGCCTGCTGAACATCCATTTCAGATGGGACTAAAAATAACTCTCCAGAAGAGAAGGAACCAAGTATAAATGACCCATTTTTAAAAGTTGCACTTGGCAAGTTATCACCTGTTAAGACTTCATTTGACAGTTGTAGTGCTTAGCTTGTTTGTTCGTTTGTTTTAAAAAATCAAAATCTGGGCCAGCAAAAATGAACCCTAATATTCATATACATTACTGGGATTTTTTTTTAGTTTATATTTTCTAAGCTTTGCTAGCCAGGGAAGGGAGCTTCCTTGCAATCAGCTCAATTCAAAAAATGTTCCCCAAGCACAATGGAAAGTGCTTTTAAAAGTTTCATGAAAAGATTAGAAGCTTCAGAGTGAAAAAAGTTTTCCCATAAGGAACCCTTTAGCATCCTGGATCATGGATCCCTTGTACAAACACACAAAAAAATGCACGTGGCGGTGATACAAGCAGAGAATGTGCGCTAGAGCTTCCAATTCTGTAACAACGCTATCAAGCTCTCAGATAAATTGGCTGTGCAAAGAACAAGGAATTCACAATTATTTAGTGAACTCCTACAGTGGAGAAAATATTTGAACCAACTGTTGAGTAATTTCTATTTGTTTTGGGAAGTGAGCCTGTGATGCCTATTGAGGCGGCAAATTAATCTATTTAAGAGGTACATGTTCCCTTCTTACACTTATGGATGATCTGTACCTTCCTCAATTTGGGTCCCCTTTATCAGAGGTCTGGAAGTTTGAGGATTCTGTGCAGTATCTTAGCTGTTCCTAGCACTGCACTCTTCTGGAGAGACAACTTTGATGTTGTCCCTGGGATCTGTTAGAACCATCCTCCTAGCTTAGGTGTCACAGTCCCGAATGTGCTCGAGTCCCTATCACCACCACCATCACCATCACTTCAGCCTTTACTTTCCACGTCTTCTCTAGTTTCTCCTTCAGACCCTGGTACTTCTTCCCACTAAGGCAGTAACCTTCAGGTGAAATGTCTCTGTGAGCAGCTCCAAGCACAGCAGGTGCCTCTTTAAGCATGCACCACCTCATTATCCATTATGTCAAATCAGGGAGAGACTTGGAAGCCCCCAAAAGATTCCAGTGACAATCATGCAAGGAGTGGCTTGCTCCCTCCTTACACCTACAGCAGATACTCAACTCTTTAGCTTGGAGCGCACTTTGTTGGCTGTCTTCTTGATATCAGACATCAATTCCTCCAGCTCCTCCTTGGTTTCTAGAAGGAAATACTGAAATGCATGACTTGGATAGAAACGCACATACATATCCATACACATACATTTTGGCTTTTTCTGTTACCCTGGGCTTTGGAATGAACATATTTGAAACTAGCTAATAAATGTCACCAAGTTGCTCCATCCTTATTTCCAAAACATAGTTCAACAGAATAGAGAAGAAAGGCACTGCAAACGTTCCCATGGGTACCTCACCCTCACTCTGGATGCCCCTATAGGTGAGACTGGCGCCTATCCTTTTGCCTTTCAGGAATTGGTGTATACAGTCATTTTTTGCAATGAGACAAGATTTCATTTAGATCAGCAACTGATTCTGTTGTAATGGTCTATTATTTTTATGGCTGTTTTAAGCTCTGTACATTGTAAGATTCCTTCGTATAAAAGTAAGCATCATATACATGTGGGTAATCACTCAATAAATAGAATTGTGCCTGGCACAAATGAAACATGAATGAAATTTTGGCTCCCACGGAGAGGGCACGTAATCTGGGAGTCCTCCTGGATGTGCGGCTGTCATTAGATGATCATATATTAGCCGTCACCAGGGGGGCTTTTTATCAGGTCCGTTGGATCTACCAGTTGCGGCCCTTTCTGGATCGGGACGCATTGCGCACAGTCAGTTCTGCTCTCATTACCTCCCGTCTAGATTATTGCAATGCTCTCTACATGGGGGTCCCCTTGAAGAGCATCCGGAGGCTTCAACTGGTGCAGAGTGCAGCCGTGCGGGTGATCTTGGGCACTTCTCGGAGCGCCCACATTACACCGCTTCTGCGCGAGCTGCACTGGCTTCCAGTGGACTTCCGGGTGTAATTCAAGGTGTTGGTGACCATCTTTAAAGCGCTCCATGGCTTGGGACCCAGGTACTTGCGGGACTGTCTACTGCTATCATTGGCCTCCTCCGGCCAGTGTGCTCCCACAGGGTGGGCCTCCTCGGGGTGCCGCCAGCTGGACGATGTCGGTTGGCGACCCCGAGGGTGTGGGCCTTCTCTGTGGGAGCACCCTCCCTTTGGAATGAACTACCGGCGAAGATGCAGGCCATTGCTGACCTCCGAGCCTTCCGACGTGCACTCAAAACCCATCTTTTCCAACAGGCCAGTCTGGCCTAACGTTATGAGCAGGGTTTTAAATTTTTAAATCAATTTTAATCTTATGGGGTTTTATTGGTCTCAGCCATTCATTTAATCAATTTTAAGCTCTTTTTAATTTTTGTAATTTGTATGTTTTATTGTGGCTGTTCACCACCCCAAGTCCCTTTTTGGGAGAGGGGGGCAGTATATAAATCAAAATAATAAATAAATAAACAAACAAACAAAATGTTAAAAAGTTATGATATTTATGTAGTTACTTAACAAGCACATCTAAATTATATTAACATAACCAAAATATATTTACAATCTCCAAGGCAGATCATGACTTTTGAACACCCCTAATGTTTGGAAATTGGAAGCTGAAAAATTTGACATGTCCTACAACAATAATCCATATACTCTGTTAAATAATGTTATTATTCTAATATTACCGAAGTTCATACCCTTTACATAGCTACATAAGCAAGGAAAAGACAAATGCCCAAGAGCTTACAATCATAATGTAAATACTGACAGTCTCGTGAACGCATTTGCCTCCCCATTGTCTGCTACACAGTTTATGAAGAGCTCTAACAAAAAAAACCCTGCAGAAAGTGAATTCAGACATTTCCTTTGACCAAAGGCCTTCTTATTTCCTCTCCATTTGAAGGGTTTTTTTTTTTTTGGGCTATTATAGACAAAGAGATGGTAAAATGCACGGCATCCGTTTTTCTCTTTTAAACACCTCTCCCAAATTGATCCTGGTTTTCCTTTCTAACCCTAACCCTAACTAAAAGTTAACTTTTAGTGTTAACTTTTAAAGCGCTCCATGGCATCGGACCAGGACATTTACAAGACCGCATTCTGCCATTTTCCTCTCACTGTCCGGTGCGCTCCCACAGGGAGGGTCTCCTGAGGATCCCGTCGGCATCTATGTGCCGGCTGGTGACCCCGAGGAATAGGGCCTTCTCTGTGGGGGCGTCTGCCCTCTGGAATGGGTTGCCCCCGGAGTTACGTATAGCCACGGACCTGGGGACCTTCAGGCATGCCTTGAAAACCTGGCTCTTTGACCAGGCCGGCTTGGGCTGATTTTAGATTTGGGTGTTTTACTTTTATATTAAATTTTAGGGTTTTAGGGAGAGGTTTTAATTGATTACAGCCAGGGCCTTAGTTTAATTTAGTTTTAAGTTTTCACATATTTATTGTTTTAATTATATGGCTGTGCATCGCTCCGAGTCCTTCGGGAGAGGAGCGGTATATAAATAAATATTTATTATTATTATTATTAAAGGAGATATTAACTTACAAAATGGATGGCTTAAAACTAAGCAAAATTTAGTGTACTTATTTCCCCCTTGTAAGTTACCTAAATTCTTCAATTCCCAAAATGACCAAAATGTTCCCAACGAACCCTCTTCAAATGTCACCATGACCTAAATCCACAACTCCTGGAGATTCATTCACATTCTTTATTTTTTTTTAAAAAGAAGTGTTGTCTCTAGCCACATAAATGTAACATACCTGTCATCTAGTGTCAGTGGCCATCACATCTTGCAGTATAAATTATGCATTTTATCCATCATAACATCTCCAACTAAGGCGGGGAGGAATCACTTTTTCTACATGAGACTTATCACATAAATTTTATAGGTTTATATAAACCTCCACTGTCATTCATCCCTTCTCCTTTAAGGTGGCTCACATAACATGTTAGATTAAACCAAACCTTCAGTGTGACAGTTTATGAATCAGCATGCTGTAGGAATCCAGCCATTGCTGTGTTAACCAAACCATCACCTTTCTACCATAATATTTTTTTTTTCCTTTTGGTTTTAGAATGTTTGTGACCTTACCAAGTACATTGGTTGCAAGGGTTTAATGTTTAATATGTATGAAAGCAATCTAGATAATTTTTTCCTAAGTTCTATGACTTTCTAAGGCCTTCTTGAGGAAGAGAGAATCCTTTTGCC
Organism: Bungarus multicinctus; assembly: GCA_023653725.1. Classification (NCBI taxonomy): domain Eukaryota; kingdom Metazoa; phylum Chordata; class Lepidosauria; order Squamata; family Elapidae; genus Bungarus; species Bungarus multicinctus. The sequence goes on along the minus strand of CM042836.1, from coordinate 23,436,244 downwards.
ACAGAACTTAGGAAACAGATTGTCTTTTCCCTACCTTTATGTTGATCACAACTAATGCAGCTTGGCACAGAAAGTGGCAGGTGCAACTGTGTTTCCTTCCTCCACTCCCCAGCCCCCCATGAGATAATTTTTGTCACCTGGAGCTCTAAATGCTGTCAGTGTAACCAAGCAACACTGGCAGAGCAGCAGAGATTGGCCCCAAGGATGCAAGGAGAACACAGCTCAGCCCAGCATCTCTCAGAATCACACAGCCGTGCTTCAGCTCTTCTCCGGACAAGCTCAAATCACGTACTGCATCACTGCTCATGACAGACGAGCGTTCCATTTTCTGGATTAGGTGGGACAACCGAATAACCACCTAATTTTTAGTTAATATTTTCCCAATCCATGGCCTAGATGTATCAGCAGCAGCATGTGAAGATCTCAAGTGAAACATCTGAGATAGATTTAAGCCCACAAACCTGAAGTGCTTTTAAACTTCTTTATCAACAGGGATTTTGTAGCTCAGGGATGTCAAACTCAATTTCATTGTGGGCTGCAATTGGGTTGTGTTTGACCTGGGGTGTGTGTGGCCAGGGTGGCATCATTTGTGTGTGTGGGGGTGCCTGTAGTGGCCCAAGCACACTGCTAGTGAAAACGGCTCCTGAGCTCCATTTTCTGTTGCAATGGTCTCCTGCAACCTTCTGCCTGTGGCAGAGGCACCACAGGCTGGTCCTTTGCTGTTTCCAGGGCAACCCCTCAGGGCAAGATATAAGATTCGGCCCACAGAACTTGAGTTTGATATCCCTGTTGTAGCTTATCCAGAACATGCTGCCTTGCATCTTTCTAAAGAGACAATGTATTTGCTAAGCTTATTCAATGCCTTTACTTGCAATGACAGAAAAGTTGATAAATTATGAAGCTTGTAGAAAAGCTGTGTTATTAGTCTATGGGGCAAAATCCAGGCGACTGATAGCACCTTTTCCAGCTAACAAATTTTACTAAAAAGGTGTAAGCTTTCATGAATTGTAAAGGCTTATCATTTTAATAAATAGTTTTCATTGGAAAAGGTACTTCCAGACTACTGATCTAAGACAACATGTGAGTTTCTAATGAACTGCAGTGCCTACTTTGGAATTTCTACTTCTTATATTTATTTCTATTGCGGGGGTGGGGGGAGTCCTTGGTGCTCTCTGAGCTTGGTTGGTTTGCTTTGCTTTGCCTTTTTGCAATTGAATAACAAAATGTCTGCAAGAAAACATCAGTGCTCAGAGAGCATCAAAGATCCCACAGTTCAATCTTGAGCTATAAATATTCTCTTTTATTGGTATCTATGTCTACAGTCCAGGAAGTAATTCTGTATCTGATCCTTAATTTTTGAGTTTCATGAAGCTCTTCCTCTTATGAACTATGTTGTTGAAATTCAGCAGCAAATTACTAAACACTGATAGAACAATTCACTAATTTTCAACAAGAAACAAGAGCAAAATATGCACTAAAATCCATTTGGACTATTTAAAACTGTAAAAATAGAAATAAGCCCTAAAACCCAAATCTCCTTTTTAAACTCTCTTCCCAAATCATGCCTATCCATTTAATGGGCATTAAAATGTCATTACTCCCTTCCATGTGGTTCACAGTTCGCAAAAATAATGTTTTATTAATAACTAACAAATATTAATAGAATGCTGATAATGCTGATACTTTAATAATATAATGCTGGGTACCAAAAGTGTCTTCTCCTGCTTAAAGAGAAAAAATAGCTGAATAGATCTGTTTTTTGCCAAGACAATAACTAAAAATAAAATGAACAATTCACAAGGTTATTTATTATGAAGTGATATCATTATTATGGCAAAATGAAGAAAATGAGGCAAAACAGCTGTTCAATGTGATGTTTCTCCATGAAGAGAACTGCGTTCTCTTCGCTGATGATGTAAAGCTATTCAACACCACAGAAAATACCGCTACCCTTCAAAAAGACCTTGACAACGTATTAGAATGGTCAAGCAAATGGCAACTTCAGATCTCAACAAATAAATGCTCTGTCCTACATATTGGCAAAAAAAATCACGAAATAAAATACAGGCTGAATAGTCAAGACCTTGTTGATGACCCAAACTCTGTAAAGGATCTTGGAGTACTCATCTCAAATGACCTAAGTGCTAGAGCCCACTGTAACTACATAGCCAAAAAGGCGCTAAGAGTTGTTAACCTAATCTTACGTAGCTTTTTCTCTGGTAATATTACACTAATAACTAGAGCATACAAAACATTTGCTAGACCAATACTCGAATACAGCTCATCAGTCTGGAACCCACATTACGTATCTGATATTAACACAGTTGAGAAAGTCCAGAAATATTTTACAAGAAGAGTTCTTCACTCCTCTACTCGTTGCAGAATACCTTATGCCACCAGACTTGAAATTCTAGACCTAGAAAACCTTGAACTACGCCGCCTTCGGTCAATCTAAGTATAGTATACAAAATCATACATTGCAATGTCCTACCAGTCAATGAATACTTCAGCTTCAACCATAACAACACAAGAGCAAACAATAGATACAAACTCAAGGTTAATCGCACCAAACTTGATTGCAGGAAATACGACTTCAGCAACAGAGTGGTCAATGCCTGGAATACTCTACCTGACTCTGTGGTTTCTTCCCCAAACCCCAAAAACTTTAACCTTAGACTGTCTACTATTGACCTCACCCCTTTCCTAAGAGGTCTGTAGGGGGCGTGCATAAGCGCACCAATCGTGCCTACCGTCCCTGTCCTATTGTTTTTTTTATATTTTATTTTTCTTATATGTATCCATGTATTCATAACTATGTTATTCTTATACCTATTATCTTGTAAGCAATTGACAAATAAAATAAATAAATAAAATCAGGCCATGCACAACCTAGTAGGAACATAGAAAAAAGAAACTAAAATCCTTATTTCTCAGTTGCATCCTCATACTGTCATTCACCTTAAGAAAAGTTATAAACAATACTTAGGATGATTCTGAACTGATTGTTTCAATATAGAGAATATGGATTCATGGGTTCATACAATTGCACAATACCCACAATAGTGGATTGGTTTCAAGTATGGACAGTGCACAAAATCAAACTAGGAATAAGACAAGAAGCCACAAACGAATTATGCATCTTTGTTAATCTGTCATACTAGGGTAACCAGCCAATAACAAACCACAGCTTCAGATGTGGCCTACAGCAAGATTTAATTTACTCTGTTTGCACAGACTCATATCAAGCTAAAACCAAATATAGGTAGCCCTTGACTTACAATCACAACTGAGCCCAAATGTCTATTACTAAGCAAGATAGTTTTTAAATGAGCTTTGTCCCATTTTACAATCTTTCCTGCCATGGTTGTTAAGGGAATCACCATAGTTGTAAAGTTAATAACATGATTATTAAGTGAATCTGGCTTCCCCATTGACTTTGCTTGTCAGAAGGTCACAAAAGGTGACCACATGATCCCAGGACACTGCAACTGTCCTAAATACATGCCAGTTGCCAAGCGTCTGAATTTTGATCACATGACCACAGGGATATTGCAACGGTCCTAAATGTGAAAAAACATCGTAAGTCATATTTTTAGTGCCATTGTAACTTTGAACGAATGGTTGTAAATCAAGAACTATCTGTTAGGTATTTTATGGCTTTATTTGATGTTAATCCACCATTAGGTACAAACAGAAAAGGCTACACTATCTACATGTTGTGCAGATATTAAATAAAGTAGGTCAGGATTGGCTTAATTAGCTTTTTAAATCATTAATTAATCATTGCACTCACACTATACATTATGCAATACAGTTCCGATATATTAAAAAATGGGGGGAAAGTCCAGAAAATACTGGAATATGGGAAGCTGATGCCATCTAAATTCTGTATAAAAAATCAGAGAACAAAAGGCGACAATTAATAAGGATCTTGTATGGATTTTTCCTTCTTACACTGCCTTTATTACATTTCCTTTTAAAATATAGCATATTCTTCTTTGTTACGATTTATCTCTTGCTTTCCAGCCAAATAATCAGTGCGGTATATTATGAAACGTCTATAGTTTGGGAGGAGTAAAGAGGAAGCTGTATAAGAATTGCAATATTTTACCTCCGTACAAGTAGACCTTTGTGCTATTTGTAAATTGAAAGCTCTATACTTTCTTCAACAATCCCCTTCCCCCATATCTTCTGCTATTCCGCTTTTGAACTGTTTCTCATCTAATAAAAATCTTCTGGATTTTCAAAGGCAAACATATCCCCAGGGAGTAATTTCTGTCTTGCAGCCATGTAGGTGTTTACAAGGGCTAATAAGCCACTCCAACTCAGTCTGGGAAATCAATGTTTCCATCCTTTCTGTGTGACCCAAAGCTCATTAGCGACACCTTGGAGCCACAGAGAAGCCGATATCATTTGAGGAAGTGGATGGCATAGCAACATGGAGATGAAGGTTGCCTGCATGTTCCAAGCACTGATCCAGCTCCAGCTGTGCAAATACGGATGGCCCATGAAACAAGTGCATAGAGATAAATCTCTGGGGTGGGGTGGGGGTGGAAGAGAGAAAAGGAGATATGGTTCTTTTTAGCCATTATTAGTACAAGTCTGTAGGGATAGATTTTAAAAGTAGGAGTGAGTTTAAAAGCTGAGCAATTAGACCATGTCCCATAACTAAGAGGGTGGAATAGTAGCTCAGCAGTAAAGATGTTGGGCTTGTCGGCTAGAAAGCCGGTACTCCAGGTTCAAGACCCAAGCACCATGTGACAGAGTGAGTCCCTGTCCTTGCCCCATCTCCTGTCAACCTAGCATTTCAAAAGCATGCAAATGCGAATAGATAAATAGGTACCAATTTGGTGTGAAGATAACAGTGCTCCATGACATCATGTTGGCCACATAATTGCCGAAATGTATTTTTGTACAGCTCTGGCTCACTGGCCTTGAAAAGGAAATTAACACTACTCCCTATAGTCAGCAATGAGTAGTGGAGTAAAATCTGCAGGGATTTTGTTACCTTTTTCTTACCACAACTAAGAACTGAAAGTACTGTGCATGTTTAGGAGAAGCAAAAATGCTGAGAATTCAGAGCTAATAAGCATTAGATAGAGCCCACTTATTTTGAAAATGGAGTTACAGAGAAGTAGACTTCAGTTAAACCTTCAACAGAAAAACTTCTTGCAGTAAGAACTGTTGCCCAAGGACTGTCTTCAGGCAATCGGTTCTCATTCAATAAGCACCCTGAAAAAGAGGTTGGCCAACTGTCTGTAGAGATGTTGCCATTGTATCCTGCAAGCAGATAATGAATGGAGTAATGAGTTCATTAGGCCGGTCCCTCATAATCTGGCACATCTTGATTCTTTTTCTTTCAGAACTCTGCAGCCACTGATCATGCTACCTAAACATTGTAAAAGTTGCAATTCTTTCACATCAGCAGTGGGTAAGATCAAAGGAAAGTTGGGATAAATAATTTCCAAATCTCCTTAAAATCTCATATGATTGTATGAGAGTGGAGTATCCTGGACTACACCGAAACAGACAATGGATTCACTATGGGTTGCAGTGGCGCAGTAGTTAGAATGCAGTACTGTAAGCTACTTCTGCTGACTGCTGTCTGCATGCAATTTGGCAGTTTGATCCTCACCGGCTCCAGGTTGACTCAGCCTTCCATCCTTCAGAGGTATGTAAAATGAGGACTCAGATTGTTGGGGGCAATAGGCTAACTCTGTAAACCGCTTTGAGAGGGCTGTAAAGCACGGTGAAGTGCTATATTTGTCTAAGTGCTATTACTATATAAAGGAACGAAGAATCAGAGGAAACCCAAAGATGCTTTTTCAAAAGTCAATAGGACTTTGTTTTTCCTTGAAGATCTTTTGCTTCTCATCCAAGAAGCTTCTTTAGTTCTGGCTGAAGTCATAACTGAGTCAGTGAGACTGAGTCACAACTGAGTAAGTTTCTTGAATGAGAAGCGAAACCTCTTCAAGGAAAAATAAAATCCAGATGTCTTTTGAAAAAGCACTTTTGGGACAACTATGTCCTGGATGACTGAGAATCTCCATAGAGACAATCAGAGGAAACTCTTTCCATAATTACACTTCCGGGAAAAGATGGCGGACGGCTGCTTTCGCCGGAGTTCTCTCCGGCCCGGGTGCTCTTCGGTGCGGGTCCCCATGCCCCCTGGCCCCCCTCGCCGGTGGCAGAGGTGGGGGAGGGCCCGGGGAGACCAGCGGTTTCCAACGAGAGCTGGTTGGGGGCTCGCCGGAGCTAAGGGAGCCGATGGGAGCGACGGCGTTGGCGCGGCGGCCCTGGCGGCCCCGGAGTGGCCTCGGGACGGTCTTGCTGGCCTTGGCGGCCTCGGAGCGGCCTCGGAGGGGCTTCGGAGGCCCCGTTCTGGATGTAGCAGTCCCGGAGTGGTTTTCCAGCTCGCCGGAGCCGCGGCGCCGAGAGAAGAGACAGCGCTGCCGCGGCAGTCCTGGCGGCCTCGAAGCGGCCTCGGGGTGGCCTCGTTGGCCTTGGAGTGGCCTCGGAGTGGCGTCGGAGGCCGCGCCCCAGGTGCGGCGGCCCCGGAGCGGTTTTTGAGCGGCCTCGGAGGCCTTGGGAGTGGTGTGGAGCGGCCTCGGTGGATTTGTGGCGATGGATCCGGTGCGTGCGCTGCGGAGCTCCGCCGCGGCCCTCTCCGGCCTGGACGGCCTCAGCGGTGGCCCCCCCTGTCCCCTGGGCCCCCCCGCCGGTGGCAGAGGCGGGGGAGGATCGAGGGAGACCAGCCGAGACACCTGGAAGCTGGTCGGGGGTCGGCTGGAGCCGCGGGACCGATGTGGAGGGCGGCGTGGTCACGGCGGCCCCGACGGCCTTGGGTCGATTGCGGAGGTCTCCTCCAGCGGTCGGCGGAGCGGGGCGGCTGCGGACGGGCAGCGAGCGGACCTGGGGCATTTTCGATAGCCCCGAAGATGACGCGGCGGCTGGGAGATCCACGGAAGGGCTCGGCGGGGGAGCGATGGTGCCGATGCCCCCGTGGGCCGCTTAGGTGGAGCTGTGGTGTCCCTTCTTTCCCTGGGGCCCCCACCGGTGGCAGAGGTGGTGGGCCTAGGGGGGGGACTGGCTCTGCCTGTGACTCTTTCCCCCCCGGGGGTCTCACCGGTGGCAGAGGTGGGACGACCGGGGGGAGGCGGAATATACCCCAGCTGGACTGGATTCCATTTTCTATGGCCGGAGGACGGCAGACGTTGCGGACACTCTGGGAATGCCGAGATAGGGCGGCCGGGTCCACGGAAGTACCTACGGACAGAGCTTTGGGCCTTGAGGGATGCCCCCCTCTCCCTTAGGTGGCCTTCGAAGCTCTCTAAGACCTTCCGCAATGAGGGATCCTGGGATCCGGAGCGATGGTGGGGTCGGGGAAACCGGGGAGGGCGTGGTAAATCCGGGCTTGAAAAATTTTTAAGGGGATTTTTTAAAGGGGAAAAGTCCAGGGCGGGCGGGGGAGACAGCCCGCATGGAATTGGGGGCAGCCGGGCCGGCGAGCGCGCCTGTGGGGCCTCGGGGGTTCCCGTGTCGGGGTGGCAGACAGGGGGTGGGCAGCCGGGGGCCGGTTTTATCGGCACGGTAACTGGGAGAGGTAGGTATGCTAGGGGTGGAGGGCCATATCCGGTTAGGGGATCGCGCTCCCGATGTTTACAAGCGGTAGCGCGCTCCGACCCTCCCTACCCATCCTGTAGTCCTGGTTGTCCGGAATCTCAGGCCCTGAATACCCGGCTGCTGTTGTGCAATGCCAGGTCCGTGGTTAATAAGGCTCCCCTGATCTGGGAGTTGGCTCAGGAGGAGGCCGCGGACCTGGTGGGTGTCACCGAAACCTGGTTGGGCCCAGAGGGAGGTGTCCCTCTGGTTGAGATGTGCCCACCAGGTTTCCTTGCATTTCACCAGCCTAGGGCTCAGGGAAGGGGTGGTGGGGTGGCGGTGCTTATAAAGGAAGTCCTTTGTCCTAGGGAGGCCACTGTCCCTCAGACGGCTGGCTGTGAATCTCTTTTTGTGAAGTGGGGGCAAGGGGTTCAGATGGGCCTTTTGTTGACGTACCTGGCTCCCTGCCACGTCTCATCGGCCCTACCCGGACTCCTAGAGGTAATAGCCGGGCTGGCGGTTGAGACCCCAAGGCTCTTAGTCATGGGGGATTTCAACCTGCCATCGCTCGGTGAAACCTCGGGGTTGGTCCGGGAGTTCTTGGCTTCCATGACGGCCATGGACCTGACCCAGTTAGTTTCTGCCCCCACTCACATGGGAGGTCACATGCTGGACCTGATTTTTGTCTCTGGGCAGTGGTTGAATGACTGTAATTGGGGGGATTTAGTTATTACACCCTTGTCATGGACAGATCATTCCCTCCTGAGGCTGGATTTCTGTTCCGCTACCCCCCACCGCAGGGAGGCGGAGCCACTTAGATGGTTCCGCCCCAGGCGCCTAATGGATCCGGATCGGTTCCAGAGGGAGCTTGGGCCATTTCCTGAATCTCTGGCTCTCAGCTCGCCTGGAGACCTGGTGGCCACCTGGGAGGGGTTGGCCGCCGGGGCCCTAGAGCGAGCTGTGCCTATGCGACCTCTGACTCGGCACAGATCCCATTTGGCTCCGTGGTATACGGAGGAGCTACGGGAGATGAAGTGCCGAAAAAGACGTCTTGAGGGCATTTGGAGGGCGAGCCGTTCTGAGTCTGACCGAACACAGGTGAGATCTCATATTAAGACTTACCTTGTGGCGATAGGGGCGGCGAAATCTTCGTATTTCTCCGCCCTTATTGCATCAGCTGAAAATCGGCCTGCCGCCCTGTTTAGAGTGACCCGCTCTCTACTTGAACCGAGAGCGCGGGATGACCTCTTGCAGGGTAGAGCAGAGGAGTTTTCCCGATTTCTGCATGATAAAATCGCTCAGATTCGGGAAGGGCTCGACTCCAATTGGGTGGTCCCGGGGGAGGTGTCCGGGGCAGGTCTTGAGAGTGTTATCTGGGGGGAGTTCGATCCTGTGACCGCTGAGGGTGTGGACAGGTTGCTGGGGGGTCTGAATGCCACCACCTGTTTATTGGACCCGTGTCCTTCCTGGTTGGTTTCGGCCGCCAGGGAGACGACACGAGGCTGGCTCCAGGGGATTGTCAACGCTTCTTTGAGAGAGGGGGTGCTCCCTACCGCCTTGAAGGCGGCGGTGGTGCGCCCCCTCCTCAAGAAGCCTTCCCTGGACCCAGCTATTTTAAACAACTATCGTCCAGTCTCCAACCTTCCCTTCGTGGCGAAGGTTGTTGAGAGTGTGGTGGCACGTCAGCTCCCCCAGTACCTGGAGGAAGCAACTTACCTCGATCCGTTCCAATCGGGCTTCAGGCCTGGACATAGCACTGAGACGGCATTGGTCGCGTTGGTTGATGATCTCTGGAGGGCTCGTGACAGAGGGTTCTCCTCTGTCCTGGTCCTATTAGATCTCTCGGCGGCTTTCGATACTATCGACCATAGTATCCTATTGCGACGGTTGGAGGGGTTGGGGATTGGTGGAACCGTCTTCCGATGGTTCTCCTCCTTCCTCTCTGACCGTTCGCAATTCGTGTTGGCGGGGGGGGAGAGGTCCACCTCTAGGCCCCTGGTTTGTGGGGTGCCTCAGGGGTCGGTCCTTTCTCCCCTCCTGTTCAACATTTACATGAAGCCGCTGGGCGAGATCATCCGTGGTCTTGGAGTGAGGTGTCATCTGTATGCAGATGACACCCAGCTGTATATCTCCACTCCGGACCACCCCAACGATGCTGTGGGGACTATGTCTAGGTGCCTGGAGGCCGTGCGGGACTGGATGGGCGGGAACAGGCTTCGGCTCAACCCATCCAAGACCGAGTGGCTGTGGTTTCCGGCGCCCCGATATAGCCAGCTGACACCTTCGCTGGCTATTGGGGGGGAAGTTCTGCCCCCCACAGAGAGGGCTCGCAATCTGGGAGTCCTCCTGGATGTACGGCTGTCGCTCGAACATCATATCGCGGCCGTCTCCAGGGGGGCGTTTCATCAGATCCGTCGGATCTACCGGTTGCGGCCCTTCCTGGATCGGGACGCCTTGCGCACGGTCACTCAGGCCCTTGTCACCTCTCGCCTGGACTATTGTAATGCCCTCTACATGGGGCTCCCTGCGGGGAGCATCCGGAGACTCCAGTTGGTGCAAAATGCAGCCGCGAGGGTGATTATGGGGGCGTCGCGTAGCGCCCATGTGACGCCTCTCCTGCGCGAGCTGCATTGGTTGCCGATGGCTCTCCGGGTTCGCTTTAAGGTTCTAGTTTTGACCTTTAGGGCGACCCATGGCATGGGACCAGGTTACCTTCAGGACCGCATTCTACCAACGTTCTCCAACAGGCCGGTGCGTTCCCACAGGGAGGGTCTGCTCCGGGTGCCGTCGGCCGCTATGTGTCGTCTGGCGGCGCCAAGGGGTAGGGCCTTCTCTGTGGGTGCCCCCGCCCTCTGGAATACTCTGCCACCGGAACTTCGTACCGGCACGGACCTGAGGGCCTTCAGGCGCGCGTTAAAGACCTGGCTCTTTGAGCAGGCCGGCCTGGGCTGAGATAATGATTTTAAATTTGATCTCCATTTTTAATTTTAAATTGGGTTTTAAGGGTGGGGGGGGGTTTCTTAATTTTAGTCTGCAGCTAATTCTAATATTTAATTACTTTTTAACTTTTGTATTTGTGGGGTTTTTAGACGAGCTGTTCACCGCCCTGAGTCCCTTGGGAGAAGGGCGGTATATAAATGTAATTAATAATAATAATAATAATAATAATTTTCCTTAGTTTAAAAATCCTGATCAAACTCAGCATTACACCAGCAGGGTATTGGGAAGAACAAACTAGATATTCTTGTTGTGGTCCCTTTCCCTTTGGCTGACTCAGTCAAGGGTTGAATGACTTCCATTGAACTGGGATTGTTGGCCCGCTAGACATTCCAGTGTTTATTCACACAATTCCAAGTAAATTTATCCAAGAATAAATTCCATCAAAGATGAGACTTGCTTCCAAGTCAACTTGCACTGCAAAACACATCACATGCAAAATTCACACACTTGCTACAAAATGGCTTTGAGAGATTTTATACTCAATCTCAGGGGTTTAAGGTCAGATGTCGTTCTACTGTAAGGACTGTTCCCTTTTTTCCAGCTGTCATTTCTGAATCAAGGCATGGGATTTTTGGAGAGATGCAATTTAGCATATTCCTTTTTGATGAGAGCAATCCAAGCCTCCTATTGACACAGATGCACAAACTGTGCTTGGATTGTTTGTTAGTAGAGTATTAGCAGAGTGTTTGTTAGCAATGGGATGAATACCCTTCCCTGAACTTCAGGATTGTGAATATAGTGAGGAGAACCAGGCAAATCTAATTTAAACAGCTGAGCAACCAAAAATTATGCTTAAGCTGAGGGCACAGAGCAGCAAAAGGTTTGACAGAAGCTCCAGGGGAGCATGAAAGGCAGAAGGGGAAGCAAAGCATCCAACTACTAAGTGGGCAGCCACAGAGAGGCTGATGGCATCTGTCTGGGGAATGTAACAGGAACGTAGGCAACTGATGTGGGAGGAAATGAGGGCTATGCCTGGAAGAAATGATCTAAATCCAGCTATTCTTTCTGGAAGTTCAAGCATTTGCCCGCTGAATCCCAAGAGCTCATTCCACACAGCCCTAATTACAGCATGCCTACAGCAGATACAAGAAGAGAAAAGAATTGTCAGAGGAAGTACGAAAACAAGGAATTAACATGGAATGGCACAACTTGATGAGCTATGACAGACTATCATCTTTCAAGGCCGGGAAGGAAGATATGCTGGTCTGGTCAACCAGTTACTAATCAGAAAAGCACTTTCCAGTTTGCTCTTGTGCTTTTCATATCAGCGTGACTTGAAAGATCAGCAGGGTTTGCAACATTAGCTAGGAAATTATAAAGAGGATTATTACAGCCGCAACCACTGCTAAGGAAGTCAAACTATTGTTTTTGCATTTGAGCATCGTGGATTTTTTTAATGATATATTGCTCTGCAGAAATTTGACCAGCTGGCTGGCCTTGGCTGACCGTAACAACCTTAGCTGGATTGGACCTGCTTCATACATGGATAGAAGATGCCTAAGGAAGACCAGGGTTGTAGGCTAGACCAGGAAGTTGAAAAGAAAAAATTGTTAAAGAAGGCAATGGAAAACTTCTATTTTATTGTAAAGGTAATCATGGACATGTCCACAAATTTACCTGGAGCTGAACTAAATTGGAGTTTCTCTATTTTGCCTACAGGAATGTGTCAGTAACAACTCTGAAATAGGTAATTAATGCTTTAAAAATGCAGCAAACAAGCAGCCAAGTTGACAGCAAGAGGTTCCTGGACCAACACCATTGGGGTGATATACTGGTTAAAGTACCAGACAAGGATTCAAGAATTACTATCATTCAGACTAATCTACCCCATCAGTGGTTATGCAAATATTATAAATCCATCTAGTGGAAAGATGGGATAGAAATGTAATAACGTGAAAGACACAGCCTTCTGCTTTGTTGATGCTAACTTCCACTAAACTCCATAGTATTTAATTTTAAATTGGGTTTTAAGGGGGGGGCGGGGTCTTTTTAGTCTCATTTATCAGCCGATTAATTTAATACTTTTTAAATTTTTCTATAATTGTGGGTTTTAGATGGGCTGTACACCGCCCTGAGTCCCTTGGGAGAAGGGCGGTATATAAATTTAAATAATAAATAAATAAATAAAATAAAAAAAGTCTAATTTAATGTATTATATAGCATTCTTCCCAACAGATAATTGCTACGGAGTACAGAGCTTGGACGCAGAGTATATGTTAAGTTTATGGCTACCTTTGCTTTCAAGAGTTCAAGGTAGTATACTTAACCTTCTCTCCAATTTTCCCTGAAATAGCAATAGCAATAGCACTTAGACTTATATAATGCTTCATAGGATGGAAGGCTGAGTCAACCTTGAACTGGTCAGGATCGAACTCCTGGCAATTATTTATTATTTATTTATTTATTTATTTGTTTAAACTTCTATACCGCCCCCTCTCCCAAAAAAGGGACTCGGGGCGGTGTACAGCCTACTAAAACATACGAGATATACAATAAATATAGTTAAAAATAAATTAAATAGTTTAATCCGGCTGTCTAATTCAGATTCAATTTAAAAGTTAAAAACTAAAACCCCAATTAAAATTTAATTAAAAACCTAAAACACAGTTACTGGGCCAGGCCGGCCTGATTAAAAAATAAAGTTTTCACCGCGCGCCGGAAGGTCAGGATATCCGTCATAGACCGTATCTCCGGGGGAAGATCATTCCATAGGGAGGGAGCCCCCACAGAGAAAGCCCGAACTCTCGGGGCCGTCAGCCGACAACGGTCAGGCGGCGGTACCCCAAGCAGGGCAACCCTGTGGGAGCGTACTGGGCGGCGGGAGGTTGACGATGGCAGCAGGCGGTCCCGTAAGTACCCAGGTTTAAATACCATCAGTACCACCTTGAATCGAATCCGGTAGGCCACAGGAAGCCAGTGCAGCCTGCGAAGCAGCGGAGTAACGTGGGAGCTCCGAGGGGCACCCACAAGCACTCGCGCGGCTGCATTCTGGACCAGCTGTAACCTCCGGAGACTCTTCAAGGGGAGCCCCATGTAGAGAGCATTGCAATAATCCAGGCGGGAAATGACGAGGGCGGACGTGACTGTGCGAAGTGCGCCCAGATCCAGAAAGGGCCGCAACTGGTAAATCAGACGTATCTGATAAAAAGCCCCCCTGGCGACGGCTGCAATATGCTCTTCTAAAGACAGCCGCACATCCAGGAGGACACCCAGATTGCGCGCCCTTTCCACGGGGGTCAAAACCTCTCCCCCCACGGCCAGCGAAGGAACCAGCTGGCTGTATCTGGGCGCAGGAAACCACAGCCACTCGGTTTTAGTCGGGTTGAGCCGGAGCCTGTTACGACCCATCCAACTCCGCACGGCCTCCAGGCACCGGGACATCACTTCGACAGCTTCGTTGGGGTGGCCCGGGGTGGAGATGTACAGCTGAGTATCATCAGCGTACTGATGGAACTCCACCCCGAAGCCACGGATGATCTCACCCAGCGGCTTCACATAAATGTTGAACAGCAGGGGCGAGAGCACCGACCCCTGAGGAACCCCACATAGTAGGGGCCTCGGGGCCGACCTCTGCCCCCCTGTCAACACACATTGCGAACGGTCGGAGAGGAAGGAGGTGAACCACCGTAACACGGTGCCCCCCACTCCTAACCCCTCCAACCGCCGCAATAGGATACTGTGGTCGACAGTATCAAAAGCCGCTGAGAGATCTAATAGGACCAGGACAGAGGAACAACCCCTGTCCCGAGCCCTCCAGAGATCATCAACCAACGCGACCAAAGCCGTCTCCGTGCTGTGCCCGGGCCTGAAACCCGATTGGAGGGGGTCAAGATAACTCGCTTCATCCAGGCACTGCGGGAGCTGACGTGCCACCACACTCTCAACAACCTTCGCAACAAAACGAAGGTTGGAGACGGGACGATAATTTGATAACAGTGCTGGGTCCAGGGACGGTTTCTTGAGGAGGGGCCGCACCACCGCCTCTTTCAAGGCAGCAGGTAGCAGCCCCTCTCTCAAGGAAGCGTTTATAATACCCTGGAACCAGCCTCGTGTCACCTCCCGAGTGGCCAAAACCAGCCAGGAGGGACACGGGTCCAACAAACAGGTGGTGGCATTAAGCCCCCCCAGTATCCTGTCCACATCCTCTAGAGTAACAGGGTCGAACTCAACCCAACCAACTCCACCGATATCCACCCCCGCCCCCCCACCCGGAGATGGCCAGTCGGAGTCCAGTTCGCTCCGGATCTGAGCGATTTTGTCCTGCAGAAACCTAGAAAACTCCTCAGCCCGTCCCTGTAAGGGGTCCTCCCGCGCTCCCACCTCCAGGAGGGAGCGGGTCACCCTAAACAAGGCGGCTGGGCGGTTTTCCGCGGACGCGATAAGGGTGGAGAGGTAAGACCTCCTCGCCATCCTTATTGCCACTAGATACGTCTTAATATAAGAACGCAGTAGTGTTCGGTCAGACCCAGAGCGGCTGGACCTCCAACTGCTCTCTAGGCGTCTTTTCCGGCGCTTCATTTCCCTTAGCTCCTCAGAAAACCAAGGAGCCAGATGGGATCGGCACCGGGTCAGAGGCCGCAAGGGCACGACTCGGTCAAGGGCCCCAGCCGCCACCCTATCCCAGGTGGCGACCAAGCCCTCAACCGAGTCGTGTGAATGAGCTTCGGGAAATGGCCCAAGCTCCGTCAGGAACCTGTATGAATGAGTAGTGAGTTAACCTGTCATACTGCATTCTAACCATTGTGCCACCATAATCCTATGAAGAATGTTGCCTATAGCCATACAGAGCTTTTGTGGGTTAAAGGTGCACTTGATGGCTGGGAAATTCTGAAAGTTTTAAGTCCACACATCTTTAAATTGTCAAGGTTGAAAAATACTAGTATAGAAGCATGAAGCAACCAATCAGTGCCTCTTGTTCAAACTATCCATTGGATTTGCCATGAATCCCCTTTGTCTACAATGGAGACAAGTCATTCTATAGTTGGTGCTTCCATTCTTCTCACTCTGAAAGTGGAGCTTAGAAGACACTGTTTCATGTGGGAGGGAATAGCCCCATCCCTTTCTCCAGTGTCAAACTGAAAAGCCAGAAGGGAACTTAATGGAAGAAGACTTGAGAAAACATGGAATGAAGAGCCCACTGTTCTACAGAAAGCAGTGTCACAGTATCTAAGTCCTCCCACTGGAAGGAGTGGTGGAAAGATATTTAGTATAACTCCCTTATTTTGGCACATTACAAGAAAACAGCAACTACTTTTTCTTATAACAATTGCATATGATCAAGCAGAGTGATTATGCCTTGGGTCCCATTAATTAAATAGTGTCATCTTACAGGAGCCCAGACTGGACCTGTCCTCTGGAATGATGTCCCTCAGATTCATGTGGTTCCCACTGTTATAACATTTAGGACATTGTTAGGGACCTGGTAGTTCTCCTAGGCTTCGGGACAGAGGGAAAGTGGAGCTCTGTAATGGTATGTGGGAATGACATGCTTCCTGTCTGGCTGCCTCAAAGGACTATCAAGCCTCCTTTAGTTACCATTGGTTTATAGCTGGTGAACTGTTCTTCCAGTTGGCTGCGACCTTTTTTACATGTATTCTTTTCTTTTCGTTTGTAAGCCATCTAGAGTTGTCAAGACAACCCAAAGTTGTCAATAAGTCGGTTAGCTATGAAATTTGACAAAAATAAAATAACATTACTTGGCTCAGTCTGCACAGGACAATTTCATTTTATTTATTTGATAATGTTTGTGCTGCATTCTGCATAGACAAGGATTGAAACCCAGTACTTTCCAGCCTTGTAACAGATTCTGAGATGGAGCTCTTAAACTACATATGATTTCACTGTTGTCCCCTAATCATAGCATTCTCCCCTGAAATGTTTAGATCACGTGAGCAGCTGGGTCAACCATGAAGTGATCTACTGGGCTTCATGGGATCATTTTTTTGCACCCAGACCACCCACCTCTGGTCATGCCAAAAGCTTCCTATTGTGAGATGGACAGACGAGTGCTAGGTTCTGCTGTCTAAATTAAGGCATAGCTAATTACAGAGCGCTTTGTTCTAATGTGCTCACACGAATCAGGCAAGGGAGTTAATTAATATTTACGCAGCGCTCACACTTGCCACGGGAGAGAACGTTCAATTGTTTGGAACAGAGCAGAGAAAATATGAAGCTAGCCACAATAGGGGTTGCATAGTAGCAGAGATCCATGTGAGGGGGGGCAGCCCTCCCAACAACAACAACAACAACAAAAAATTTCCAGCTGGCTAATCTAAAAAGCAAAGCTGCTTCAACATGGCTAACACCTTACAGTACCAACTGAAAAGCATCCTGCAGCCTTTGTAACTTTCCCTCCACAGTAGATTTGTTTGTTGTACAAAACAGATAGATAGAAGTAGCAGAGAGGCATTTAAAACGTTAAAAGTGTTTGGTAACATAATCTAGATCTCCCTGTCAAATTCCAGGAACGTGGCAGGGAAGCTGCATAATGCAAAACCAAAACTGGAAGCATTTCAAGACAAAGTCTTTGACAAGCATGAACACCGATGAGAAATCCAGATGGCTGAACAGCCTGATACTAGCTTCCAGGTTCTTTCTTGTTGAACTTCCATGGAATCCCGTGGTCATGTTCCATCTTTGCACTAAGTTTCCAATTTCTATTTGGCTTACACGAATGAGACAATGCAGTGAAGGCGTTTATTCTAACTGCAACCATGATACAAATCTAGCAAAACCCTAAAGGTTTCCTTGATCAGTTGTGAAAGAAATGCAAGGCAGCCTTACTCACTCTCGTCAGGGTTTGGAGCAGCGAGGATGGCACTATGCTTTCTCTTCACCTCTTCCACATTTTCTGAGATCTTCTCTATGAACCCACGGATTTCTTCCACCTGAGGGAAAAAAAGCCTAGTATGATTGCAGAATTTAAACTCTGGAACCTGAAGCCAGCTATAATGAAAGCTACACATCTTGGGATTGATATATTAAAAATTGACCAGTCAAGTAGCAATAGCACTTAGACTTATATACCACTTCATAGTGGTTTGCAACCCTCTCTAAATTGTTTATAGAGTCAACATATTGCCCCCAACAATCTAGGTCCTCATTTTTACCAATGCTATCAACCAATTGCCTATTACTTGATCATAATCCCATTGTTAATTTAACCCCATTGTTCTTTCCCTCAGCTGAGCTAAACTACACTGTACAGTCTTGTATATCTCTGCTGTATTTTTACCATCCTACTGAAAATATATTCAAAATATTTTTCATGATAAGCATTATCTATTTATATATTACTAAAATTCTAGTTTCTGTCACCTTTAATTGGGTGAAATGATGGACCGTATGGTAAAACTGTTTCAACCAAAATACTGTATCTCAAATGTGCCGGCTTACAGAATTTATCCAAAATCTGGGTTTCATGATTCCCATAGAATTGAAATTTGGCAAATCTTACAAAACATTTTATGAAGCAATTTACGACATAATGCAAAATGTCATAAAACATTTCCCTATGTTTCATTGAACTATAAAGGTCAAAATGGGCTGTTTTCAAGGCAGATACATCTCTGGATAGCTCCCTGAATTTTTAAAAACTTTTGAAAAACATTAGAAGCTCTGCCACCATCTAAAGCAGGAGTCTCCAACCTTGGCAACTTTAAGACTTTAAGCTGCCTGAGGAACTCTGGGAGTTGAAGTCCGGAAGTCTTAAAGTGGCCAAGATTAGAGACTCCTGATCTAAAGCACTGAGGAATCGGATAAGAAAATGTTTCTGAATCAATGACTCATCAGGTCATAGGTTGTTAAGTGTTTCTAATAATAGTGTTTAAAATTGTTTGGTTAATTGGGTGTTTTCCTACTGTTGAGTGTCCAGTCTCATGGGCCTCCATCTTGAGAATTTCCTATTTATCTTTATACATGTTTATATAAAAAATAAGATGACGTTGTTATTGGCTGTAAGCTGAGGGCATATACCAGTCCAACATCTGATTTTTTTTCATATAAACTTTCACATAGAAGAGCTCTGTTGGCGCAATAATTAGAATGTAATATTGCAGGCTGACTCTGCCCACAGCCAGGAGTTTGATCCTGATGAGCTCAAGGTTGACTCAGCTTTCCATCCTTCAGAGGTCAGTAAAATGAGGATTCAGATTGGTGTGGGCAATATGCTGACTATGTAAACCCCAAAAATTTTAACCTTAGACTGTTTACTATTGACCTCACCCCTTTCCTAAGAGGTCTGTAGGGGGCATGCATAAGCGCACCAAAGTGCCTACCGTCCCTGTCCTATTGTTTCTTTTTATTTTTCTTATATGTACCCATTTCATGTATTCATAACTATGTATATACTTATACCTATTATCTTGTAAGTGATTGACAAATAAAATAAATAAAATAAAATGAATAAATAAATAAAGCACTATGAACAGTATATAAGTCAACGTGCTATAGCTATTGCTAAATAATACTGTGCTTCAAAGGTTAGCTGGCCTAGACATTGGTATTTGAATATAGACCTTTTTAACATTCAAGTTTTACTATGTTTTTAATCTAGGTGAAATATTAATATATATTGCAAGTCCATGTATGATATATTATAAACCAAATAAGAAATAAGGATTTATCACCTGTTCAAAAAACTCATCCATAAAACGATCCCGATCCACGCCAACGGCAACTTCCTCATCATCATCACTGTCCTTGGCCTGCAACATAAGAAACATAATTTCAATATCTGGAATCTCAAAAGGCAGCCTCAAATAAAGCAAAGACCTAAATTCTGTATCATAAGGACAGAGCAGACATCAGTTGGATTGTACCTTTGATTTCCCCTAAGGACAAAGTCAGCTATGCATTGATTCCTATTCTTTCAACTCATTCATTTCTGAGTTCTTCTAGTGCTAATAAATCAACCTTTCTCCAAAGTGAGCTAAAAGCAAAAGTACTATTACATTTCTGCACTATGTGGGGATACCATCCAGCTTCTGAGTGCCTACCCCACTATGTTCTTTCTATATCTGTGCTTTGGGCTGTATTTACTCTTCCCTGAGGCAAAAACCATGAAGAGAAGGGCTGAAAGATGAGAAGAAGAAGAAAGTATTAGGGATGAATATCCTTAACTTTGATCAAAATTGTACCAAGCCTAATTCAGCCAGGAGCAAGAAGTACATTTCTGTCATTACAGTAGCCATAGGTCTGTCCAAGTCCCATTTGGTTCAAGCAACTCTGATCTTCAGTAAGCCAGAAACTCATATAAGGAGTAGGTGACAGCTACAGCAAGGGTGTCATACTGGGTCTGGAGTACCTTTTCCCTCTGAGAATCTGAATCCCACATAGCTCTAGGGCACACTCAAAATTGGTGCCTCTCACTGAAATAAAGAATGCATTCCCCCCACCCCCCTTACAAAATTCCGTACAATAGAATAGATAAGAATAGAATACTTTACTGGCCAAGTTTGATTGGACACACAACGAATTTGTCTTGGTGTAAATACTCTCAGTATACATAAAGAAAAGGTACATTCGTTAAGAATCAAGAATCATAATGATAGTCATAGGGTACAATAAGCAATCAAATCATACTAGGAAACAGTCAATATAAATTGTAAGGATACAAGCAACAAAGTTACAGTCCTACAATCACAAGTGGGAGGGGATGGGTGATAAGGAGTGATGAGAAGATTAGCAGTAATAGTAGTGCAGACTTTGTAAATAGTTGAACAGTGTTGAGGGAATTATTTGTTTAGCAGAGTGATGGCTTTCGGGGAAAAACTGTTCTTGTTGTCTAGTTGTTCTGGTGTGCAGTGCTCTATAGCGTCGTCTTAAGGGAAGGAATTGAAACAGTTTATGTCCGGGATGTGAGGGGTCTGTGAATATTTTCACAGCCCTCTTTTTGACTCGTGCAGTATACAGGTCCTCGATTGAAGGCAGGTGGGTAGTAATTGTTTTTTCTGCAGTCCTAATTATCCTCTGAAGTCTGTGTCTGTCCTGTTGGGTTGCAGAACCAAACCAGACAGCTATAGAGGTGCAGATGACAGACTCAATAATTCCTCTGCAGAATTGTATCAGCATCTTCTTGGGCAGTTTGAGCTTTCTAAGTTGGCACAGAAAGAACATTCTTTGTTGGGCTTTTTTGATGATGTTTTTGATGTTAGGTGTCCATTTTAGATCATGTGATATAGTAGAATCTAGAAATTTGAAGGTCTCTACTGTTGATACTGTGTTGTCTAGTATTGTAAGAGGTGGTAGTATGGGTTTCTTCTAAAGTCTACCACCATTTCTACAGTTTTGAGTGTGTTCAGTTCCAGATTGTTCCAGTTACACCATGAGGCAAGTTGTATAACCTCCTGTCTGTATGCAGATTCATCGTTGTCTCGAATGAGACCAATCACTGTTGTGTCATCAGCAAACTTCAGTATTTTAACAGATGGATCATTTCAGATGCAGTCATCGGTATATAGGGAGAAGTGGAGATAGCACACAGCCTTAGGGGGCTCCTGTGCTGATTGTACAGGTATCAGATGTGATTCCACCTAGCTTCACCTGCTGCTTCCTGTCTGTTAGGAAGCTTATGATCCACAACTGTGTTCAGGTACCGCTAGTTGGTTTAATTTACTTAGAAGAGTGTCTGGAATGATGATATTGAATGCTGAACTGAAGTCTACAAAGAGGACCCTTGCGCAGGTATTTGGAGATTCAAGGTGTTGTAGGATGTAATGCAGAGCCATGTTAACAGCATCATCTGTCGATCTATTTGCTCGGTATGCAAACTGCATGGGATCTAACAGCAGATCTGTGATGGTTTTCAGGTGGGACAGCACAAGCCTTTCAAAAATTTTCATAACTACAGATGTTAGAGCAACTGGTCTGTAGTCATTCAGTTCCTTGATGGAGGGCTTCTTTGGCACTGGGATGATGGTAGAACATTTGAAGCAGGAAGGAACATAGCACATCTCTAGTGATCTATTGAAGATTTGGGTGAAGATGGGGGCCAATTGGCCAGCACAGACTTTTAAGCAAGAAGGAGTTATCTTGTCTGGCCCTGGTGCTTTTCCTATCTTCTGTCTGTGTAACAGATCTTGCACTTCTTTTTCTGTGATCACCAGAGGTTGTGAGCCCAATGGATTGGGGCCAGTTGTAGGAGGCTTGGCTGTTGTTAGTGTGTTTGAGATGTGGGTTGTGGAGATAGGTTGCTGTAGTTTCCTTTCAAACCTGCAGTAAAACACATTCAGGTCATCTGCTAGTTGTTGATTTCCTTCTGCCTGGGAAGGAGGTTTGCTGAAGCCAGTAATGTTTTTAACAGTTTTCCACATGTTTGCTGGTTCATTTGTTAAGAATTGATTCTTTAACTTTTCAGAGTAGCTTCTTTTTGCTGCTCTGATCTCTCTTGTTAATATGTTTCTGCCCTGGTTGTATAGTATTCTGTCACCTTTTCTGTAGGCTTCCTCTTTGAAACATAATTCTTCTTTTGAAGAACTATAAATCATAAAAGGTCTGCTGGCACCTTTTCCCACTAATGCATTTCATCAAAAGGCATAAGCTTCTATAAGTTTACTTTACTTCATAGCTAAACTGATATAGGTTTAAACTGGGATGAAACGGAGATGGAAAGGAAGGGAAAATAAGACAGGGTGGTTGTGTTACCAGTGAAGCTACAAGTGAAACAAGTGACTTATCAATTCACATTTGTAATACGTTTTTAAAAAGTGTTTGTTGAAACGTTCTGAAATAGCTTGAAACTTTTTGATATATGTGAATTC
Organism: Bungarus multicinctus; assembly: GCA_023653725.1. Lineage (NCBI taxonomy): Eukaryota > Metazoa > Chordata > Lepidosauria > Squamata > Elapidae > Bungarus > Bungarus multicinctus. The sequence continues at coordinate 23,413,883 of CM042836.1, read as the reverse complement.
AGCAGTGGTCCAATTCATTGTGATATTGCTTTGTTCCAGAATACCATTCTAAGATCTGTAATGAAAAATCCTGGAGGACAGAAATGTTATATTTTTTTCTTGACTCCTAATGTTAATCATGTATTTATTAATTCTTTTGTGCAAAATACGGGTAATCCTCGACTTACAACCACAATGGAGTCCAGAACTTCATTTTTAAGCCATTGCGGTTGTAAATCAAGGCACCACATGACTGGACTTGATTTTGTTATTGTTTTTGTCATACTGGAAACCAGTAAAAACATTGCAAATTGTGACCATGCGACCATGGAATGCTGCAATTGAGCATAAATCTAAATATGAACATAAATTGCAAGTTGGTTTCCAATGCTTGAAATGCCACCAGGTGATCGGGGGAGGGGCACCAGTAGTAACTTTGAGGACCGGTTGTAAGAAGCTTTTTAAAAGTAACTTCAAGATTTACCTGTAAACATCAGATTTCATGATCAACTAGGAAAATAATGCAGCCATGAGACAAGGCCTCACCGTATTGCTGTTCCTATAGTAATTAACTCTGTGTCCCCACATTTAACATCCTTGCTGAATACACAAACACATATTTTCTGGTTCAACTGCCTCAAAAGTCAAATTGCAAAACTAGTATTTTGTGTTGCTGGAGCTGGTTTCTCAGGTTTCGGACCTTCTGCCAATCTCCACCACTCAGTTTTTAAGGACCCTGCCACGCCACATCTGTCCAACTGCCTTAAAGCTTCAGTGTCCTCACAAGTGGACTGCGGGATCAGCTGACAAGTTTTTATTTTTTGCCTCACAGTGAACAACTGTGGTAAAACAAAGACAGCGACAGAAATGGAGACCGGGTGGCAAGAAAGTCAACAAGCAGCCTTTTTTTGGTACTTCCTAATTGGCCAAAGGAAGGGAGCAATGGTCAGCACTGGTGAGCACAGTACTCACAAGCTGTATTTGGATCCAGAAAGAGGTAAAGATGCTTTGGAAGCAATATAGAAACTCTTACTTTGGCTCCGTATGGACTATTGCCATCTTGGGATATGAACAGCAGCCCCCACCTCTGTTCACAATAGCTGTGAGGGGAAGAGGTGTGGGCTGTTGTAAGACTGAACCTGAGGGCTGGAGAATGGAAACGGTCTTGGCAGAGAAATGCTTTGATTTCCAGACATATGTCTCCTCCTCTGTTTAAAATGGTAATAGTCAAGAATAGCAGTTTGCCCAGAACTAAATCAGTCCCTCCTCAAAATGTGAGATTCAGGAAGCACGATTCTAAACAAAGGTTGCTTCGGGGGGTGCACAGTGCAGTCAAGAACGACGCAGCGTAGGCTGCCTCTCTTCCTGGTGAGAAGGTGCTGCCATGTGCCTGAGACTCCTACAGACCTGTGTGGCAGCACAGGAACTCAGCTGGGGCGTTTGCACTTACATCTCAAGCAATCACATTCCTTGCAGGGAAATGGCAAACCACGCGTGGGCGCATTTGCCTCACATCTCTAGAGTCGTCCTCCTCTGCAGCCCTCCCCTCTCTTGCTTCTCGAAGAGGGAGCATTCCAGGTCGGGGCCACATCCCATTCTAGTGGCCCCAAATCACAGCTGACAGTCGTCATGGCAACTTCTCCCTCAGAAGGAGTGGGTGCAGCTGGGAGCAGAGGGTGCCCTTCCTTGCTCTGGAACAATGCTCCAGGGTCACTACAGCATCAGTGAAAACAAGACTGGAATTTGGCACAGGGAAGAACACATTGTCCAGTTGATTATACAGCCATGTTGCTAGTTAAGAAGAATGATCTTCTGCAGTCAAAGTAATGATTTGCATCCTTATTAAGGGTTATTTAATTTGCACGTTATACTGTTGCTTCAGTTCTTTATTAAGGATACGAACCCAAGCATCGGTCAGTGACCATAGTAAACTGGGGTTGATTCCACAGATGCTAGCTGGTTTCTACCACCAATTGGAAAATAAAAATTCTGCAATTTGTATTAGGGTGAAATTTTTTATTTTGCTCCTTCCATTCTTTTAGACTATCAAGTCCCACTCAGCTTTCTGTGCTTGAAGGCTTAATAGAATATTCTAGATCAATGTTTCCTCACCTCATTAACTTTAAGATGCATAGACTTTAACTCCCAGAATTCGCATCCAGCTTTCTTGCTCAGGCATTCTGGGAGTTGAAGTCCATGCATCTTAAAGATGATGAGGTTGAGGAAACACTGATCTAGGTAGGATCTGATGAGCACAAAAGGAATGTTTACAAAAAAAGATGCAAATGATGACTTCAGCAGCCCAGGAAAGTCCTCTCAAGCATTCTAAAGTTTAAACAAAGCAGGAAAAAATTGGGCACATAATCAAGGATGAGCTTTCCCACACAAACCATCTGCTCTCCCAGTCCCCAACCAAATAAATTATCCAAAGAAATGTCTATGGTGCTCTCAGAAAGCTTGGAACCAAGAGTCTCTTTCCTTCTCTATTAACTGTGTTTTCTGCAAATGTTGCACTTGGCGTTCTCCACCAAGCCTTTCATGGTGAACCAAGTTCTGAAACCTTCCTCTGTGTGATTGAGGAACATCCCCTCCTCCAAATGACTTGGTGGGCCCCTCCATTTGCTCAACGATCCAAACTTACGGCTTTCTGTGCTTGAAGATTTCTACAATGAAAGGCAGGGTACATAAATAAATCTGACACAGTGCCACCTAGATTCTGGAGAGCTTCCAAACACAAAAGGAGCAACAGCTAAGCAATCTGGCTTGGCATTAGGTATATTAGAGAGGTTTGTGGGCTTTTGTCTGCGCATCAACCAACCCTTTATCACCACCAGAGTTGGAAGCGCACCTGTGCTCAGCTTTTCTCCTCCCTACTCCCGCCCCCTCAGTTCCACCTCCTCTATTGTGCCATTTTTACCCACCATTGTTTCAGCCCCCTGACCCTTTTTGCAAGCAGCAGCTGCCAAGTCCCTCCCATCAGACACCCAGGAAACAAAGGGTAGGAAAGCCTTGTTGCCAAGAGGTATCAGCCAGGTGTCATGTCATTTCATTTTGATTCCTCCTTAAAAATATGCATCTATTGGCAATGAAGCCGCTTTTAATCATTTTGCTTCAGGCAATCATAAGCTCATTCTTAGAAGTCACAAGTTCCTATTAATGCTTATTTTGAAACTGGAGCAAAGCAGAAAGATTCAATAGGAATTGCAGACCTAGTAAAAAAGCGTTAAGAAAGGAACCATTCCTCTAACATTAAATTCAAATTCACCCCGAAGATGGAGTTTTGACAATAAGGCAGTAATTATTTGGGCAAGATTCAAATTTAACAGGGTTGCTTCTCTTTCACTCCAAAACACTACTCTGGCACCTGCCCAGCTGATAACCAAAAGCCAGCCAATAGAGGCTGGAAGAAGATCGTGCTTGTCGTTTAGTCCAGTGGCTCTTCCAATTATCCTCTGTGGCAAGCTGCAAAGAGCCAAAGGCCTTACTAGCATCTCTGTATACAGGAGTTTGCTGAGATCAAGGCTGTTGATGGTTTTGAAGGTACTCAAGGGCTGCTGTTGCAACATGATAACGACCATATCACTGTCTGTTTCAAAAATAAATCACCCATCGGTGAGCATGATGTGCATCAGAAGTGCTTGCTATACAAACCACTTCCTACCTTAAAGTAGAAGACAAAGCTGATCTGTGTATGAGGATGATGCCAATCTGGTTTACTGTTTGAATTAACATATGTCAGGTCAAATGCATAGTCCATACAGGAATGTTAATGTCTCCCAAAAGAGGAGAATCTTTAGCTCAGCGTTGTAATGAGAGGTTCTTGGTGTTCTCTAAGCTTGGTTGCTTACTTGCGCATTTCATTATCCAAACTAGGTAATATGAGCTAAAGTTAATTATGTATTAAGTATCTGGAGGTACAGATAACTAACAATCTGAACAGGTCTCTCCACACATCATCCTTAGTGCAGCATCTTCATTTCCTACATTGGATGAGGAGAACACATCTTTCTCCTTCTGTCCTGGCCACTTTTTACAGAGACATGATTGAGAGCATTTCAACACACTGCATCACTGCTTGGTTTGGTGGCAGCAGTGCTTCAGATAGAAAGTCCATACAGAGAGTGGTAAGGACAGCAGAGAAGATTATAGGAACCTTGCTTCTTGTTATTCAGGACGATTTCTGAAGGCTCTCGCTGTCAGAAAATTTCTCCTTATTTCCAGGTTGAATTTCTCCTTGTTCAGTTTCCATCCATTATTTCTTGTCTGGCCTTCAGATGCTTTGGAAAATAGCTTGACCCCCTCCTCTCGGTGGCAGCATTCATTCATTCACTCACTCACTCACTCACTCACTCACTCATTCATTGATGCATGCCATTTTGGTACAATACAGCAATCAGGAGATCATGAGTTAGTGTCCTGTTTAGGCACAAAACCAGTTGGATGACTTCGGAGCAGTTATTTTCTCTCAGCCCTAGGAAGACAACAATTGAAAATCCCTTCTGAAAATGCTGCTCCCCAAAACTGCAGAGACTAGACTACATAGTCACAAAGATGGAAATCGATCAAGGAGAGATTCAACCTAGAAATAAGGAGAAATTTTCTTGACAGTGAGAACAATCAACCAATGGAACAGCTTGTCTTCAGAAGCTGTGGGAGCTTCATCACTGGAAGCTTTCAAGAAGAGAATGGACAGCTATCTATCAGGAATGGTGTAGGGTTTCCTACTTTGGCAGGGGATGGACTAGATCAGGGGTTGCCAACCTTTTGGACCTCAGGGACCACCAAACTCATAATTTTAGATCCCAGGGACCACTAACCGGTTTTGTGGGTGTGGCCTAATTTGTGGGTGTGGCTTGGTGGTCATGTGACTGGCTGGGCATGGTTTGTATGTAAATATTATAAATATTTATATAAATATTGAACTTTTTATTTAAAAAAGCAACTTTTACCCAAAATCAGGCAAAGCAAGCAGATTGAGTTGTTCACAGAATCACAGATTCATTCAGAGATCTAGCTATCTGCCATTGGCTAGCTCAGTCTGTTACATAAAATTTGCTTGCAAGCAAACTCACAAAATTAACTCACAACACACCATGCATGTAAATATTAATTTTTTTATTTAAAAAAGAGCAACTTTTACCCAAAATCAGGCAAAGCAGGCAGATTGAGTTGCTCACAGAATCATTCAATGATCTATCTATCTGCCATCGGCTAGCTCAGTCTCTCAAATTTGCTTGCCATGAGTCTGCACTGAATTTGCTTGCAAGCAAACCTTCAGTCCTAAGGGAGGTTCGCCTGTGCTGAACTGAAGATCTAAAGAATAGCTAGAAAGCAAGAAATCCAACCATTTCCTGCTTCCTAACTAATTTAAATCTCCCGGCACAGCAGAACAGATGATGGTCGGAAAAAGGAAAAATAACAATTTAGCAGGCAAATTTACCGGGTAAAGAGTGAGTGGGTGGGGAGGGTTTCCGCTGGCCACTTACGGGACCGCCTGCTGCCATCATCAACCTCCCGCCGCCCAGTACGCTCCCACAGGGTTGCCCTCCTCGGGGTACCGCCGCCCGGCCGTTGTCGGTTGACGGCCCCGAGGGTTCGGGCTTTCTCTGTGGGAGCCCCCTCCCTTTGGAATGATCTCCCCCCGGAGATACGGGCTATGATGGATATTCTGACCTTCCGGCGCGCGGTGAAAACCCTATTTTTTCAACAGGCTGGCCTGGCCCAGTAACTGTATTTTAGTTTTTTAACTTAATTTTAATCGGGGTTTTAATAGTTTTTAATTTGTAACTCTATTTTTGGGTTAGACAGCCGGATCAATTTGGTTTAATTTATTTTAAATTGTATTTATTGAGTATTTATTATGTGTTTTTAGTAGGCTGTACACCGCCCCGAGTCCCTTTTTGGGAGAGGGAGCGGTATAAAAGTTTAATAAAATAAATAAATAAATAAATAAATAAATAAAATGTGGGTGGCGCAGCCTTGTGTTTCTGCGCAGCCTGGATTAATTGCTTTGTGGGGGTGCTCTGGGGGTGAGATTTCTCTGCGGCCCACCAAAATTTTCTCACGGCCCACCGGTTGGCGACCACTCGACTAGATGGCCTATAAGGTCCCTTCCACAACTGTTATTCTGTTAAGAGTCAACACTGACTTAAAGGAGGAACAAACAACTAAAATTGGAAAATTTCTACCTAACTTTCCCATCATTCAAAGCAATCCATAAAGAGAGTACAATTAATTTAAAACAGATATAAATGTGGTTGAAACTGTTTGAAAGCCTCTATGTTTAAAAAAATGATTAAAAAAAAAACTCAATTGAAAACACTAGAGACCAGGCCAAAAATGCATAGCAGTAGCGGTTCAACAAAACATCAGAATAAATAAGCACATTTTCAACTTCAGTGCCAAAAAGTTTAAAAAGCTCAGTGGCAACTTTAATTGAACAGGGAAGGAATCCCTGTTCATCAGGACACCAGTATCAAGAATGCTCTCTCTTGGATTGTCACATACAGTAGAGAATGAGGAATAATATTTATAGCCTCACCAGATTGGTGTGCAGATTGCAGCAAGACAATTAAAGCACAGCACTTTGAACTCTGTCACTATCCAAATAGTGATGGCTTGTTATTATTATACACTATTATAATGATCATCAATCACTCATTCCTGCCATCTGAACACTTATTTTTTAACATTCTTATTCCTGAACTAGCAACATATTAGTCTAGCAATATAGGCTTCTTAGTTTACAGATATTTCCTTCCAGTTTGCTGATCTTGGACTTGGGATGGAAGCAACTAGTATTCAATACTTCTCCTTGCCTGCGCTGAAGGCAATCTCTCCCTCAAAGCCACTGTTTAGAAATAATGCCCTGCTTCTATTAAGGAGTGGGGATACTTATGGAATGAAACTCAAATACTTTGGCCACCTAATGAGAAGGAAGAACTCACTGGAGAAGATGCTGGGAAAGATTGAGGGCAAAAGAAGGAGACGAAGAGAATGAGGTGGCTGGATGGAATCACTAAAGCAGTAGACGTGAGCTTAAATGGACTCTGGAAGATGGTAGAGGAGAGGAAGGCCTGGAAGAATGTTGTCCATGGGGTCACGATGGGTTGGACACAACTTTGCAACTAACAACAACATATTTATGGAGGAAGGAGATTGGCTACCCTGAAAAAAGAGAAGGGCTTGTGTGACATATCTTATTTGCTAAAATTTCAGCCCATAAATGCAGGTAGTCCTCAACTCAGAACCACAATTGAATCCAAAATTTCTGTTGCTAAGTGAGACAGTTAAGTGAATTTTGCCCCCATTTTACCACCTTTCTTGCCATACTTGTTAAGTGAATCACAGCAGTTGTTAAGTTGTTTAAGTGAATCTGGATTCCTCATTGACTTTGCTTGCCAGGAAGGTCACCAAAGAAACCCCAGGACACTACAACCATCATAAATGTGAGTCAGTTGCCAAATGTTTACATTTTGATCACGTGACTCTGGGGATGCTGCAATGGTCCTAAGTATGAAAAATGATCTTAAGTCACTTTTTTCAGTGTCCTTGTTAACTTTGAACGGTAACTAATGAACAGTCATAAGTCAAGGACTATCTATAAAAACACAGGCATTATTTCCTTAAAAAGCCAAACAGTCAGACAGTCTGTAACACAGAGAAATGAACAGTTCCATTAAGGAGTCATTCCTTGATTATAATGGTAATGGGGGGGCAGTCCTTGGTGCTTGCTTGTTTTCTTGCAGACATTTCATTACCCAAATTTAACATGATGGTATGCAATCATGTTAAATATATAAACCTTTTTCTTCCTTGCTATCAAGCAGAGATTTCCTCAAATCATTTAAAGCTTAATGCAGTCTGGCTGGCAGGATATAGAGCAACATTTGGTAGCACACTGTGATGTATTTGTTGGGCTAAATATGACAGAATAATTGCTTGTTATCTGCCCAAATTTGTATACTGTACTATGGTTAATGCAGAAAAATCAATCAAGTTTCCCAAGGAACTACCTGAACAAGTTCTATAAAAGCTTGAAGACATAGACAAAGGCTAAGCCCAAGTGACCATCTGTAGTGTTGTCCTCTTCTGGGATATTACTTCAAACACATGCAGCTCTTTGAATTTACAAGTACAGATCTATATATTGAAAGTCCATAAAACTATTCTACTGTGTTAATTATGAACTTTTTAGAAGTTTATAAATGGGAAACTTAATCATATCAACATATGTCAGGCAGAAATCCATCATTTGTGGGAAACAGTTGGTTTCTTGAATTTTTATGTGGACATTGTAGGAGGTGGAATTCTGTGGATATGCTATATTTATTGTCAAGCACCGGGAAAATCAGCAGATTCAGCCAGTTAATATGTGTTTTGTTTTATTGCAAGCTTAAGCTGTCTACAAAAAAACTGAGCTACTAGTTGTCAAGGGAAATGAGTGGGAATTAGGAAGGCATTCAAGGTGGGCTGGACTTAGATCTCTTGTGGGTGCACAAGGACTTGTGACTTATGATTACTTGACCCCTCCCTCAGGCTCAGCCTGGTCATCTGCTTCAACTATGCCTTATAGCTGGGTCCATACCGTGTGCTTGCAGATACTTCCTGGAATTCTCTGCCCCATGTACTTTTTTTTAGAATGATCATGCCAGCCATTTTGTACATGGGGAAATCCTCCCATCTGAGAGCATGAGACATTTTCAGAATTCCACCTATCTCATAATCCATATAAATCTAATTTCAATTTATCAAAGAAATAGGCAGAGGTGGTATTCAGCCACTTCTGACAGGTTCTGCAGAACCGGTAGCGGAAATTTTGAGTAGTCCAGAGAATTGGTAAATACCACCTCCAGTTGGCCCCGCCCCCATCTACTCGCTGCCTCCCGAGTCCCAGCTGATCGGTTGGGTCCTCTTTTGTTGCCCTGCACAGAAAGGAGCTGGAAAGCAAGTTAGTGGGATGGGGAGGGAATGGGGATTTGCTGTATCCATGCCCACCAAGCCACACCATACGTACCAAGCCACACTCACAGAACCGGTAGTAAAAACATTTGAATAGGTGATTTGGTAATTTATATCATAGAACCATAAAGTTGGAACATGTCATACTTAGGCAATTCTTTGCTCAATGCAGGATCCACTAGACTAGATCAATGCTTCCCAAACTTTTTTCTTCATTATCCAAAATTGCTTGTCAGAAAGACTTATCAAACTTTGAGAACTAGTTTTAAGTTCCTTCTTTCAGCACCTTCAAATGGTCACTGAACAGATGGTCATAATTCAAGGACTATCTGTATTCTAAGAACAGTATCATTGAATGATCTTTATGTCATTTCAGCAAATTATCATTGGTAATTTCATTTATTTTTATCTTAATAGGAACAGTTTGAGAGATTTTAGGATATATTGTAGTACACACAGCAATCTTTATAATAATAATAAATAATAATAAATATTTATTTATATACCTCTCCTCTCCCGAAGGATTCAAAGCGGTGCACAGCCGTACAGTTAAAACAATAAATATGTGGAACAATAAAACTAAATTAAACCCAACCCTGGCTGTAAACAAATTTAAAACCATACTCTAAAACCCTAAAATTTAATAAAAACAAAACACCCCAAAACTAAAATCAGCCCATGCTGGCCTGGTCAAAAAGCCAGGTTTTCAAAGCACGCCTGAAGGTCCCCAGGTCCGTGGCTGTCCGTAACTCTGGGGGCAACCCATTCCAGAGGGCAGACGCTCCCACAGAGAAGGCCCTATTCCTCGGGGTCACCAGCCGGCACACAGATGCTGACGGGACCCACAGGAGACCCTCCCTGTGGGAGCGCACCGGACGGTGGGAGGAAAATGGCAGAATGCAGTCTTGTAAATATGTCAATTTAAATGTCCCCATTGTAATGGGTAATATGTTTGTGTGCTGTTAGCAAAAGAAAAAACACTTTTACCCTATTGTGGGTAATTCACTCAGTCTGGGAAACACTGCATTAAACCATCGATGGTAGGAGACATGCAGCCTCTGTCTGAAGTTCTCTAGTGAAGAATTCACCATGAGTCTATAGTCCAGATGCTCACAAATATGCTGCTTGATAAACTGTTGAAAGACTCAAGTTGACAGTTCTGTAGTTTCCCTAATTCTCCCCCCTTTTTTGAAGACGGGGATGACATTTGCCGTCCAGTTTTCTGGAATCTCACAAGTCCTTCAGAAGTTCTCAAAGATTACTGAGGATGCTTCTATGATCATCTTCACTAATTCTTTTGGTATCCTAGGATGCTAATTCTATGGAGATTCTCAGTCATCCAGGTCATGGTTGTCTCAAAGGTCAACTGGATTTTGTTTTTCCTCAAAGACTTTTGCTTCTCATCCAAGAAGAACTGAAGAAAATTCTTGGATGAGAAGCAAAACATCTTAAAAGAAAAATGGAGTCCAATTGCCTTTAGAAAAAGCACCTTTGGGACTAGGATGTTAACTAGTCTCAGAAACCTGATTTCACTGAAGTTAAACACTTACCCATCCTAAATTGTAACCCTCATTTCCTCCCAATGGCACAATCCTGATCATCTTGGACTTAATTTCCTTTCTGAGAGAAATAGAAGAGGTTCTTCTGTCTCACCATCCAACCATTGCCACTTCCCACTTTCTCCTATGTTCTCTTTGCTTTCTTTTTATTTCTGCATATACCCAAGAAACTCATTTTAATTACTTTGGTTTCTTTCATTCTGATCTTTAATTTTTCTGACAATGTTTCTAGTGTTTGGAAAGTATTTTGTAGGCTTTTCTGTTTATGTTTTCCCTTCACCTATTTCTTACACTTGTTCTTTTTTTTCTCCTCAGAATTTGAGATGATTTCGCAAACTTATGTGCAGACCTCTTTAAGTTTTTCCCATGTTTGGATGGTAGATTGCTTGTGATTACGCTTCTCATACTGTAGGATTTTTCCTTTTTCCTAGACACTTTTCTCATTAAGGATTTGACACAGCTGGATAAGACAGAAATAAGGGGAAATTTCCTGATAGTTAGAACAATTAATCAGCTGTCAGGAAGTTACCCCCATTTAAATCTTGAGTCTACAGCCAAACTTCCAAAACTTCAAAAGGATTTATTGGGAGTTAAAATGTCCGGCACTGCCTGGGTGTATGGCTTGTCTTCAAGAGTTGTGGGTGCTCCATCACTGGAGGTTTTTAAGAAGAGACAGACGTTTTTCTGAAATGCTATAGGGCAGGAATGTCAAACTCAAGTCATCATGGTAGTATCATGTGACGTATCGGTAATTTCCCTCCCCTTCGTTAAACCAGGCATGGGCGTCAGAGGTGGTATTCAGCAGGTTCTGACCAATTCTGGAGAACCGGTAGTGGAAATTTTGAGTAGTTCGAAGAACCGGCAAATACCACCTCTGACTGGAGATTTTACAGTTATCCTTTCCCTGCCACGCCCACCAAGCCACGCCCACAGAACTGGTAGTAAATTTTTTTGAATCCTAACCCTAACCCTAACTACCGGTGGCCATGGCCAGTGCATGACGCATCCGGCTTGTGGGCCGGGAGTTTGACAGCTATGCTATAGGGTCTTCTGCTCGAGCAACCGGGTTGCACTAAAAGATCTCCAAGATTCTTTCTAATTCTGTTATTTTTTCCCCCCCTAAGCCATTAATGGTGGAAAAAGAAACGGACAGTGACTGCAAGTAAAAGACATATAAATCTATTCCCCATCCCCCATGGGATCAACCTAAATAATAACTTGGGTAAGACTTGGCAACAGGAAAATTAAAGTTATAGGATTCTAAATAATAAAATATTTTAGCAGATTGGCTGATGCTGTAGATTGTGAGGTTTATGGATTTGATGATTATGAAGATGGTGATACGCCATGAAGTCAATGTAATTATATAATTACAGTATGTAAGCACCGAAATCAAAGTTAAGTAAAAATCCTGAAGAACAATTAAAAATTAGGAGTGCAACCATATGCCAATGTTGCAGTCCAGATGTTATGTAAAAAGTGAATGAACAGACTGGCATTTTGAGAATAAAACAACTAGTACAAGCTTGGAATCACATTTTAAAAAATAGAAAGTAACCTACCTCACATTTTTTAACAAGTCAAGAAGCAGTTATCATTTTTTCTGGAATTATCAGCAACCAACCTGAACTGGTGCGAAAAGAGGGTTGCTACAAGAGTGCCTAATTTATCTCACTTTACATGCAATTTGCATTTCAGGTTCTTCTGCTGCATGGATTCAGGACAAGAACTGGGGGGATGGGGAGGTAATACCTTGTGCTTCTGGCTAAGAAGGTACGGCTGCCTCTTGAGGCAGCAACTGCGAACTCAGCCAGGCTAAGAATAGTGCACTAAAGGGAAGGCAGACCTGGCTAATTAGCCCAGTTAGCCAGCTTTTAAACAAGCCACCCTGGTCCCATTAAATATGGAACAAAGGTTAAGCATCTGTTTTTCAAGAGATGGTTAGCACATCACAGAGCGTATCGTGACAGGTCCTACGATGCCATCCTTTTGAATGGGATTTTCAAAACTAACTTTCACAAGCAAAGCACTTCACTACTTCCAACCGCACCATTGTATTAAAGGATAGGAAAAAAAGTTGCCTCCTGAAAAAGTACCTTTGGGACATTCAAAGTTAAAATGGCACTGAAAAAAAGTGTTTTATGACCACTTCTCACACTTATGATCACTGTAGCATCCCCCCCCCTCCTCAGTCACACGATCAAAATTAGGGCAACCAGCATGTATTTATGATGGTTACATTTCCCGGGGTCTTGGGATTCTCCTCTGCAATCTTCCTAGGGAGCAAATATTGCAAGCAAATTCAATGGGGGAAGCCAAATTCGCTTAACTTAAAAACATGGCAAAAAAGGTCATAAAATGGCTCACTTAACAACTACCTTGCTTAGCAATAGAAATTTTGGGCTCAATAGTGATCATAAACTGAGGACTACCTATATACTGTTTTGGTGAACTTCCTGGAGCCAATAGGCTAGTTCAGTGGTGGCTAACCTTTTTGGGCTCCCGTGCCGATAACTGGGCATGAGCTTGCCTGCTCGTGCTTGCATGCCTTTACCCAGAAGGCAATGCACGCGGGCTCCCTGCCTCCTGCACGTGTGATCCCCCGCACATGCCACGTAGTTCTGCGCATGCACAAGTGTCTCCTGTGCTCTGCCCCGCCCTCGCACATGTGCACTAGATACCCGACAATCAGCTGGCAGGCGGCGCGTGCGCATGTGCAATAGACCTTTTCTGGGCGAGTGCTCGCGTGCCAGCAGTAATGGCTCTGCGTGCCACTTCCGGCAGGCATGCCATAAGTTCGCCAGCAGGGGGCTAATTGCTGATGTTATCATAGAAAAACGTAGCAGTTGGGTCAAACAAAATGGATCAAGCTTAGCAACTAGAAACAGGTAAGACTGAACGCTTTTCTGTTTTGGATTCCCATCAGCATTGTTTCTGAACATGGAGATTTCATTCTACCGCTGTACTTAACAACTATGGATAGCTCTGACTATTCTTTTAAAAAGGGTGGAGTTTGAGGAGTCAAATGTGACTCTTAAGGTAGCCCCGCTTTTTTCAGGCTTGCAGAAACATGTGCAAAAAAGAATGCCTAAATGAAATGTTGCTCATGCAACATCTGGATTTATTTTTTCTGTATCATTTTCAAAGCACCTAGAGCCCAACATGCAAAGGTTCCTCAAATCGGTTGTATCCATTATAGGAAGTTCTTTTGTTTGGCTAGTCTGCCACCAATTTTACTGATTTACCTAAGTTTATATCACTAAAGACAATGCATGACTGACATTGAATAGCCTGACCATTGTGAAAGAGCAAGCAAACTTCTTTCTTTCTATTCTTTGTAAACCATGGACAATATATACTCTAAGTATAGTATATAAAATCATACACTGCAATGTCCTACCTGTCAATGAATACTTCAGCTTCAACCATAACAATACAAGAGCAAACAATAGATACAAACTCAAGGTTAACCGCACGAAACTTGATTGCAGGAAATACGACTTCAGCAACAGAGTGGTCAATGTCTGGAATACTCTATCTGACTCTGTGGATTCTTCCCCAAACCCCCAAAACTTTAACCTTAGACTGTCTACTATTGACCTCACCCCCTTCCTAAGAGGTCTGTAGGGGGCGTGAATAAGCGCACCAATCGTGCCTACCGTCCCTGTCCTATTGTTTCTTTTATATATTTTTCTTATATGTATCCATGTATTCATAATTATGTTTTTACTTATACCTATTATCTTGTAAGCAATTGACAAAATAAAATAAATAAATAAATAAAATAAAATTTTATCAACCTCTCTTTCCCAATTATCTTTTTTCCCTAAAGCATGAAAATATAAATGCTTTTGCATTTTTTTAGCAAAGAGATTGAGAAGTAAAATAACATAGATTGATTCTAGCTGAAGAGTTTGAACTCTAGGGGTGGACAGAAATCTCTCTCTCTCTCTCTCTCCCCCTCTCTCTCCACCCCTAGAGTTCAGACAGTTGAATGCAGAGACTTCATCCCACCCTTTCCAGCATTCCACTGTGCTCATATGCAACACAAAGAAAGCCCAGAAGCCCTAGAGATGAACCAAAATTGTCCTATCATCCTCACTACAGGTAATAGACCAGAGGAGATAGTAGAAAGCTTTTATCTAACAAAGAGGCTCTTAAAGGGGGCATGAATAAGTGCACCAACTTGCCTACCGTCCCTGTCCTATTGTTTCTTTTATAGTTTATTTTTCTTATATGTATCCATGTATTCATAACTATGTTTTACTTATACCTATTATCTTATAAGCAATTGACAAATAAATAAATAAATAAATAAATAAATAAATAAATAAATAAATAAATAAATAAATAAAGTCCTGAAAATAAAGCCAAATCTTCTGTTTATTAGGAACAGAAGTACGGACAGCTCTTTCATATTCCACTGTTTCAAAAATCGAATCTCAAGGGATTGGATGTCAATAATACGACTGCTGTTGGTGCAATTTAAATGTACTCATGCAACATGCTGAAGCCAAAGTTAAAAAGCATCTTTGCTCTCTGCACATCCTACCAACTATAGCTTGATCAAAAAACCTAGCAAGCAAATACTACAGCTGTGGAATGGAATGAAAATAAATCTTTGGGCCTTTCCAAAGCATTAAGTTAAAATGCTATTTGCCATCACTGACTGAGTAGAATGTTATATTGGTAAGTAGCAGTGGTGGGATTCAAATTTTTTTACTACCGGTTCGGTGGGCGTGGTTTAGTGGGTGTGGTAGGGGAAGGATACTGCAAAATCTCCAGTCAGAGGTGGTATTTGCCAGTTCTTTGAACTACTCAAAATTTCTGCTTCTGGTTCTCCAGAACTGGTCAGAACCTGCTGAATACCACCTCTGGTAAGTAGTCACACAGTTAGTGGCTACTTCCTTTAAATCTGTTCCAAGTCACTAGTTAATAATGTTGTTCTGACTGTTCATGAGAACCATGTTATAGGCAACATGATTAATTAAGACCTCTACTCTTACTGAGTATGGGGAAGGAGAAACCTGCCAATCACAGTACTGCTGCAGAAAAGGAAGAGAGCAGGGGTGTCAAACTCACAGTGTCACAGAGGCGTCACATGACATGATGTATCAGGACCTTCCCCCTCTTCCTTAAACTGGGCGGGGGCAGGGCCAGCACATGACGCATCCAGCCCACAGGCCACGAGTTTGACACCTTGGGAATAGAGGGTCTAATTACAATGAGATCACTTCTTGGACCCATCATTTTACTGTTAGATTATTGCAGCCTTGTTCAAAACCATCAAAGGCAACAGAAAATGGACTCATTGCAAGACTAGCTTGACATAGCACTAATCCATTCAACCATTGAAAATGTTAGCTGTACCTTTGTCCCCAAAACACCTTCAAAAGTAAGCCTTAAGTCTCACTTAAGTGAAAATGGGAAGCTGCTTGTCACTATAGAAAAAAGCCAGCCAAGGAGGGCATAGATAGCCACCTAAGCTTTAGGGGATAAAGAGTGCTGCCTTAGACAGATAGTCCTTGACTTACAAACACAATTGAGCCCAAAATTTCTGTTAAGTGAGACATTTGTTAAATGAGTTTTGCCCCATTTTACAACCTTTCTTGCCTCAGTTGTTAAGTGAATCACTGCAGTTGATAAGTTAGTAACCTGGTTGTTAAGGGAATCTGATTTCCCCATTGATTGTGCTTGTCAGAAGGTCGCAAAAGGAGATCACATGGCTTTGAGTCACTGCAACTGCCAAGCATCCAAATTTTGATCACATGATCATGGGGATGGCTGCAAAGATCGTAACTATGAAAAATGGTCATGTCATGTTTTTCAGTGCCATTGTAACTTTGAATGGTCACTAAATGAACTGTTGTAAGTTGAGGACTACCTGTATTCTTTATCTCACTGGGCCACTCGCTGCCTCTCCCGCTTTCAATGTTTTTATCTTCCACACATTAATCCCAAAATAAGGTGTTCCAAATTATGCCGGAGTAAAGGATACACTTCATTCATTTGTGCAAATCCAAAGGTAAGCATCCAATAGAATGCTGATACATTAAAACAAAGAAAAGGGAAATTTAGAGAAAAGGTGCATTGATTATGTGCCGTAAGGTTGATTTTGACTCCTTGTGACTACATTAGAAGAAAACCCAGTGATTTTTAAACATTTAAAGCTTGCTGCCAAAGCAATATGGAGACAACTTTTGCAAGGCCTTGCCCTTATTTGTAATTCTTTCTCTGCAAATGTCAACTACAAATTAAAAGATTTTATGATTTCAAAAAAGGGTTGGAGAATAAATTACAGTAATAATTATCCATACTGAAGGGAAAATGACTACAGGGCCATTTTGATCAAAGCTGGGTCATTCAATAAAGCTGCAGGTATGAGACGAAGACAACACAATGCAAAAATGACAATGCAGGATCTGCCACGGCAAGACAGATGCCAACTCAGTGCCTAAATAATGACTGCCAGCTCTTAAGTAGCCATTTCTACATGAATGCATCGATTGAAATAATAAATTAATAATAACTAATAAGCCCAAATCAGAAGGTATTCAATAAGTCAATATGAGGAATAGCTAGTTAACATAAGAAGGTGGTGTGTGTGTGTGTGTGTGCTGGAAATGAGGGGAGAGAATCCCAATCTGTTAATGTTACAGTCCTTTCAACACACTGGGAGACTGAGAGATTTAATTTCTGAAAAGTGGAATATTAATTAAGAGTAAGAGTCCTCCTCCTTTGGGGATGAAAGTGACAACAGGCAGTCTTCCCTGAGTTTTAAATAGATGCCAATTTCCCCATTTCTCTGCTAGGAGGTTTGTTTGTTAATGAGGCCACCATGAGAGACCTCACTCTTTGAGAGAGAAAACTGACCTCAGTTTAAGCAGAGGTAACTTCCTTCCAGCTGCAATGTTTTCTATATTTCTTTTTTCCTTTCAAACCTTCATAATCCATTTTATTTAGCATCCTGTTTCCAAAAATGGACAACCGTAAGTTTCCAGATAGGTCATGATAGCATATCCTTTGTGTGCTTTTAATCCACAGATCTATTAGTCAGAGAGATATGGAAGCTTCCTACATCCTCTGCAGCTACTAATGACAAAAGATCTGCCTACTCTCTTTATTAAAGACATTTTGTGGGGTTATTTTTTTTAAAAAATAGATCCTTTTTGTCATATGTAGCCATCTTCTCCTAAAATCCTAAAATCAAAGCCTCATTCCACCTATAGCAGGAGTCTCCAACCTTGGCAACTTTAAGCCTGCTGGCTGGGGAATTCTGGGAATTGAAGTCCTCCAGGCTTAAAGTTACCAAGGTTGGAGACCCCTAATCTATAGTAGTTGAGTACTGGCCTTTATACAGGGGTGGGATGCTACCAGTTCTGCCCGGCTCTATAGAACTGGTAGCTCTGAAGAGCAGCAGACACAGAACCGGTAGTAACGCAGCGCAAATTGCAATTACAAAACAAGTGCGCAAAACATAATTACCGAACCGGTAGTAACACTGGTTTCATTCCACCCCTGCCTCTATATCTTGCTCAAGGTAGTTGATTCCCATTCCATATAGGAGGATGGTTTGATCTGAAACATAGCTTTGTCATGATATTGATAGCAATGTTGTTCTTCTGGGTTAGGGGTGTCAAACTCAATTTCATTGAGGGCCGCATCAGGGTTGTGTTTGACCTTGGGGGAACCGGGGTGGGCGTGGCCAGGATGGGTGTAGCCAGCTCAATGTCACTCGTGTCGGGGCGCCTGTGGCAGCTCAAGTGTTGTGCCAGTGAAAACGGGCTCCCAAGTTCCGTTTTTGACTGCAATAGCCCCCTGCAACCCGCTGCCAGCAAAAATACATGCGGCTCTCTTGAGCTCTGTTTTCTCTGCCAAAGGCCAGTCCTTCACTGTTTCCAGGGCAGTGCTGTGGGCCAGATCTAAGCACCCTACGGGCAGGATCCGGCCACCCCTAGGCCTTGAGTTTGATACCCCTGTTCCAAGTAAATGGTTCTCAATTATCTGCAGATACCTGAGTGGCTATGATGATGCAGAGGCTCCCACAAAGGCCTGATGAAATGTTATGATTTAAATTTTTAATCATTAATTAAGTCTTGGGGGTCCATGGCCATGATCCATAACCACAAAAGGTATTTAAAGGGGGTCCATGGTGAAGAAAAGGTTGAGAACCACTGTTTTAGGTCCCTGGGAAGGATTTAAAGAAGGGAACGGACATAGAAGGCTTCCCAGAGACAACCATTCTAGCACCACTACTAAAGCAATGTGAAAACTGGGAAAAAAAAGACCCCACAAAAGATCTATTAGAATGACATAGTCACCTTCTCTTAAGTTCTCTTAAGGAGAGCGATTCAGATATTACATATACAGGGTTTGTATGACAGCAGAGAAATTCTCTAGCTCACAGAGAGAGATTCTCTGTTTTTATACAGTATTAAATGTTAATGAAATGATCATTTGTGATGGGCTATAGGTTGCGTACAACTGACTTGGTGTGCCCAAACTCAATCACTAGGATTTGTAAAGCACAGTTTGTGGGAGGCCACTGCAGAACTTTGGATAGCATCCAGTCTCTTAAGTGTTCTGGAAGGCTTTATGAATTGGCTCTGTTTCCAGACCAGAGGTTATTCTGATTCTGGACCCCCCTGTCATGTTTTTAATTGTTATGGCTATTTTTTTTGTCTCTAGACACTTGCTTATTTATATATATATAAAAATCATGAAGCACAAAGGCTAGAAAGAGGAGAGGGTGAGTTTCAGTCCCCTCTTAGCCATGTAAGCCAATGGGGTGATGTCTACCCCTAATAGGGTTGTTATGGGAAAATAGGAGAAGGAAAGAGTATTGTATGTATTCTCTGCCTAGAGTTATTTGGGAAAAAAATAAAGGATATATTCTTGCCTTTTTTCCCAAATAACTCTAGGCAGAGAATAAGGTGCTCCTTTTTTCTCAATCTGTTTTTAACAGCTTTAATTGCATAGTTTGTAGAGTGAATGCCATACTACAGGGGTATCAAATTGGCGGCCCACAGGCCAGATGTGTCATGTACAGGCCACGCCCACCCCAGCTCTGTGAATGGGGAAAACATCATGAAACATCACATGACAGCAATGTGTGTGGCAAGTTTGACATCCGTGCCATACTAAATAACCCAGACCATGATTCATTCAACAAATCATGATTAAATCAAAATTATCACATGTATGAACCCAGGCACAGTTTCCTCCAATGGGCTGGCTATTCTAATAATTAATTCCTGGTTTTTAATTGCAGGTGACATGGATTAAATTTGGGGTCATCTGTATGTAAATTAAATCTGCTGTCTCTAGGTTCTGGGCCTTTCATGAGAAAGCTACCATCAATACATTGCACAGGGGACCCTCCCATTAAAGACACAAAGGAAAGCAGCTATTTTTTTCTCTATAAACTTCATAAATTTGTGAACTTTCCAACCATATTCCTCCCCAGTCATCTTCTTTTCATAAACTGAAATTCACTAATACTTTAATCTTCCCTCACAGAGACAGGCAAATGAAAGTTACCATCCTTCAGCCTTGAATAATTTATAATTTAAAGTGCAGAAAAAATAAGACTGTTTAATATCTCACAAGCAGGCATCGCACCCATATTGAAAGCAGGGTTTTTTTCCACCAATATAGCATAGGGGTTAAGGGGCTTATACTAGGAGACCTGAGTTTCACTACCGTCTACAATGACTTGGGGGCCATCACCAAATTAGTTTTACAGATGTTTCAATTGTGTGCCTATGATTCAGTTTTTATTCAAAATACTATGCTAGCCCAACAAATGGATTGAATCAGTAACCCTGTTTTGTATATTGCGGAAAATCAGCTGCTCTCTTTCTCTCTCTCTCTCTCTCTCCAACTTCACAGGATTTTTGTTGGGAAATAAATGGAAAAGAATTCCCCATCCATGTAAGCCACCGTGCAAGAATGGTGGGATAAGAACAAAACTGTGCAGAATGGCTCTATAGGTAGTCCTTGACTTACAATAGTTCATTTGAAGTTGTACAGACCATTCAAAGTTACAATGGCACTGAAAAAAGTGACATATGAACTTTTTTCACACTTCTGACCATTGCAGCATCTCCATGGTCACATGATCAAAATTGAGACACTTGGCAACTGACTCATATTTATGATGGTAGCAGTGTCCCAGGGTCATGTGGCCACAGAACTTGTGGGAAAATATCAAAAGGGCTCTGGATGTTCAATGTACACATTATATGTGAATTGCAAGGCAGGCAGCGTATAAGACAGATGGATAGATGGATGGATGGATGCTTGGTTTTATTGGCTTGTGTAACAGATGGGATGGGGGGAGGGGAAGTCAATGAATTCATCTGCTTCCTTTCGAAAGTCAGAGTTTTTCACTGAAAACAAGCGACTTGGTCGCAGAATTAAATCTCAGGAATAATGCTACATTATTGACAACTGCCAGCTGCAGTCATACGTTATGCTAATTCATAATCTTTTTTGTAGAGCAATGTAGCCATGGGTTAGGGAATAGTCTGTGGCTTAACAAGCAATCCATGGGCTCTCCAAATGTTGATGAATTCAGCATTGCTCATTATTTGCTCCACCAACTTGGTTATCATATTTCAGCACAATCTGGAGGACTGCAGATTGCAGCAGCATAAAGGCAGAAAAGATTGGTTTTGATTAATACTTGGAGGGAGCTGTTGGACACTCAGCCTGGAAGAAGACAATAGCAAAATATTTCTATAACACTGCAAACTACATGGAAAACTACTTGCCCCACCCAGATTAAGAGGGACCATCCCTATTTGTAAAATTACACTTCCTCTTTGCTGCCTTTCAGAAAAACTTTAGAAGCCTCTTAATAATCAAGCCAAGTCAAAGGCATCACTTGAGGTACAGTTCTCCAATCTTATTAAGTTTGTGGGCATATTTACAAAAATGGCTGCTAAAGGGGATAATTCACAAAATAGTTGATAGCAAGTGTGGTTACTAAAAGTTGTGTGGTTATTAAAAGTTGACCTTGGTGTTATGGCCCATAATCATTATTCTGCTTAGCACAATCATCATTACCCTCCTCTTTAATATTATATTATTATATTCAACTATAAGGCTAAGTTGCTGTGAGTAACCTTTTCTTATGTAGGAGACGATAACTGCATAATGATGTTTGATCAGGCCAAAAGCCTCATTAATTTTGTGTCACCTAGTGGACAACCAAAGGTGTTCATGTAAGCATGGACAGTAGGCTAGTCATTTCCCACTCTGCTCATTAACAAATGATTCTAGAGCACTGTTTCTCAACCTTGGCAATTTTAAGATGGGTGGGTGGAGAATTCTGGGAATATAAGTCTATCCATCTTAAACAAGCCAAGGTTGAGAAACACTGCTCTGGTGGAAGCAAGCAGCCACTGAGCTACACAGCCTCTTTTAAAACTGCCTAAATTGGCCAGTGAAACCAAAAGCTTAATTGTACATTTCGTAACTCAATTTTTCTTTTAATCAGTGCTCAATCTCCCAGAATCTTGTTCTAATGGCTTCAATGAGTACTAACATTGTGATAGAAGGAGAAAAACTCTGCCTCTTACTTTTCAGACTATCCATTAGTTTTTGTATAACCTTCATGCCCTCTTGTGGGTATTTATATATGCCTTTGAATCAGCATTGTCTCCTAGCGATTGCCTGGACAATTCCATGCAATGTTCTGAGCAAGATTTTTTGGAAGTTGGTTTCCCATTGCCTCCTTCTTAATACTGAGAGAGAAAAACTGGCCCAAAGTCACCCAGTTCACATTGTGTCTAAGGCAGGATTAGAACTCACATTCTTCCGGTTTCTAGCCTGAGGCCTTAACCATTAAACAAACCAGTACTTATCTGTTTATTTTCCAATTAACACATACAAATTTTTTCTATAAGTTATTTATTTTTCAAGTCAGCAATTTCATATTTGCATTCTGAAGCAGATATTTATTTTTAATTTGCCAGTTTATATATAATTTCATCTGCTGTTGTCTCTGTTGAACTGCTTGCTATACAGGCATCTCTTGTACATTCAGCAGCAAAACCAGAAGTGAACGATTCATTAAATTTTTCTGCAATTTCCACTTTTAAAGCTTCAGGTTACTCAGATTCTTTCTTCAAATATAATTAAATGGTTCTGTTAATTGTCTATCTTTTGTATATGGCTGTCAGTATATTATATTGTATCTTTATTAATTATTTATATTGCTTTTGTCAAAATTTACAGGGGTTTTGTGCTTCCATTATTTGAAGGAAGATTTCTTCTTTCTAAGAGCTTCTGGGATTTTATATGGCACCTCTCCAGATCTAGAGTGCGTATTCTGGAGTTCAGACGCATTCTGGATTTAATTCCAAATATGTGCTTTTGTATCTGAAATGAAATTAGTCTATTTATCTAACTCTTTAAAGGTACCACATTTTTCCCCTGCGTCATGTGGCTGCCCTCTAAAGCTACTACAGGATCCTAGGAAATGATCCAACTTAGAACTATGGAGAAATTTCCTGACAGTGAGAACAGTTAGCCAGCGGAATGGCTTAACTCCTGAAGTTGTGTGTGCTCTATCACTGGAGGTTTTCAAGAAGAGACTGGGCAGCCTATTTGTCTGGAATACCAAGTCTCATGTTTGAGCAGGGGGTTGGACTAGAAGACCTCCAAGGTCCCTTCTGACCCTATTATTCTGTGTTCTATGTTTAAAGAGTTGTGGACATATGCCACAATATATGCTATACTCCTGATATTTCAACTTCTATAGGTAGATTGTTTTATTGTTGTATAGATCTTACCAGGAAGATTTTCCTTCTATTTAAACAAAATCTAGGTAGCTGCTCCTCACACCTGTTACTTCTGATCCGAGTTTCTGTAGCCATGAAAAAACAGTTCTTGACATTCCTTCCTATTATTTCCCTTCTTGTTCCTGAACCTAATGATCATGTCTGCCTTCATTTCTTTGTTTCCATATTGAACCTTCCAAATCGCATTCCACAATTATATTTGCTCACTTGGATAGACCTTAGACCTTCTATATTCAAGTAAGCTTTGTTACATAACCAAACATCAAGAGGCATCAACTTCAGACACTCAGGTAGCAAACAGAATTGTAGCAATTACATAACAATTTGTATTTATCATTATCCAATCAAAAAAAATAACATTCCAATATGTATCTCCCCCTTCATTCCAAAAGTTACATGATTTTTTAAAATAAACCCATTAGATTTATGAATAAATCAATTCCCTGGATTGTCTGCTAACAAAGCAATTTCATGGTTTAAACCTCTCTTAGTTGGTCTAACTAGCAATGAAATTAACAATCTATTCTGCTTGAATTCTATACATGCCCAGGTCTTCCAATCCTCTATTAAGCCATACCAGTATTTTCAAGAGAATAGGGTCTGAACAAAATAAAGATAATAAAACAGATTGGGGGGGGGGGGGGGAATACCATGCCTTTTGTGCAGTTTTGATAGCACACAGTGGTGCTATTCACCATGGTCTGCTGGAAATAGCAGTTGTTAAGTGAATCACACAGTTGTTAAACAAATTTGACTTCCCACACTGACTTTGCTTGCTGGAAGCCAGCTGGGAAAGTCATAAATGGTGACCCCGGGATGCTGCAACCATTGTAAATACATGCCGGTTTCCAAGCATGCACATTTTGATTACATGACCACGAGAGTTGTAAGTACAAGGCAGTAAATCCCTTTTTTCAGTGCTGTTTTTTTACAACAGCAGCACTGTTTCAACTTTGAAACAGTTACTAAACGAATGATTATTAAGTCAAGGACTTCTTATAAAAGCAAAGTGTTTTTTCCCCAAACTCCCTTCATCCTTGCTTTACATCCTTTGAGTAGTCCAACCCTCAACTGAATGTATCCTCTCCCTTGCTTCATTCCACTTCTCTCCCTTTATAACTGTGTTCATATGACAGCCATCATTAATTAAGTGAACCTTGTTTCCGCCTAATTTTTCAGGGTTCCCGTCCTACATAGCCCCTAAATTTATTTATTTTATTTATTTGACGTCAATCGCTTACAAGGTAATAGCTATAAGTATAAACATAATTATGAATACATGAAATGGATACATATAAGGAAAATAAACAATAGGACAGGGACATTAAGCACGTTGGTGTGCTTATACGCTGACTTAGGTTTAATACAGTAGGGTAGGCTACTACTTTGTCGTTTTTTTAAGGCTAGGTGAATCCAGGCCACAGAGCACATTCCCCCCTCGATTTATCCACCAGAAACCTACACTTTCAAATAACAGATAACAGATAATCAGAGTTGGAAGGGACCTTGTAGGTCATCTAGTCCAACCTCCCCGCTCCCCCGCCCAAGCGGGAGACCCTCCACCATTTCTGACAAATAGTAGTCCAGTTCCTGCGCTTCCTTCGCTCCATCCATCCATTCGTGATCTAGCCGTTTCCTCTTTGCAACTCACCCCACCGCCTGCCAAGGACCTTCCCGCCCCCGCCTCCCGCGCACACAGACAAGGCACTCGTTGAAAAGATACCGAAGTGGAAGGAAGCCCCCCCACACACACACCCTTTTGGACCCCGTATCTCTGCCCCTCAAGCCACTAGGGGAAAGAAGAGCATCCCTCCTCTCGCCGCGCGCCCCTCCCCAGATAGAGGATACAGGCGCAACCAGCTTCAGAAAAAAGGAGATGGTGGTAGCCACGGCCGCCTCCCCCGCCAGTCCTCTTCCCAGCGCTCGCTTTTCCCATTGACGGAGCGTCCCTCCGGATAAGGAAGAAAAGCAGCGGGCGGAGAGGCAAGGCGGGCGGAGAACCGCCTGTTGCCGCCGCAAAGAGCCGCCGACTCGCCGCCTCCTTTTCCCCCTTCCCTCCTCCCCGCCGGCGGGGAGACCCTCCAGCCCCAGCCGTTCAGTCCGAATTCCTACTCACCGTGCGCAGCTCTTGCGTCCGGTCCTTCATCGCGCTCGCTTCTTCCTGGGCTGCGTTAGCTCGCCTCTCCGGCACCGGGCGGGCGATCAGAGGAGGGGAGGAGCGGAGAGGGGGCGGGAGGCGGCACATGCGCCGGTGCTGGCGCGTCGGAGGCGGCGGCCCCTCCTTCCCCACCCACTCGATGGGGAACGCAAGCAGCCACGATGTTCCTTGCGGGGGTGCGGGGGTGTTCCTAGTCCACGTGTTGGGCGGCGGGCTCCAACGTGTGCAACCGGTGCATTCGCTCGACGATGGGGTAGTTCCCACCTGAACGTGAAAAGAATAAAAAATAGAAACAGGAAAGGAATAGAATAGAATAGAATAACAGAGTTGGAAGGGATCTTGGAGGTCTTCTAGTCCAGCCCCCTGCTTAGGCAGGAAACCCTATACCATTTCAGACAAATGTTTTACCAACATCTTAAAAACTTCCAGTGTTGGAGCTTTTTCAACTTCTGGAGGCCAGTTGTTCCACTAAGTGTCAGGAAATTTCTGCTTAGTTCTAGGCTGTTTCTTTCCTTGATTAGTTTCCACTCATTGCTTCTTGTCTTGCTCTCAGGTGCTTTGGAGCAGGGCTCTCCAACCTTGGCAACTTTAAGACTTGTGGACTTCAACTCCCAGAATTCCTCAGCCAGCTGAGGGACTCTGGGAGTTGAAATCCACAAGTCTTAAAGTTGCCAAGGTTGGAGAGCCCTTCTTTGGAGAATAGCTTGGCTCCTTCGTCTTTGTGGCAGCCCCTGACAAGGGAGTCCTCCACTTAACAACAGTTCATTTCGTGGCCATTTGAAAGTACAACGGCACTGGAAAAAAGTAACTTATGATCATTTTTCACACTTACAACCATTGCAGCATCCTCATGGTCCCGTGATCACAATTCAGACATTTGGCAACTGACTCATATTTTTGACGGTTGCAATGTCCCAGGATCATGTCATGACCTTTTGCAGCTTTCTGGTTACCAAAGTCAATGGAGAAGCCAGTTTCGCTTAACAATCGTGTTACTAACATAACAATTGCAGCCATTCACTTAACAGCTGTGGCAAGAAAGGCCGTAAAGTGGGGCAAAATTCTCTTAACAACTGCCTCACTTAGCAACAGACGGGGCTCAATTGTTATCGTAAGTTGAGGATTACCTGTACTGTAATCTTTTCCCTATGCACTCTAAACATGCTCAGAGACATCCAGTGGACCAAGGTGTATGGCTGGATCTGATGCAGGTTTATTCCCAGTCCTACTCAGTGCAATATAAGGCTTATTTTGGAGCAAGTAACAGATAACAGATAGTCAGAGTTGGAAGGGACCTTATAGGTCATCTAGTCCAAACCCCCCGCCCAAATGATACTGGATTGAAACTGGAGCTTCCTGTTAAACATAAAATTGAAGAGAGCTCCAGTTCCATAGTTCCATTCATGCTGTGCAAATTACAGGTGGATTTCAAACAAGGTTTCTAACAACAAAAGTTAGGTCTAAAATCATTTCAGTGGGGCTTGACTTATGAATTATTAAGGCTTAAATAAGATGGGAGTTTATTTGCCAATCAGGGACCAGGTTCAGTTCCTATTGTACATAGCTCTGTTAGACTCAAATGAACTATTTCCACCCCTAAATAACTATTCCCCCCCTCTTTCCTTGCTGATAAAAAAAGTTGCTCAACATTAACAAAGGCAGAATAAAATTGACTAGAGGCAGGGAAGATCCAGTTCTGTGCAATTGATTAAGGCAAGCCAAATACTGTAAAGGAATTATAACAATTATAATTGGATCATGGGAGACTAATCCCATTCATGTTCCTCCACTTGCTAACAGAGACAGTGGCTTTTCCAAGTGCCCCAAGGACACAGACTTTCTCCAAAAATTTGATTTTCCTTATTTCCCTATGACAGCAAACCAGAATTTCGCACCCCACAATTCAAGGTCCTTATAAAAATATAAATTATTGTACCCTATTCCTCTTTTTTGATAAGCTAAAAGCTAAGGATCATCTTACTTCTCAGAGTTGCAGAAGGATAAATAGGTGTTGGAAGTTAAAACCCACCCCTCTCCTAGAAAAATGAAATGTTTTAGGATATATTAAAAGGGTAGAATATTTCCCCTAAAAGAGAAGTAGAAACTCAGAGAGGCAGAAACTCACACACACCCCACTTTTGTTAATGGGCCATTAAGGCCTGAGCCAGTCTATTCTCCACATCAAAGATCTAGCTCCTTCAGGTAGAGCCATTCAATTGCCCTTCATTGCACCACCCAACAAGTTTTAACCAAACTTAGCACACAGAAAACCTACAAAGCTAGCTAAGACCTCTGACAGCAACCAGTCAGAATACTCTTCCTGTGCCCCAGGAAGTTCAAAGCCAGAGAGGGTATAAATCCAAGGGACTCTCAGGATCTTTTCCCTTTTCTTTGCCCAAGAGCTCCAAGACATGGGATCCTGTCTATCATTAACCATCTTTCCAAACAGCCTCCATGTTTCTAGTGTCTTTTTCCCCACTTGGAACTGAACCCAGAAGGATATTTCTTCCAACATAGGTTTATGAATTTCTGTGTGCAAGTTATTTATATATGTTGAATTTGCTACTATTGCTGCTGCCCTTAAAATGAATATCCTCTGATTTATTTATTTATTTATTGGATTTATCAAGCCAACCAGCTCAAACAATGTAACCATGAGCAATGTAGAGCAAAAATAACAAACACAAAAAATAACACTGTTAAAAAATCTACAATCTACAATTCCAATCGCTATTGAAATAAGACATTGAATCTAAACGTTCCAATTATATTTACCTTGTGTGCAAAACTTTCCTATGTAATTAAGTCTGTTTTGGTATATTGGGCAAGCCATTAAAAGTGGATCATTTGAATAAACCCTAGCTACGTTTTATGGATTAATGGGTCATCTGAGCACAGCCATCGTATATCAAGTTTGCTTGTGGCTTAGGATATCATGAACCCAGCTTCTATTGAAAGCATTGATTTATGACTTGGTGTTGTAGGAAGTTAGCACCCACCTCTCTCCTAGAAAAATTGAAATAACCTAGGAAATATTTAAAAGGAAGAATATTTCCCTTAAAAAAGAGTAGAAACTCAAGAAGCAGAAACTCACTCAAGAATCAGAAACTCACCCCAGAAGCAGAATCTCACCCCCACCTTTGTTAATGGGTGGGTCATTAAAGCCTGGGCCAGAATACTTTACATAAGAAGGAACTCCAGGTAAAACTATAGAAATTGCCAAAAGCTCTTTTAAGGGCATAATCACCCAGCAAGGCTAGACCAAGCCTGGAACTCAGGAAAGCCTACAGAGTTGCCCCTGGGAATCTGACAGCCAATGGGATTCATTTCTTGCACAGGAACAAGAAACAATAAGGTGGGGCCCAACAGAGGTTATATAAGGGTCTCTCAGCATCTGGGCTTCCCCTTTTTCTTGACCTCCTCTTCTCACCTTGAAGGATGTGATCATCCTTCCTTCTCACTTTGGAGCTCC
Organism: Bungarus multicinctus; assembly: GCA_023653725.1. Taxonomy (NCBI): domain Eukaryota; kingdom Metazoa; phylum Chordata; class Lepidosauria; order Squamata; family Elapidae; genus Bungarus; species Bungarus multicinctus. The sequence continues at coordinate 23,384,945 of CM042836.1, read as the reverse complement.
AGGCCATGTGGTCTTGTACACCATTAAACTTTCCAAGCAGCCTCCATGTTTCCAGTGTCTTTTTCCCCACTTGGAACTGAACCCAGAAGGATATTTCTTTCAACAGTGTATTAAGTACATCTCACCATTTGTAGTTTATTCAGTATGCCATAGTGCAACAAGCTATAGCTTAATATAATATGTAAATTCATCCTGTGGGAATAGGACTGAGACCAGATTCAAATTCCCAGTCAGGTGTGAAACTCTGCAGTTGCGGTCACAGAACACATTTAATCAGGTCAATTACAAATCTGGCAGCTGCATTTGAACATCATATTAATTTTAGTTTGAATTATTTTATCTTTTTTTCCCTTTAGCCTGTTACAGCAACCCTTTCTACTTGGTTACTTTATGGTTCAATGTTGTAAGGGGACCCAAAATGGGGTTATACCCTGTTTCCCCAAAAATACAACCTACCCTGAAAGTAAGTCGTAGCTTGATTTTTACATGTGAACCCAATATAAGCCCTACCCCCAAATAAGCCCAAATTAAGATTCCACCCACTCCAGAATGCATGGGTAAAAATTAAGCTAGGATGGAGATGTGGGTGGTGGAGCTACCCTACTACTTACCTTTGGACAGTTGTAGCCAGGCCTCACACACCCCAACACCTGCCTTGCCGGCCTATTTCTTCTGCAGCCAGCAAGGCTTTCCTAAAGGCCTCTATAACTTTGTAGATTGATCTGGAGGTCTGTTATCGGCTGCAGAGGCCTTCAGGAAAGCCTTGCCGGCCACAGAAGAAGTTCTTGAAGGCCTTTGACAGCAAAAAGGAGGCCGGGGGCTACGTGTGCAAGTGAGATTAATCAATGGATGATATCCCCCGAAAATAAGACCTGGTGCCTTTTTGGTGGTAAAAAAGATATAAGACAGGGTCTTATTTTTGGGGAAACACAGTAATAACCTGACAAAGATGATGTATGGATTACTGTTGCTGGACAGATGAGGGTGAGAGTTAATGAGAAAACTATCTCTTCAGGGTATTGGGAGGACAAAGCCAAAAAGAATGTGTTAGGTATGTTTCTTTAGCTTCTGGGGAAACAGGTTATTAATGCAACAGAAAATGAAAAAAATACAAAAACTTGGGTTCAAAGAGCCTCCCATCTAAATCCCTCCTTCCTCTTGCTATATCCCTTGTTTATTTATGGGTTTTTTATACGATATTTTGACCCATTTTCAAAGTTCTGAAAATATGATGGATTGCATGACTATGTTCACACATGCTAAGCTATGGTTTGACTATGATTCACTGAGAAAACTCCAACAGACTGAAATTATGATATATTCATCACAGGGCTGAGGGTGCATAGTTTGTTAATCTGACTATACACTGCCATCAAAAGCTTTTGTGAACTGCTTCTTAAGCAAGTTTTTCGAAACATGGTTTTGCTTTGAGAGTGTTAGATGAAAGCTACTGATGCATTTTTAGATTTTGCTGAACGTACACAAATAGTTCAAATTCCATTACACACTTACATTACACACAATACCACTTATCCCTGGATAAGACTGAATTTAATCTTAGGTTGTGCAGAGTTATAAAGAAAATGTGTGAGAATAATTAGACTGAGATTATATTTGCTGCACTCAATTTAAGAAAACATATGAAACATTTTCTATCCAAACAAATACGCCATTTTATCATCTAGTGTGGTAGCCTTGTTAACACAATATGTTAAGATAATCAATAGATTCAAACAACAGATTGTACTTCAAACTTTTCAATGATTCAGTGTATAATGTGAATTCAGCTTGTAATAAACACCAAATATGATACATACAACATACAGAAGATTTTATCATTACATTACATATAAAGCAGTATAGGTAGGCCTCGACATACGACCACAACTGAGCCCAAAATTTATGTTGCTAAATGAAAAATTTGCTAAGTGAGCTTTGCCCCATTTTATGACTTTTCTTGGCGCTTTTGTTAAGTGAATCACTGCAGTTCTTAAATTAACAACCCGGTTGTTAAGTGAATCTGGTTTCCCTGTTGATTTTGCTTGTTAAGAAGGTTGCAAAACATGATCACATAACCCAGGGACACTGCAACCGTCATAAATGTGAGTCAGTTCTCAAGCACCTGAATGTAAATCACATGACCATGGAGATGCTGCAACAGTCACAAGTCTGCAAAATGGTCATAAGTCCCTTTTTTCATTGCTGTTGTAACATCAAGCGGTCACTAAGTGAACTGTTGTAAGTCAAGGACTACTTGTAGTCTTTCATTATCACCCATTCAAGCAAAGCCATTTGTTGTTCTCAACTGACATACACTCTGCCTATGCTGAAAGACATCCTGTTCAAGGAGCCATGATTTCTGAAATGAGGAATTGGTTGTTTGGCTTATTACTAGCAAAAATTAAGAGGTAATATTCCACAACATGAACATTTGTTTGCATAAACACAGAATTATGGTTTCTGGCTTAATGGCTGGCATTGGGTCATTATATGAGTAGGGTTATTAACTGACCGGTACAACCTGGCTTGTTTTATCCTCTTTGGGCATCAGTTTTGAGAAACAACCGCAATAGGGACATTTAAATACTGTAAGGACTTTCTGATATAGCAAACCTCCAAGGTCCCTTCCAGATTTCTATTCTATTCTATTCCATTCCATTCCATTCTCATAAGCCGTTTTGGATAATGAAGGAAATTTTTTTGGGAAGCACTGGTAAATAGAAGTACCGTGGTAGCCCCAGTTGAGATCTGCTTGTCAAACTGAATTTAAAACTGGCCACTGAGCACACAACTCTTTTCATTGTATAGTATGTTCCTTTCAGGTGAGTTGCCAAAGCTCAAAAGAAAATATAACCTGTTTGAAAGATGCTTCCTGGGTATTCTGCCACCTTCTGGGCATTTTAGAAATCGTAGAAGGGCATGATGTTAGTCAATTGTATCTAAAAATAGGCATCTTTTTCAGACTAACATGTTTTATTAAAATGTACGTGCTTTCATGAGTTTCTTCCTGATTTCTGGGAATTGAAAATCTAGTGGGCAGCCCTGTATGATGCTTTCTGAAAATGTTTTCAGCTGTTTTTCTTATGCCATTTTTCTTCCATGGTAGCTTTCAATCCTGATTTCTTATCTCTTCAAAGCTCTATGTGGAAGAACTTTCCATCATTCTCTGTAGCTTTATTTTTTACCATTGTTGTCCATGATATAATGTTGCTATAAGCCCAAGTCCTAAGGAATTAAAGATGCCACGATTTAAATATATTTTCTACTACTTTGACCGGAGCAGGTGGTTCTGCCAACTTTTAAAGAGATGCTGCTCTACCACCTCCTCAAGAAACCGTCACTGGATGCAATTGTTCATGACAATCACTCCAACCTTCCCTATATAGGTGGTTGGTTTGCAGTACCAGAAGACCCTGGAAGAAACAAATTAACCTGGATTCATTTCAGGCAGGATTGCAGTAGGGGTGGTGCACCCATCCTTGCTGTACATATTGCTGCTATATCGGTTTATATATACTAGGTTGGACACCCAGAGTTTTGATTGTGAATTGGCTGTCCATATAAATTGATTACATAAATTGACTGAAGGTAAATCATCGTTTCATCTTATTTCAGCCTTTGTTTCCTGCTTCCATTTCTAAAATCAAAACCATCGACTATTTCTCCTCCCCTCTTCAGTTTTCCCACTTTCTTCCCCATTTTCTTTCTTTCTTTTCCTTCTTGCTTGCTGAATTTGCTGTCTTACAGTCCTTCATTCCACTACGGCTAGAATTTCCCCACGATGAGACAGGCGGCAAATAAATTTAACAAAATAAAATTTATTTATCTAATTTATATAACCGACCATCTCACCAAAAGCTATTCTGGACAGCATACAACAAAGCTAAGAGCAATAAATATCACCATTTAAAACTATTAAAAATAACCAAAACAAAGAAATAACAAAGGGTTGTTAATAGAGCATCCTCACAAATTCACCTGTCCCTGGGATCTCCAGACTTGCTGGCACAACCAGGTCTTAAACATTTCTTGATTTTCATGCTTTATCTTCCTCTCCTCTACCTTACTAACTGGGTCTATCCGCTATTTTCAAAAAGCCATCCTCTGAATCATTTTTCTTCTCAGCAGCTGCCCTAATTTGCCTTTAAATTGCAGAAAGCAGCTGCTTTTTCCCACTTCTACAACATTTTTGCTGTCCTGGTCTCCCTTGTTCTCCCGCAATCTGGTTTCCACTCTGAAACTGTCCTCATTAAAAGTACAGTTGGCCTCCCCAGTGCTAAATTCAAAGAGCTCTGTTCCTTCATTATCTCTGACTTCTAGCTGCCTTTTATCTGATTAAGGTTTCTGTTCCACACAAAATGTTTAACCTGTTATTGAATGAAACCACATTTCTGGTTTCACGTTGAAATTTAAATTAACCAAACAAACGAGTTCTCAATATGCTGTGCATAAAGTTAAACTAATCCAGCATAGCATGTTATGCAAATATAGCTGCTAGGTCTTTAATTGACCTAATTAAGCATTTTATGTGGATATAGCCATTTTTTACCATTTTATTCACCATTTGTCCTTCTTTTTCCATATTTGCATCGAAACCTGAAAAAGGATGCAGCTGCTTTAAAAGGATGAACTGCAGTTTATATTTTCCTGGATCTCAGTGATTCTTTATTTAGCTGACGGTCTTCCTATATACAATATTTCATTCTTTTGGGCATTCCATAGGCAGGGTCCTTCCTCTGCTTTCTCACAAAAAAACTGTTTGACCTCCTGCTCTTCTCCCCTGAATATTGAATGTCTATTTTAAAGGTTTTGAATTGAATGATCCTGCATATCAGCTAATTAGTATACCAATGGGAAACAGATTACTCTTTCCTCTGGCAAATGATAATGACAGATCTGTAGTTTGTAGTGGGGTGTTGGAAGATTAGCATGCAGCAGGAGAAAAATAAATGTGTGTGAGATTGTGATTGGATGACTAAGTATAAATGTATATGAATGCATTGTATATGGTTCAAAATGCCACATTTCATTTTTCCACACGTCTGCAAAACATGAAAAAAGTGACTGCTTTAACGAGAAGATTTCCTTAAAAGCAGCTTTGTCTTTTTTCTCAGGGTCTTGAAAAGAAAGCCTGAAGCTTGAAAGAAATGGAAATGCTGCACATAAAGTTCCATACCTTTTTGAGCATTTCTTCCAAATTATGTTTGAAATTATCTTATGTGTATGTATGAATGGCATGGCCATCTACAAGAGGGATGAGGAAGAATTATGAAAAGTGACTATGTCATCAAATGCTGTAATTTACATAACTACATCAGATCTCAGGATGTTGTAGCATGCTATAATTCTGAAAATAATCTCAGTTTATTTTGGCCATTCTCATGAACGAGTGTCTCCAGGAGGTTCTACATTTTGAGTTCATCATCTTGCCCACTGCTGTTATACAGCTTGGCAACCTTAGTAATAAAGAACAATCATCACCATAACGCTCAGTGGCAGGAAAACATAAAATCATACCTGAGTAACACATTTATTGGGGCCAATCACATTAACATAAAGGTGTTGCAATTATAAAATTTTTCAGAATTCTATGCAGATGGTATAAAAAGAGTAAGAATAAATGTCTGGTTGTTTAAAGCCAAGAGTTTGCATTGCAAATCAGTTCTGAGTTGGAAGTAAAGACTGAATTCAAGTAATTTGGGTGCTAGAGATACCATGTCAAGATTAGAGAAGGGACGTATTCAGTTGTCAGATCCCTCCTTCCAGCCAGAATTGCTGAAAATTCAGCTATGATGCCAGCCATGTCTTCTCCTCTGGAGAAACCCAGGTTCAAGCTCCCATTCATTCACTTAATGGCCGTTCACAATTACAACGGCAGTGAAAAAAGTGATTTATGACCATTTTTCACACTTATTACCATTGCTGCATCCCCATGGTCACGTGATTTACATTTGGATGCAAATGACTAATGTTCATCTTCTGTGACCTTCTGACAAGCAAAGTCAATGGGGAAACCAGATTCACTTAACCATGTTACTAAATTAACAACTGCACTTAACAAATGACTTGACTGACTGGATTCACAGCACTGCATGAAAATATTCTTTAGGCATTTTAAGAACACTTTTCTCCCCCATGGCCACTGAGGGCAATGAAAGTACTGTCACCAGAGGAAAGGGAGACTCTGTCAATGTCCTGAAGCTTCAGGGTTTGGTTTAGTGATGAAAATATACATACCAAACTTGTTGACAACTCTGAATGCTATTTCACTTTTTCAACAGCAGTAAGTCACTGTTCTGCAAAGATTTGTTGCACAATCTGTTGAAGCTGGGGGTGGGAAAAAGAGTCAGTGAATGCCAAACAAGAGCCTGTGAGGTCATTGGCCACTGGAACGTCACTCCTTCCATGTATCCTTATTTGCAAACTCCTGATTTCCTGCCCTGCACCAGATAACAATATTATAGTTTCTTGCAGTCCGTGATCCTTGTGTATTTTTTAGGTTTCTGTATTTCTTGTCTATCACGGTGACACCCGGGCCCCTGCAGGCTCTCTCTTGAGAGAAACAGAAGGGGCATATCCGATTTTGTCATGGATGTATTTTTAGGCCTGGTCTTCACTAAGGCAGCCCTCTCGCATCCTGCTGACGCACCCTACGGCCTCACCGGGGGGCCGTTTCCACAGGGTGCCATAGCAACGTAGTGTGTAATGATAACTCTGGAGCCTGGCGTCTGCCCTGATAGGGAAGGCCTCTCTGGCGTTCGCCTTCGCTAGGGTGACAGACCATTATACCTTCCTGACAAAGGAGCTTCATTGGAAATCACGCCCCCACAGCTGCTCCAGAGGGTGGTTCCCTTCTCTCCCCACTGCTTTGTGCCTCTGCTTGCCATCTGTTTCCCCGCTGTGCTCCCCCCCCCCCCATTTCTTAAGAGAAACAACAGCAGGTCCAGAACAGGCAAAAAGAAGTCGCATTTCTGTTGTTGTTGCTCAACTGATCATCAGTTTTAGAATGGAATGTGTGGCCGGGAGATGAAGGGATGGAAGCTGTTTCAAATTGAATGGGAAAAAGGATATGCTTAGCAAGGTGTGCATCTGTCATGAAGACATTCTCTATCAGGTCATTAACGTTAATGGAGGGGAAACGGTTCCAAAGGCTCCAAATAAACTTATTATTATTTATTTATTAATCGCACTTTTATACCGCTCCCTCTCCCAAAAAGGGACTTGGGGCGGTGTACAGCCCACTAAAAGCATACAATAAATACATAATAAATACGATTAAAAATAAATTAAATAATCAAATCGGCTGTCTATTAGAATTTAAGTTAAAAATTAAAACTAATAAAACCCCAATTTAATTAATTAAAACCAAAAAACATAGTTACTGGGCCAGGCCGGCCTGTTCAAAAAGGAGGGTTTTTACTGCGCGCCGGAAGGTCAGAATATCTGTCATAGCCCGTATCTCCGGGGGGAGATCATTCCATAGGGAGGGAGCTCCCACAGAGAAAGCCCGAACTCTCGGGGCCACCAGCCGACAACAGTCAGGCGGCGGCACCCCAAGTAGGGCCACCCTGTGGGAGCGTACTGGGCGGCGGGAGGTTGTTGATGGCAGCAAGCGGTCCCGTAAGTACCCAGGTCCCGAGCCATGGAGCACTTTAAATACCATCAGTACCACCTTGAATCGAATCCGGTAGGCCACAGGAAGCCAGTGCAGCCTGCAGAGAAGTGGTGTTAAGTGTGCGCCTCGAGGGGCGCCCACGATCACCCGCGCGGCTGCATTCTGAACTAACTGCAACCTCCGGAGACTCTTCAAGGGGAGCCCCATGTAGAGAGCGTTGCAATAATCCAAGCGGGAGATAACGAGGGCGGAGGTGACTGTGCGAAGTGCGCCCAGATCCAGAAAGGGCCGCAACTGGTAAATCAGACGAATCTGATAAAAAGCCCCCCTGGCGACGGCTGCAATATGTTCTTCCAAAGACAGCCGTACATCCAGGAGGACACCCAAGTTGCGTGCCCTTTCCACGGGGGTCAAAACCTCTCCCCCCATGGCCAGCGAAGGAATAAGCTGGCTGTATCTGGGCGCAGGAAACCACAGCCACTCGGTTTTGGCCGGGTTGAGGCGAAGCCTGTTACGACCCATCCAACCCCGCACGGCCTCCAGGCACCGGGTCATCACTTTGACGGCTTCGTTGGGGTGGCCCGGGGTGGAGATGTACAGCTGAGTATCATCAGCGTACTGATGGAACTCCACCCCAAAGCCACGGATGATCTCACCCAGCGGCTTTACATAAATGTTAAACAGCAGGGGCGAGAGCACCGACCCCTGAGGCACCCCACAAAGCAGGGGCCTTGGGGACAATCTCTGCCCCCCCGTTAACACAAATTGTGAGCGGTCGGAGAGGAAGGAGGAGAACCACCGTAATACGGTGCCTCCAACCCCCAACCCCTCCAACCGCTGCAATAAGATACTGTGGTCGACAGTATCAAAAGCCGCCGAGAGATCTAACAGGACCAGGACAGAGGAACAACCTCTGTCCCGAGCCCTCCAGAGATCATCAACCAACGCGACCAACGCCGTCTCCGTGCTATGCCCGGGCCTGAAGCCCGATTGGAGGGGGTCAAGATAACTCGCTTCATCCAGGAATCGGGGAAACTGACGGGCCACCACACTCTCTACAACCTTCGCAACAAAGCGAAGGTTGGAGACGGGACGATAATTTAATAACAATGCTGGGTCCAGGGACGGTTTCTTGAGGAGGGGCCGCACCACCGCCTCCTTCAAGGTGGTAGGTAGAAGCCCCTCTCTCAAGGAAGCGTTTATAATACCCTGGAACCAGCCTCGTGTCACCTCCCGAGTGGCCAAAACCAGCCAGGAGGGGCACGGGTCCAGCAAACAGGTGGTGGCATTCAGTCCCCCCAACACCCTGTCCACGTCTTCTATAGTAACAGGGTCGAACTCAACCCAACTGGCCTCACCGATATCCACCCCCGCCCCCCCGCCCGGAGATGCCCAGTTGGAGTCCAGCTCGTCCCGAATCTGAGCGATTTTATCCTGCAGAAAACTAGAAAACTCCTCAGCCCATCCCTGTAAGGGATCCTCCCGCGCTTCCCTCTCTAGAAGGGAGCGGGTCACCCTAAACAGGGCGGCTGGGCGGTTTTCCACGGACGCAATAAGGGTGGAGAGGTAAGTCCTCCTCGCCACCTTCATCGCCACTAAATACGTCTTAATATAAGATCGTAGAAGTGTTCGGTCAGACTCAGAACGGCTAGCCCTCCAACTGCTCTCTAGGCGTCTTTTCCGGCGCTTCATCTCCCTTAGCTCCTCAGAAAACCAAGGAGCCATTTGGGATCGGCACCGGGTCAGAGGCCGCAAGGGCACGACCCGGTCAAGGGCCCCAGCAGCCACCCTATCCCAGGCGGCAACCAAGCCCTCAACCGAGTCGTGTGTGAGAGCTTCGGGAAATGGCCCGAAGGCCAACTTATTATAAGTTTCCAAATAAGCGTAGTACATAAAATTATCCATTGCAATGTCCTACCCGTCAATGACTACTTCAGCTTCAACCACAACAATGCATGAGTACACAATAGATACAAACTCAAAATAAACTGCACCAAACTCAATTGCAGGAAATACGACTTCAGCAACAGTGGTCAATGCCTGAAATGCACTACCTGACTCTGTGGTTTCTTCCCCAAACCCCAAAAACTTTAACCTTAAGACTGTCTACTGTTGACCTCACTCCATTCTGAAGAGGTATGTAAGGTGCATGCATAAGTGCACCAATGTGCCTACCGTCCCTGTTCTAATGTTCCTTTATTCATATCCATTTTATGTATTAATAATCATGTTTATACTTATATTTGTTACCTAATAAATGCTCGACAAACAAATAAAATAAATAAGTAAATATTTTTTTAAAAAAAGGGCAATTAATTTGTATCTTGGCAGTGGGAGTCCTGAATGGTTTGTTGGGCCACTACTGGAGATGGATGCAGGTTTAGTTTGATAGATATCACTTCATTAAGTTATAAGGATGAATTATCTGGATCTCCTGCAGTCAGGATTCAGGTTTAGGCATGTGACTAAAATGGCACTGGATGCTTTGAGGGCTCTCCTCCTGGTTCTATAATCCTTTCAGTGGTATTTGATATGAAAAACTCTGATATCGTTCTAGCTCATTTATAAGGATTGGAAGTTGGGGACGTCATTTTGTGATGGTTCTGATCTTATCTGAGTGAGTGGTTCCAGTTGGTGGTAATGAGGAAAAAAGTTTAATTTCCTAGTATCTCTAGTGGGGGTTCCCCATGACTCAGTGCTGTCCCCCGTATTATTTAACATGTGTATGAAACTGCTGGGGGAAGTCATCTGTCCATTTGGAGTGAGGTATCATCAATACGTTGATGACATCCAGGGGTGGGTTACTGGGGATTTGGAGGGGTTCGGGAGATCCTCTAGCTAAGATTCTGCACAGTTTGGAGAACCCCCAACTCCTACTCCTGGCTGGCCACACCCACCCTGCCCCTCCCCTCCCCCGAGTCTCCATGCGGCCCATTTTGGATGCAGGTAAGTGCAGAGTGCGCGCAGAGGCTCAGGGAGGGTGAAAAATGGGCCTCCCAGAAGTTCGGGAAGGCCGGAAACAGGCTCGTTTCCTGCTTCCAGAGAGCCTTCAGAGTCCCGGGAGGCCGTTTTCATCTTCCGGAGGCTTGAGGCCCAGGGAGGGCAAAGATGTCCACCACCACCCCACTGTGGTGCAGGAGGCTGACTAGGCCACGCCTACCATAGCCACACCTACCCAGCAACTCTGCAGAGAACCCGTTGCTAAAATTTTTGAAGCCCACCTGTGATGATATCTACTGATACAATGTCTCCTGGACTGGACTGGAAACCGTAGAAGTCTTGAACCAATACCTGGAGACTATGAGAATGTGGATGGGATGAAACAAGCTTGTGTCAAATCCTATCTAAATAGAGTTGCCCTTTCTCAATACATGGCTGGGTTATCCAGTATTACCAGTCTCATACTGCTGATATAGTTCTACAGAGTAATTATTGAGTCTGTCATCTGCACCTCTATAACTGTCTGGTTTGGTTCTGCAACCCAACAGGACAGACACAGACTTCAGAGGATAATTAGGACTGCAGAAAAAACAATTACTACCCACCTGCCTTCAATTGAGGACCTGTATACTGCACGAGTCAAAAAGAGGGCTGTGAAAATATTTACAGACCCCTCACATCCCGGACACAAACTGTTTCAACTCCTTCCCTCAAAATGATGCCGTAGAGCACTGCACACCAGAACAATTAGACAACAAGAACAATTTTTCCCAAAAGCCATCACTCTGTTAAACAAATAATTCCCTCAACACTGTTCAACTATTACAAAGTCTGCACTACTATTACTGTTAATCTTCTCATCACTCCTTATCACCCATCCCCTCCCACTTGTGATTGTAGTACTGTAACTTTGTCGCTTGTATCCTTACAATTTATATTGACTGTTTCCTAGTATGATTTGATTGTTGATTGTACCCTATGACTATCATTAAGTGTTGTACGTTATGATTCTTGATTCTTAACAAATGTATCTTTTCTTTATGTATACTGACAGTATTTACACCAAGATAAATTCCTTGTGTGTCCAATCACACTTGGCCAATAAAGCTATTCTATTCTATTCTATTCTATTCTATTCTATTCTATTCTATTCTATTCTATTCTATTCTATTCTATTCTATTCAACAGTTACTCTGGAAGGGGTCAGGCTCCCCATGAAGGAGGTTGTTCTGACTCCTTGTCTTTTTTGACTCTCAGCTCCGGTTAAAACAGTAAGTGCTGTGGTCAGAGGGGAACTTGCCTCAACCAAGATACTCTGACTCTAACTCATGCTTTGATCATCTGATTAGGTTACTATAACCCATTGTTTGTGGCGCTGCCTTTGGAGATGACCCAGAAGCTACAGTTGGTACAGAATGTGGTGGCTAGACTATTGATAGGGATATCCTGCCAGGAAAAATAACACCAGTCCTGAAGTCACTGCATTGGTTACCAGCATGCTTCCACGCCCAATTTAAAATGATGGTTATTATCTTGAAAGCTCTATACCTAGAGCTTCAGTTGGTCTCCCCTTTGTTAAGGCATTTCCATGTTGAGGAACAACTGCAACCTTTTAATTTTTGCTTGCTGTGGAACAAAAATTAGAGGAGGAAAAGCTTTAGAGATTAAGAACTACTTTGCAATCCACTCTTTTAGGAAGGTGGTTCCTTCTCCTACGCAAACTTTGGCGGTGCCAGTTGGACTACTTCAGAAGTTCTGCTACCCCCAATGGTTGGGTTGTCAATTGTCCAAAATAAAACCTGAGATTTGTTTCCACTAGTGCAGACAATGTCTTTTTGGCAATGATGGAAACAGCATCACTGACAAGCGCCTGCTCAATTTAGGTCACAATCATACCAGGGGTGGGATTAAATTTTTTTAACAACAGGTTCTGTGGGCGTGACTAGGTGGGCCTGGCCATGTGACTGGGTGGGTGTGGCTGCTTCTTTTTTGGAGCAGCACCCCCCCCCCCTTTTGCAGGAAGCCTCCTGGGGGGACGGTTTTGCTCCCAGAAGGCTTCCCTGGGCCCCAGGAAGGCAAAAAATGGAGCCTGGTGGGGGTGATCAACACCACCCCTATGCTCTGTTTTTGGGCCTCCTGGGCCTCAAGGAAGCCTCTTGGGCAAAGTAGTAAAACAGAGAGGGGGATCCTGGCACAGTTGATCATTGGAACAGCTGATTGTTGGGAGGGAGGGAAAAAGAAATACCTTAAGGAGTGACTGGGCGGTGGAGAACACAGTCAGCGATGTCGCGCATGCGTGATAAGGACTGACTGAGCGGGGAAGGGAGGAGCGGGCAGAGAGGGGCCGGGCCAGCTAGGGGCACGATTTGCTGGTTCTCCCAACTGTGCAGAATCAAAACAACCAGTTCTATAGAACTAGTCCGAACCGAGAGAATCCCACCCCTGAATCGTACCAAATTCAGTCAGTTGAACAGGTCAATAAGCAAAAAAACCTTCAAAGGCAGATGTAGACTGTGCATTTATATGCTACGTTTTGATTTTCTATTTGTTTCCTAGAAGGAACCCTTGATTTATGAACCCCATCCCCACTTCAGTATCTTATTTTCCTGCTATTTTAGGGTTCTCAGAGACCATAGGCATGTGCAAAGTGCTACTAAAATTTCAGTTTATCTCCCCTTGAAAAAGTAGTTCTCAAGTTACAAGCAGTCCTCGACTTACAACAATTTGTTTAGGAAGCGTTCAAAGTTATGACGCTGCTGAAAAAAGTGACTTAAGGCCAGTGCTTGCACTTTTGGCCATTGCTGAGCCCCCGTGGTCACATGATAAAAATTTGGGAGCTTGGCAACTGGCATGTCTTTACAAAGTGTCCCAGGGTCACATGATCGCTATTTGTGATTTTCCCTGTTTGCTTCTGACAAGCAAGGACAATGGGGGAAGATCAGAGGTGGGCTGCTGCTGGTTCGGACCTGTTCTAGGGAACCGCTAGTTAAGATTAGGCGCAGTTTGGCAAACCAGAAAATCCCACCACTGACTGGCCCTGCCCCAGACCATGTTTTTTGGGCCATTTCAGGGCCAAAAACGGTCTGGAAATAAGCCGGTGGAAAAAGCCCCCAAAACAGCCCAGAAAATGGCTCCAAAATGCCCTGATTTCAGGCCATTTCTCAGGCTGTTTTTCAGGCCAAAACTGTTTTAAAAACATCCTGAAAATAGCCCAATAGCCCTTGAACAACAGGCAGGGCCAGGGCCAGCCAGTGGTGGGATTAGCCCCAACCGGCTGAATCCTACCTCTGCCTTTGAGGCAAGTGGCCGGGAGGTGGTGCTGGGTGTGATGAATGACATCACGCACCCAGTCACATGACCAACCAGCTATACCTACCCAACCAGAGAACTGGTTGTTAAAAAAATTTGCAACCTACCACTGGGAAAGATGGATTCACTTAACGACCATGGCAACTCACATAATGAGTATGACAAAAAAGGTCATCAAATTGGGCATGACTCAATTGATGACCATTTTACTTAGTGACAGATGTTCATGTCCCAATTGTGATTGTCAATCAAGAACTGCCTATATTGAGATGGATCACTGTGGCTCCCACAACTATTCATCGATTGCTTAACCCAGGGGTGTCAAACTCAAGGCCTGGGGGCCGGATCCAGCCAACGGGGTGCTTAGATCTGGCCCATGGGGCTGCCTTGGAAACAGCGAAGGACTGGCCCACAGTGCCTCTGTCAGCAAAAATAGAGCTCGAGAGGGCTGCGGGCAGCCATCCCGAGCTCCATTTTTGCTGGCAGAGGGTTTCAGGAGGCCATTGCAGCTGAAAATGGATCATGGGAGGGCCACAGGCAGCCCTCCCAAGCTCCATTTTCACTGGCAGAGGCCTGCAGGAGACCATTGCAGCTGAAAATGGAGCATGGGCAGCCCTCCCGAGCTCCATTTTCACCGGCAGAGGCTTGCAGAAGGCGGTAGCAGCCAAAAACGGAGCTCGAGGCCCATTTTCACTGGTAGAGTGCTCAGGTCACCAGAGGCACCCCCAACATGAGTGACGTCAAACTGGCCATGGTCATCCTGGCCACATACACTCCCAGCCTCCCCCCAAGGTTAAACACAACCCTGATGTGGCCCTCAATGAAATCGAGTTGACACCCCTGGCTTAACCTGATTACAAACTCAGCAGTTATATTCACACAATATGATCCTTCGGTTAGTGTTACTCTAAGTTAATTTTTTGTTGCTTGCCATATTGTACAAATTCAGCCAATTTTATTTAGGGTCTACTATAGTATGCAAACACAGAAAATAGGTGAAGTCAGCCATCAAGTTAGGCGTGTTGTGCGAACATAGTCAAAACGACCCTGACCATGTGTCCGTCTATGATTATGTTCCACATTTCTCATGCGAGTATCCTGCACACCATATGGCCCTCCCCCATTTTGGCAAAGGCTGGAAAGAACCCTGCTGCCTTTGTGTTGTTGCTGTTTTTCTAGGGTCCAGGAACATAGCTTTTTATGTTGATTCATACTGTGCTGCACATAGGTTGCTATGATTTTACTTATTTTTGTCTCTTAATCTGTGTTTGCTTGCTGGGAACGCTGGGTGGGGGGAATGCATTAGTACTGGGTAAACACAGCATACAACTCCCTTTTCCTGCACATGCTCCCAGCAATTCTTAGCCAATGCAAACAAAGTCTGTTTTGCCAAGCCAATTGACAGCTCTGCTTGGTGGTGGGATTATGCACGTATGTCTATAAGTCAGTCTAACATCATCGACAATATAAGACAAGTATAATTGCAGTCCAATTCAGATTAAACTGCCAACTGATTGGGAAAAAAACATGTTGAGTCCTTTGGCCTTTAACAGCCATTTCACCTGCAGAAATCAGTAAGCGAATCTTCTTTTCATAACAGAAAAGTCAACATTATGGCCCCACTAATGATAGAAGATTAGATTGCTATTAAAGGCATAAGCACCAGATCAAAAGTTAGCCAGCTTATCTGGAGCTGTTTTACGTTGCCTCTGGCTATCCGAATGCACCCTTGTACTGGCAAACAAAGTGTTAATTTTTTGCGGCAACTCTTTGTGTCCACCCATCTAGGAGGCAGAACCAGGTTGATGTATAAAGACTGCTATTGGAGTCAGAGCCCGAGTGAGTGCCAGGTGAGGTTCTGCCCATGATGTTCTTACCTTAAGTGTTAAATGAGCAGGACATTTATGTATGTGGAACTGGCTGCCTCTGCAAGAAGATCCTGGTGTTGGCTTTGACAGCTGGGCTGGAGGCAGCTCCCCAGCGAATACCATTTCCTTCACCATGGCTGTCATTCAGCCTGGACGATCTGGGCCTTATATGGAACTGCAGATGGGGTCAAGGCTGGACTCGGATTTTGATTCAGATTCTGACAGCCCAGCCTTCAACATCACCAAACCTGGCTCTGGTTATCCTGCCTGCTCCCAAGTGATCCACAGTGGTCATTTCATGGTGTCATGTCCGCACAGCGACTTGGTGCCCCGTCGGCGCCATCACCAGGCGGTGCCAGAAGTCCCTGATCCTCCAAGCATTGATCCCACTCTCACCCGCCTGTTTGAGTGCATGAGCCTGGCTTACAGGTGAGTCTGGGAGAGCCTCCTGCCTCCAGCCATGTTCAATTCTTTTGACAGGTGGCTTTGAGAGATGACAGGTCTGCAGTCTTTTCTCAGGGATCCCAGAGGTTCTGTTAAAGGGCAGGGACCTTTTGATTCAAGTGGGGAACAATCTCGGAAAGGCAACACAGAGGATTTGTTGTAGGGGAGACAGGATTGGATTAATCCCAGAATTAAGGTTTTAGTACTTGAGAGAGTCCACTATGAGACCTGGAGACAAAAATGTGAACCTTGTGGATTTCTTCTGCCAATTTCTATTTCTTTCTTTCTTTCTTTCTTTCTTTCTTTCTTTCTTTCTTTCTTTCTTTCTTTCTTTCTTTCTTTCTTTCTTTCTTTCTTTCTTTCTTTCTTTCTTTCTTTCTTTCTTTCTGAGTTGGTCCAGTTGTTGTTTTTTTTTGGTGATTCCTTGAATTACAGTCTCAAAGGTAGCAGAAACATAAGGCTGTCAGCAATATGAGTCCCGAAATTCATCCTGTGATTGCAGAATTGCAGTCTTACAAAAATGCAGATTGTAAATCTGTTGAGGGACAACATTTAATGAACTGCAGGGAAACCCTGACTCCAGGTTTATCACCTCTTTCCCCAGAATTTTAGTAACCTGTATGCCAGTGTGGCCCCTCCCAGGTTGGGGAAGCATTGTTACACTCCCTGGAGCATCCAAAGCTTAGCTACTTGCTCCAGAATCCAGATCAGTGATTTTTTTTTGTCCTGTACTGGTCTGCCATATGCATGACCAACTAACAACTTTGCTCAGAGTGTAATTTACTTTGGAACTCTGTGCCACAGGATATTGTGATGGCTCATACAAGAAGGGGAACTTTCCCTTGCTTTTTAATTAACCCCCTTGCAAGTTTTACCTATTATATTAAGCCATGGTTTAAACATCATCATCATGTGCACTGCACAGTTTACAATAAAATTTAAACATAGTGTAACAAACTCAAAAATTAAAATCCACATGAAATTGGTAAAATAAAAGGGGAAATATGCTATTGTCACCTTCTGGGATTTTTTTTTTTTAAACTTATCTGCCTAACCTATATCCTTTGTTTCTTGGAAGACTCCTTCCATGTGCCAACTGCTTATTTTCCAACCCTAGGTATGAATGATTGGTCAAATATTACTGTTTATTAAGGAAGATAACATTGGTTGAGATACCGCAATAAACTAAGCTATTTGGCTTGGTATTAAGTTTGTTGTGTGAACTGATAGTGAGTGGTTACAAAGTCTGGTTCGAGTGTGAAACATGTAACCCTTCCTCTCAATCCTAGGGAAGAAGTAAAAAGAAAGCGTCTTGCTATTGATGGAAACTCATGGGGACCTGCTTTTGACGTTTTTTTTCCCCCCATAGCAAGATTTTTTCCTTTTTCTTCTTCCCTACAATTGAGAGGAACAGCTATGTGCAGGAGAGGTCTTTTGATCAAAGGGAAATACATCATCAGCTATCTTTTCTTTCAACCAAGTTCCAGCAATTTCCCAGAAAACTTTTATGGTGAAATCACCCTGCTTCCTCGGTGACATTTTAATAGAAGTCCAGATTTTGCAATTCATTTGAATCCCTCCAGTATATTACAAGCCCTTTCACCTTCTTTTTAATCCAGGAAAGGATAAGATTGTTTTTTTACATTGCAGACCTGTTCTGCTGATTGTTGGCTATCGGCAGTTCGAGTCTCACCAGGCTCAAGGTTGACTCAGACTCCCATCCTTCTGAGGTGGCTAAAATGAGGACCCAGATTGTTGGAGGCAATAGGCTGACTCTGTAAACTGCTTAGAAAGGGCTGTAAAGCCCTGTGAAGTGATATATAAGTCTAATTGCTATCATTATTTACTACAAGTATTAAAAGCTATTTGCTTGGAAGCTTCCCCCCTCCCCCCAGTATATACTGGTAAGTACAGTCTTGTTGGAGCAGATCAGCAATTTGTTTCTCAGGAGCCAACAAGAGGCCTCTTTTAAAGCCAGCCAGGTTAAAGGCCATCACTACATCTGTGGAAATGAATTCCTCACATTAATTTTGTGGTGTGTGTTCCCTTTCATTTCTTCAAATTCTCCGTCCTGTCAGCTTCGTTGGATGATTTCTGTGTCTAGTGTCTGAAACGAGGGAGAAAAAAAATCCCCAAATATCTATGCCATAGATTAATTTATATCTTTCAATGAGGTTCTTCCTTCTGTCTAATTTTTTTCTAGGTGGTAGGAAGTGCCATATCCTTTTCCACTAAGGTGGAGTTTGGGGCCCCTGCTAATTCTTTGTGCTTTCCCTCTCTATCTTTCCCTCTCGTTTTAACTCATGTATGTGAACCTCACCATTGCAGTTAATAGACCCGTGATGGTGAACCTATGGTATGCGTGCCACAGGTGGCATGTAGAACCATTACCTCACTGTGCATGTGCACGCCTCACAGCTGATTTTTGGCTGGTTTGAGGCCTTTTTCGGCCTCCCAGAGGCTTGAAGGCCTCAAACCAACCGAAAATCAGCTGTGAGGCACAGTGCAGGTAAGGGGGTGGGGGTGGAATGATTGGGGAGGGATTGCCCGTGCATGCATAGGGGGTCTGGGGGGGCACGCATTGCCTTCAGGGTGCTGGCACATGAGCGCACGTGCACCAGCGCATACAATTTTTGCACAGGAGTACAAAAAGATTAGCCACCACTGTAATAGTCCATAGTTTAGTATATCGTGTTCCAACCATTTGTGGTTTGGTTTAGGCCAATTTGTGATCCTCTTTCTTTGAAAGAGACATTTTCATTCCCTTGCCTAAAAATTATGGCTTTGAGTAATGCTGTTCAACCCGCAAAAGTCTGCTTGTGTCTTTTGTTTTGTTTTGTGTTTTTGATGGAGAAGGCCAGAAAAAATAGCACTTATTTTGTAGTAGACCCTTCTCATCCACCCACTGGCAGTTTGCGACAGCCTTAGTTGTGGGGTATTGCAGCAAAGACCTGCTTAAATGAGGCCATTTTCCCAGCTTCCAGAGGTTGTTGACTTCTGGACACGCTGTTCTCAAGCCTTGTTTACTTTGATCCATGGGGCGGCCCCAGCTCAGGCAAATCCGGAGGTGGAAACACTGTAAGGATACCCCCTCCCCACCTGACACACACCTATGATCTCACTGCTGCCTAAGCACAATTCTTCCTGCTTTATATAGACTGTGCTCTCCGCTACTCCCACCCCTTTAAAGAAATGTCAAGACAAGAATGAATATGGAGAAAAATGACTAATTTTCCATTCATACTGTAGAATTTGGGATCAGCTGGTTAAACTGATGGGATGCACTCTTCATATAAATGTCCTGGATAGATGTCATGAGGTTAGAGCCTATTAGATGTCATGAGGTTAGAGACAATTCTTCCTTGAGAGAGGAGATTGTTCCAGCCCTCTTAATTTGGTATTGGTATTCTCCTTCCTTGAGAAGCCATCACTAGATCCTACTACACTGGACAATTTTTATCCAGTTGCTACGCTGTATGCTGCCTAGAGTTACACTTTTGTGAGATGGGAGATAACTATGCTAAATAAACAAACAAACAGACAAGCAAGCAAACAAACAAATAAATAAATAAATTAGCTTACACAAATAGTCCTCAACTTAGGACCAATCACTTAATGACCATTCAAAGTTACAATGGACCTCCCCAGAGTGAGTTACTACCCTTTTTTGGAGTTATGATAGCTGCACAATCTCATATGATCCCATTTTGGATTCTTATCAACTGGGTCATCTTTATACTGTTTGCAGTGTCGTGCAGTCACATGACCACAATTTATTATGTTTTTTTCTGGTTTCTGGTATATATTTCCAGTTTCCAGCAGAAACGCTCACTGGGAGAATTGATTCCCTTAATGACCACAATATTCGCTTAATGACTGCTGTAAAACCAGTTGTAATGTCAAATCTGATTACATGATGCCTCAGCTTACAAATACAACAACTTACAACCATAACTCCAGGGTAAGTTATGGTCATACGTCAAGGATACCTGGAGTAATTGTAACTTTATGTAATTTGCTTAACAACCATGGTGTTCATTTAACAGTTGCCCCAGAAAGGGCAACTTGAAATTGGGTCAGTCTCATGGGTGACCCATTTTACAACTATCACAACTTATGATTATAACATCCATTACAGTTATAAATCAAGGATTACCTGTAATGTAACAATACAATAAAAATAGAGCTAGTACTCTTGAATATGGTGGGAGTTCCATTATGATATCGCTGATCATGCTGTTTCTTCATTATGGTTATATAAAAATAATTGCAATTAAATCTGCTCCTATACCTGTGTATTTCTTTTTCTCCATCCTGTTTGCTTATTTTTCTATGTCATTTTCCTCCCTGCAATCCTTTATTTGATGGCAGTGTCGATACATTCCTGAAAGTATTCCGAGCACCTAGAAGCCAAGAGGAACATACGTGCCAAATTTCAAGTTACAGATAATACAGATAATCAGAGTTGGAAGAGACTTTATAGGTCATCTAGTCCAACCCCCTGCCCAAGCGGGAAACCCTACACCATTTCTGACAGATGGCAGTCCAATCTCTTCTTGAAAGTCTCAAGTGATGGCGCTCCCACAACTTCCGAGGGCAACTTCTGCTCCATTGGTTGATTGTTCTCACTGTCAGAAAGTTTCTCCTTATTTCCAGGTTAAATCTCTCCTTGTTCAGTTTCCATCCATTATTTCTTGTCTGGCCTACGCTTTAGAAAAAGTTTGTAGGCTTTATGGTTTTGGAAATTTTGTGAGGATGCATGAGTGGTATTTCGCTTTTATACAGATAGATAAAAACAATTTGTACTTGTCTGTCCTGATGTATATTTCAATATACATTGAAATTGGACAACCCTTTGTCTGAAATGGCATGGTTTCCTGTTTCAGCAAAGGATTGGACTAGAAGACCTCTTCCAACTCTAGTATTCTGGTATCTATTTGTCATGCCATCCGCATTTAAGTAGTTTGCTAATCAAAATGTAATGTGACTTTCTGTCAAATGCTTTTTTGAATCAAGATATTTTATACCGCATTGCATAAGGTATAGCTATAGCATTCTCATGATTTACTAAGAAAATTGCCCAACAAAAATATGAGATAAGGTTAGTTTGGCACGATTTGTTCTCAGGTCAGGTTCCTGATAATTTGTTTGAGAATCTGCCCAGATATCTATGTCAGGTTAACTAGCTGGTTGGCCTTCTTTTTTCTCTTTTGAAGATAGGGACACTCTTCACCCAATCCTGTTTTACAAAAGTACTCAAAAATAATATAAATAAAATATAAAGGTTCAGATAGACACTATTAGCGTGTTCTTTCAAAGCCTCAGTATGCAATCCATCTGACTCTGGAGAACTGAACCAAATAAATATTTTCTGACTATATTTCTATCTGTCTTGAAATTCAATCCTGCTCCTTCATTGTGCTTTTGACAGTTTTCTGGTAGAACATATTCTTTTTGTTTGCTTGATTTTTGAAAGGAAATTGTAATTGTTCATTTATGAACTCCCACTTGCTTTGGGCTCCTTTTCCATTCCTTCTGATTATGAAACCCTGCTTATCACGGCTCTGTTTATTCAAATCTGTAACTCTTTAAATCTGTAGGGATAATAATCATCATATAAACCATTAATAGGGCGTGGTTATTTTTATTCTGTAATTGTAATCAGTCTCCCCTAATTATCCTGGCAAAAGATCATGGAGGAGACAAAGCAGAGGTGGTATTCAACAGGTTCTGACCAGTTCTGGAGAACCGGTTGCAGAAATTTTGAGTAGTTTGGAGAACTGGCAAATACCACCTCTCACTGGCTCTGGCCCCATCTATTCTCTGCCTCTCAAGCCCCAGCTGGTTAGCTGGGTCCTCTTTTGGTGCCCTGCACAGGAGAATGGAGCTGGAAAGCAGGTTAGTGGGTTGGGGAGGGAATGGGATTTTGTAGTAACCTACCCCCAGGAGTGGGGAGAGAATGGAAATTTTACAGTATCCTTCCTCTGCCACGCCCACCAAGCCACACTCACCAAGCCGTACCACGCCCACCAAGCCATGCCCACAGAACCGAACTACTCAAAATTTCCGCTACTGGTTCTCCAGAACTGGTCAGAACCAGCTGAATACCATCTCTGGATGTGCGTGACAATTTCACTCTGGACCAAACAATCCCACCTCTTTATTTTTTGAGTCTTAGACTCAGTGCATATGCAGGAGTAAGATGATTTTCTGCCTAATTTTGACTGCAGGACAGAGAAGCCTTAATTCAAGGAACATGAAAAGAAGCTGATGTATGCCTGGAGGAAGATCACTCTCACTAGCTGTCATTCATGAGTCATCTTTGGCCAGCAGCCCTGTATCTAGACAGTCTGTCATTCGGGAATGTTTTCCTTTTGATTTTTACAATCTAACATTTAGATATGAGTGGCGTTATCCAAGCGCTTGATAGGGCAAATTATTATGTATCTTCCGCTCTCTTAGAGAAGAACAGAACAAAGTTCATTCTGATGAGCCTAGTGCTTCAGGAAAATGGCTTCTCTTTCCTTTCCCTTCCTATCATTTCACTTGAGTTGCAATCCTTGGCCTTCTCTCCCTTCTTCCAAAGGTCTGGCTAACTTTGACAATAAGAAATTCACCCAGAGTAAGATTTCATAATCTCCCGATAACTGCTTTCCCCTTATTTATCGAGCAATCAGAGCAATAAGCTAGATGTAATTAGACATTGCTCTAAGGAAGGGGTCCCCAAACTTGGCAACTGTCAGGGCTCCAGCAGTTACCCCCATTTAAATCATGAGTCTCTAGCCGAACTTCCAAAACTTAAAGAAGATTTATTAGGAGTAAACATGCCAGCACTGCCTGGGTGTAGCCAACTCTGAGACACATCATTCATTGTCACCCTTGACCTGGTTTTCCCACTCCCCACCCCCTGGGTGTATAGTAATTCATATTCTCCAAGAGGACACATCCATAGCCAAGAGTCATCAATTACACTCTCCAGTTAGAATTTTGCGCGGCTGAAACTTCAGTCACCTAGAAACTACCTTTGAAAACATTTATGGAATGCAAGCTGCCCACTGCTCCCCCCTCCTTTTCTGTTGGCAACTCTAAAAAGACCATATAAATATTTTATGAGTTGACAGCAACTTTAAGACTTTTGTGGACTTCAACTCCTAGAATTCCTCAGCCAGCTATGCTTAAAGTCGCCAAGTTTGGTGACTTCTGCTCTAAGGTTTAAAGAGATGGGGAGAAGGTAGAAGAGGAAGACAGGATTCAGGATTCCTGTCTCATGAATATAAGTCAGAATAGATTTCCATGGAACTCTCTTCAATGCTCAGTTCTTGAAGAGGTTGTTCCTCCAAACAGCCTCTTTCAATCTGGCACCATTCATATACAGGCAGTCCTTGACTTACGACCACAATTGAACCCCAAATTTCTTTTCTTAAGTGAGTTTTCTCTCATTTTATGACCTATCTTGCCACAATTGTTAAGTGAATCATTGCAGTTGATAAGTTAATAACCCAGTTGTTAAGTGAATTGGCTTCCCCTTTGACTTTGCTTGTCAAAAGTTCTCAAAAGGGAATCACATGCTTTGGGACACAGCAGTGATCATAAATATGAACCAGTTATCAAACATCCAAAATTTGATCACATAATCATGGGGATCAAGGATGGGATCCGACCGGTATAACTATCGGTTCTGTTGCTCTGTGTTTCACATGCATGCGCGAGTCGTGCGAGTCGCAATTTATGACCTGCTGAGCTGCCCGGACTGCTGAGCAGCGCTGCGTGCAGGTGTGCAGCGGTTGGAAAAGCCCTTTTTTCCTGCTTTTTCAACCGCAGCTGTGCCGTGCAAAGCAGCTGCGGTTGAAAAAGCAGAAAATAAAGGACAGGTAAGAGCCCGGGCAGGCGGGTGCGCCAACACAGCAGTAGACACAGAACCGGTTTTATGTCTGCTGCTCTTCAGACCTACCAGTTCTGTAGAACCCATAGAATCCCACCCCTGATGGGGATGTTGCAAAGGTCATAACTGTGAAAAATGGTCATTTTCACCAAGTTGCACAAGTTCCACACACTACTGAATGCAGCATTACATCCTTCATTGCAATCTCCTATTCCATGTAAGAAAATGGCTGGGTTTGCAGAACAGGCTAAAACATATGGTGGTTGGTTTAATAGCATGATTTAGCATGGTGAACAAATTAAGCCATTGTGATTTGTAGAAACAAGGTTTATGGCTTTGCAAGTTGTGTGAAGCCAGTCAGTTGTGTGGAAATGGTATTCAATCCATATCTAAACATCCCATGGCTTAGTGTGATTTCCGAACATAGTAAGTTTCCAATTATATCTGTTATCTAAAACATGCTTGACAAAATAAGTAAGTAAGTAAGTAAGTAAAGTTTTCTAGGAAATCTAACTCTTCTCCTTTTCTAAAACAGCCAAAGGAAAGGATATGAATTGAATATATCTGTTTTACTAAGGATCATGTGAATTATCAGCCAATCTGTGGGCTCCTTTGGCTCCTGGGCAGTTGGAGAGCTTTGGTCAACAGGGTGGCTGGCAAGAGGCTCATTTGCCTGATTCACCTACTTGGCACTAGCAGAGAATGTTTGTTCTGAATCAGGGCAAAGAGTCCAACTTCCCCAATACAGTAGCAGCTCAGAAAGGAGACTTGGTTCATTATTTCATTCTGCTGGTGTGGGACCTGGACGTAGCCAGATCTTTACAAACTTTCAGAGGTCATGAGAGAAGAGCACAGGGGCCACTCTTGGGGAACAAGCCTCCCCCCCACATGCCAGGTTTTGAGTCTTTTCCTGCTAAGTAGGGACATTCAGCAGGCCCTTGGTGTTGGCCCACTTTAGATAGGCATATTCTAGGTGGATTCAAAGATACTCAGATTTCAAGTGATATAGGGCTTTATAGGTGGTAACCGCCACTCTGAATTGTACTTGGGAACAAACTGGACTAGTAGACCAGTATCTACCTATTCTCCCATTCTGGGAATTGAAGTCCACACTTCTTAAAGTTATCCTAAAGTAAGTAATGTTGTTTTTATGTCCTGTTGAAGATCTTAAATCTTACAGTAAGAAATATTGTGGTATGTAGTCCAGCTGCTACAGCAATTTGATGAAGAAATAGCAAAGTTGATCCTTTATCAAATGGGCAGCTGGATACTACAGCAGCTGCAATTTCCAAGAAGTCTCCAAGGACAGCCCCAGCTAAAGAAATGACAGTAATTCAGGTTTTAGATCTTCCCGTTTTTCTTTTGATTATATCAGATAATCAGAGTTGGAAGGGACCTTATAGGTCATCTAGTCCAACCCCCTGCCCAAGCAGGAGACCCTACACCATTTCTGACAAATAGCAGTCCAATCTCTTCTTGAAAGTCTCAAGTGATGGCGCTCCCACAACTTCCGAGGGCAAGCTGTTCCATTGGTTGATTGTTCTCACTGTCAGAAAGTTTCTCCTTATTTCCAGGTTAAATCTCTCCTTGTTCAGTTTCCATCCATTATTCCTTGTCTGGTCTACAGTTGCTTTAGAAAATAGATTGACCCCTTCCTCTCTGTGGCAGCCCCTCAAATATTGGAAGACCGCTATCATATCCTTCTAGTCTTTATCCACAGTTGAGGACAGCTCTTGTCCATCACAAAAGATGGATAGCTATATTAACACATCACATTGACCTGGTTACTATAAAATAAAATAACTCATTTTCTGGATTTGCACAATATATTGAGGCATACATTAACCAAAACAGCAAAAAAAAATATGACAAGATTAACACTTGACTTAGAAATCATACGAAAGCAGCTCCTAGATCTATAATTGACTTACTTAAATGTATTATGCAAATATGTTCTATGTGGACTTGATCCCCTCCATTCCAAATATGCAAACTCAGTTTCTAGCCCTGGGGGGGCGGGGGGGTGTCTATAAAAAAATTAAATTGCCCTCAGCCTCATTTCAGCCAAAAGAAAGTAGATTTTGTGGGGTATATCAGCAAAACCTTCCTAACAGAGGTCTTCAACAGTGGGCTTTTGTGCCTTAGAAAGTACTGGAGTCTTTTTCACTATAAGTGTTATACAAAGGCTGGATGGCTACCTATATAGCATTGGATACTTGCACTGAAGTTCCATGATCTTCTTGATGATCCCCAAGGTACCTTTCAATTGTTCCATTCTGTGCTTCTACTGTTGTGCATGAGATCATGTCCTAACAGTGCTTGCTTCAGCCCCATCCACCATCTCTCACCCTTGAAGAATGCGGCCATCAACAGGGGGAAAAATGTTTTGTCCTCTGCAGACATTTTGTGGAGAATCATACTAGTTTAGCTGGTGATTCTGTAATCCTTGGTTACATGTACATAGGAGATTAAGAAATGATGAAAAAATCAACACTTTCCTCTATCTGCTGCCATTGTGATCCCTTGGCAGCTATCTAAGGTTTTTTTTTTTTGAGAGCTGATGTAGTCATGGCTGCTGCCAGATGAAGGCTGGAGAATGGAAACATTTGACTGTGGTCTTCCTTCTGTTCACTCCCACTGCTGTGGGTTGATACAAGGGCATCTTTGGTTTTAGATTTGTTTCTTTGCTTAATTCAGAGGTCTCCAAACTTGGCAACTTTAAGATTTGTGGATGTCAACTCCCAGAATACTGGAAGTTGAAGTCCACAAATCTTAAAGTTGCCCAGTTTGGGGACCCCTGGCTTAATTGCTCATAACAAAAGTAGCTTTTAAACATAGAAGATACTGTAATAAACCTATAAACTGCTTTTGGTGATTGACTGATCAGTTACTTTTAAATACAGGAAGTTTGCTCTGTGTCTGCGTGGGTGTATGTATGGTTTGGTACCTTTAATTATTGTCAGAGATAGCCATTTTATGGTTCATTTCAATAAATTGACTAACCCTGTTGTGCAAATAGTCAATATAGTCCACTTGTCTTTAACATTCTATGGGAACACAATTACTATATTTAATTAACACTGTTTTAGTCTTTAACGTGAATCCAATGAATGAATCCCTAGCTTGACATGTTTCTTCCACTCGTTTCACTTGTTGGAAGAAAGAAAGAAAGAAAATAGAGATATAATATTCAGTTTTATTGTTTTTCCCCCAGGGGGGAATGAGGGGGAAAAACCCCCTGCAAGACAAGTACCAATCATCAGTTGGAACAACTTTTTTCAAATTGTTGCTTTTCCAATACATAGGACTACAATTCCTGTTTGACTTTCTGGCTTTTTTTCTTTATATACATAATCCCCTATCTCCAATTTCTTTGCTTGATTCTAACATTTAGCAAAAGATCCATGAATAAAAGTCTCTTATGGTAGATGTCTCGATATTCACCTGAGGACTTTGAATATCACATCCTATCAGGTAGTAACTGAACTAATGTCAAGAAATCCATTGTGGGTAATTGTAATCTAAAACTATGGGGTAATGAGGCAACAGGATGCATACTCTATTCTATCTACTATATCACCCATGACAATTAAAGATGATAGAACTTGTAGTCTAATGTCATTGGAGGGCACCAAATTAAGGGAAGATTACATAATCCCACTCTGAATTTCTGTTTTATAATTCAGCACTGGCCTCCATTGTGCACTTTCCTTCATCATGCTATCTCCTTCAACATTTGGCTGCTATTTTACAGGGTTTTCCATCCCAGCTGGTGTTTGCTTGCTTTCTTGTCCAGGCGATGATGAAGGCTGGCTTTATACATAGGTCTCTGCACATAGATTAGCGAAAACGTGCTCTGTTTTGCAGACTGAATAAACAGCCGGCTGACTGTTCCTGGAAACTTGGATATAGTGAGGGAATAATTGGTACAATATGGTTTTACTCTTGTTTCGATAGTGCTCCTTTAGACCACATACGCTGTTTTTAAAAAATGTGCTTTTGGGACTCTTCATATGGATTCACATAATATAACAAACCTTAAAGATATCGGGTCAACTAAATCACATGCTATATCCAAACTAATAAAACATGTTACAGTTTAATATGATGGCCTATTTCACAGAAGACGCTGAGATCTCTACAACATGCTGAATCAGGGATTAAAAGGCAAAGCTGCCCCCAATCAAGCTTGACTTCTAGGGACCACAAAGATATAACCAGGCTGTTTTCAACTGTCTTCTTCCAGGGATGTTTTCCAATTTTCCAGCCTACCTTACACAATCTTCTCTGTGCTCTCAGACAAGCCTGGACTGCATCAGCCTGGTGCTACCCAACCAGAAACTATCCAACTGGACTTTAATCTACTTCAATAAATAGTGCAAACTCAGCCACTTAGAAAAACAAGTCCTTAAATACTGGGGCAGATGAGATCCCCACACTTGCTGTATACTTATAAACATTTCAGAAAACCAAAAAACGATGGACTTGTCTTGATATTCCCATGACATGTTTCTGAAGGCTCTGATCACCTTTCAGAGCTTGTCTATTCAGGGGTGGGATTCAAATTTTTAACAACCGGTTATGTGGGCGTGGCTTAGTTGGTGGACATGGCTTGGTGGTCATGTTATTGGCTGGGCGTGGCCAACTCAATATCACTCACATTGAGGCACGCATCTCGTCGCCTGGCCTCTCATGACTCTGGGGATGCTGCAACAGTCGTAAGTGTGAAAAATGGTCATATGTCACTTTTTTCAGTGCCATTGTAACTTTGAATGGTCACTCCACACAAGAAAAGTACCAGCAAAGGAAGGAAAAACAACTCCAGAGAAGTTACAGAGACAGGAAGTCTAGTCCTGCCTAGAATGTAATAAGGGTTAATGGAGAGGCAGTTTCTGTAAGCAACACCAGAATGTTTCCTTCCTGCCTTCCTTACAGGATTAGGCCAGTAATTTCTTCTAACAATCGGTTCTCTGAACTGCTTAGAATGTTAACAACCGGTTCTAGCAAATAGGTGCGAACTGGTAGAAACCCACCCCTGTGCCTATTCCTTCCTTACTGGGATTGTAATAAGGTGCCCTAAAGTAAATAATAAAGATAAGGTATTTTGCCACAGAGGCAGTGGCAAAATAATTTTTATTATTTTAAAAGGAATTTTTATGGCAACCTATGTGCATGGATACATCCCCATGCTTTCACTCATTTCTAGTTTTATACTAACATAATAATTCCAATAAACAAACTATGAATCGCCTCCCTTTAGAAGGCAGTGACTTATCTAGAACAGGGAAATCTCATGTGGAGTCTTGCATAATTTGCTATTTCCTGATTGGTTAAAACTCCACTTCTCATAGCAATCTAATGCTTTAAAAGCATTTCACATGCACCATTCTGTTATTATTACAGCAACCCAGTGAAGGCAACAAGATAATATTTCCCTATCATGTTACAGTAGAAGTGACAATGGTCCATATGCCACTTTGTCATATTAGTGACCTATCTTGCAGGGTTATATAATGATTTGTACATGGTTTATTTATTTATCAAACTTGCATGCCATCCATCTTACCAAAAATGAATCTTTACAAATAAATGTACTGGACAGAAAGCCCTTCTATGAATCAAAGATCCACTAATTCAACATCTGGCTTGCAATTAAATGCTTATAAAGATGCACACATAATAATGCCATTCTATTACTGTTTGTCTTCAGCATCTACAGCTGAAAGGTAGGTTGCTTCATGAAAATTCTGATTTGGGATCCGAAGTTGATACTCGACAGTACATTTCAAATGCCTTGTTCAATCATAAATTGTCAAGAAGGTATAAAGGCATTTCAAATGAATGTTGGAAATGTAAATATAAAGAAGGGACTTTTTATCATTCATGGTGGATGTGTGAAAGCAAAGAAATATTGGAGTAGGATACATATCTTAATACAGAAAATTTTAAAGCGAATATAATGAGAACACCAGAGACTTTTCTTTTGGGTTTAATGGAAAAATTAAATTTCGAAAAAAATTTTGAAAAAAAAAATTCGAAAACATCAAAAAAAATTCAGAACTTTGATGCTATATATGTTGACAGCAGCAAGATTATTTTATGCACAGAAATGGAAGTTCACCTCTATCTCCACAATAGATAAATGTCTGCAAAAATTGATGGAGTTAAGCCAAAATGGTCAAATTGACTGTTTTGATCAAAGAAGAAATACTGTATAAATACTTTTATTTCTACTTGGGAACCGCTTCTGGACTTTGTGCTTGTGGTGGAAAAAATAAAACTTTGATTTTAGGTTTTACCGATTAGATAGATATGTTGTTATAGAAATAGCTATTTGTACAATTATGTAAAAGTCAAAAAGTTGAGGTTTGATGTTAATGCCTTATTCTACTGCACCTAAGGAAGTCAATGCTTTTTTTTTTCTTTTCTCCCTTTTTTCCTCTCCCTTTTCCCTTCCCTATTTTCTTTACTATTTACTTTTGTATTTTCTTTGTATGCTATATTATAAACTAATAAAACTGCTTTAAAATGCCTTGTTCAATCAGACCAAGAATTCATCAGCTCTACTTGTCTCCATCACCAATCAACTAAATGCCTCTAGGAAGCCCATCAACAGTGCATGAAGACAACCATATTTAAACAAGGAATACTACCTCTGTTCATGACTGCTCAATTTGTAGTTGTCCTACTATTTATTTATTTATTTTATTTATTTGATTTGTCAATCGCTTACAACATAATAGGTATAAGTATATACATAGTAATGAATACATGAAATGGATATATATAAGAAAAATAAAAGAAACAATAGGACAGGGACGGTAGGCACGTTGGTGTGCTTATGCACGCCCCCTACAGACCTCTTAGGAAGGGGGTGAGGTCAATAGTAGACAGTCTACGGTTAAAGTTTTTGGGGTTTGGGGAAGAAACCACAGAGTCATGTAGAGTATTCCAGACATTGACCACTCTGTTGCTGAAGTCGTATTTCCTGCAATCAAGTTTGGTGCGGTTAACCTTGAGTTTGTATCTGTTGTGTGCTCTTGTGTTGTTATGGTTGAAGCTGAAGTATTCATTGACAGGTAAGTCATTGCAATGTATGATTTTATATACCATACTTAGATCAAACCGAAGACGGCGTAAGGTTTTCTAGGTCTAGAATGTCAAGTCTGGTGACATAAGGTATTCTATAACGAGTAGAGGAGTGGAGAACTCTTCTTGTGAAATATTTCTGGACTTTCTCAACTGTGCTAATATCAGATACGTAATGTGGGTTCCAGACTGATGAGCTTTATTCGAGTATTGGTCTAGCAAATGTTTTGTATGCTCTAGTTAGTAGTGTGATATTACC
Source organism: Bungarus multicinctus (assembly GCA_023653725.1). NCBI lineage: Eukaryota > Metazoa > Chordata > Lepidosauria > Squamata > Elapidae > Bungarus > Bungarus multicinctus. Next base: position 23,353,539 of record CM042836.1, on the reverse strand, counting down.
AGAGAAAAAGCTACATAGGATTAGGTTAACAACTCTTAATGCCTTTTTGGCTATGTAGTTACAGTGGGCTTTAGCACTTAGATCATTAGAGATGAGTATTCCAATACTAGCAAATGATTACTCATAAATATAATTATAGTTCCATCAACCCTGTTAAAATGATATTGGATCAATTCAAAGACTTACAAACTTGGTTAAGAAAAGGAACAGGGGTTTATCTGTTCCCCTTTCTTTAAATCCATGTCATCTTCCTTGACATTTCAGTGAGAAGCTGGTATCTCCCAAGTGGAAGAATTTCAAAGGATTACAATTACTTTGTCGGGACAAGATCCGTCTCAACAATGCCATTTGGAGAGCTTGGTACATCCAGTGTGAGTTTGGGGAATAGGGAGGGAGATGGGGAGAGGGTTGGGGTGGGGCAGATGGTTGGGAATGCAACTCAGCTTCAGTAGATAGGAGCCCAGACTTGCTCTCCAGGGATGGGCTTCAGGGTTTGCATTGTCCACATCTGTAAAACATTTTAGATCCAATAATTGTACAAGTAAATTTAGATATTGTGAGGATTTTTTTAATGTTGGATTTTGATTTTATTAAAAATTTGAAAAGCAATTTTTCAGTCCTAAAAAAGCAACCTGGACCTTTGAGAAAGTAAATGAATAAGTCTAGGCATATTTAGACATATCTATCAAGACATTAAGTTTTAGAGTAAGCAATATGATATAAAACAAAATTGTTAAAAGTGAGAAATTACCAGGAAGACAAATTGTAAAGAAGAGATAAAAGGAAAAAACTAGATTACATCAGAATTATTCATTGTACTTCCTTGTACTTTTTTGTCCTTGCAAACTATCTTTGTTTCTACCTTGCTGATGAGAATATTCTTCCTGCCCAATGTATTTGAATGCATGATATCTCTAAATCATACTTACCAATACCAAGATATCAGGGCTTTTTAAATTATGCTTCTTCCATTGTTTCTGGAACCATGTCCCAGCATTGCTCTCAGATCCTCTTTCCCCTCACTTCTCTTACAAATCTACCCTACCCTACCCTAAAGTTTGCTATGGCCTTGCAAATTGCTGACAATAGTGTCCTATTTCATACTCATTGGATGAGTTTTTTTCATCCAAATGATACCACCACACCACTATTAGTCTATTCCACAGCATCGTGTCTAGCTTCAGGCATCTTTTTTATATATATAAATAAAGCACTAAGATTAAGGAACCCTCTTTGTCATCATCTAGCTGGGAATAGGAACCAGGGATGTCAGTCCAGCTATAGATATTGAAATGACCATTAGCCTAAAAGAAGCTCAGCTACATGACTAGTAAATGGCAAATGGGGATGAGATACAGAAACAGTAAAGTATAATGTTTTCCCCCCACCCCATAATTTGGTACCCAGCAGATATTTTAGGCTGCAAGTCCAAAATGTCTCAGCCAGCATGACTGAGGATAATGGGGGTGGTAATCCAAACTGCACTGCGGGGGGGGGGATGAGTGTGTGGGAGAACATTTCTACATGTCCTTCTGTTTGCATTACAAAGACTTGAGCAACAGCTCTATCTTTTCTGCTTTAATATACTTTTGGAGGGGAGATGAAAGAGAATACCATGCCCCTGGTTGAGACTGACTCTGAGGGAGAGGAGGAACAGCCGACAGGGAGTGGAAGTGTGGCTCCGGAGATTGTGGAGGAGGCTGGGGAAGGGCAGAGGCCAGCTGGGCAGTCAGAGGAAGACCCAGGTCTATCCCCTCTCCATCTTAGGGCACGTAGGGAGGACAGGATAAGGGAGAGATGTGGTCTACTCAGGAGGAGAGGGCCTTGATCCTCTTCATGGGCTGCAGCTGTGACAACTGAATAAGAAGACGGACCTGCTTACCGGCAAATGCTGGAAACAAAGCGTGGAAATATCTCTAGTTTATGGTTCCTCTCTGAGTTTGGCATCCTTCCCAGTGTGTGTTCTGTTATCTGTGGACATCCTCCAGCCCTTACGTTGTCTGGTTTGTGTTGCTTTTTTCCCTCCTTCTTGTAACTGTTTGTGTGGGAGTTTTTTGTCTTCTGTCATGGATATTTGGAGCTTGGAAGCAAAGTGAAGGAATAAAAGGGGCTTTACCGGTTTTCTGTGACTGTGTTTGTTTGGTATCCCACCCTGTGTCATCACAGAGAGGGTGGGGGGCAGAGCAAACGACATGGTCATCTCATAAAACAGATACTGTGAAGTAGCAAGAATACCTGTGCCTCCTCAGCTTGCCTGGACAATGAAATATTTACTGTAATGGTTTCTTTACACAGATGTGGAACGCAGGAAGACCTCTGTTTGTGGATTTGTTACTCCTCTGGATGGGTCTGGAGCAGATGAGCACCGAAAGCCAGAAGTAAGTGGTGTAGCATTTTCTCCATATCGTATGTGTTTGTGTGTGTGCATATATAGACTATGCTGAGGGTACAGTTTTGTCAGGCACGAAAGATTAGGTCCACATGTGAAGGTCCAACTAAACAGATTTATTGCTACTTATGCCTATGCACAGGTAAATTCTCATCTAATGGTTAGCACCTGCTAGGAATTAGATAAGGGTGAACAGAATTCAAATGGAGGAGGGCTATGTAGAGATTCTGTTTGTGGCTATGTAGAGATTCTAGGCTGCTCTCTCTTTTAACTCTGCCTCCAGGTTTTACCACTTCTTCCCCTACAGGTTTGGTAAGATGGGTGTTAGCAAAAGTCAACAAGGTTCACACAACATATTTGACTGTGTCACTTAGATCATGTGACTTTGTCTATGAAGGTTCTCAGTCATCCAGGTCATGGTTGTCCCAAAAGGTGGGTTTTTTTTTCCCAAACACCAATGGGACTTTCTTGATTTTTCTTAAAGATGTTTTACTTCTCATCCAAGAAGCGCCTTGACTTCAAAAAAAAAAAAAAAAAAATTCAAGAAAGTTCACTTGCCATTTGAAAAAAACCTCACCTTTTGAGACTTCTGCAGGTTTCATGCAACATGCAATCTGATTGCTGAATCAAAAATGCAACTTTTTTGGATTGCAAAATACGTTCTCTACAAATCAAACAACAGAGTTCATATAACATATATAAATCACAAATGACCAAAGTTAAAACTAACCAAGTGTTGGGAGTCCTTAGAACCACTCAGAGTTGCTGGGAATTGAGTGGCATAATATTTAATAAATTCCCAAAATTATTAATTTATCAGACACGGAAAACAAGAACATCTTGTGAAGTGGGTCAGTCTTTCCTTATGCTTGTCTTTTCCTTCTGTCTTCCTTTTATTGTGCTATGTCATGAAGTGGTTATTTCTATTCCTCGACTGTCATATGGTCCCAGATATCCTATTTAAAGCCATGATTTATAGTTATATGTATAGTTATATAGTTATATTTGTGATCTCATTCATTTTAATCCACTCAGCAAGTTATGATTAAGACAAACCATGGTTTAGTATTGTGTTGAAGACCAATCAATTTAAATATCTTTCCCTTCAGTCACATTGATAATACATGTTAATATTAAAATGGTTTTATCATCCCCAAAGCCAGGCTGAACTTGGAAAATTGCAATTTAAAAAATGAGTTTAAAAAATGAGGCTTTCATTATTATTTTTCTTTCAATTCATTCTTCTTCTTGGTTTGTTGTCTTCCTTCTCAGGCCGTTGTGCTGGAGGGAAACTACTGGAAGCGACGAATTGAGGTGGTAATGAAAGAGTATCACAAATGGCGGATCTACTACAAGAAAAGAGTAAGGATTTGTCTCCCTTTCTCCCCACAATGTTACCAAGCTGACCTGCTGGGTGGATAGAAACAGATAGACTTCATATTTATCCTCAGATACGTCCTGATGTCGTCTGATTGCTATCTACCATTCACCATTTGCTGATGACAGATTGACAAAAGAGAACTAAAAGTAATGGAAAGAATCAAAAGTCAACTCTAAATCATGAGTTGGGTAGCAGCTCCACCTAGGGGCTGAATTAGTCTTTGATTAGGAATAGAATAGAATAGCATTCTTTATTGGCCAAGTGTGATTGGGCACACAAGGAATTTGTCTTGGTGCAAATGCTTTCAGTGTACATAAAAGAAAAGATACATTCGTCAAGAGCAAGAATCATAAGGTACAACACTTAATAAGAGTCACATGCCCACAGTTTACTTTTCCCAAGATTCACAAGAGATCAAAACTTTTGGCTCTGGAATTTCTGCTTCAGCACTGCCGGACTAGCAAAGCTGTTCTTATTATTATGTTATTATCTGTATACTGTACTACTAAAACTCTTCTGTTTGTAACCTTCAATTGGATGAAATGGTGCATCACAGGACAACAATGTCAAAGCAAGCATATTCAGATTCAAGTTGATTGGAGCTTCTCCTTTAGGCTGTTTGGTTGTTGTTGTTTTTGCCTAGGAATTGGTGGTGATGACAATGATGGTGATAATGATCTTTTGGGTACCAATGATGACTTCATCAGCAATGGCACTACAAGCCTATATGTTAGAAAAAATAACAAATCTGTAGATTCTGAAAATGCATAAAGAATGACCCCTCTTTAATGTATTGCATTGGACAACATATCATAAAATAATCCCTTCTCTTACTTACTATTTTCTTACTACTTATGTCAACCACTATGACTTCAAATGCATCCTGATTGCATTGGAAACCCACTCTTGAAGCTTAGCCCTGGTGAGCCATGTTTTTTTTTAAAAAAGTACAAGCTTAAATCAATGAATGTTTTAGCTTCTTAAAGTAGTTCTACTTTATTTGATTTTTCCCTTAAGCTACCTTGAAGCAATAACTGTAAAAAAAACCCACCACCTATCAATGCATTGTGGTCAATGCATTGTGGCTGTTCAATGCATTTGCACTGACAATCACTGGTCAAATTGCCTCTTGATGTTAACATTAAATTTCCTTACTTCTGAAAGGATGGTTAGAAAATCATCAGATGACCCCATTAGTTCTTTGTTGGCATGATACAGAAGTGATAATACACGCAGGAGCAGAATCACACAGTTTTTCCTTCCTCGCAGAGGAGCAAGATTTTTTCTGTAGAGATTCCAAAATACAGGTGGTCCTCGACTTACAACAGTTCATTTAGTGACCGCTCAGAGTTACAACAGCACTGGAATAAGTGACCTACGACTGTTTTTCACACTTATAAACTTTGTAGCATCCCCATGGTCATGTGATCAAATTCCAGATAACAGATAACAGGTAATCAGAGTTGGAAGGGAGCTTATAGGTCATCTAGTCCAACCCCCCCTCCCCCCGCACAAGCTGTAGACCCTACACCATTTCTGACAAATGGCAGTCCAATCTCTTCTTGAAAGTCTCAAGTGAGGGCGCTCCCACAACTTCCTAGGGCAACTTCTGTTCCATTGGTTGATTGTTCTCACTGTCAGAAAGTTTCTCCTTATTTCTAGGTTGAATCTCTCCTTGTTCAGTTTCCATCCATTATTCCTTGTCTGATCTATAGGTGCCTTGGAAAATAGCTTGAACCCTTCCTCTCTGTGGCAGCCCCTCAAATATTGGAAGACTGCTATCATGTCTCCCCTGGTCCTTCTCTTCACTAGACTAGTCAAGCCTAGTTCCTGCAAACATTCATCGTATGTTTTAATCTCCAGTTCCCTAATCATCCTGGTTGCTCTTATCTGCACTCTTTCTAGAGTCTCAACATCTTTTTGATGCTTCACAACTGACTCATAGTCATATGTATGATGGCAGTAGTGTCATAAAGTAAAGTCAACGGGGAAGCCAGATTCACTTAACAACCGTGTCCCTAACTTAACAACTGCTGTGATTCATTTAACAACTGTAAAAAAAAGGGTTGTAAAATGGGGCAAAAGTCACTTAACAAATGTTTCAGTAAGAGAAATTTTGGACCCAATTGTGGTTGTAAGCCAAGGACTACCTGTATAATGCAAGAAGGAGGTTGCTTATTCAGCACAGGAGAGGTGAATTTTTTGCACATCCTTGTATCTTAAGGATATCAGAGATTAACTGAAAAGAATATTAGGAACCACTAGAACCCCCTCCCTTATTTAGGAGTCTCCAGCATTGTCCTTATGAGCATGATTCAAACTACCTGTCACTTTCACTCCCATTGAAAGGAAGGTGACTTTTCATTGTCTTTTAAGAGCTCCAGCCAGAACAGGTGTCATTCCTCAACTGAAATCCAAGTTCTAATGTAGCGTTTCTCTTACAGCTCCACAGGTTTAGCCGGGAAGGGGAAGTTCCCAGCCCAAAGCCGGTGAGTGAAGAGAATCTGGTTGAATCCATTTGGAGCTGCTCGTAAGCTCTTCACTGTTAAAGGGATCCTGATGAGATCCCCGCTGAAGATTCATGTCTCTCATATGCAGGAAGATGTACCTTGGCAATCAACAGAGAATTGGTGTAACCAGCTCTTCTCCAATGTGGTGCCAATGCTGCTGCGGGATAAGGAGGAGGAAGAGGAGGAGGGAAGGCAGCTCTTTGATATGGACAGTTTCCTCTCAGACATCTCAGACACGCTGTTCACCATGACTCAGGGCAACTGTCCCCCTCAATCATCATCAGAGGAAGGTAATTCTGGTGTCTATCGCTGCTGGCTTTGGGTCAGTATGAAGAATTTTTTTCCTGCTGTGTTAGAGCAGAGCACTGGTCCCTCTAATTTTGCATTCAGTGTTGCGGTGAGCCAGGGACTCTTAGGCAGTTCACAAGCCAGTGAAATGATATTCTTGAGAGTTTGATCAGACCAAATACTCCATTAGTCCATAATCCCGGTTCATCCCCAAAAAACAACTAAAAGTTGTTGGAAGCTCACCTTTAAGGTATGAGTATCACAGTACCCTTCCAATAATTGGGACCAAGAAATGCATTGACAAGAATCAACAGGTAATAATAAAGATATTAACTAACTTTTGATAGCTTTATCTTCCATGACAAGGTCTCATGGCTTTAATGGTTTTGGTTATAACCGCAATAGAAATTCATAGTATAAGCTTTGTAAATTACTTCTTCCTTTTTTTCCATACTGAATTTCGCCCCCATCCGTCTCTACTTTTTGACTCTGAGTAATTGTCCCTGTCACATGCATACTTTTAATTTACTCGACTACATTCCGCTTACACTTTCTCCCCTTAACACATTCTTATATATTTTATTTTTTTTCCCATAGGAAGTTACCAACCTGCGCACATTTGAATTGCTTTCTTCTGTCTTGTTTATAATTCTGCCACTTTTTAAAGAAGTTGTGACTAATTCCTACTACAGATTTAATAAAGCATTGTTAGTTTTATTTTCAATCTCTTTTTGAAACATCTACAACATGAAGTTAACTTTTTCATAGCTGTCACATGGGGTTGATGTTTTCCTTGACTTACTATCACTACTCCAAAATAACAATAGCAATAGTACTTAAATGTACTGTATATACTGCTTCATGGTTCTTTATAGCACTCTTTAAGTGGTTTACAGAGTCAGTTTATTGTTTCCAACAATCTAGGTCCTCATTTTACCGACCTTGGAAGGATCTTGAGCCAGTGAGAATCGAACTCCTAGCAATGGGCTGAATTAGCCTGCAATACTGCATTCTAAACATTGCACCACCATGCTCTTGGCTATTCTTCCTGAAAGAATATACTATATATAAGTGGCATTGAATCCCAGAGTTAATCCCATAGCTGAATCCCATAGCTCCCAAAGAAGTTATGTGTCCCAGTTTATGAGAGTTAGCTTTTAATCATATAACATTAAAAACCAATAAAGTAAACATTTTGTAAAGTATGCTTCCATTATTTCTCTTTATTGTTTTAATAATAATGTTTAAAAACAAGCTTAATCTCATAAATCCTCAGGTCCTCACTGAGCCACAGTATCAAATAATTAGTCATAGGGATAGTCATAGTCAGAAACTATAAACCCTTAAAGGGATTAATTAAGGTAATATTGACAATTTCAATAGAGAAATGACTTTATGTTCAGAGGTTAGGGTTAGGGTATAAATTGTCTTCACTTAGCAAATTGGGACCAGCAACTACATTGTTAAGCAATGCAGTTGCTAAGTGAAGCACCATATGACTGCGACTAGTTACTTCTGTTGTGGTTATTAAGTAAATCACTGCAATTTGTTAAGCAAAACACCAGGTGACCACAATCTGTGGTCTTACTGCTATTCTCCATTTACTGCTTGTCAGAAGCCTGCAAATGTTGATCATTTGACTGTAGGGATGCTGTAATTGTCATATATGTGAGGACCAGTAACAAAGTTACTTTTTCAACCTTGTTGTAAGCTCAAACGGTTGCTGAACAAGACAGTTGGTAAGCAAGGCCTACCTATGTATTTGTTAGAGCTAGCAGCAGCAGAGACTACTTATTAGGAGCAGAGAACTCTGAATTATGTGGACTTTTAATTTGCTTCAAGAACAGGGTTCTTAGATTCACACACATTAATGTCACACGCTAACTTGAAGGACAGCAGGTCAAATATACAAAGCTTGCAAACACAACATCCTCAATAGAAGCAATAAGCTATTTTCTGAAATCTGGTAGACAGGTGGCTTTTCATTTTGCAAGGCAGTAATAAATTGGTCTATATTACTGTGTCCTTTTCTAAACAGGTAGAGAACAGTGTTTCTCAATCATAGCAAATTTAAGATATGTGGACTTCAGCTTCCAGAATTCCCCAGCTAGCATGGGACATTTTAGGAGTTGATGATACACATCTTAAAGTTGCTGAGACTTTAAGAGAAACATTCATTTAGAATGAGAACAGAGAACCCATTGATCCAAGGGCCTAAAGTTCCATGCCCAGGTCAGCTAGTCTGGTCCCAAGGCCCTTGAGCAGACTCCGCTCTTCAAAATCTCTTTCCTATCCTTCCTCTCTTTCTACATGACTAAATACCAAGAGTCCCAATTGTATGAGCCGCATAAATATCTGCTTCTGCTGCTCTTCACCTTTCGCTTTTGAAAGCTACCTGATTATGTGGGAGGAGCAGATGGCCACAAGCAAAAGTCTTGCTGAGTGCAGATACAAGTATTGAAAGGGTATATAGATTGGTGCCTGAACACTAGAAGCGTGAGCGTTTCTGGTTTGTCCTATTCATGATCATCTGGGAAGAGACATAAGTAAATCTGACCAGAGGTGGGCTGCTGCCAGTTCTCACTGGTTCACATGAATTGGTAGTTAAGATTCTGCGCAGTTTGGTGAACCGGCAAATCCCACCACTGGCTGGCCCCACCCCTGCTTGTCTTTTGGCCTGTTTTCGGCTCTGAAAACAGCCTGAAAATGCCCCCAAAACTGCCTGAAAATGGCCTGAAAAATGGCACAGAAAATGGCCTGAAAAATGGCCTGAAAATGGCTCAAAATGGTCTGAAAAACAGCCTGAAAATGCCCCCAAAATAGCCTGAAAATGCCCCCAAAATGGCCTGAAAGCAATCCAAAAAATGCCCAAAAAACAGCTCAAAAAACGGCCTGAGAACGGCCAAAAAACCAGGCTGAAAAATGGGTGGGGGCGGGGCCAGCCAGTGGTGGGATTAGCCCCAACCGGCTGAATCCTACCTCTGTCTTTGAGGCGAGTGGCTGGGAAACGGGGCTAGGTGTGATGAATGACATCACCCACCCAGTCACATGACCAACTGGCCACGCCTATCCAGCCAGAGAACCGGTTGTTTAAAAAATTGCAGCCCGCTACTGGATCTGATACAGCAAGGCAGTTCTTAAGTTGGGCTGTAATTAGAACCTTCATGAACAGGGGCAGTTCTCCTTCTCCTTGGCTAGGCAAAGCAGAACAGCTATAGAGGTATAACTCTTCAAGTAGAGAAATTTAGCTGGCTGCATTAAACTCATAGAACCGCATGAGTTCTATGGTAAATCTTTGCTTGCCTTTCCTCTCTCTTACAGCTTACGTTGGCAACGCTGACATGATCCAACCAGACCTGGCTCCGCTACAGCCAAATCTTGATGATTTCATGGAGATATCTGGTAGGAACCAGCCTATATCTGGGGGAAGCGGAAGAGATCGTGGGAGAGATCTAGAATGGGAGCCATTTGGTGGTTATGATCTGTGAGGCGCGTTCACGGCTTCAGCAGAAACTTCCATTCTAGGGCCCTTCAGTTCTATTAATGTGTCACATTTTCTCAATTTGCTGGAAAGGAGGGAAAGGAGGAGGAGGAGGAAGAGGAGGAGGAGGAGGAGGAGGAGGAGGAGGAGGGGAGTCCTCCACTCCAATCCCGCTCTTGATGCTGAAATCCAATTTAAAGCATCCCTGACAGATGGCTCTCCAGCCTCCACTTTTAACAGTTCCCCAAATATAACTTGTGTTACATGAATGTGGAACCACGCCAGGGGCTACTCAGAGAGGAAGGAAAAGTTTCTACTCAAGAAAGTGGAAATTTCTGAGGAGGGGGTGCTTGAGGGCTGCAGACCAGAAAGCAGCCAAAGAGCAAATGAAGGACTGAAAAAGGAAAATGGAGGCTGGAGGAGGGTCACTTTACTCCTTTTACCGACGTGCTTCTGAATTTAGGAAACTCTTAGGAACCAAGAAATGGAAAAACAATCCCCTTGGCTCAGGCTGGTTTTGTGTGAGTTACTTGCCCATGAAACCCTTTCTCAAGCATCCTATTGCAGAAACTCATGACCGGTTTTGTACAATATGCTAACTAGGTTGAAAGGGGTGGGGGTTTTGGTATTTTGGGGTTCAGAAAATTGTGGAAAAAACAACTGCTATCTTAGCACATTGTGAGAACCAAGCCATCAAGTAATATTGGCTTTAATATACTGTGCCTACTCAACCAGGTGCCAGGAAGGTAGTGTTCTTCCTTGAGGTTGGCAGGCTCTAATTCAAATAACACTCCCCCACCCCATCCCGGCAATCCACTATAATCTTGTAATATAATTCCAAGAAAGCACATATTGGCTTAGAATCATTGAACTGGGCTCCCAATACATCTAGAAAGTACCTGGTTTGGGAGGAGAGATGGATCCTCTTGGAGTGACTGAGAACCATAAAGGTCATGGATTCCTTTGAACGATGATGCAATTCAAGAGGTAAATTGTGGGTGGAATTGAAATCTCATTACGGATGTTGTCCTCAATTAATTATTTTAGTTTTAATAAACACAATAATACATGCATTTGAGTCAAAGCCCTAAGGAAAAGTTATCCTTCTTTCCTTGCTTTAAGATGACTATGATCTGTACTGTCACCAACTTAGAAGAGTTGTTAAAAAAATTAACATTTAAATGTTAAACTTAACATTTAAATGTTAAACATTTACCATTTAAAACATTTTACATTTAGAAATTTGTTTCTGTTGACTGTGTTTCTATCCGGGTGGCTTTCAGTGGAAAGGTGACAGCAAAAATAGCCATGAACATAACAACTCTTGAAATGAGTAAACTGATTTTGATCCACCGCTGTGGTGTTAGCTATGTAGTGCAGGATATTTAAGATCCAGGTACAGCTAATATTATTGTGCCAATTATTTTAATTAAGGAGGAGTTAGAATCTACCAACATTTTTTGAATGCTATTGTTTTTAATGTCAGTCTTGATGCATAGAAATTGATGGTGTTTTTTTTGGTTGTGAAGATAAAGTGATGATGGGGACAATTGTGTTGGCTGTGTTCCACAAGTTAATTTATAAATATACAAGGAAAGCAGTGGTGTGATTCAATTTTTTTTACTACCGGTTCTGTGGGCATGGTTTGGTGGGCGTGGCAGGGGAAGGATACTGTAAAGTCTCCAGTCAGAGGTGGAAGTTGCCGATTCTCCAAACTACTCAACATTTCCACTACTGGTTCTCCAGAACTGGTCAGAACCTGCTGAATACCACCTCTGAAGGAAAGTCAGTAAATAAGGGCTTGATTTAGGTCTTTTGTTAAGCTCAATCCTCAGGAGTAATAAAAAAAAACATCAGGGAAATAGATAATTCAATGAAGAGAGGCACTTCAGACATGCTCAGAGGCAGATTATCTCGCAGCTGGAATTTTAGGGATTGTAGTATTCAGTTAATCCTTGTTTCTTTTAGGTAGGACTAAAGGACTGGTCTCTGAACTGCATTCTCTTCTAAGGCAGAGGTCTCCAAACTTGACAACTTTAAGACATGTGGGCTTCAACTCCCAGAATTCCTCAGCCAGATCTGGCTGAGGAATTCTGGGAGTGAAGTCCACATGTCTTAAAATTGCCAAGTTTGGAGACCTCTGTTCTAAAGGTTTTGAGGCTGCTTCCTGCAGAATCCCCATCCTGTCTGGAAACTCTAAACAGTGGACATTAACCTGATTATATTCTTAATATTTTGGACGACTAAATTGAGCCTGCATTGTACCAGGGACCGAAAATGTTTTTAAAAAGCCCCTTTTTTCTCTCGATGTTCCAAAAGCCTCTTTGACATTCTTATGGAAGGAGGGTAGTTCAAGGAAAAAGCTGGGTTAGCCCCCCAAAACGTTGCTGCAATGCAAAAGAGTGGCAGTAAGGTCACCAACTCTGTCCCCAGGCAGGCTACAGAATCCTCTGCCTGTCAGTCAAAGGGCAGAGGCCCCTGTTGAATGAGGAACCACTCCCCCCTTTGCTGCTCTGCATGTCTGGAGAGGAGAGGAACCTGAACCATATGGAGAAGTCCCCATGGCAGGACCACGGCAGTCTCTGGGGATGGTGACAGACTGCTGCTGGCCTTCTGCTGCAGGTAGGAGATGATGGGGCAGATGTGGTGGGAGTTGATCCTTGTTTTTTATTCAGTTCTCCTCCCTGCTCCCTGGCATAGATAATCCTTCGTCTATAAAACTAAGGGCTGCGAGAGAGCTGGTGCTAAGGGAAAGAAGGAAGTGTTTTCTGTATTTGTACAGAGCACTCTTCTTTCTGTAGAATTGGGCCATTGGATTCTACATCTGTACCTCAGAGGTGAGGTGAGGTTGTGAAAATATAACCCCGTATAACAAAGTAGCCAGAGACCAGGAAAGCAAAGTGGGGAGCTATTGCACCTCTTAGGGTTTTATAGAGTGAATTTTGCCTGGTCCAACCTAGTTCACTCCCCTCATGCGGCAAACTATAGCTGTCTCTATTTCTGCTGCTTCATGGCTATAGATGAAGCACAATATCTCCTAGACATTATCTCACTTGGGCCTTCCAATCCTAGAAAGAAGCTGCTTGGAAGTTGGAATTCTGGAATGTATGGAGACAGTTAGGAGAGATAGTTCTCTCTGCTCCAGGGAGGAGTAAATAAAGTGTACCTTTCTCCTCAAGAAGCTGAAAATCTCTCTGTGGGGCAAGGAACCGCTGCAATGGCGGATCCTCCCTGGAAAGGGGACAGTATGCTAAGTAGCCCTTAGTACCACTTTGTTTTCTCGCTTCCCAACTGATTCTGCCCACATCTTTGAAAGAAATTGGCAGAAATGCATTTAACATTCCCAGAACAATAAAATAGGGGGACAGCCAACTTACAGTTTATTCAGTGATCATCCATGGTCTCATACTGACTCTTAGATATCGGACAATCTACTTGTTTCCTCTAACATTTAGTGACTGTGATCCCCAGCTATTCATACAATCTGTGGCTGTTTGAATTTCCACATGCTCCGATACTTGCCAAGCCTTTCTATGAACTGGCCGTTAACAGTGAAATGTAATGAATGTATGCATTTGTGGTTTTTTTCATTATGGATGAAATCGAAAGGCTTTTTCTTTAACATCTTGGGGAAAAAAAGCCCAGGGAGATATGGCTGATGCAAGAAAAGAAACTTAATGCGTGAGCTATATGGAAACTTACAACTAGCTTTTGCACTCTTCATCTGTATCTGGTGTAATCTGCTGCTATACCATGAAATCTCTGTCCTGTAGTTTAGAAGCCAGGGAATAAATTTCCTTAATAGCAATTTTAGGCTGGGTTTCCCATATTGCATGGGGTAATCTTCTTTGCTAAAGGGAAAGAATGGCAAAATTTAGATGAGGCGCAGCCGAGTGTGTTTATTGTCACATCATATTTGATTTCATACACCACACTGCATATTTGGTTGAGTTTGGGGCGTGTTGAGTGATGTCTTTTAACCATTGTTTATTGAATAAAATTACAATTGGATTTACACAACATATACTATAGTTCATGTTTTGCTAACTACAATAGTTTGTTATTCAGTAATTAGTTATTTTGGCAAGCTTAATATGTTATTCATGTATAACATATTGTGCCTGCCAAATAAGTTATGTTATGGTTTACACAATACGTGACCTGGAGTGTCCTAGAAAAGTGTGGTATAAATTATAAAAATAAATGAGTAAAGCCAGCAAGTGTGAATTGTGTTGCTGTTTTTCCTTTACTAGATGTACAGTTATGGAATGTATTGATGCAAACATTTAAGATTGTGTGAACTAGCCAGCATTGTGCAAAGTAACATGATTGATTATGTGCCATCAAATCATTGTCAATTCTTCATGACAAGGTCGACAGATTTTTCCCATAACGATCTGTTGTTTCAGGACTTCCAACAGTGCACCATTGCCACTGTCACTGAGTCCACCTACCTTTCTGCTGGTTGTCCTCTTCACTTTCCTTCCATCTTTCCCAGTATTAGGACCTTTTCTAGATCACACTGGTCTTGGCATAAAGTGTCCAAAGTAGGATAATTTGAGCCAGATCATTTGTACTCCAAATGAGAACCCAGGATTGATTTATTCAATGATTTTTTAAATCATGGTACAACCAATGTTCAAAAGTGCCAATAATCTTCCTATCCTGCTTTTTCAAAATTTAAAAATAATATGAGCAAGAGAGAAATCTTACCCTGGAGAACTTATATTCAGTAGAGAGATGAATGGTCTCTAATTAGCACAGAGAGGGCCAGGATCTGTTTATATTTGGCCTTCTCAGTTAATGCTAATAAGTGACAGTTGTACACCAAGAAAAGCTACAGTGACGTAATTTACAGAGTTAATGGCTGCATTTTTATAACACGATTAAGTAGTTCAATTAAAGCCTAATAACTCTCTGTACATGCGTAAGGATAGGTTTGTTTTCTGATTTGGTTCATTTAGTTTCTTTACGGTTCAGCCTGTTGTTCAAACTCTTACTTAAAGTATTATAATAGTAGTAGTACCTGCAACGATACTAATTATAATTATTAATATTAATTTTAATCTCCAAGGGATGCGGAGAGAGAGGAAATGATATGCTGTCAAGATTGAAAATGATGCTTTTTGACTGGGGGCAGGATTTAAAGCAAAATATATATTCCTAACTCATCAATGTTGCTTGTTATTTGTTTAAAGTCATACCAAGAATATTGACAGTTTGTAGTCGTGAAGGGGGAAAGATAGAGAGATTATTTATTTCTAGCAAAAGGATATTTATAAAGAATGAAATAGACATAGTTAATGCATATGTGTGAATGCAATTGCACATCTGCAATCCTAGATATGTTTACTCTGAAGTAGGCTACAATTTTTATATAAGAATAAAAGCTTTTGAATATAATTGGGCTTTTGAACAAACAAGCCCAGAATCACACTGTGTAGCATGGTACAGATCAAACAAGTATTTAGGGGAATAAAAAAAAAACTCACTATGGGTTTGATGAAGACACATATGCTCTTATGCAGCCTACCTGTGTGGGCTATTGTAGACACAAATAATATGTTTCTTTTGGAAGAGGGCAGTTTGAGCAATAAAACATACTTCATGTGCTAATAATGATCAAGTACTACAATTGTAAAAGAAGTTGCAATCCTGGGAAAGGGAAAATCTATTCATTGATTTCTTGAGATTAGGGCATTTATGTGTGTATTAGGGTGTTGAATGTGTTTATAAATCTGATAGAGAAGGAAGCTGAAGCATGGCTTGTATTGTGTTTACATGTGAAAAGAAGCTACAGTGTATTTTTGTGTAAGTGCCAATGGGGAAGGGCACATGTTAGGAAATATTGTGGGGGAGGATGCTTTGAAAGATTGGGGAAAGAAGGAAGTAGCTGGACAGGGCGTGTGTGTGTGTGTAAGGGTGTATTCTATTGTCAGAGGGAATTAATTTTGGTGGGGTCAAAAATCAGGATGGGCATTTACAATGTTGCATAAATTATGGGTGTGGGTAAATCTAGAATGCAGAGTTGGAGAAATTTGTGGGTAGGGGTGCTTCCTGAGACTGAAGGAGTGCTTCTTGAGTGAGTTATTTTTTGGCAGAAGCAAAAGAGACCTTATATTCTTAAGGAGTAGAAATTTATAAACGCATAACTGTTTAAATATCAGATGTGCTGATTGCAGTCTTGTCAATATGTAAAGTGCCACAAGTCTTTTCGTTGCATTGCTGCAGAAGATGGCTAATCCCGTCAGGCATCTTTTTGAGTACCAGTTGTGGGGTAATTTCATTCCTGAGCACAATAGGAAATTTCTACAATGTTCTGTTTCTGTAATGCAGTTGTACATGTACATACAAATAGCTCAATGCATATTTTTCAGGGGTGGGATTCTACCAATTAGCACCTATTCATTAGAACCGGTTGTTAACATTCTAAGCAGTTCGGAGAACTGGTTGTTAGAAGGAATTACTGGCCTAATCCTGTAAGGAAGGCAGGAAGGAAACATTCTGGTGTTGCTTACAGAAACTGCTCTCCGTTAACCCTTATTACATTCTTGGCCGGACTAGACTTCCTGTCTCAGGAACTTCTCTAGAGTTATTTTTCCCTCCTTTGTTGGTACTTTGCTTGTGTGGAGTGACCATTCAAAGTTACAATGGCACTGAAAAAAGTTACTTATGATCATTTTTCACACTTACGACTGTTGTAGCTTCCCCACAGTCACGAGAGGCCAGGCGAGGAGATGGTGCCTCGATGTGAGTGATATTGAATTGGCCACATCCAGCCAATAACATGACCACCAAACTATGCCTACCACCTAAGCCACGCCCACAGAATCGATTGTTAAAAATTTGAATCCCACCCCTGATATTTTGCATGCAGTTTGGTTTTCCTTGGAGTTTCCTTTAGCACTTCCCTAAAAATAACAGGAGAACCAAAAAAATAAAATAAAATCAGAGTTGCCCAAAGAATCATGGATATAGAAACTCAAAACAACATAGGCACACTTAGTAAGGCTGATAGCCTGAAATGGCTGAGCAAATATAAACACACCTTCCAAATGGACAACTATTTAAAATCACAATTGCCAAAATATCTCAGGGAGACATTTACCTGATCAAGATTCAAACAGCTTGATACAATGGTTAGATTTGGGAGATACTATTCTACCCCATACAATGAACGTACATCTATCTGTGGAGCTGAAGAGGTAGAAGATCTGACCCATATATTATTCGATTGCTGTTTGTATAAAGGGACAAGAGATAATCCACATATTAATCCACATATTAAGCATATGGCCCAGTAGGAGGCCCATATTAAAACAACATACCTAATGTGTGGCCAGAATCTGAAAACATTTAATACAGCACAATTTCTTACTAAAATGGTCCAACCGAGATCAGCATATATGGGCCTGATTGAGGTAGATTGCAGGGATGATACAGAATTATAATGTTATGTCATTTTATTCTATTTTACATATTTAATTATTAAATTTTGACCAGGCCGGCTTGGGCTGATTTTAGATTTGGGTGTTTTAATTTTTATATTAAATTTTAGAGTTTTAGGGAGGGGTTTTAATTGTTTTCAGCCAGGGCCTTTAGTTTAATTTAGTTTTAATTTTTCACATATTTATTGTTGTAATTGTGTGGCTGTGCACCACTCCGAATCCTTCGGGAGAGGAGCGGTATATAAATAAATATTTATTATTATTACTATTATTACTATTACTATTATTATTATTAAATTTAATTATTAAATTATTGTATTTTATCCTATAACTATTGTATTTTATCCTACTCTCATTTTAAATTGTTTGCTTGGAATTTTATTGGTAACATGTATATAGGCTAATATAGTATATTAGTATAAATATATACTTCCCTGCAAATACCATAGAGAAGACAGGAATCAATAATGATCTATGATACAAATAAATAAAATTACAATAGCAGTAGTTGGTGACCCAACAATCATTGTATGCATTTATTGGGAACCCAAACAAATTCTAGTTCCAGTGAAGAATATGATATGTTGAGTATTTTCCCCCACCCCAATCTTCTATTACATGCAGAAGAACTATCACTGATTATGTTTTAAGACCCAGCCATCAAAAGAATACATTTCTATTCCCCCATTAAGGTAGGTTGCACTAGAAAAAAAAATACAATCAGCACAATAGAAATAGGTAGTACAGTTTAATCCCCCCCAAAACCATTGAGCAAAATTAGAGAAATTTAAGAGAGATCATGATAATACAACTATTGCATCTATAAACAGTAGCAACAAAAACAGTGTTGGAAAAGTCAGAATACAATTATCTCCATCTATCTAAAAACTTCTCTTGTCTCTCTTGAGGAGGCACTAATAAAGCAATTGGGTGATCATGGAGGCTGACATTTTGAAAGTAGGGTGTTCCATTCAGGAGGCGACACAAAATGGCATCACCGCTGAAAAGCTGAACACATTGAATAGGTTTGCACATTAGTCAAAAGTAAATGCCATCAGGTAGTCTGCGTTCAGCGTGTTGTGGGAATCCAGTCGTTGATTTTGCACATTATGTGAATCAGGCCAGTTGGATGAACTGTCTGCATCTGTTTTGGATTCTATAATGTTTCTAAAGCGTTAAAGGAAAGCAGAAGTTTATGGACACAAGATGCAAATCTTACTAATCCAAGTTTAGATAGGTTGCTCTTGAAAGGTTAGCTATACATGTATTAAAAGTGAAAGGTACCAATAAATCTTATAGGAGATATTTATTTACTTGCATGCATTATAATGGGACAGCCTGGTGGTTAAGACACTGGGCTTGTCAGCTGGAAAACCAGCAGCCCAGGTTTGAGACCTGAGTGCCATGCGATGGGGTAAGCTCCCATTCTCACTCCAGCTCCTGTCAACCTAGCAGTTTAAAAGAATGCAAATGTAAGTATATAAATAGGTACCCCTTTGGTGGAAAGGTAACAACTCTCTGTGACATTATGTTGGCCACATGTCTTTGGGCGGCAGTGGCTCAATGGCCTTGAAACAGAGGTGAGCACTGCCTCCTATTGTCAGCAACAGCTGGCAGAGTAAAATCTGCATGGCCTCCTATGTATTATGATAAATATATTATGAATTCTTCAGTGGGAACAGGAAGGCTATTTTCTCACAAAAATATACCTTAGGTTTTTCAGATCTTTTTAATATGACGCATTAAAGCCTAAACCCTATGTAGATCTAGCATGCCTCAGTGAAACATTTTTTGCCACCAAAAAGAATTAAGGTTTATTTTGAATTCTCTTTTTATGTTAGTTGTCTTAATCTTAGGCTTTGTCACAAAGTTCTAACTTGTATATTACTAGTAGCAGTCAACTTTAGAAAACAACTGCTAGCCTCACTTAAAGAAGCTGGCAAGATCAGTGTGGTCAGTTGCCTTAGCTGAAAAATTTTGACACATTTATAGCCGTTTAGTTCTTTTGTGTCACGTATGCTTATGAAAAGGATGGTCCACCTCTAGCGGTTGCCACATTCTGGAGAAATGGATTTTGTCACATAAACATGTTTCTTACTTGCTTGGGTAGCGTTTGGGTCTTTGTAATTATATCAACAAGATAGTGAAGTTAATTTAAAAACATACTGTAAACCCACTTCAGCAAAACACAATTCATGTTATATATTGTGCCCAAACCACATTATCTTATACTGTAACATGATGCCTTAGTTTGTAAAACATGAGAAAGCAGCGCCTGGGTTTCCATGCCTTATATAGCACCTCAAACTAGTTTACCCATTGTGTAAACTGAGCCAGTATATTAGATGCAGTTCCCAATAAATGTGCTAAGTGGTTGATACAACCTCATATACTTAATCTTCCCATGCATCTGTATGTGTGTCTGTGTGTGTGTGTGTGTTGCATGAGCGTCTTCCCCTTGTGACAAAGTCCCTGTTTTCACCCATGCCAATTCTATACTGCTAAAAATGAAGTTCTAGGTCACAAAAACGACTGAAGTTGGTCAATTTAAAATTGGGAATCAACATCGGAAAAAGAACAACCCCCCCCCCACACACACACACTGAGTGGAAAAATCTTCAGAGTGCTTGATGTGGGGTTGTGGTTTTCAAAATTTCCACTTTGGATTGAGGAAGAAAACAGGCTCGGAATGACTATGCCCGTTTCACGCAACTCCGAAAGTGCCAAGGCAGCGGTTTGGGCCGTCTGACCCTCCAGAAACGAGAGAGTTGTGCTGCAGGGACAGGAAGGGAGAGTAAGCCACAGCTGGGTCACGGGGCTCAGCTTCGGGAAGACCATGGGATGTGGTTAGCCACAGGCTGCACGCAAAGCAGGCGCAAGAAAGCAGGCGCAGACCTGTTTGATACCTCCAGGGAGGTGTTTGACCTTCTTCACAGCAAAGATTGTTTGGTTCCTTCTCTCCAGACCAAAAGGCATTCCTGGATTTGTGGGAGGCCTACTCTTGTCATGTTTTCTTCTACAACTGGGGGAGTTTTACATTTTGAAGCTCCTAAGTTGCATGTGGCCACACAAGCAATCATAGGGCAAGCCCCACAAATCTGCTACATTATTTTTTCCTTATGTCAGAGGGGAAAGTTATTAAATACAGGGAGCATCAGCTGCATTTCACAAGCATAAACTTAAATTAGTTGTGAGTTTAAATGAAATAATGTTAGCCTTTCTGCTGGCCTCATCCATTTGTTGTCCTAGCTTCAGCCAGTATGGTATCCAGCCATGGCCAAGTCATGGCCCCAGACTACGTAATATTGGATACCCCATTTCTTCATTGGCACAGTGGGTTACTGCTATTTAACACAGAGGAGAAATACACTCACATTTGCTTATTACTGAAATAAACCTAAAAGACCACAAGAATCTTTTTTAAAAGGAAGCTTTGATTCTTAGCACACTTTTAAGCAGAAGGCTTTTCCCTTCAGTTCTCTAAAGCTAACTGACCAGAAATTCACTAGACCAGGGGCATCCAACCTTGGCAACTTTAAGACTTGCAGCTGACTGGGGAATTCTGGGAGTTGAAGTCAATTCTTCTTCAAGTTGCCCAGGTTGGAGACTCCTGCGCTAAACTATCATCTCCTTTGCAAATGTGGCAATTTTAACCCTTGGCATCCATTACCCTTTTGTGGTCAGGGTCCTGGAAGGTGTCGGCTAATACTTTTGTGGCCCATGGGTGGGATCTGACATATGATTGCTTCTCTATGTGGTAAAAATGCTTGTTTCACAATTGCAGTCACCCTCCCTGTTGTGCTGCTGTTGCTGCTGCTTCTGCTGCTGCTATAAAACCCAGCCAGCTGCCTTCCAAACACCTCTGGCCAGGTGAGAACAATGCAGTGGCTTCTCCAAGGCAGCACCATCAGTATCAGGAAGGGGGTGCAATGCAATTTTTTTAAGCTCAGTGGCTATGGACTCACTACATGTTTAACTGGGCTAATTTATCTATATATTTATTAAATGTCTGCACCAACCATCTCACCTAGAGGCCACTCTATGTGGCGTACAATAGAGTAAAAACAACAGAATAAAACAGTAAGATATTAAAATAATAAATATTAAAATTAAAATTGAAAGAGAGCTAAGGAAGGGAGCAAGGCATAAATGGGGTGGAGGTAGAATCTTCTCTCAGTCCATTAGCCACCTCCAGTCTCTCTCTCTCTCTCTCTCTCTCTCTCTCACTCACACACAACTTTGAACACTAAATTAGCTAAAGACTGGTCCTAATCTATATATATATAAGCGAAATACCACTCAAGCATCATCACAAAATCTCCAGAACCGTAAAGCCTTCAAACTTGAAATTTGGCACATATGTTCCTCTTGGCTTCTAGGTACTCACTAAGAAAGGATTTTTTGAAATGACCATCAGAGCATTAGTATTTCATATATTATTATTAACATGCTCTGATGCTAAGGAATTCTACTGCCCCTCCCCACCTGAAAAGAAATCTGTTCCAAATGCAAAACACAAGCAGAGGAGAGGAGTTTCAGTTTCATAGCACCAAGCAGCTTTAGTACATAACAGTTGAGCTAAGCCACACCCAGGCTCCTTGCTGTCTCCTTCTTGCTCACACAGCAAATACTGTTTCAGTTTCTGATGCTAGCCAGATGACTACCGATGGATGCTGGTAGGCAGAGGCAGAATTCCCTGCCCCCCTTATTTTCCTCCCAAAAAACTAAGCCTGACCACATAGTTTTGTAGCGAAGCACAGGTATCGAGCTAGTTCTGAATATACTGTAATAATTATCCTGGGAGTTGATTTCTGGGAGTTGAAGTCCACAAGTCTCAAAAGTTGCCAAGTTTGAGGACCCCTGACCTAGAGCCATGGTTAAGGAAGGTAAACTTATAAACTGAAGGTGTCTCCCAGATAAAGCACTTCTATTTAGCTACAGTATAATCTAGGGTCCAAACTGGACATCATGTTATCGCTGCTTTCCCACCACACCCCTAGCCTGCTTGCTGAATTGATTCATTTTTCTGTTCGCATGATGTGTTTCTTACCCAGTTGAAAGAGTTCCTCAATCATTCTGGGAAGATTTTTGTTTCTTAGCTGAATACTATGATTTGAAAGGAAATAAATATTGTATTCTCAACATTATTCAAATTGGACTGCCTTTTTATGGAGATGGGGTGGAGATAGCCTGAGGGGATGCAAGGAGGTAATGAATGCTGCGCATTGCTTTGTGTTTCTGTTTTGGAATATCTACCAGGCCTATCTAAGTAACTGTAATTCCTAATGTTTTGAGACTTTCATAATTCCATAACTCTTGATTTTACAGAAATAAAGTAAAGCATGGAACATGCAAGCAGTGGTGGGATTCAATTTTTTTTACTACCAGTTCTGTGGGCATGGCGTGGCTTGGTGGGCATGGCAGGGGAAAGATACTGCAAAATCCCACTCTTTTCCCACCCCACTAACCTGCCTTCCAGCTCTGTTCTCCTGTACAGGGCAACAAAAGAAGACCCAGCCGATCAGCTGGGACTCGGGAGGCAGAGAATAGATGGGGGCGGGGCCAGTCAAAGAGGGTATTTGCCGGTTCTCCAAACTACTCAAAATTTCTGCTACTGGTTCTCCAGAACTGGTCAGTACCTGCTGAATACCACCTCTGAAGCAGATTGAATCTATATCACGTGTGCCTCTTGTCAAATTTGGAATGTTTTTGTAGTGTTGATCCAACTGTCCAACTGACTCGGTCTCTCTTTTGTCCTCTAGATTTCTTCTCCAGCCCTCGGCCAGTGCCTTCACAAACCCCTCTGAGCTACACAGATCAGCCTTGCTTTCTGCCCATGCCAGACACTCTTTTTGATAGTGGTGGTAGCAACCTTCTTCCCAGCCCGTCCAATGCCTTGCTTCCCACAGGCTCTGCCAGTTCTCCTGTCTTGAGCAGCCCTCGTCTTCAGGTGTGCAAGGGTGATGGCTATCTCTTTTTCCAATCCTCCATCCGAGGTTTTGATTTAATTTGGGGGCCTGTTCTCTTCTTTTGAATTTTTCTGCCCTTTCCAACTCAGTCTGGGTTCAGCACAGGGTTCCTGCTGTATCAAGAATTTAAGAGGGAGACATTTGCCCATTTGCAGGAATTCTCAGTATAAATTGAATGTGGAATAATAAACAGATTCATGTGCAAAGTGTTATTTGGATGGGGAAAATAGGTTGAAGATCAAGGATCGATTCTTGCCTATTGCATCCCTAGTAATGGGATGGACTCTCTTCTGACCTAGGCTCCCCCAACAGCACGAAGCCAAGTCCTTGTCCCAATAAACCCCTTTTATTTAATTTACAATGAATTTCCTCTCCAACAAAGTCCAGCCAACAGTCTTTCAAGATAGTTCCCAATTACAGACCTTTATCAGGCTTGGAGAGTGGCCAGGCTGATATCTTTCAGACCCCACAATACTTGGCAAGCATGCCAAAATGAACATTGTCTCCTGCAAAGCCCCACTCCCCGTTCGCTCCTCTTTTATACTCTAGGGGAGGGGCCATTCACTGTCCACCTGTGGCTTTATTCCTCAGCTGTTCCCTTCTTCTGGCAACTCTGTGCATGCTCACACTGGGAACAGGCTCTAACTGTTCTTCTGCCTCACTGATGTCTGGCTCCGAAGGCAGCTGATAACTATCAGACAGCCTTGGTCCCATCTCTGCCTCCGATAGAAAGCCCTCGTCAGATCCTTCCCCAGACTCCAGGACTCGCCCATGTTCCTCCCTAACCTCCTCACTGTCCAAATCTGCTGCTAGCTCCGCTGGCCGCTGTTGGGCCACAACAGACTCCAACAGAGTATGTACACTGGCAACATTTTGGTGACCGAAATATGAATAAACCACCCCACTATTATTTCCCACTTGTAAGATTCAGATCCAGAGGACTGCAGGATTAAGCTCAAAAATTGCCAGCCATTATTCTGTTTTACTTAATTTGGCTGATTTTACAACAAGTCCAAATCAGGCAAATTATTCTAAGTGCTAAATAAGCTTGCGAAGGCCAAAGCATTTCGGGTGTAGTAGTTTGGGTTTCTACAGGTCAGATAGAATTTGGAGCCTTCCCCTTTTTGACTTTGTGCCACTTTTCCCTTGCTCTGGTTGGCTGTCTACTTCAAGAATGAGATGGGAGGATGTATTAATTAACTTTTTTTCCTTTTTGCTGCTGCAGCATCTTTCTCCTCTCTTTTCTTTTTCAGTCTGCAGGTGGTTGCCCAGCTCAGCTTGGTTCACCTGGTGCCTTCCTCAGCCCTGAGCTCCCTCCCATTCCTTCCCCTTCAACCTCCCCCAATAATTTTTGTCCTGATCGCAAGCAGAAGCCCCTGCTCCCCTACACACTCCCCAACAAATGGCTCAGCCTTGACCACTATGGATCTTATTGTCCTGCCTCCCTGCCCAGAGCCCCTTTGCTGGGCCAACAGCCAGTATGCCCACCACTGTCAGCCCCTTGCTCAAAGTTCCACTACCCATCTGCTCCTCTCTTTTCTTGTCCTACTTCCCCATCCCTCTCCACAGTCTGTTTCCCCCCGAATATACCAGGTTACAATATAGACTTGTCATCTGGATACCATTCTCCCTTCAATGCATCACATCTGCTCCCTAGTCTGCCAAGCAGCCCTATTTCTGGCATGGCCAGAGGACAGCCTCCATCTGGAAGTGACAGGCCCAAGGCCAAGGGGACAACGATCAAGAACAAGAGATCCTCAAGACTTCCTCTTCCACCGCTGGCTGCAACAATATCTGACCAATGTCTGACAGAGCTGCTGAGCACAGGTAGGAATACGAGGCAACATATTTCCTGAGAGGGTTTGCCAGACTGGAAAAATGCATTGGGATTAAGACTGCAAAGACTAATGAAAGAATAACATGCATTCAGATTTTTCAAAAGGATCTTATTCTCATTTTACTTACTTAATAGTATGTTCAGACTAGTTTAAAGCATTGGGTGACATCCAGATTTAGTCATGTTTAAAGGAGATTTGACAAGAATCATGCAACATTTAATATCAAGCAGATATCACTGAATCTAAGCATGAATCTAAATCTATTCCATTATTGTTATTAATATGTATAATGGCGCAGATGGTAAATATCTTTTGAGAAAAGGTTTTGCATTAGTTGTGCTGGAAAAGAAAGGACAGATATTCCTCTTCTAAGATCTATATTGTATGCATTTTGCTTTTTTTTTAAATGCTTGCCATGCAAACTGATTAGTTATGAAAACTGACATT
This sequence comes from Bungarus multicinctus, assembly GCA_023653725.1. NCBI lineage: Eukaryota > Metazoa > Chordata > Lepidosauria > Squamata > Elapidae > Bungarus > Bungarus multicinctus. Next base: position 23,327,788 of record CM042836.1, on the reverse strand, counting down.
TCTGACACACTAATCTATGCACCGTTTCTTTAGTTGGCTGCAGTCTTGTTCCTTTTGTATGTTTAGAAGGTTCCCAAGACATGTTTGATTCACTTAGTTCTACAAATAAGTCAACAATTCAAACAGAAACTTTCTGTGTTTTGGACTATTAATTGTCAGAGTAGCCAAAGTCCTATTGAGAATTTTGGAGACCATAGAAGCAATGCATTTGGAAGGTACTGTGTATACTTTAAAAATGATTTGGAAATACTGTTTTGTACTATGTGTGAGCAAAGCATATCTTTTAATGAATAATAAAGAGATGCTGGGCTTATATGAAAGCATCTGAATCATTTCTTCCAAATCATTGTCAAAGCATGCACAGACCTAAATTGCTTATTCTTTTCAAACACTAAATCCTATTGAACTTTCATTTCTATTGCATACTGTCAAATCAGTACAGATTTTTATAGTAGTTAACAAAAGAGTTAACAAAAACATGCAGAAGTTAGAAATGAATTAAAGCAACCAATTACTAATCAAAGTGTGAGGAATACAAGGATAAATATATTATTAATAATATTGGTTCTGAATATTGAATTTTCATTTTTTATTCTATTTGCATACTGTCAAATCAGAACAGACATAGTGGTTTACAAAAGAGTTAACAAAACATATGCAACAGTTAACACATGCAATAAACATAAAACAGTACATATAAATGAATTAAAGGAACTGATAACTAAGGTTCAAGAACTCAAAGGTAAGTGTATTATTAATAAAATTACTTCTGAGTAGACATGTAGAAGATTGCAATCTTTTCCTGGTCCTGAAATATTTTTACAAGTAATAGATCGTTTTGACTGGCTAGTTTACTGGTTACCGCTTCAGCCAATGAATTTATAGGAGAATCCATTTAAATTGTAGGTGACTTTTTTTGCAGACTATTTTGTGTTGGTCAAAGGAGTGCAAAGTACTGAAACTGACTAGCCCATCTTTGCATGTAATTGAAAGTATAATGGAAAAGACTTAGCTCTTGTACTTCTGTAGCCTGGTGGCAGAGAATTCTGTTTCCAATGGCAGCTCCTCCCAGATGTCAGCCTTGCCAGGTAGTGCAGACAAATAGCGCATCCAGGAGCACAAGCTGTATTTTTACTGTAAGGTTACATTAACAGAATCTTGCAGGTGTGAAAGTACTCCTCTCTCGCCCCTCACCTTTCTGAGAACTTTGAGGAAACTAGGGAGGATCCTTTTTGAGAACTTTGCCATGCCCACATTCCTTCTGCAGACTCATCTACCTCTTTTCCATTGCCTAATCTATTGCTCTTCCTCTTGTTTCCCAAAGTCATTTCCACTGTTCATTATACCAGGGCAGCCTTGGCTCCGCCCTCCCTCTCTTCACGGAGGGTTTCGGGGAACTTTACAGCTGCCACATTGCTCTCCATAGCCGAACCCTGTTCTGTTCTCAGTCTCCAGCTTTTGAGTGCTGCATCTTTTTTTTTATTTTTATTTGTCAATTTATCAATTGCTTACAAGATAATGGGTATAAGTAAAAACATAGTTATGAATAAATGGATACATATAAGAAAAAAATAAAAATAAAAGAAACAATAGGAGAGGGACGGTAGGCACGTTGGCACGCTTATGCAAGCCCCCTAATTTGACTGAACAAATTAGACAAAGAAAAAACAAAAAACTCTTCATGCTTTCTGCCACCTAGTGCTTGAACAATGGACTAGTCGAACCAATATTGAAAAGCATTATTTTAAAAGTTCAGCTCACTGTGGGATAGAAAAGAAAAGAGGGAAAACACAATCGTGCATACAATAAGCAGACAGTTGTGCCTACAGTTGAAAGAGCCTTTCCATGTGGTGGAGGATTAACAGAAGGACAGAGTTGAAAGGACCTTGAAGGTCTTCTAGTCCAGTGTTTTTCAACCTTGGTACTTTGAAGATGTGTGGACTTCAACTCCCAGAATTCCTCAGCCAGCTCTGCTGGCTGAGGAATTCTGGGAGTTGAAGTCCACAGATCTTCAAACCACCAAGGTTGAAAAACACTGTTCTAGTCCAATCCCTTGCTCAGGCAGGAAACCTTACACCATTTCAGAAAAACGGTTTCCAATCTCTTCTTAAAAACCTCCAGTATTGGAGCGCCCACAATTTCTGGAGGCCAGTTGTTCCACTGATTAATTGTTCTGTCAGGGCTGGTGTTTGAGCAATGGGAAGCAACAGTGACTCCCCTAGATTAGAATGGGGCATGTTAAAAGTGGCAGCACACACCTGTTTTCACAGCACAATAAAGGTGCATGTGGGGGGCAGCATGATTTCCTAATAGCTCTGGGACGGACTTGGCAAAGCAGCTTTATGGATGTGCCCTAATGGGTCAGTGGAGAGACCAAAAGAAACATCTTTTAGACTTTTGGTGGACACAAGCTTTTCTAGACTCTAGCTAAAACACAAAAAAGGTGTATAAATCATCATCATCTATATAATCCCATTGTCCCATATATATTCTGGACAGTTTTATCTAGTGGTTAAAGCACAATGCCAGAAAGCTATGCAAATCAGCTGGGTGACTTTGGGCCAGTCACTCTCCCTCACCTCAACTCACCTCTCAGAGCAACAATTGTGGGAAAAATAGGAGGAGGAAGATGAATATGTTTGCCGCCTTGAGATATTTTAAAAAATAATAAAGGTAGGATACAAACAAATAAATAAAATATTTTTGTCTTGTTATTCAGGTAATTATTGTCTTTCAACTGGGCACATGTAAATGTTAAAAGTAATAGTTCCCATCATCAGGTTTAAGAATGAGCACACACAGAATAAAAAGGAAAGACAGATCAGTTCTTGAAATCCAGAACACAATAACAAACTTGCATGTCAGCGATCCACTTATTTTTTGGATTGTTAGCTGTTCCTGGTCTTAGAAGTGTGACAGTTGGTAATCTTTGGCAATGGGCCTTTCTCCGTTTCAGATCTGTAGCTCTAATGAAAGTAAAATGACTTTTGATTCAGGGTCTGTCTCTTCAGGCTCACTCTTTGGACATATGGCAAAAGGAGAGGAATCATTTTCCTTGCCTTTTTGACTTCCTTGTTGAACATATGGACCTGGTATTCCCTTGAGGTCTCCCCTCCAAGTACTAACGAGGCCTAACCCTGCTTAGCTTTCAAAACCAGACAAGGTCAGACAGATGTTGCTGCCTGCTGAGAAAGCTGTAACTAGTAGCTATGTGGCAGAGGGATAAAGCAAGCTTTGCTTCTTTCCTGATGTACAGGTGCTCCACAATACAGGGGGATCCATCAGGATGCTCCTCTCCTGTTACCTAAGAAAACACCAGCATCTTTCTTTCAGTAACCCAGAAAGACCTTCAGAGAAATAAAAGACTGGCCCTATCTCTAGCTAAAGTTCATGCACACATACTATTCATGGATTCCATTTGGAAGAGAGCCTTCCCTCCTTAACTATAGCTCAGCTGCACTGTGCTGTCCAGCCAGTGTATGGGAATTGGATAGTTAGTTAGCAATTGTGAGCTGTCCACTTAAGGGAATGCATAATGGTAAATGTAGTTAAGGTATCCTGGGAAATGTAGTCCATGTCACGGGACCAGATCTGTAATCCTGATTGGTCACTAAATTGACCCTCGATGGGTTGGGGGAGGTTTCTTGCCTGAACTCACGGACTCGTGGTAACTACCGCTACGAGATGGGAGGAAAGGGATAAGGAGATAACCATCTTTTTACCTACAAGATAGATACGCAAAGGATTGGTCATTAAAGAAAAACTTCATCACAAATGTGAGTTAAGAGGATACCTGATGAACCAATAATAAAGACTTTGTATGAATGTTTTGTTGAGTTTATCTATCTGCATCTGTACAGAAGAGAAAATCTACCACTGTACAGAATACAGAACATGCACTAAAGCATCCTGAGCACTGATTAAATTTGAAAGCACTGTTTGGTTGGATTCACACAACATATTAACCTAGGTTAAAATGAAATTAGGCAATTTGTGGTTCAGCATAATATAGGAGGGCAGTCGTCAGGATGTTGTGTGAATCAGATCATTCATTCAGCATGGTTTATCTGCTGCACCATCACATCTTATATGAATGCAGGGATTGTACTTAGTTGTCCTGGGTTTAGAGTTATGCATGTTGTGTAAACCTTACTGCGCTCTATAAATGGGTTGCCTTATTTTTCTCTTTTTACAGCAAAAGCAGAACCTAGTTTAGAGGATCTGTCTGCTCCCAGCCACAATGTGGCCTCCACGGGACCTGAGACCCTGGTAGGTGTTGGTGAGAGAATGGGGGTTTTTTTTGGCCGGGGGGGGGGGGGAGTTCTTGGATTTGGAACAGGATTAAAATAAAGTACTTCTAGAACTGGAAGGAATGGAGCTGTATCATCTCGCCTGGACAGTTTGGTACTCTAAAACTTGGGATTTCAGGAGAAAGTGAATAAACCCTGGTAGATATTGGAGAATATAATTAGTTAGACCAAGGGTCTTCAAACTTGGCAAGTTTAATACTTGTGGACTTCAACTCCCAGAATTCCTGAGCTAACATGACTGGAGAAGGAATTCTGGGGGTTGAAGTCCACAAGTCTTAAAGCTGTCAAGTTTGAAGACCCCTGGATGGAAAACTGCCATAACCATGGGTAAAATGAACCAATATACATCCCACATCTAGATTGCCAATACTATTAGAGGAGAAATTGTAACTTAAGATTGGCAGCACTTGTCAGACCTAAAGACCCAAGTTGTCCAGCTCCTTTTGTCCACCAGCGACTGGGCACAGCTCCCTCTGGGAAGTTTATCAACAGAGCTGGAGGCAGATAGAAACTCACTGTTTGTTCAAAGAACTACTATTCCCAAGTACCAGTAGTGGGATTCAAATTTTTTTACTACCGGTTCTGTGGATGTGGCTTGGTGGGCATGGCAGGGGAAGGATACTGTAAAATTTCCAGTCAGAGGTGGGATTTGCCGGTTCTCCGAACTACTCAAAATTTCCACTATCGGTTGTCCAGAACTGGTCAGAACCTGCTGAATACCACCTCTGCCATAGGTGTATACTTACTACTTCTGATCAGGGAAATTCTGTTTCTGGCTGCTTAGAAATCAGGATTCTAGCTAACACATTTATCTTTCATAAAATCTGTTCCTCCTTCTAGAGTAATTTTCAGTATTTGGTGTCAGAAGGTTCCATGGACACCAGAGGTGGTATGCAGCAGGTTCTGACCAGTTCTGGAAAACCGGTAGCAGAAATTTTGAGTAGTTCGGAGAACTGGCAAATCCCACCTCTGACTGGAGATTTTACAGCATCCTTTCCCTGCCATGTCCACCAAGCCACGCCCACAGAACCAGTAGTAAAAATTTTTGAATCCACCACTGATGGACACCCCGACCATGATGTGCCTAATGTTCCCTTGTGTGTGCTAACTTCCCCCCCCCCCTTCCTTTCTGTAGCACAACACATTTGGTGACGAACCTGCCAGCTTCTTGCCCCGAATAACAGAGCTCAGCCCTCAGCTGTCCCCCATCTCCAGCCCCTCGCAGTCCATTTCAACCACAGCATCAACAGGTTCACTGCTTGTGCCCAAAATGGAACGTCTCTCGCCCATTCCTATTTGTGGTGAGTCATTCGAACCAGCGTCTACAATCAACCAGTAGTTCTATGTATTCTGGACAGTGTTCTGCCTGCATAGATGTTCCGTAGAAGTCTGTGAATGCTCAGTAGCAATCAATAATTGCAGTGATGTTTTTTTTCTCTTCTCCTCCTCCCCCTCCCCAGCAGCCAATAACCAGAGAATGACACAGGGACTCCCTGTTTCCCTTGAGGGGCTAGTTTCATCCCCTCTCTATTCAAGCCAAAATAGGACAGAAACAAGCAAGGTAAGACCATGTTCCCTCAGATCATATTAACCCTCTCCACCCCAGAAATTAGTGAATTGTGAAGCATTAATCAACTGATAAGGAGGGAGAGTATTTGTAGCTCAGGGTAGAAACTGTGAGTTCGATCCTAGGTAGAGATTAATATTTGGAATAACTCTCCTGCATGAGCAGGGGGTTGGACTAAATGACCTCCAAGATCCCTTCCAACTGTTATTCTATGTATATGTAAATGAGGGGTCTTTGGCACCAAGAGCCCCTCATAAACAAACCCCTCTGATTTATCACAGCTTATTTCTCATGTGCTTCATCAGTCTATATGGCATTTCCCTTGCTGTCTTCTATACAGTTTTTAGAAATTACATGGTAAGAAAATCAATCATCAGTGACGGAGCGCATAAAAAAATACAGGTTGTGACTGTGTCAAAAAACAAAGGGGCAAGCTGAAAATGTAGCTGCCTTCTTGCATCCTATTCAAGTGCTCAGCTTCAAGCAGTACAAACCTAAAAATCCTATCAATATCAGGATCGTTTTAAAGCCCTATTTGATCAGTCCTAAAAGAAAATAATTTAGGGGCTTTTTTCTTTGTTTTTTTTCCCTATGGAAAACTAGCAGGAAATGCATTCCACTAATATGACAATTTGGTACCAGATTCTGGCAATGTGAATTAGGAGTTACATACAGGTAGTCCTCAACTTATCACCATTCACTTAGTGACCTTCAAAGTTACAACAGCATTGAAAAAAAGCTGTTTTAGCACCAGTCCTCATACTTATGACCATCACAGCCTTGGCAACTGGCATGTATTTCCAAGAGTTGCAACATCCTGGGATCATGTGATTGCCATTTGAGACCTTCCCAGCCAGCTCCTGACAAGCAAAGTCAATTGGGGGAGAAGGGGGGAGTTGGATTTGCTTAATGACCATGAGATTCACTTAACAACTGCAGTGATTTGCTTACCTTGTGGCAAGAAAAGTTGTAAAATTGGGCACGCTCACCTAACAACCACACTCTAGTCCCATTTGAACGTCTAAGTTTTACACCGAAAGTTCCCTTCTTCCTTCCTAGACTGAGAGCCGCAGAATCATCCACATTTCTGCTGAGCAGAAACGCCGTTTTAACATCAAACTGGGGTTTGACACATTACATGGCCTAGTGAGCACTCTGAGTGCCCAGCCCAGCCTCAAGGTGAGTGTTGATCATTCTTGATCCTTGATTTCCTTAGTAGAGGCCACAAAATTACCCTTGCAGTTCTTGATGCCATCTTGGAGAATCTGCTTCTCTGGTCTTGTCAGCCATCATTTATCTTAAGGATGAGCTCTGAAAGCTTTGTAATCCACAGCTGGCAGGGAAAGCAGATGTTATATAGGAGCTGTGGAAGTTGCCAGGCCAGGGAAGCCCTCTAAACACATTTCTCCTTCCTTCCTTCATCCCACTATGCTGATGCAGATCAGCAAAGCTACAACCCTGCAGAAAACAGCAGAATACATTTGCAAGCTGCAGCAGGAACGAGCTACTCTACAGGAGGAAGCCCAGCGCCTGCGGGATCAAATTGAGGAGCTGAACGTTTCCATCAAGTAGGCCTGCTGGGAATACCACTGGCCTTCTTTGGCAAAGAAAGGGATTTGGGTATCTTTGGGTTGTTGACATGGAGCTCTGGCATGGCACGGGCAATTGGGCATACAGTAAAGTGGGGGAGGCACAGGCCAGAGGCTCTGGAGCAGAGTCAGTATTCAGCAGGTTCTGACCAGTTCTGGAGAACCGGTAGTGGAAATTTGGAGCATTCAGAGAACCGGCAAATATCACCTCTGACTGGCCCCGCCCCCATCGAGTCTCTGTCTCCCAAGTCTCAGCTGATTGGCTGGGTCTTTTGTTGTCCTGCACAGGAGAACGGAACTGGAAAGCAGGTTAAGTGGGGTGGGGAGGGAATGGAGATTTTGCAGTATCCTTCCCCTGCTACATCCACCAAGCCATGACCACAGAATATTTAGTAGTAAAGAAGTTTGAATCCCACCACTGCTAATCTGGAGATGGTGGCACCTGGCTTTTGTGCCAAATCCACGTTTCTCCCTAACTTGTAATTCCTCTCCTATAGCCTCTGCCAGCAGCAGTTGCCTGACACCGGGGTGCCCATCACCCGCCAGCGCTTTGACCAGATGCGGCATATGTTTGACGAGTACGTCCGTTCGTGCACCTTACAGAACTGGAAGTTCTGGGTTGTATCCTTTGGGGAAAAGGCTGCTTGCATTCCTGAAAGGGAACCTGCAACGCTTTGACCAGAATAACAATTCCCTGAAATTGCTAATGGTTCAAGTATTTTTTGCAATGATTCAAGTAGTCCTTGCGCAAGCCACAGGTTACAGGGTATCTAATTTGCCACCTAGCAAAGGTAGCAGAGTGAAAAGGCAAAGTTGGCTCCTTAACTATTCCTCCACCATCAGTTCAGCATCATCATGCGGCCTCTCTTTGAGTCCTTCAACGGGATGGTGTCCACCACCAGCCTAGAAAGCCTCAGTCAGACATCTTTGGCCTGGCTGGATCAATACTGTTCACTTCCGGCACTGCGACCCAGTGAGTCATTGACTTCCTTTTCGTTTTCAGTTAAGATGGTTCTGGGCGAAAAGGGCAGGGATTGGGGATTGAATAAAATCAGGAAATAATGTTTCAACTTTAATCCAGCATGGAATTACTCCAATGCTGAACCAGGATGTCGGGTTTAATCTTGACTTGTAAAGCAATTCAAAAAAAAGGACAAAAGGATTCAATTTCTTCCTTAGCTATGGAGCTTATAATAGATAGTCCAACCTTACTGAATGCCTCGGTTTGTGACTATTCAAAGGTGTGACAGTGCTGAAAAAGAAGACAACCATTCCTCAAAGTTGTAGTCTTTTCTGTGTCACATGTTCAGAATTTGGTGCTTTGTAACCAGCAAACATTTACAATGATTATGTGCGATCACTATTTGTAAACATCACAACTAGTTTCTGATAAGCAAAGTCAATGGGGAAGCCAGCAGGATGACGTCTTGCTTAATGAACAAGAGTGATTTACTTAATGACTACTGCGGGACTGATATCGTAAGTCTGGCATAGTCACATTAGATAGATAGATAGATAGATAGATAGATAGATAGATAGATAGATAGATAGATAGATAGATAGATAGATATGATAGATAGATAGAGATGATAATGATAGAGATGATAGATAAATAGATGGATAGATAGAGACGATAGATAGGATAGATAGAGATGATAGATAGATAGGATAGAGACGATAGATAGGATAGATAGAGATGATAGATAGGATAGAGATGATAGACAGGAGATGATAGACAGACAAATAGATAGATAGATAGATAGATAGATAGATAGATAGATAGATAGATAGATAGATAGATAGATAGATAGATAGATAGACAGACAGACAGACAGACAGACAGACAGACAGACAGACAGACAGGTAATGGAGTCCCTGGTCTTCCACTATCATCTACAGGGGGCAGTACTTATCTCCATTTCCAGGCCATTGAGCCAGCACTGTGTGAAGATATTTCTGCAGTTATGGGGCCAGGATAATGTCACGAGGTGCTATTATCTTTCCATAGTAAATAGTACCATACCTATTTATCTACTCAAATTGCTAGATTGTCAGGAGCTGGGCCAAAGACAGAGGCTCATCCCAATGTGTGGTGCTTGGATTTGGAATCTGGGCTGCCAGCTTTCCAGCTGACAAGCCCTGCATCTTAACTGCTGAGCCATGACACCACCTGTATCTATGTATGTGTGGATGTATGTGTATCTCACATCACTGAAATGCCAAAGGAAAGTGGGATATAAATACGGATTATAAACAGTGTGGATGCTGACTTTTACGTCACAGATCCCCAACTCCTGGGCAGTGGCCCAACTCCTGGGCCATGGGCCATTTGGAAACAAGCCCGCAAGTGGCAGTCCTTTGTGCACATATGCAGCTCAACTTGTGTGAGTGACAGACTGGTTCCCTTCTCCCTCTGGTAGTGGGCCATGGGCCATGGGTTTGGGACCTCTGTCTTAAAGAACACTGGGAGCCAGAAGCCAATTTGAATGCTAAACGTAATCCTAATGCCAACAGAAATATATTGTTTCTGGAAGAATCGCTGCTTGCCCAACACAGTGCTTTCATCTAAAGCAAACCATGTTATGTGTGATAGTTCTAATGACAGCATTTCGCCTTCTGCTTTGATTTTGTCCTTTCCTTTTTGTTGTGATATGCCAGTTCTTTTCTCAAAGAAAAAAAACCCCATCGTTTATTATCATCTTGCTGGCTGAGGAATTCTGGGAGTTGAAGTTCATGCATCTTAAAGGTGCCAAGGTTGAGAAACACTGTTATAAAGCATAGGAAGATTCAGATATGCAGAATGAAAGAATGAAGACAGTATATATGGGAAGGTTTATAACATTTCATATCACTTGTGACTTCTACAGTGCTATTTCTTTGGGGAGAGGTTTTGCTGTACTTTGCACTGGCAAGATTCAATATTTCTGTTCCCTAAGGAAGCCTACCAGAGCAAAGGAGCAGAAAGTTTTAGAGGTATGTCATGATTTTACACTCTCCACACATTTTTTTCCCTTAGCTGTACTGAGCTCCCTTCGCCAGCTGAGTGTTTCTACTTCAATCCTGACCAACCCATCTGGCATCCCAGAACAGGCTACTCAAGCAGTGACAGGAATAAGTACCATCGATGGGTCTTCCTAGCCCAAAATTGGGATGCTAACCAGAGAATGACAGCTGCCAGAGGAGTCCTTCATCTCTTCAGAAGAGCCATATTTATGAAACAACTGATTGATTGGTTCTCTGCAGGAAGCTTATAATAGAAGCATCTTGTGTTGACTTTTTCTCCAAAGTTTCTCTAACTCAAAAGCTACCTGGAACAGCCTTCTCTCCCAACCTGGCCAATGAAACAGAAGTGATTAAACTATAAGATCTGTGTGACCTTTTGTTTTGTCTTGGTGGGCTTAGCTGATATCTTCCAGTTTATACATTAGTAATTCATATAGATGTGGATCTTCAGTGCTCTGTAGTACTTTTTCTGGCTTCAGTTCAAAGTCTTAGAACTACTGTAAATCCACTTTGAAAGTCCAACAGGAAACAGAGGTGATGTGGCATCTTTTAGGCTTTGTAAAGTTATGTATCCTCACAGGTGCATAACTTTACAAGTACAGGTACATCCCTAAAAAAACCAGTTACCATATACCTGAGAAGGGAGTTATGCTTTAGTTCCTGTTTACTACATCATCACTGCGTGTCTTTACTGAGGGAAGACAGTTGCAACTTCAATTATGCTTTTTACCTTTTTTCCATTTTCCAAGAATATACATAGCTCCAGAGTCAAACTTACAATGTTTATGTAAGTCTGCCTGTGTGTACATTGTTTTTCAGTAGACAACAAGTCTACCCATACTCAGAGGAAATTAGTAGTATAAGACAATGTCAGGTCAGACCAGTGATTCATTACATCCACAATTTTGTTTCCAGCATTGGCCAGTCTAATACGTCTTAAGAAGCCCAATAAACAGGACCCAAAAAGTGATGTATTATGGAAGGGAATACTTGTAGCTCAGGGATCCTTGGTGCTATCTGAGCTTGGTTGTTTTCTTGCATTTCAGTGCACTTCATTGATCTTTGATAATGAAACATTTGCAAGAAAACAACCAAGGTTAGAGAGCACCAAGGACCCCCTTCTGCTTGATCTTAGCGTCTGTGATTCAGAGGAATATTGCTTCTGCAGTAGAAGTCCTATTTGAAATGTAATTGGCAGTACGACTGGGGCATCATTGTAGGATCCATCTTATCCAATTTTTCCAACGAAGGCAAAACAAGGTCTTTTGAAAGACTATCAGTCAGAATAAAAGCAAAAACTCCTACTATGGGTGCCCCAAAAGTTTATTATCTCTCAATATTGTTCCAGCTAGCAGAAGAGCTAAGGCCCAGTCACAGAACACTTTCCGATCACCATCTGAATAGTACAAATAGGCCAGCATAGCAACTTTTGTCAATAAATTGCACAACAAATTCAGGGGAAGGACCACTTAATATAAAAAAAGGCTAGACTGTGGAAAAATAGGCCCTTGTGCTCTACCACCCATTTGTTTCTTTCCTCCATCATCAGCATAGCTGAGTTGCCAACAATATAACCTTGATGCTTGACATTAACAGGACATGAAAAGAGCCCCCAACTCTGCGTCCCCTGGGCAACAGTGATGTCACCAGCTAATCCTTTCACCCCCAGAAGCGCCTCAGTGCTTCCAACATGGAAGTAGTATCTTGACACTATAGGGTAAAAGTGACACATTGATTTTGAAACTCTGCATCCACTAGCAATAAAATGCTTTCAAGGTAGTGCGTTTTTTAAGTATGTGGCATAATAAATCTTCATGGTAGCAAAAGTTTCTTGGTTATTTTGGTTCCAACAGACTAAGATGTCAACCAGCTCTAGAAAACAATTTCAAGAAATTCCAATAATGTGGACCCACAAACCCAATTATAGCTGGTAAACTACTGTAGGGTCTTATTTTGCTCTGACGTGTGCAATAAAATCAGGATCCAGGAAAACCTGATACCAGAATACTTTATAAAACTGGTTTCACATTGTGCTAAGCCACCCTTTTATTTGATTTTTTTTAGCACAGGACCCACATGCAGGAATTTTGGTCCTGCATGTGGTTCCTAAAACCTTGGTGGATCACACTATAACAATTAGATAACAAGCTCTTCAGTTTTTGACATTGCTATTTTTTTTTCAGTTAAAGGTAAACAATAGAAAGGCTTTACGAGGAAATAAGGAAAGGAAATAAAACTAAATCTAGCTTATACTAGCACCATTCAGGACACTATTCCATATCCTTCCATTGTGATAAATCACCTTTGCTTCTGTTATGCTCACACACCACTTCAAACACTTTTTTCAATTATAGTTTTCATTTCTTACCCTTGAGGCTCTCTTCAAGCACATCTTTCTCAGTCTTTGCCTCAGTCCATTTCTTTGAACAAAAGTTTTTGTTTTACAATCTAATCCTCATTCATTCTCTCTATACTGCATAACCAAATTATATTCCCATGCTCATTTTATACTGATAATAGATTTCTGTATTCAATCCAAATTCATTTTGTACCTTCCTGTTTTATCATCCAGTTCTTAAATATCCTGTAGCCATTGCATCCAATATATTTGTTCAATTTCTTCTGACAAACAACTCCTACTTTATTAAAAAACATACAGCCATGTTTGTTTCTTTTGACATTCATTCAGTACAAAACACTACACATCACCCATTAAATTTCTATTAGCATTTGCTTGCTTTTGCCTCCATTTTCTCATCTTTAGTAAACGCTCTACCAAGAGTGCCAATTCATTTTTTTTCTTTTTTGGCTTTTATGTGTTATCTTGTATTGGAAGAATTATCCTTCTGGGTTCAGTTCCAAGTGGGGAAAAAGACACTGAAACATGGAGGCTGTTTGGAAGCTTTAATGGTGGACAGGACCACATGGTCTGGAGCTCCAGAGTGAAAAGGAAGGATGACCACATGTTTCAAGGTGAAGGAAGAGATCAAGAAAGGGCTGAGGTGCTGAGAGTGCCTGGGTTTTGTAACTTTTGTTGGGATTTGAATTGGAGCTCATATTCTGATTGGTTGTCAGACTCCCATGAGGCCATGCAGGGCAACTCTGTCGGCTGTCCTGAGTTCCAGGCTTGGTTGAGCCTTGCTGAATGATGATGCACTGAAAGGGCTTTTGAGCAATTGCTATAGCTTTACCTGGAGATCTTTGTTATGTAAAATATTCTGGCCCAGGCCTTAGTGGCCCACCCATTAACAAAGGGGTGTGTGTGATTTTTTGCTTCTGAGGTAAGTTTCTGCTTCTGACTTTCTACTCTTTTTAGAGGAAATACTCTGTCTTTTTAATATTTCCTAGGAGATTTCAATTTTCTAGGAGAGGGATAGGTGCTAACTTCCTACACTTGTAATACATTAATTTGCTCCACTTTCTTTGTCAAACACATCTACCAGGATCTTTGGTACATTAATTCTCAAATTCGTGCTTTTCATTGCATCATGCAGTCTAACATTCATTACAAGTCTTTTGGGTTCAGTCTAATATTCTTGCAAGTCTTCACAGAACATCACCGGCACCCTAAAATACAATCTGTAAACAGCTTGGAGAGGGCTGTAAAGCACTATGAAGTGGTATATAAGTCTAAATGCTATTGCTACCAGAACTCCTTAGATTTTTACCCATAAATATTTAAAAATACATTAAGGAAACATCACACACCTTGCCTTACTTACTAAATGTTAAACCATTCATTACACATTCAATTTCTTTACTTCCATCAAACATTATTCTTACTTCATTCAGCAACCAAATTTCAAAATGTTTGGTAATTCAAGGCCGCTCAGTTTGAGTAACTTTCTCTCTAAATCAACAAATGTAAAATAAATACATAATTGCACAATTTTGAAAATGTAATAATGCATGTCATTTTGACATCACCATGGCTTGTTACAGGTGCCTATATTAATCTTGTTAGTTTATATTCAACCAAAGATGGACAAATGGCCCTGCAAGTAGAAATTACTTTTTTTTATTCCTCCCCCACAACTTTGGGGTAAAAAGTCAAGTGTTTATAAGAGAAGAGAAATCTAGTGTTATCATTTAACCATGACTGAAAAGAAACATTTTGTTTTCAGACTCAGGATCTGCTCCCTGAAGCATATGTGAAGACTTGAGGTAACTCATAATGCAAATATAATGTAATTACTGCCCACCTCAACACTGTTACAATTCAGGGTTTAAGCTACTGTATTATAAATGACACAAAAGTTCACACATCAAGACACCCTTTAATTGGGCTTGTTTCATTCCGATGTAGATAATGCATGAATGCAGCAACTGTAACTTGCAATCCACAGCATGTAACACAGCATTTCAAATCAGACCAATCACCTATGGTTTTTCAATAACACTATAGTTGCTATCACCACACGGGAATCCAGCCAGGTTGTGTTCATGCAAAATAATTAGGTTGGATACATTTTGAATAGTTCATTAAATAACCAGCTAACCAACAGGGCCGAATTCTCATGATAAAAGCCACAAAAAAGTATATGATAAAATATGATAAAAGCGTAAGCGCACCAATAGTGCCTACCGACCCTGTCTTATTGTTTCTTTTTATTTTTCTTATATGTATCCATCTCATGTATTCAAAACTATGTTTATACTTATACCTGTTATCTTGTAAGCGATTGACAAATCAAATAAATAAAAAAGTTAAAACGAATTGCGTTATATAGCAACTGTAATTTGCAATTGTCCGAATGCAACCGTGTTAACGATTGTGGTTAATAGGGTTATGTTAACACAGCAACAGAAAACCTTAGAAACCCCCACAAAACAATCTTTATTAAGAAGATTAAATAGTACTAAGCGGCACTAAATTCTTCTAGTGTCCCATTGAGCTGCTGCCAATAAAAGTCCCGAACTACGCAGTTTCTGCTAACATTCGATTCAGACGTTTTGGATTCCGAACCCACCCTATAAAGCGCTCCCATTGGTGGACAGGTGGGGTGACGTAGAAAACAATTCATCAGGCAGATAAATGCTGCGTTTGACGTACTTTTCCCCGTATTGGCCTTTGCCCCACCTCCCCGCTCTTCCCGGAAACGAAACTACATTGACCGCTTCGCACATGCGCACATAGCCATTCCACGCATTGGGACACACCGTCTCTCTTTAGCACACTGCCTTTATCCGTTTTCGCCTTCTTGCTAGTGGCTGAATGCCACGTCCATCAAGAGCGCACCAATAGCTGACTACACCCCGCCTTTTGGCCGGCCAGGAAGAATTTTCCAATGGGCTTCCTTTTTGGGCTACCGGCTGATTTTGCTTAAGGCGATCGGGTAACTCGAGATGGCAGAGGTCGCAGCCGAACGAGTCGCCGTCGGCTTTTAAAAACGCTGCCTATGGCCCTGGCAAGATCGCAGCGCCAGTCAAGGGCCTCCTCCGTCCTCGCCTCAGATCTCCTCTGGTCGTCCTTTGGAGCCGGTCTTAGGCCCAAAGCAGCGCTGCCTACCCTTGCCTTTCGTGGGCGATCAGGTCCTGGCCAGGGTAAAGGCCAGGAAGGGGAAGGCGGAGGAAACGTGTGGCGCCGTGCTCGCCCGAAGGACCTGTACGAATTGCTGGGAGTGCAAAGCAACGCTACTCAGGCCCAAATTAAGACCGCTTACTACAGAAAATCCTTTCTCTATCACCCGGATCGCAATGCGGGCAGCGTGGAGGCAGCCGATCGCTTCATCCACATCACTCAGGCCTACCAGGTGTTGGGCAGCCTCAGCCTGCGCAAGAAGTACGACCGTGGCCTCCTCACCCAGAAGGACATTTCTAACGCCAAGAAGCCCCCCGGCAAAAGTAAAGCAGCAGCAGCAGCTGCTCAGACGGCGTCCAAGAAAAAGCCGGTTTATACCTCTGGCTACCCTTCAGGCAAACCCATCTTCAATTTTGACGAATTTTACCGAGCCCATTATGGCGAGCAGTTGGAACGGGAGCGCCTAATGAGGCAAAAGCAGCAGGAACTCCAGAAGCGCAAAGAGAACAAGCAGGATGAGCAGTACATACACCTTGAAACTTTTCTCCTCGTGCTGTTTTTATCAGGCGCCATGATCCTATTCAGATACCAGTGAAGAGACGAGAGAAGAAAGTGGTGCTAACCTCGTATGCTGACCTCCTCTTGGAAAGCTTTGGAAGCCGGGCAAAACAGAAAAACAGTGCCAAGGCATTTGTGGACTTTCTGCTGCAGGGCATTCAACAGATTTTGGGTTACATGAGCAGTCTTGGGGAACCTTCATCTAGTGCCTGGAGGACTTTACAGTTTTAGAAAGATTTGAAACAGGCATAGTTTTATGTAGTTAATTGTCCATGCTTAATAACCTAGGTCGTAGGGAGAAGGAATGTTTGCCCATGCAAAATATTATCACCAGATGCCACTCCTATAGCATGAAATTCTTCCTTTGAGTCAAGAGTAGAAGGATTTGAGGTGATTTTTCCTTTCTTTTCGCATGGGTTGAAATGTTGCTGGTCTGGCACAGGCATATTTTTACTATTGTTGAGACTTCTGGATTTGGGCCCAAGGCTGCTGCAGAATGTAAAAGTACAGAAAAAAATCTGAATGTTATGAACAAATGTTTTTGTTAAGCATTCAAATAGAGGGACAGTTTCTGGACAGTTTGACTTCCGGTACTGAGAGCCGATCATGTCTTTATCCTAAATATAATTTAATTGGATAAACAGTTTGACCATTGTGGGCTTTTTTTGCAGATTGTATTGTACAGCTGTACAAAATGTTCAAGCCACACACAAACATGAATTTATACACCCACACTTTGTTTTAAAACTTAAGAAGCATAAAGATTGATGATACATACCTTACTGAACTACCTTTAACTATGACATCATTTATATTAACATTGGGGATGATTTAACGATAGTGCCAAATGTGCTTTTTAATTGGAGGTTGTGTTCTCTGCAGTCATCTTCCCAGGGCTTCCCCCCATCCCCAAAATACCCCTGTATTTACATGGTATTTGCTCCACTTTCTTTGTCAAACACGTTTATCATGTTTCTTAACTGACCCACCCAAACAATTGGGCAATTGAATTATCCCATTTCACACTGTGTATTAAATTATTAACAAATCAAACAATGGGATTGCATAATAGAATCCCAGAAACCAGAACATAAACGCAATCCACATTTAGTATATTGTACAAATACATCTAGTTTTTTGTAAACACGTCTTCTCTTGCAGCCTTAGCCCTTCATAGGTGTAAATCCTATTTTTCTTTTTCTCTTTCTATATGATTTTCATTCTAAGTCTCTCTTAAGCTGATTGCTGTCTGCTCCTAGTCTGGATGACAGTGGAAGAGCGCCTGCCCTTTCAATTTTTGGCCAATAACCCCTCCCCTATAGCAATTCTCCTTTGTTTTCAAAAACTGGAATGTTGTTCCTAAACAGTACTATAGAGGGAGTCCTAGTACTGTACTGATCTACAACTGCTAGTGAAATCATTTAGATTCATAAGCTAGAGTGCTTTGTTCTTGAACTAGCTGGATTTAAGAAGAATGAATCCCCATATATGGATAGCAAGAGGAAATAAGTTTCTTGTGATTGATGAGTGTCATAAAAGCAGCCATCAATCTGAAACTAGAAAAAAAAGAGTTCTGTTTTATTGGATATGAAGAACCACCACACCAGGAGGGAGATTATTTGTGTGTATGTGTGTGTGTGTGTATTATTCGTATTTTGTAATTAGCTTAATTTATTTGAATTGCCTTTAGATTGTTGCTCTGCAGGTCGATTTCTATTAGATGTCATTTCAGATGGTTGTGCCTGTTCATCCCTAGGATGTTTTAAGGATCGCTCCAAATAAAGTTCCTTGGAAGATACAGAAGCCAGTTTAGACGTGGTAATAGCGGATGTAATAGTGGACAAAAAAGGCACTCTGAGGCGTTATTGCACAAGAGTATATGATAAATCATAAACCAGCGAATAGCATTTTGACTTGTTATATAACCAGCCTTCTACATTTAGGGGCACTTTTCTAAAAGTACACACATCAAAGCCGAGCATCAAGCCCTGTGTTGAGTTAAGCATGGTCACAGAGAATATAAGAGGCCCATAATGAAAGCTTCCTAGTTTTTTTTACTGCTCCTCCCACCCCACCCCCACCGCCTAGATAATATTATTTCATCTGAGACCTTCTGTAAGATTTCCTGCAGTATGACAGTATGCTGAAATATACCTGCTAGGATCGCCTAGGCATTCTATGGAACATTTCAAGGAATTCTACCCCCCGCCCCCCCCAATTTTGCATTGTGTGGCTTAGGTTCAGGTGGAACTGCATGGTGGTCGCTAGGGCTTTCTGGAGAAGCTTGCAAAATCTCTGTTGCCTTGCCTTCACAAGCGTATCTGGATGCTGCTGTTGCCAAGGCAACGGGTGGCCCATCAGCAAGTTGGAGAGCCTGGCTGGCCCTCTCCACCAATAGCAGAGCCTGACTGGCATCCCAGAGACAGCGGCTGCTGCCTGTAACCAAGGGCTACCCATTGGCAAATGGGAAGCAGATCTTTCTTTCTCTTGCTCAACCTAAGCAGATAGAGGGCTAAGATGACTCCCCTCCCCTTCTCTCCATCAGCAGTTTCTGAGCAGCCAGTACACGAGCAAAATAACCTGTCCCTTGAGATTTCTGTGAGGATGGGGATCCAGCCAACTTTACCAGCTACAATTTGAACAAGCTATGCTTGATTTCTAATGTGGCAGAGCCCAGGAACTCAAAGCAAGGCTGAACTTTGGTTCTATTCTTCATTTGAATGGACTTGTGGGAACAGCCTGAATTAAAGGACTGAAGTTTACATCTGGTGTACTGTCAAGGCTTTCACAATAGAGACATTGTGATCTGTGAGATACCCTGGTGTCACTTTGAACCTAGAGGTATGTGTTGGTGCAAGCCATTCTTACCATGACATCACATGCCAAGAATGAACAATACATCTGTCTTATACCTAGCATAGTCCATGAACCCACCCTCAACATCTCCAGTTCTTTGAAATCTGTCCCTTATGAAATTGACACTGAAACATGTATTCTATGTGATTCAAAACACACTAATTTCTTGAATTCAGATGTGTGACATTTGTGCCAAATGGCCAAAAGAAGACAACTACCCCAACGCCAAATGAGTAAATTTGTTAAGACCTGATATGAAACCTTATAATTTGGCTATGGAGTGTGATCAGGTCATGGGGAGGGACAATTACATAAATTGTCTCTAGCCCTGGCAACTTTCAGTTGTGTTGAATGGCAGCCAATTTATGTGGTGTCACTGCCGTAAGTTCTAATTGTGGGAGAAATAGTTTGCTGCCACTACCCTCAAAATGACAACCACAACTATGCTGAATTGTTATGTTCTTAGTTATAAATTATTTTTATTGGTAGTAGAATATGTTAGACATAGGAATGGGGGTATTAACTATTGTGCGTCATTTTCTCAGAGAACTGATGGTTTACAAACAAAATTTAATAATGCTGCATGAACAATTTACTAAATTTGTTATAGCCATCCACTCCATTAAACTGGGCGGCTTACAAAATAAAAAAAAAACAATAAAAACAAGCACATAAATAGCTGATCTGGACTAAAACCACCAGAATAATAAATACAATACTAATTTGTGGCCCCACCCATACATTCATGAACACAGGAAGAGAGTCAGGTCTTAAGGGTTTTCTGGAAAGCCAGGGAAGTGGGTACCTTTCTTATCTATTTTAAAGTGGGGGAAGTAACAGAAAACACACTTCCTTGGCCTCAGAAAGTTTCATGGTTTTAGAGTAGGCACCTAGAGTGCACTTACTCTGAATACCAGGTGGTCAGAAACAATTGGAGGATAACCTTGGATAACCAGGCCATATATCATATACAAATAATAAGAATGCCCAAACTACTATAAGAATGATAATTTCTGCCTAAAATGAGAAATCTGCATTGATTTCCTCTGTTATCTGTTTTTTTTCTTCCCTTGGCTAGCTATGGTATTCTCAGCAGTCTTTTCCAATACCAAAGTTTAAAAATGTAAACACGTTTTCTGTTGTGTTGCTTCAAAGTCCAACTTTCATACCAGTATTTGTAGGAAAGGAAGGAAAGCCACTTACTGAACCATTCTGATCTTTACAGACAGAGAGAGAGACCGAAGTACGTAAATATTTTTTCCCCATCGCCTTCACTGCTATCCTAACAGATGCTAGCTTTTGATGTTCTTTTGTGTTGATAGATGATCCTAAGAGCTTCAGTTCAATGTCTTCATTGTCAGTTTGAAGGCTATTTGCTTTACCTGTTGTCATTCTTTTGATATTTTTTATATTTAAAACTTAGCCCCAATTCTTTTGGCTGCTCCTGGACTTTCATTACTTGAGTTGGCAATTCCTTTGCATTTTCTGCTATCAACACATGTTTGTTCCTGCTGTTTTAAAACCACATCTTCCAATCCAGCCTCCTTCAATATATATTCAGCACAGAGATGGAATAAATAAGGAAAGAGTATGCAGCCCTATCTCATTCCTCTGCTGACCTGAAGAAAGTCTATTTCATCATGACCATGACTTCCTGCCCTTTGTACAGATTTCACATGAAGAGCCAATGAGATGTTCTGGATTCCCCCAAACCTTCCACAGCTTGACATAGTTGACACAACTGAGGGTGGTTTTATAAACTAATTAAACACACATTGATTTCTTGTTGATATTGTTTAGCTTTCCCAATTATTTAGCATGCATCAGCAATAAAGTTTCTTGGTTTTAGTCTTTTCTAAAACCAGACTGAACATGTACTATTCCCCTTTCCATGTAGAGCACTAATCTGTGTTGGATTAATTTAGCATTATTTTGCTAAATACTTTGCATACTCATATACTTTCCAGACTCCTTTCTTTGGTATTGGTATGTAAACTGAGTGTTTCCAAGTACTATCATTGCTGTATTTTTCCTGACTATGAAATCAACATCGTTCTGTGATTTTTATGTCAGTGTTCAATTCACTCTATTTTAATGTGTTGGTGGCTAGCAAGTTACTGTTTACTCAAGTCATTTAATCTTTTACTGTATTGAACTTTCCATATTCCCTTTGTAATTCTGTCTTTGCAGGTTTGGATTTTCCTTTTCTGCATGGCAACACAGTAAGAGATCTGGAAGGCTTTAATCTACCTGTAAACACAATTAGTACTCCAAAAGACTCTCAACTCTTCCCTGTCCTCCTTCTTTCCTTCCTTCCATCCCTTTAAAAGTCATGAACAACAACAAAAGAAAAAAGTGCATGTCCTGAATAACACAGTATCACCATCTTCTTTTAATGACCCTATAATCCCCACTGGGGTGGAGTCTGGGCAACTGAATGGAGCTGAGTGTTTACTGGCCAGATGCCCTTCCTGTTGCCAATGTGGAGTTTTTTTTTTCAGCAGATATATTCTCATTGTGCTCAGAGAGAGACATATCTGCCTCTACCTAGGATCAAACTCACAGCCTTCTGACTGTGAGGCAAGAGCTCCACCTCTAGGCCACTACACTACTCCTGAATAATACAGTATAATAACTCTCAGCCAACGGGCTCATTACCATCATCATCTGAACCCCAGATCTAAAAGCAAAACCAGCTTTTCAGGAAGTTTGAAGAAATTGCTATTTAACCAGGTTGTGAATTTGTTTCAAAGATATTTTAATGAAAAACTCCATGGTAAATGAATCACAATAGTAAAAGTGGTAAGCTTGGAGTCCTTTTGGATGAGAGTGGTTTATAAGCCACAGTAAATGAATAAATAATAAAGCCTCTTTCTACTAGCAAACAAAGCGAAACACAGCCTGAACATAATCTTGAATATGGGATGGATCTCCCTTCAAGAGTGTTCCCTAAAATTACTTGGACTCTTAAGAAATAATGTCTCTATGGCTTCTGCCTTTATCTACATTTTCTTATTATTGCTATTGGTTTGTGGTTATATCTAGTGGTTGTTAATTAAATGCACATTTTATGTTTTATTAGTAGCAATATTCAAAATACTTCCCATCCGCTTTCAAAAATGTTGCTGTTTATTCGACTTGTAGCACCTTGCCAATATTTTGTCTGGTGCTTCCCCTAAACAGCATGGCTGGCTGTGCCAAGGGAACTCTGTGCCAGCTGCTCCCGTTCTATGCGCATGAGCCTTTGGCAATGCAGATTTCTGTCAGATTGAACATTCCTCATCCATTTATCCTGGAGGGCTCCAGGCTGCTGGCCCAAGTCCTTCCAACTGATCCCAGCCTGTGTGGAATTAATACTGAGCTTAAAAATGCAAGCATCAGCCCCCTTGTGTGTTGGCTCCTGGCCACCAAGGAAAAACTGAAACTAATGGAAAGCCACTGGAGTGGAGTATTCAAGGACAAGCTGGGCCTACAAAACCCACTTTCAAGTCTACCCACAACCCGGAATGGCTCTGGCCAGACAAACATTCTGAGTCACATCTCACAGGATTGTTCTGAGGACAATATAAAGGACAAGGAAAGAGAACTATAACCCCCCCAATGGCTGGGAATTTACTTAGGAAACTAGTTGCTTCAAGGCAAATGTGGGCTTGGACAACCTAGAACTACGCTGCCTACGGTTGGACCTAAGCGTAGTACACAAAATTATCTGCTACAATGTCCTACTCGTCAATGACTACTTCAGCTTCAACTGCAATAATTCAAGAGCACACAACAGATACAAACTCAATGTAAACCACTCCAAGCTTGATTGCAGAAAGTACGACTTCAGCAACAGAGTGGTCAATGCCTGGAATACACTACTGATTCTGTTGTTACATCCTCTAACCCCTACTCTTTTAACCTCAAACTATCCACTATTGACCTCACCCCATTCCTAAGAGGTCTATAAGAGGCATGCATAAGTGCACCATTGTCCCTACCATCCCTCTCCTATTGTCCCCATTTATTTGTACCTATTTCCTGTATTTGTGAAGGCCGACAGAAGCAACCACCAGACTTTCACTATTGCCACCAAGAGTACCTGTACATCCTAAAAGGCCGCAAGAGGCTGAACTTGAAGATTGAACCTCAAGCTTTTCATGCTTTGCTTTGTTTGATGCTTTATTAACGTTTACTGTTTCTCTTAGTTATATAACTGTTTATCTTAGTTATATCGTTATCTGCTATTCAGTTAGTATTACTGTTTACTGCTTATCTTAGTTTATAGTTAATTCCTTTTTTTCTTCTCTTAATAGTGGAATTTACAATTCCAGGCGGGGAGTGTGCTGTCCAGCCAATGTATGGGAATTGGATAGTTAGCAATTGTGAGCTGTCCACTTAAGGGAATGCATCATGGTAAATGTAGTTAAGGTATCCTGGGAAATGTAGTCCATGTCACATGACCACATCTGTAATCTTGATTGGTCACTAAATTGACCCTCAATGGGTTGGGGGAGGTTTCTTCACTCTTGCCTGAACTCACGGACTCGTGGTAACTGCTCTACCTCTACCGCTACGAGATGGAAGGAAAGGGATAAGGAGATAACCATCTTTTTACCTACAAGACAGATATGCAAAGGATTGGACATTAAGAAGAACTTCATCACAAATGTGAGTTATGTGGATACCTGATGAACCAATAATAAAGACTGTGTGAATGTTTTGTTGAGTTTATCTATCTGTATCTATACAGAAGACAAAAACTACCACTGTACAGAATACAGAACAATATTCATTCTCATGTCTATTCTTATACCTATTATCTTATAAGTGATTGACAAATCAGATAAATAAAAAATAAAATAAAAATAAAAAGATTATTGCTTTGATGGATATCAACTTCCTGATATTTCTAGCATCTAATTATTTTTTTTCAATATTGTACTATCCTTTGTTGATTCTATAAGATCATCTTCCCCAACTTCCCTCTTTCTTCAAACCTCCTTGTATAGCTACTATTTCCTGGCTATAGAAAATTAAAAAAAAATCCTTAATCAGATTCGATGAAGATCTAACAGATGCATTCTCAAAACATAGTAAGCTTAGTCCTACCATTTCTTTAAGGTTCTTACAGACTTTCACAAACAGGTAGTCCTTGACATACAACCATTTGTTTAGTGACCAAAGTTACATCAGCACTGAAAAATGTGATACATGACCAGTTTGCACATTTATGACCATTGTATTATCCCTGTAGTCACATGATCAGAATTTTGAGTCTTGGCAACCTGCATGTATTTATGATGGTTGCAAATGGCATGGGATCAGCTGATCAACATTGGCAATTGCCTTTTCCCAGCTGGCTTCCCACAAGCAATCAATGTGGAAAGCTGGCTTTGCTTAAGAACCATGTACGTTACTTAAGTACTGCAGTGATTCATTTAACAATCATAGCAAAGGAGGTCATAAAATGGGTGAAACTCACTTAACGCTTGCCTTATTTAGCAATGGAAATTCTGCTCTCCATTGTGGTTGTTAAGTCAAGGACTGCCAGTATATTTTCTGCTATAGTATCTTCTAGTTTTTCATATTTTTTTAGATCTGATATATCTTCTATGCTTTTCAGTTGACTGTGTCCCATCCTCCTTATGCTGGCTTACACTCTAATAAAAACTTGATTTGATTTACTAAGCTTAGTGACAGTAATATGGGTTAGACTTGGGGAATGGTGTCTAGATTGTAAATCCAATCCAATTGGTCTGTTTATACTTAGATATTAGATGAATACAGATGACAGCTTCATTAACCAGTTATGTTGCCTAAATAGTATCTGAAATGTTTGTGAACATTTTCATGCCATGCCACAATCGACATGGCAGACAGGATGCAAAAAACCTGAGCAATACACGACAAGTTATTTTTATAAGCATCAGAGATATTAAATACTATTGCAACTAAACAGTATAAACACCAGAGCAGCCCAATTTTCCAATTCCAGGCATGTCTTATTTTGTAGCAACTATCAAATGGCATCAGACAGAAAATAATAAATGTATGTCTATAGAACAGGCAAGGAGAGCAGGTGATATCATGTGTGCCATTATGTCATCCAACAAATCATGCGAATAACATAATTTACCTTTAATTCATATCATGTGCCCAATGGCATCATTACATTGTGTAAGTCTGTACTTTGGAATATTTGCTTTTGTTTTAGTGCAGTGTTACTCAACCTCAGTAACTTGGAAGATACATGGACCGGGAATTTCCCATCCACACAACCTAAGGTTGAGAAATATTAGTGTTGTGTATTGTGTGAACCCTATTTGAGCACAGGGTTCTCTCCGTGTTTAGCACAAGCAGGATCTATTCATTCAGTTATTGGATGCTTGATTAGAATGCAAAACCCATCTACTTTCCCTGTTCACCACCGAGACTTTTCAATGCACTTTTTTTTCCTCCTGATAAAATCCTGTCTCCATGGATTTTAATCCCAGGGCCTTTCTCCTCCTTTGTTTTCTCAGATCTTTAAGCACGCCTGAGAAGTTAACCATTACAAAGATCTACCTGATACTGGATTTCTAGAAAAAGACAAGAAAATTATGTCTTGAAACGCAACACAGTTCAGTTGAGAGGAGATTCATTAGTGTTTCTTACACATGCCCATTCGTATCAATCATAACATTCTGTATGGAAATGTTTCCCTTAGTGTGTATATGTATATCTATGAGTCAGCAACAAGGGAACTGAAGTCAATTCTACTTTTATCTGATCTCTCTGGCATAAAACTCAGCCATCCCAATTCAACTACACAATGATCCTGCAGGTCACGTTAGACTAAGAGACATTGGCATGTTCATCCACTGAATTTTGTTGAATGAGAATTCCAGTTGGATCTCCAGGATTAATTTCAGTTTGCAGTCACTTTAAAACAACAGAACTACCAAGATGATAACGAGATAAACGTATTATTCTTTATATTGTTCTTTCTTTTTATAATTATTTATTCATTTCAGGGCTGTGGGAAAGTAGGTTTTTTTTTTTTACTTTTGTACTTGTCAATTGCCGGGGTCTAAGGCTATAAATAATATTGTTGTATTAATAGTAGCAATTAATAAGAATAAGCATGTCACTGTAATTATTTTTCCTAATTGTTTTGCTCACATTTTTCTCAAGAAGCTTTAAAGCAATCTTCTAGGGATAAGTCAATTATCACTAACTCCTTATTATACATGGCAGGTGCCAATTGGTAACCTATCTAAGACCAATCTATTGACATCATATGTTGTTTTATTTTGAACATGGATATGGTATCTATTCTTTTTAACAGATCTTGTACAAAATTGAGCTCTTGCACAAATCCAGTCATTAGTGTTGATACAGTCCAAGTCATAATGCTTATTTTTATGCTGTTCGTCTCTGGAGAAGGGGCCAAATTCAATGTGCTTTGGGGCACAAACAATACTTTTTATTCAATCAGGGTCCATTCCCATCTTCCCCTCCTACTTTTCCCATGCAGCTGACCTAGTGCTCCAGCCAAATCTTCTGTTCTGTTGGTCTTAATCCCTTGGAATGAAATCTCTTCCCATAGCCTCCTGCCCAGCACCTGCGGAACTCTCAGCTGGATTTTCATATGATCAGCAGAGGGCACTGCTACTGTTCTTAAGTGGGCCGTTCTTTTTCTCTGGAGCAGGGGTCTCCAACCTTGGCAACTTGTGGATTTCAACTCCCAGAGTTCCTCTGTGAGAATGACTAACTGGGGACTCCTGGGAGTTCACGTCACACATTGTAAACGTGCCAAGATTAAGAGACACTGCTTTAGGGAATGAATTGACACTTATCCAACAGCCCTTAACTTCAGTTTTATAAAGACATATCTGGGCCGCTATATAACGAATAATTCATTTTTCTTAGGGACATTTTTGCGACCCAGATACACAGTGTCTAGTAGTAGGAGAGGACAATACATAATAAGGGAAAGCCAAGTCATGTTATGCTTTCAAACAAAGCTGGCAAAGACTGGCATGCGTATTTCCAGAATGAATATGTGACTATCTGAATGTGCAACCGTACTGTTAAACATAGTAACTTTCTGAATTGGCATAAAACTCTAGACACTAATAAAATGGCATCAAGTGGTTGGTCATTCAGCATGTTATGGGAACCAACATAATCTTAAACCCTAATATGATTATGTTGGGCCTATCACAATATTCCCCCACAGCAAGTATAGGGGGAGAGCCAGTCTTGGAAATTCCTGCTGAGGAAACCCCAACATAAAAAATAAAAGCAACAGATATTCTGCCTTCCTGTGAAAACCTTTCCCATATATAGAATAACAAGCTTTGAAAACGCTGCATACAGAAATGTAGTATTTAAATTTATTCCAAAGAATATATATATATATATATATATATATATATATATATATATATATATATATATATATATATATATATATATATATATATATATATATATATATATTCCACATTTATGTTTCCACACTTATGTTTCCAAAAAACATTACATGGAAAAAAACGTTCACGAAGACAGCATGAGGTCTACCTTGAAGCTGCTGGGGGCACTGCCAGAATCGGATGACCCCCCTGGGAAAGACACCCCCCTCCTTTCACACATGTATAAAGTTTTGCAGCAAAGTCCCCAAAGGAAAAAAGAAAAGAAAAGAAGAAGAACCAGTTCCGGCTTGTGCATTACGTCATTGAGGGAGGGGATCCAGTGAAGTCCGAGAGGTAGAGGAGACTGGAAATGGCCCCTCCTCCCCTCCTGTCCCTTCCATCTTGTGGTAGAATTGAAGGAGCAGATTTACATTCCAAGAGCTTGTTGTGGCCTCTAGGCTTGTTTGAGATACTGAGGATTGTTTTCGATGGTAGGACCGGTTTGCTCTTTTGGTCAATGAGAACCCACTCCTGCTTCCCACCGAAGAAAACCAGGATCTGGGCACCTGCAAGGGCCAAACCAGGTTATCACAGCAGGCTATTTTGTTTTTGAACCTAGCCATCTAAAATAAAAACAATTCAGCATCAATGCTAGAAAACTAGTGACTTTAAATTTGCATGCATTTAAATGAATGAACATATACTTGAGAAATGGCCTTCTCTTGTTCCCTTTTTCTTGGGAGCTGAAATAGATTTGAGTGGAAATTTTCAAGCAAATGTCGATAACTCAAACATCCTTGTAAACGCTGGCACAAATATTCTCCTAATGTAATGCCCTCTTCCTCTATTCTTTCTTTCGTTTTTTTGTAATTAAACAATGGAAGCAAATTCATGAAAGAGGCATCTAATATAGGCTGTAAGACATGAGAGCATAAAGCAGATCTTCTCATTTCAGAGGCAGTATACCTTTAAGAAATAGTTGCTGGGAGCAAGCTACTGAAAGATGCTCCATTCATAGGCTTTCCCAAGCCTTCTGATTGGCTGCGACTGTTACAAAGAAAATGCCAGACTAGATACATTGGGCCTTGAGTGTGACCCATCCACATGAATTATAGATGCTGCTGGACTTAAAGGATACAAGGGAAAAAAACTGCCTGTGAAATGTTAAACTTGGCCAATGAATACCTCAAACAAAACTTTAGCTCACGTTTTCTGACAAAAGATACTTTTTTAATATTAAACCCAGAGTTTGGAAATGAAGTTCCTTTCCAACTGACTTTTGGAGTTTGAAATCTCAGACCGAGTTGGTGCAATGTTTTATTTTAGCTGTCCAGCAATTTTACCGCTGAAGAGATGGGAAGGTGTGGGGGAATTCTCGGGAATGGATTGCATTACATTGCATTGCCTCCAAAACCAACCCACCCACCCTGTGCTCTTTACCTCTTTGTTCACCCTGCGGTCTCTGGGTTTTGTAGCGGGTCCTTGCCCAAAGACAATATTTTATTGTACTGACTGGCTGGTGAATCTAATGGAGAAAATACAAAAGACTGGAGCTGAACTGGGGATCGTTTACATTTTAGCTTGGGAGAGAAATTGGAGACTGCCCTCCAGGACTAATCAGGGTGAGGATAGGATAGAGTTTCTCTCCTGAATGAATGCTGGCAGAATCTCTTTAACCAGGAGCAGAGATTATTCTTTCCTTCATTGTGATAACCCTCTTTGTCCTCCTTATAACTCCACCATTTACCCTGTGCTCCAGTTCCTATGAAGACTGCTATTAAGTTCCCATGATGACTGCAGCAGTCCCTTTGTGAGTTGGGAAATGCCCTGTTATTTGGTGGCAGGAAAAATAAGATACTTATCTAGATTTCACCTCCTTTGCTGTTGTTTTTCAATTAAGAAAAACCAAGTCTGAACATTGAAATCCCACAACTGGAAATGATGGCAGCAGCTTTTCTAATGGCATTTCCCCCATTGCAACAGAGATTCCTGCCTTTTAATCTAGTACCAAGATTAGGGGCTTGGTTTTGCAAGCCCGGATTTGAAAAGATGCCCAATGGGTCCTTTCCTGGTACAATTTCCACCCCCTCAAAAAAAGAAACCCAGCTGTGGTGGGTTCAGTTGCAGGACGTCATTACCCACTGAAGCAGGAAGTAGCCATTCCTCACTTGGTGAGCCTGGGCAATCTGTCTGCTGCTTCTGGCTCACAGTCACACCTTTTCCACTTTCTAGTCACAAGCCCCCCAAAGTCCCTCTCTACTGGAGAGTTTCTCATCCGTGGTGCCTTTAAGACATGGCAGACTTCCCAGCATGGCTGGCTGGGGAATTCTGGGAGTTGAAGTCCGCATGTCTTAAAGTTGTCAATGTAGAAAAACCCTGCTCTAATGGGAATGGCACAGTTGGCTGCCACAACCCCATGCTAGTTCAGCTCTCCTTCTCTAAACGGGTGTCCTAACTATGGGTCTTCACAAACTCAGCCTTGCTGGAGGTGAAATAAAAGCGAAAAGCGAAGAACTTTTGATATTTGAAGGTGACATTTCAAGGCTTGGGAATTTTGGTTTTTTGTTTTTTTTTAATTCAGTTTTGTAGAAAACTGTTACAAACAACCTTGACCTCAGGCTGAAGAGGGAAATTTATTTTCTGGCCAGCTCTGAGGAAGTTAGAAAGCCAGGGCTGTCCGATGGGAATAGCTGAATGCACCCTTATATTCCCTGAGCAGGGAAATAATGAGAATACTGTATTATCCATCACCTTGGAAGGCTACTGCAGAGAGGAAAAACCAAAGCAGCGACTCACTCAGATACTGTGGGCAGCCTCCACAGAGGCGAATATAAAAAGTGATCCGTTTTTACATTCTAATCAAGGAGAGTTTTGCTGTAGGCCGGATATGTAGCAAATGGCCTTTACTTTCAACGGGATCTTGGCCTGGCACCTGCATTGTACCCTCTAAGTCCAATCACACCTATAATTGCTTGAGGGGAAGGGATTAATATTAGGAGAACCTTATTTATTTATTTTTTTTCCAGTTCAAATCTCCCTCCCTGCTGTCCCCAGAATTTCATCCTTTAGGTTGTTTTTTGTTTAGCAAGCACATCGAATCAAGAGAAAAGTTTGCTTGAAAATATTTCCTTGCTCCCTCCCCCACCCCACCCAGAAGGCATGTTTCCCCATAGAGCATTGTGGGGCTGCCTCATCTCTCCCGTTTATGCATACCCTGTTGAGACCGTGTGCCTATGCTGGTACTAACCCATTCTCTAGCCGTGGCATAAACTTTGGGCTAAAATGTTCTACCCTGTGCTTTGCAACCTCAACCCCCCCCCCCCATCACATCAATAGACCCCCTCCCCATTTCATCTGCAGACCCCCCTGTCCCAATAGAAAAAAAAATGAATAGGAAGAGGGGCAATTTAGCTCCAAAAACTGCCCCCTCCAAGCAGTTGGCCTATTCCTTCTTTCTCCACCCTTGGAAATGTGCTGTGCTCTATTCCCTACATCCCCCCACCACCATTTCCCGTCCCCCGCCCCCCGCCATGTATGTTCTCTTCCTACTTGCTACTGAAATGGAGTCCCTTGTGCGACAGAGAAGATCAGCCGGCCGACTGCCTGGAGGGGGTTAGAAGATAGTCCTGCCTGAAATTGATCATGCCCAGCATCCAGAAAAGCAACAAGCAGTTTCCAAGAGGTTTCCCCCCACCTGACTCGAGAGATAGACGTAATGAGTGCATGATGGTGAATTCAGGCTCCCGGAAAAAGAAGGGGGGGAAGAAGCGACATAACTTTCCTTATTTCTCAAAATGGGAAAGGGGGAGGCAGGGCACAACTCCCTGCTGTCTTGGCCACCTATACATATAGCAACACTGGATCAACCCAGCCAGCCAAACTGCCTGGGGAGGTGGGGGATGGTGAGGGGGAGGAGTGGAGATGGAATCTAAATTATTTTGGCAGCCAGAGAGAAAAGGGAGCCAGCTCTCTGCCATACGCCCACCCCTAACTCCCACCAAGTCTGGGAAGGTGGAGTTCTTGGCAGGCTGGCATCACACCTCAGACTCTGGCCCATCGTAGCTGGTGTCAGAGGCTCTGGTCAAAATGTCCCGTTGGTGCTGTGGCAGCTACCGATGCGGTGGTTCTTTCTTCTTCTGCTGGTGAGGCAGGTGTGCCTGGGGCAAATGGATGTGCCCAATCAGACTCAAGGGAGAGCTCACAAAGTTAGTGGTGGAGTGCGAGGTGGCCAGAGTGGGCAGGCAGCACTTCTGAGGGGCTGCTGTCATGGGGATGGGGAGCACAGCCTCTGAGGGGATCAAGAACGCCGGTGCCAAGCGGA
This sequence comes from Bungarus multicinctus, assembly GCA_023653725.1. Lineage (NCBI taxonomy): Eukaryota > Metazoa > Chordata > Lepidosauria > Squamata > Elapidae > Bungarus > Bungarus multicinctus. The sequence goes on along the minus strand of CM042836.1, from coordinate 23,295,682 downwards.
GCTGGAAGACCTTAGGAGGTGGCCCATTATTCTGAGCCGGGGCCGCTTGAGCCGAAGGTGGAGGAGGAGTTGGAAGTGCTGGGGAGACTGCGAGCTGTTCCTCTTCACAGCTCGGGCTTGGCTTTTCAGGAGTTTTTGCCTTCTCCACCTTCAGGATCTCCTGCAACTTCTCCAGCTGAGTGCGACGAAGATGGGAGAGCATGCGGCTGTGCTGGAAAGACTCCACAAAGCTCTCAATGGGGAGATCCCAACATAGGAACTGCTCCATCTGTTCCTGTGGACAAAGAAAGGAGGATGAGGCGGCCATTTTGGATAGTTGGTGTTCCAAGCAAATTCCAACCATCATCTCTTCCCTGTGGGTTTTTCTGCTGAGCCACAGACCGACATGATGCTCGTCCCCATTTCCGTTTACAAAAGTGGGAGTTTAATCTTTACTCAGCATAGAAACATAGAAAACTGACAACAGAAAAAGATCTAGTGGTCTATCAAGTCTGACCTTTGAGGGTTTTTTAATATTTATTTAACAGATCATCAGAATTGGAAGGGACCTTGTAGGTTATCTAGTCCAACCCCCTGCCCAAGTGGGAGACCCTACACCATTTCTGACAAATGGCATATTTATTTATCTATTTTAATTTTTGTTGGATGATGGACATATATTTACCCCAACCATGTTTAAACTCAGTTACTGATGACTGATCCACTACCTCCATTGGGAATTAGTTCCAAGCTTCCACATCTCTTTTTGTGAAGTAATACTTTCTATCATTACTTTGGAACTTCCTTCATGTCAATTTGAGGTTACGTCATGGTGTTCTTGATTTTTTGCTTTAATATTGAAAATACTGCCTTCTAGAACTATATATATATAGTTATATATAATTTATATATATATAAAAACACAAATATTACATGGGAAAATACCAGAAGAAACCTAAATATCACACATATAAATACCCACGAAAACATAAGAAAACAAATACACACACACACACACATACACACACACACTCTTACACACACACACACACACACACACACACACACACACTATTCCAAATGGGCTCTGACTAAAGCCCTCTGTAACCCTAGGGTTGGTACAGTGAATTTAAAGGCAGAAATGAGCATAGGAACAGCAAGGCAGGGATTGTGTTCTTTCCTGTAGCATTTTCCTTACATCCCATCAGACTCTTCCCAGACACCTGAAATGGACTTTTTTTTTTCTCAGTTTGTATACAGGGCATTTTCTATTCCTTTTGTGCTTGCTGTGATTATAGAAAGAAATTCCAAACTTATTTCTGATATTTCTGGGAGCTTTCTAAAATCTCTTGTTGGCTCAGTTTTGCTGAAAATGTATTACAATGTTTAGTAAACAGAGCAAATTAAATTTTTGGTCCATTGTTTAGAAATGTAGTCTCACATAGCTTGTTCATATAGACTAGATTCCCTCTTTTCCTCCATTTCCCTGGTTGTATTTTTAAGCAATCCAATAGACAGGAAATATATACAATGGTTAAAAGTGTTGATTAATGACTAAGAGCAGGGGTGTCAAACTCGATTTCATTAAGGGATGCATCAGGGTTGTGTTTGACCGGGGGGGGGGGGGGGGGGGCATGGCCAGGGGGCATGACCAATCAAGATGGGCTCCCAATCTCCATTTTTGGCTGGGACGGCCTCCGCAACCCTCTGCCAGTGAAAAAGGAGCGGCCCTGCTGAGCTCTGTTTTCATTGGCAGAGGGTTGCAGGAGGCTGTCCCAGACAAAAATGGAGATAGGGAGCCTTTTTTCGCTGGCAGAGGCACCGCGGACTGGTCCTTCGCTGTTTTCAGGGTGGTCCTGAGAGCCAGATCTAAGTACACCGTGGACCAGACCTAGCCTGCAGGCTTGAGTTTGACACCCCTGATTAAGAGTGTTGGATGAAGACTGAGAAGGTTCAGGTTCAGGTGCATTCATAGCCACGAAAGCTTAGTAGATAACTTTGGGTTGGTCACTCCTATCACTCATAAAGTTTTCATTGTAGAAGAAACTGGAGAAGGCCACTATAAGCCTGTGGAGGACAGGTGATGTGACGGTATGTGAGAATGAAGTCTTGGAGATGGATGGAGGGAAAGATATGCTGCTTAGGGAACAATTAGATAAGAGGTGAAGGGAGCCTGTAGCTGCATAACAGGCAAAGAAAGAAACTCAAAAAGGAACCTCCCTAACTTATCAGTTTGGAAAAAGATACGATAAAGAGATTTGTACTTTCAGACTTGCAAGATTCTTGCAAGTTAATGTAATCTTACAATAAAGTAGAATTAGCCCATTTGGTTGTGATTCTTCTCTGGTCTACCTGAGAAGGCTGGCAGATGGGGTATAAATCTAGAAAGCCACCACAGAAAACCTAGTACATGTATTTATACAACATACTAAGTTTTGTCACTGACCTTAGTTTTTAGGTTGCTGTGTGAATCCAGCTTGTTTGGTTAATTTATTGTTTAAATTAATTTGATTTATTTAATTAATTTAGGTCATTCCTAACTTCAAGTGACTCGGAGAGTTCACAATATAATAAAAAGAATAAAACATAAAACCAGTCAAAAACAAACCAGTGAAAACAAATAAAGAAGAAGATGGTAAGTCTGGCCAATATCAAACTCACAAGGGGTTCAATCACCCTAGTGCAGTTTGGGAGGAACAATGCCCTTTTATTATGACTTGTGGACTACAATTCCCAATTCCTGAGCCAGCCATGGGAATTGAAGTCCACAAGTCATAAAGGGGCCATCACCTCTGCTCTAGGCCAAACTCTAGGAAAAGAGCCAGGTCTTCAAAGCCCTCTACAATGCTATCATAGTTTAACGTTTTGTGCAAATCCCGAACATGGGTTAATTCAAAAATCAAATTAATTGCACTGTATGAATGCAGCTCCTGGCACAATCTTATAGGGAACTGCTAAATGTATTGGCTCAAAAGGTGATTCAGGGAAGCTGCAAACTCCAAGGTTACATTCACAATTTGCCAAAGGAACATATGGAGGAGAAGGAGACTTGGGGCAAGATTACAAACATTGACAGATAATCCAATTTCTTTCAGTTGTTCTGAACTACAATTCCTGTAACATTGCTATGCCAATGGGTGCTGATGGGAGCTAGAGTCCAAAACATTGAGAAAGCTCTATCTCATTTAAGAATGGAAAGCAGTTTTTTTTCCCAAGCCATTCAAATCAGCACAAAATTTAACAAGCATAATTGGCACCTGTGTTCCCTCTAGTTCCTTAGCCCCTTGACCATATTCTTTTGCAGGCAAAGATGCAAAATCCCCTACGAACACATGTGTGTACATAGACACACACTGCACAAATATTTAACAGCCAGGTTAGATTGCTTATCCAACAATAGCATTTAGAAAAAGCTTTTCGGTCATCTCTTAATAGAAAATAAGCTGTTCCAGTCAAAAGCTCTACAGGTAGTCCTTGACCTACAACCACAACAAAAACCAGAACATTCATTGTTAAGCGATGTGTTCGTTAAGTGAGGCACCAGGTGACTGCATCCAATTTTATAACCTTTTTTTTTTGGCCACGGTCATTAAGCAAATCACTCCCAGTCATTGAGTGGGACATCATGTGGCTGCGACGTGTGACCTTCCCTGCTGGCTTCCCCCATGCCTTTACTTGCCAGAAGCCAATCTGGAAAGGTCACAAAAGGCGATTGTGTGACTGCAGAATGCTGCAATTGTCATAAGTGCCAGCTGGTTTTCAAGCACCTGAATTGCAATTGTATGACCGCATGGACACTGGGACATTCGTAAGAGCAAAGTCTACTCATAAGTCACCTTTCTCAACACCTTCATAAATTTGAATGGTTGCTAAATGAACGATCACAAGTAGAGGAGTACTTGTACAATGTTCTTTGTCTCATTACAAGCTCATTATAAGAAGGGCAGCTGGGATGGCCGCAGAACTAAAGCTGTGCTACAAGCTCTCCTACCAGGAGAGACTCTAAAACTCTGGCTATCAGCAGATGGCAGCACTCAGCTAACTTTGACTGATCTGGAAAGTTAAGTTAGAACACGAACATAGAGTAGAACATAGAGAAGGGGACTTCAGAGGTCTTCTAGTCCAATCCCAAGCATCAGTGGCCTCTGTGGCGCAGTGGTTAGAGTGCAGTACTACAAGCTACTTCTGCAGCCAGCTGTCTACAATTTGGCAGTTCAAATCCCACCAGGCACAAGGTTGACTCAACCTTCTAGCCTTCTGAGGTGGGTAAAATGAGGACCCAAATTGTTGGGGGCAATAGGCTGATTCTGTAAACTGCTTAGGGGGTGGCTGTAAAAGCACTATAAAGCGGTGTCTAAGTGCTATTGCTATCAGCCTTTGTTAACACTTGGATGAGAGATCTTCTGGAATTCCAGAACTAGACAGAAGGGTTGGGGTAGTAGGAATCCTAGAAGCAGGCAATAGTGAGCCTGGGTGTGTCCATGGTGTCACCAGATTTGAGCTTGATGCGAAGGAGGCTTTTTAAATATATAAATGCTGTAGGGACCTATACGTCCCTACAACATCATGCCTCACCTCCACTCCAAGTGTCTTGTTCTCTCTCCCAAGGAGGGGACGACGTTCCATAGCTTGAGTACCACTGAAACAGTCCAACATGTTTAATTTGATATTTGTTGTTGATACGATAATAGTAATAACACATTGAACCTGGTTACTCAACCCATTTTTTTTTTAAATTGCACAATACATTGAACCATAACTAACCAAACAGCTCAAGTAGTCAGCTAAGAGATAAAAACAAAAAATTGTAACCCTACACAAGTTTGGTATGTTGTGGGAATGCAGTCGCTAGGTCTTTCATTGGCCAGGTCAGTGTGTTGTGCGTCTGCAACAATAGCCAGATAGATCGTTTGGGACAGATCAAAGGCTGTTCAAAGCTCCATACTGGCCACAAGCCAATGCTTGGGAGATGCAGCTTGGAAAACCCATATCGCTGCACGTCCTTGAAGTCCAATGTTCACGTAACAAAAAGGCCCCCTTCTCAAGCTTAGACAGAAGCAAAGGAAAACGCTCTTGTTTCCCTTCCTTGTCCGCCACACCTCTGCCTTTCCTGGCACAGGCTTGGAACAAGTTTGGGAAGCAGATCTTTGATGGTATGGCATGGAGAAAGGTGGCCTGCTTTGTTCCTATCAGTCAGCCTAGCTTGTTCCTCATGACTCACCTCCACTTTGGCCTCTACGTTCTCCAGTTCAGCCTGTAGCCTGCTCAGGGCGTTCTCTGGAGTCCACTTTGCCATACATGCTCCTGTTGGATAAAGGGAAAGTTCAGCTTTAACATCCCCATGTCAGCCAGCTGTGCTGTGATCCTTGCACCATGGCAGGAAGGAATGCCAAACAAAGTATGCTCCCCAATCTTTGCAAGCAGAATATAATCCCAGATTGCCAACTCTGAAGGGAGACACTAGAATAGCACCTTCAACTTCCATCTTCTCTTTCTCCTGTTGAAGGGGACTAGAAGTCTAAATCCTACGGGGACTGATTCAGGGAGGAGGTGTTTAGCTTTGAGGAAAGATGACCAAGGAAGGATAGAATAGCATTTAGCAGGTAGTTGGAGGGTTTTCACAAGAAGAAGGTTAACCCTGCGGTCTCTCATTCCATACTGGAGGATGTGGGATACAGTAATGGCGTATGTTACAGAATAGAATGGAATAGAATTCTTTATTAGCCAAGTGTGATTGGACACACAAGGAATTTGTCTTTGGTGCATATGCTCTCAGTGTACATAAAGAAAAAAAAATACATTCATCAAGAAACATAAGATACAACACTTAGTGATAGCCATAGTTTACTAATAAGCAATCAAATCATATTAGGAAACAAATAAAAACAATACAAATTGTAAAGATACAAGCAACATGATTATAGTCATAAGTGGGAAGAGATAGGTACTATGAAGGATGAGAAGAATAATAGTAATACAGTCTTAGTAAATAATTTGATAGTGTTGTGGGAATTAGTTGTTTAGCAGAGTGATGGCATTCAGGAAAAAACTGTCCTTGTGTCTAGTTGTTCTGGTGTGCAGTGCCCTACAGCTTCATTTTGAGGGTAGAAGTTGTGTGTCCAGGATGTGAGGGGTCTGTCGATATTTTCGCAGCACTCTTTTTGACTTATGCAGTATACATATATATATTATATATATATACATACATACATAGTATATGTAATATACTATTAAATATATGTGTGTATGTACATATATGTACATATACATACACATATATACATACCTACATATATATATATATATTTACACCCCTCCTCACAGTCATGTATTCGAAATGGGTGCCCATACGGATCAAACCAAATCAAGATCTAATCAGAATGTGTCTCCAAAAAGCCAAGATGATGTGTGATTTTGCAATGGAAGAAGCGCCAACCCTTTTTATGTGTGTCACATACAAAAATGGGGTGGGACTTTAATCAGTCAGGCAAAACCACACTCTTGAACATTTTGGAACACTCCCTCCCCTCCATGTACCAGCACTGAAAATCTATATGTTGAAGAACTATCAACTTCAAAATTCACGATCCAGTTGGAGCTTGTAAAAGAATTGTAGGGTGGCTTCAGGTTGGCCCTTGTGTTCCTGAATGTTCAAAGAACTAGAAGTTTGTTTACAGTATTGATATACTGCTGATTCTCCTTGGATTTCTGGGGGTTCACAAAATTGAACAAAATGCATTCAAACAATGAAAATCGGTAACACCATCTCAACATCTGTATCGATTGATCACATCCAATCATTAAAAATGGCAAATTAATTAACTCTACTAAGGGCTCTACAGAAAAGCTCTGCTTTGAATTTCTACAGGAGGGTGCCAGTTGCTTCTCCAGGGATAAATTGTTCCATGGAGATGGAGCATCAAATGGAAAACTCTGAGATTTTTTTTTTGTCCCTTCCATATTACTTTGAGAAAGGGAGAATCTCAAATTCTCAACTTGTGACCAACACACCAGGTAGGCTGGTTCTATGCTGTAGAGGTAGGCCATTTAAAATCATTACAGGTAGCTCCTGACTTACGACCACAATTGAGCCCAAAATTTATGTTGCTAAGTGAGACATTTATTAAGTAAATTTGGGTCTCATTTTACGATCTTCCTTGGGGCCACATTTGTTAAGGGAATCACTGCAGTTAAGTTAGTAGCACAGTTGTTAAGTGAATCTAGCTTACCCTTTCTCAGAAGGTTGCAAAGGGTGAACATGTGACCCTAGGAAACTGCAACCATTATAAATATCAGTCAGTTGTCAAGTGGCTGAGTTTTGATCATGTGACCACAGGGATGCTGCAATGGTCATAAGTGTGAAAAATGGCCGTTTTTTTGTCCCTTTTTTTTGGTACTGTTGTAACTTTGAACAATCACTAAAGGAACTATTGTAAGCTGGCAACTATATGTACCAGTGGTGGGATTCAAATATTGCTGCCACTGGTTCGGTGGGTGTGGTTTGGTGGGCGCACTTTGCATGCTTGCACACACTGCGCTTCAAATTCAGCAGATAAAAGTGAGTATGGGAGCCTAGACGGGAGGATGGGCCCAACAGCAGAGTCAGCAGAGCAGCGGAGAGAAGCAGTTCGGTCTCTGCTACTCATCGCTGCTACCGGCTCGCCAGAACTAGGCCAAACCAGTCAAATGCCATCACTGATATGTACTTTAAATCAGGGGTCTCCAACCTTGGATGCTTTAAGCCTGGCGGACTTCAACTCCCAGAATTCCCTGGCTGGGGAATTCTGGGAGTTGAAGTCCGCTAGGCTTAAAGCATCCAAGGTTGGAGACCCCTGCTTTAAATTGTACCCCTTAGCCTGTCAAAAAGCCTATGCCAGGGGTCTTCAAACTTGATAGCTTTAAGACTGGTGGACTTCAACTCCCAGAATTCCTCCTCCAGTCATGTTAGCTCAGGAATTCTGGGAGTTGAAGTCCACAAGTCTTAAACTTGCCAAGTCTGAAGACCCTTAGCCTATGCAATGACTGTGGAACAAGTAAGGATAACGCTCATGGAGATGGACAACAGTTTCTGCACCAGCATCAACCTCTGGCCATTCTTCAAAGGCAGCCCATCTAGAGCACATTGCTGCAATCGAATAGTTAAAATTGTGTCTCTGACTTACGGCCACAATTGGGACAAGAAAATGTGTCCTTAAGCCAGGCCGAATGAATGTTGATGTTGACTGAAACACCACACGTCTTTGGAGATTCTCAGTCATCCAGGTCATGGTTGTTCCAAAGGTGATTTTTTTTGAGAGGCAACTGGACTTTCTGGTTTTTCTTTGAAAACATTTCACTTCCCATCCAAGAAGCTGAAGTGTTGCCTCGCAAAAAAAAGCACCTTTGGGACATAGGACCACACCTGATATATATATTTTTTTAACCTTTGCTGCCAGGGTCATTAAGTGAATCCCTGTGGTCATAAAGCAAGACATCACATGACTTGACCTGTGGCCTTCTCTGCTGGCTTCTCCACTGATTTTGCTTGTTGGAAGTCTGCTGGGAAAATCCCAAGTGGCGATCACATGAATGCAGAATGCTACAACTGTCATAAGTGCAAGCCCGTTGCCAAGGGCCCAGATGGCGATTGCATGACTGCAGGGATGTTGTGACGGTCGTAAGTACAAGGAACAATCAGATCCGATGTCAGTTTTTTCAGCATCGTTGTAACTTCAAATGATCGCTAAACAAATGGTTGTAAGTTGAGGACTACAGAAGGTAGCCTGTGATTCCTGGACAATCGCAGAAGGAAAGGAGGGATTGGAGTCTCAGCAGATGGCCTACCTGTGATCTCCTTCCACACACCCATCCTCTACTTCCCAGAATCTAAATCAGGGGTGTCCAACCTTGGCAACTTTAAGACCTGTGGACTTATGGTTTGCCTCCTGCAACACTCTGCCGGCCAAAATGGGGCACGGAAGGGCCACACACGGCCCCCCTGCACTCTGTTTTTGGCCTGGATAGCCTCCTGCAACACTCTGCCAGCCAAAACAGGGCATGGAGAGGACACACATGGCCCCCATACACCCTGTTTTCTTTGCTATTTCCAGGCTGGCCCCATGGGTCAGATTTGGCCCGTGGGCCTTGAGTTTGACACCCCTGGTTTAGACTTTATAAAGTTATGTGATCCTCAGGATGTGTCTCCCCAAATATCATGTACTCAATTTATGTTAGTCCTCAATTTATGACTGCAATTCAGCCCAAAATTTCCATTGCTGAGCAAGACACTTGTTAGGTGAATTCTGCCCCATTTTATGACTTTTTTTGCCACGGTTGTTAAGTGAATCATGCAGATGTTCAGGGAATCTGGCTTCCCCCATCAATTGCTTGTGGGAAGCCAACAGAGAAGGTTACCAATGATGACCACATGAGCCCAGGATAGTGCAACGATCATAAATACATGCCGCTTTTCAAGTGCCTAAATTTTGACCGTGTGATCATGGGATGCAGCAATCGTTGTTAAGTGTGGAAACTGGCCTTAAGTCCCTTTTTTTCAATATGTTGTACCTTCAAATAGACATTAAAGGAATGGTTGTAAGTCGAGGGTTACCTATACTGTACTCAAGCTGAAATCTGTAATCGAAACACATTGTCTCAGCTCACAAAAATTACATAGAATATATAGAATAACAGAGTTGGAAGGGACCTTGGAGGTCTTCTAGTCCAACCCCCTGCTTAGACATGAGGAATCCCTATATCACTTCAGACAAATGGTTGTCCAGTCTTTTCTTAAAAACTTCCAGTGTTGCAGCATTCACAATCTCTGGAGGCAAATTGTTCCACTGATTAATTGTTCTAACTGTCCGGAAATTAGTTCTAGGTTGCTTCCCTCCTTGATTAGTTTCCACCCGTTGCTTCTTATCCTGCCCTCAGCGGCTTTGGAGAATAGCTTGACTCCCTCTTCTTTGTGGCAGCCCCTGAGATATTGGAAGACTGCTATCATGTCACCCCTAGTCCAGGGGTGGGATGCTACTGGTTCTGCCCGGCTCTATAGAACAGGTAGCTCTGAAGAGCAGCAGACACTGAACCGGTTCTGTATTTGCTGCTGTTTGGCCCACCTGCCCACCCGGGCTCTTACCTGTCCTTTATTTCCTGCTTTTTCAACCTCAGCTGTGCTTTGCCCAGCACTGCTGAGGTTGAAAAAGCTGGGGAAAAGAGGCTTTTCAAACACTGCGCAAAACATAATCATCGAACCGGTAGTAACACTGGTTGAATCCCACCCCTGCCCTAGTCCTTCTTTTCTCTTTCATATCTCTCATTCACATATTGCATTACAGTGGAAGAAATATCTCACTGTCTAAAGTAGTGTTTCTCAGCCTCAGTAACTTTTAAGCTGTATGGGCTTTAATTCCTAGAATTTCCCAGCTGGCATACCCGGCTGGGGAATTTTGGGAGTTGAAGTCCGCATAGCTTAAAGTCGCTAAAATGGAAAAATATTATTTCAGAGTAAAGAACACCTTCTGCATAAAGTTGTTGAGCCTTCACTCTGCATTGTTTCTCCATCTATTCATCCTTCCAGTTGTACCCAGGAAGCAGGGGGTTAAAGGAAGTAAGGGAAGGGGATCTACATGTTTTCAGTAAACTGAAATTTGATAAAAATCAACGGTGATCATAAACTAGGCCCACCCATTATGAATAAGACAATATTTCTTTACAATTAACTATAGGTAGCCCTCGACGTATGACCACAATTGAGCCCAAAATTTCTGTTGTTAAGTGAGACATTTCTCAAGTGAGTTTTGTCCCATTTTACAACATTTCTTGCCTCTGTTAGTAAGTGAAGCATTGCAGTTGATAAATTAGTAACTCTCTTGTTACTTGGCTTCTCTTTTGGTTTTGCTTGTCAGAAGGTCACAAAAGATGATCACAGGACCCCAGGACACTGCAACCATCATAAAAATGAGTCAGTTGCCAAGTGTCTGAATTTTGATCACCTGATCATGGGGATGGCTGCACAGGTCATAACTGGGAAAATGTTCGTAAATCACACTTTTCAGTGCTGTTGTAACTTTGAATGGTCACTAAGTGAACTGTTGTAAGTCGAGGACTACCTGTGTTATCAACCAATCTACTGTGGAATCCTACCTTTTGCAAGGTAAACTTAGTTTAAAGGGAGGCAGGCTGTCATGAACAGAACAGGATAACTTGCTGCTGGACAACTTGCCATGACCAACTCGCTAAGGGGCAACTTGCTGTGGGACAATTTCTATGTACTTATTTAAAATGAAAATATTTTGATTTTTGTCATTCACATTACATTCTCTCCCACCTTTTGTATCTTTTTAAAAAATGATTCTATTCCACCATTTCTTTGATAGTAGTGTAACTCTTGTCCTGCAACGAGATGGCCATGGTGAGTTGGCCGTGGCAAATTGTCATAGACCCGTCGTGAATGAAGCCCCTTTTACTTAAAGATGCTCTCAGACCTGCAAAAGTCCAGACCGCTAACAAATGTATTTCCCTTTGCTGATCATCTAGAACAGAGTTTCTCAACTTTGGCAACTTTAAGACGGGCGAACTTCAACTCCCAGAATTCCCTAACCAGCAATCAATGTTGAGGAACACCGATCTAGATTAAGGCAGCCCAATAGTCCTACCTGGGAGAAGGTGGGGTACCGGGGGCGTGGGGGGGAGGAAAGGAAGACACCAACTATTGCTCACCCAAGCGCTGCTGTTTGTCATGACAGGTTTCCCGTAGCTCCTGCAACTCCTGGTATTTGATAGCGAGGGAAGCTTTGCCATTCTCTAGCCGAGGCTGCAAGCCCAAATTTTGCTTGGCGAGGTTATAGTTGGAAGCTAGGTGTACCTCCCGCTCCAGCTGCAGGTTCTGGAACTGAAAAGACACATATTTAATGAGGGTCTTGGCCAGTCTGAAAGGTCTGTTCAGTTTGTCAGAGTTTCTTTGGGCTCTGCATGGCTCTCCTGTGGGCATACACGGCAGGATTTTCTCAGGAATGCATGGAGAAGAATATTTGGACTTCTCACCCAAACAGGGAAAGCCACTTTCCCTGCTAAAAACAATGTGCATGTTTGCCAAAAAAAATAATAAAACCCTCACCCCCTTGCAATCTAGTTGGATACTTTTGCTGTTTTTCCCAATGTTTTCCCCCAAGTTGCTGTTCTACAGATCTTTAGATGTATATTAATTATAAATATTTGCACAAGGTATCCAGTCGACACACTGTTTAACTGAAAGAAGGATTTGTTGTAACATTTAAACAATGTTTTTTTTTTAAAAAAAGATCTTTAGATCCTGGCTTCGTTCTATATCTGGCAGCATATCATCCTCATTTGAGTTGCTTTTTTTTTTTGCTAATCTTTGCTTTGCTGTCTGCACTCTTGTCAGGGTTGTCTGTTTATCGAGGTATAGATTTATGCACTATGGCTAGTGATGGTTTTGCTAGCAACCCCACCACTTCCTGCATCCCCACCACCATTTGAGATTCAAAATATATTTGAGCCAACGCTGTATAGCTACAGTGTTTAACAGTACAATCTGAAGATACAAATTACATTTTTGTTACTGAAGTGATTTGGGCTGATCCAGTACAAAGCAGTAAAAGAAGCAGCTTGGAAGCACCCAGAATGCGTGAGTCTTGGAGCGATATATTGTGGAGAGTATATACCATAGGAAGGTCAATAGCTGTGTTCATGCAATATGCTGAAGCAGGTCATAAAAAGACTGCCTGGATGCAGCATACAAAATTTGATAATCCAATGAATTCTGTGGTTAGTTAATGGTTTGTTGCTCAAACCAGAGAGTGGATTAACTTGGAAACCAAGTTTTTTAAAAAAATAATGTGAATGGACTATCAAGCTGGTCTGAATGGATGCCTAAAATAAGTCTAATTATTCAGCAGCTGCTATTGCTGCCACCAATATAAAACAGGCCTAAAAAATGTTGTGCTCAGAAGTCATGGATTTTATTCTCCACGAAATGGCCACTTTAGGCGAGAGACCAACTTTTAGTCTTTTACAGTCGTGAGCTAAAATTCTTACCTATCTTAGAAGGATGTTGTACCTATGAGTAGAAAAAAATAACTCTAAAAAGGGTTAGATGAGAGAACCGCTCATACAACTTGCTGAAGAGAGTCATTTAAAATCCTGGTGGCTGCATGGGCATAACTTGCAAGCTTGATTTAATTTTAATCTTGCTTAGGGATTTTCTGTGAGATTTAATGCATTGTGCAAATACAGAAAATAAGTGTTAAGTGTGCTGTGTGAATGCAATCAGTGGGAATTATATCACATTTTCATTCTGGGAGTTCAACTAATTCTCCATATTAAAGATATGAAGGGAAGTCATTTTTTTCTTGCTAAATTCAAACATTAATATTTGAGATTGGAGCCAGATGCTCCCGATTATTAAAGTTTTACAATTTTTCAAACACAACACTTTTGACAATTGTATAAGCCTATTGAATGTACACATTAATTTATAGATCTAGTCATGTTCATACTCTTTGACAGGGCCTAGTTTTTTTAAAAAGTTGTACATGCCTTTTCATCACAAAACAATGTACAGGTTGCAAAATGGTATTTATTAGCGTTATCTTTTCCCCATTAATCAGCTGATTGAAAAATAAGTATTGTCAGTCCTTAGCTGTCACAACTAGTGCAAGAATCTTCCCACTGCCAGATGCTCTTTAGGCCTCCCCTAACAACATGGGCCCTTGAGAAATTACTCCGGTCTGTGTTTGTTCCTTCATACTAGCTAACTCCAAACTCTCTTCATGAAGAAGAGCATCTCAGGAGCATGGCCAGATATTGTATGTCACCAATTGGCATTCAATCACTGAATGTGGTTTACTGTTTCTGGCTACAGCAAGTATAGAACCACTGAGAAGCTGCCAAAAGGTTATTCTTCTAGAGCTATTGCCCTTATTAAACCTCTGAGCAAACCAGAATAAAAACAGAATAACAGAATTGGAAGGGACCTTGGAGGTCTTCTAGTCTAACCCCCCTATAGGAAAGCAGGAAACCATAGACCATTTCAGATAAATGGTTGTCCAATTTCTTCTTAAAAAGCTCCAGTGTTGGAGCACCCTCAACTTCTGGTGGCAAGTTGTTCTACTGATTAATTGTTCTAACTGTCAGGAAAATTCTCCTTAGTTCTAGGTTGGTTGTCTCCGTGATTAATTTCCATCCATTGCTTCTTGTCCTGCTTTCAAGTGCTTTGGAGAATATGTAGACAACCCCCGCCCCCCATAATTATGCATTAAATATTTTAGGGGAGTACAACTCTTCAAGCAAAAGTTAATATTTATTGACTATTTACTGACTTGGTAAACCAAACTGTAAGTACTCTATGGGAGTCTTGAAACTATGAAAAATTGCTCTAAACTTAAAAGATAACATTTTGGGATACCCTTCTAATAAATATGCTACATAATATTGTGGTTTATCTTGTACTTTACTTGAGCTCGTATTTGGGGAAGACAAATGTATTTATTGGGCCATCTTAGTTAGAATTATAAGGGCCATTGGGGATGATGAACTATGGGGAAAGTACTTAACTAATCTTGATGTGCAATTTTTCAGAGAGCACTGGGCTCCTTGTGAGATCTAGCAACTCAATACCCCTGTTCACACAATACACTGTCTTGGTAACTGAATTAACCCGCTCTGTTTTGAATAGGAGGCTGAACCATAACTCTCCAAACAGGCTGAGTTCACACAACATACTAAGCCCAACCAAAAGACCAACCAAGTTTAAAATTAACCACAATTAGCACAATGATTTGAGAGTAGCCGCTAAGTCTTCTAATTGACCCAGTTAAGGATTTTGTATAAAGGCAACCTGCAATTGCCTCAAGAGTACATACACCAAGGAAGCTGGGAGTACCCAGCTCATCTGAACGGACAAAAGAGATGGCAAAAGTGAGGCTGTTTTTCCGGCCATTGTTGGAAAGGAGGCAGAGAAGGTGCCTTTCCAAAATCAACAGCCTCAACGTCTCCTTGTGAGGATGGATGACAACATGTGTGACGTTGCAACTGTGAGACTAGGAGCAGATTCCAATGAAGGTCTGGGGGGGGGGGCACAAAAAGGGGTGGGGAATTCCTGCAATTGGGGGGGGGGGAGCAAGGAGGAAGTTAGCTGGATGCCAAATAAATAAGGGAAAGAAGAGGGGAGGTTTTGCTTTGTTTCCACGCCTGTCGAAAGGCAAAAATCATACGCCATTTATGATGAAAATGCCTGACATGCTGTGGCACTTAATTCGGCAAACCTTTCTCTGTTACCCAGCACAAGACATGTTGCCTGCCTGGCTAGACACAGTCAACACCCCCACCCCCCCACCCCCCCGCCCGTGTTTCCATGGCTGAGTCAATGAGGCTTTGCTGGATCTGGGAAAAGAAATCCCTTTCTTTTTAGCACAGAGAAACAAAACAGGGGTCCGTGGTCACCATTGTGGCTGATTTTCACCAGAGAAAAAGAGGGAAGGGAGTGTCTGGTCCAGGATGGGTCTATCCTGCCAAGACAAAAGCACTGAGGCCTTAGGAGTATCTCTCCTCCCCCCCCCACCCGCAACTCACCAAACCAACACACCCACACCCTCCCTGGATGACTCCCATCTCCAGGACCCCAAACAAATGGAGGCTTCTTCTGGCATAATAAACGGGGTGTATTTCAAAGAGTGTTTTTTTTTTGGGGGGGGGGGGCATACTGCTTTTCAGGGAATGTGGGGGGGGGGGCTGAGTGACAGGTGGGTGGAGAAGACCAAAATCTGACAACAGTCCACAAAGGGGCCTATAGCATCTCTGTGGGGTGGAGAGGTGGAACCAGAGTAGCAGAACACCTCGGTTCAAACTGGATCCCAGGGGCGGCTTCTAGAGGTGGGACAGGGAGATGTCTTGTAATCCCTGGAGCTAGCAGAATGGCATGAGAAGGGGGTAGATCTTCCAAGGGCATATCCAACAGTTGGGGTGACAGGGCCTCCCCGCCTGGGGCCCATCTATTCTCTTTGAGTCTTGTGTATTTGGGCCAGCAGCTTCCGTGCAAAGGCCGAAGGTCTGGGCATTGTTTCTGGCACCGAGCACAGGCCTGGCTGGACTAGCCCCCCCCCCCCCAACCTCTTGTGCCAGACTCCCAGCCCCCTGGCAACCAAAGCTGCCTTTGCTGCAAAAGGGATCGGGAGGGGGGCACAGCCCCAGGGATGCCACGGGCAGTTTCGGCGGGCATCGATGCCCCTTTGGATGCTCGGATTATTTTCCAAGGGGGCGGGGGCGGTCTTTGTATTTGGATGGAGAAGGATGGCTGCTGGGGTCGGAGTAACGCAAGGCGCGGGTGCGTGCAGCAGAAGACCCCGCTGGAAAGCAGGATGCCACCCTCCCACCTCTCTCTTTTGCCCCTCCGGAGGGCCCGATCCTCCCTCCTCCTGGGTTTCCAACCCGGGAGCCGCGGCTTTACCTTCCTGCTCAGCTTGACGATGCGCTCGAGCCAGGTTTCGTCCCGCATGAGGGCGCGGAGTTGCGCGGTGCTGAGCGCCCCGAAGCCCAGATCTACCGCCGAGGCCCGCGGGCCCCGATCGCGCTCCATGATGTGGACGGAGCAGACAGAGCGGCCGCACCTGGAGGAGCGGGATCCTGCACCTGCACCTGCACCGCCGCAGCAGACCGCCAGAGGGCGGCCCCGCCGCTCTTAAAGGGGCCGCCTCCGCCGAGCTTCCGTTGTTTCGGCTGGGGAGGAGGGTGGGCGCGGCAGAAAGTCGGCGCAAGCGGCGGCGAAGGAGGGCGTTAATTGCACGTGCTGGGCAGCCCCCTCCTCTCAAAGGAGGAGAGCAGACAAAGGGGAGGGGGCTCCACTGCCTGGAAGGCAGAGGGAGCGTCTGAGCATGTGTAAAGTACCCAGCCCGTCGCCGCGTGCGAGTGATCTCGGGGGGGTGTGGGGAGGGGGAGAGAAATTGGACAGTCGCTTGGTGGCTGCAAGCGTGTGTCACCTCCTCTTTGTGCTAAGCTTTAGGCACGCAGGGCCATGGAGGCGGGAATGCCCGGCTTGCTGTGAGGTTTTTAGCCAGTTTCATTTTATGTATGATTAACTGATTTAATCCTCCCATCCATCAGCCTTAGAAGGAGCCCGAAGCAGGGTATACGAGGTAACTCTTCATGGTGTCTTCATAACGACGCTGTGAGGTAGGCCGGTGCTGGGCAAAATGAACGGGTCTCAGTTGATGATGATATAAATTTATAAGCTTGCCTGGTGCTGTGGGAAGATAATCTAATGAACCCCCTGGTCCAGTGGGGATTTGAACTGAGGCTCCATTGACTCTTTAATCCCCTTTGGTGCAATTAACATTCCTAGTAGATGGTTTAAGGGCCTTTTATAAATCTATCAAAGTATCAGCTGAAGAGAAACTGCCCTGAATTCTCTTTCCAGGGCCAATGCAGGGAGGTAGGATTCCTAAACAAACATCCAGAGGTTGGCTTGGCATGCCCAAATCCTTGGCATTTGGGAAGGGTCTCCCTTGGTTGGAATGCCACCCCTGTGCTAACTTTCCCAAATGGATTTCATCAAGGATAGTTATAAATATTTGTTGAATTTATAACGCTTCCCTTCTCATGAGTAGGTTGGTCTAATAAGAGGGATAGACTCAAGAGCGGATGAAGTTCTAGTATCACTTTACAAAGCCTTGGTAAGACCACACTTGGAATACTGCATCCAGTTCTGGTCACCACAATATAAAACATATGTTGAGACTCTGGAAAAGAGTGCAGAGAAGAGCAGTAAGAATGATTGGGGGCTTGGAGGCTAAAAGAATGAAGAATGTTATAAGAATTGGGTATGCCTAGTCTAATGAAAAGAAGGACTAGGGAAGACATGGTAGCAATGTTCCAATATTTGAGATGCTCCTACAAAGATGAGGGAGTCAAACTATTTTCCAAAGCACCAAAACGTAAGACCAAAAAAAAAAAAAAAAATGGATAGAAGAGAGAAGCAAGGAGAGAAGCAACCTAGAACTAAAGAGAAATTTCCTAATGGTAAGAGCATTCAATCAATAGAATAGCTTGCCTTCAGAAATTGTCGGTGCTCCATCACTGGAGTCTTTCAAAAAGAAAGTGGACGACCAGTTATCTGAAATGATATAGCGTATCATGCTTGAGCAGAGGGTTGGACTAGAAGACTTCTAAGGTCCCTTTCAACTCTTATTCTATGTTCTATGATCACATAAGTAAAATAACGGAGCAAAAAACTTGAAACTATTACAGCAAAACTGTTGAAAACAAAAATGATAAATGGAATGTATGGGGAGAATGCAATCACAATCTTAACACACAATACAGCCATTTTGTGGGCTCAGTATCTCCATGGGATCCCAGGGCCAATGGCAAAACCAGATTATGAGGACCTTCTGGCAGCTCAGTATCATCAGGGCCATTCTCACCTTGGGGAGGAACGTTGCTTCAAAGGGTAAGTGCCACTCCAAAGAAGGGCCAACTCCTGGGTCCCATCAGATAAGTAGACAGAAGCTATAACATGCCCCTTCTGCCAGATGGGTAGATGTAACCAGCAAGAGGCGATTCCTCAAATAACTGGGGTCCATGCTATGTAAGATATGAAAGATCTCCAGCATTTTGTATTGAACTAGGAAGAAAACTAGCAGTTAGTGGAGCTTGCTTTCATCTTTTCAAAAGTTGTCTTCAATTTCAGAAAGCTTTTGCGGGGGAGTCAAACTTCTATGAATAGCTAGAAAGTGGATTTTAAGTAAAGACCCTCATACATTAATCCTGACTCCTGGGGTCATTTTCTTGCAACAGTCAGTAAAGAGATTTGCTGCTACATTCTCTCTGGTTGTTTATGCATCATCTTAGTCTGGTCTACAGGTCTCTCTGGCATGCCGATTCTCCATCCAAACTTGATCCTAACCAGGTTCTGCTTATCTTAAGATCAGCCAAGATTATCTAGGTGGTGCAATTTACAGTAGATATGTGGATCCAATCATGTAAGACATTGATTTTTATTCCATGGGCTCTTCAGCTAAAAGTTAAAGTTGTTAGGCACCTGTCTACTGGTCTCTACAAATGTCAATATCTGCTGTTAAGAAGACCTCCAAGGTCCCTGTTATTCTGTTCTTCCATTCAGTTTATACGGCCATCCATCTCAACAAATGATTCTGAACAAAAAATAAAGTAAAAGCAATTACAATAACCAAACATTAATGTACACAGTGGCCAAGAATAAATCATATACCAGTTAGTCCTCACTTAGCCACCACACTTGGAACTAGCAACTTGGTCATTAAGCAAAGTTGTCGCTAAGAGAAATTGTGACTCTGCGTATGATCTTACTTCAGTTTTTCTTTGTTTTACAGAATTGCAAAGGTCATGCATGCAAAGATAGGTCACAAAGTTACTTTTCATCATTTTTGTAATTGTGAACAGTTGTGGTACAAGATAGTCACTAAACAAGCCATTTGGGTATAGTGCCCTTTTGTGCTTTAGGATTTTTTATTATACATTTTACCGTCTATTTGAATTTCTCACAAAATTATATACTGCCAATTTCTGATGAACTCGAGGCAATTTATAAAATAAAAAAATACATATAATAAAACAGGTACGTACAACAATCTATCTAAAAGATAGTTTGCATACCACTAGGCTGAAACACTTCATGAAATAGCCAAATCTGAAGCAATTTATGAGTTTTGGGGCATTCCGTATTTTAGGAGGCAGTATGTGCTGCAGTATGAGGACAGCTTCGGAGAAGGCCTATCACAGATGTGGGACCTTGTTTGGTAATGTCATCTTAATTCTAAACTCTTACAATTTATAAGGTGCTTTGGGTATTTTAAAAATATGGATGGGTATGTAATGGAGAAATGAATGAAGTAAAACATTGAAAATTAGAAGTGGCAGAATGGTGTGTTCTCTTAAGAAAGTTTCCAGTGGGTGTGGAGTAGTTGATGTCATAGTCTGAGGGGATGACATCATTGCTTTATGATCTTGCCAGGCTAGTGTAGAACTGATGAAATAAAGGGGCCATATTAGAAGAACCAAGTGGTTTATGAAAGATAGAAATGGCCCACTGTTGGATGGATGTAAAATTGAAGGAGAATCCAAGGAAAATTGATCAACGTATAGTATCAAATGACAAAAAGATCACCAATCAGACTGGGCTAGCTGGCAAGTGAGATGTCTCGTGTTATTCCAGTCAAAGTAGCTTATGATCCATATCAAAGCCCATATTCCCATCATGATAATGAACCTCCAAGGACAGTTTCACCTCAGCGGGAATGGATCCTTAGTCCACAGTCCCATCGAAGGAGCAGTCCTCCAGTGGCATCTTTCTCTCCGCCAAGAAGCGAGATGGCTAAAACTGCTTCACCCCAGAGAGGAAATGACATCAACCGGAGCACCTCTCCCCACAGAGGAAGTGAAGCTTCCCAGGGCACATTTCCCCAGAACGTTTATCCTCAAAGAGGAAGGGTAAATGAAGCTCCCCGAAGATCTTATCCCACAGGTTCCTCCTCACGGAGAGGGAGTGAAGTCCCACAGGGTACTGCTAATTTTCAGAAGGGTAGTGAGGCTGCCCAAAGGCTGTCTTCTCCAAGAGGATTGATCCCCACTTCTTCAAGCCCTTCTTCACGGAGAGAGAGTGAGCTCTCCCAGATTTCTTCGTTTCAGCAACCATATGACCCACCACAGAAGATTCCTCCTCAGAAAGGAAACAATACCACCAGGAGTGCCTCACCATACAAAGGGATGGAGGTCCCAGCAAATGCCTCACCCCGACGAGGAAGTGAGTTCTCTCAGGGTACTTCCTCAAGACGAGGGACCCTATCAAGCCAGAATACTTCACCCCAAAGAGAAACCAACCCTCCACAACAAGGAAAGCCAGCAGGCCAAACCATATCTCCTCAAACTGTTATGGACTCTCATAGAAAATACTCCATCCAACCTGGTCAGGTTAAAATGACAGCTAGTCGTATGCTTATCGCAATGAAGCAGAACCTGAATTCACAAAGAGATGAGATATTCCAGAGACTCCGATCTGGATCAACTGCAGAGAAATCTGAAATGGAAAATAAATACATGCCTTTCACCCCAGTGTGGAATGACTCCCTCCCACCAATCCCCCGATACTTAAAGGATGCATGGACTCAAACATCCAAGATGACTTCTCAGTTAATGACTGAACAGGGACAGCAATATACATCCCGAACCCCAAAGAAATTAATCCGTAAACAACTTCCTAATCCAAAAGATAAATGTATTCAAACAGAAACTATTTACCAGGACTTCTTTTCAAAAAAAGAGACTCCTCAATTACAGGTGTGGACTAGAACAACCCAGACACCACTTCCTGGAGCAGAAGCTAGGTCCAAAGCATCCCCAGTGCCAACTGTCATTGTATCTTCTTATAATTCAGAAATTAAACCAAATTATGCTTTCCATTCAGAATGTGGATCAGATTATATAGGACCATTCTATGAAGAGATGAACACAGTCCGCAAAGGTTCTCTCTCGCCGAGGTCTGAGTTACTTCATCAAACTCCTCTCTCCTCAGAGGCTGAGAAGAGAAAGAACTCTCTCCTAACATGGACTGAACCAGTGTGCCAGTATGCTGTACCTCTGGAGCTTGATGTGAGGAGGAACCTCCAAACAAAACAAGAATTGACCCAGGAAATCAAAAGGCCAGTCATCCATCCAGAGACTGAATCTGAATATTGTTGTCAGCTCCACCAAGAGATGGAGGCAATGGCCTTCAAACCTGTTCTTTCTCTTGGAGATGAGTCACTTTCCTGGATCCCATTTTCTACCTCAAATACGAGCATCAAAGAACATTACCCTATTCCCAAAGGCTCCCTACAGCAGAACAAAGAAGTAAGAAGATACATGGAGAAGAAAGCAGTGCCTAACTCAATCCACCAGGAGCCCGTGTGGTCTGAATCCCTCCCAAGCAACCAAAACTCCCACCTCAGTAAACCTGCTTTCCATCCAGAGAGTGAATCGGAATATAGGTGTATGCTGCATCAACAACTGGAAGCAGCCCAGAAGCAGTCCTTTGCAAAAGGAACTGAGCTCCTGCCTCAGAGGAACTTGC
Source organism: Bungarus multicinctus (assembly GCA_023653725.1). Lineage (NCBI taxonomy): Eukaryota > Metazoa > Chordata > Lepidosauria > Squamata > Elapidae > Bungarus > Bungarus multicinctus. The sequence goes on along the minus strand of CM042836.1, from coordinate 23,273,622 downwards.
TCACCAGCAGGCCTGAAACCACACCCAAGGTCATACCTGCATTTCACCCAGGGAATCTTGACACCACTTGGCTAACTGCAGTGAATATTGATAAGGAATTGAAGTGCTCTCTTCAGCCTGATGCAGAAACAAACCTCAGAGCCTTGCCACGCACAGAAGTTGCCAGGACCTGTGGAATCTTACCTCCACGGTGTCTAGAGAAGTTTGGACCTCAGTCACCTTGGTGGTCTTTACTTCAAGCAGATGCTAGCCACCTGTTTCCAGAATCGAAAAAGCGCCCTAGTTTACCAGCCCCAGACTGGATGGAGACATACAGAAGTTTCTCAATTCCAGAACCGAGGGAGCATCGCACTGTCCACCTAGCTCCAAACTGGCGAGAGATAGACTCCAATGTGCCAGCTCAAGAACATTTGTTGGACAAGCCAGCTATGGAGTCAGAGGCAGTTTTGGATTTCCCAACTGATCGTGTTACTGTCCCAAGGAAAAAGCAGGCAATGGTGACAGCGTGCTCAGAAAAACCACGTACTTCTTTGGCTTCACAGTTTGGAGGCCAAGGACCAGAATGTGCAATCTACAACAGTGAGGCTGATGACCTCCTCAAGTTACAGAGAGGGAAGTCAGTTGCCAGGTTTAGTGCTTTCTTTGTGGGTATGTTATCCAAGTTTAAACTATGCTTACCCTCCTGTCCCAGAGGCAGCAGAAAGTCCTGCTGCTCCCCAGAGCAGGCATTTATGGTTCACTTGTAATGAGTCTATGCTGCACTTCCACTCCTGTAGTGTTAATGTGCAACATTATGTTGTGAGCCATCATTGGTAATTTCCTTGGTTATCGTTCCTGCTCTGTCCACCTTAACCACCATGTGGAAATTCTCTCCAGTTGGCATCATGCACAACTCTTTGGCTATTTTTGTGTTGGAATGTTAATTTCTTTTTTCATTCTCATTGTATCATCAGTCAGTTGAACTTTTTCATTGTTCTTTGAAACTGTGGGTTGACTGATCCACCATGTGATAGCAAAGAAGGATTCTATCTAGTGGTCATATTTGTGTAGCTGTCAGATAATGCTGTCAAAGACCTGGAGTTTGAGAAAGGGGCTTGGCTATGGGGAGCAGTGTGAGAGCAATAAAGTCCCCTAAGGACAAAAAGTGAGGGTAGTGGAAAGGAAGAGCTGTCATTGGGAAGAAAATTGCCTGCCTGGCAAGATTATAGAAGGACAAAAGATATATCCTTTCTGTTATAATTCAGTCACATGCATCAAGACAGGACTATTATAGGCTAGTGGGCCCATTTAAAAAGGACAACAACACCTGGGATTCAGGTGATCCTCATAGCTAAGAGGTGGGAAAATAGGTCAAAGATCAAATAAACAAGGCAGCATCAATTGGTTAATTAGGGCCATGCATTTGAGGATATGGAGCATATTATTTCAGGCTACCTTCCCCTTGCGTATGAATATATTTTAAATTACCTGTGTGCAGGATCTGGAGATGGGATAAGAGGGAAAGCACTAGTAAAGGATCTCTGAGTGTCAGGAGCAAGGAACCAAGTGTTAGAAGAAATTCTGGTTTGTTCTGAGCTGGGCTTTCAAAGAGCACAGGACAACTACTTGAAGCAGAAGAAGTTTATTTAATAGCAAAAAAGCTTAGCAATCAAAGGTAGCCATGAGTTAAAAGAAAAAGACGGCTACATTTATAGAAGAGTGTCTTTTTTTTAGCATATGCATGAACACAGTCTACCCCAGAGAGTGTACTGGGTCCATTAGGGAGAAATGTGGTTTCTCATTCTGTGGAGTTTTGAAATCCTTGCCCTTTGTGAGTCCAGTTGTTGACTTTGAGTGATGGGTTTAAAATTGGGGGAAATCTACTGTGTGTATAAAATATTTTAATATCTTGAGGGGATTTTCCTTGGTTTTAATTGAATTGTCAGTATTTGCCAATTTCTTAGCAAAAGAGGCACTTAGTCGTGTTCCAGCCTAGATATCAAAATCAGCAGAAAGGCTTAAGCAAACTTTTGTTTTATTATCCAACCTAGGACTATTGAATCACCTTAGAACTAAGGAGAAATTTCCTGACAGAACAATTAAACAGTGGAAGGACTTGCCTACAGAAGTTGTGGGTGCTCCAACACTGGGGGTTTTTTAAGAAGAGATTGTCTTAAGAGATTGGTCTGAAGTGATATAGAGTTTCTTACCTGAGTAGAAGATTGTACTAGAAGATCTTTAAAGTTCCTTCCAACTGTGTTATTCTATTATTCTGTCTGAGATTCACTGTCAGGTCAGGGACGTTCAGGGTTACAATGGCTTGGATGGCAAGAGTGGCATGGCTGACATTTTCTTTCTCACACAAAAATGACACAAGAAGTTACAGCGGTTTCTTTATTGCCTATAGACAGGAATCAGACCAGACTAAAGCATAAATCTGCGTAACTATTACAGTAATTCTTCTTCCTACCTAGCCTATTCCCGCAGGTGCAAGGTCTGCTTTTCGTATCATTGAACACCACTTCGTTATAGTTATTACCGTAACTATTACAGTAATATACCCTGTGAAAAGTTAGGGAGGATCCACTGGGGGTCTCTTTATGTCAAAGATTCCACTCTGAGCTGCCTCTTTGCTCCTTGGGAAAGACTCCCCCTGATGTACTATATTTCACCACACTGGGCTGCCTACTTGTGGATGAATATTGAGAGACAGGTACGGAAGTTATAGGTGAACTATTTATCTCTGGAAATAGTTAACAGGTTGTCCTCAAGGCAGGAGAAGGAGGCTCCATGGATTTGTCCTCAACTTAGCTATGGAGCCCAGTTCAGCGGCTCTCTGTTTGGCTCAATACCAGGCCAGAATCCAGCTGACTTCTCCTGAGGCACTTCTGGTCTTTTGAAGAAAAAAGCGAAACTGATTTTCTGATTGTTTCTCCTTGCAGTTCTGCTTGTCGACAAGAGGTGGCAGCCCAATGGCATCTTTGCAAGGGCAGTGGTTCAGCAGAAGGCAGGCGCTCCCACTTCCTCCACCAGATCCTGGCTGCTTCAAAGGGGATAATTAAGGAGCTGGGCATTTTGTGAGGGAGGGGCAGCAGGAAGTGGCAGGGCCCACATAAAGAAGAACCTCATGCAGGCCCTTTTGGCACTGAAGTGATTGATGCTTTTTATTCAGGCAGTAAATTTTTTTTAAAAAAAAAAACAACAACCCAAAGTTACTTCAGTATTTTTGGTTTCCTAACTCACAATGCTGCTATTTCATGGACACAAAGAGTGGAAGAAAATATGTCAAAAACACGCTGGCTTGCCTGCCTGAATGACATCTTAAAAGATAATTAAAAGAATATGTTCTACTGAAGAATTTGGGGATGGTCCACCAAGGGGTGGGTGGATGGTTAGACACAAGTGGCATTTTTAGCTATGATAATTAAATGATAATCCTAGTTTAGAGGCAACCATCTAGCTCATCTTGTCTGATATCGAAAAAGTTAAGTAAGTCTGGACCTTATTAGTATTTGGACAGAGTACTACAGGTAGTCCTTGACTTACAACCACAATTGAGCCCAAAAAGTTCTGTTGCTAAGTAAGACATTTGTTAAGTGAGTTTTGTCTCATTTCTTGCCATAGTTGTTAAGTGAATCACTGCAGTTGTTGAGTTAGTACCACAGTTGTTAAGTGAATCTGGATTCCCCATTGACTTTGCTTGTCGGAAGGTCGCAGAAGGGGATCACATGATCCCGTGATCCTGCAACTGTCATAAAGGTGAGTCAGTTGCCAAGAGTCAGTGTTGATCACATGACTATGGGGATGCTCTAATGGTCGTAAGTGTAAAAAGAACGTCACTTTTTTCAGTGCCACTGTAACTTTGAATGGTCACTATGTGAACTTTTGGTAGTTGGCAGTTGACTACCTGGATAGATGTGGTTTATTTAGGTCTTAATGCCTCAGTTGGCTACCAGATCAGATGGATCATTTCTCTTGTTGGAAGAAATCTCCTTGGTTCGTTCCCCAGCTGGGACACAAGTTACCAGCGCTGAGGAGAAATTGACAGTGAAACAAGCTGCCAGAAAACAGAATCCTTTAATTCAGGAAGACAAAAGAACTTAATGACTCAACTTAAGCGTTCCTGACTAGCTAGCAGATTGGGGAGGCAAGCATGCCTTTTTTATACTTGGTTTTCTTTTGAAGCTCCTATAGTTTGATGGGTTTTTTTTAATTTAGTTGATGTGATTTGTCAATCGCTTACAAGATAATAGGTATCAGTATAAATATGAGTAAGAATACAGGAAATAGGTACAAATAAATGGGGACAATAGGACAGGGATGATAGGCACAACGGTGCACTTATGCATGCCCCTTATAGACCTCTTAGGAATGGGGTGAGGTCAATAGTGGATAGTTTGAGGTTAAAGGAGTGGAGGTTAGAGGATGTAACAACAAAGTCAGTAGTGCATTCCAGGCATTGACCACTCTGTTGCTGAAGTCGTACTTTCTGCAATCAAGTTTGAAGTGGTTTACATTGAGTTTGTATCTGTTGTGTGCTCTTGTATTGTTGCAGTTGAAGCTGAAGTAGTCGTTGACTGGTAGGACATTGTAGCAGATAATTTTGTGCGCTATGCTTAAATCTTAAAGGTAGGCGTAGTTCAAGGTTGTCCAAGCCCAAAATCTCAAACCTGATGATATAAGGTATTCTCTTGCGAGCAGAGAAGTGTAGTGCTCTTCTCGTGAAATACTTCTGGACTCGCTCAATTGTATTAATGTCCGATATACAGTGCGGATTCCATTTTGATGTGCCTCTAGCTGAAGTGATTGGCTGGGGTTTTTGTTTTCCTGGTTTAATGGATTAATGCTGGTCCTAGGTCTTTGTCTTTTCTATCCTAAAGGTTAATCCTGTCAGGTAGGCAGGAAAGAGGTGTTCTAGAGCAGGGGTCGTCAACCTTTTGGACCTCAGGGACCACCAAACTCATAATTTTAAATCCTGTGAACCATTAATATGAATTTTGACTGACAGTGGCTTGCTGACATTGGTGGGAAAGTTGGTCCCATATTCCAGAGCTGCAGTAATCACAAGACTGGCCCTTTGGTCATCTTGAGGCAGCTGCTCTTCCACCCGGGTGCACTGGCCTGCCATGGACTGGAGGAGCTGCTCCGGGATGACCAAAGGACCAGTCTTGTGACTGAAGCTCTGGAATATGGGACCAACTTTCCCACCAACGTCAGCAAGCCACCTGGGGTAGATTTCCCTCACCCACCATTGATCTTACCTTCCAGTTCCAGCTCGCGTGGCTCTACTCAAGGTAAGGTTAGTGCTTGGCCGAAGGGTGGGGGTCAGTGGGTAGGTGGGCCATGTGGGTGGCGCAGCCTTGTGTTCCTGCACAGCTTGGATTAATTGCTTTGGGGGGTGCTTTGGGGGGGCATTTCTCTGCAACCACCAAAATTTTCTTGTGGACCACCAGTGGTCCCCAGCCCACCAGTTGGCAACCACTGTTCTAGATGGCTGGATCCAACCCAATTCTTTGGCTCAAATGAAGGTCTTATGATTGCCCACTTGGCAATTTCCTCTGTCTTTTCAAATAGTTTTAATAGCTCATCTTTAGTTAAAAAGACATCCAGCAATTGAGTCATGTCTCCCCATGATGGACTGTTGCTGTCCACTATAGATATTAAGGCCCGGATCATCATTTGGGGGTCTGATCTGAAGGTTGGGGTATTCCTTTTGCAGACAACAAGATCAGATGCTGAGAAAGGTGCATGCGTGTCAAAACATATTTGAGTTGGTGCTTTCGGGGTTTTGAAATCAAAAGTACCGCTCTTACATAAGGTCCAAGTTCATTTCTTACATATTTCTTTTGTTCTTGTTTTCATATCGGCCAGGACAGGCATCTGCCGTTCATCCCATGCCTCGAGCAAATCTCCTAGGGGGGTTCCTGTCACAACTCTCAAGCTACAGCTTCCTAAGTTCCCCTTCAGATGTGGGGTTCACTTTGGCTTAGCTGGGTCTACCGCCATCAGTTTTCGGATGAAAAAAAAATATCCAGGAGGACTCTGGTTCCCTCACAGAGTACGGACACCTCCTTTTGTAGGGAACACCGCTGTCAGTTTTCAGACCAAAAAGGGGTCTAGGAGGACCTGCTGCCCCCTACGCAGACAAGTATGGGCACCTCCTAACACACACCGTCGTCAGTTTTCAGACCCTCGGGCCTGGGAGGACCTATGGCTTTTCCCAAGTAGATGAGTAGGAGCCCCTCCTAACATAGAGCTTTGCTTTTTGTGATTTAACTGGGGTTTTCTTCCTTTCTTCAGCCTTCAATCACTGCCCGCTCGGCTTTTTCCTCTGTCCTTACAGAAGGTCCCACACTCCGGCAAAACCCCCTTGCTTTCTTGGTCCTGTTGGTCACGGCTTGGAGGAGCTAGCAATAGGTTGAGGTGCGGCTAGGATCACATGGAGGGAGTGGGTTCCAGCTGTTGTTCAAGAATGAAGTTCCTTACATGCAATCTCTTCCACACATCCCAAAATTCCAGGAACTAAATTTAGAGTGCTGCTTACCCACTTTCAGGTAATTGTTGAGCACAAGACTCAAAAACTCCCTTTATTACCTGATAGCTCTGGGCAGGGTCCGTGGGCTCTATCCTTAAGACGAAGGAGATCTATGCTGGCTGGATAGTGACTCTCTGGGCCCTGTCTGGTAACTGGGTTGGCTGGGAGTCCCTTCGGTGGTCACCAAATGTTGGAAGAAACCTCCTTGGTTCGTTCCTTAGCTGGGATGTAATCAATGGCGCTGAGAAGAAACTGACACCAAAGCAAGCTGCCAGAAAGCAGAATCCTTTAATTCAGGAAGACAAGAGGATGACAAGCGTTCCTGGCTAGCTAGCAGATTGGGGAGACAAGCCCATGCCTTTTTTATACTTGGTTTTCCTTTGAAGCTCCTACAGTCTGATTGGCTTTGATGTGCCTCTAGCTGAATGATTGGCTGGGGTTTTTCTTTTCCTGGTTTAATGGGTTAATCCTGGTCCTAGTCTTTTGTCTTTTCTATCCTAAAGGTTAATCCTATCAGGGAAGCAGGAAGGAGGTGTTCTAGTGTGCCTCAGTTTCCCTTTTGGGGCTATTTTTAGTTTAATACTGCTTATCTTTATTGCTCTGTTAAATGTTTCCATAGCCAGGCTTTATTTTGTTAATGTTTTTTTTGGCAGCATGCCCAAACTTTCAATTAGCCTGAGGGCCTGTTCTGAGTTTTCTTTTCAGCTGGTGCCTTCACTTTGGGGTTTTGATTTTCTTAAAGGGGAAGGGCTGCTTTTAGTTTTTGGCACTGCTTTAGTGGTTCCTGGCACTATCCTTTTGGTGTTCTTCCCACACTCTGATTCATCTACGACTCTTTCTATGTCTCCACTAATATCTAACCATAGCACATACATACTTTGACACAAACTCTCTCTCTCTCCTCTCTCTCTTTTAGCATGTTCTCATTACATTATGTTCCTCTCATTCCCTGTCCATGAATAAGACAGGTTTAAGTCATCTTTTAAATACTGGTATTAAAGTATTATTTTCCTTATAATTTTAAGTATTCAAGGACAATCTTAAGGTATGTAAAATCTGTCACCCTTTTGTCCACCTTGGCAGAAAATCAGGAGGCTGTTGGCTGCTAAAACAGGCAATGGAGGCAAGACAGGGATCAGCAATGGGGTTATGGTACATTTCATGCTGGCATCATTTCTGGTTGAAAGATGACTTAAGAGTACTTTAGCAAAGGGGAAAGGCCCTATTACTCATTAATGATTTAAAACACATCTTCAAAACCTGACCTTTTTTGCCACCGATAGCGAACTGTTGAGTTTGGGGAGAAGATAATAAGGGACCCCAGATCAAGAGAACTATAGGTCCTGGCTAGGCCACTTTGGACTAAACAGCTATCGACAAATTGTGCAAAGTCCAGCATAGTCCTTTGAGCCAATGGAAATTGCAGGTCCCTGATTTACAAGTTTAAGGCTGTAAGTGTGCAAATCGTGCAGTTGAGTACCGCTTCATCAGATTAGGCAAAGCCTCAGCAGATTCATTTGTTCAACATGCTCAGCTTGTTTAGTATCACTTTGATTCATTTTTTTTAAACTTCGTGTGTCGTGCAAACCCAGTGCATTTGGTTGGTTGAGTTAATTCAGCTGCTCAAGAGGGTAAGTTTTGTGAAAGCAGCCAATCTTTCTAAGTGAAAAACTTCTACTTTCTATCAAAGGCAAATAGAGGCAATCACAAAAATGCATTTCTTGTGAACAATTAAATGCATAATCGTTTGAGCTAAGCTGCACACATTTCCATATTGCAGACTCTTAGCAGATCCATATATGCAGTTAATTGCTCCAAAATGGATCTTCTTCAATATTTTGGCTCCCAAACAGATGATCTTCAATATTATATAATTGAAGCTCTTTCTTCAAAAGGAGGCTTGCAGTGAGATCTAGATGGGTAGAGTAGAGGTACATCAGGACTGGCAAAATTTAGGGATCCTTTTTACCTAAAGGACTGCCTGAACTAATACAAGTCAGCCCAGGCTTACAACCAGCCAGGAAAGTGCTTTAAAACTGTAGCACTTGAACTCTATAAATAAATTATAGTGGGCTGAAAGTACCAGGAAGAAACTCTTTCGGGAGTGGCCCCATACTTACCAAATCCTTTCCTCCAAAAATATAACAGTTCTACCACTGGAAATAATTAAGGAACTCTACTTTCATTTTAGTCAGTTGGTTATTCCTTGCTATTGGCATTTTAACTGTTGAATTTGTTGAATTTTAGGGATTATAAAGTGATTTTAATTTAATTTTAGGGATTATAAAGTGATTTTAAAACTGAAACTGAATTGAATGTTGCAGGGAGACCCTGAAAACCTTGGCTTCTTAAAACCTAATTTTTAATTTTAATGTGAAAATACTTTGATATTATGGTTAGTCATTCGGTCAGCCAGATGTTTATCAAGACCTTCCCAGGACCTGAGATAGGCAGATATGTTGTTTGATGGAGTTAACAGTATCACTGCAGGATGTAATCTCTTCCAAGTAAGACTGCCTTTTGCTGTCAGTTTTGTGATTTTGTCAGTGTTGATGGTGTTCAAATAGTATTCCAGATGTTTTGGGATTGCATTCAACACACCTATTGCCATTGGTACTAACTTTGCTTTCTTTTGCCACAGTTGTTATACTTCTATTTGCAGATCTTGATACTTTGTGATTTTCTCCAGTTTTTTTGTCATCTGTTCTATCATCTCCAAGTATTGCAGTGTCCACTATTCAGACTTTTGTGTTTTTCTGATCAAAAATAGCACCTAAGGTGTTGTGTGGCAAATGCTTATCTCTGAAGTCCCAGAGCACTTTAGGTACATCATTTTCAATTACTTTGTCTGTTTGTGTTCTTTCTTGCAGATATTATTATTGTCTTCAAGTTAATGTTGACTAGTCCAGTGTTTCTCAAACTTGACAATTTTAAGATATGTGGACCTCAGCTCCCATAATTCCATAGCCAAACTGAAGAAACACTGGATTAGTTCCTGCAGGGTTTTTGTTTTTAGTAATATTTTTGGAAAGTTTTGCCATTGCTAAACTGTCTTCACGCCTAAGGCAGAATTATAACTCATGGTTGCATATTTTTTAACCTGGTTCCTTAACTACTATGCCAACCTGGCTCTTCATATTATTATTTTTTCCTATGTGTGTGCCTTTGACATCTGGTGGATTTCCTGGAGGGTTTTTTTTTTTTTGTGGGGGCAAGATTTTTCAGAAGTTGTTTGCCATTGCCAGGGTTGAGAAAGAGGTGACTGATCTAAGGTCGCCCAGCTAGCTTTATGCTCAAGGTGAAACTAGAATTCCTAAATCTCCTGGTTTTTAGACCAGAATCTTAAACACTACACCAAACTGGCTCTCCATATTAAGTGTACTTAGTCATTTAATATCAATTATCAAGTAAATTTGAATAAAGTCCAACTTAATTTATACTGTCTTCCTCTCCTCTTCTTTACTGTGACCCCCACCTACCCCTTCCACTTATTCAAAATCTTGTTTTGACCCTAGATCTCAAAGGCTTGCACTATATTATATTTTATTAATCTTTATGATGGCAATTATTGAGTTTGGGTGATAAACACTGGAAATCATAAACACTGAATGTAGAACGGGACATTTAGAAATCTAGCTTGCAAGCAGAAGCCTATTAAGATGAACAGGATTGGCTTGGGGCCATGAATGTGGGTTCAGCCCATTGATTGCAAAATGAAAAATACCATTTTTGCTTGGGCTCTGTGCAGAAAATTCCTTGACCACTGAATGATAGAGATATATTCCTTTTAAATATATAGGAATACATTCAATAATACACAGCCTTTGTTTGCTGGCGGTCAGATTAGTTCCAAGGCAAGGCTCTTAATGCTAAACCAATAACTTTGAAGTAGGAAAGGTTTGCTAGAGATGAGAAAGGTTCAACTTCAGCACAAGGTTTTGTGGGAGGTGGGGATCTAGCAGGTTTTGAACCAGTTTGCCTTTTCTTAAGTTCAGAAATCTGACCAGGATGAGGAGCATAAATGAAAGAGTGAGTAGCTGAGTCCACTCCCCCCCGCCCTTTCAGCCACAGCTGCACTGCAGTTCCTAACCATTTTCTTTATCTCTGTTCCAGATGTCTCGGACAAAATGTATGCTGACATTCTCTGGTGGCTGAAAGGTGGGTATTTAGAGCTCATGATCTCAACTCTGAAAAGACAAAAACATGCCTCCTGTTTTATTTCATTTGTCCTTGGCTCACAGCTTTTCTTGAAAGATGCATCTTCTCTGTATTCTTTTCTGTACTTTACAAACAAGAACAGAATGATTAAGTAGGCCCTTCACACTTCTGAAGGAAATATTTGATTTCAGATATTAAGCAATACTTTGTTTTGCTTCTGCTTTTCAGAGTTATACATGGAAAATGATGTTGAATCATTATTCCACTTGTAGCTATTTGATTAAGACATTTTGCATTTATATTTTACTGTTTAGGACATAATCTTATGCACACTTAATGGAGAATAAGCTCCAATGATTTCAGCAGATTTGACTCTTGAGTAAACAATGAACTCACTGCACAGTGAGTCTATTTCAAAGGAAAATGGTTAACCTGATATATCTCCTGAGACAACTCATTTATTTACAGTGACAGGGGTTCTAAAGAGTTTCAAAATATTTGGGAAACAATATTTGGGCACAATTCTGTTTATAATTAAGAGAGAGTCACTTCCATTGAACCCAGTAGGGCTTCCAAGGAGACATGTAGAGGATTTCACTTGTTAATTACATTTGATTCATATGAATGCAACTCAACAGCAGACATTTCATCTTTTTTTAATTAACATTGCAAAGGTCATTTGCCATTTCTATTTCATATGAGCTGTGGCAAATGTACCTTGAAGTGTGTGTATAACAGCTATGAACAACAGCTTTGACTGCCTTAAATCAAATCTAGGAAGATAACAAGTAAACATGTGATTCATTATCTAAATTAGTGCAATTGGCTAATTCACTCTATTTAAATAAATTTATTTACAGCAAAACTTTAAAGAAGGTCTTTAAGCATTGTAACAGAAAGCAGTTAGACAAATAAGTGTATAGCGAAGTAGTGTACAATAATACTTAAATCTGAGTGGATTTTTCTCCACCTGTTGTAGTATTTATTATCAAGATTGCATTATAAAAATTATGTTTTTTAAAAGTAAATGCTCCCTCCCCCATCTCTCCCTTCCAATATGAGACTATAGTATTATTCCTTGAATCAGGGCATGCTGTGTAGCTTCAACAGGTAGTAAGTACAATAATCCATTATTGTGGAAACTCCAGCTTTAAAAGAAGTTGCCTTCAGGTCAATCATGCTAGTTTTATTGGAATAGTGATAGCATTTGGGCAAGAGAAGGAAGTCTTAAGGTAGGCCCAGTTAATAGGTTTTAGAAGGTGGAAATAGATAGGATGAACATGAAAATGGATGGAACATGAAGGAAGTCAGGGTTTTCTGTTTCTCTCCTGGATTTTAAATAAGATAGGGGCTTTTTGTTTACTTCTTTAGAATTACCCTAGGCTGGTTTAATAGTTTTTTTTCTGTGAGTGCCATCTCAAAACTATGAGAAATTATGCTGATCACTTTTGGCAGTTTTGGTGAAAGAGATTTCTGGGAATTGCCAAAAAGAGATTCAGAGGATGTCTCCAGCCCTAAGGGAGTTGTGCCACTTTTGGCCTTCGGATGGCAAGTTCAACTGGTGTTACTAATCAGGAATAAGGCAACTGTCTCGCTTTTGAGACTTTAAACTTTGTTTTTGTAGTTTGGGTTAGGTAGTGCCCATCCTGAGATTTTAATCCCTTTCCTGCAAACTGAGGATGAAAGCTGCAACCCAGAAAGCTGACAACCAAACGAAATAGGCAGATCTAATCTCTTTTGCACTCATTCAAACCAACAGCAGCAGCAACAACAAAAAGCTGACATGGGCTCAGTCTGTATTTGTTGAACCTTCCAGGCGTAACCTTCTCTGTTCATTGCAAGGGAGGAGATCTTGATGAACAGCCCTGCGTATGAATCATTCCTTCTCTATTGTAATGGAGAGAAACTAGTATGGAAAGAGAAGTTTCAGTTTGGATTGGAGTTCTGCTAGAAGTAGAATTTTTGGGGGTTCAGTTGGATATATTTTTGAGTCAGGTGGAGCATGGTGCTGACTCACAGGGTTGTGCATACTTAAAAATGCTTTGGACCACCCTGAGTGCAATATCCCTCTCCTGTATATTAACACTGCTTTAATAATAACAATGATAATGATGTAATAATAGTTTCATGTTAATGAATTAAAGAGATAATAATTAAAAAATCACACAAACTGATTACAAAGCTAGACATGACTGAGTTGCTAAATTAATCCACTGGTCATTATGTAAAAAATAGGACTTACCTCTATCCAATGAACATAAAGTGGAAAAAGTTGTTGAAAATGAGAAAAATTTTGTGGGATTTTCGAATACAGATGGATCAGCATTTGCTGATGACATGCCAGATATCACTGTTATCAAAAACCGAAGCGTACACTTTATTGATATCGCTGTACCAGGAGATGTCAGAGTCAAAGAAAAAGAACTGGAAAAAAATCATGAAATATCAAGACTTGGCCATCAAAATTACGTGATTATGAATGAAACAGGTAACCCATTGTCATCGGGGCACTAGGTACCATGTCCAAGATACATCAAGAAATTGCAGCTTCCTGCAATAGCACCAGTGGAACTACAAAGAAACTGCGCTACTCAGAGCATCGTACATTTTAAGAAGATACTTGGTCGATACCTAGGATGCTGTCAGCAACCCTTATCAATCATCATTGCCAGTCAATAATATTTGTGATACCTTTTTAAATGTTCAGTTGACTGAGTTTCATGTTTAATGAATAAAAGAATAATAGAAGTATGTTGACTATTGCAAATAGATGTAGAATGGTTGCAAAAGAAGGCAAAGATAGCACCAATAGCAACCGGAGCACACTTATACACCATTAACATTGACAAAATCATTACCAGTCAATTGCAAAAGAGAGCTTTATTTCTTGGGACGATACCTTCAACACCATCAAACAACATCTGCTTATTCAAGTTTCTTGGGAAGGACTCAATAAGTGGATAAAAATGCCAAATCCAGTCTAAATATCTGGCTGGCTGGGCAACCAATTGCAACAACAATAATGCAATAATGATTATTATATAATAATAATAAGAACAGATGAGTGAAAAGAAGATAAACCCCTTCCCCAAAAAAACAGCGGATTAAGTACTATCCCCTAGAAAGAAGGCAGATTAAGCAAATAATAAAGCAGCAAATAATTGTGATAGTCAAGAAGATCGGCAGATGCAAAACTTGAATTGCACACTACATGCCGAATCTCCAATTTCAATTGAATCATAAATATTTCTACCGATCCATCAATACAGAGTCTGCAGTGAACCAGTCAACACTTGATAAAGAAGAAACAGCATAGTTCTGTATGCAGGTATGAGACAGCTCAAAAAAAATACAATAAGAATGCAGCATGGGTAAAACTAAAAAAAGGAAGGTGAAATGAAAGAACTTGTAATAACAGCAGAAATGGTGGAGAAAAAGCCAAGAGAAGATCAATAATTAGTTCTACCAGGTGAAGATGAACTGCATGACTTTTGGTTGAAACATTTGACCGATCTACACCCATTCATTTTCAAGCAGTTTAACAAGATACTGCAAGGAGGTGAAATTGAAGATTGGTTAACATCTGGCAAAACCTCCCTGATAATGAAAGATCCAACAAAAGGGGCAGCACCAGGCAACCCACAGCCAGCCAACTAATTTTCAAATTGCTAACTGGCATGTAGCTGATGCAGTCCAACAGCATCTAGTTAAAAACAAGCTCTTTCCACCTGACCAGAAAGAAAACTGCCCAAACAGCAGGGGAACAAAAGATCAATTCCTAAATGACAAAATTATTTTGGAAAATTGTAAGAGAAGGAAGAAGAGCAACTTGGAACTTAGCTTGGATTGATTACAAGAAGACATTTGACTCCCTGCCACATGTTAAGAGCAGGAAAGTTGAAAAAAAAAATAGAAGGGCTAATTCTGGCTGCACAAGGCCAAGCCTTAAGGACAAATGCATACAAAGCCAGAATTGAGAAGACAGCAACAGAGAGAGCAAGTACAGCTTTTGCAAAGAAGCTGAAGAAATAATTGACCGCTTAGTTAGCTGCTGTAAGAAGATACATAGACTGGCTAGAAAAAAGCATGACACAGTAGTAACAATCCTGCTTTGGAATAATTGCAGGCAAGGACTGGTGAGACCACAAAATATAAAAATAATATAAAATGAAGAAGCTAAAATGTTCTGGGACTTTAAGAATTCAAAAAATCAAGCACCTGTCACGTAATGCCTTAGATTTAACAACTGTCAATAAGAAAGAGAAAAATGTCTGGACAGTGAACATGGCAATATACCTGATAGCAGAAAAGAAAGAACTGGAGAAAATCACAAAATATTAAGACCTGCAAACAGAAGCAGAACAACTGTGACAAAAGAAAGCAAAAATAGTATCAACATTAATAGCAACCTTAGGTGCAATCAAAAAACATCTGGAGCACCACTTGAATACCATCGGCATTGACAAAATTGACCAACAGTCAATTGCAAAAGGCAGTTTTACTTGTAACAGCTTACATCCTACAGCAATATATTTAACACATCAAACAACAACACCTATCCCAGGTCCTTGGAGAGAACTTGATAGGTATATATAAAAATGCCAAATCCATTTTAAACATCTGGCTGATTGTGTGACCAACAATAATAATCATGGTTAGGAGATGAATCACTAAGTTTCTACCAGTGAATCAAACTGTAGATTACCTTCACATAGTGTTGGAGACTATGGGTATAGCCAACGGGCAATGATGTTACAAGAATGGTTGGCTCTAACTTTGGGGGACAATTATTTTGTCCTTTGTCAGTTTAAGGGGCCAAAATTAAAGACCCATTTCTTGGTTAAAATGAATGCCTAATTATGTTTTCTTCCAGTTCTAAATTCCCCAGTTTGTTAATTTTGGCTTTACCTTCTCAGAAAGCAGAGGTCCCTGACTTCCCCTTCTGCTCCAGATTGCCCATTGTTAATTGTTTATGTCTTCAGTTTGATGATGCTGTAACTATAAGCATCTAATACAGACCTTTCTCTTTCTGTCTAATCCTTTATTATCTTCTGATCGCTTTTCCTTTCAATTTTGGAAATGATGACTCCTTGGAATCTCCTCCCTCCAGATGAAGAGGTAAGAGAGAGAGAGAGAGAGAGAAATTATCCATGTAATGATCTCTTCACTATTGTAACATTTGAGATATTTACAAACCCATCTGGATTTAGTTTCACCCTTATTCTATCCCCACTGTTATTTGGTAAAGTCTGTTCTTACCTCAAGTTTCTGGAGTAGATAAAGTGTGTCTTATGTTTTGGGAAGAAATATGAGGTTAATGCCCTTCGTTTCCAATGATAATGTGAATAGTATGTATCTCTATATATGGGTATACTTGTATTCACGAATGCAACCAGCCAAAAGGCAGCCGAAAGGATCTTTAAATCTGGTGTTTGCACACTCTTATGATGATAGTTTGGAGACTTTCAAACTCAGAGATGCTCATGTATCCACAGGGAATTTTTAGCTAGATAATATTTACAAAAGAAAAACATAGTTCAAGCAAATATTGACGTCTGAAAAATGTACACATTTATTTTAAACATACAGGTGGGTTGATAATTTCTGCTATAGAAGATTAATAATTTCAAATAGATCTCAATGGACTGCTAAGTCAAACCCAACAAAATAGCATTTTATATGTAAAGTTGCGCATTTGAGTATCCCACATGCTCTTCACTATGTTTTTCTACCTCCCTGGATCTGATTTATGTACAGAGTGCAAGTGTGCTCCCAAAGCCATCCAGATATTGACACCAAGTAGTTTATTGTGAGTAAAAAGCAATTTTTAAAATACATTAGCTAAAAATTGTAATTTTGACTTCAGGTTGTGATTTTTGCCTACTTCTTAAGGTGTGACCCAGAGGTGGTATTCAGCAGGTTCTGACCAGTTCTGGAGAACCGGTAGCAGAAATTTTGAGTAGTTCATAGAACTGATAGCGGAAATTTTGAATAGTTCAGAGAACTGGAAAATACCACTTCTGACTGGAGATTTTACAGTATCCTTCCCCTGCCACGCCCAACAAGCCACGCCCACAGAACCAGTAATAAAAATGTTTGAATCCCACCACTGGTGTGACTCCAGCATCCACCTGTAGTTTATTGAAAAATAGTACATTTCCAAAATAATGGAATAATCTCATAAGATAACAGTGTTCTTCCTGTAGGTGGCAACATTAAATTAGCAATCAGCCAGCCATTCTGCAGCCTTACTAAGAGTTCTCCAGTACAATAAAACTGTTTTTCAGTACAGCCTCCTAAAGTTGGGTGGAACAAGCAGTTTCAAGAGGTAAAATGCTGGAAGGGATTAATGAAAGCACCTGCTGGTTTTTGTAGGATGCAAGTTTGTTGTTATTGAGAATGCAGTGATTGGTGTTGTACTAGCCAGTGTTTCTTCCTCACATTTTGAAACACTTGAAAGGCACTTCCTCAAATATTCACCTCAGGTGGGGTGGGAAACCATGGCCCTTTTATGACTTGTGGACTTCAACTCCCAGAATTCCTGCTTGGCTCAGGAATTCTGGGAGTTGTCCACAAGTCATAAAAAGACCATGATCCCCCACTCCTGACATGAGGTAACAATTCTCCATGTATAATTCAAAAGGTGGTTGTGAACCAGAGTGTTTGGTTTCAAGAAGCATCTGGATATCTTTTTGTCTTGCTGTCTGGAGAAAGTCTGTGTAAGACCTATAACAATGGACAGGAAAAGTAAGGACCACACAGCTAGGACATTGATACAAAATGAGTGCGATCGTCCTTTTTTGTTGAAGTTTGGGAGGGATCAGAGGTGTGGTATTCAGCAGGTTTTGACCAGTTCTAGAGAACCGGTAGCAGAAATTTTGAGTAGTTCAGAGAACTGGAAAATACCACCTGTGACTGGCCCTGCCCCCATCTATTCTCTGCCTCCCGAGTCCCGGCTGATTGGCTGGGTTTTCTTTTGTTGCTCTGGACAGGAGAATGGAACTGGAAAGCAGGTTAGTGGGGTGGTGTGGGAATGGAGATTTTACAGTATCCTTCCCCAGTCACGCCTACCAAGCCATGCCCACAGAACCGGTAGTAAAAATTTTTGAATCCCACCACTAGAAGGGTTGCACATTTTACTAGTCTATCAACCATGTATTACGTTTATACAAAGGAATTAAACTTATTGCCTTTCAGATTTGATTTACAATTCCTATAAACCTTAATTCTGGGGTCTCCAACATGGAGCCCAAAGAGTCCAGAAGGTCTGTGGAGATTTTTCTTAGCATGCATCACATTTTCTGCCATAACATGTGACATATCACATTTTAAAAGGATAATTTTAAAATATGGGAAGACTTCAAAATATCAGTCTAGATGGCCGCTTCTGGCACTGTCTTTATTTCTAAGAGTGCATTTTAACAAATAATCAAGAGTTGGAAAGGACCTTCTCGGTCATCTAGCCCAAGCGGGAGACCTTACACCATTTCTGACAAATGCTAATCCAATTTCTTCTTGAAAGTCTCAAGTGATGGTGCTCCCACAACTTCTGAGAGCAACTTCTGTTCCATTGGTTGATCGTTCTCACTGTCAGAAAGTTTCTCCTTATTTCCAGATTGAATCTCTCCTTGATCAGTTCCCATCCATTATTCCTTGTCTGGCCTTCAGGTGCCTTGGAAAATAGCTTGACCCCTTCATCTCTGTGGCAGCCCCTCAAATATTGGAAGACTGCTAACATGTCTTCCCTGGTCCTTCTCTTTACTAGACTAGCCAAACCCAGTTCCTGCAGCCGTTCATTGTATGTTTTAGCCTCCATTCCCCTAATCATCCTGGTTGCTCTTCTCTGCACTTTTTCTAGAGCCTCAACATCTTTTTTATAATGTGGTGACCAAAACTGGATGCAGTACTCTAGGAGTGGTCTTACTAAGGCTTTATAGAGTGGTATTAGTACTTCCCTTGATCTCGATTGTATCCCTCTTTTATACAACTTAGGATTGCATTAGCTTTTTTGGCTGCTGCTGCACACTGCTGGCTCTTATTTAGCTGGTTGTCCACTAAGACTCCAAGATCCCTCTCACAGTTACTGCTATTGAAACCAGTTACTGGTTTCACCTCTTTGCCCTAAATGAATTGCATAAGCTGTCTTAGAGATGTGTAAAGCCCAGCATTTTGTTTGGAAGTGTCCCAGCACGTGCCATTTGGCAAGCCTGTGCACGTATCAAAAGTCCCAATGGACTTGGGCTGCCTCCAGATTGATAATGAGATTGACAACTGCTTCTCTGACAGAGGAGCCACTGTACGTCCTTTTGCCTCAGAGAGGCTCCTCTTGACTGCAGCATTCCCCATGGGACCTCTCTATTCAGGGCAAAGACTTTTTTGGGGGTGGGGATGGGGAAACCCCAAGCAGTTCTTCAGCAGCAGTAGTGGTATTCTACTGGTTCTGCTGAGCTGGTAGCGGCAATGAGCAGCGGAGACTGAACCAGTTCTCTCCGATGCTTTGCTGTTGGACCTACATGCCCGCCCAGGCTCCCATACAAACCTTTACGTCCTGCTTTTGAAACGCAGCTGTTTTGTGCGGCACAGCCATTGCTGGGCCGCAGCTGCTAAAGTGACAGGGAGAGTGCAAGATTGCAGGACCCCACTGGGCCTGTGCAAAGTGCGCATTTGCGCACGTACCTGCAAAGTGTGCGTGCAAAGTACGCGCCCATCAAGCCGCGCCTGCCAAGTCACTCCCATCAAACCAGTGGCAAAAATATTTGAAACACACCATTGTTCAGTAGGAAACAGGATAACAAGAACTCGCCATGGGCGAATAGGCGGCAATATATATAAAATAAATAAATAAGTAAACATACTTGGGCTGGAAAGAGGAACACAAGAAAAATCGCTTCTGAGCTTCTGAACAAAGCTTGTCACTGTATGAGAATTCGGGAAATCCAAGAGAGCAAAGAGGAAAACTTTTTACAGATAGCAGATAATCAGAGTTGGAAGGGACCTTGTAGGTCATGTAGTCCAACCCCCTGTGCAAGCGGAGATCCTACACCGTTTCTGACAGATGGCAGTCCAATCTCTTCTTGAAAGTCTCAAGTGATGGCGCTCCCACAACTTCCGAGGGCAAGCTGTTTTCAGGAACTCTTATTTTCTCCGAGGAGCAGGTCAAGAAATGATTTTAGCCCGATACCAACATTGAGATATACAGGAAGTCCTCAACCTATGACCACAGTTGAGTCCCAAATTTAGGTTGCTAAGCAAAACATTGCTTAAATGAATGTTGTCCCATTTTATGACCTTTCTTGCCACAGTTGGTAAATTGTTAATCACTGCAGTTAAGTTAGTAACACGGTTTTGATTGCATCCCTCTTTCCCATTGACTTTGCTTCTCAGAAGGTTGCAAAAAGCGATCACATGACCCTAGGACACTGCCACTGTCATAAATATGAGTCAGTTGTCAAGTGTCTGAATTGTAATCATGTGACTATAGGGATGCTGCAACGGTTAGTCATAAGCAGGGGTGGGATTCAAATCTTTTTTAACAACTGGTTCGGTGGGCGTGGCTTAGGTGGTGGGCGTGGCTTGATGGTCATGCGACTAGGTGGACATGGCTTGGTGGTCATGTTTTTGGCTGGGCGTGGCCAACTCAATATCACTCACATCGAGGCATGCATCTCCTCACCTGGCCTCTCAAGACTGTGGGGGTGCTGCAACAGTTGTAAGTGTGAAAAACGGTCATAAGTCACTTTTTTCAGTGCCATTGTAATTTTAAATGGTCACTCTACACAAGCAAAGTACCAGCAAAGGAGGGGAAAAAAACTCCAGAGATGTTCCTGAGACAGGAAGTCTAGTCCTGCCAAGAATGTAATAAGGGTTAACGGAGAGGCAGTTTCTTGAAACAACACCAGAATGTTTCCTTCTTGCCTTCCTTACAGGATTAGGCCAGTAATTTCTTCTAACAACCGGTTCTCCGAATTGCTTAGCATGTTAATAACTGGTTCTAGTGAATAGGTACGAACTGGTAGAATCCCACCCCTGGTCATAAGTCACTTTTTTCAGTGCCGTTATAACTTCAAACGGTCACTAAAAGAACTGTTGTAAGTTGAGGACTACTTGTGTGTCGTATTTGTGTACATCTAAGTCTGCTTTGAGAAGCGGTGTGGTGTAGTTGTTAAGGCACCAATTTAGAAACAGGGAGACCCGTAGTTTTTGTCCTGTTTTGGGCATGAAGCCAGCTGGGTGACCTTAGGCCATCTCTCAGTCTTTGGAAGAAGGCAAGGGCAAACGTAACGTTGCCAAGAAAATTGCCAGGACTAGCTCAGAAAGTTGGCAGGAGTGAATACTGACTCAAAGGCACACACGAACAGTTTCAAAGGTCCTCTCGCAGAACTTTGCCTCCTGTTTTAGTGTAGCACCTTAGTGGTTCTCGTAGCTTCTGTCTCTTGTAGCTTCTGTCTGTCTGCAGAGGGATGCCTTTAATCTTGGCCTGTGAGAAAAATAAAGTTCCCACAGTCCAGGTGCCCTCTGGCAAATAAAAGGAGAGAGAAAAAAGAAGAAGATAAAAATGAAATAAATTACCAGCACCAGTGCCGTGCACCTTTACATTGACTACCTGCACTTAGATACTAGATCTGTTCATTTCTGTATGGCTATGCTCATAGAAATGCTTTAACCAAGTTAGGTGGGAGCCTGGTGGTTGCATGCACACAATTTGTTAGGCTTGGTTGTGTTAACTTTTTAAATTGCTTGATTTATTTTGCAACCGCAGCCAATTTGTTTAGTTTATAAGTCCGTGTATTATCAGGGCCCCTATATGTGTTCAGCTTTTATGCAGAAAGAAATGGGACACCAGATTATGTTTCTCTAAATATGGATTATACTTTGAATGAATGAATGATGAATGAATGAACGAATGAACTGGGGATTGTATGCGGTCTATGGGCCACTGTTTGGGCTGCCAGATATGGACTGCAAAAACTACACGTTATCACTACATGACAAAAAAAAGAGATATAGGGTCTCTTTGCTGCTAGCTATTGGTTGCTCAAATTTTTTGTAACTTAGAGCTGGTAATTCTAGCTGCAGTAAATTCTCCCTGAAGTTGGGCTAAAGAAGAAATTCAGCCAAAACGAAGAGAAAACACTGCCCATCAATGTGGGTCTACTAGTCCTAATCAGCAGATTCTGTCTTATCCCAGATGATATATTGCCAACAAATTAATACGCAATTTACTACATTCCATTTTGTCTTCTTGGATTCAGCTTGTCATTTTGTTTCGAGTGCAACACCAGGTAGTTTACTGATTAAATACTAAGCTTTACTACAACTTTTATTCTATATAACAAAATAATGCTTGCAGGTAGTCCTTGCTTAACAACCAATCACTTAATGACTGTTCAAAGTTATGATGGAGCCTCAAAAAATTATGACCTGTCCTCAAAGTTACAACTGTTGCACATACCCACACCCACACACTAATATGAACACACTTTGGGTGCTGGCAACTGGCTCACACCTATGACCGACTACATGTCCCACAGTCACACAATTGTGATTTGCAACATTTTTTTGCTGGTTTTTGGCATTTGGGAGAATGGATTTGCTTAATGACCATGTGTTCCATTTCACAACTCTGTCGATTCACTTTACAAAGATCGTAAAAACCGTTATAAAATTGGTGATCTGCTTAGCAACCACAATGACTTTAGTATTTTAGTATTTATTTGATTTGTCAATCGCTTACAAGATGCAGGTATAAGAATAAATATAGTTTTGAATACATGAGATGGATACTTATAAGAAAAATAAAAAGAAACAATAGGACAGGGACGGTAGGCACGATTGGTGCGCTGCTTGTTAAGTGAGGATTACCTCTACTTTCCTATTGAAAACAAGCCAGTTAATAAAATCTCCCCCCACCTTTGATTGGGAAGAGACAGTGACTTTGCGTCACGAGGGAGGTTATCCAAAAATGATGAATTATTCAGTCACTGTTTTGATAGCGCTTTTGAACTAAATGGCAGGCACTGGTCCTGTTAAAATGCCTTAAGCATTTGTAATACATATTACAGTATGGCTAAACATTGGTGTCCTTCAAAGTTTAATTCCATAGATTTGTGGTGTATATAGTACTGCAACTGTACTCATTCATGTGGGAGGACAGTTTCCTGTGCTTTCTATTTATTTCAAAATGTGTTTTTGAAATATATATGAAAAAATACATAATATTTTTTAAAAATTAAAGTGTGTTAGAAAACCATAGAATGGCCCTGTTATAAAGAGGTCAGAAAAGTTCCTGCCACCATTGTTAAGTGACAAGTTGCAGATTTAATAGCTTTCTGTTCCCAGCTCTCTCTCTTTCCTTAGCTAAGGCTGGTAGAAAGAATTGCAAAGTTATCTCTTCTCCTGTGTGAATGCTATATTCCCACAATAAGATGTAAAATAGGCTAGACTCAGACTGTGACTGGCCCAAGGGGCACTTAATAATGAGGTTCTACATTAAACTGTCTCCAGCCAAAATCTGAAATGCTGATCTCTATAGTGCCTTTTGCAGGCTTACTATTCAATGGCAGTCAGTTCATTGTAATTCATGTGCAGTTGTTCTCCTCTGTTTATATGTGTAAATGCATATATACGAGTTACTTTAGTAACCCGTTTAAATGTGTTCTGTGAATGTAGCCAGAAATTAATAATATAGATTGACTCACACACACCCCAAAATCAAACCACAGTTAATGTCAGGAGTGGGATTCAATTTTTTTAACAACTGGTTCTGTGGGTGTGGCTTAGTTGGTGGGCGTGGCCAACTCAATATCACTCACATCAAGACACGCATCTCCTCGCCTGGCCTCTCATGACTGTGGGGATGCTGCAACAGTTGTAAGTCTGAAAAATGGTTATAAGTCACTTTTTTCAGTGCCATTGTAACTTTAAATGGTCATTCCACACAAGCAAAGTACCAGCAAAGGAGGGGAAAAAAACTCCAGAGAAGTTCCAGAGACAGGAAGTCTAGTCCTGCCAAGAATGTAATAAGGGTTAACAGAGAGGCAGTTTCTGTAAGCAACACCAGAATGTTTCCTTCCTGCCTTCCTTACAGGATTAGGCCAGTAATTTCTTCTAACAACCGGTTCTCCGAACTGCTTAGAATGTTAACAACCAATTCTAGCGAATAGGTGCGGACTGGAAGAATCCCACCCCTGGTTAATGCTAATGCAGGTAGTCCTGGATTTACAACAGTTCACTTAGTGACTGTTCGAAATTGCAACGGCACTGAAAAAAGTGACTTATGATCATTTTTCACACTTACGAGTGTTGTAACATCCCTTTGGTCACGTGATTTACATGCGGATGCTTGACAACTGACTCAGATTTATGATGGTTGCAGTGTTCCGGGCTCATGTGTGATCCCCTTTTGCGACCTTTTGACAAGCAAAGTCAATGGGTAGATGGATTCACTTAACAATCGTTTTACTAATTTAACAACTGCAGGGATTCACTTTAACAAAGGTGGCAAGAAAAGTAAAATGGGGCAAAACTCACTTAACAAATTTTTGACTTAGCAACGTAAATGTTGGTCTCAATTGAGGTCGTAGGTTGAGCACTACCTTTGATAAGCCCTGCTCAGAGTCACCTTTGGTGAGATGGGCAGCTAGATAAGTTAGATAAATAAATAAATAATAAAGCATTGGGTGTTTGGTGAGTGTGTTAACACAGGACCCAAGATTGTTGGGGGCAATAAGCTGACTTTGTAAAAATGCCGCTTGGGGGCCCCCAAAAAAGTCCTAGTAATAAGCAGGCATATACAATGGAATGAAGGCTATTGCCGAGCACTTAACATGGTGCTCTAAAGACTGTAAGCCACCCTGAGTCTCCGGAGAAGGGCGGCATATAAATGCAAATAAAAGAATAAAATAAAATAAAAATATGCACATATAGATGTGGATCAATATGCCTACATTTTTGGATATAGGTAGTCCTCAATCATTTGTTTAGTGATGGTTTGAAGTTGTAATGGTGCTAAAAAAAGTAACTTTTAACTGTCTTAACGATCATTGCAGCACAGTCACTTGATCAAAATTTGGGGACTTGGCAACTGGCATGTATTTATGATAGTCCCAGAATCAGAAGTTCACCTGCAACTTTCCTTAGAGGCCAGCAAAATCAACGGGGGAGGTCAGATTCAATTAACAACCAAATGATCCACTTAAAGACACAGGGATTTGCTTAACGATGACAGCAATAACAGGTTGTACTTAAAAGCCACCTCGCTTAATGACAGAAGTTCTGATCCCTATTTATTTATGAATTAAACACATTTGCATGGCTGTTCCATTTACACGCAGGTGACTCCGGAGGGCCTACAACATTAAAATTGTGGTCATAAGTCAAGGCTACCTGTACTCTTGGATCATTCTGGATTGTTTACAAGGTGTTCTGCAATGTCAAAATGTATAACAGCTTCATAAATAATGTCCATTAATGTCCATCGTAAATTTAACTGAAACTACCAGTGAGAAGGTGGTGAGAATGTGGAATTGATACTGGAAATCTTTGCTGAATAGAACGATCCTATATGTAAACATTATAGGGCTGGGGTAATGAACAGGGCATTAATGAGTAATGCATGCTAGGATAAGGGCAGGTGTGGAATTTCAATCTTTAATTTATCTTCATCAGTCTGTAATTCAGCTAATTGCAGCACAGATTAGGCTAGGCTGGGTTTAAAAAAAAAATCAGCATGGGAACAACAACTCCAGAGTCATTTTCTCTGCATGCCGGGAGAAACTTCACTTACCCAAATGGTAGATACATCATGTAACTACTACAGGCCCAGGAACAAGAGTAGAGAAAAAAAGAGAAGCTGGGATGGGAGAGGAGAGGGAAGAGCCATCTGGCTGGGCATCCTACTCCAAGAGATCTCTAGCCCTTTTGGGTTGAAAGAAACGCCTGGGCAGCCAGCCAGAAGCTTCCCAAAATAATTGGGCCTCCGTGGATAATTATAGCTCTCCCATGCCACTTGGAGGCTGCAGATTCCACATCTCTGTACCCTGTGGCTTGAGAGTGGTCTGCCCCCCTCCATCCTATCCCAACTTTTCTGATCTGACATTGGAGTCCAGGAGCCCGGCTGGAAACCCAAAGAAATCCTGGAGAGGATGCTAGAAAAGAACAGGGTGGCAACGGAGTGACTGAGCAAACTTTGGTCAGGCCAGCATCCCAGGATGATTGGCAGACAGTGATGTATGTGCTTGTCTAAAAACGTCTTTTGTTTTTTTTATAAAAGACCCAAATGTAAAGATTTGGGGGAATCGATTGCTTTCCCCACTCGAAACTGGGATTGTTTCCAGTATCAGTCTAGCTGGGGAAAAAGGTGAAGCAACTGTAGACAGTCCTCGACTTGCAACCGTTTGTTAGTGACCGTTCAAAGTTACAACAGCACTGAAAAAATGACTTAAGACCGTTTTTCACAGTTACGACATTTCCAGCATCCCCAAGATCACGTGATCAAAATTCAGACGCTTGGCAATTGTTTCATATTTATCACTGTTGCTGGGTCCCGAGATCATGCAATCCCTTTTTTGAGACCTTCTGATGAGCAAAATCAACGGGGAAGCCAGATTCACTTAACAACTGGGTTTCTAACTGATCTACTGCAGTGATTCGCTTAACAACTATGGACAAGAAAGGTCGTAAAATGGGGCAAAACTCACCTAACAAACATATCACTTAGCCGGACTCAGTTGTGGACGTAGGTTGAGGGTTACCTGTAGTGGTAAATAACACTGGCCAAACTCTTTGTCAAAATCTTTGCTGGTTTAAGCCTCTTACGCCTGCAGTTGGGGATGTACACCAGGGGTGGGATTCAACCGGTGTTACTACCAGTTCGATACTATGTTTTGCGCGTGTAAAACAACTTAAGCTGTGCTGCCCGGACAGTTGAAAAGCGCTGTGTGCAGATGCGCAGCATTTGAAAAGCCTGTTTTTCCCTGCTTTTTCAACCTCAACTGTGCCGTGCAAAGCAGCTGAAGTTGAAAAAGCAGGAAATAAAGGACAGTAAGAGCCCAGGTGGGTGGGTGGTCCAAACAGCAGCAAACATAGAACCGGTTCGGTGTCTGCTGCTCTTCAGAGCTACTGGCTCTAGAACCGGTAGCATCCCACCCCTGATGTACACCTTTGTGATAGAGGGGGTGGGCATGCTTTTTTTAAAAAAAAAAATCCCATGTGGGCCAAGATTCCTGTAAATTGCAATTCAAAGAATCTGTAGCTTGCCATGATGTGCAAATCCAGCCTATTTGTCTCAATCTGCTCCAGGAGAACTATGGAGCTGAAGGTCTTTGGCCAGGTTCAACATCAAGCACATAACTTCCCTTTCACTCTCCTACATTGATTTCCTTGGTGGTGGAAGCTGCCCTTGTAGACTGTTCCAAGTATTTATAAGGAGATGCATCTCTTGCAAGCAATCCACATCAGCACTTACTCTGATATTTACAGTATCGCTACTTTCATGGTGTTGAGATTACACTCAGGACACCATCTTCATCTGATGCAGAATATTTTAGGCTCCTCCTCTTTGATCCCAAAGGTGCTTTTTTACAAGAGGCAACTTGACTTTCTACTTTTTTTTCTTTGAGAAGGTTTCGCTTCTCATCCAAGAAGCTTCTTCAGCTCTGAGAAGCGAAACCTCTTCAAAGCAAAACCAGTAAGCCCAGTTGCCTCTTGAAAAAAGCACCTTTGGGCACAACAATGACCTGGATGACTGAGAATCTCCATAGACAGACTCCTCTTCACCATAAGCCCCTTTTTGTGGCCATGGACCATGGCCATGGCCCCACCCCACCCCACCCAAATTTAACTCAAGATTTAAATCATTACATTTCTTCAAGCCCTCGCTGGCCATCTGTGACGACAGTGCACCCCACCACCCCCGGGTCCAAACTAGGTCAAGGTGTACCCCCTTTTTTCTAATCCACAGCAAAGTAAAAAAAAAGCAACTCCATTTTCAAAACAATTGTGCTAAACTTACATTGTTAGATTGCTCACATCCAAAACCAAATCTCTGCAAGATTTGTTTTCATTTTATGCAAATATTTTTGTTGTAATGTTTTGACATTTTCCTATTGAGACAGGCTCACATACATAAAGCAAACAGTGCAATAATGATGTAATTAATGAGATAGCTTCATTAAGTCCAGGTTGCTTTGATAGGCCAGATCTAAAAAAGAAAAAAAAAGTTTTATGAATCTATTTACAAGTTAAGGTGACCTTGCTCAATTTGATATCTTTTCTGAGTATTAAAACTTGATAAAAGAAGTCAGTCTACTAGTGGTACACGACAAACTACTCCTAAAACTAAAATCTTATGGTATCTCTGGACACCTGCATAACTGGATAGAAGCATTCCTGTCAAACAGACAACAGGTGGTCAAAATTGGGAGCGTCCTATTAAATTCTGTACCTGTCAACAGTGGTGTCCCCCAAGGCAGTATTCTAGGACCAACTCTTTTCATACCCTACATAAATGACCTCTGTGATCATATTAAGAGCAACTGCGTTCTCTTCACTGATGATGTAAAGCTGTTCAACACTACAGACAATACTGCTACCCTTCAAAAAGATCTTGACTATGTATCAGAATGGTCAAACAAATGGCAACTTCAAATCTCAAAAAATAAATGCTCTGTCCTACATATTGGCAAAAAAAATCAGAAAATAAAATACAGGCTGAAAAGTCAAGACCTTGTTGATGGTCCAAGCTCTGTAAAGGACCTTGGAATACTCATCTCTAATGATCTAAGTGCTAGAGCCCACTGTAACTACATAGCCAAAAAGGCATTAAGAGTTGTTAACCTAATCCTACGTAGCTTTTTCTCTGGTAATATCAAACTACTAACTAGGGCATACAAAACATTTACTAGACCAATACTCGAATACAGCTCATCAGCCTGGAACCCACATTGAGAAAGTCGAGAAATATTTCACAAGAAGAGTTCTCCACACCTCCACTCTTTGTAGAATACCTTATGTCACCAGACTTGACATTCTAGACCTAGAAAACCTTGAATTACGTCATCTTTGGTCTGATCTAAGTATGGTATATAAAATCATACATTGCAATGACTTACATGTCAATGAATACTTCAGTTTCAATCATAACAACACAAGGGTAAACAATAGATACAAACTCAAGGTTAACCGCACCAAACTTGATTGCAGGAAATACGACTTCAGCAACTGACTGTTCAATGTCTGGAATACTCTACCTGACTCTGGTTTCTTCCCCAAACGCCAAAAACTTTAAGACTGTCTACTATTGATCTCACCCCTTTCCTAAGAGGTCTGTAGGGGGCGTGCATAAGCGCACCAACGTGCCTACTGTCCCTGTCCTATTGTTTCTTTTATTCTTCTTATATGTACCCATTTCATGTATTCATAACTATGTATATACTTATACCTATTATCTTGTAAGCGATTGACAAATCAAATAAATTCTAAAATTAATTCTAGCTATGCATATTTAATATTTTTCTTCACTAATTTTGTTTTAGTCTTTTCTTTACATTCTGAGCAGATACTGAGGCTATTTACCAGGAAGCTAAGAGATGATTACATTAAGATATATAGGCTACATAACCTTCAAATGAAATAGGAATTTTGTGGAATTTTATGTGCCTGCATAGAAAAAATCCCAGTTAAGTTTACCTTGATCCTTGATTTAATTTTACAATTCAGTTCTTGCAAGTGCAATATGGCCACAATTGCCCAAGTCCCTGTTTTGTAAGACACTTTACCAAAGCTTTTGTTCCAAACAGTTGAAAGCATTGCTAATAGTTTCTTTCATGTGCATATATTGTACAGGGTTGAAATTAATCTTAGAATTCTGAACATGATTGAAGACTCTTTCTTTCAAACTTCTGAAACCTGGGGTGGAAGCTTCTCCCCTCCGCATTTTATATTCCTTTTTATTTTTATTTTCCATCTCCTGATTCCAGGTTGCAGTACACACGGACTGCTTGTTGTCTGCATGCTCAGAAGTTTTTTCCTGTCTTTCCTGTTTGCTTTGTTATACAAATAGTCCTTGACTTATGACCATAATTGAATCCAGTATTATAGTTGTAAGTCGCTGTGTTTGTTAAGTGGGTCACAATGTGAACAGAACCAAATACAATGTACCTAGATAGAATAACAGAGTTGGAAGGGACCTTGGAGGTCTTCTAGTCCAATCCCCTGCTTAGGCAGGAAACCCAATACTATTTCAGATAAATGGTTATCCAATCTCTTCTTAAAAACTTCCAGTGTTAGAGCATTTACAACCTCTGGAGGCCAGTTGTTCCACTGATTAATTGTTCTAACTATCCAGAAATTTCTCCTTAGTTCTAGGTTGCTTCTTTCCTTGATTAGTTTCCGTCCTGCCTTCAGGTGCTTTGGAGAATACATTGACCCCCTCTTCTTTGTGGCAGCCCCTGAGATATTGGAACATTGCTATCATGTCACCCCTAGTTTTTCTTGTCATCAGCAACTGTTCTTTATATGCTTTAGCCCCCAGTTCCCTAATCATCTTTGTTGCTCTTCTCTGCACTCTTTCTAGAGTCTCAGCATCTTTTTTACATTGTGCTGATCAAAACTGGATGCAGTATTCCAAGTGTGGCCTTCCCAAGGCATTATAAAGTGGTATTAACACTTCACACAATCTTGATTCCATCCTTCTGTTTATGCAGCCTAGAACTGTGTTGGCTTTTTTGGTAGTTGCAGCACACTGTTGGCTCATATTTAAATGATTTTCCACAAAAAAAAATTGTACAACATTTTTTTGTGGCAATCATTAAGCAGTTGCCATGGTT
Organism: Bungarus multicinctus; assembly: GCA_023653725.1. NCBI lineage: Eukaryota > Metazoa > Chordata > Lepidosauria > Squamata > Elapidae > Bungarus > Bungarus multicinctus. The sequence goes on along the minus strand of CM042836.1, from coordinate 23,243,124 downwards.
ATTAGTGAACCCAGAGTCAATAAGCAAATAAATTGTACTCTGGGCATTTTTTTTTTGCAGAAAATCAGAATTAAATGCTGAAAACTAAAAAAAAAAACATAATGAAAATCAACCACATGATCACAGGATGCTACAAATGGCCGTTAAGATGAGCCAGATGCCAAGCACCCAAAATACAATCACGTAACTGGATTTGAGTGGGGGGAGGGGGAAAAGTTGCGCCCATTGTAACTTTAAAATTGAAGAGCATCTGAAGGCTTCAGCTGGTGCAGAATGTGGCCACGCGGGTGATTCTGGGGGCTTCTCGGAGCTCCCATGTTACCCCGCTCCTGCGCGAGCTGCATTGGCTTCCGGTGGCCTCTTGGGTGCGATTCAAGGTACTGGGGGTCACCTTTAAAACACTTTAAAACACGGCCTCCTGCCAGCCAGTGCGCTCTCACAGGGTGGGCCTTCTCAAGGTGCCATCAGCTGGGCGATGCCGGCTGGCGGCTCCGAGGGTGCGGGCCTTCTCTGCGGGAGCACCCTCCCTCTGGAATGAATTACCCCCGGAGATGCGGGCCATCCCTGACCTACAAACATTCTGGCGCGCATTAAAGACTCACCTTTTTCAACAGGCCAGTCTGGCCTAGTATCATTAGAATGGTTTTTAAATTTTTTAACTTTTTATCCTGCTTTTATAGTTCTATTGTAGTTTTAACTTCAGCTATCAGTTTAATCTTTTTAAACTTTCTATTTGTAACAGTATCATTTTATTTGGGCTGTACACCGTCCCGAGTCCCAATTTGGGAGAGGGGGCGGTATATAAATTAAATTAAATAAATAATAAATTAATAAATAAAATTGGGGAGTAAGTAGCTGGTTCTATCATAACTTTGAATAATTGCTAAGTGACCAGTCCTAAGTTGAGGACTATCTGTACTGAGAATTTGGGTGTGCCCTGGCTTCCCAATTCTGCATCGAAAATGTGTCCAGTGGCTGAAGAGGTATATATGTATTTTCTTTTCTGATAGCGAAACCAAAGTTGTTCTAAATGAGTGCATTTCTACATTTGGGGATTGTTTCTCTTTAACAACCTTTCCAGGCTGAATGATGGGTCTAAGATTCCTATTTTTTCTAGATTTAACTTAACACACTTCTGAAGGTGACATTCAGAGCCAGAGATTCAGTTCCCCAGAGCAAGTCTTGAGAATCAGAAAGTTCTGCATTCCTCACACGTCCAGAGAAGCCCTCATTATTCATCCATCAAGCCGCACGAGATGAATGCCGGCATAGAAAGCAGATCTACTGCTGGAAACTCAGGCCATAGTCTGCCCGTGTTCAGAGCCACAATCTTACACAGCTTTTTTTAAGCCTCTGAGGTTTTTGACAATTTTAAAAAACAGAATGTTCCAGTTTTAATATACTTTTTGCTTATACTCAAGGAAACACCAGCTAAACAAAACCAACCTTTTTTTTTTTGTATTCTGGCATCTTTATTTTGATTAGGCAAACTCGTTCCTTTAAAGCAAGGATCCCCAAACTTGGCAACTTTAAGATTTGTGGACTTCAACTCCCAGAATTCTCCAGCCAGCATAGAATTCTGGGAGTTGAAGTCCACAAATTTTAAAGTTGTTAAGTTTGGGGATCCCTGCTTTAAAGGGACGGGGGTTAAAAGCCTATTGCAAGGGGTTTCAAACTTGGCAAGTTTAAGACTTGTGGACTTTAACTCCCACAATTCCTGAGCTAATATGACTGGAGGAGGAATTCTGGGAGTTGAAGTCCACAAATCTTCTGACAAGTTTGAAGACCCCTGGCCTATTGTGAGAACACGGCACCTTTACAGTGTAGTTTTCCAAAGATGCATGAAAAAACCCGAAGCTTGCACGAGACACCTTGCACAATTCCGGAATCACACTCCTCCCGTACAGGCTTCTGGCTCAGAGGGTGCCATAGGCATGCTGCACATGCTCAGAGGTATTGCCCTTTACAAGTTCTCTGAGGCCGGAGGGGTGTGTGTGTCTGTGTGTGAGGGGTGAAGGCTCAGAAATTAGTAGGATCCTGCTGGTGTCTTCTTGCAGAGCTGAGGGAGAGCTGCAGCTCTTCCCTCCAGGCTGCTGCCGCTGCGGTGCTGCTTCGCGGCTCCCCCTCCCGTCCGGTCCCAGTCACATGCCTGCCTTGCAAGGCTCCGTTAATCCTGCGCCCGGCCTGAGAAGGACGGAGCGAGGCGAACAGCTTCACCTGGCGGCGCGGCAGGATTGGAGCCGCCGCTTTGCTGCCCCTGCAGTGGGTAAGCTGGGGTGTGTGGGGGTCTTCCGTGGGGGAGGCTGGGCAGGGAAGTCAGGCTGCAGTTACGGTTTGCAGCGAAATGCGCCGCCGTCCTTTTCCGCACCCCAGGAGATCCAAAGGCGGATCACGCGAATGGTTTTGCGCGTCGTTGGCGGCCCATTAATTCATGCTTTCTCCCCACCCTCCCCGGTCCAACCGGGAAGAGATGCTTTTGGGTCTAAGCAGGCCGGGAGTGGCCCGCACTTCTTCACTCCGGTCTCCGGGTGTCACCGGTGGTTGGGAGAATCGGCGGATAGGCGATGCGGGAGAAAGTCAAGCACTGCTGCTTTTTCAGCCCAGAAGTTTCTCCTGGGATTCGTTTGGAAGCGATGATAAGTCTTCTTTTTGGAAGGCGTGGAAGTTTTGATCCCGCAGGAGGATAGTGGTTGTCTGAGCGTGTACCGAGTTTTTTTTTTTCCCTTTAAAAAAAAAAATCGGGCCATTACGTAAGTGAAGGAGGCAGCGGCGCAAAGGTTGAAAGTCGCGTTTCATCATTCCTTCCTTTAAACCTGGACCGCACGCTTCGGAGGTTTGGCAGAGGCGAGGGGGCTTCACATTTTCCGCGCGAGCATCCAAAACGAGCCTTGTTTGAATTTGATGAAATTTGGGGGGGGGGGGGGGAGATCTAAAGACCGTGGCAGGAAATCTGATCTCATCCCACCCTCGCTGGCTCAGCTTTATGGCTTGCAGGAAATGGATTGAAAATACCAGCCCATCTCAATAGGCCTTTTTGACCATTGAGTTAAGGTGTGATGCATGCAAAGCATTTGATGATACCCACAGTAGCTGTTTCACCCAATTCCCTTAATTGGATCAGTGGATCAGTGAAGGACTAGCAGATGCATTACACCCCAACATGTGGTTAATGCTAACCTTTTTTTTTTTTTAACAGCTTGTGTGCTGTGCAACCCAGGTTGCTTAGTTAAATGATGATTCCATGTGAATTCAGATCCTGGATGAATTTAGAAATAGATGGGTTGTATTAGTACAAACAGAGTGAAGCACAGGATGATGATCTCTTTATAGGCCAGTGTCTTGTTTTTTTTTTTTTGGGGGGGGGTGAGGTGTCCCCTACCATAGGATGTCTCTTCTCTCCCAATAAAAAACATCCCCCTCCCCCCACAGGTTGGCCTGCATTTAGCCCTTCCTCCATGTAGTGGATGGGTATTTGGGACATATTTACAGTCCAAACATTACCTATGGGGAAAAATACTTTTCAGGGTGCTGCTGATGCAGAATATTCTCGCGGAGTGTTGTTCCTGATCAGATATTCCTGGTGGTTTTTCCAACCTGCTGCCATTGGGGCAGTTAAGTGAAACCTTGAGACCACCACTCATTCCAAACCAAGAGATCACCCAATCCTCTGCAATTCAAATTTTGATTTTGATAGATGCAATTAGGTTGACAGGGTGGATTTTTTTTTCTTACAGCATAAGAATCTCAGTCTGGAATCTGAGGTAACGACAGATACTGAGCTTTTCCAGATTACATTGTTTTGGGAAGGAATTAGACAAATATATGGAAGATATTGTCTAGGAAAGGAGTAGTAGGAGCAACTACTGTTCATAACAATAGGTTAAACTCTTCCAAGTTTTCCAAATGGTTTACATTAGCATTTCTCAACCTCAGCCACTTTAAGAAGCATGGACAGAATTCCTCAGCCAGCATCAAGTCCATATACCTTGATGTAGTTAAAGTTGAGAAATACTGGTCTAGACCAGGGGTAGGGAACCTTGGCTCTTTTATCACTTATGGACTTCAACTCCCAGAATCCCTGAGTGAGCCATAAAAGGTTCCCCATCCCTGGCCTACTGGTTTTTCAGTTGTGGGGGAAATCAATTTTTGACTGGAATGGGACTGTTTAATGTACAAATGTAGGACATATTCTTTATATATTCTTTATATGTCCTACATTTGTATATCAAACAATCCCATTCCAGTCAAAAATCGATTTCAGTAGGCCAGGGATGGGGAACCTTTTATGGCTCACTCAGGAATTCTGGGAGTTGAAGTCCATAAGTGATAAAAGAGCCAAGGTTCCCTACCCCTGGTCTAGACGAACACAGACCAGGAAGGGAAGGAACAGAAGAGGTGGTCTGTTGTCTTATTTATGAATTTAGTAGTGTGGTTTATATCCTGCCTTTCTTTTAGGAGTGCAGTGCAACATATATGGTATTACAATAGTGGCAAATATCTGTAGCTCAGGTGTAGGATGAGGGTGAAGATTTGTTTTCCGAGCTTGTGGGCTGGTTTCCAAACGTTTCATTACCAGGCCAGGTAACATCAGCAGAGTTTAGGAACCCTAAATTCAGCTTGACACCTAGCCTGGTGACAAAACATTTGGAGACCAACTCACAAGCTCGGAGAATGAACCTTCACCCTCATACATGGTATTCCCCCTTCTAATTTATCCCCATAATGACAGCAATGCAGACAGTAGGAAGGGCTGAGAAATAAGCAACTGGAAGTTAACCAGTCAGCTTTTTTGGCTGAGGGTGAACTGGAACTTGGCTTCACCAAGTTCCCTCTCTGGCCTTGGGATGCTATGTGGTTGATCTGTCCATGAAATGAGATCTTTGAGTAAACGGAACTTCCTTCTTCCAAAGCTGAGTTAATTCTGGTCCTGAGAATTGGGACATATTTTTCCTTCTTTCTAACTTGGTTTACTTTTTTTGCCAGCAAATTTTCATTCTCTCATTCTGTTCCGGATTAGCCAACTCTCTCCCTTATAGCTTTTATGGCAACTTTTCTTACGTCAGGCGGGAGAACATGCCAGTGAGTATGCCAAATCCCTGCATATTTTCAATTCTCCTCCTAGAAGCCAGCCGGCAGTTCTGTGGGAACAGGAAACAGCTTCTCAGGGTTTTCTATCCCTTTTCCCTCCCCTGCTTCAGCTTTACTAGCAAAAATAACACAGATACATAGTTGTAATCAGCGGAGGGTTTTCCACAATCATTTGACATGTTGTCTGTTTTAGAGAAAATGGCCAACAACCTACCCACCCATTATTATCTTTTAACGTTACTACTTTCAAACTTCATCCCACAATAAAGGTGTGGGATGTGATTCAAAATTAGTTTCAAAGCAGACTTTTTTCTAAAACTATCTTTAACAATTTTAGATTAAAAAGATACAAGTATCACCTGCAGCGATATGGTGGAGTATATTGAAATGCACCTGTCAAGGATTCCAGCCAATTAGAAAAGCCAAGCCCTTCCTCGAGGAATGTTTATTATACTTTCCCATTTTTTAAATTTCCTTTCCTTTTATTTTTCAGGGACAGCCAGTCTGCTAAACATACCCATTCCTTGTTGGATTTTGTTTGTTTGTTTGGCTACCTTTTATTTGTTTAAAAAATGTTAAGAATTTCTTCTATTTGCTCCATGGTCCTGTTTTAGCTATTTATAGTCTCCACTTAGTGTCTTTGTTGTTCAAAGGAATCATGATGTTAGAAATCTGCAAGAGGGTTTATTGTGTGCATATGAAATTGCAAGCAATCATAGTGCGGTTCGGCCTGTTTCATCACTGGTTTAGTGGGTTCACGTTTTGGGAATGTGCTTAAGGCAAAAAGATTATATAGTCCTGCTCCATTTTGTGAGGCATATGCGAGCAAGTATTGAAATATTTAGATTGGTCCAATGTTTGTCAAATGTCCTGATTCTGGGGAAATTGGAGGGAGGTTTTATTTAAAACCAGTCAAGGAAGCTAAATATATCAGAGGAATCTGCCTGTTGTTTCGTTGTCCTCTTCCAAGCAGAACATCTATGATAGTAGGTAAAAAAAAATCTAGTTATGACTAGAGAAGATGCTGGTCAGAGAACAAACAGGCACATCATGCAGGCAGTATTTTCTTCTGATATGGCATGACGTTTCTATCTCTACGAACTGAGAATTATTGAATAATGTGATTGGACTTATTACAGAAAATGAAATACATTAAGACACACTGAGGGGGAAAAAAAAGATACCACAATAGACTCCTATGGAAGCTAGAGAGGCAGTCTCTTGGGCTTTTGTGACCTTTCCTTATTTTTAATATAGGAAGTTCTTGCTTAATGATGGTAATTGGGGCCAGAATTTCCATTGCTAAATGTTAGTGGTTGCAAAGCATTGTGACTGGCTCATTTAGCGATGGCAATCCTGGCGGTCTCGATTGCTGTTGTTAAGTGAGGATCGCAGGTTATTGAGAAAGAATCTCACATGATCACAACTTGCAATTTTCTGCTGGCCTCCAACAAACTAAGTCAGTGGGAAAACTGGCAAGAAGTACAGATAAGTTCCAATCAGCTGTCTGCAAGGAATATAAATCCTTCCATTCCCCCCTATCCTGTCAGAGCTGAAGAAGCTTCTTGGATAAGAAGTGAAACATCTTCAAATGAAGAAAAAGAAGAAGAAAAAAGTCCAGTTGGGACAACCATGTTCTGGATGACTGAGAATCTCAACAGACTTCCAATCAGAACAAGACTTCCTTTAGACCAGAGGTCTCCAACCTTGGTCACTTTAAGTTTTGTGGACTTCAACTCCCAGAATTCTGGGAGTTGAAGTCCACAAGTCTTAAAGTGGCCAAGGTTGGAGACTCCTGCTTTAGATGGCTTCTATGCACGCCCGTGGGCAGGTAAAATGAGTGCAAATGGGTGCCACTGGCTCCAGCACAGTGGTTGGAGGTTGCTGCAGTGTGAGTGTGGGTAGGGCTCCTCAGGAGAAAAAACTCCAGGAATGACTTGCGACCTTACCTGCTGCTAGCTTCCACATTGACTTTGCTGTGGGAAGCTGGCAGGGAAGGCCGCAAATGGCGATCACATGTGGGATGCTGCAAGTGTCATAACTGTGAGTCAGTTGCCACCACCCCTCCTTTAATGCAACAATGTGACCATGGAGCTGCTTCAATAGTTGTAACTTTGAGGATTGTGTTATGCCCCTGTTGGAGTCTGAATCCGAGGAGGAAGCCAGACAGCTGAACAGGGAATGAAGTGGTTCCATTGGCTGTGGAGGAGGCTGGGGAAGGGCAAAGTCCGGCTGGGCAGAGCAGGAGAGAGAGAGAACAAGGGAGAGGGAGTTCAGAGGAAGAATCAGTCCCACCCCCTCTTCATCCTAGGGCATGCAGGGAGGAACGGAGAAGAGAGCAACGTGGGTTTCATGGCTTACGAGGGAGGAGTGGGCCCTGATTCCCTTCATTAGCCATAGCTGGGAAGACAGCTGATAAGAAAAGCAGGCTGCTTGCAGCAGGCTGCTGGAAGCAAAAGTGACTTTCTCCCATGTTGTCGTGGTTTATCTATATTCCTGGCTTCTTCCCAGCTCTGTGAGTTTTGCTGTGCCTTCAAGCCGGAAATTCTTGCTTCTGCCCTGCCAAACTAATTACTTCAGTTTGGTTTGATTGGACTATAAGTTACAGTTTGTGTTGATCATGTTTTGGACTTAATTTTCTGCAGTCAAAGGCTGTTCCTGGGAGAGTTTTTCTCTAGCCAGAAGCCAGACATTGGGGGCAGAGTTGGAGATAATAAAGGGACTTATCTGACTGTGTTGCCTTTGTGCCACACCCTGGGTCATCAAAGATTGATCATACACTCACTGTAACTTTGAATGATCACACAACAAGTGTTGTTAACCGAAGTATAGGTAGTCCTCGACTTATAACCACAATTGAGCCTAAAATATCAATTGATAAGCAGGACACTTGTTAAAAGGGAGTTTTGCCCTATTTTGGAACTTGTCAAGCACAGTTATTAAGTGAATCACTGCAATTGTTATATTAGATACATGGTTATTTATTGAATCTGGCTTCCCCATTGACTTTGCTTGGCAGAAGGTCGCAAAAGGGGATCATGTAACCCCGGGACACAGCAAGCGTCATAAATACATGCCAGTTGCTAATTGACTAAATTTTGATCAGGTGACTGCAGTGGTCATAAATGTGAAAAACAGTCTTAAGTCACTCTTCAATGCTGTTGTAAGTTCAAATGGTCACTGAACGAGGACTACCTATGCTAGAATAATTGTCTAAAAAGCTATTAGTTATATCTTTCTGGATGGTGTGGCCTAGGATGTTGTGGATTATATTTTGTTCAGTTATGCAGCTTTAATGCAAGAATTAAAGGATTCCAAACAGAGGTGGAATTCAGCAAGTTCTGACCAGTTCTGGAGAACCGGTAGTGGAAATTTTGAGTAGTTCGAATAACTGGCAAATCCCACCTCTGACTGGCCCCACACCCATCTAGTCTCTGCCTCCCGAGTCCCAGCTGATTGGCTGGGTCTTCTTTTGTCGCCCAGCACAGGAGAACGGAGCTGGAAAGCAGGTTAGTGGGGTGGGGAGGGAATGGGATTTTGCAATAACCTTCCCCAGGAGTGGGGAGGGAATGGAGATTTGCAGTATCCTTCCTCTGTCACACCCACTGAGCTATGCCATGCGCACCAAGCTATGCCATGCCCACAGAACCGGTAGTAAAAAAAAATTGGAATCCCACCACTGGCTCCAAACTACTTGGTTTTAAGGAAGGAGTTTAAAATGTGATTTGGCGATGCATTCGTAATTCTTATTTTTCGGATCACAATACAGGTTAATTGACCTTCATTCAGAGTGGCTCTTAACTGTAAGAATATAGGGCAGAAAGTCAAACCTTTGCAGGCAACCAATCCTTTTGCAATGCCACAGTAAGTTAGAATTAATTATTTTGAATATTTCTGGGGGAGATGTTTTCTAGCTCTACGGAGTCATCAGCTAGGAAAGTCTTTTTTTTTTTAGGACCCTCATGGTTCAAATCTGGATCAGCGTAATGTGCTTAAGAAGTCCCTTTTGAAACTGTAATGGGACAATATAAAGAGGCCATATGAAGAGGCCATGCTTAAAGGTGTGCAGGGAACAAGGTACTTAAAGTTTTCCAACAGACTTCCTGAATTTTATTGGAAATTCTAGGAGTTTCAGTCCCAAAACTTAGAGGGTGTCAGGTTTGGGCAAATTGCTTTACATAATTTTTAAAAAGTCAAGATTTTTGGTTTGGAGGAGCACAGAGGCTGGGGTGTTATGCTTCGTACAGCTGTAAGGAACCATAGCTGAGACTAAATGAGGCATTAGGAATTCGGGCTTCCCAAATCTAAGGCGTAACTCTCTCTTTAATTGGACAGTCCCAGAGAGCACAACCACCAATTCCAAAAATACATGCCCATGAGGTCAGTACACCTGTATAAATTAGGCTTCTGATCTGGCTTCTCTCTTCCCTGACATTTGTGCAGGACTACAGCTGAGCTTGTCTAGCAATAAGTATTTAGTGTTTAATTGGTATGTTAATCAAATAATGTCTGTTTGTTTAATCTGTGGTGGCTTAACATAATATTATTAAGATATTTATCTCTGGGGTTGAAAAATTACCTTATTGTTTAAAAAAAGTAAGCAAACATGCATGCAAATTACCGGTATATGTACAGGTAATCCTTGATTTATAATCATAGTTGGGACCAGAATTTTGGTCGCTAAGCAATGCAGTCATTAAATGAGTCATCACTATACCTGAATTTATGATCATTTTTATTTTGGTCACTAAGTGAATCTGGCTTCTCCAATCTGGGAAGATGGCAAATTGCATTGACAAAACCACAACAACTGCAAACAATGTAAAAGTGTGCCCCTTGCCAAATGTCCAAATTGCGATCGTATTAACTACCTGGGTGGTAAGATGGTCATAACTTTGAGGATGGGTTGTATGTCGCTTTTTCTGAGGCCATCATAACTTTCAATTTCATTCAATCATTGAATCAATGATTGAATGAATTAATGAATGAATTATTGAATGAATCAATAATGATTCATTCAGTCATTATTAAATGAATAGTTGTAAAGTTGAAGATTACATGTATATTATATGTGTATGTGTATAGGTATATGCCAGAGATTCCCAAACTGGGAGGTGTATCTCCCTTGGGGAACTTCAGAGAGTCTAGGGGAAGTGCAAAATACCTTTTAAAATACCTTAGTTACAGTGATACTATAACATTGTTTCATTGTATAGTTTTCATTGTTCATTTGTGTTCATTTTCGTATTTGGATTTTTATGGCAGGTGTTTACATTAAGAGTACGCTAAAGGTATGATGGCAAAATATTAGGAATTTCTGGCACACACCCACTCAATAAAATGGAACATACTGATGATGGGTCATCTCTCTGAATGTCAGTGAATAAGTTTTGTTATTCTTGCTGTCAATCATCATGTGTTGTTAAAAATATGCTTTTTCATATAGCAATATTTTGCTGAGCTCATAGAGGATAGGTCTGATGACTCTGACCTCACCTAATGAGTATGATATTTGCTGGTTTGTAAAATGTAAGGAATGGAAAGATCTTGGAACCATCTTGTCCAACTCCTTGCCCAAATCCACAACTCTTCGTCTTGACATCACATTTTCTTGGATACATCCTTGAATTGCATTTATTTTTTTATTTTGTTTTGCAGTTGCATCACATTGTCAGCTTGTGACCTACCAAGATAGCTAGATCCTTTTTAAGTGTATTCTTCTCCCTGTAGTCTCATCCACTATAGTATGTTCCTGACCAGATGTAGGATTTTATAATTGGCTGTTAAAGTTCATTGTTTTTCTGCCCATTATTCCAACTTATCAAGATTCTGAATCTTGATAGTTTCCTGTAAGGCAGGAACGTCCAACTTTGGCAACTTTAAGACTTGTGGATTCCCAGAATTCTCTAACCAGCATGGTCCATAAGTTTTAAAGCTGCCAAGGTTGGATACCGCTTCTCTAAAGTGTTTGCTACATCTTAGTATCTTCTGCAAATTTAATAATCATGTTTTCAAATGCTTGATTCAGGTCCTTTATATGTTGAACAACAGAAAGCCTCAGCAGAACCTGTGGTATGCCACTTGCACTTGCCTTTTGCTTGACATGGAACTATTGATGTATACTAGTTGGGTACAACTAGTACTTCAATCAGCTCTATATTGAGCTGATTTTAGCATTAGTACAGACTATTTTTGGTCATCTTCCATACTAGAATCTTGTGGGAGATTGTCAAAGGCTTTGCTGAAGTCAAGGTACACTATGTCCACCACATTCCCGTGGTCAACTGAATTGGTCATATTACCAAAAAAGGAGAACATATTGGTTTGGCATGATTTATTCTTGATAAACCCACATTGGCTCTTGCCAAGCAGTGCATTCTTTTCAAAATGCTTACAGGACGACTGCTTAATAATGCATTACAGAATTTTGCCTGGTATCTTCATCAGGCTGACTAGCTGGTAATTAGCTGGATCTTCTTTTTGCTCCTGTTTGTTTGAGGATAGGAACAACACGTCCCTTTCTCCAATCCTCTGGCACTACTGTAGGGCCTTTCCCCATGATTTCACAGAGAATGCAAAGGTTGTTTAAAACGTTCACGTTCCTTTTTACAGAGGTGGCTTATGATCAGAAATGATATTGCATCCAATTTTGTTTGCCACGATATTAAAAAAGATGTTGGGATTCTAGAAAGACTGCAGAGAAGAGTAACAAAGATGATATGGGGCACTGGAGACTAAAGCATATGAAGAACAGTTGCAGAAACTGGGCGTGGCTAGTTTAATGAAAAGAAGGACTAGGGGAGACATGATAGCGGTGTTCCAATAGCTAAGGGGCTGCCGCAAAGAAGAGGGAGCCAAGCTATTCTATAAAGCACCTGAAGGCAGGACAAGAAGCAATGGGTGGAAACTAATCAAGGAGACAACCAACCTAGAACTAAGGAAAAATTTTCCTGACAGAACAATTAATCAGTGGAAAAACTTTTGTGGGTGCTCTAAAACTGGAGGTTTTTGAACAACCATTTGTCTGAAATGTTATAAGATTTTTCCTGCTTGAGCAGGAGGTTGGACCAGAAAACCTCCAAGGCTCCTTCTCACTCTGTAATTTTATGTTATTCGATGGTGATTAGGAGAATTAATCCAGGTAATAGAGTGAGAGGCAATCCTGACTTGTGTTGCTTCTGAAGGAATGTATATACAGCTTGGTGGGGCTCTTTGTTCCTTGTTGCAGCACATGCAGAGCATTCTTTAGCTTTAAAGTATATAAGCACTTTTCTGTAGTTTCCTGAACTTTCTTGCCAAATTGAGTAAAGCCCTTTCCCCCCTCAGTTAAATTGCTATACAGATAGTCCTCGATTTACAACCAGATAGTGATCGGTCAGAGTTCCAATGGACTTACCTGGGGATCCAGATTCAAAAGTTCTGACATGTATGTCCCCCCTCACATACAATATATCACAGAAGTGAGTACACCCCCTTACTTTTTGTAAATATTTAAGTAAATCTTTTCATGTGACAACACTGAAGAAATGACACTTGGCTACAATGTAAAGTAGTGAGTATACAGCTTGTATAACAGCTGTCCCCTCAAAATAATGCAACACACAGCCATTAAAATGTCTAAACTGCTGGCAACAAAAGTGAGTACACCCCTAAGTGATAATGTCCAAAGAAGGCCCAAATAGCCATTTCCCCTCCCTAGGGTCATGTGACTCGTTAGTGTTACAAAGTCTCAGGTGTGAAGGAGGAGCAGGTGTGTTAAATTTGGTGTTATTACTACTCTCATACTGGTCATTGGAAGTTTAACATGGTACCTCATGGCAATGAATTCTCTGAGGATCTGAAAAAAATGAATTGTTGCTCTACATAAATATGGCCTAGCCTATAAGAAGATTGCCAAGACCCTGAAACTGAGCTGCAGCATGGTGGCCAAGACCATATAGAGGTTTTAACAGGACAGGTTCCACTCAGAACAGGCCTCACCATGGTTGACCAAAGAAGTTGAGTGCCCGTGCTCAGCGTTATATCCAGAGGTTGGCTTTGGGAAATAGACATATGAGTGCTGCCAGCATTGCTGCAGAGGTTGAAGGGGTGGGATGGGGTCAGTCTGTCAGTGCTCAGACCATACACCACACGCTGCATCAAATTGGTCTGCAGGGCTGTCATTCCAGAAGGAAGCCGCTTCTAAAGATGATGCAGAAGAAAGTCTGCAAACAGTTTGCTGCAGACAAGCAGACTTAGGACATGGATTTCTGGAACCATGTCATGTGGTCCGATGAGACCAAGATAAACTTATTTGGTTCAGGTCGTGTCGAGCGTGTGTGGTGACAACCAGGTGAGGAGTACAAAGACAAGTGTGTCTTGCCTAAGGTCCATCATGGTGATGGGAATGCCATGGTCTTGGGCTGCATGAGTGCTGCTGGCACTGGGGAGCTGCAGTTCATTGCGGGAACCATGAATGCCAACATGTACTGTGACATACTGAAGCAGAGCATGAACCCCTCCCTTCGGAGACTGGGCCACAGGGGAGTATTCCAACATGATAACGACTCCAAACACATCCCCAAAATGACCACTGCCTTTCTAAAGAAGCTGAAGTCAGTTTTTAGGGAAGCTGTCTTTCCAATTTGTGGAATTCTTTTCCATCTGAGATCCATCTGGCCCCATTTCCCTGGTTGAGTTCAGGCACGGAATAAATTCCAATCAACAGTGGCTAGTACTGAAGTGCATCTTTTTATTCACTCACTAATTCATGTCTGATTCTGACCCATAGACCAGGGGTCCCCAAATTTGGCAACTTTAAGATCTCTGCCATGGACCATAGTACCCTGGTTCTCTACTGCCCCCTGGGGTTTGCTCATTGTGTCACTATTCTTACCCCAGCTTTTGGCATCAATCTTTCCCATCATCATGGTCTTTTCCAGTGAGTCCTCTCTTTTTATTAGGTGGCCAAAGTATTTGAGCTTCAGCTTCGGTATCTGTCCTTCCAAAGAACAATCAAGTTGATTTCCTTTAGGAAAAGTGCATCTTAATCTTAACCTAGACCAGGGGTCCCCAAACGAGATTCTGGGAGCTGGAGTCCACAAGTCTTAAAAGTTGCCAAGTTTGGAGACATCTGACCTAGACATAATAAAGTGAACTGAGGTTTTTTGGTTTTGGCCACTGATAGAGTAGGGTTCTATTGGAAGAGACATTGAGATGTAGTCATTGGAAAAGCCTATGGTCTCAAACTGCTTTTTAGGACACTTAATAGGTCTCTCAAGACCTTTTTAGTAACCAGGAGGAAGAAGTAATCAGATTTTACATTGAATATGCTTGGAAATAGGAACCTCTTTTCAATCAAGCGCTTAGCATCTGGTCCCTGTTAACAACTTGATTCTTATATTCTAGAGCAGTGCTTCTCAATTTATCAACTTTTAAGATGTGTGGATTTCAACTCTCAGATTTTTCCAGCCAGCAAACTGTCTGAGGAATTCTGGAAGTTGAAGTCCACACAATTTAAAGTCTCTAAGATTGAGAAACACTGATCTAGATCAAATGTTATTTCTGAATAAGTGAGTCCTCTATGGTCAGAGGCAATGTCTGGCTGATACTGTGGGCAACACTCAAAATAGATCATTATTGGAAATCAGCTGCTGAAATAAATAGGTTTTTCTCCCACATTATCTTTCTTACTCATCAAAGTCCTGTAGAAAAAGAGACAACAAGAAGAATTTAAATTGGTTGACAGTTTATATGGAAGTTCTGGTTTAACTAGTTACTTAATTTCATTAACTTCAGGATATGTCCATTTGCTACATGCTAAACTGAGCAGTTTTCAGATGCGAATAACATTTAAATTGCCTCAGTAAACCTACAATTAACAACTCTGCCTGTGGATGTATGCAATTACTTGATGTTTTATTGAATTTATAACATGGCTTCATAGTTGCTGTCAACTTTCTTCTAGTTGTGTTGTATTGTAGCTCTCATTTTTTCTTATTCCACCGTTTTAGCCACATGTAGGCTTATTTGAATACCTGGAAAGGGTTATCATTGTTATAACTGAGTCCTTTGTGAGGGATTGGATAATCAGTTCATCAGAGGAATTGTTCTTGGATTTCAATTTTTGTATTTTTAATATTTAAAATATTTCCTTACTGCATATGATGTCTCGCATTTCCAGGAAAATGTACATTGAAACACCATTTGTATAATTTAAAAGAGTGATAAGACAAGTATATATTGAAATCCGTAAAGCATATAAGTTGTTAAATCACCAAAGAGCCCTCAAAACTGATACTATAAAGATAAATGAGCAAAGTAATGGAGCAGACCCATTAGGAGAGGTCAAATAATTCAGAGGAAAGGGCAGGGAATTCTGCATACACTTTGAGATATTTCCATTTTGCTGTATCATATATTTGGTGTAAGAGCTGAATGAATGGCTTTCTTTCTGGGCACACAACATGCTCCCTTTCAAAGTAGCTGCTTCGATGCAGCTTTTAAGACATGCAGGGATTGCTGGGGTGCAGCCATGCAAATACAAGTATCCATCCTCCCCACCCCACTTTTCTCTCATTCATAAGCTGCATTGCAAAACATTCATTCTTCGTCTAGATCTCACTTCAGAATGGAAAATGATTTTATCCATCTTTGAGCCAGGGAACAAGCAAGAAATTGCTTACAAAACTCATTGGTCAGGGCAGGAGAGATGAAAGATTAAATTCTGGATCTAGATTTGGCACGATGGAGGATTGCACCTGCTTTCTTCAGGGTTCTGGGTAAAAGGGGAAAATTTATTAAGACAAATTAGAGAAAATCAACCATTTTATACTCTCTCTGAAGTACCTTATTATACTCGTATGATATCTTAATTTAAAATACTTATATTCTTGGATAAGCATATCTATTTATAAAATATATCAATTTCTTTCATTTCATTTGTTAATTCATAACCTTTACAGTTTACCTATCATAGTTGTCAACTGGTGAGCTTGCAAGTATTGATCTCTACTGTCTGTCATGGCTTTGGTTAATCAAGCCTTCTATATAAAGGTTTTTAGTAAGACTGAGAAGGTGTAGCCTAGGCCTGGAAGATGTTCCGTCCTTTTTGTGGAGCAGGTGAGTTTTGGGGCATGTCCTGCTTATGAGATGCTTCATTTATATTGAACTGCTGGTCCCAAAGGTGCTTTTTCAGGAGGCAACTGGACTTTCTTGTTTTTCTTTGGAGACATTTCGCTTGTCATCCAAAAATGGGCAATAGCACTTCGACTTATATACCGCTTCATAATGCTTTACAGTCTAAGCACAGTCTCTAAGCAAGCGGTTTTACACAGTCAGCCTATTGCCCCCAACAATCTGGGTCCTCATTTTACCCATCTCGGAAGAATGGAAGGATGAGTCAATCCTGAGCCGGTGAGATTTGAGCTGCCAAACTATAGTCAGCCAGCAGAAGTAACGTGCAGTACTGCATTCTAACCACTGCACCACCAGGGCTTATCCATCCAAGAAGATGGACGAGAAGCGAAATGTCTTCAAAGAAAAATTAAAAAGTCCAGTTGCCTCTTGAAAAAGCACTTTTGGGACAATCATGACATGGATGACTGAGAATCTCTCAAGACCATTGAACTGCTGGGTGTTTTATGTAGACATTTGGTGGACGCCTATCAATATGATAAAACTGTATGTGGTTGGCTCCTAGGTATCTTCAGGATTACTTTTTTGAATGAAATCAACTTATCCATGATTCGTGCAAAAACTATTAAGGAATGCTTGTTTTCAGGTGGCAGGAGCTGATAAGACAGGCCTTTTTGACAGTCACCCATGTCTCTCTTTTGAGACCAGTTTAATGTCTGCAAGCTTGATTACTTCCAGGGAGCTGATGATAACTCAACTTTTCCAGAGTGTTTGGAAGGAGGGAGACTGGCCCCATAGTGGATTTTAGTATTACTGTGTGTAAGTTGTTTCTGTGCTTGTTTTTATAGGTTTTGTTGATGATAACAGGGAGTTCATGTGGTATGCAATTTTTTTTAAAACTCAAACGTTGCATAGACATAATTGGTACTTGACCCCAATGTGGACATAAAGATCTGGGTTCTACCTTTCCCGGGGCTTTTGAGTTAGTGTGGTTGGGTGAGGTTCTCTATGTTTCTGCTGGTGGAGGAGAGAAGTTGTTCTTCTGAGTGAAGCTATTTATGGAGTTTTATTATTGATTGGTTTTCTCTGTGTGTGTGTGTGTGTGTGTGTTATGTTGCCCAGAGTCATTTCAAATTCAGCGGCTTAGAAATTTGATTTTTAAATGTAATTAATAATTGAGCGCCAGAAAATCAATCTGAACTCAGATAAGGCAGAGTTACTTTGAATGTATGGCTCTGATACTTATAGAACTATTTGGGTTAGATAGGGTTGAACTCCTCCTGAAATTACAAGCTATGTGTTATGAGGTACTCTTGGATCCATCATTGTCTTAGTGACATTGATGACTAAAAGCATCAAGCTGTCCTACTTAGCTTAATGATGTTTATTTATCCATTAAATTTATATGCTAACAAAAATCATTCCAAGTCCTGGTAACTTGCATCAGAATAATATATAATAAAATAACCATAGTAAGAAAGCAACTATATTAAAATAGCAATAGCACTTAAGATTTATATACCACTTCATAGTGCTTTACAGCACTCTTTGTAAGCAGTTTACAGAGCCAGCATATTGCCTCAACGATCTGAGTCCAATCTAAGTATAGTACATAAAATTATATATTGCAATGTCCTACCTATCAATAAATACGTCAGTTTCAACCCCAACAATATAAGAGCGCACAATAGATACAAACTCAAGGTAAACCACACCAAACTTGATTGCAGGAAATACGACTTCAGCAACAGAATGGTCAATGTCTGGAATACTCTACCTGACTCTGTGGTTTCTTCCCCAAACCCCAAAAACTTTAACCTTAGACTGTCTACTATTGACCTCACCCCTTTCCTAAGAGGTCTGTAGGGGGCGTGCATAAGCGCACCAACGTGCCTACCGTCCCTGTCCTATTGTTTCTTTTTTTTCTTATTCATATCCATTTCATGTATTCATAACCATGTTTATACTTATAACTATTATCTTTTAAGCGATTGACAAATCAAATAAATAATAAATAAATAAAAACCTCGGAAGAATGGAAGGCTGAGTCAACCTTGAGTCAGTCAGGATCAAACTCCTGGCAGTGGAAGGCGGAATTAGCCTGCAATACTGCATTCTAACCACTGCATCACCACAGCTCCTCCTTAAACACCCACGTTATAAAAATAAAATATGAGATGCATAATAATTGTGGCAAAAAATCACATCCCAAAAATATTTAGCCTTCACTGGCTTCTGGAAGCCCATTACTAAGTGGTGCAGTCTGATGATTTTTGGAATTGCTTATTGATCTTTTGGAAAGCAATGTTTCTACAAGACCCGGTTGAACAGAGAGTCTTCTCAGGCTAGAAACCAGAGCTGAACATTTGTAGAAGGTTGCTTGGGTTGCCGCAACAATGCTTAGGAAGGCTCCATGCAAACTAAACCCATACCACAGCCTTTTCAAGGTCATGGTTGAATGGATGGATGTAGCAATTACAAAGGCATAATGGGTGATACTGATTAGGATGGATAAGCCAAGCTCTCCTCAGATGATGCAGGATGGCTGGAGAGTCACTGTGACCCACTGCAGAGTGGCCTTGCTCCACTCTGCAGTAGAGGATGCTGCCTTTATTCCTAGGTCATTATCAAAACAAAAACGAAAAGCAATTTCCAGTTGAGGGACGATGGCTGGTTAATTGGCAGAGCATGTATTGGACAATCGCCTAGAGGAGAGGGGGCAGAACCAACCTGGTCTGTGATGGCCTTTCCATTGAAGATGCATTCCAGAAGCAGAGCTGTGAACAATTTGTGCCTGAGGTACTAGTGTAGGTGGTTCAGTAATTTGATGTGATCACAGTCTATCCTTTTGGACTGGGGAACATCTGGAATTCCTCAGGGGAACTGTAGAGGTGTAGATGTCTCCAAGTCAAAGTTCCAAACTGTTCATTTTATCAGCAAACCATCAAGTTGATTTGAATCAATTTGTGAAGAAAGCTTGTGATATATTTTTTTTGCTTAACTTCGCATTTGATGTGTTTTCATTGTTTTAGACCCCTTTCAGGGAACTCCAGTACAGGCATTGTAGAAAATCTTCTATCTATATAAAAGCGAAATACCACTCAGGCATCATCACAAAATCTCCAGAACTGTAAAGCCTACAAACTTGAAATTTGGCATGTATATTCTTCTTGGCTTCTTAGGTGCTCACTAAGATTTTTTGAAATGACCATCAGGGCATCAGTATTTCCTATATTATTATTATTAACACGCTCTGATGCTAAGGAGTTCTATCCCCCTCCCCACCTGAAAAGGAATCTGTTTTAAATGTAAAACACAAGCAGAGGAGAGGAGTTTCAGTTTCAATTTTAGTTTTACAGCACCAAGCAACTTTAGTACAGAGCAGTTGAGCTAAGCCACACCCAGGCTCCTTGCCTGTCTCCTTCTCACACAGCAAATACTGTTTCAATTTCCACGCAGCCCTCAACTCTTACACACTGACAGGACACTAGCCAAATACCGATGGTGTAGGCAGAGGCAGAATTTTCCCCCCTTATTTTCTTCCCCCAAAACATAGTTTTATAGCAAAGTACGGGTATCGAGCTAGTTGATATATAAAATATATGTAAGCATACCAGGCAGCAGTTTTTCTTAAACCATATTCTACCTTGAGTAGCATATTGGGATTTACAGATAAAAAACAGATGGGATCATAAGAAAAAAGTAGGTGGAACAAGACAAACAATAGCATAATATATATTTTTAACTTATCAAATTTCTATACCTAGGTGACACT
Source organism: Bungarus multicinctus (assembly GCA_023653725.1). Classification (NCBI taxonomy): domain Eukaryota; kingdom Metazoa; phylum Chordata; class Lepidosauria; order Squamata; family Elapidae; genus Bungarus; species Bungarus multicinctus. The sequence goes on along the minus strand of CM042836.1, from coordinate 23,223,146 downwards.
GGATGGTTTGCAAACAATATATTTTAAATTACACCTAACGTAGATACACTAAAAATAAATATAGCTTTAGGGTTACTTTCTTTCTGCCACAATAAAAATTCTATTTCTGCAGCAACTTTGGGGGGCGGGGAGTGGAAATGGTTGCACGCTTTGGGCCTCAAATAGTGTGCACCTAATGTAATTGTTGTGTCAATTACAGGCAAAACAGAAGGAAATATTTAAAAAATACAACTGTTACCAGCTACAGCAGAATAGCTCCAGAGTTCTTTGGATCCAAGCTGAAGTGGGCATGGGACACTGTGAAACCTGATTCAGTTTTTCTGAAATTTTGTTCAGGTCTTATGCAAAGACCTCTTTGCATTTCTACCTAATCATGGCATAAACATAACCCTGATGATTCTTTGTCTGTTGTGTTTCCATGTGGCATTGTTCTCATTCCCAGCCCATGAGCAAATAAGGCTTAATTTATCCTTAGCAGTAGTGTGTAAAATAAGTATTTGCCCCTTTTCTATGCTGTTGAAAAGCAGCTCCAGAGTAAGCAAAATCTCTAAGGTGTTACCACCTTTGAGTAACATCACAAGACTGCAGCAACTGGGAACAGAGGAAATAGGTGCACAGTAGAAATTGGAAACAGAGACAACACATTTAGATCTGTTTTTTCCCCAACACAAGCATGGTTGTAACCTCCATGATCTTGTGGGGTTATCTAGGCTTGTATGCTGAATTTTTGGATATTGTTGCAGTGTTTCAGGTTATTATTAATATTTGAAGTTGTTACTTCAAAGATTTAATTGCTTTTTTCATTATTGGCAGCAGCCTTAACTGGATTGATTATTGGATTGTCCCATCTTCTATACTGGACACTACACTGATTCAGAAACTAACTATATGCGTTGGTTCAGGAGGGATTCTACCAGTTCGCACTATTCACTAGAACCGGTTATTAACATTCTAAGTAGTTCGGAGAACCGGTTGTTAGAAGAAATTACTGGCCTAATCCTGTAAGGAAGGCAGGAAGGAAACATTCTGGTGTTGCTTACAGAAACTGCCTCTCCATTAAACCTTATTACATTCTTGGCAGGACTAGATTTCCTGTCTCAGGAACGTCTCTGGAATTTTTTTCCCCTCCTTCGCTGGGACTTTGCTTGTGTGGAGTGACCATTCAGAGTTACAATGGCACTGAAAAAAGTGACTTACGACCATTTTTCACACTTACGACTGTTGCAGCATCCCCACAGTCATGAGAGGCCAGGCGAGGAAATGCGTGCCTCGATGTGAGTGATATTGAGTTGGCCACACCCAGCCAATAACATGACCACCAAGCCATGTCCACCCAGTCACATGATCACCAAGCCACGGCCACCACCTAAGCCACGCCCACAGAATCAGTTGCTAAATATTTGAATCCCACCCCTGGGTTGGGTCCCCAGAATTATGTAGTGAATGCTGAACCATCATCCAACAACTATGCTTCATTGAAAACACACACAGACAAACCCAGTCTTGTTTATGTCCCCTGGAGAAGGAGGACCTAGGGCAGGTGTGGGGAACAATGGCAGGTGTCGGCTTCAAACTCCCAGAATTCCTGATCCAGCATGACTAGCTCAGGAATTCTGGGAGTTGAAGTCCAGATGTCATAAAGGGGCTATTGTTCCCCACTCTTGACTTAGGGCATGGATGTCAAACTCATGTCATCAAGGCATCGTCACATGACGTATATGACTTTCCTCCCTTTTCACTAAACCATGCGTGGGCATGGGCAGTGAGTGATGAATCCAGCCTGTGGCACGCAAGTTTGACAGCCCTGATCTAGGGGAATCTCTCAGTATGTCAAGGATAGACGTGCCTCCCTTCTGAAGATGATTCCAAGTTTGCTTAAGCAGACATCTGAGTTATTCTAAGTGGCAAGGAAATTACATTCACCACAGTGCTCAGCCACAAAACTAATGAAGTTAATAAATACTCAAGGCTAAGTCTAATTAAGCAACTTGTTCAAATGCTGAGTTTTTACCTGCTCTGATTAAAAATGTTGCTATATGAAAGCAAACATCCTTTACCACTAGAGGAGTGATTTATGCTGACATGTTTAACTTTGCATTACTTTAATATAGTAAAAAAGAACATCCTTATTATAACCACTCACTTCTTCCAGCACCTAACCAAAAGCGATTTCTAATAGCAATAAATGGCAAACTGCAAAAGTGAAGGAAGTGAAAAGTAAATTACATAATAGATGGAGACTATGAAAATTCCAGCACTCAATCTCTGTCTCAAGACAATCATTGCTAATATTTATCTCCAACATACTACAAAAGCACTAATGCTAAATTCTCCTGTACAATATAATATTGCTGATATTAACTTAGCCTCCATTTCTGCACAATACAGTATTTCTAATCTTAACTTTTATTGTGTATTTTCAACAGAAATGTTTGTACATTCTGTGGTTAAATGTAACGAATGGGGGATAGTTACTTGCAATGGCTCTTCAAAAGGATTTCTCAGAGTTGTATCTTAGCTATCCTCGCCATAATGCTACTGCAATATGAGCATAAGTAAGAGATGTCTTCCACCACATAACTCTAATTGTTCTTTAACACCACAGACATGAAATCCCCACATATACTTTCCTGTAGTAACACCATTTACAGATGGTCTTCATTTAGCAACCTCATTTAGGAGCAGGAGCTTGGTCATTAAGCAAAGCAGTCGCTAAGTAAAACTGCAACTGTGCTTATGATCTTCAGTTTTCCTTTCCTTTACAGACCCGTGAAAGTTGTAAATGTGAGGATTGATTGGAAAGTTTCTTTTTCATCACTGTGGTAACTGCAGTGGTCACTAAACAAGGCAGTTTTGAAGCAAGGACGATTAATTTAAATCAAATTTAGCATTCCCCTGGCTTCTCCTCTTTTTGGAGCGGGGCCCTGGCATGTCACCTCAAGGGCAGGTGCTGCCCTTGAGACAAAAGTTGTGTGCTCCTATCCTATGATATGAGGTAGAATCATAGAATTGGAAGGAGCCATTGGAATGGCATTCAAGAAAGAGACTTGTTTAATCTCCTCTTCCACATAATCCATCAACCCTCTATGTAATTGATTCCACTATTGAATTGCTCTTAATGTTAGGAAGTTTTTTCTAATTTTCAGTTGGAACTTTAAATCAGTGTCTTATAGCTTACTCTCTAGAACAGGGGTCTCCAACCTTGGCAACTTTAAGACTTGTGGACTTCAACTCCCAGAATTCCTCAGCAAGCTTTTCTGGCTGAGGAATTCTGGGAGTTGGTCCACAAATCTTAAAAGTTGCTAAGGTTGGAGACCCCTACTCTAGAACAGTGTTTCTCAACCTTGCTGGGGAATTCTGGTAATTGAAGTCCAGTCATCTTAAAGTTGCCAAGATTGAGAAACACAGCTCTAAAATGAGAGTGCACAAGTATTGACCTTCAATATATCTTTTCAGATATTTGAAAAAATACTAACATCTGTCCCCTCATTGGTCTTTTCCTGAGTGGAAACGTTCTCAGCTCCTTCAGTCTTTTCATAGGGCTTAGCCCTTTGTCGTTCATTCAACCAGTTATTCTGAGCCCTCTTGAAAGTATGGTGGTGTTCAGAACTGAGTTACAAGTAGAACTAGTCCCCAGTTTGCAGCCATTTGTTGATTACATTGGCACTAAAGCCTGGGGTCACCTTTTGCGATCTTCTGACAAGTGTTGAAAAATGGTCACAAGTCACTTTTTTCAGTGCTGTTGTAACTTCAAACGGTCACTAAATGTATGGTTGTAAGTAGTCAAGGACTACCTGTATGTTGAGAAATTGATATATCACACTTTTCATTTTAGGTAACAAAATAGCAAGGAAGCTATTTGCCTAATTATTTAAATGATTGCCCTGATGCACACACATCACCCCTCACACCTATGACTATGGACATCCTTGTTGTAGGGAGTCACGTAAACACCATGGGAAAATATGCTTTGACTTCTGAGCATGTAGGTTTGAGGCCAGAACCTTTATGGACTTCTTGTGTGTTTTTCTCTTTGCTTTATCTGTCTTTTGCTCCTTTCACCCTTCATTCTAACACCTGCCCTGCCCAATTCTCTTGACTAAGGGAGAGGAGGTAGAAGGAATCATAGCTGTCCTGGAAGACTCCAAGGAGATGCAGCCCAGTGAAGCAGAGATGCCTTTTGCTGGTGCCCTAAAAGAGGGTGTCAATCCCAGCTACTTTGGGCAGGCTGAAGAGCCTGCCAGCATCCCCCAAGAGCACACAGTAAGAATTTTGCATACACGATGGAATTTATCCTCGGTTTTCCTCTGCAGATCCCAATTTAATTTCCTCCTTCCCTCAGTCTGAGTTCTTGTCCCTAGGGTAGAACTCCTTTTGAACTATCCTGTATCTTCCCAGTACTGCAAATGATAATGTGCATGTATTATTTACTGATCAAAAGAGGCTCCATGATTCTTACCTTTCCTGTCTGGAATTTGTGGGTGATGAATTAAGTATCAAGGATAGTCAAGTGACATGACTGCATAGTAGTTAGCTATTAAAAAGAAACTTTTTTGATTCTGAGCGATTCCAGAATGCTCTTGTCAGGAAATACTGATCGGAGAAAAGGATTAGAGGATATTTCCGTAACAACAAATTAAATAAGCAAATTAGAGTTGCCCATATGTGTGAATAAAAACAAAGAAGTATTCCTTGCTGCTTTTGAGTCAGTCTCTGGAAAGGGAAGGATCTTGGAGCACAGTATTAAAAATCAGTATTACACCATGAATGAAGACCTGCAAATACAGCAGGATGGAAAGATAGCTGAAAGGATATGACACTCAAGGTCCATCTCTTCACAGGAGTACTGTTTTCTGTTTTTGTTCTCTCCCACGCTCTCTCCTGCCCAGATAAAGCACTTTCTGAAGGAAGACTCCGAAGAAGCTGAGCTGGTCCAGTTCCTTAACGATTCCCCAACTGAAAAGATCTCCCATCGGGTGAAGCCAGAAGCCATCCATCAGGAGAAAAGATCCAGTCCAGGTGGGACTGAAATGTTACCTAGTGCAGCAATCCAGGCCATTCCCAAAGATGCCTTGGAGGAAAAGGAGCAGAAGGCCTTCTACCGCCCTCATCCTCTAGACTTGAAACAGCAACATATGGCTGCTCCAGCGCCGCCAAGTCCATCCCGTCCCAGAAGCCCCTGGGGCAGGCTTGATCCATATGAATCAGATGAGGTAAAGCATCTCTGCAGCATTTCTGTCAGAACCTTCCATTTTTCAGCCATAGGTGGTATACAGCAGGTTCTGACCAGTTCTGGAGAATCGGTAGTGGAAATTTTGAGTAGTTCAGAGAACCTGCAAATACCACCTCTGACTGGCCCCACCCCATCTATTATCTGCCTCCCGAGTCCCAGCTGATTGACTGGGTCTTCTTTTGTTGCCCTACACAGGAGAACAGAGCTGGAAAGCAGGTTGGGGGGGGGGGAATGGAGATTTTGTAGTATCCTTCCCATGCCATGCCCACCAAGTCATGCCATGCCCACCAAGCCACGCCCACAGAACCGGTAGTAAAAAATTTTGAATCCCACCACTCTTTCAGCCCCTTCAGAATCTCCCTTTTGTAGAACTGGTTGTAGGCCATGATTGTGATCATGGATGTTTGAATGTACAGAAGTACTCAACCTGGATTCCCCATCCCTATTGATGGGAGTATTTTGCTTATGAAGTGGAGTAAGCTTCTAAAAATAATATTTTGCTGTGCTTCAAATGCTGTAGTAATGAAATTAGTGCCTGCAAATGATGCTTTTCAAGCTGGACATATCATTGCCATTCCCATGTTGGAGAAAGCAGAGAAATAAAACAAGGGCTATTTTATTGATCAGTTGATGACTCACTGACATGAACAGTGGGTGTATAAAGGCACAGAGGTCCATTTCCTGAGCCTTGTATAGAAGATTTATGTCATTCATAAAAATACTTTAATAAAGAATGTTTCTCACCAGTGATAAAATTATTGTATTTACCCAGTGTGTTTAATCAAATCAAGTTAAAGACTGAGTGGGTGAATTTGCATAGCATGTGAAGTTTAGTACTTTTCAAAAGTTTATTTGTGGTATAGAAACTAAGCCTATTTAATTAATGTCATTGGGACATTATGTGAACTCAGAAATAGATTAATTCTGTAACCAAGTTACATTTATTGTGTGAATAACTTTTAAAAACCTGTTTCAGTCAAATAATGCTTGCAAAAAACGTCTGGCAATTTATAATACTGCTTTTTTCTCTTTCTTCTTTTTCCTCCCTCTTAGGATAATAAAGAGTATGTGGGATTTGCAACACTTCCTAATCAGGTCCATCGGAAATCTGTGAAAAAAGGATTTGATTTCACACTAATGGTTGCAGGTATCAATGCTGAAGTTACAAAGGCTGTTCAGGAAACAGTCATAATTGCTGCATATTAAAAGCACATTATTCATGACAGAAAACTATAATTAAAGCTAAATTTCAGTTGCCTTATGTTTAAGTATTGTGTGTATAAAAGTCTAAAGAGAGAGGAAAATATATTCTGTTGCATTTAATCTATGAGATCTTGGAAATAATTCCACAGTATTTTTATTGGATTGTACAGTTGGATTTCTTAGCATTTTTGTGAACTGATGGACAGTATAAGTTGCATATGCCAAAGAGCTAGAAATAGGAAGGTTGGCTTTAACTATGCAAACTTTCTGTGCAAATTGCCACTGATTGTTTTCTTTATTTAAAGAATTTCTCTTTATTTAAAGTATTCCTCACATTTACCTCTTTTTCCTTCAGAAAAACTCTTTCTTAAGAACTCATTTTCCTTTTTGTAATATTAACTGTTCTTCCTCTTCCTCAGGAGAGTCTGGGCTAGGGAAGTCAACTCTGGTGAACAGCCTTTTTCTTACAGATCTATACAAAGATCGCAAACTCTTAAATGCAGAAGGTATTTATTTATTTGTTTGTATGTTCCTTTATGCTTCTTATTTTCTAACTCTTAATACATAACGCATATGCTGGAATTCTGGGAAATACTCACCCATCTTAAAGTTGACAAGTTTGAGAAACACTGTCTTAGCAGTTCACAAACAAAAAGCATACTAATATAGTACTTAGCAATAGCACTTAGACTTATATACCGCTTCACAGTGCTTTACAGACCTCTCTAAACAGTTCTACAGAGTCAGCCTATTGCCCCCAACAATCTGGGTCCTCATTTTACCCATCTTAGAATGATAAAAGGCTGAGTCAACCTTGAGCCTGGTGAGATTCGAACTGCCAAATTGCAGTCAGCCGGCAGTCAGCAGAAGTAGCCTGCAGTACTGCACTCTAACCACTGTGTCACCGATATAATACAAAATGGGAAAAATACAATAACTGTAAAACAAATAGCGGACAATAAGCCAAATCTAATAATCATAGAACAAAACTATGTAACAGTGATACTAAGCCTGAAAGATGAAAGATTCTCATGCCTCAGCTGCCAGAAGTCTTTTGGATCATTGCTCCTTAGCTCCACTTCCTTTCTATTGGTTAGTTACACCTGTAACCACTTGTCTTCCAGGAGGAAATATTTTCTTGGTGAGGTAGGCAGGGCTCCCACAGCCTGTGCGCCTTACCAGCAAATAAAAATAAATGGATAAAATGAAATAGTTCCTCTATTGCTAGTCCTGACAATGTAGTGTGAGGGGGTATGACTAAGGAAGTCAGTTTTCTTCTCCTTTGAAAGACAGATCAACTTTATAAATTTTACAAAAAGTTTAATTTTATTTTTTTTAAACAAAAAGGAAAATGTTAAAAGTTCCTTTTTTAATTTTAAGTAGCCATGCACAAAACGGAGTTAAACAGAGAGCTGTGAAATCACAGATATCTCAAAAGAATCTCCAATAGGAAAACTATCCAAAGCAGTCGATGAAACAATATACGTCTGTGGCCAATTCTGCACTATTCTGCAACAAATATTCTCCAGTATTTCTAGCTCCTGCATGCATTCTCTGGATTTTTCAGGTTCTGTTAAATTCCAGCTTTTAATCAAAGATGCAGGAGCGATGCTCTTTTAAGCAGCCAAAGATTTCTAAAAATCAGCAAGGAGGAAGGAGATCTTATTTCTGGTGGAAAGGCATTCCATTGGAGATCTTAGTCATGCATAGTGGAGATTTCAGTTGCTTTTGTTGAACTTTGCAAATACACCCTCTCCGATTCTCCTTTTTCTGTCTTGGGGGCTAGAACGGATTGTCCAGACTGTGGAGATTACCAAGCATGTGGTAGACATAGAGGAGAAAGGGGTGAAACTTCGCTTGACCATCGTGGACACACCAGGCTTTGGAGATGCTGTAAACAACACAGAATGGTATGTCTCCCTGGAAAGTGGAAAGGAATTTGCCTGAGGAAAACCTGATTGCAGAATCATGGGAAATTGTCGGGAGGGAATCCCATTAGGCGTTTCTTGCAGGGATGAGCTAACCCTTGGATGGAGGCCAAGACTATGGTAAAAATAAGCTGCAAGAGACAAAGGCCAGCTGGCTGGAGGACAGGTAAATCCTGCTACAGGCACTAAGAAGAAGAACTGAAGAAGATCTTGCCCAAGAGGGAATCTTTTTTTACATGCGTTGTTCATCTGGGGCTCAGATATGAATTTTGAAGTCTGGTAATATTCATTAAAACAAATTAAAATCTGAATTAGAAGGGAATTCTTGTCTTACTGGTATTGCATCAGACCTTGAGAAAATTATATTTCCAAATGGCATTGTGGTCCTTTTCTGGTGGTATCCAAGTACAATTGTGTGCTAGGTGCCATAAAAGGAGGAGGAAGGGATTTCTTTGTTTCTGTAGCTCTCCTGAAGTACTGCTTCTATAAACCTGAATAATAATTAAAAAGAAACAAAGGATATTTGTAAACTGAGTCACCAAGTTTACTGTATGTGTTAAAAATCCAGCACATGTCATTGTCTCAGAAATCCAGTAGTTCTGAATCAAGATTGACAACACTCACATCTTGCTGCCTTACACAAAGATAAGAAGCTAGAGTGGCCCAGAAAAACATGGCCTTTCTAGGCCTTTTGTCTCTGTTTGTTTGTTTTTTTTTCCTTTTCAACTCTCCAGGGATATAGATAAACGAGGGTGGTACGGGCAGAAATAAGAAGGGGGCACCCTGACCTCAGGCTCTTCCTTTGCTTAAGTCATTGCTAATTTAAAAAAATCACATGTTAGCACAATAATGCGTAGGATCATCCAATGCAGATTAGAGCCCTCTGTGGAAAAAGAGATGCCAGATGTTCAAGCTAGCTTTGGAAAAGGCTGAGGAACATGAGATCATTATTGCTGATGCACACTGGATGATTGAGAAAGCCAAATACCAACAAGAAGTGTTATGTTCTTCATTAGTTATAGAAAGATCTTTGTGTAGATCACATCGAACTGTGGAATGTGCTTAGAAAAATAGGAATTCCAGAACAACTCATTGTTCTTATGAGTAACCTATGGGTAGTCCAGGGGTAGGATTAAAATTTTTAACAACCGGTTCTGTGGGCGTGACTTAGGTGGTAGGCATGGCTTGATGGTCATGTGACTAGGTGGACATGGCTTGGTGGTTATGTTATTGGCTGGGTGTGGCCAACTCAATATCACTCACATTGAGGCACGCATCTCCTTGCCTGGCCTCTCATGACTGTGGGGGTGCTGCAACAGTCGTAAGTGTGAAAAATGGTCATAAGTCTCTTTTTTCAGTGCCATTGTAACTTTGAATGGTCACTCCCCACAAGCAAAGTACCAGCAAAGGAGAGAAAAAAAAACTCCAGAGAAGTTCCTGAGACAGGAAGTCTAGTCTTGCCAAGAATGTAATAAGGGTTAACAGAGAGGCAGTTTCTGTAAGCAACACCAGAATGTTTCCTTTCTGCCTTCCTTACAGGATTAGGCCATAATTTCTTCTAACAACCGGTTCTCCAAACTGCTTAGAATGTTAACAACCGGTTCCAGCGAATAGGTGCGAACTGGTAGAATCCCACCCCTGGGGTAGTCCTTGCTTACTGACTACCTGATACAGTGACCGTTCAAAGTTACGACAGTATTAAAAAAAATAACTTTGTGATCAATTTATGATTGTTGCAACGTTCATCAGTCATGTAATTGCTGATTGTTTACTTCGCAACTGACACATATTTTTGCTTGTGACAAGCAGAGTCAACATTGTGCAGTACAGAAGGCAGAAGTACAATCTCAAAAGAAGACCACATATAATTTGTAAAGTGGGGCTGGCATAGTCTGGGAAGAAGACCCAGTGCGGCCAGCAACTACCTCATGAAGGCTTAGGCCAGGCAGTAGGAAGGTCAATTGAGGGAAGCAAGGTTGGCAGAAATGGCAGGAGCACTGAGTGCGGGGCAATGGAGCGATAAGGTGGCTGGGCAGGCAGAGAGCCGGGTGACAGAGGTAGCATAATGCAAGGTGGCCAAAAAGGCAGAGATGTGGAGGGAGATTGGGTGGGGGAGGAGTTGAAGAGCAGGAGGCCCCCTTACAAAGGAGGGAGCTGGTCAGGAATGACTTAGATCGGGGTTGATCCTTTGAATCTTGGGGATTCAGTTAATTACAACAACCGGGATTGCCAGCATTGCCATCTCTAAACCAATGTGATCACATGACATCATGTTTTGCGACTGCATCATTTAGCAATGGAAATTCTGGCCCCAATTGCTGATCGTAATTCAAGCACTACCTGTATTGACACTTTTTGACTTTGGTGTTGGAGAAGATTTTTGAGAATACTATGGAGCAGCGGTTGCCTACTGGTGGGCCACAGAGAAATGTCTCCCCCAGAGCACCCCCCAAAGCAATTAACCCAGACTTGCACAGAAACACAAGGCTGCGCCACCCACATGGCCCACAGGAACCTTCCCTGCCCACTCACTCCTTATCTGGCAAACTTGCCTGCTAAGTTGCTATTTTTCTTTTTTCCGGCCGTTAGCTGTTCTGCTGTGCCAGGAGATTTAGATTAGCTAAAAAGCAGGAAATGGTTGCATTTCTTGCTTTCTAGCTAGTCTTTAGATCTTAAGATTTAGAGCTTAAAAGAAGAGCCAAACCTTCCTTGGGACTGAAGGTTCTATTATTCAGTGCAGACTCATGGCAAGCAAATTTAATGTGACAGACTCAAGTAGCCAATGGCAGATAGATAGATCACTGAATGATTTTGTGAGCAACTCAATCTGCTTGCCTGCTTTGCCTGATTTTGGGTAAAAGTTGCTCTTTTTTTATAAAAAAATCAATATTTATATAAATATTTATAATATTTACACACAAGCCATGCTCAACCAGTCACATGACCACCAAGCCACACCCACAAATTAGGCCATACCCCCAGAACTGGTTAGTGGTCCCTGGGATTTAAAATTAGGAGTTTGGTGGTCCCTGCTATGGAGAGCCAAGAAATAAACAAATGGATCATTGAACAAATCAACCAGAGTTGGCCTGGCTCGGTTATCCTATTTTGGGCCCATTATGTGAAGTCCTAACTCTCTGGAGAAGGCTCTGATGCTGGGAAAGGAGGAAGGGAAGAGGATGATGAACAGCAAGGTGGATGAACTCATGTATAGTGAGTGACAATGAATGCACTGTTGAAAGACTTGGAGGGCCAAGTTAGGGATACATCTTTCTGGAGAAAATCTATCTACATAGTTGCTAAGAGTCAATGCCAACTTGATGGCACATAATCAATTTAAATGTTTTTGAAAAGGTGGCTGAGATCCTGTCAGATATAATTTCTTTCAAAATAACTGGAGCGGGTTTTTTTTCATTCCCGAGGTCATTTGATACCATGTCAGTGGATAATTTGATTCCTGGTAGATTGAGTGAGCTGTGTTGATGTGTAAGAGAGACTGCTGCATTTCTGGAGTAGTTCTACTGATTTCTGAGCTACAGCAATTGTGAACCAGCAGGGAGACTTCTGAAGGGAAGGGAGATATTTAGTCTTATCTCCACGATGGCTTATCGGGCATGAACACATTAGAAGTCCTACTGAATTACTCTAAAAAGGCCCTCCTTCCCCTCTACAAAAAGAGATTTCAAAATTTCACCTTTGCTTCCATCCTATCATGCTGGCATGAATGTCCTACTTAGGGATGATCAGTGGAGAAGTGTGTGACTCACTCAAGAACTTATATTGAGACTGGCAGAGGTGGGATTCAAACTTGGGGCTTCCAAGAATAGCTCGCCATAGTTATATCACAAGCATTTATGCAATTTTTCTCCTCTTCCTGCTCTTTCTCCTCCTCCATCTAAAAAAAGAATGTAACCTCTTAATTAATTGGCAGAAAATAGATCTGGATATAGATCCTTGGATGATTTGCAAAAAAAAATGTCGGGGATTTCCTAATTGTCAGCAATAATACCTGTCCCAGCCCTGTACTACATTGCTGGTATGAAAAAAATGTTTAGGATAACCACTTCTGGAATTCCAAATTCCTTAACTCAGCATTTTTTAAAAATTGTGTGATATTTACAGTAAGGTTCAGTTTTGATTGTACAAACACGATGGCTGCCTTCCTTTCAACCCAGCAATTCTAAACTATGTTCTCTTCCTTTCCCAGTTGGAAGCCTGTGGCTGATTATATAGATCAGCAGTTTGAGCAGTATTTCCGGGATGAAAGTGGCCTTAACAGGAAAAATATTCAAGACAACCGTGTCCATTGCTGCCTCTACTTCATCTCTCCTTTTGGTCACGGGTATGAACTAAACCAACCTTTTCATGATCCCGGAACACGCTTTTCCTTAAAAGACTCTTATTAGTTTTTTTTTTTTTTTGCCCAGTCCTTTTAACCTCATGCTCTCCAATATACAACCCCTGGGTTTCCAGAAGTTATATATAGTTAGAATGCTACACGACCTGTAAAGGCTATGTGCAATTAATATATCTATTCACATAGAAGCCAATCCACCGATAAGCTAATCCCTGAATTTTTAACCAAAATACCATGAAAATCACACCACCTGTGGATAAGTTGGCCTGTATTTTTCATACTATTTTGGTTACAATTTGAGGGTCTACTTGTCTGCGGATGGGCTTATCTACAAATAGATATATGGGAAATACAGGTACTTTTTAAAAGTACAGCATTATTGTATATACTTGAAGATAACTCCATCCATGGGTAAACTGATTTTAGCACCTAAAATTCTCATCTGGGACAAAATGGTATATTGATTTTACCTCATGGCATGTCTTTCCTCACAGGAAGCTGGACATTGGGGTTAAAGGAGAAGAATTCTCTGATGGGGTTCTTGCTTCATAGAATTCAAATTCTTGGAAGTTCTTCAGATTGATAAACTCAGTCAGGATCTAGGATAAAGTTATCTATCTATGAAAGGTTAAAGTACTTGGAAAACAACAAAGCCTTCAATATAAGTAACTCTTAACATGTGATTCAAATGGTGTAAGGCTTAAACAATTTGAACGGAAGGCCATACTTCTTCTTTTAATGTTGCCTCCTACTGGAAGTTGGGGTATCACTTATTCTCCAGATGTTACTACATGAAATAAGGATGTTGCATCTTTACCCAAAATATAGATTTTTTTTCAGTCAGTATAGGCTACGTCTGCCAGTTCTGCCTTTCTCTTTAATGTTTCCTTATATAATTAATTGAATTACTGTAGTTATTTTTGTGCAGTATCACTGATTGCCGCCAAATAATTGGTACAGATTCTAGCACATGTCAGGCACCACACCTTTTGTGTTTATTGGCCAAAAAAAACCCCAACCTCTTTCCACAGCTCCCAGGAATAAAAATGAATAGAACAGAATAGAATAATAATTTTATTGTCACTTTGAATGTACACTAATCGGCATACTTTAAAATGAAATTTCATTGCATACAGCTCTCAGAGGGTCACCACCTCCAATATACACGACATGAACATGACAAAATAAATAAATACAAAATTATGTATATACTGATTACGTATATAGTGAATTCTTGTCTGCTCTTGGCAGTTTGCGACCTCTGGATGTTGAATTCATGAAAGCACTCCATCAGCGTGTGAACATAGTTCCTGTCTTAGCCAAGGCTGACACTCTCATGCCCTCCGAGGTGGAACGAATGAAGTGCAAGGTAAAAGGAGATCAGAACAAATTCGGGGACGCTCTTCTCACTTCCAGCAACAATGTAAAAAAGACAACATTGAGCTAAATAGAGTAACCTAAACAAAACTAATTGAAAAAGGAAAACAAAAAAAAAGAAAACTAAAGGTACAAGAGTTTGAAATTGTTTCTGAAGTATAAAAGTATTAAATACAGGTTTTTACAATTGCGATTTACAATCACAATACAGCTTGTTGCTAAGCAGTACAGTTGTTAAGTGAGACATGCGACCGCAACTTGCAGTCTTCTCTTCTGGCTTCCCCATTGACTGACTTTATCAGAAGCTGGCTGGGAAGATTACATGATCGTAGGACACTCTGACAGTCATACATGCACGATGGTTGCCAAGTGCCTGAATCGTGATCATACGACTGTGGGGACATTGGCCGTGTGAGTGCCAGTTGCAAGTCACTTTTTTCAGTGCCATCATAACTTGAATTGACCTACCTGTGTATAGTTGCACAACCTGTTGTAATTCACATTTTAAATGCTGAGCTAAATGTAGGCCATAAGGATCATACTATCTTGAATATCTAATTCGATATTCTTCTGTTACATCCCTTCTTCCTCACATTGACTTTGTCCTGTATTCCAGTTCAACTCTCCCTTCCTCTCCAACCCTTCCTCCCTCTCCAATATCCAGACTCTGTGATATTGTGAAATCTGTACTCTTTTTAAAGTGAGCATACAGAAGGTTTTCAGTCTCCTCCTCAAAGTGGCCATGTGCATTTTATGAGAAAGTCAGTGAGGCAGTGGTGGGTTTCAAATATTTTTTATCACCAGTTCTGTGGGTGTGGCTTGGTGGGCGTGCTTTGCACGCACATGCACAGGGGGTTTGCTACTAACCTCCTGCAATCCTGCACTCTCCCTGTGTCTTCAACAGCTGACACGTGGCAATTAGGTGTGCCACGCGAAGCAGCTGAAGTTCAAAACCAGGAAATAAAGGTCAGTATAGAGTCGGGCTGGTGGGAGGGCCCAGCAGCTGATCATCGGAGTAAATCGGTTCCCTCACAGATAATCGTCAGAGCTACCGATTTGGCCGAACCAGGCCGAACTGGTAGAATACCACCACTGCAGATAGTGTGAGGAATTGGGGGTATGGTGTTGACTGAACGCCGAGTTCTTCACTCCCCTGTTAGCTTTCCAGAAGAATTCTCAGGATAGCAGTGGGTGCCCATGTTCATGCAGGTTGGTCTACAGAATATAAGGAATCAAAGCTATGATCGAACTTCATCAGCTGCTGGCATGTTCCTCTGTTCTAGATTCGTGATGAAATTGATCGTTTTGGGATCCATATCTACCAGTTTCCTGATTGTGATTCAGATGAAGATGAGGAATTCAAGCAGCAGGATGAAGCACTCAAAGTGAGGGCGTAGAAATTGGGATCTACTGGTTCGGCTAGTTGTACCTGATTGTGTTAGAACAAATTGGGAAGAAAGCCTAGTTTTCCCCAGTCATATTCCACATATGCTGATGCTTTGACTGTAAAGGAGCTTTTCCTATTACTTGAAAACAATATGTTTCATATTTGCTTGCCTTTTTTAAACTAAGGCACGTGTTCCAAGCCAGGCATGTATCTCTAATTCCAGTTAAGCCATACTAAAGAGAGGCAGCTAGGCTTGGATTAAACTCTTAGCCTAAGAAAAAAAATTTTTCCCAGGCTTCTCCCATCCCAGGCAGTTATGCTCTTGCTTTAATACAGCTTTCCCCAGCCTGGTATCTTCCAGATGTGTTTGGACTGCAGAATGTCATCTAGGAACCTGGGACATTGCAGTCTTATGCATCTGGAGACCGAGAGCGGTCTGGAAGACAGCCTTGTTTAAAACTGCTACCAGCCTTATAAACATGGATCTTCAATTTGGAACCCACAGGCCTTTTTTTAATCACCTTTTTTTCTGTTTTATTGTTGTAGGCCACCCAGAGCAGCCCCACAGTGAGATGGGCAGCAAATAAATTTAACAAGTAAAATTTAACAAATAATAAATGATACTTTTTTTTGATGCCTGGCCTGAATAACTTAAAAAGAAGAATCCCCTTAACAAATAAACGAAAGGAAATTGATGGAATGCAAAGCACTTGAGCATCATGTTTATTTACTGTACAACAGGGATCATCTCTTTTCCAAGCCTTTTCTTTTTTAAACCCCACCATCTTTTACTTCACTGCCAAATTTGGAAGTGCAGTTGATGGAAGTCGATGATGCAGTTCCTTAAACCTTTTTGAGAAATGCTCACTCTTTGGTCACTAAATATATGTGAAGTAGCAAAGATTGGGGAAGGCCTCTGCCATCCTATTTGACTCCTAATTGCCACTGTCCTCCTGCAGGACAGCATCCCTTTCGCTGTGATTGGCAGTAACACCATTGTGGAGATGAAAGGCAAGCGGATCCGGGGAAGGCTGTATCCTTGGGGAATCGTTGAAGGTAACCTATAGCTCCGTGTGGCTCAATAAACTGGGGACTGCAGCTAATGGGTCGACATTGATTCAATACAGCAAAAAGGTTCCATGCTCCCTTAGTTTGAATTAACATCCAATTACCAAATGCTCTTGTGGGATGGAAATACAAAATATTGACTTTGGCAATCTAATGTCTTAGCTTTGGCTGGAGAAATCAATAAAAGCTTCCTGTCCCCAAGCATTAAATTAGTCGTTTTGTGGGAAGCATGGACTCAGTGCGGTAGTTTTGTCCCATATCTTGTTGGAAAAATCAGGAGGTAGGGATGAGGGAGAATATTGAGCAGAATGCCACCTCTCGGCAGTCCCAATGTTTTATTACAGGGACGTTCCCATGGACTGTCAAAAAAGTCAAGATGGTGGGCACAACTACCCAGTCAAAGCCAGATGCCTTTTTTTGCATCCACTTGATAACACAGTGGGGCTTCAGTTGTGCAGTTGTGTCGTCCTTGGCCTTCTTAAGTCACCCCTGCAGATGTCCCCAGTGCAGACGTGGGAGGCAAAGAACAAGATGGCATCTCTCCTATCCCATCCAAAAGCCAAATGAACTGGTTGTTGAATCGTTCTTCTGTATTACAGTTGAGATTGGCTTCTTCAGTGCATTGAAGGCCAAAGGCTAGTTTAGAGGCCATGCAGCAAACAATCTTCACTTGTGTCCTGGCACCTGCTGTCTAAGGTGGCTGCTTCAGTCTGTTCAAGGGTAGAGCCAACCCTGGTCCCATCCTATCTTTTTGTCCCTGTTGGACTTGAAAAATTCAATTTTAAAAAGCTTGGATTTGAAGTATGCTGAATTTCAAGATTTGTTGTATGCCTAAAAATGAATTGGACTCAAACATAGCTTGGGAAATCCAATAGTAGGTAAATGGGGAATGAGAGAGAGAAAGATTGGACAAGGATTTGTCTGGAATGGTATAGGGTTTCCCGCCTAAGCAGGGGGTTGGACTAGAAGACCTCCAAGGCCCCTTCCAACTCTGTTTTTCTAAGAGAGATTGGAAAATGTATAATCTTTTTTGATAAATAATACTATAGACGAGACCACTCAAAAAAGCTAAACTACCTAAAATGGTGATGAATTAAGGTGCTGAATCTAATGGCTGCTTTAAAATGTTCTTCAGTTTATTACAGAGGAGGCCCTGTCCACAACCCCTACTGGCAGCTTAGAGAGTGGGACCTTTGGCATATCACCCTTAAGAAAACTAAAACAATAATTGCAATGTTTGTTATAAGGGGGTACCTACATCTGCATTTTTGTAATAAGGAAAAAGGGAAGAAATGGCACCAACAGATTCCAGCAAAATCACTTGTAGCTGATCATTGTGTGTATACATACGAAAGTATTTCTTCCAAATGTGTGGCTGGGAGTGGCAAAGTGTTGAGTCTTATCTTGGACTGACTAGGTCTCTCTGGAGTGCAGACTTCTAAGAATGTAAGAGGAACCAAAAGGCTATAAGCAAAATAGGAAACAATAAGCTTTTCCTTCATGTTTTGCCTGTCGCTCTGGACATTCAGCGATTCCCCAGACAGGCTCCATTTCACTCTAGTTGCTAAAAGCCCTCAATAGGCTTTTCATCTCCCGTGGATTTGTTTCCAGTTTTGAGATCATTGAGTTAAGAGACCATCAGAATAGAATTCTTTATTGGCCAAGTGTGATTGGACAAACAAGGAATTCATCTTGGTGCAAATGCTCTCAGTGTGCATAAAAGAAAATATACATTCAACAAGAGTCAACAATCATATGGTACAATGCTTAATAATAGTCATAAGGCACAATAAGCAATCAAATCATACTAGGAAACAGTCAATAAAAATCATAAGGATACAAGCAACAAGCTTATAGTTATATAATCATAAGTGGGAGGAGATGGGTGAAAGGAAGGATTGGAGGATTAATAGTAATAGTAATACAGACTTAGTAAATAGTTTGACAGTGTTAAGGTAATTATATAATTATGGCATTCTGGAAAAAACTGTTCTTGTGTCTGGTTGTTCTGATGTGCAGTGCTCTACAGCATCGTTTTGAGGGTAGGAGTTGAAACAATTAATGTCCAGGGTGTGAGGTGTAAATATTTTCACAGCCCTCTTTTTGACTGGAGCATTATATAGGTCTTCGGTTTGGTAGTAATTGTTTTTTTTCTGCAGTCCTAATTGCTCTCTGGAGTCTTGTTGGGTTGCAGAACCAAACCTGACAGTTATAGAGGTGCAGATGATAGATTCAGTAATTCCTCTATAGAACTGTATCAGCGGCTCCTTGGACAGTTTGAGTTTTCTGAGTAGGCGCAGAAAGAACATTCTTTGCTGTGCTTTTTTGATGACATTTTTGATGTCAGATTTTGTGATATTGATGTGATATTGATGTCAGGTTTTGTGATTTTAGGTCTTGTGATATGATAGAACCTAGAAATGTGAAGGTCTCTACTGTTGATACTGTCTTGTCTTGTCTTGTCTTGTAACTATTGTTATCCGTGCATATGTGGTCTTGAATGGCACTCACATCACCCTGCATTCTTTTGCCAGTGGAGAATCCTATGCATTGTGATTTTGTGAAGCTGCGCACCATGCTGGTAAGGACTCATATGCAGGACCTGAAGGATGTGACTCGGGAGACTCACTATGAAAATTACCGGGCTCAGTGCATTCAAAGCATGACTCGCATGGTGGTGAAAGAGCGGAATCGCAAGTAAGTTGGGGGGTCCTGGGAAGAACAAGGAGAAGGAGGAACTGGAGAGGAGGGGAGTTGGGCAGATGGAGCAGCTGAGAAGGAGATGTGAACGGTGGGAAACACCCCCTCCCCTCCACATTCAATAACCTTGTTGTAATCGCCTCTCCAACAGGTATGAGGAGGAAAGACAGGCAAAGCGACCTTAAAAATTCTCAGGTGGAATCAGAGTCTGACGGAGGCAGTTCATCAAGGAAAATTAATGCTGGCTTAAATTCACAATTTTTTTTAAAAAATGATGATTTAGGCAGGTATTTATTATAACAACAGATGGATAGGCAAACAGAATAAATTATGTACATTGAAATCCATTTTCCTGGTTTGTACAATTTTGTGCTAATAGATATATCTGTAGATAGGTGATGTAGTATAAATACAAGTGCAAGCAAATATATGCATGTCTGTCTGTCTGTCCGTCCGTCCGTCCGTCTGTCTGTCCGTCCGTCCATCCATCCATCCATCCATCCAACCATCTATCTTTTTTTAAACTCAGAAAGGTCACCAAAGTGAATGCAGAGAAAAACAGCTTTTATTGGGCATTGAGGTTTTCAGTGAATTGTCCTGTTAGGAGAAACATACTTGAGTCTGGTTGCTTAACTTTCCCCATTTCCCCCCAAACCTGATAACTTTCAGAAATGTGGTTCTCACTTCTCCCAGTTTCCCAATTGACATAGCCATGGGTACACGGAGTATAAAAAATGGGAGGTGTTCTACAGTACGGTTGGGAAAATCAAAATCATGAGACAAAATAGAACACTCAGTAGCTCCTTGATTTCCTTAGAGGCCTTCTTCAGCTCACCATCCTGCTGACTTATCAAGGATGGTCTTGGATAAACTTTTCCTGAAATTCTGTTTCTTCTTTCTTTCTTTTCTTTTTGTCAAGTTTTTTATTTTATGTTGCTTATACATATCAATGCATGACAGTGTGATATCTGGGTATCATACATTTTAGTACAAATAAACATTATTACTCATAGTTATTACATTTCATTTTCATTGCTTCATATTGTTTAAACATATCTAATACTACCACCACTCAATTTCTAAACCTCGCTTTTATTACATATATGTCGTTATATTAAAATTGTTGTTCCCCTCTTATTTCTATTTCTATTCTAACTTTTATTCATGTCACCATATTATTCACCGTATTATTATTATTTTTTTCTGTCTTTCATCTTTCACCTGCTTTATTATTCATATTTTTCTTATTTAACACTTCATATCTATATATATTAAAGTTTCATCCTTCATTCTTTCATTGTTAGTGTTTCAATATACAATTCTAATACCAATCACAATATCATTTAAACATATATGGTAGATCCATTCATATTCCTTCCATTCATCCAATCTATGTAATTCTACTATTAATACACATGCTTATATTAAAACAGATTCTTTCATTATCTAATTACTTATTACAAATGGTATTATTAACATGACTAAATAATATAATCATTAGCAGTGAAACAATGAAATTAACTCATATTTTCTGCTGTTCGGTTTCCCCCAGATCTTGCTTGTTTTCTCATACTTCCTTGAAATCTATCCTGCTAACTCATTGACTGTTCTTCCACAAAGCTTGACTGTTAGGTCTTAGTGCGTCTCTTACTCTTTTTGCCACTATTCCATTCTGTCCAGCTGTGGCTAGCTGGAAAAGATGCCTCACTTTATTCATAAAAGCTGTGTTGTAGTCTGAGCAGCCAGAATGATCTAAGTGCTAGAGCCCACTGTAACTACATAGCCAAAAAGGCGTTAAGAGTTGTTAACCTAATTCTGCGTAGTTTTTTCTCCGGTAATATTACTCTACTAACTAGAGCATATAAAACATTTGCTAGACCAATACTTGAATACAGCTCATCAGTCTGGAACCCGCATTACATATCTGATATTAATACAATTGAGAAAGTCCAGAAATATTTTACGAGAAGAGTCCTCCACTCCTCCACTTGTAGCAGAATATCTTATGCCGCCAAACTTGAAATTTTAGACTTAGACAACCTAGAATGCGCCGCCTTCGGTTCGATCTAAGTATAATACATAAAATTATATATTGCAATGTCCTACCTATCAATGAATACTTCAGCTTTAACCAAAACAATACAAGAGCACAAAATAGATATAAACTAAAAATACAAATTGCACCAAACTTGATTGCAGGAAATATGACTTTAGCAACAGAGTAGTCAATGTCTGGAATACTCTACTTGACTCTGTGGTTTCTTCCCCAAACCCCAAAATCTTCAACATTAAACTGTCTACTATTGACCTCACCCCTTTCCTAAGAAGTCTGTAGAGTGTGTGCATAAGCACACCAAAATGTGCCTACCGTCCCTGTCGTTTCTTTTTTTCTTATTCGTATCCATTTCATGTATTTGTAACCATGTTTATACTTATGCCTGTTATCTAATAATTGTTTGACTAACTAACTAACTAACTAACTAACTAACTAACTAACTAACTAAATAAATAAATAAATAAATAAATAAATAAATAATGTTTCTCCATGTGCCAGGTGCACCTTTAAGAAATAAGTGTGGGGCATTGTTTTAGTTTCCAAAATAATTGTGTAATAATAATAATCCCTGGATATTCTGCTGTAGCCGTTGGAGGAGAGGTGGGTTAGTCCAGTGTTTTCAACCTTGGTAACTCTAAGATGAAAAACTGGTTTAGTCTCTATTGGCAAAACATCAGAAGAAAATCTGTTAGTCCCTTTTCTGACTAATACATGTTATTAGATGGTATAAGCTTTTGTGACTTGCATCTGATTCATCGGATGCATCAAGTGGCTTGAAAGATGGAGGATTTAAATTGGGATAAAGGCGAGGAAGGAGGGTAAGACAGGTTGATTAAGCAGATTACATGTGAGACAGATTACAAGTACCTTTAAATCCTACATTTTATGCTTTTTAATGAAATGTGCTAATCTGCTTGAATGGTCCTTGAGTTAATACTAAGTATCTGGGAGCTTAACCTGTTGAGTGCACTAACCTGATGATCCTCTGTAACTCTATACCACTGTTGCAGTTTGCAATCTGAATGCTGGAAGGAACTTAATGAGAAAGCAAAAGGAAATAAGCTTTGGGTGGAAAGGAATGCAGGTGTCGAAAAAGAAGAAAAAAGAAACCTTAGTAAGGATACCGAGGAGGTAGCACATTCAAGAAATTATTATTATGTGCTGCTGCTATTTTGCACTGGTTTGTGTATGTTAAACTGCAGAGCAGGACATTATCTGTATGGCAAGTATTGGCAGCTGTTAGACTTCTCAAACTATTTGGGGACAGCCAGGGATGGTATTCTACCGGTTTGGCCCAGTTCAGCCGAACTGGTAGCTTCGAGGATCATGTGTGAGGGAACCAATTCGCTCCGACGATCAGCTGCTGGGCTCGCCTACCCACCCTGGCTCTATACTGATCTTTCTTTCCTGATTTTGAAGCTCAGCTGCTTCGCACGGCATGGCAGATTGCCACGCATCAGTTGTTGAACATACAGGGTGAGTACAGGATGGCAGGAGAAGATCAGTGTCAAACCCTCTACGCGCACACAAAATTAGGGCACTGAACAATCCACAAAGCCAAGGGAAAATCTGGAAGTATGAGTGGGGGTGAGTGTTGGAGGGAAGCTTCTTCCCTGCCCTGCCTTCCCATGGTGAATTTAAGCTGCGGATCTCCATTCCCCTGTTATGCTTGCCATCCTATTTAGAGGGAAAGAAGAGGTCCCTGTATTACTTGGAAAAGGCTTACACTTTGGCTTTGGATCCACATTCTCAGTTCAGTATAATCATTAGGGTTTTGTTTTTCAATTTGCAGTCTGTAATCTACTTTCCATAATAATCTCCTGATTTGTGAAATGATAACAGAGAAGATAAATTAGGAAACATCTTGATTCATGACTTACCAAACCAAGTCCTTCAAAAAAAAAAAAAAGTCTCAGGCTCCAGGAAGCTGCCTAGCCTTTTTTGGTCCCAGGACCATTGGAAGGTTAGTTCACAAAGTGAACTTCTGGATGAAGTCACTCCATTCCAGATGAAGTCCAGTTTTGCCTTCTTTGGCAGCAGTTCTCCAGGATCTTTGACAGAGAGTAGGTTTTTTTTCCATCACTTTCTAGCAGAGATTCCAGAACAGAATCCGAATCTTTTTGTAGACGATGTATATACTCTGCATTGGGTTATGATTCAAGGGTGGGAATACATAGACCTCAAATGGTGTTAACACGGATGATGCGCAGTGCATGTCTTAGGAACTTTCACCTAAAGGCTATCATGACAGTACATATACATTGTTTTTTTTTTTTAATTTATTTATATGCTGCCCTTCTCCGGAGACTCCGGGCGGCTTACAGTCTTTAGAGCACCATGCTAAGTGCTCGGCAATAGCCTTCATTCCATTGTATATGCCCGCTTATTACTAGGGTTTTTTGCTTGAGCAGGAGGTTGGACTAGAAGATCTCTAATTCCCTTCCAGCTTTATTCTGATTGATTGGTTGTTCAAAATGATCTGGAAAGGGCTGATAGCCTAAAAGTCCTATCTTCAACCGGTTTTCTACGTAGATCCCGACAAAAGACTCCAGGCTTAAAACCATCCAGCCTCTCTTCCACTTCTTCTCTTGATAATTGGTTCCACCATCAAACCCTTCTTGCCATCAGGAAGTTTTTCCAAAAATGAATGTGGAACTATTAATTGCCTTTGCAAGTTCCCCTCAAACAGCTGGGGGAAGCCAGACTAGAATTAAATCATGGAATAAGTAACAGAAAAGGTTTGGTGGAAACCAAATGCAGTTTGATTGGGGAAGCAAATGGGATATCTTGTGGGATTGCATGCCCAAGTTTTTTTGTTTTTTTGCCACTTTTTCTCTGGGAACACTTTAATATATTTCCTCCTCTTTTATTTCTTTTCTGGTTTTGTTTTTTGGAAAAAAAAAACCCAGCAAGCTAACCCGAGAAAGTGGAACTGATTTCCCCATCCCAACCACGCCCACGGTGCCTGACTCGGAGACCGAGAAACTGATCCGGGAGAAGGATGAGGAGGTGAATAATGGGGTACTGTTTGCGGGGAAAATTGCTGGTGTTTGAAAGTTTGCAAACATACAGGTAGTCCTTGACTTACAACAGTTCATTTAGTGACTGTTAACACAAGTTACAACAGCACTAAAAAAAGTGACTTATGCCCGTTTTTCACACTTACAACCGTTGCAGCATTCCCCATGGTCACATGATCAAAATTCAGCCGCTTGGCATACGGTTCTTATTTATGACGGTTGGAGTGTCCTGGGGGTCACGTGATCAGCTTTTGCAACCTTCTGATGAGCAAAGTCGATGGGGAAGCTGGATTCCCTTAACAACCATGTCACTAACTTAACAAATGTAATGGACTCACTTAACAATGGTGGCTTTGCCCCTAACAAATGTTTCACTTAGCAATCTTAAATTTGGGGCTCAATTGTCATACGTTGAGGACTACCTGTATATGACTAGGGGAAGCTGTTTTGCGCTGTTAATTCTTGAAAACATTTTTTAAAAGGGTAAACAGCAGGATGACCAACCAGATAGAAATAAACAAACGAACAAAAATTCTGCCTCCCACTTTTTTCTTCTTCTAAATGTGGGAAAATGTTTCCTAGGCCCATTAAATTTGGTGGCTTAACACATTAAAGGTACAGTGCACTTCATCTGGCTACTGTTTTAATCCGTATTTCAAGTTCGCATAATATATTGTTCTGTAAAGTAACTGAATGATATGGGTTCTTACTACATGCTAAGCCAGGGTGTGGGCAGGGACTAGCCATAAGAATTTTATAATATGAATCTGTAGTAGTGATTGTCAACCGTGGCAACTTTATGAGGTGTGGACCTCAACTCCCAGAATTCTGAGAGCAGAACTGGCACCTCTTAAAATAGCTTGAGAAATACAGTTTTATGAATAGAATAGAATAGAATACTTTATTGGCCAAGTGTGGTTGGACACACAAGGAATTTGTCTTGGTGTAAATACTCTCAGTATACATAAAAGATATATTAATTAAGAATCAAGAATCATAACGTACAACACTTAATGATAGTCATAGGGTACAATCAGCAATCAAATCATACTAGGAAACAGTCAATATAAATTGTAAGGATACAAGCGACAAAGTTACAGTCATACAGTCACAAGTGGGAGGGGATGGGTGAAAAGGAGTGATGAGAAGATTAACAGTAATAATAGTGCAGACTTTGTAATAGTTGAACAGTGTTGAGGAAATTATTTGTTTAGCAGAGTGATGGCGAAGAGAACAGAGCCCATTGCTTGACTCTGAGCAGAGAAACCTGTGGATGTGGAACATACTCCTTCTAGGCTACATTTGACTTCTATTCTTATGAGTTTTAGAAGACGTGTTTAAGTACCTTCTCTTTTAGACAGGCTTTATAGATCAGTTTACTTTGTCTTGTAAAGTATGTGTTCTGGTATTTTCAATTTTGTACTTTTGGCCGGCGGGGGGGAGGTATTTATTTTGTAAGCTGCTTTGGGCATTCAGTTTGCACAGAAAAATTAAGCAGATAAATTCCTGGTTTATTTTTCTCCTTTCAGTTACGAAGGCTGCAGGAAAGGTTGCAGAAAATCCAACAGCAGATGGAAGATTCATAGTAATCATATATTCCCACCCCCCCTGCCCCCAGTATATTTTTTTCTCCCTGCTGGCTGGCATCCTTCCAAAGCAGAAAATGTTTACATCCCTCTGAATTTCATCCCATCCTTGACAAACATAAATTGCTGCAAAGATCGTCTTAAAACCAAAGTTCTACAATTACTTACCCCTTTAAGAAATGAGAAACTCAAAAAGGCTTCAAGATTTTACCACAACCTTCTAACACAAGGGAACTTTTCCTTTCTCCATCCAGTCTGGGTATTGATCATCATTGTGGTGATTTTTCTGTGGAGTGCAGAGATAAACTATTCTACAATCACAGCATTGAATGGAAACTTAACTCTCATCTGACAGCAGACTATGATAATTTGTACCAGCAACTGTGATTGACAAGATTCTGCTCAGATTCCATTCTAACCCAGTTGTAAAAAAGATGCAAGTATAAAAAAAAGCAGGCATGTACAAAACACAAGATATTCTCCCCAAGTCCATCTTGGAATTATCAGCAAAAATATATGCACAAGCGAGATGAAATGACAAAATTCTAATATATAAGATGGTAAAATGGAGAACTTTCAGCCTCACATCAGATGTTGGGAATATTTAAAAAGAAAATCCTTCTGGAAAATCTGAAGGCCAATAGCAGAAGCTAGCAATTAAGTTTCTCATTATTAGTCCCTTTGAAATGAATGGGAGCTGCTGAAATTTTGCACTGAGAAACTTTTGACTGAATTAAATACATGAGCACTCCCTTTGCAAAAACTCTTGTTTTGTTCTATTTTATATTTATCTCCTCATAAGTGAGAGTCAAAACATGGAGGTAATATAGTTTTTGCAAGCTAATATTATTAATTTTATTTAAGTTTTTCAAGCTATTTATCAAAGTAAGATAAAAAGGAATTTACTGTCCCACGCACAGCCATGCATACCCAGCTGCTGGTGATGTGCAAAGTAACCAAGCTTCTTGCAAGGAGTATTCAGTTTCATTCGAAATCATTCCTTCCCATGTGTCTCAAGTGACTGTGTCTCTTTTGTGTATCAGCTCATTCCCTCAATCAAGAATACCTAAATTAGGACTGTTCAGCAAGTGGATCTTGTAATGTGTGGCTTATTCCAAATGGAAATTTTCCTAAAAGTCCGGAAAAAAAAATGCCTGGCACTCTCCCCTTTCTGGAGGGTCAGTCCTTAGAAACTGCATGCTGCTGCTCTTGTGGGGAACAGTCTTCTGAATCTGCTAAAAAATTTCTGTTGCTGCCAATCGTGCATGCTGCCGTTACGCTTTGAAAGAAGATCCCAGAGCACAAAGTTACACATCTTTCTCAAACCAGCTGATTGGTTGCGCACAGAAAATGTGGGTGAGATACTCTCAAAAGAAGAGAAACAGCCAACCCATCCTCTAGGTCTTCCTCTCTTCAAGGTTGTTCAAAAGGACCATCAGAAACCCTGATGGTCAACCATGGCAACTATGGCAGCATGGCCTTTTCCTCTTTCAAGGAGCAACACTGATGGAAAGTGCCCGGAGAAAAACCAAGGTGATCTCACTGGAGATATAGGTGCAACCCCATGAAGGCCATCTGCTGTTCCAATTTGGAGCTGAAGTATGGATGGCCTCTCATTGAACGGGCCTTTTCTCTCTGAAGGCTCCACGGTGAAAGGGAAGCCAAAAGAGGATGGAGAGGAATTCAAAATGCAGGCGAGTAGCATAGGACACGCACCCATTGAAGCAAAAAGATGATGCTTCTGAATAAAGCTAACAATCTTTCATTTGTAGGCCAGCACAGCATGAGAACACGCTGGATCAGACCAAAGCTCTCATGTTAGTAGCAATGGTAGTTAGTGGTGTCTTTCCTCTAGCCATGGAGGCTCTGTAGGAGTCAATTGTTGATAGATACCCGTTAGTACCCTTGTGTCTCATTCTTTTTGAATGTCATAATAGTCATCTGCCTGTCATAATAGCTGTCGCAATGTCTATGAATCCAGATCCAAACAGACTTGTAAGCTGGGCCAAGAATAGCCGAATACTGGTTATTTTCTCTAGAAAGTTCAGAACCCACTGGGCACCATAGAACCATCTCTATAGTAACTATTATAATTTCATCTGCAGGAACTTCTGATTAAAGAAAGGCCCCCAAGTTGCAGGTTTGGAAATAAGGAATCCTTAGATTTTAACCAGTCCTTTCCACCCCGCTCCAAATGCAATAGGATTGCCAACTGACCAGGGTGGGGGAAAAGTCTAGCCTTAGCTAGCATAATCTGGCCTGCTGCTGTGCTTTAAAGATATCTTGATATACATAAACATGTTTTTCATTGCATGGAGGAAATATTACTACTCGGTAGTATTGGTAGAGCAAACTGCTATTACAGAAGCTGACCCCATACTCTTGGCTTCAATATTTATAGAGGTGCTTCCAGTTAAGGCTTTTCTTGTGCAATTAACCTGGTTTGTTTGTGCAATATTTGGGGGGGGGATGAGAATGTAATTTTCATTAGTAAACACCCTATATTTCTCTTCCATTTCCCCCCTATAACGTGAAGAAAAACTGGGAATGAGGAAGCTTTTGATTGGTACTGTTAAACAGTCCTCTATCTGAAACTGTAATTGTTATCTTCCTATTGTGATATTGTGATGCTATCATTTGATGTTCTTATTATGAATTATTACTTTTTATTATTAATTTATCCTCCGGGACTCATAGGTGGCATTTGCACTTCTGAATTGTTTACATAGATGAAGGCAAATACCTACTCTAAAGTATCATTATTTATAACCTTATTTAAACATTTTATTATTTCCTATCGAGGCATAATGAAAGCTGAAGCAGCCGTCCACATGGATGGCCATTAGCACATTCAGACAAGCGGTTTCCCCTCTTCGCTTCAGTCCACCTTCCGTGTTGCATATAAGGAGGACTATTTTTGTGCCATAACTGAAAGTGCAGAAAACTCAAGGGAATAGCCCCAAAATTATCTTTTCTTTTCAATCATTTTTTTTTTTTAAAGTTTCTAACCTTCATGTTGTGAAGATACCCTGCTGTGGTTAGATGCTAAGCATAAAACATGGCTATTAGATATAGTGCTGGGATTCTGGAATGCATACAGTGATATGGGGGGGGGAGGGAGGTTTCAATACATTCAGGAGGGTGTTTGCAACTGTGTGTTGGAAACCTTGCCCCCTTTTAAGTGTACTGCATCACAGTGTGTAAAAAATGGGGACAGGGTTTTGAACACACAATTGTGGAGTTTGCTTTTTTAATTCCTCCCTCTTCCTTCCTGTCCCGTGGATGCTTCTGAATACATAGTATTGTGTGTTCTCAACAATGCTTGCAAAACATTGTATTCCTTTATTCTCACTGCCTTAATTGCTGGGTTAGTCCCAGGAGTAACAAAAGATGAGTGTGTGAGAGAGTTGTAGGATGTTTAGGAACCCCCAAAGAGCATTTCTGCTTTTATTCATTCATTTTTCAAATCTTAATATTTTCCTATAAAAAAGAGAAAAAATATATCTGTTGTCTGGGGCTGGGAAATATTTATTGAAAAGTTGTAAAATATATATATATAGGTTTATACATTCAGTAGTTTATTTTTTAATCCCACCAATAAAAGTAGCTAATTTCAATGAGACTGTTTGAGACTTGGTTTTTTTTAAATATTGAGCCAAAGCAGGAGTCTTTTCCAGGTGTGATGTATGAAAGTCTTCTTTGATTTAATGGTGGGGATTGGTCTATGATTGCATTGCATCAAAACAGTGAGATCTCCAATTCATGCAAGAGAGCCACGTCTACCACAGAAGGTATATCATTGGGTTGGAAAGTACCTACTTTTCCTACAGTGGGGAAATGATACTCTTTGAAAAGTGGAACTGGCCTTCTACAGTATTTGGTACAGAAGATACTTTTGGACAGTCACCAGCCAAGGTAGTGAAGCAGCATATTCACCATCCAGGGCTCCTCTTGTCAGGGAAATTCAGGTCCCATTGCTCAGGTCAATGTGCAGAAAGGACATTCCAATACAAATATACTTATTCCTAGACTTAAGGTAATCTGAAATAATTGGAAAATTAATAGTTTATTTCTACAGATTACTTCTAACTCTGAGCTTTTGAAAACTCCACCTTACCAGTGGTACCACAACAGACTTCTGGTTTCCTGTCTGCTGCAGGCTGGGCTGGGCCAGGCTGGGCTGGAGGTGGCATCATGCGAACATGCCCCTTTGAACATGTCTTGGCATGCTACACAGAATTATTGGGAGTTGCTATTCCCACTGATATGTGAATGTACGTGGTAGGGAAAAGGAAAGCAAAGATTCAGTCTGCAAGGATCACTTCATTTCCCAGTCTTGTTGAAGAGAAGTAAAACATGGTTGAGAGTCCAAATTATTTTGAGGGACTTCTTTCCCAGCTCAAGGACAGGAGGAGCACGTTAATGCAATTGTGAGTAGGTGCCCCTGCTGCCTGGTTGAAGGAAGATAGGTGCAGCTTCCAAAGCAATGTTTCTCCCACTTTAGCAACTTTTAAGATGTGTGGGCTTCAAAACCCAGAATTTCCCAGCCAGCAAGGAGTTGAAGTCCATACATTTTAAAGTTGCCAAGGTTGAGAAAGACTTCTAAGAATAGAGCAAGGAACAGCAATGGGCCTTCCAAGGGATATCCAAAGGAATGTCCAAAAAAAAAAAAAGGAAAATATTTCTTGACACTGAATTCCCAATCCTAAATTGACAGCTTATGTTACTCTCTGGCAATACACTAATTACACTAACAGGTTGTATTTTGCCTGCTCATATCACTGATCACAGATTAACCAGAACTTTATGAATAGGCTTGAAGAAACCAATAACCTTGTAACCAGCCAGAATGGGAAACTTGGGTTTAATTTTGGCTTGACCTCTAATGTAACCTACTTTCTAATGCTGGGAAGAGGATGTACACTCTTTAGTTTCCTGAAAAAAGAAGAACACATTAAGATTTCAATTAATAGATTTTACACAAAGCTTCCTTGATGTCCTGCAGTATATAACAAAATACACTTAAGATGTTGTAAATTCAGATGTGAACGAAAAAACTGAAAATAGAGACCCAGAATAAAATTTGAGGTAAAATATATATATATTTCCAGGTCACTTGAAGCAATTCCAATTTTTCACCTGGAATTATTGCTTTGCAAAGCAAGTAACACCTTGTAAGGGAGCTCAGTATTGTTGACTTAAATCAGGAAGTGGCTTGATAATAGTTATCTAGAATATTAGGAATGAGGCAAGAGTTGACAAGCTTGGCAAGTCTTTCACCACACATCTATGATGTTGACTTTGGCCTCCTGGAGGTGGGCAGCACAGGGGTCATGTTTAAGGTTTGCCCACTTCTTAAGAATGTAGGGATGAAGGAGTGGATCCAGATCAATGAGCACAGCTCTGTGTGGCTGTCCTGAATGCCAGCAAAGAGATCTGAAAAACTTTCAAACACCCTCCATAAAAATGTCATTAAGAAAATAATAGGTGGCTAGAACAAGGGAGTGGAAGGACTTTTATTATTTCCATGTAAATTAATTTTACATCACAGTTTTGTGAATTCTGATCATTGTCATCAGAGAGGGCATCACATTTCATTTTCAAAGTGCGTATAAATATTTCACAGTCTTTGTCTAATTCATGTTCCTTTTCCTTCCCTTAACACTTCTAAAGACAACTGAGGCAGACTGATATGATAAATTCCCCAATTCACCAAGGTTGACTGAGTGAATAAATAATACAAGCTCTTCTCTTCAGTTATGTTACAGAGCAATGACCCTGAGTGCAGGAACGACAGGGACCACACAACCCCAAGTGTGCCAGAGTCATGTGGAAGAGCTGCCTGACTCAGGAAAACTGCCCACCTGCTGGCTGCAATCTGCAGCACCTGAAGAGTGTAAAACAACTAGGGGAACAGCATGGGAAACACATGGAAGATGGAAAACAAACTCCCTAAAATGGGGAGGAGGATAGGAAACCAGCAAGTTCACTGTCTATGACAAGATAATGTCTATGACAGTCAAATATGGTCCAAAACCAAGATTGCAGGTATGAATTTAGAAGTCAGAACTTCTCAATGCTTTTTAGGCCATCAGATAACAAAGGGACTCTCTTATCCAAGAGACACATTGAGTCTGGGAGAAACAGATTCCTCTTTTACCCTCTACTGCAGACCTTCAGCGTCTCTTCTTTCTTGGTAGAACCGTCAGATCTTCTGCATGAGACGAGTGTCACTTACACACAGCCATAGTTGGGAGAGACCACATCAGGCTCAAAGTGTCATGGTCCCCACACAAATATAAATGCAACATCCACACTCTGGGGCATAGTTTCAAGTGGCCGTCAAAATTCTTCGAGAAAAACATTTAATTTCTATCGATGTACATAGAGGTGCCAATGGAGCAGAGATAACTTGCTTATACTTCCCTCTGAAAATCATTCATAAAATACGCAAGGACTGTCTTCTTTTGCATCAAACATGAAATGCACTTTCACAAAAAATATGAGCATTCGCCTTTTCTAACAGATGTTCATAAAATGAGGATGTATCAGTCTGGAAGCTTCAAAGATATGCAAGATCAAAATTTAAAAAAGTTTTTCTCCAAATCTAATACACAGAGTTGAGGTACACTATTCTTAAAATAGGGAGTTTTCATTTCGTCTTGACTCTTTGAAGAATGAACTTAGATACTGGGCAGGTTTTGTTGTTAAAAAAATCAGACATACTTGAAATTTCTCTCAGGTCAGAGTTTTGTGCTATTTCCTCAAATCCTTCAAATCATACAGTGAATGTTATGCATAACTTTCAGTTTGCGACAGGAAAGCGAGAAGAGAAGAAATATGGAACTATAAGAACCTGTGTTCCAAATTCATGTTAGATTTAGTCCCTATAACAATGTGGTTCATACTGTATAATAATCTAGGGGCACTCCACTTACTGTAACAACTGCTTCCAATTCCATGTAGTTCAGGACTTAGAAGCTGCATAGTTACACATGCACCATGGATTGAGGAGAACTACTTCCTCCTATTTCTGCATTGGCAGAATTTCAGACCACCATTGTTAACTTTGCCCATTTCTAAGCAAGAAAATCCAGGAAATTTACCTTTTTAAAAAAAGCCAAGATGTCTGTATGTAAGTTTGGCACATAGGGCTTAACAAAGCTGGATCACAAATCTATGAAGGGAATTCATTTTGAGATTGCAAAGAATTTTTCTTTCTCCCTATTTCCCTCCTCCTAAAAAAACACAACTATAACTGTAACATGGCCTTCAATTAAAATGAAAAAGATGCTGGTGTTACCTTGAAAAGAGCAGGAGCCCACTGGGAAGAGTTTAAGAGGATCCATGTTGTCTCCCTCAGCAGCTAACCAGATAATCAGAAGCCCAGAAACTGATATCTAGACCTGACTTTTCTTACCAGCACTAATAATCAGAGGTAGGTTGTCCCTAGGGATTTCCCAGCTGGCATGGCTAAACTCCTTCAAGTCTTCCTGCCTGACCCTCTTGTACTTTGGTTGCACAACCAATGTTTGTCCTGGGTGCTGGAATACCAGGAGAGAAAATGGTCTATTTTTCCCCCAATGGCCACCACACGGTTAGTACTGAAAACCCTTTCATGGTTCAGGTTCTTACAGATGCACTCTCAGGAACTGAAAAAGCTCCATTTTTCCTCTTTTAAAGACTATCAAGTCAATCTCCTCGTGTTACACTGAATAATACAGGAATGTGCCTTTTTCCAAATAGCAGATCTGAGTGGCTCCTTCATGTCCACAAAAAGCTTGAGAGATAAGGAAAAAGCAGGATCTGTTCTGCCTATGACATACAGGGTTTTAATACGCAGGGGGTTTTTTTTTGGCACAAGAGGTCATTTAGTCAGGTAGTCCCACAACCCACAAGGGTAAGTCAAAAATATCTCTCTAAGTTGTGAGGATCCTTGGATAAGATGAATTTAGCTGGTTTCCCTCTGAAGGCTCCTTTCTGCTATGCTGATCATGGAAAATACTTGCTGCCCATTTCCAGATGAGGGTCCAAATAATGCTAGCTTATTCTTATTGTTGACCCTGGTGCATAGATTGGCTCATCCTTCTCCAATCTAATACTTTCCATATGGATTGGAACTGCAACTCCCAGAATTCCTTTGTTCGCCTGGCCTCCAGACCACCGGTTAAGAATTCTGGGAGTTGCGCAGTTTTGAAAGCCATGTTGCCTGAGGAGTTCTGGGAGTTGTAGTGAAAAATAAATCTGCCTGCTACTAGTCTAAGGAAGGCTGGGGTGAGTGTACATCCCATGGTTCTATCCTGAACCTGGAAAGAGTAGGCTAGATTTTCAAGCGATGCACAAATATCTCCCTTTAGAAGGGTGACTTAGTTGTTTCCTTCTCTCCCTCTCCTTCTAGAAATCCAGACTGCCTTTTCGAGGGCTTAACAGCACATGGATGGATGGATGTGTACACCTACATTAAATCTTGCAACAAAACCTTAACACGCATTTGGATCTCCAGAGTAGGCAAGCAGTTTAAACAGGGAGGTAATTTGGAGCAGGTAATTATATAGCTTCTCTCTGGGGCAAACTGCCTGCTTAGGAAATAATTTTTTGTCAAAAAAAAAACAGTTTTGGACTTTATGTACTTCTGCCAAACATGGCTGGAACAGAAGGAAGGAAGAAGCTAAGGTGTGCATACAGTGAAACATGCACACAGCACATGTGGGTATTGACACAGCTACATTCACGTAACACATTTCACCTGGTTACCGGATTGAGCCATTTTCGTGTGTGTGTGTGGATTTGCATGATATATCAACTTCAAATGAATCAAATAGGCTGGGTTTGCATAACACGCTAAGCTATACAAAAAAACAAAATCCTAACCAAGTTTAAGAGTAACAATAAGCTCAATATGTTGTGCAAATACAATCTTCAACCAACTGGGCAAAACATGTTGTGTGAATGTAGTCAGACACTGGCTCCAGGGAACTGAGACCAAACATCTGCCCAGATCTCTCAGTCTTGCAATTTCCAAGGAACGGCTAAGCACATGCTAAGCACACGCATAGAACCCCGTGGCCTATTCGCAGAACAACGAAGTGGGGCTTGAGAATCCAAGTACGCAAGTCCACATAAACCCAAGGCACCACTTTATAGGACAAAGGTTTTTAAAGAGGATCTGTAGAGGTGTATTTGGGGGACAGGGTAGCAGCCCCCACCTTAATGCCAGCTTGTGAGCAGCTGCCAGCTGATGATAGAAGCTTATGTGCTCAGCGGGGCGTGCAAAGCTTTTCGCAACCACAAAACGTGCAAGGAGAAAGTCAAGGATCCCTCACTTCTCCTCCACTTTGTGGGATGCGCAAGGAGAAGGGCGTATTCACAAGGAGTATTTACAAGAACCTGGGCTGCCCCAGACCATCTCTGTGCAAGCCAGGCACAGAACTCATCCCCCAAGGAAGGAAGCAGGGAGAACCAGCTCCCAGTGGTTTTTTTTCAAAAACCAGCTCTTAGCTAGTGAGCTGCGTGCAGCTGGTGGCAGGACTCAGCAAGAGAAGCTTTTCTTCAGCCCAGCTCATACAGAGACATGCAGGCTTGGGGCTGCTTGCCTGCCCCTGCTGGACTCATTCAGACACTTCAGCATGTGCACACAGTCCACTCTCAGCTCGCCGGTGTGTCTCCCAGAAGGCCCGGTCCAATTGCTCCAGCTGTGGACTCAGGGGAAGTTGCAGAGCCAAGTGCATGCGGAGAGCTTCCAGCCACTGCTCCAATCGACTGAAGGAAGGTCTGGAGCGAAAAAGCAGAAGAACGTGAGGAGTTTTGCTTGATCAGGGTCAAAGCCCCAAATGGCCTAGAGCAGCAACCCCACCCCCAACCTTTTGGGCACCAGGGATAAAATACTTTAGATTAGATTAACAGAGTTGGAAGGGACCCTGTAGGTTGTCTAGTCCAGTGGTTGCCAACCAGTGGGCTGGGGACCACTGGTGGTCCGTGAGAAAATTTTGGTGGTCTGCAGAGAAATGTCACCCCCAAAGCAATTAATCCAGGCTGCACAGGAACGCAAGGCTGCGCCACCCACATGGCCTACAGGAACACAAGGCTTGCGTTGCTTGCATTGCAAACAACACAAGGTAGTGAAGGGAAGGGGAAAAGGATGGAGGTGGGGGACTAGCCCCACTCACCTCATGCACCTGGCCTGGCCACCAGGCTGCTTCTTTCCGCTTCCTCCTCCTTCTGCTTTGGCTGCACGCAAGGAAAGCAGCAAAAGTCTTTCTTTCTCTCCCCCAAACTCCACCAGAAATTAGTCTTTGGGACCCTGAAAGGCATTCTGCTCCAAGAAGCTGCGCCAGCATGGCAAGTCTCACAAAGAGTCATTTTTGGTGGAGTTTGGGGGAGAGATAGAAAGACTTCTGCTGCTTCTGCTGCTTTTCTTGCATGAAGCCAAAAGTTTCTCTCTCCTCTCCCCCTAAGAATGGAGCTGGAGATGGGATCCTGTGATCCCAAATAAAGAATGATTGATCGGTAGAAAAACGGGATGGGGAATTTTTCTGCAGACTTTTTTGGGGATTTTCCCAGGGTCTCTGGTCCACGGGATTTAAAATTATGAGTTTGGTGGTCCCTGAGGTCCAAAAGGCTGGTGACCCCTGGTCTAGTCTGTCTCACTCCCCAAGTAGGCGTCTCTACACCATTTCTGACAAATGGCAGTCCAATCTCTTCTTGAAAGCTTTTAGTGATGAAGCTGCCACAACTTCCGAAGATAAGCTTGTTCCATTGGTTGATTGTTCTCACTGTCAGAAAATTTCTCCTTATTTCTAGGGTGAATCTCTCCTTGTTCAGTTTCCATCCATTATTTCTTGTCTGACCTTCAGATGCTTTGGAAAATAGCGTGACCCCTTCCTCTCTGTGTCAGCCCCTCAAATATTGAAACACTGCTATCATGTCTCCCCTGGTCCTTCTCTCACTAGACTAGCCAGGCCCAGTTCCTGTAACCGTTCTTCATGTGTTCTAGTCTCCAGTCCCCTAATCATCCTGGTTGCTCTTCTCTGTACTTTTTCTAG
This sequence comes from Bungarus multicinctus, assembly GCA_023653725.1. Taxonomy (NCBI): domain Eukaryota; kingdom Metazoa; phylum Chordata; class Lepidosauria; order Squamata; family Elapidae; genus Bungarus; species Bungarus multicinctus. Next base: position 23,186,189 of record CM042836.1, on the reverse strand, counting down.
AACCTCAACATCTTTTTTATAATGTGGTGACCAAAACTGGATGCAGTACTCTAGGTGTGGTCTTACTAAGGCTTTATAGAGTGGTATTAGTACCTCACTTGATTTTGATTGTATCCCTCTATTAATGCAATTTAGGATTATGTTGGCTTTTTTGGCTGCCGCCATACACTGCTGGCTCATATTTAATTAGTTGTCCACTAAGACTCCAAGATCTCTCTCACAGTTACTGCTATGAAGCCTGGTTTCACTCAGTTTATATGTGTACTTTGGGTTTTTCTTGCCTAAGTTTAGGACTTTATTTTTCTCTACATTGAATTTCATTTTATTAGATACGGCCCAGTGTTCTAGTCTGTCAAGATCCATCTGGATCTTGAGCCTATCTTCTTGGGTGTTAGCTATTCCTGCCAGCTTAGTATCATCTGCAAGTTTGGTAAGTTCCCCTTCTATTCCCTCATCTTAGTCGTTTATGAAGATATTGAAGAGTACTGGGCCAATTCCATGAAGGGTTTTTTTCCCCACAGATCAAGGGAGATGGGGTTTCGCATGTTGTCTGGATCTCACACTTGTGCAGATGGTGCTTCACTTGCTTGTGCAGCCTGCTTCTTAGTGTGCTATGAACTGGTGCTAGTCTGCTGCCTGAGGGTTGGGGATTCCGGGCCTAGAGGGCCCAAGACAGAGCCTGAAGTCACCACACTATTTTTCAGCCTTGGCAGGTTGAAGATGTATGGACTTCCCAGAATTCCTAGCGTGTGCATGTTTGTGTGTATGTGTTTCTCCATTTAAAGAGGACAAGAATCATATTAAACATGGGGGAAATGCTGAATAGGGATCAGGATCTAATAAGAAGGAGAACAGCTTCCTCCAAGTTCTATATACTAGTCCTTTCTCAGCCTCAGCAACTTTAAGATAGGGGACTTCTACTTGCTGGCTGGGGAATTCTGGTAGTTGAAGTCCTCACATTTTCATGTTGTTAAGGTTGAAAGCATTGCTCCACCATTATGTAGACCCACAGACAGTAAAGGTTGGAAATGAGATTGAAGATCAGTTGCAAAAGAAAAATACAAAACTGATGTGGGAGCAGAAAAAAACAGCTGAACTTCTCACAGCCTGAATTTTACTGGAAGGCTGGAAAAGCCTTAACCTAATGTTTCTCAGCCTCGGCAGCTTGAAGATATGTGGACTTTTAGCTCCCAGAATTCCTCAGGTAGCATACTGGGAATTCTGGGAGTTGAAGTCCACACACATTCAAAGCTGCCAAAATTGAGAAGCACTGGCTTAATTCGTCCTTCCAGGCTGCCCCATCTGCCCTGAGGAAGACTCATCCCTTTCTCCAAGCCACATATCCTCTCATCCCCATATCTAGGGGCTCCTGACTGTCTCATGTCACACATCTGTTTCCACTTGCTCACCGTTTCTCAGGATCCAAATCACAGCAACAAACAGCGATAGGAAAGAAGCTGGGAGGACAGCTGGGAGGACAGTAGCGGTCCAGGAAGCCTCGCACATTGAGGCCAAAATCCAAAGTTCGAGGCAGGTAATCAGGGTCAGCGCTGACTCTTCCAATGATCTGTGCAAAATAAAAAAGGAGTTGTTAGAAGTTTATCTGGACTGATCTAGAGGCTTGGTTAACAATCTAAAACAAGTTTCCAAAGATGGTCCTTTGGAAATAAACTGAGCCAAATAGAAGAGCTAGGTAGAATATTGGCTGGCCCATGCCAGATGCCTCAAGGGCTTTTCAAAAGTCCATACATAGCATTTGATTTATATATTTGGATATTTCATTTCAATATCTCGGATAGAAATATGCAGAAATATGCCTGAGTAAACCTTACAATAATGTTAACTTTTAAACCTTACAATAATATTAACTTTATGAGGCTAGTGTTATCATTCTCACATTACATGGAGGAAACTAAGGGGGGGGGGGTATAAGGGTGGTCCTCGACTTAACAACAGTTCACTTAGTGACTGTTCAAAGTTACAATGACACTGAAAAAAGTGACATGATCAGTTTTTACACTTATGATTGCTGCAGCATCTCCTTGGTCATGTGATCAAAATTCAGACGCTTGGCAACTGACTCATATTTATGACAGTTTGTAGTGTCCCAAGGTCGTGTGATCACCTTTTATGACTTTCTTAGAAGGGGAAACCAGATTCACCTAGCAACTATGTAAATAACTTAATAACACTGTTATTGACTTAATAACTGCAGTGATTCACTTAACAACTGTGGCAAGAAAAGTCATAATATGGGGCAAATTTACTTAACCAATGTTTCACTCAGCAACAGAAATGTTGGATCAATTATGTTCGTAAGTTGAGGACTACCTGTATATGCCTGAAATACCTTGGTGAGAAATCCCAAGCAGGTGAATATCTATCTATCTATCTATCTATCTATCTATCTATCTATCTATCTATCTATCTATCTATCTATCTATCTATCTATCTATCCATCCATCCATTCATCCTCCCTCTGTCTATCTATCTATCTATCTATCTATCTATCTATCTATCTATCTATCTATCTATCTATCTATCTATCATCTCTCTCTCCCCCTCCTCCATCCACCCACCTGAATTTTCCCAATCCTTGCCCAATACTTTAGCCCCTACTAAAGCAGGCAAAACATCCAGATGACCCTTAGGTGGCAGTTTTAAAAAGTTCTTAAATGTTCTGCATCTCTCTGCTGCCATCTAGTGATTGTCTAAATCAGCGTTTCCCCAAAATGTGTGGATTTCAACTCCCAGGGGAATTCTTGAAGTATCTAAGGATGAGAAATACTGACCACAGCTCAGATGTGGAAGCCCTGATCTATATACCACACCGGGTCTTGATCATAACCAAGACGCTCCTATTTTTTTTTCTCTATTGAGAACCACATCACTTTTGGTGTAATCTACCAGAGTTGCATGCAGATGCATTCAAAACTCAAAACAAGAGAATCATCCCTTTCCCCTCTTTTTTGGCATTCCATTTTTTTGCTCTTGCTTCTCAAAATGAGGTTTTGAGTTTGACAACTCTTCCTTCAAAGGATGTAAGAACAAGGATAGCGAATGCTGGCTTCAGGCGTTTGCCAGAACCGCTCTCTGGAAATGTTCCTCTAGATTTTTCTAGCAACCCTTCCTTCCTCCTTGAATGCTTTATGTTGCTGGGACTTGCCTCACAAAGGATGATGCCAAAAGAGAAGACGTCCACTTTCTCATCATAACTTCTCCCTGCAAAAAGATGACAAAAGACGAAAAAACATATTTAGCTATCAGGCCCAGACATCCTAGCCAAGGGTTGACTATTGTTTGGAGTTGGTGAGTTCATCTAGAATGTGTAAAACAGCTCATGGGCTCTCCCACAAAATGGCTTCCTTAAGGATCCATGAGCTCTCATGATAATCCATCCCAAAGTAGTTGTAAGTGAAATTGGCCCTTTCTTTTGCTGCCCATTTTATCTTAGTTTCAATGTGCCCAGGAAAAAATATCTCCTTTTCCTCAAGGTTATTCCTTCTGTGCCTTATATAGAGATGGCTTCCTGGGCAGCTTCCCAAATAAGATCCTTGTTTCCCTTCTTGTTGACCACACTTAAGCCAGACCTGGTGAGGCTCTATCCCAAGAGTGAGAAATGATGGCCCTTTTATGACTTGTGGACTTTTCAACTCCTAGAATTCTGGGAGTTGAAGTCCACAAGTCATAAAGGGGCCATCGTTCCCCATCTCTGGTCTATCGCAACCCCCAACTCCCCTGCTCAACTCACCATTGATCATCTCGGGAGCCATCCAGTAAGGGTTGCCCACCACGGTGTACCGTTTCCTTCGGTCAGGTTTCTTCAGGTTTGCTAGCTGGTTTTTCTCATCCACCATCAGCCGAGCAAGGCCAAAATCGGCCACAACCACACTTTTGTTCTGGGTAAAGGAAAAGAAAGAATCTTTTCCCCCCTTTCTTTTAATTATCCAGTGGAGTTAGCACTTTCAGTTTACAATGCTTTAATGTTGTTGGCAGACAAGACAGTGTTTAAGAAAAGAGGAAAAACCATTTTTGTTAATCTCAATGTCAGCTTCAAATGATGTGGCTTGTTTTTTTTTAAGCAAAACGAATATCAGCTGAACCTGATATTCCCAGGGTTGCCTTCCTCGGGGTGCCGCCGCCTGATCGTTGCCGGCTGGCGACCCCGAGGGTGCGGGCTTTCTCTGTGGGGGCCCCCTCCCTGTGGAATGATCTGGCCCCGGAGATACGGGCCATTACCGACATCCAGACCTTCCGGCGCGCAGTAAAGACCTTGTTTTTCCAACAGGCCGGCCTGGCCCAGTAAACGGTTCATGGGGTTTTAATTTAATTCGGCTTTTAAATTTTTAAATTTTAACTTTTTAATTCAATCCTGGAATTTTAAACCTTGGGAATTTTATATCTGAAGGGATTCGGCCGGATCTATGTTATTTAATTTGTTTTTAATTGTATATACTGTCCATTTTTAGTAGGCTGTACACCGCCCCGAGTCCCTTTTTGGGAGAGGGGGCAGTATAGAAATTTAAATAAATAAATAAATAAATAAACCTGATTATTTTAAACATTTATGTTATAGAATGTTATTTTGAAATGAACTTATTTTATACTCAATTTATCTACTATTATTATTACATTTGAAGTGTCACTACAGTTTTTAAATTAGCTTTATTTTTTTTCATGGATTGGGGGGGTTTAATTCAATTGAAAAAGACAAAATTCTTGTTATCCTTGATACAGAATGTTAACAACTAATGTTTACTGATTATGTGATAAACTATTATCAGATATTGGAGGGTTCCAGGGTTGGGCTTGGCGTTTCTAATAAATATTTATCTCCAGCATCTCCACTGGTGAAATAGCTAGTAGAATATCTACAGGCTTTGGAATATCTACAGAAGTGTCCATGTTGGTAGATTTCAGTATATTTTATCTATTTTAAATTTTCATCTTGTCAAAATAGAAAATGGTTTTGTAGGATAGTAGCTGTAACACTAAAAATAATCATTCTGTGTACATAAAAATCAAGAAAGCATTGTCACTTGCTATATCTGATATTTTCATATGGGTTTTTGTTGTTGTTGTTGCATACATATCACACTATTTCCTTTTGGAGTAAGCAAAATTGTGCAAAGCTCAGAAAAGGAGCATCATATAGTAAGCCAAAAAGAATTTCAAGAATGAGACGAGAAAAAGAGAGGGAAATAAGTCTAATTTACATTTTCTGCAACCACAACTCTCTCTCTGCCTTTCTAATCCTTTTGACTCCTCCACTCATCCTCTACTGTTTTCATTTTGCCGTTCAATCATTGTTCATTTTTCCTATATGATTAAACCATCTCAATAAATTCCTTTCCCACTGAAATTCACTGCATTCAATCCATGTGCATTCAGAACCTATTTATTTTTGTTTTACTGGTTCTCTACTCTTACTGTTTTCAACTTTTCTCTTTACATAGCCAGTTCTCATTTCCATATAACAAAATGAGGAGAGAGTTATTTTCACTTCTTTCTTTTTTAAACACTAATTTCTTGAAACAGGCTTCTGTTTCTGTCATTACTTTCTAGTTTGTAGTGGCTCACTTTCTTTATATCAGCATTGAAAATTTAAAAATTTGTTAACAGCAAAGACCGAAATCAGGTTATCATTTATCAGAAACACTAGTCCCTGAGAATCTGTCATGCAAAACCCTGTAAGTTTTAACTATTGCTTTGTTTGATAAATAATAATGTAATTATTAAAATACATGGCGTGTATTTTGCCTAATCTCTACCCCAAAGAATTTTTTTTAGTTTTACTTATGAGATAGGAGTTGCACAATTATTGCTTTAGGAGGCTGAAAGTATTGTAAAATTTCAGAATCCTGATATGAAGTGAGGCAATACAAGTGTCAAATCCCAGGGAAATTAGGAGATTCAGGCTGTTCAAATGAGTATAAAGTTTTATTGCAACTTTAAGCTCTACAAAAATCTGACCTACCAACCATCAAGGGAAATGAACAGGAATTAAGGAGGCATTCAAGGTGGGCTGGACTTAGATCTCTTGCAGGCATGCAGGGACTCATGACTTATGATACATTTGACCCCTCCCTTGGGTTCAGCCTGGTCATTTCCTACAACAAGGGTAAGCAATATCCTAAAGGGGTATTCTCCCAAAATCTGATAATTGAATTAGTGTAATACATTTTCTAAATTTGTAGAATACAATTGAAGTATAAACTAACCAACCAGCTGGATTTACAGAACATATTACGCCTCCAGACTATAACACCAAAGCCAACCACAATTGGATCTCATTAAGTTTAGCATGTGATACATTTAAAGTCACTAAAATTTTAAATGATCTAGTAGTATGTGTACATCCTATACATATTCAACCATTTTTTTTAGCCTTGAGAAAAACCAAATCAGGGGTGATGCAATAGTATTGAATGGATATCACACTGCAAGTAAAGAGCTGTTCATAATTATTCCAGAGTGCAGAAAGTGGGATGGGGCAAATTGTCATTTAAAAGTTGCAAATTTTGTTTTAAATTATTAAGAGCAAATTTGACAGTGGAAACATTAATGAAATAGCAGTGGATTCTTCTTTATTGAATGTGTTCAAGCAAAATTGGGCAGCCAATTATCTGAAACACTTTAATTTGGATTCCAGTAGTGGACAGGGATTTAGGCTGAATAGGATTGAATAGCCTAACCAATTTAACCCCAGTCTAATTTGGAGTTTCTCAACTTTGGCACTGGCTGGGGAATTCTGGGAGTTGAAATTCATACATCTCAAAGTTGCCAAAGTTGAGAAATTAGAATTAGAATAACAGAGTTGGAAGGGACCTTGGAGGTCTTCTAGTCCAACCCCCTGCTTAGGCAGGAAACCCTACACCACTTCAGACAAATGATTATCCAACATCTTTTTTAAAACTTCCAGTGTTGGAGCATTTACAACTTCTGGTGGCAAGTTGTTCCACTGATTAATTGCTCTAACTGTCAGGAAATTTCTCCTTAGTTCTAAGTTGCTTCTCTCCTTGATTAGTTTCTTGTTCTACTCTTAGGTAGTTTGACTCCCTCTTCGTTGTGGCAGCCCCTGAGATATTGGCACACTGCTATCAAAAACAATAGCTTAAATGGTTTCTTCCAACTCTATGATCCTGTAATTTTATATACAATTCCCTCTTTCAGTTTTCAGGAAGATAAACAACAAATCAGTCTTGGATTAACTTCTGCCTGCCCCTGAGAAATCTACCTGTTAATTTGTTAAAAGTGTAGGAGACAATAGAGGGAACAAACCTGAACTTGGCTACTAGTTCCAAGTTCTCACTTTCTATTCACACAGTAATCTGAAACAAAGCAGAGATTTGGAACAAAGTACAATCTGAAAACAGAGGCAGGTTTCTATGATCCTGCATCCTAAAATGTTATATATTTTCACAAATCAGAGATTGTTACATTCAGGACCTATAATAATCCTCTTCTTCATTTGTTGGTTTTAGGAAGATGTTCTTAAAAAGTAAGGATACTCTTCATAACTTACCGCCTCAAAATGGGATCAGCAACATTTTCTCCTTGCTTTTAAAATTGTTTTTAGTTTTTAAAAATCAACAAACTTAGAAAACCAAATAATGCAAATAAAACTTAAATTAATGAATGAATTAAAAATTTGACCAGTGTCAGCTTACTTCTCGCACAAGGCAGTTGTGTGTATTGAGGTCCCTGTGAATGATATTCATAGAGTGGAGATAAGACTGTAAAAAGAAATGAGAACAGAAGAGTTAGAAATGTTGTTATTTTTCCATAACTCTTTTTTCAATGGATATGGTTGACTTCACTTTATATAACACTGCTAGATGCTCTTTTACAGGAGGCTGAGTTGTTATTTTTGAAATGAAATTTGACCTATCATGTAGCATACAGGTAGTCCTTGAGTTATGACCGGTCACTTAGCAACCGTTCAAAGTTACAATAGATTTACTGTACCTTAGGGCTACTTATGACTCAGATTTGAAATTCCAATAATCACATGACCAAACTTCAGAACCTTGGCAACATAGCCATTTTTACGGCCATTTGCAGCATCCCGCTGACATGTGAGTACGTTTTACTACAGTTTTTCTGAAAACTGGCACTTCCAGTTTTTGGCAAAACTGTACCCATAGTCAACCATTGGTTTGCTTACTGATGTTAAGCGACATTCGCTTAACAACTTCAGATTCATTGAATGACCAATGCAAAAAAGTTTGTAAAATTAAATTGGTCAATGACCGACCTATTTTATGATCGGAAATATTGTGAGTGTATTTTTTATTTTAACCAAATCTATTTCACCCACCTTTATTCATAAGCAGGTAAAAATGAGCCCAACTGAATCAGATTCAAAAAGTCCACACAATCTAGCATTGTGCTCACAAGACTGGTCAGTAAGTTATTCTGGAAAGCTCACAAGTAACATGCTGTGTTATTTTTACCAAGCCTACTTTGCCTCAAGTTATGAAGGCTTCATTTGGTAAGCAACCCTCATGGATTGCTCACATTCTTCTAAAGGCTAGTGAATAAGACGGAAAGGAAATTTTAAAACGATTCCTGCAAGATGCTTTCCTGATGCCCCACAGAATTACTGGATCACTCTGCTGCAAATTCATGCTCACACTCACCATCCCCGAAGCGATGTCTTTTGCAAAACTGACCCGCTGGCTCCAAGGATACTGACTATCCTGGAAGAAAAAATGTTGCTAGTGAGTGAAGTACTTGGAAAAGTTGGGGTGAAACCCGTCTGGAGCATCTCACTTCTATCAGGGTGTGGAGAGAGTAGCAGGAAAAAGACTTTCCATCCTTTTCATGACTATGTTCACAAAACACACTTTGCTGGTTACTGAATTAATAATGTTTGCACAATACTCTGAATCAAAACCATAACAAGCTACTCTTTTGATTCACTTGCTGAATATAAAGACAGATAGAATAACTCTACAAATTCTTCCATACAAAGTTTCTTTTATTGGATTATATTAGGTATCCTCAAGGTGACTCACAGTTATGTCAAGATGCATCTAATGTCCAATTCTTTGCATAGTTGAAATCATAGTGTAAAATGTTAGTAATCTTTCTATTCCATATTTCATCCCATAGTAGTAGAGGCAGGGGGTAGAGATGCCCCCCAACCCACCAAGGGTCAATTCAGTGACCAAACAGGGTTACAGATGTGGCCACATGACATGGACTACATTTCCCAGGATACCTTAACTACATTTACCATGATGCATTCTTTTAAGGGGACAGCTCTCAAATCCTAACTATCTACCCCAAATCCCATTAACTCTAAACTGTCTGGACAGCACAAGAGTATTATCAACTAAGCTTAGTAGATTGTACATATGCAATTGTGAGATCTTCATTGATAACTAAGGGCATTCAGTTGAGGTTCAGACCAGGGGAATAATATGATGATAATATTGGTCATGCTTGATGATGACTTCTGGGAGAACTAGGAGAGAGATAGTGCAACCATCCCAATTCTACCTGATCCGTCAGTGGAAGAGTAGTTTTCTTCCTTTTTATACGGATGGGTCCAGTTGGTCTTGACAGTGGAGAAGCAACAGGCTTAGGCCTAAGCCTGACAAGACCATATGGGATCTCCTGATTGTGGAGTGGTTCAATCTTTGATCCTGAATAAGATTATATTTCTCTTTGGGTTTGGTGGGCAACTTGATACTCTCTGGAATTCATAGTCTGTGCTCAAGCAGCAGTGTTTTAACATGTAGTGTCAATTACGCCATGACGTTAGGTCAATTTGCTTGGCCACAACATGATACATGAACACAGCTATTGTGTTTTATGAACCCTGGCTTACTGTGTTGTGTGAACACAGCCAGACTGTCTCTGTCTCTGCTGCTCTCCCTTCTCCTGCTCAAATGCTCAATATTCTCACATTAGATCTGATGTAGGTTCTATGTGCTTACCATGCTCTTAATGATCCCACGAAGGGTGCCTCCCTTGATGTACTCTGTGATGAAGTTCAGCCTCTTGTCTTTGTAGAGGACTCCAATAAACCTCAGCACATTGGGATGTTCTAGGCAGCGCATTACTTTCACCTAAGGAACAAAACCATAAGACAGTTGATCCTGCATTCCTCAAGACCTCTTGACAGGAAACTACAGGGCATACAACATGAGGAAAAATGTGTCAATTTTGTAAAATATTGGGCTATTACCTACTTGTCTGAAAGCCCTGTAGCAACTACCTAAACTTTGGGGACATCACAAAATGAAAGATTTTGGAAAATATTGCAGAGGAACAGCTTGTCATAGAATACTATAGAACAGTATATGTTCCATATGAAACTTAAATCAGAAATCCTTGCTTACAGTGTCAAAATACTAGAGATCACATTTAAAGAAGAGGGACACAGATTTAAATTAGGTAACATTTGATGTGGGGAGTAAAAAACCAAAAACTTAAATGATACTAATAAGAAATCAACAGAAAGGAAACTTCTCTAGCCAGCGGACTAAGCTGGAGCAACCAACCTCTTTAAGAAATGTTCTTTGGGTCTCCTCATCAAAACGGATAAGTTCCTTCATGACCATCACTTCTCCAGTCTCCCGGTGGGTCACCTGATGAAGAAAGCAGATGGCATTTAGGACTTTGTTACAGGAAGAAACATTTAGAATCATACAGTTACAAGGGATCTTAAGGGTCACTGTAATGGGCTGTAAAAATAATCTTGAGAGACAGGAAGAAGAGCCACAATGGTCTGGTAAACAAGTCCAACACAGGAATGTAATTTGTAGCGGAGTCACAGAATTGACTCGCCCTAATGCTCTCTAAGTTAAAGGCACGGAGCAGAGGCACACTGAGGATTACCTTAGAACAGGGGTCTCCAACCTTGGCAACTTTAAGCTTTGCTGGCTGAAGAATTCTGAGAGTTGAAGTCCACAAGTCTTAAAGTTGCCAAGGTTGGAGACCCCTGTCTTAGAAGACACTAGTTTTTAGTATATGCATAGATCAATTTTCAGTTTCAATTTTCTAGGGTAAGCTAAAATAATGCAATTATGTTCATGTATCTGCTAGTCCAGTCTCCTCCTCAGTCAGACTTTTAGAGACTGAAGTCACTGAACAATGACAGTGCAACATAGAAATCCCATCAACAGGCTGGCGAGATCAAGCCATAATCTAGATCCAGCTGGTAGAAAGGGCACAAAATACCATGCCTGTATCATCTCAAATGTTATTGTTTTATTGTTTTTAAAATAGTGACACAAAGAAAAAAAGAAAAACACAAAATTAAAACTGCAAACATTATTTTAAAAAACATAAAGGGGATTTTTTTAAAAAAAAAAGTGAGATAAAATACAGGAAAAAGAATATCTATATCATTTTAACAGTAAACTCTGATAATTCTATAGAGGTACTCTTCAACTTACAACCATTCATTTAGTGAGCATTAAAAGTTACAACAGCAATGGAAAAATGTTATTTATGACCTGTTCTCATACTTACAACTGTGGTAGCATCCACATAAATCATGGACTATCAGTATATAAGGTAGTAATTAATGTAATTATTAACGATGGTTAGATAGTGTCATTGATGCAATGAACATCAATTTATGCAAACTCCGGGAGACAATTCCTGGCACCAGTTTTGGGATTCAAAAAATTTAACCAGTTTGCTCAGGGTCAGGTTGGCTGTCATGGATCCAAAATGGATCCTGGGCACTGTGCTGCAATGGAGAAATGGGCAACGAAGCCACTGGCACTAGGGAAGGAGGAGGATCAGGGAGTAGAAAGAGGAAAAGCTGCCTTCTCCTTCCCTCTCACTGGCTGCTCTATTGCCTGTTTCTCCATTGCAGCGCAGCACCTATGATCCAATTGAACAACTGGTTTGCTTGAACCAGTGTGAACCGGCTGAATACCACCATGCCATACTGTGGTCCATGGGGTTGCAAAGAGTTGGACATGACTTAACAAACAAGTGCAATACATACAGTATATATAACTCTCTTTTTAAAATTATTGTATTTGGTGTAAATGTGTTTCATATTTCGTTACATATATCTGATAGGTGCTCATAGGTAGCAAGTGCAATCAGTCCTCAATCCATTGAGTAAATGCAGTTATATGTTTCTCTTCCCAGTGCCAGAATATCAGTCTTTTGGGCACAGTAGGGGCACAGAGAATGCATTTACACTGTCCAGTTGCCACATTCCAAGTGCTTGGTATGTAATTTAAAAAAATATCATTGTCTAAAAAATTTAATTTTTGTTACACGATCATATTTATGCAGTCTACTACTTTCCCCCAAAACTTTGTAAGTAAATGGTATTGTACAAAATGTATCCTTAATACGTCCCCAGCGAAATGCTGTCCTGATATCATGCCTGTACCTTAATGGCTTGCCCGAAGCAGCCCTTGCCCAACACCTCGCCATGAATGAGATCTGAGGGGCGGAAGATGCGATGAAGACGGGAGACAACACGTAATGATTCTGAGCGACCAATATCTTTCCTTTGGGAGGACGGGGAGCCCAGAGAGCTGGAACAAGGTGACTTATCAATGCTACAGCTCCTCCTGTGCAGAAGAAGAGAAATGTTCTTCTCAGGTGTACATCAGGCATGCTATTCTCACAAAAGACCAATTTCCAGGTGCCCCAGATCAACATTTCTTGGTTCAGGGAGAAACTGGAAGACTTTCATCTTGAACAACTTCCATCTTAATTAGGACAACTTGCAATTTACCCTCACTTTCTTTGGATTGGTAAAACATTACAAAATGGCCATTTTCACAGGAGTAGAATCTGCGCCCCGTTGTTTTGCTATTGTTGTTCAGGAACCTTATTCCTGATGTTCTGCTGCTCAATGAGTTTCAAGAAGGCACAAACCTCTTGGGCTCACAGGCTCCCCCATTTCCTCCAGCATGGAATCAGACTTACCTTATCTAAAGAAACCAGTTTGCTGCATAGTCCGAATCAAAAAGAGGGCTGTGAAAATATTTACAGGCCCCTCACATCTGGACATAAACTGTTTCAACTCCTTCCCTCAAAACGACGCTATAGAGCACTGCACACCAGAACAACTAGACACAAGAACAGTTTTTTCCCGAAAGCCATCACTCTGCTAAACAAATAATTCCCTCATTACTGTTCAACTATTTACAAAGTGTACACTACTATTACTGTTAATCTTCTCATCACTCCTTATCATCCATCCCCTCCCACTTGTGACTGTAACTTTGTTGCTTGTATCCTCTGTTTCCTAGTATGATTTGATGTTGATTGTACCCTATGACTATCATTATGATTCTTGATCCTTAACGAATGTACCTTTTCTGTATGTATACTGAGAGTATTTACACCAAGACAAATTCCTTGTGTGTCCAATCACACTTGGCCAATAAAGTATTCTATTCTATTCATAATAAATTGCAGGATCCAATCTGGGTTGGTCAACCAGACCAGAAGTTCAGTCTTCTGAGCTTTCAGATTCATGCTGGAGCCCTTCCTCAGGGAACTTCTCCCTCACCCAGAATGTATGTGAGAGAATGTTTGTCTCACATTCTGGAGAGAGAGAGAGATGTTCCCTGATGATGGACTCCAGCATGAATCCGAAAGCTCAGAAGACTAAACCTCTGGTCTGGCTGACTGGCCCAGATTGGATCCTGCAACATTATCCTGGAACACGTATATTTGCCTTCATTCGCATAATAAACTGGTTATGAACAAGACAAACTGGTTACCACCAGCAATAAGTCCCAGAAACAAGCCAGTTGGCTTCTTTTCAATTACCAGAATTAAATTTAGATCAGTTTATTAAATTTAGCTAGAATTATTTCAAGATAAACACTTCTACCACAAATGTTTAACAGAGTCTTAAGGGAGTCTTCTGGATCCAACTGTCAGTTGGGAGGAAGAGAAAGAATGGCAATGCTTCTACGCCAGGCATGGGGCAGTATTAATGGAATATGTTGCAATAAAAGTAAAAAAGAAATTGCAAGTTTGAAAAAAAAACTCCAACATTTTGATAGTTACAAATGTTCTTCTCCTTGCCTTAAGGGGAACACTGGTTACAACTGCACACCAACACATGGTGACTACATTTGATAAAGCAACAGAACTGTGGAGATCAGTGGAATCCTTGATGCTCTTTGAGCTTGGTTACTTAGTTGCAGCCATATCATTACCCAACTAGGAAACAAGTCTAGTGACATTGACTTATTGATTCAATTCAAACCTGAGCTTATATATTCTCTTCTAATCTACTGACCTCTGCTAGGATATAACTAATTCACAAACTTAAAATACCTTTACTAAAGTTTCTTTTTGCTCAAAACATCTTTACTCAAGAAACCTAGAAAATGCAAGCACACAAAGGAGCCTACAAGGAGGAATCTGACATACTTTGGAAAAACACATTTCCTAGGGTGTGTTGCTCACAAACAGATGGAATTGTAAATTATTAAGCAGAGAGGGACCGTGTATGAATAATACACTTATCCAGCTCCCTTAGCAGTTGTATCAGAAACACACTAAATTCAGTTAAACTTTGTGGGGGTTTTTTTGTGGCATAAAGTGTTATACACCCCCAGTCCATTTAATTCATTTCAGTCTGGTATATTGCATTAGTCTAGGAAATAAGTTAATTTAGTAAATATATAAAGGGCAATGTGTGAATAAAAAGAACATGAGACTGGAAAATAGAAATGGAAGTTGGCCAAGAAGGCACCATCATTGGGTTTGTTAGGGATTTTACTCATAGTGGCTCCTTTTCTGCCTGTTTCTACATTTATAATTTCAAGGCAGCCTTCCTCAATCTGATACCTTGTAGGCTGCCAACCTGGCTGGGGATTTTGTGAAGTCCAAGTGTTTTCCCAACACAATCTTCAGGGCACTAGGCTAGGGAAGAGCGCACTAACTATTTTCTAGTTGCATGTCTATAGCACAGTGATGGCGAACCTTTTTGTTGTGGTGTGCTGAAAGCTTGCGTGTGCGCGTACCAGCACCCACAATGCAATGTGCCCTGGCCCCCCTGTGCATGCACGTGCAATACTCCTGCCCCGCCCCCTGCACTGCACATGCGTGCACCACCCAGCTGATTTTTGGCCTGTTTGAGGCTGTTTTTGCCCTCCCAGAGGCTTGAAGGAAGCCTCTGCAGCCTCAGGAGGCTGAAAACGGGCCTTCCTGAAATAACCATGCCCATTTTCAGCCTCTGGAGTGCCTCTGGAGCCCAGGGGAGGCCATTTTCGCCCTCCCGGTGGCTCGAGGGAAGCCTCTGCACCTCTGGAAGCTGGAAACGGGCCCATTTAGGCACTTCCGGTATTTTCCAGCGCCTTCCCTTGAGCCTCCGGGAGGGTGAAAATGGCCTCAAATGGGCCAAAAATCATCTGGGAGACATGTGCATGCGCAATGCAGGTATGTTTGGCTGGGGCTTGCGTGCCCACACAAATGGTTCTGGGTGCCACCTGTGGCACGCATGCCATAGATTTGCCATCATGGCTATAGCATGAGAGCAAAAACTTTTCTCTGTAGGAGGGAGGGGGGAATATATTTCAGAGAGCCATCTTCTACTCAATCCTTACATGACAGAGCGCTGGCGAATGGCTGAAGGGTCTGGGCAAGGTGTGTGGCTGGGCGAATGCAGGGGACTGCGCAGTTCTGAGAGAGGGCTGCTTTCAATGATCTCATGAGGGTCGTGTTCAATGGTCAGCTGCAACAGCCGACTGGTCTCTTGGATTAGAAGATCGATCTGTGGAGACAGAAAAGGCAAGCTATAGAAGAGAGGCAATACATCCTGAGAGGCACAGGCCCACATTGTGGAAACAAAAACGAGAAGCGGATGATTGAGTCAGTACTAGAGGTGGTATTCAGCAGGTTCTGACCAGTTCTGGAGAACTGGTAGTGGAAATTTGGAGTAGTTTGGAGAACTGGCAAATACCATCGCTGACTGGAGATTTTACAGTATGCTTTCCCTGCCACAGTCCATCAGGTCATGCCCACGCTGGTAGTAAAAAAAATTGAATCCCACCACTGGTCAGTACTGCCAAAAAAAATCACCTCATCCAACGGGACATGACGGATTGGTGTGCCATTGATTTCCAGAATGCGGTCGCCAACGTGGATGGAATTCTTCATATCAGGGCTTATGCAGTCTGGGTCTAATCTAAGAATACAGAAGAGGGCAGCAAAGGAGACTTAAGTTACTCTGTTCTGGCATATATCTCCCAAACTAAGCCTCAGGAAAGCGATAGCATGCTAGAGCTTTCTCTGAAAACCAGAGGAGAAGGATCAAAGCACTTAGATTCCATCACCCTCCTCTTACAATCAATCAACATGGTGTAGACCCACATTCTTCAACCAGATGTCCTACAGATGTGTTGGGACTGCAACTCCTAAGCCATTCAGTTTAAGGCTTCTAGGCATTGCAGTCAACACATATGGAAAAGGAGTTGCGAAGTGAACAGAACTTATTAAACAGTTCCATCTCCAGAATAAAATCAGGTTTTTATTTTGTCAATTTTCCTTTCTTTTCTGAACTCCATAATACTGAAGTTTTCTGAACTCCATAACTCCAGATTCTCATGATATTCTGTAGATAGTTTGATTATATCAGATATCACCTCATATTCTCTGAAAATATACAGTTATCTGAAACCAAGAGTACCAGACAATTGCATTTCACAAATAATTGAGCGGTTCCTTATTTCACAATTATTTCCATGTAACACTCTTGAGATTTTCATGGGATTGGATAGACAGCTTGCAAACATAAGACTTGTATTATAGACTGATTGGTATCATATAACGGTAACTAATATTTGATATCTGACAGTTTAGGACAATTCTTATTTAAAGCCTAGCCCAACCAAAAATATGCCAGCAAGACTCAGAATAAGTAAATAAAAAAAGAAAGGCCTGTTAAATTTCAGATGTCAAAATGTTAAAAATCTACATTTGTAATGCCAAACTGTTGTAAATAGCCTCTATCATTCAGAACACTCCAGAGGTCTGATATGGAAAGCTACGATTTCTGAAGAACAACATTTCCTAATGGCTGACAGTCTGTACTCACTCACGAACGCGCACAGTATGTGGATGCTCAGAACCACCATGCTTGTCAATGGAGACGGAAAACCCTCGCTTGCTTTCGGAACATGCTGGAATAGACACCAGGGTGACCGTGTGTGGAATCCGGGTGCCGGGAGATTCTGGAAGCAGCTGATCCATCACGGGTGTCACCACCATCTGGTAATAACAGTGCCCACTGCAGCATGGAAGAAAAGGTACCACAAGCTAGGACATCCATTTCCAAACCTCAGGATGAAAGAGCTTAAGGCTACCACCAGAAACTGACTGAAGAATGTTTTAAAAGCTTGCTGAGAAACACCAATAGGTCCCCTCTGAAGGAGGTAACCCTCCAAGAAAAGAAAAAGAAAGAAAGAAAATGAATAAGGATTCTTCTCTTTTTTTTCTTTTCTCTTTTTCTGTATACTTTTTATTCTCTATTTTACTATCCCTTCTGAGTTTAGTTTGTTTATAATTATTATTATAATTTTCAAACCGAGCAAATTGAGGCCAATCTCTCCCCACCACCTACCTCCAATGTGTGTTCAATCTAAATTTACAGGGCCTTTGTTGTGAATTCAAAATTAGGGACGATCCCAACGATCTCATTCAGCCAAATTCCCACTCACCAGTACAGCTTGGATCGCTCCACCAGCGCGTAAGTATCTCCATCACCAATGAACACCTGGCAGTTCAGGCAGCTGAAGCATTCAGGGTGATATTTTTGTTCCCCAGCCACCTGGAATAGGAACAGATAGATACGAGCTCTTGTCTATCAGTACACACTTCTCAATCACCCTTTTTTGGGTGGTCCTTCCCACCATCCAGCAGTATCACAGAGCTCCTGTTCAAAGGAAGAGTGGCAAGAGGCAAAAGATGATTCAGTCCTGAAACCCAACATGAGCAGGCTCAGGCAATGAAGTTCTTATCCAGATGCTTTATACTGCCAGAGAAAGAGATTTGAGAAAATCATTGGGAGGAGGATGAATGGATCACATCTCCCTCCCCCCCTCAAAAAAAAGACATGCAGTAGGACGCCAGGCCCATGTAAGAGCAGAAGAGACGGGAGAGAAGAGGCAGATTGACAATCATTCCCGAATCAAATAATATTTGGGTAATCCACTAATTAGCAAAACATTCGGTTTGCACAAATTAAACAAACTTGTCCAAACTTGGACAGGAGTTTGGATTAGAAGACCTCCAAGGTCCCTTCCAGCCCTAGGATTTTATGAACAGATTTAAGTGGTTACTGATTCATCCATTTTGAGGTCATATAGCACATTGATTTATTTATCTATTAACTATTTTAATGCAATATAGTCTTCTAGAGACTCCTGGTATTTTATAGAATAAAAAATATTTAAAAAAATCAAATAAAATCTGCCCTATGCCACCAAAGCCAAGCATTCTCCTCCTCTTTCTTCAAACTATTTAAAGTGTTCAGCCTTCTGGAAAATGGAAAGTACCAAACAAACTTCAGAAGAAAAAGTGTTGTGAAGCATATGCTAAGCAGCAATGAGTTCTTCCTCTTTCTCTCTTTCCTCTTGCTTCTTTTTGGGAGTGGGACTTTTAACAACCCTCTTTAGACTAAATGAATCGGAGGAGTCAGTTCTATTTGGTGTATGTGGTCCTTCAGATACTCTGGTACCAAATCACGAAGATGTTATAGGTTACAATCAGCAGTTTGAATTGTCCTTGGAAGCCAATGCAGAGTTCACAGCACCCCTAGACTCTGGCAAGAGCTCTGATGCTGGAAAAGGTAGAAGGAAAGAGAAGAAGAGAGCAAGCAGCAGCAATGTGGCTAGATTCAGTTATGGCACTGATGGTACACCACTAGAAGATCTGAAAGACAAGGTTAGGGATCGACTGTTATGGAGAAAATGTATGTGGTTGTTAAGAGTCCACAACAACTTGATGGCACATAAGCAGTCAATAAGCCAAATTAATGTGATTATGTGATGATGGTGTCAGCCATCACTCCTGATGTGCCAGTTCTAAGTCAAGATTACTCCAGGTTCCTTCCTCAATACTCAGAGCTTTTTGTTTTGATTAGAATTCACTTTCTCTGCAGGAGTCCCTTGCACTTTCATAATTGTCCATTTACTGTATCATGATATTGGAAGCTGTTTCACTCCTGTGTAGGTCACCACATACTGCTTGCAACTGCATCTCCAAGTTTTCTTGGGTAATAGTTTGCACTTCATGATGGAGCAACAGCTGTGCTGTCTTGGACTTCGGATTGCTCTCTCTCTAATGCTTTCTTAATTTTTTCTCTATAGATGTCTCAAGACATCCCTAAGATCAGGCTCTTAAACTGCATTGGAGTTATTGCCTTCTTCCTCTCCAACTTGGGCTGCTCTGATTCCAGCTTCCTGGCTTATAGATCTACAGATACAATAATGAGGCATTTGGGGAAGGTAGTTCTATTTCAGTCTTGCTGAACTGAATCAGGGAGTGTGTGTGTGTGTGTGCATGAGAGAGAGAGAGAGAGGGAGAGGGAGTGTTGAGTAGCTGCTATACATTGAATCTCCTTCACCCAACTGATTGTAGCAGACACTCTTTAACACTTTAAATCAGCAATTTTTAACTTTCTGAGCTTTTGGCAATCCAAACAGCTGTGCCTGGTGAAACCTAAGCAGGATCGTTAGATTTCTCCAGATCTTTCATGGAATAAGATCCATATTGTATTTAAAACCACCATTGTACTTTCTATAATGTATTTCTTTTGTTTCACATTTCCTCATTATCCTCAGACAAAATTACTATTACCTCATAATTTATTCTGCCATGTTTAGATCTATAACCATATGCTCCAAATGCTAAACGCCACGGTTGGGTTCACAATTAACGTCACGTTGTGGATTTCCTTCCCTGCCTTTTCTAAAAGGCTTTCTGTCAGTTTCTCCATATTTTCCATTAGTTCATTCCACAGCTGCTATTTTCTGTCTTAATTCAGAAACATTTAATTTCTTCCTCATTTCTGCAGACACCTCTGACTAGAGGACACCCACATAACACTCTCATCCTGGGATTGACCAACAATTCAGTTTCCCTTTTAGGTTGGTGGTTTCCCGGAAGTCTCATGACAGACAATCTCTTTAAAAATTTAAAGATAAGTGTTTCCTCACTTTGCCACAGAAACAATTTGATTCTTTATTGTAAAACCCTCTTTAGATTCTATCTAAATTGCTTAAATTTCTGTTATATTCTCGTAAACCTCTGAAGGATAGAATGCACGTTCACATCGAACAAAAATGCTCTGGTACTAATTTGAGGTCTTTTTGTTTGTTTTCTGGCCAAGTAGTTACTTCCCTTTTGGGCATTCCTTTAAAATATGAATCAACAATTATTTCAAGCAGTGGCCGCAATCATGTGATTTTTGCATGGTCAAAAATGCTAAAAATAAATGTGTGTGTATGTGCGTGTGTATACACATGTATATATAAAATAAATAGGCATCTAATTAAAAACGGCCAAATTCCCATGCCAATTTGGCCATTCTTGCCAATTTGGCCTTCTGCTTTTTGCCATTTTAATTTATTATTTTGAAGTATATTATTATTATTTAAGATAAAATATTTTTTATTTTATAAATAAAATATTTATAAAATATTTTAAATAATATACTTTAAAATAATAATAAAATTATTATTTATTATTTATGTTATCATAGTAACTACCACCACCACTACTGTTATGTGTATTATGGATATCATCCTACTCATCATCACCATCATTATTTTAGAGGTCAGTGGGTTGCTATGGCTCTTATGTGTGCTACCAAGATCCAATTTAAACCAATTTAAAGATCTCAATTTTCTGCCTTTTGTGTATTACAAGTATGAAGTAGAGCGTTGCTTTAACCTATAAAAAGAAAACAACTCAGCTATATTTACCTTTGTGCATTTTGATGAAAAATTAGGTTACCGGAGTACATATTTGTTTATTTATTTTTATTACATTTTAAATTTTTATTACATTATAAATAAGTTAAGGCAGTGAACATAACTAAGATTCCTTTCTCTTCCTATTTTACTCACAATGATAATCCTATAAAATGAGTTGGACTTAGAGAGAATGACTGGACCAAAGTTGCTTAGCCGGTTTTTTATGCTTAAGGACTAAAACTCACCATCTCCTGGTTTCTAAGACAGCATCTTAAGCACCACACAAGCTGGCTCTTCCCAGAAAGAGAGAAGTCAAATGGACTTCGCATTTATAATAGCTGGATTTGGACTCTGATGCTTCCTTTCCTATATTGCTCTCATAAAAATGAATATTTTCTAAAGCAACTGTTGTTTTCTTTGGATGTGCTAACTTGTCCATGACACATAATGCTGTGTGAGAAGGAGAGGTGGCTTGGCAATCAAACTTGAGTGTAATACTGTTTTGTAGTAAGGACAGAGTTAACTAACAAATGAAGACTAAGAAATGAAAGACAACCAGGAAATCATAGTAAAAGTATGTGGAAACAATGCCTGGAGCTTATTAAAAGCAATGCGAACAAAGCTTGATTAAAAGCAGCAGTGCTAGCTGGTGCTGGGACCTGCTGTTGGGGAATAGGGCTTAATGGTTCCCTCTGTGCCATTTTCCTAGGTTTTCACCTGCAAAGGTGCTATAGGCTCTGGAGAGAGGAAAAAAGGGCATATCCTGTTCATTATCATCTTCTACCTACATAATAATTGATGGTTATGATGTTGGTGCCAAGGATAGTCTATTTTCCCTCCAATGCATGTCTCTTTTCTCTATTGCTGTATTTAAGTAACCAAATACCAGATGAAAGGATTTAAGGAGATCTATGCTCAGGCAGTAGTCTCTCATTCAATTTTTGTCTCTCTCCCTCTGCAAGCACTGGTTGGTTGCTCCACATCTATTCTTCCTCCACCTCCCCCCTCCCCCCTCCCCCCCCTCTCCTCCATTATGTCCTCTTCTCTCTTTTTCCCATTTCTAAAAAGAAAAGCTGAAAACCAATGGAAGGACCTTTAGATTGGACCTGTCCCTATCCCATTTGCAAGAGCCATAGCATTTCTGAAGTAGCAGCATCCAGGAAAAAAAAAAGGTTAATGATTTAGTTACATGCAATTCTGAATCCAGTTGCAAAGCTCACTATTTCCATATCAATGGCCACAGCCAGAAGAAAAATACGCTGGACAGCCCTACAGATCAGAGATGTACAAGCAGGCCTTCATCACTGCACCTTAACAATCCATATCCCTTTAAAGCTGACCTCTGAATTTCCTGACGAAAGGACAACATTATTAAACGCAAGGAACAATAATCACCGGAATTGTATTTCATGTAGTCAGTGTTACATTTTCCATTTAAATTAAATAATATCATCCTGAGTTTTTGCCATGGCCCTACTTCTTTTTTTCTGTCCCTCTTGCTTTTTGAATTGTGATCACTTGCGTTGTTGCCCCCACGCCCCCCCAAAAAAACCCCAAGTTACATCATCCAGTGATGCTGTCCGTGGATGTCTTCTCTTACCATGACAAGCCCTTTGGTGATCTGCTCCGAGCAGCCATGGCACAGTTCCCCAAAGTGGGCCCAGTAATCCTTTTTGCAGTAGAGACGACCATCCTTCTCGTAGTACTGATGGGAAAGCAAAGCTCCACATTCGCAGCACCTGCAGGGACAATAATAAAATAGGTTTTCAGCCTCGGGACTTTTAATGGAAACTTACCGTGTGCAAAGCTTCCAAAAGCAGAGCTTGAAAGAGGCATAATCCCGCAGGTTCAGAGTGGTTGTGTTTGACCAGCATGCTTAATTTAGACTGTTACTAATTTAGTCAGACCAAATTACTCTTGGATTCGGTAGCCCACGCTTGTTAGGTTAAGAGCCACTGATTTGGGAAAAAGAGAAACCTTGTTCAGTTCTTCCTTATTGTCTTGTTCCTGTGCAACACAGCATCTTGTGTCCTTGTGTTGTCTTACTCCAGTGGCCATTTCTCTTTTGCTTATACATGGATCAATGAGTACATCTTGGACTATTTAGTCAATTAGTGCTTAGGACAGGTGTTCTATGGCTGCCAAGCCTTAGCAGTAAGATTTTTAAAAACTGGAATACAATTTTTGAGCCCTGGTAGCACAGTGGTTAGGGTGCAGGCCAGTGGTGGGATTCAAATTTTTTTTACTACTGGTTCTGTGGGCATAGCTTAGTGGGATTGGCTTGGCAGGCATGGCAGGGGAAGGATACTGTAAAATTTCCATCCCCTCCTCACTCCTGGGGGAAGATTGCTGCAAAATCTCATTCCCTCCCCACCCCACTAATCTGCTTTCCAGCTCCGTTCTCCTGTGCAGGGCAACATCAGCTGGGACTCAATGGGAGGCAGAGAATAGATGGGGGCGGGGCCAGTCAGAGGTGGTATTTGCCACTTCTCCAAATTACTCAAAATTTCCACTACCGGTTCTCCAGAACTGGTCAGAACCTGCTGAATACCACCTCTGGTGCAGGCTACTTCTGCTGACTGCCAGCTGTCTGAAATTTGGCAGTTTGAATCTCACCAGGCTCAAGGTTAACTCAGCTTTCCATCCTTCTAAGTTTGGTAAAATGAGGACCCAGATTGTTGGGGGCAATATGCTGACTCTGTAAACTGCTTAGAGAGGGCTTTAAAGCTCTGTGAAGTGGTATATAAGTCTAAGTGCTATTGCTATTTTCCCACAACCACTATCTACTTCTACAATATCGTGTTTCCTGGGAAGACCAGTGGGCACTATAGGAAGACGGGTCTAGAAGTATGACCCCAGAAATGTATGATATATTGTGTGTGACGTATTGTGTTAAATCTATTTTTGGGTTCACACAATACAGGAAGTCCTCAACTTAACAACAGTTCACTTAGTAACCGCTCAAAGTTACAATAGCCTTGAAAAAAGGGTCTTATGAACCATTTTTCACACTTACAGCAATAGCACTTAGACTTATATACCGCTTTATAGTGCTTTCTAGCCCTCTCAAGGCAGTTTACAGAGTTAGCATATTGCCCCCAACAATCTGGGTCCTCATTTTACCCACCTTGGAAGGATGGAAGGCTGAGTCAACCTTGAGCCTGGTGGGATTCAATCTGTCAAATTGCAGTAGGAGTAGCTTGCAGTACTGCACTCTAACCACTGCGCCACCGAGGCTCCCTCCCTCCTTATGACCATTGCAGCATCCAATTTTAGAGCCTGTCAAATTTTTCAAACTTTCAATTTTCAAACATTGGGGTGCTCAAAATTTGTGATATGCTTTGGGGATTGTAAAGCTATTTTGATTACTTTAATATAATTTAGATGTCCTTGGTAAGTAATTTCATAAATATCATAAGCTTTTAACGTTTTGTTTGTTTTGGGCATTCAAATTTTAAAATTTGTCAATTTCCACATATTAGGGGTGCTCAAAAATTGTGATATGTTCTCCATGATCACATGATTTACATTCGGATAATTTGATAATTTACTCACATTTATGACAGTCACAATATCTGGGGGTCCATGTGATCACCTTTTGCAACCTTCTGACAAGGAAAGTCAATGGGGAAGCCAGATTCACTTAACAACCATATTACTAATTCAACAACTGCAATGATTCACCTAACAAATTTGGCAAGAAAAGTCATAAAATGGGGCAAAATTCATTTAATAAGCTTCTCACTTAGCATTTTGGACTCAATTGTGGTCATAAGTTGATATCTCATAACCTATATATCCTGACTAGAGGAAGTTGTTTTGGCTAAGGATTTTTCCAGAACACCTAGGAATTAGATTAATTCCCCAGATCTAGAGTTAAAAGTTTTGGGGTTCACCCAACAAGCTGGTCTTGAAATGTCCCAGTTGTACTGTGTAAATGTAGCCCCAAGTGCAATATTTTATGTCTTATCATGACATGCTCTTCAGGCTAAGGGGGAGAAAATTTAAATGGCTAAACCATTGGATCATAATTCCCTAGGCAAGGGGCAGTGTGAATTTAGCCATTATGAGATTATTAAACCCAATCTTTCCTTTTGTGGATTCAGTGGTGGTATTCAGCAGGTTCTGACCAATTCTGGAGAACTAGTAAAAGAAATTTTGAGTAGTTGGGAGAACCGGCAAATACCACCTCTGACTGGAGATTTTACAGTATCCTTCCCCTGCCATGCCCACCAAGCCATGCCCACAGAACCGGTAGTAAAAAGGTTTGAATCCCACCACTGTGTGGATTGCCACAGTTCTGTTTTTTTGGACTTTTTAAATAATCCATCTGGGACACACAGAGAGGACTACATACTGGTACAATCCTGATCAAATTAAGAAGTATTGTAATGCTATAAAGATATGCGGTCCTGAAGATGAAGGCATCTACCGTGTTTCTCACAAAATAAGGCAGGGCCTTATTTTTTTTGAGCCCCGAAAAAACGGCTAGGCCGTCTTTTCGGGGGTGAATTAATTTCTCTCCCCCCCATCAGCGGGTGGGCGGCAGTGGTGTTCCCGCCGGCATGACAACAGCAGCAGCACCAGCGGGAACGTGGAAGCGTTTCTGCTGCTGCTCGGGTTTGTGCGGAAGCTCCGCAAACACCCGAGCAGCAGCAGAAACGCTTTCACGCTCCCATCGGCGCTGCTGCTGTTCTCATGCCGGCAGGAACTGTGGAAGCCATGGAGGCAGCTCCCCCACCCAAAAAGCAGCAGAAACGCTTCTACACTTCCTGCTGGCGCGAGAATAGCGGCAGCGCCGCGCAGGGCACTGTTAAAGGCAAATTTCCCCCCCCCACCCTCCCCCCCAGCATGTTTTAACCCCCGGCCTCTCCCCCCAGTATGTTTTAAACTAGGCCTACATTTGGGGGGAGGGGCTTAATTTCATTTCATGCCTAAAAAACATGCTGGGTCTTCCTATTGGTGGAGGCCGTATTGTTGGAGAAACACGGTATCTAGAATATTATCTTAGTTGACTGTTCCTTTCAGCTCAATGAGAGGAATCCATGCCAATAAGAGAAAGAAGGAACATTATTTTCCTCTGAATTCTTTTTCGAAAGTGACCTGTTAATGCCCCCATGAAGCAGAGAGTATGACGGCAGATTTGAGACTGTCAATAAAGAATATTTCTTCACTCATTCCTATAACTAATTCATGGCCACAAATTACAATGAGGGACTCTAGATGTCTTTATATGGGATTTGGAGAAATTAATTGAGATCAACCCAATATAAGTTCTGGTGGCAAGAATTTCTAGAAAGAAAAAAAAAAGAAGGCTAGGAGCATTCAGAAGTAATCTCTATTTTTATTTTTCTTCTGAATGTTTTACATGGGAGGGGCCAGACAGACATAGCTGCTGGGGATTTCTCCGGAAGAGAAATGACACAGGAGATTCACTTCTTATTTAGATGTGGCCTGTTGCAAAATCTCTGTTTTTCTTCTCATACCACATGATGCACTGTAAGAATCCTGATAAGACCAAAGCAGTTGTGGGCAATTCCTTTTCTGGAAGAAGTTCTGAATCATGAGGTAGGATTAAGGTCACAACCAAAATATCTTCCAAAACCGCAAAAGAAGCCATCTTGTCCACTCAGTTGAACCACTGACTGCACCCAGTCATAGAATTCCTAGGAATCTTTGGACCAGAAAGTGACACAGTGGTTCATGGGCACCAAACTACGTAGGGAACATATGCTGGTCTATGACCATAACAAATATTGTTCTGTTTTGCTTTACCTGTGATAACCTGGGACATATTGTGGCCTTTAGCTTCCCACTCCATTATTTTTTGTAAACCAGCTGGATTCCCAATATATTTTTTCAAAAGGCAACTGGACTTTCTTTGTTTTTCCTTGAAGACCTTTTATTTCTCATCCAAGAAGCTTCTTCAGTTCAGATTGAAGAAGCTTCTTCAATGAGAAGTGAAATGTTTGAAGTCTGTGAAACAGGCCCCTCATCAGTCAGCAGGAATGCCGATTTGCCACCCAGCTTATCAAGTACTTAGAAGCAAGGACTGGGCAGAATGAACAAATGATAGCCAATAACTTAATAGCCAGCAATCAACACTCCCCAATCAACATCTAAAAAATCACATACAACAGGCACCATATAAATAACACACACAGATGCCGCACACTCTCTGCTGGAAAGAAGTTCCCCAAAGATGGGCTCCAACACAAAAGCTCAGAAGACAAAACCTCTTGGACAAGTGACCGACTCTGATAGGATTCTGTAACATTATCCTGGGCCTTCATTTATTAGATGAAATCGACTTTAGGCTATTAGTTTCTGTGTTTTTCCCCGATGTATGGGTCACTTTGCATAGCTGCATATCTCATTAAATTTGTGGTTAATTTACAAACATCTAGCTGGGGAATTCTGGGACTTGGTCCACACATTGTAAAGTTGCTGATACTGAAAAATAATAATTATTTCTTCAAATAATATTACAAATGCTTTAAGTGTTGTTTATTTTAATTAGATCCTTGAAACTCTGATCATTCATGCCAGTCGTAAATTTACCCGCTGTCCTATTAGGCTACAGCTAAAGATATTGTGTGAAATGTTATTTGCTGGGCAAAGTGTGTTGTTTGCACTCAACCATTTTGTTCCAAATGGATTTTGTCTATTACTATGTGTGCTGTCCCAGCCAGTCTATGGAATTGGATAGTTACTTAGGAATTGTGAGCTGTCCCCTTAAGGGAATGCATCATGGTAAATGTAGTTAAAGGTATCCTGGGAAATGTAGTTCATGTCACGTGGCTACATCTGTAATCCCAATTGATCACTTATTTGACCCTTGATGGGTTGGGGGAGTTTCCTTCACTCTTGCCTGAACTCACTAATTCATAGCAGCTTCTTTCTATCACTACGAGATGGGTTAGGAGCTAATCATCTTTTACCTGCAAGGCAGATATACAAAGGATTGGTCATTAAAGAAGTTTGTCACAAATGTGAGTTATGAGGATACCTGATGAACCGATAAATGTACTTCGTTATGGATGTTTTGTGGAATTTATCTATCTATATATCTGCACAGCTACAAATCCATTACTGTGCAGGAGGCAGAAAACCATATTTATAATTAACTGCAAGCATAGTATTTGGTCACTAAACACTCTCAGTGAACTGACAGATGTTGTGGCTGATGAATCAGCTGCCTTTTAGAATCTGTAGCTAATCAATTACATTCAAACTGCAAGGTAAGTACCCTTCCAGCAATGCCAACAGCATCAGATAATATGAAATGTATTATTTTTTTAAAAAAAATGTTGTAATGACTGACCAGATACAAAGTGGCTTCTGAAAATATGCAAGTACATAGCTCTCTTCTCACATTTTTTTGGAAATCCCATTAGTTTCCTGGTTCTGCTAAACCAGTGCACCAATTAAAGAATACAATAGAATAATACTTTATTGTTATTTTAAATGTACACTAATCAGCATACATTAAAATGAAATTTTGCTGCATTCAGCTCTCAATAGATATCCATTAAACCTATACTTTCTCCCTCCACACACATATATGACATAGAGAAACATCACAGTCTAAAAGCTGTAGCAATTTAACCACAAAACCCAACCAATTATTACTTGCCTTCTGGCACACTGACAGGGAGAAAAAGTGTACAATGGTACCCTTGGTACTCAACTGTTTTGAGACTCATCCAATTAAGTACTCAATTCATTTTGCTGAGAAAATTTTGCCCCTGTTACTCCTCATTTGTTTGATACACAACAAGCAAACTAGAACTAGCCAGTTTTGGTTTGCCTCGTGACTCGCTACTTTTTCCACCGAAACAAAGAGGGATGCGTTAGTTAGTCATGCAGTAGGTCTTGCCATGTGTACATCCCCTTGCCATGTGCACATCTTTGCTTCTGTGACCATTTTGTACATTTTTGCACTCCCCTCCCTTATCAGTACTCATCAGTAAAAAAGTGAAGCTTTTTTATTTTATTTAACCTAAGTATTTATTCATTCTTGGGTTTATTTCTCATGTAATGATATACAACCTCATCTTTTTACATATTGCCTTAAAATGTGTGTTGTCTTTGGTTTGGGAACGCATTCAATTTATTTACATTGTTCCTTATGGGCAAAATTTGTTTGGCGCACTCATTGTTTTTGGTACTCATCTTGCCTCCCGGAACTAATTGATGACGATTACTGAGGTATTTGCTTCTGAATTTCCAGGTGCAAAATTCCTCTGCTTTTAGGCCATTTGGAGGCATCATCTCCTTGACTGTATTTTCTCCCAACCCTTGACTTTATGTTTAATTTGGAAATGGAGCTGGAAATAAGAGGAAAGTTCTCAAATATCCTTCGTACTGCTGCTCTCAGCTTCGTCTCTTTTGTCCTTGAATTCTCTGTTTAAGGTCTGGAATCAAATGACAGACTAGAACCTCACTTTTCTCTCTCACCCCCCCCCCCAATATTTCCTGCTTCCAACAGCAGTTTCCAAAGATCCAAGAGGGTAGACCTGAGGCCTCATCAGTCCCCTTAATGTGGTTTGCTTCATTTTGGCTCAGCATAATGTGGGAAACCAGTGACTGACTTGCAAAGAGGTGCATATCATTTTTATCTTCAAAAGCCTGGCTTTTATTAAAAATAGTTTTCAACACAAAAATCAAAGTAAGAACCAATGGTGTCACTGCTGGAAGGGGTGGCAATGGTATTTCCTTCGTGCCCCCCCCCCAAAAAAAAGTTTGAGAAGTGAATAAAATAGGTATATTATGCCTTTGATTTGATTTAGCCTCCCCTGAAAAGTATGCTGTTACATTACGATTTACTCACTGAATTTTGATGACAGTGTCTAGGAGTCTCTAATGGCTGGATTCATACAACTTATTTATTGACTCATTTAGACTTATTTATTGACTTATTTAGAATAAACTGAATCCTAAATGAACCATATGGCTGGAGTCGCCCAACACACTGAGCCACCAAAAAAAAAACAAAAAAACCCACCAAGGTTAACATTAATCAAGCCAAACCATTTTGTATGAATGCGTCTGCTGGGATTATATTTGAACTGGTTTAAATGTATTATATGGATGTTGCCAGTTGGGAAGTTGGTGGTGAAGTGCTCCATTACTGGAGGTTTTTAAGAAGAGATTGGACAACTACTTGTCCAAAATGATATGGGGTCTCCTGCTTGAGTTGGAGGTTGGGCTAGAAGATCTTCAAGCTACTTTCCAACTCTTGCCTTGCAACATTGGTGGGCAACTTACCATCCATGGATTAATGCAGTAATTAAGTTAATTATATTAATAAAGTGGATTCTTTGGTTCTGATTCAGAACAATAGAGCAGGGTCGCCAACCTTTTGGATCTCAGGGACCACCAAACTCCCACAGACCAGAGACCCCGGGAAAATCCCCCCCAAACTCTGTAGGAAATCCCCCCACCCCATTTTCCTACTGATTGATCATTCTTTATGAGAGAGAAGAGAGAGAGAGAGAGACTTGGCTGCATGCAAGGAAAGCAGCAGAATTAGCAGAAATCTTTCTTTCTCTCCCCCAAACTCCGCCAGAAATGAGTCGGCGCTGCATCTTGGAGCAGGATGTCTTGCAGGGTCCCAAAGACTCATTTCTGGCAGAGTTTGGGGGAGAGAAAGAAAAACTTTTGCTTGCTTTCTTTGCGTGCAGCCAAAAACAAAAGAAGAAAGAAGCAGAAAGAAGCAACCTGATGTTCAGGCCAGATGCGTGGGGTGAGTGGGGCAAGTTCCCCCCTGCCCTTCCCCCCCTCCCCTCACTACCTTGTGTTGTTTGCAATGCAAGTGACACAAGCCTTGTGTTCCCGCAGGCCATGTGGGCAGCGCATCCTTGTGTTCTCGCGCAGCCTGAATTAATTGCTTTGGGGGTGACATTTCGCTGTGGACCACCAAAATTTTCTCGCGGGCCACCAGTGGTCCCCGACCTACTGGTTGGCAACCATTGAAATAGAGCACACATATCTATTGTAATTTCTCCAGCCCAGCATTTCAGACCAAGTATTTTCATGCAATCCCTATTTAAATAGGAGCCACTGCCATATGGACTTGGAGTCTTAATGGTGGAGACTCCCCTTCATTAGACAAAGTGACCTTCTAGGATGTGTTTCAAAGGATTACACCTGTTTCCCTCTAAAGTCGCCCCTATAAGAAGATGTTTAGAGGATGCAACTGATGCCAGAAAGATTGGTTTTTGTGATATTAACTTTATACTGTAGTCCTCGACTTACAACAGTTCATTTAGTGACCTTTCAAAGTTACAATGGCACTGAAAAATGCGACTTATGACTGTTTCTCATACTTTTGACCATTGCAGCATCCCTATGGTCATGTGAACAAAATTCAGACACTTGGCAACAAATTCATATTTATGATCGGTGTGGGCTTAATAAAACGTAGCAACCGGTTTCTGCCCAGTTGCTTAGTGGGTGTGGCCATGGTGGGCGTGGCCTAGTTGGCCACCTGCACCATGGCAGGGGAGCCATTTTCACCCTCCCCGGGGTAAGGGTAATAAAGAAAGGAAAGAAGTAATATATATTATAGCATTAAGTAGAGAGTTACTCTATAGGCATGTCTTATCTTGATGTTAGGCAGTTGTTTTCTTATATATGTAGTATTTATCTCTATAGGCATTTGTTATCTTGCTGTTGTAGAAAATATTTCTTTAACCTTTCACTGGTGTTGTAAAACTAATAATAACACATGCCTGCATCCTTCTCCTATTGAGACAGGATTGTCCCATCTAAATCAATCTGATTGGAACTTACTCCCTGGGAATGTAACTCCCTACATCTGGAGCAATATACACCTTTTTGAAGTATGCTGTTAATAGCCTTCTTAAATGGGCAGTTGTGACCGATTAACAGACAATAGGAGAAGGAATAATGAAAGATAAACAAGTGCCAGAAGGACATTTGTCTTTTTGCAGGAAGGATGTAAATCTAAATAAGAGTGTTTTACAATGCAGTTACTCTACTTCTAAAAGGATCTTAAGGTATAAGAAGAGTTACTTTCATCTATGTGCTTTGTAACTTTCCTCACATATCTGTGTGTATGAGAGGAGAGGTCTTACCCTTTTATTGATCAATAAAAGTTAGATTTTGTTCTTCAGAGCCTCTGCTTAAGTTCATTTTTGGCATAGCGTGATCTTAAGTTATAGCCAAACTTTACACGGGGCTCTGGAGACTTTCCTTGAGCCTCCAGGAGGGCGAAAATGGCCTTCCAAGTCCGGAAGCTCTATGGAGGCTGGAAACGGGCCCATTTCCGGCCTTCTGGAGCCTCTGGGAGACCCGTTTTTCTCCTCCCCAGGTTCGAGCCTCCAGAAGGCCTGCTTCCCTCCTACCTGGGCTCTGGAGGCTCTCTGGAGACTCCGGGAGGCCTGTTTTTCTCCCTCCCCAGACTTGGGAGGAGAGAATAGATGGGGGCCGGGCCAGTCAGAGGTGGCATTTGCTGGTTCTCCAAACTACTCAAAATGTCCGCTACCGGTTCTCCAGAACTGGTCCAAACCTGCTGAATACCACCTCTGTATCAGAGCAAAAAAAAAAAAACTACATTCAAATATCTAATGGAAATATATAAAGCTCCTTTCTCTTTGTTTCAATTTTTAATTCTTCTACGGGTCCATTCACTTGGCTTTCTGTTTTCTAACAACCAGGCTTATCTCATTCTGGAATGCAAATTCCATAGGATTAAACCAGAAATTCAGTAAGCTTTCAAGGGCTTTCAAAGGCTTGACCTCACTGACTCTTGCTAACCTGTCAGTATGTCATGAGAAAAAGGAGGTGAGAAGTGAAAAAATATACATTATCTAACCCCATCGGTATTTCATGAGAAAAAGGAGGTAAGTGTTGGGGTTTCAAGAAATACACCCATCACAAACAGAACTCCGACTGTAAGAAGTGTAAAATATGTTGGGCAGTCTCAGGTTCATGATATATATAATGTCACTTCACTTTAATCAATTTCCCACGTAAGGCAGCAAAGTGATGCACCATCACTTGAAAGATTAACAGTGTTTACAACAACATCCACACACCCATTAACAGGGGTCACGGGTGAGTTTGTCACAGATACTTCAAGATCATCTAGCAGTGATAAGAGGTCCACCCTTTCTATGCAACATACAGCATGCAGAACTAAGGGAATGGATTTCCTTGATATCTCTTGTAAAGAATTTTAAATAATTAAAGGGGTATTTAATCACCAAGGGTTTCAATTTAATGCTTAATTCTTATTTTACTGGTAGTCCTTGACTTAGGACTGGTCACTTAGTCACTGTTCAAAGTTACAATGTACCCCAAAAAGGGACATGACTTGGATTCGAAATTCTAAGGACCCAGTGGTGGGACTCAAAAATTTTTACTACCGGTTCTGTGGGCATGGCTTGGTGAGCGTGGCAGCGCAAGGATATTGTAAAATCTCCATTCCCTCCCCACTCCTGGGGGAAGGTTACTGCAAAATCCGCATTTCCTCCCCACCCCACTAAGCTGCTTTCCAGCTCTGCTCTCCTGTACAGGGCAACAAAAGAAGGCCAGCCGATCAGCTGGAACTCAATGGGAGGCAGAGAATAGATGGGGGCGGGGCCAGTCAGAGGTGGTATTTGCCGGTTCTCCGAACTACTCAAAAAGTCTGTTACCGGTTCTCCAGAACTAGTCAGAACTTGTTGAATACCACCCCTGCGGAGGACCAAGCTCTTCCACAGGCCACATGCTTGTATTTTGGGTGCTCAGCAGCTGGCCTGCATTTATGGCTGTTCCGTAGTCATGTGACTGTGATTTATAATGTTTTCACCAGTAGCTGACATTTGCTTCCAGTTTCCAGCAAAGAATGTTGGTCGCAGAGAATGGGTTCACTTAATGACTGCAGTGTTGGCTTAACGACCACAATCTTTGCTTTAGCACCACTGCAAAAATAAAAGTCATAAAATCAAGCATGGTCGTTTGATGACCCACTTAAGGATCTGACATGACTGATGATTGTAATTCCAGGCTCAATTATGGTTGTAAATCAAGGATTACCTTAGTAATTTCCTGTGTTATTAACTTCCTCAGAGGCATCCACAGGAGAGCTGTCGAAAAAGTCAAGATGTCGATTGTGACCTGCAATTAAAGCTCTGCCCCTTTGTTACGCATTTATGCATGTATTTGGTTGCACAATCGTGGCCATCCTTCTGGCTTTTCTTTTTTAACCCCCTCTCCAGAGGTGGTATTCAGCAGGTTCTGACCAGTTCTGGAGAACTGGTAACGGACATTTTGAGTAGTTCGGAGAACTAGCAAATGTCCCCTCTGACTCGCCCCGCCCCCATCTATTCTCTGCTTCCCAAGTCCCAGCTGATCGGCTGGGTCTTCTTTGGTTGCCCTGCATAGGAGAATGGAGCTGGAAAGCAGGTTAATGGGATGGGGAGGGAATGGGGATTTTGCAGTATCCTTCCCCTGCCACGCCCACCAAGCCACCTCCACAGAACCGGTAGTAAAAAAAATTTTGAATCCCACCAAATATTTTAGGATTTCGCCTCTCAATTTTCTAAAGAAGTTTAATGCTTTCACTGGAATAACCATTTCTATTTTCTTGCACTGATTGCCATTGGATTTCATTTTTGAATTTAGGATGTTAATGTGTTCATTTCGTGCTTTTTCTATAATATGTTCAAGTAACATTTTTTTCTGGGCAGATTCAAAAGTTAGACCTGTTCCCTGAAACAGATCTTCCTTTAGATCAGTGATCCCCAACTTTTCCGGCTTTGTGGCCTGGTGGGAGGTGGGGATTCTGCACACAGATGGAGCTGCTGTGTGGACATTCACCCACTGCTGCCACAGTATCTGAACACATGCATAAATGTGTATCAACAGGCCACAGCCTGGTACTGGGTCATGGTCCGGGTATTGGGGATCCCTGCTTTAGATATTTCACAAAACATGTTTCTGGTGCTGCTGCTCTGAATGTGGCAGCAGTGTGCCACATCAAGAGAGATGATGTACTGTTGTTTCCAAAGATCTTTGGTGCATGCATTTCTTTTGAAGCAAATGCTTGCCTTCATGCTTTGTTTGGTAATATTGAGGCATAATGCCTTGCTTTTCTACTTCTTTGCAGTGTTTCTCAACCTCAGCAACTATAATCTATATATATAAAAAAGCGAAATGCCACTCACACATCATCACAAAATCTCCAGAACCATAAAGCCTACAAACTTGAAATTTGGCGCACATGTTCCTCTTGGCTTCTAGGTGCTCACTAAGAAAGGATTTTTCAAAATGACCATCAGAGCATTAGTATTTCATATATTATTATTAACACGCTCTGATGCTAAGGAATCCCACTCCCTGATTGTTCCAAATGCAAAACATAAGCAGAGGAGAGGAGTTTCAGTTTTAGTTTCACCAAGCAGCTTTAGTACAGAACAGTTGAGCTAAGCCACACCCAGGCTCCTTGCTGTCTCCTTCTTGCTCACAGAGCAAATACTGTTTCAGTTTCCAAACAACTCTCAACTCTCTCACACATTGACAGGACGCTAGCCAGATGAATACAGATGGATGCTGGTAGACAGAGGCAGAATCCCACCTCCCTTATTTTCCTCCCCAAAAACTAAGCCCGACCACATAGATTCATAGTGAAGCATGGGTATCGAACTAGTATACTATATGTGGACATCAAGTCCCAGGACCCAGAGGTCCCCAGCCAGCAAGTTGGGTGCTCTAATGGTTTAACTTATAACTGTTCTGCAAAAATGGCACTTGCAATGATCTGATTAAAAATGTAACAACTAAAAATGTAAATCCCGAAAACCTTGCTCATAAGCAAGCACCAGTTTTCAGTGGGATTCCTTTCCCAATAAATGCATGCCTCATTATGAAATCTTAGACCATCATCTACTGAACACAGGAAGATAGTCCGTTTATAAGCTTAAATTCAAGATTCAATGAAAACGAAAATGTGCCAGACAAACACTTAAGTGCCTCCAACGCACGGTTGGCAAATCCCAAGGTTTAAAATGAAAGTTTCCTAGACATCTCTAGAGGAAGAAGGGAATCCTTCCAATTAGCCCCATCTGAAGGAGCAGCTGGCTGGGTTTGCGAACGCCCTCTCTTGCCTTGTTTTCCCATTTCTAGGCACATCTCCAGGACCAGCCAGGATCCCCCTTGTCTCAGTATGCTTCCCACATTTGCCTGCTGGCCGATTAAAATAGCTTGCATGCTGCTGGGCAAGGGTACCCGCTGCTGTGCATTGAGTTGAAAGCCTGCTCCATCCTTTCTGCTGCCACAGACTCGCATCACTTCTAACCAATTGCTCCTCCCCTTCCTTCCTGCACACTCCAGGTAGCCAGCTGCAATGACCATCTCAAGGGACAAGGATTACCTTACGCCACAAGGCTTGTGGTGATGAATCCTTGGAGGAATTGGATATGGCCGGTCTAGAGAAAAGAAGGACTGGGGGAGGGGGGACATGATAGCAATATTCCAGTGTTTGAGAGGCTGCCACAAAGAAGAGGGAGGGGTGTCAACTTATTTTCCAAAGCATCAGAAGGCAGAAACAAGAAACAATGGATGGAATCTAATCAAGGAGAGAAGCAACCTGGAATTAAGGAGAAACTTCGCAACAGCGAGGACAATGAACCAGTGGAACAGCTTGCCTTCAGTAGTTGTAGGTGCTTCATCACGGGAGGTTTTTAAGAAGAGATTGGACAGTCACTTGTCTGAAATGGTATAGGGTCTCCTGTTTGAGCAGGGGGTTGGACTAGAAGACCTCCAAGGTCCCTTCCAGCTCTCTTCTGATTGACTCTGGTTTTAACTGCAATCCAAATGCAAAACCTGGGAGACAGTAATCTAGCAGCCACCCAGGGAGTTGTGATTTGCCCAGAGCTCTTACTCAGGGACCGCTGTGCATTTTCCCAGCTAAGCTGGTCTCAGAAGCATTCTGTGTTGTGTGAAAATGTATATTTTGACCCTGCAAAGAATATAGACCTACAGTAAAAAATCTTGCTATTCAGACATTAACTCAATCATTCCATTCTTTTCTTACAATCCAAAATGAATTTACAGTATTGTTTTGGGGCAAGTTCAAGCCGGAAGCATTCCATTTACAGTGTAGCATAAGTATAAACAAAGATGCTGGGTTTCAGAGAGAGAGAGAAAGAGAGATGAGACAATGAAAGGATGAGTCAATTTGCAAGAAATGGAACTGATTGATGAGGGCAAAAGAATATGAAGCTTAGCTGGTATATGTAATTGTTGCTCCCTGTGGTCACAGCTCCATTATAAAGGACCCTAGGATGTTTCATACGAGGGAAGCACTCTAGGACAGGAGTCTCCAACCTTAGCAACTTTAAGACTTGTGGACTTCACCTCCCACTTTGCTGGTTAAGGAACTCTGGGAGTGGAAGTCCACAAGTTTTAAAGTTGCCAAGGCTGAAGACCTCTGCTCTAGGATCTCTATGGATCAGCTTGCATCCTGGCTTGGATAAGTACCAAAAGGTTTTGGAATTTAAGTAGTTTGTACACAACAAACTACTCCTAAAACTAAAATCTTAGGGTATTTCTGGACACCTGCAGAACTGGATAGAAGCATTCCTGTCAAACAGACAATAAATGGTCAAAATTGGGAGCAGCCTATCAAATTCTGTACCTGTCAACAGTGGTGTCCCCCAAGGCAGTGTTCTAGGACCAACTCTCTTCATACTCTACATAAATGACCTCTGTGATCATATCAAGAGCAACTGTGTTTTCTTCGCTGATGATGTAAAACTATTCAACACCACAGACAATACCGTTACCCTTCAAAAAGACCTTGACTATGTATCAGAATGGTCAAACAAATGGCAACTTCAAATCTGAACAGATAAATGCTCTGTCCTACATATTGGCAAAAAAAATCAGAAAATAAAATACAGGCTGAATAGTCAAGACCTTGTTGATGATCCAAACTCTGTCAAGGATCTTGGAGTACTCATCTCAAATGACCTAAGTGCTAGAGCCCACTGTAACTACATAGCCAAAAAGGCGTTAAGAGTTGTTAACCTAATCTTACGTAGCTTTTTCTCTAGTAATATTACACTAATAACTAGAGCATACAAAACATTTGCTAGACTAATACTCGAATACAGCTCATCAGTCTGGAGCCCACATGACGTATCTGATATTAACACAGTTGAGAAAGTCCAGAAATATTTCACAAGAATTCTCCACTCCTCTACTCGTTGCAGAATACCTTATGCCAGCAGACTCAGAATTCTAGACCTAGAAAACCTAGAACTACGCCGCCTTCGGTCCTATCTAAATATAGTATATAAATTCATATATTGCAATGTCCTACCTGTCAATGAATACTTCAGTTTCAACCATAACAACACAAGAGCAAACAATAGATACAAACTCAAGATTAACAGCAACAAACCTGATTGCAGGAAATATGACTTCAGCAACAGAGTGGTCAATGTCTGGAATACTTTACCTGACTCTGTGGTTTCTTCCCCAAACCCCAAAAACTTTAACCTTAGAGTCTACTATTGACTTCACCCCTTTCCTAAGAGGTGTAGGGGGCATGCATAAGCGCACCAATGTGCCTTCTGTCCCTGTCCTATTGTTTCTTTTATATATATTTTTTATTTTCCTTATATGTATCCATGTATTCATAACTATGTTTTTACTTATACCTATTATCTTGTAAGCAATTGACAAATAAATAAATAAATAAATAAATAAATAAATAAATAAATAAATAAATAAATACCTGGAATGATTACAGCATAGCCAGTACAGTAGCCTGGAAATCTGGGCTAGACAGGATGGTTTAGAGAGGGTCTGAAGTAACATGCAGACTAAAAGGTGGTGTGCACAAAACCTTTCTTGGCAGTGTGCACTTTTACATGGATCACAGTAAGCCTCTCACAACCGTAATGCTACTTTCTTTATGAGGCTTCCTTGAGCAGCAGCAAAATGTCCCCCTTTAACTCTGCGTCAGCAATAGGGGAGGGGGGAAACCACAAGGCTGAAATGTAGACCTCCTCCTAAATTACTAAACATTTTAGCCCAGCCTAAAGCTTTCCAAAGATACTCATCCGCAGCGTGCTTTCATCTGCTACTCGCGCCCCTCCTCTTTTCCTGCCCACCCACCTTTCTGGAACCAGGCGGGGAATGCCAAGTAGCAATGACATCACTCGGGGGGGGGGGGGGCACCCATTACATCACCCTTGCAGAACTTCCCAAACTCTAGAGAGAAGACAACTAACCAATCCAGAAGCTCGCTGGTTTAACCCTTGCACGGCTGCTATCCTCTCAAGCATGCAGCTTCCCCAATCTTCTCACTGCTTCCCTTAAGTATTTGGCAGGACTACAGTCTTTGTCGGCAAGGACAGCACAGACTCTGGTGGAGTAATTAGAAAATCTGGAGGGGGAAGGATTTGAAGAGAGAGAACTTCCTTACAGAGAAGATCTAGTCTGTATGTTGGATGTGTTTCCACAAACACCCTTAAGCGGCCAAATAAAGACTAGATACTTGCATTTGCAAAGCACGCGAAGAGGTTTACTGTATCAAAGGTGCTTTTTCAAAATGCAACTGGACTGGGTTTTTTTCCCCTTGAGGAAAAAGTTTTGCTTTTCCTGCAAGAAGCTTCATCAATTCTGGCAGGACGGTGGGGGCTATGGAGGGATTAGTTCTGACCAGATGGGGGCGGGATTGGAAGAGCTTCAATGGAATTTTTTCCCATTGAAATATTTCCATTGACATTGGAAAAAAAGGTTGGAATGGCCTCAAGAGCTCTCAGGGAGAAGGCTGCATATTTACGTATATTTTGCAGGTTTATTGTATATTTTACTTATTACTATGAGGAGGAGCCCTAGCGTACTGCATAAGCCCCCTTTATCTGTTTATGTTTTTTATTGTTCATGTCCCTTATTGTGAGAACCTGAGAAAATTGAATTGTTGAATGGTGAAGTGTGCTGCATGAAAACACAGCAATGGGATAGATTACTGACACAGTTAGCCAATTTTTGTTTCCTAAGAGCCGCAGCCAAGCCCAGGCGCAACTACTACCCAATCCTGACTAGTTCACATGAGCACAGAAGGAAATTGCAAGACCACAAAGAAAAAACACCAGAACCACATCCTTACTGTTCCATTCAATGCTTTAGCCCGGTATTCTGTTTCTAATGAAGGAAACCCTGCAAAGGTCTGCGGGAAATTGTGCTAACCGAAGGTTTATCTCTTGAACCAAGACACTCTTTCTACCCAACAGCCCCAGAAAAGGCCACAAGTACAACTCATGCAACAGCCCCTCCCCAGCTCCTCCCAGTAAAAAGAATGTACTTTTTGAAGTTGCATTTGCTTTCCTAATTATCATGGCTGTAACAGCAGTTCTACGGAATGATCCTGATCCTGAGTCCCAAATCCGAAGAACAGGGAAGGGAGACAAGACACTCTCCCTGCATTGCTCCTCAGCAACAAATGCTGTCACACAACTATCTCTGGAGTCCAGCTGCTGGCTCTGCCTTCTCCTATACTCATGTGCTCTGCTTCTCTGGGTGGCAGCCTCCCTTTCCCCTCCTGAGAAAGAAAATCCATGGTCAGATCAAGAATAATATGCCGGCTCAAGGTTGACTCGGCCTTCCATCCTTCCGAGATCAGTAAAATGAGGACCCAGATTGTTGGGGGCAATAGGCAGGCTTTGTAAACCGCTTAGAGGGGGCTGTAAAGCACTATGAAGCAGTATATAAGTCTAAATGCTATTGCTATAATTATTGCAGCCTTAAGTAGAATTAAGACAGAGAGCAGTATTTAGATTTTTTTTATATCCTGTAATAATTCAAGATGTTGAACATACCTAATTGTAATAGCAATTAGACTTATATATCACTCAACAGTACTTTTACAGCTCTAAGTGGTTTTCAGAGTCAGCCTATTGCCCCCAACAATTTGGATCCTCATTTTACCCACTCTGGAAGGATGGAAGGCTGACTCAAACTGGAGCCTGGTGAGATTCGATCTGCCAAATTGCAGGCAGCTGGCAGTCAGCAGAAGTAGCCTGCAGTACTGAATTCTAACCACTATGCCACCCTGGCTAATACTCCTCTCTCCTCCTATTTTCCCCACAACAACCCTGTGAGGCAGACTGGGTTGACAAGAGAGTGACCGACCCAAAGTCATCCAGCAGACTTTCATGCCTTAGGCAGGACTCATGGTCTCCTGTTTCTAGTCTGATGCCTTCACCATAAGGTAAAAAGGATCTAACCAAGAGGATCTAATCAGATCCTGCTTGCTAGGCAGCAAGTTTGTGTCACTGCTTGTGGAAACACACAAGGCTCCCCAATTGATCTTTATGTACCATATCTTTTTTTGTAATACCAACTTCTTCCCTCCTGTATATATATTTGTTTACTTATGTTTTCGTGGGTATTTACATGTATGGTGTTCATCTTTGTTTGGGTATTTTCCCACATCATTATAGTTGTGCTTTTAAAGTTGTAGCGATGTTTCAGCAGAATCTCATCTGCCATCATCAGGCTTGTGTATTGAGTTCGTCTTACACACACAACACACATACTTTGTCGACACACACGACTAAGACAAACTCAATACACAAGCCTGATGATGGCAGATGAGATTCTGCTGAAACGTCACTGCAACTTTAAAAGCACAACTATAAAGATGTGGGAAAATACCCGAACAAAGCTGAATACCACACACACATACACACACACACACACACACACACACACACACACCCCTCTCTCTCTCTCTCTCTCTCTGTGTGTGTATGGTATTTAGGTTTCTTCGGGTATTTTTCCACATCTTAATATTTGTGCTTTTATTATAGCAATGTTTCGGCAGAATCTCATCTGCCATCATCAGGCTTGTGTATTGAGTTCTTCTTAGTTGTGTGTGTCGACAAAGTATGTATGTTGTGTGTGTAAGATGAACTCAACACACAAGCTGCTGAATTCTGCCGAAATGTCAGCTATAATAAAAGCACAAATATTAAGACATGGGAAAATACCCAAAGAAACCTAAATACCATATATATAAATATCCACGAAAACATATATATACATATATAAGCATAACTATAAAGACGTGGGAAAATAACCGAATGAAGCTGAATACCATCTATCTATCTATTTTTTATCTATCTATCTATCTATCTATCTATCTATCTATCTATCTATCTATCTATCTATCTATCTATCTATCTATCTATCTATCTATCTATCTATCCATCCATCCATCCATCCATCCATCCATCCATCCATCCATCCATCCATCCATCCATCCACCTACCTACCTACCTATATGCAATGCCAGAAACTATGGCTGCACCAACTCGTGCATTTTGTGAAAGATATGGAGAAGAGATGATCGCCAATCTGAGAATGTTGTGCTTGCAAGAGTCTTCTGGCTCCTATTTCAAATAAAGTCATGGTTCCTATCAAGCTCTCTTCTTCGCTCTTTTATCCTTGCCTGTATCTGAAGTTAAAATTAAGAGCAGGGCATTGCAGTCATTTGCTGTTGCCACCCTTTCATCTTTTCCACCTTCCCATTTTGCTCACTGTCAAACATAATTTGCAAGATCCTTGGGGCAGAGAACTGTAGATTTAATCGATGTGCTTCTTGAGCAAAAAGTTATGCACAGCACAAAGCAAATAATACAAGCACCATTGACGCAAGAGATTCAGCCCTCCCTTCGTTGTGGGGGTAATAAAATATGGCCTTCCCTTGCACACGGATGTGAACTTTTGCTGTCCTTCAGTGGAGGGCTGGAAACTTCATCATCAACTGCAAAACGTCTTTGATCTGCCAAGCATCTAACAGAGTGCTGGGAGTGTCATAACAAATGATCAGAACAGAACTGAAAGCCGCTGCACATCCCAGCTCTTTGCTGACATGCTTTGTCCAACTTTAAAAGAAGAAAAAAAAAACCTGCTGAAACTACTTTATTAACTCTGATTTCCGAACCCGCTAAAACTTTTTGGCTCATAGAACTCAGCCACTCAAGAGACTTATCAGAAAGTACAAATGCCAAATGCAACTTACTTGGCTCTCGCCATCCGGAGGCGATTGCGTTTTAGCACAGTGGTCAGCATGGCTGGTAGAGTTTCCTTCTTGTCTCCTGTCCACTGATGGCACTTAAAGGGCGACCAGGGGCATGTTGGTCCTTGCCTCCAGAGGGGCTCTGGACTTTGCCCAGACTCTGCTGCAGCGCCCTTTGAACTCTTCCAATTGTTCACTTGCTCCAAAGAGGCAGGGGAGTGACATATAGTGGCGCTGTCCCCTTGATCGGCATCCACTGCTGTGACTCAGGCGTCCGTGCTGCTATCTAACTACCAGGAGGAGGAAGCTGTCTTGTAATCACACTGTGGGGCAGAACTTCCTTTGCGTGCACGCCTTCTCTGTACAACTTTTCTTCTGAGCGCCAACCCTCCAATGTAGCGGAGCAGTCCAAGTCCAGCTGCTGGAGCCTCACTGATAGATGCATGGCTGAATCTATGAGAGCTCCATGGAACACTGCCCAACCCAGCCCAGGATGCTTATCTATCAATCAACAACCCTTCCATGTCGGCTTCCTCGGTGCCTTTTCAACCACCAAACCAGTGGTCTGGGATACGGGAATATCACCAGCACACATTGACACATAATGTTATCCATCCACAGCACTTGCTCAGCTTCTCCACCCACCCCCCTCCCGCATCCTCCCTTGAGCTGCATTCTCCCGAGTGTGGGTGTGAGAGAGTGGTTGTTTTATTTCCGGCCAGATGACAGAAAGGAGACAGGCCTCAAGCAGATTAGCTTGGGACTCTGGGACTCAGCTTAGTGCTGAACAAGCGAAGAATGGCAAGCCAGAGGACACAGGAGATCCTCCAGCTAATGCGTAGCAGGCAAGCCAACTCTTTGTGCTAACCAGCTGCTGCTATCGCTATTAGTAGTTGCTCAGCCCCAGCCATGTGAAAAGAGGAAGGAGTGATTTGGTGGGGGATGCAAAACCAAGAACAGAGAGCAGGAA
Organism: Bungarus multicinctus; assembly: GCA_023653725.1. Lineage (NCBI taxonomy): Eukaryota > Metazoa > Chordata > Lepidosauria > Squamata > Elapidae > Bungarus > Bungarus multicinctus. Next base: position 23,142,244 of record CM042836.1, on the reverse strand, counting down.
TCAAGAAACAGTAGAATAGTTCGGGTCGACAGCCACACACACACATCCCCCCAACAAGGAAATTACAGCTAATTTTTTAGAATATTTATAGCCCAGATCCTTATGGCAGGTTACAATCCACATAAAAAGGCAAGACAGAAGACTAAAATAAATGAGAACTTCATTGGCAACACACGGTAACCATCCCAATGACATCACTAAGTTATGTTCAGAAAACATACTTAGCTAACTGGATCTGTTCAAGATCGAATGCCTTGCTTAGTTTTTACCATGATGGGCTAATATGTTATAGCAACCCAAGCGATGAGACTTTAGATTCACTGGGCTATGTGCACCCTCTAAGTCAGTGGTCGCCAACCAGTGGGCCGGGGACCACTGCTGGTCCACGAGAAAATTTTGGTGGTCCGCAGAGAAATGTCACCCCCAAAGTAACCCCCGAAGCAATTAATCCAGGTTGTGTGGGAACACAAGGCTGCACCGCTCACATGGCCCGCGGGAACACAAGGCTTGTGTCGCTTGCATTGTGAACAACACGAGGTAGTGAGGGGAGGGGGGAAAGGGCAGAGTGGGGGAACTTGTCCTACTTGCCCCATGTGCCTGGCCTGGCCACCAGGCTGCTTCTTTCCGCTTCTTTCTTCTTCTGCTTTTGGCTGCACGCAAGGAAAGCAGCAAAAGTCTTTCTTTCTCTCCCTCAAACTCCGCCAGAAATAAGTCTTTGGGACCCTGCAAGGCCTCCTGCTCCAAAAGGCTGCGCCGTCAAAGACTAATTTCTGGTGGAGTTTGGGGGAGAGAAAGAAAGGCTTCTGCTGCTTTCCTTGCATGAAGCCAAAAGTCTCTTCCCCTCCCGAACGGAGCTGGAGATGGTATCCTGCAATCTCAAATAAAGAATGATTGATCGGTGGGAAAATGGTGGGGAATTTTCCTGCAGACTTTTTGGGGGTTTTCCCAGGATTTTTGGTTCATGGGATTTAAAATTATGAGTTTGGTGGTCCCTGAGGTCCAAAAGGTTGGCGACCCCTGCTCTAAGTGAGTGACTTGAGTAAGCAGGTCAAGATATTGTGTCAATGAAGCCATACGGAGCACTGAAGGGACAAGAGACAAAGTTAAACTGTAGATGTTCTGAACATTCTGAAAATGAGAGTCAAAAGCCAGAGGTTTCTTTCATGCTGAAAAGTTGAGAAAGACAGCCCTGGTGTGGCCTGCAAAGGTAGCCAGAGCAATCAAGGCCATGCCCTGCATCCCAACTTACTGCTCTCAACCTTGGATCCCTGAGGGGAGCCCTCCCCCTTGTAGATTTCAGGGTTGAGATTAGACTTTCCTGGAGAGATGCTCTCTTAAATACTGGATTCCTAAAGCATGAAGGCTCTTCTCCAAAGCTTTGAGTTTGCCAATTACATACAGCAGCCAGCATTGCTGTATGTAACTGCATTTTATACAGGAGAGCAGAAAATGGAAAGGAACCTCTCCTTCATTGGTGGTTCTTCTACTATCCATCTCCACTACCTGTGATACAGTTTACTTGCATTTGGAGTCTACTGATTCTAATGAACTTCACACATCAGCCTTTGGGGGAAAAACTTCTGTTGTTTGATATTATCCAAAATCTCATGCCCATTTCGAAAGGTTTGTTAAAGGGAGATGTAATGTAAGTGTTCAGAATTTAAAAGGGACTACCTCTTGGTTGCGATGGAGAATATCTTTTCCCTAATTTAATTTTACATGCCACAGGCAAGCAAAAGTGTTCCTGGTTCAGATCTCCACAACTTAAAACATAGCTCCTGCTTTAAAATTAACCAGTTCCTCCAATTAATCTACAGACATTTATTTTATTTTATTTATTTAAATTTTTATACCGCCCCCTCTCCCAAAAAGGGACTTTCAGTTCATAGTTCATAGAGGATATTTGCAAATCAATTCCAGCGAAACCTAAGATATATTTCTGAGTAAAAGGGATTCTGTTGTGTGACTCAATTATGCATTCACCCAACACATTTAACCTAGTCAGTTTTCTGGAGGGGCAAGTTATTGACCGTGAACAAATAAGCTGGGTTTACACAATATACTTGACCAGGGAAAAAAAACCCACCTGGTTTCATATTCAGAAAACAGCAGATTGAGCCTGCTGCTTCTGCTTCTGCTTCTGCTTCTGCTTGCAGGAAAGTGATCTACCTGATGATCCAATGGCAAATGATGAATGAAAACAGCAACTTCCACAATGCAATAAAGAAGCAGCCATCTTGGCTGGCATCCCAGGCTCCAGTGCAGCTATAGCTCTCAACATCTCTTTTAACTACCAAAAAAATAATAATAATTCCCACAGAGATAAATAAAGGCTGAAGCTAGCGAGGGATGGCACAGGGGATATGGGGAATGAATCCTTTGCCCTAAGGAGGAAAAAGTAAGGAAACTTGAAAAAATAGCCCCGTTTTTTTCCTGACTGCTTTAAACTTCTATTTCTCTGTCCCAAGGTCAAAAGGGAGATTCTGCTCAGGGCTATCAGAACAGGGATCCTGGCACTGAAGACAAGCACTGGAAGGCAACAAACAAATAAAAAGGCTGCCTTTACTGTCATCTAGTGGTCAGCCAGATTTTATAGCTCTACTTAATTAATTCTCAGTTCCTCATTCGCACAACGTAAACCCGAAACAAGGCAAGGTTATACAAAGGTCTTTATTCTGGGCTTGATTCTGATCCAGAAATATTTGCACAACACTCTGAAATAACCAGTTAAACATGTCATACAGATGTCACCAGTCACTTACAAAAGCTGGAAGCACTCCTTGTTCAGGTGGAGTAATGGTGCATGGAAGTTATTTTCTTGTAAGACTAAGGAGATTTTCAAAGCAAGGGTACTTTCTAATTCATATTGATTGGCACCCTTCCACAAGCTGGCCCTATGGGATGTCTGTTACTGCGGTGAGCAATGCAAAAGTCTGCCAGCATGGCTGGCAAAGTTGCATAACACAAACCCAAGTACTATCTGCTTGTTATTTCTAGTCTATGGCATCTTTTCTTCCTAGCTTAAGTTTAATATTATGTCATAATTTAAGGTGTTTTTTTGCGTAAGTCGCATCCAATGAAGAAACATCCAGGATGTACCAGCGAGGGCCAAAAATACTGGAACATTTTGTTAGGTTTCAAACATAGAATATAACTGGACAGTCTTTAACATGCTGGCTTTAAAATCCAGTGTTTAACATGACAAAAGCATCTCTCTCCCAGGCACAAGGCCTGGAGCAGCAGCTGTGTTTGTTTGAAATGCAGTTCAGCTTCAGCAAAGCATTGATTGGCTGGTACCTAGGATGTCATAAATATACTTTCCCTTATTTCCCAGAAAAAGGCGAAATTGCACTTTTTCTGCTAAAATGTATCAAAGGTTGGTGTTGTGGTTAGCCGGCAGCAGGTGCAGATGGCTGAGGAGAGCGATGACTCTGATGAGGGGCCAGGACCATCAGGGAGTGGACTGCTGCCTTCAGGGATTGTGGGGGCTGGCAGCAGTGATGAGGAGGTTCCCGAGGAGCCTGTGCCAAGTGCATGTGAGCGCAGGATGATTCATAGAAGAGAACAGCTGGAGCAGCACAGGTGACTCGGGAGTAAGGATGCAACATAATGGCCCCTCCCTCCAGGAAATATAAGCCTGGTTTCAAAAGGTTTTTGCTTTTGCAGAAATCAAAAACGTCCTAAGGACTCAGCATTGTGTGAGTGGAGACTCCGGCTTATCTGAAGAATTCTGTCAAGGCTTTTCTGGTTGAACTAATTGGCTGCAAGTCATCTTTTATTACAAAGAAATTTACAGAGAGGTTATTTGTAGATTAAAGCTGTGAAGGTTTGAGTTGCTGCGTTTGTTTGAGATGTTCTTGCTGGTAACAGGGTTGGGTCAGAACAGTTGGATTAAACATTGTTGGGACTGTAATTCTAAATAACTGAGCAATCATGAACCCAAGAGAACTGATCACTGTTCCCACCATGGTAAGACCTAGAAGCTGCTACAAGAAATGATGGTGATCATTGACTTAGAATGGCTTTAATAGATATTAGGCCAATTTATAGGGAGCATACTAGGACAATTGCTTGCCTGCTTCTTGCTTGCTTAGAGGTTTAACATGTTGTGTGAACCAGCCTATTTGGTTCACGGGGTGATAATAGTAGTCAAGTTGTTTGACTACTGGGGAATCAGATTCATCTTTGATCGGTTGCCTCACTGGATGGATCTGGCCCAGCTGTTATCTGTCTGCTCAATCTTATTTCCAATAAAATAAAATGAGAGATCACCCTCTTCCCTGTAAATCAGTTGGTACTCTTAGAGCTGACAAATAAAGAAGAACTGCTATTACTCAAAAAACTAACCAGGACCCATGCTGCCTATCAATCAGGGTGCTTTTTCTCTCTTTACACAACCACATTCTAGATGTCATAGAATGATCCAGGTGAGCAATTTTGACATTAGTATGGATCTCTACATGCCCGCCTTCCTTTGGACTCATAGCCAAAGAGATTAACCTCTGCAGCAAAACCTTCCCTCTAGACCACGGGTGACAAACTCGATCGTGTCAAATGATGTATTGCAACCTATCACAACGTTTTTTGCCTTTGCGGATCTGAAGTGGCCATGATGCATCCAGCCTGTGGGTCGCCAGTTTAACACCCCTGCTCCAGACCCTGCAGGCTGCAGCCATCCCAAAGACCCCCCTACCTGAAACAGCTGGCATGCCAATCGGCGTTCAGGGCTTGCAAGTACTGACCGTCGTAGATGCTGTGGCTGCAACTGGCACATATTGGCAGGTCACTTCCTGGGGGAGACAAAAAAGGTAATAGAGGTAATTTTCTGCAGCCTAGAGAGATAATTCAGCTGGAGTGGTAAAACTCTGTATTCTGGCAACAGACTTAGCTATTAAAAGTTTAAAAGTGTAAGTGCTGGTCCTTTTTCTCTTTCAACTTCCCAGACTCTTGGGTTGTCCCTAAACATTCAATTGTTTTGAGACAGTCCTTGCCAAAATATAGAATGGAAATCTAATGCAAAGCAGAGTGCCTCTGAGAACATGCAAAAGGTTTTATGCATCAAAAACTTCAAGCTTCTTAGTGTCTTTTTCCTCCAAAGCAGAGCCGTCATTATCCTCCCCTTTCCTTTAAGAAGCAAAGTACAGAAAGGAGGAGAATTTGTTGTAACTTGTTGTAAGCCATCCATTAATAGTTTGTTCTGTGAAATGAGATATTGGATGGATGGATGGATGGATGGATATAGACATAGATAAATAATAGATAGATAGATAGATAGATAGATAGATAGATAGATAGATAGATAGATGATAGATAGATGATAGATAGATAGATAGATAGTGCTTGTTTCTTTAGGAATGAAATGAGAGCAGTTGCCTGCCAGGGGAAAAAAGTCAATTTTGCCGGTCCCAAAGGGTTTCACGGCCACAACCTTGTGCAGAAGGTGCTTTTCTGACTTTTGGATCAATGTCTGGTGAAAAATGATTGATTTTCCATTTCTGTAACAACAGCATTATCCCCCATTTCACCCTCTAGCATGAGAAGGTTAAGGACAGCTACGAAGAAACAAGGGGATCTCTATCTCTATTTGTCTTTGTCAGTCACATAAATGGGAAGTAGAACCTCCAAACCAGTTTTGGTGGTGGATCCAATCCTCCACCCCAAGAGCAAAAGTGCCTTGAAGCATGTACAGAGTTACCTCTCATTGCTTCACTTCATACAAATAGCATTGATTCCTGCCCCAAGCCCTCTATTTTAGCATGGGGTCACAAGGATGGGAAGAATGAAGAAGGACTGAAGGGAGAGAAAAAAACCTGCTGTAGATCTGCATCTTATTAACAATACCATTTCAAACCAGCTCTTATGTTACACTACAAGTTACAGTACACAGTACAATGAAAAAAATGTCTAAAAGGGGAGAATTATTTCCAAAGTTATAATACCACTTAAAGCACCATGCTGAAAACATGCAGTAAAAGAAGAGGGGTGAGAATTGAGTCCTTAATCCAGCTCGATCAAGATTTTTCCCCTCCTGCCCCTTAGCTAAATAGGGGTCATTTGTTCTTGGTAGGGAAATGGCATCGGGAGACTCAGATCAGGCAGCACCCTGGACAGCACCCACGGGATGATGAGGGAGTTGAAATGGATAGATTTCTATTTTATCACCTCCGTCCCCATAAATTGCCTTTTTCTTTTTCTTTTTTTTTGAGTTGGAAAGTATCCGAAGTAGGAATTCCGTGGCTGAACGGGAGAAGAAAACGCATTCGGTATACCTGCTCGCAGAGGGACCCCCTACAATTTTTATTTTTCGTTTCACCGCTAAAACTAGCTCGAGGAACGAGTTGTGGGGAAGCGGTAGGCGAAGAAAAGGAAGGGGGGGATTGCGTCAAGGTCCCCTTTCGACGTGCCAAGGGCATCTCTCCGTCATGGGCCTGCCAAGTCCCCCCTCTCCCCGCCTTCCCAACTCTCAAGGCACAGCGCGGGGCGGGGGGAGGAGGAGTGGGAAACGCATCGAGAGCTCGCTAGTAGTTTCACGTGCGAATGCCTGCTCGAGCGCGCGTCTTGCGGGTACCACAGCGAGGGTCAAAGCAGCTCAGTTCCCGGCGGGACTCAAGGTCACCTGCGGAGGATTGCAGCGGTCGGGAGATCGCTCCCCCTCCCACCCCGAGGAAACAGGCCGGTGGTTGAGGTAAGGGAAGGCGCAGGGGAATCTCCCGACCCACCTTCGTCCTCTCCCATGGGCTCGTCCCTCCAAGTGCAGCACAGCAGCATCAACCTCATGCAACCGCCCCCGCCTGGCCCGGTTAGGCAGTAGCAGTAGCAGCACGGCGGCGGCGGCGGCAGCGGCGGCGTCTCCACCTCCGGCCCGGCGGCGCAACGGAGGGGGGCAGGGCGTGCGGGCTACGCCGGCTGCAGACTCACCCGGGCCGACTACGAGGCAGCGCTGGGAAAATGGGCGGGAGGAGAGGGAGGGAGAGGGAGGCGGGTCTAAAGAGGAGAGCGAGCGAGCGAGCGGACCCCCCCTCCCTCCCCTTCTCTTCCAGCCAATGCAGAGCGCCAAGCGAGCCAATGCCTGGAGGCCTGGCCCCTCCCCGCTCGCCGGCTGCAGGAGCTCGTGGCGTGGGGGGTGAGAGGGGTGGGAGGGGCAGGGGAGCGATGTCCCGGGCTTGCGGCCAGTCGGCGTTTGGGGCCACGTGCCGCGCTCGGCTTTGGAAGAGGAAGAGGGTGACGAGGAGGAGGAGGAGGATGGATGGATCCGGCCATCAGTCCGCGAGTGAGGCTGCGGAGCGCTTCTCGAAGATTTAAAACAAAAACACGGGTTGGGATCGAAGGGCTGGGAAAATTGAGCTCACCCCAGCTACAAAAGGCAAGTTCTTGGAGGAGAAGCGAAACGTCTCCGAAGAAAAACCAGAAAGTCCAGTTGCCTCTTGATGAAAAAAAAAAAGCACCTTTGGGACAACCACGACCTGGATGACTGAGAATCTCCATAGACCAGGGGTCCCCAAACGTGGCAACTTTAAGACTTGTGGACTTCAACTCCCAGAATTCCTCAGGTAACATGACTGGAGGAGGAAGTTAGCGTACTTTAAAGGGGGAGCTCCAGATGGCTCAGGCAATCCCTGAAGGCCTGCTGAAACCACCACAACTTCTGGGCTGCGTGGAAGAAAAACAGATAACAGATAATCAGATTTGGAAGGGACCTTATAGGTCATCTAGTCCAACCCCCCGCCCAAGCGGGAGACCCTACACCATTTCTGACAAATGCCGGTCCAATCTCTTCTTGAAAGACTCAAGTGATGGCACTCCCACAACTTCTGTGGGCAACTTCTGCTCCATTGCTGTCACTGTCAGAAAGTTTCTCCTTATTTCCAGGTTGAATCTCTTCTTGTTCAGTTTCCATCCATTATTCCTTGGCTGGCCTACAGGCGCTTTAGAAAATAGCTTGGCCCCTTCCTCTCTGTGGCAGCCCCTCAGATATTGGAAGACTGCTATCATGTCTCCCCTGGTCCTTCTCTTCACTAGACTAGCCAAGCCCAGTTCCTGTAACCATTCTTCATACTCTTCAACTCTGGTGTTGGCTTGCAGTTAGGGAAGGTGTGCAATGTGGGGAAAAGTGTTCTTTTTCTGTTTTTTCAGCTGTTATCACTTCCACTCGGGGCCCCCCAATACAGGTAGTCCTTGACTTTTAACAACAGTTCATTTAGTGACTGTTCAAAGTTACAAGGGCCCTGGAAAAAAAAGTGACTTGTGGCCGTTTTTGCACACTTGTGACCATTGCGGAGTCCCCCGTGGTCACGACGAGATCAAAATTGGGATGCTTTGGCAACCGACTCACATGGATGATGTCACCATATCCCCCGGGGTCATGTGATTCTTCTTTGGCGACCTTCTGAGAAGCCAAAATCAATGGGGAAGCCAGATTCACTGAACAATGGTGACAAGAAAGGCAGGGAAATGGAGCAAAATTCACTTAACAAGTGTTTCTCTTAGCAACAGAATTTTTTTTGCGGGGGTGTCAATTGGGGTCGTAAATTGAGGATTACCTGTAATCTGTACTAATAGTAAGTGGATTCCATTTGATTGCTTCCGTGTCCCTCCAAGGAATGTGGGAAAATAAGAGCATTCCACTTTTGCACCTCCCCAATAATCCTTCCAGGTAGGTTAAACCAGAGGTCTCCAACCTGGGCAGGGGGTTGGACTAGAAGACCTCCAAGGTCCCTTCCAACTGTTATTCTATTCTAACCTTGGCAACTTTAAGCTTGGCGGACTTCAACTCCCAGAATTCCCCAGCCTGCTTTGCTTTTCTGGCTGGGGAATTCTGGGAGTTGAAGTCCGCCAGGCTTAAAGTTGCCCAGGTTGGAGACCCCTGGGTTGAACTAAAGGCAATGCATGACATCCATTCACGCAGCATGCTTGATTGTAATCCAGGTAGTCCTTGATTTACAACCATTTGCTTAGTAACTGTCAGAAGTCGCAACACTGACAAAAGTGACTTATGACCGTTTTTCACCCTTGAACATTGTAGCATCCCCACCGTCATGTCATCTAAATTTGGATACTTGACAACTGATATGTATTATGACAGCTGCACTGACCTGGGGACACGTGATCACCATTTGTAACCTTCCCAGCTGGCTTATGACATGCAAATTTAAATGGGAGAAGCCAGACTTCCTTAATGACCATGTGGTTCATTTAATAACGGCAGTGATTTGGGGCAAAGCTCACTTCACAGCTACCTGGGTGAGCAATGGACCATGTTGGGCTCAATTGAGCTCGTAAGTCAAGGGCTACCTGTATATGATTTGACTTAGCTAGGCAGTATTGTTACAGGAAACGCGGTGGCTCAGTGGCTAAGACGCTGAGCTTGTTGATCAGAAAGGTCGGCAGTTCGAATCCCTAGCGCCACGTAATGGAGTGAGCTCCCGTTATTTGTCCCAGCTTCTGCCAACTTAGCAGTTCAAAAGCATGTAAATATGCAAGTAGAAAAATAGGGACCAGTTTGGTGGGAAGGTAACAACGTTCCGTGCGCCTTCGGCATTTAGTCATGCTGGCCACATGACCACGGAGACATCTTCGGAGCTGGAAACGACTAGCACATATGTGCAAGGGGAAACTTTATCTATTTATTTGTTAGAATTAACTGCAGTTAAATTTCCTGTGTAGTTCGTGGTGTAGTGAGCGACTATGGAAAGTAAATAAGTACAGTAAGTCCCAAGTACACCCAGCTGGAGATGATCCCAGAATTACAAAGAAACAGGACCCTCAAAGATTTAAACCACACCTAGGCTGAGCTCACGAAGTTCGTTTACAGTGTCAAGCAAAGGCTTAGCAACTTTACTTGCATAATATGAAAACTTTTGATAGTTTTTTTTTTTTTTTGCAGCTTAACATGTGCAAACCCAGCCTGTTTGGTTCTTCCAGTTGATGGATGTACATCCAGAAAAAGTCTGAATTCAGGAATCTTATCTTTTCTGCTCTGTACTACTGTCGTGAAATGCTTGCAGCTGGGAACCCAACACTTTTCAAATTACACACATTCAGAAGGTCCTATAGCAGGGGTGTCAAACTCAAGGCCCATGGGCCAGATCTGACCCAGTTGGTTTTTAGACCTGGCCCTTGGGGCTAGCCTGGAAACAGCAAAAGACCGGCCCACGGTGCCTCTGCCAGCAAAAATGGAGCTCGGAGGGGGGGAGGCTCCCACCGGGCTCCATTTTCACTGGCAGGGGGCTAGGAAAAGAAACTAAAAACAAAACAAAAGGAGAAATGTTTCTCCTTTTTCATTTGAGCATGCAAGAAGGGACAGGAAAGGAGGAAGGGAAAGAGGAAAGACAAAGAAGGGAAGATGGGAAGAGAGCAGTAAAGGAAAAAAAGGAAGGAAGGAATGAAGAGAGGTTGATTAGGGGACTGGAGACTAAAACATATGAAGAATGGTTACAGGAACTGGGCATGGCTAGTCTGGTGAAGAGAAGGACCATTGGAGACAGGATAGCAGTCTTCCAATATTTGAAGGGCTGCCACAGAGGGGAAGGGGTCAAGCTGTTTTCTAAAGCACCTGTAGGCCAGACAAGGTGTGCTGTCCAGACAGTGTATAGGTAATTGGGAATTGAGATAGTTAAAGTTAGAATTGGGAGCCGGCCCCTTAAGGGAATGCCTCATGGTAAATGTAATTAATGCATCATGGGAAATGTAGTTTATGTCATGTGGTCCCCTCTAATCCTGATTGGTCACTGAATTGACCCTTGGTTGGGTTGGGGGAGTTTCCTTTACTCCTGCTGGGACCCCAGCAGCGTGTTGGTGTCTCACTCCTTTGGTCCATCATTATGGGATGAAAGATCACTATGCTTTTACGCTATGAAGTTAGCTATGCAAAGATTTGGACATTAAGATGAATCTCGACATAACTGTGAGTTATACCTCGAGAATGCCTTGTGACCCAATAAAGAAACTTTTTATGGAAGCCTTTGTAGAGTTTGGCCTGTCTGTCTTTATATTCAGTCAGTAATTAAAGACAGAACACAAGGAATAATGGATGGAAACTGAACAAGGAGAGATTTAACCTGGAAATAAGGAGAAACTTTCTGACAGTGAGAACAATCAACCAATGGAAAAAACTTGCCCTCAGAAGTTGTGGGAAGGAAGGAAGGAAAATTAGAGTGAGTGAGGGTCTCAGGGAGGTCCTGCCTGAGCACTTGGCCACCACAGGTGCCCCCGACATGAGTCCCATGTCATGCCCACCATGGCCACACACCTCTTCCGGTCATGCCCTCGGCCCTCTTGAGGTCAAACAACACTGATGAATGAAATCGAGTATGGCACATACTCGATATAGCAACTCACAATTCCTTTATCTGGGAACAGAAAAAAAACATTCTTTTCTGTACCCGATGTGGCATTCTTTCTTGTGTACAGGTAGTACTCAACTTGTGACTACAATTGAAACCTGTTGTTAAGCAAGGCTCTTGTTACATGAGTGGTGCCCAATTTTGGGACCTTTTTTTTTTTTTGCCATGGTTGTTAAGTGAACCTTTGCAGTTGCCTAGTGTATTATGTAGTCATTAAGTGAATCTAGCTTTTCCCCCATTGACTTTGCATGTCAGAAGCCTGGCTGGGAAGGTTGTAAATTCTGCAGCTGTCAAAAATAAATGGTTACCAAATTTTGATCATGGGACTGTGGGGATAGTACAGTGGTCATAAGTGCAAGAACCATGTATAAATCACATTTTTCAGTACCTGCGTCACTTTAAATGGTTGCTAAACAAATTGTGGTAAGTTGAAAGTATGCTGGTTGCTCAGTTGTACAATCTGGGTTGGGGTGACTCGTGTAATAGCAATAGCACTTAGGCTTGTATACTGCTTTCCAGCCTGCTCTAAGCGGTTTACAGAGTCAGCCTATTTCCCCCAACAATCTGGCTCCTCATTTTACCCACTTCGGAAGGATGGAAGGCTGAGTCAACTTTGAGCCTGGTGGGATTTGAACTGCCAAATTGTAGGCAGCTGGCTGCAGCAGAAGTAGCTTGCAATACTCTACTCTAACCACTGCGCCACAGAGCTTCCTTAACTTAACTTAATAACTGCTGACATCAAAAAGACACAGATATTCAATAGATGATGTGAGCTGCAACCTACAAAAGTCTATGGCTTTCATGTGCCGCTTTTTTGTTAAGTTGGAAAAAGAAATTACATGGAAATGACCAGACTCCTAACTCATTTAAGTGCAATTTTCCTCTAGACAGTTTTTTTGCAGAGAAGTACAGGTAGTCCTCGACTTACGACCTCAATTGAGTCCAACATTTCTGTCGTTAAGTGAGACAGTCATTAAATTGAGCTTTGCCCTGTTTTACAACCTTCCTTGCCACCGTTGTTAAGTGAATCCACTGCCATTGGCAAGTTAGTTACCTGGTTGTTAAATGGATCCAGCTTCTCTGTTGACTTCGCTTCTTGGAAGGTTGCAAAAGGGTAATCGCATGACCATGGGATAACAGCAAAGGTCATAAGTATGAATCGGTTGCCAAGTGTCTAAATTTTAATCACATGCTGCAAGGGTTGTAAGTGTGAAAAACAGTCAGAAGTCACTTTTTTTTCACTGCCTTTGTAACATTGAACAGTCACTAAATGAACTGTTGTAAGTCGAGGACTACCTGTTTGTTTTCTTTTTCATGATATAAACCAGGGATCTCCAAACTTGGCAACTTTAAGACTTGTGGACTTCACCTCCCAGAATTCCCTAGCCAGCCATGCTGGTTGGTGAATTCTGGGAGGTGAAATCCACAAGTCTTAAAAGTTGCTGAATTTTGGGACCACTGGTATAATCTGTAAATTGTTCCATCTCATGTTATATATTAATTCTCTCTTAATAGTGAGAGAATGCCTCTCTTACTGGCAGTGTCTTCTTGCACTTTCCTGCTGCCTGTGCTATTCCCAGTTGCTCTAAATATATTCTGCTAGTCTAAAGTTTTATTTTGAAAGGTTTTTCTTTAGCACAATTTTATATACTGCCTCTTCGTATATAGAGGATTCATTTGATAGCCTGATACATTTTTACCATGTCTTATTCTTATCTAATCCAGCATTCTACTGTACTTCCCAATCATGGCCAACCAGAAAGTCCACAAGACAAAAAAACTTATCAGTTCCCACCAGGGGTGGTATTCAAAATGTTTAACAACTGGTTCTGTGGGCGTGGCTTAGATGGTAGGAATGTCTTGGTGGTCATGTGATTGGGTGGACATGGCTTGGTGGTTATATTATTGGCTGGGTGTGGCCAACTCAATATCACTCACATCGAGGCACGCATCTCCTCGCCTGGCCTCTCATGACTCTGGGGATGCTGCAACAGTCGTAAGTGTGAAAAATGATCATAAGTCACTTTTTTCAGTGCCATTGTAACTTTGAATGGTCACTCCACAAAAGCAAAGTACCAGCAAAGGAGGGGAAAAAAACTCCAGAGAAGTTCCAGAGACAGGAAGTCTAGTCCTGCCAAGAATGTAATAAGGATTAACGGAGAGGCAGTTTCTGTAGGCAACACCAGAATGTTTCCTTCCTGATTTCCTTACAGGATTAGGCCAGTAATTTCTTCTAACAACCGGTTCTCCGAACTGCTTAGAATCTTAACAACCAGTTCTAGCGAATAGGTGCAAACCTATAGAATCCCACCCCTTGTTCCCACCATTAGGTATGCTACCCTAAACATGTGGTTCCAATTACTTATAATGCCTCTTAGTCATTATAAACACCTTCACTTCATATGTGTGCTTTATCTGTGCTATTTTTAAAATCTTTTTTCAAAGATAAGACAGGCATGAGACATTGCCGTGGCTGGATTTGTATTAAAAGAAAGATTACTGGAAACACAATGATTATATTTGCTCAGTGTGTGCGTGTATGTTAACATTTATTCATTTGAGAAATGTATATGCCTCCCCACGCTTGAACACCGCAATTCTGGGGTGGTGTACAATAAACAAGATACAAAAATGAAATAATTTCAGTTAAAATTGGTATACAACCATAGATAGTGATTAAGGAATGACATTTATTATGATCCTGCAGGCATGAACTCATTCTAGCCAAAAAATGCTATGTTATATCTTGTCTCTTTGGTTAGGTTTTGGCACAGTACATTCTGCTAACCCAGAACATGCATTGTTTGATAATCAGGCTAAACATGCTTTAACACATGTAGAGTAATTTACTCTAATAAGAAGTATTCAGATACAGTCCACAACTTACAACAGTTCGCTTGAAGTTACAACGGCAGTGAAAAAAGCAACTTAAGACCGTTTTTCACACTTAGCGACCATTGTAAGTCCCAGTGGTGGGATTCAAATTAATTTAACAACCGGTTTTCTGCCCTAATGCTTTCTTCCAACAACCAGTTCACCAAACTGCTCAGAAAATTAACAACTGGTTCTCCCGGTTGAACTGGTGAAAACTGGCTGAATCCCACCATTGCCTGTGATCAAAATACAGATTCTTGGCAACCGAATCCTAATTATGACAGTTGCAGTATTCCGGAGTCATTTGATCTCCTTTTGCGGCCTTCCGACAAGTAAAGTCAATGAGGAACTTAACAACGGTGGCAAGAAAAGTTGTAAAATCCGGCAAAACTCACTTATAATGTCTCACTTAGCAACAGAAATTTTGGGCTCAATTGTGGTTGTGAGTCGAGGACTGCCGATGTTAATAAGGCTGCACTGAAGCACAAGGTAAGGAGAGCAGGAATTAATATTTCCAATGGCAGTTACCGTACACTCTTGAATGGGAATTATCAAATAAAATCAGCAATAATAAAAGATAAATATTAGGTGGGTGGTTTTTGCTTTGTTTAAGACCAAGGACAAAACATAGCCTCAGAGTTGCTGGAGCAACTGCACCCAAAGAGCCTAGGTGGTGCAGTGGTTAGAGTGCAGTACTGCAAACTACTCCTACTGCAATTTGGCAGTTCACAAATCCCACCAGGCTCAAGGCTGACTCAGCCTTCCAATCCTTCCACGGTCAGTAAAAATGAGGACCCAGATTGTTGGGGGCAATAGACTGACTCTGTAAACCGCTTTGAGAAGGCTGTAAAGCATTATAAAGCGGTATATAAGTCTAAGTGCTATTGCTATTCTGCTATCGAGGCTATTGGGAAACTCGATCCAGATGGGATCAGGTGGGTCAGTTGGAAAATATACTGATAGTCCATATGATCACCACTACGGAGGCCAAAATTTCCATTGGTAAGCAAGGTGGTGGTTAACCCCTGATTTTACTGCTTTTTTTTGCCACACTTGTTAAGTGAGTCCAACTTCTCCATTGACTTGGCCTGTTGGAAGCTGGCTAGAAAGACCGCAGATAGCAGTCACGTGACATGTTGGCTGCTACAACCTTCATAAATACCTGCAGGTTGTCCCAGCACCCCAATTTGGATCACGTGACCCTGGAGATACTTCTATGGTTGCAAGTGTGAGAGGACTGGTTGTAAGTAGCTTTTTTGGATGCTGTTGTAACTTTGAACAGTCCCTGAACAAATGGATGTAAGTCAAGGACTACTATATCTTTACTGAAAATAGCAACGAGAGAGAGAAAGAGATTACCTTTAAAACATTATTTATTAGTCAGGTTTTATTTATTTTATTTTGTTTGGAAAGCAGTTATTGTTCTTCTTTATAAAAAGTGTCCCATCCCAGTTACATCAAAGTGATTAAACATGGAAGATGTGGAGCAGGTTGGCTGGTCATGTACAGGGGTCCCTGGCCAGCCCGTTCATTGGGAGCTGGACGATGTCATGCCGGCGTCCACGTTAGGTATGGTTCGGATGCTGTGGCCTGGCCATGCTAATCCACCCGAGCCTGGCAGCCAGCAGAAGCTCCAGGATTAAGGCTAATCCCATTGGCACTGACAGCTTGGCTTGAGCTGCTGTGTGTTCAGGGGGAAGGGAAGAATGGCCTGGCATGGGGCTCACGGCAAAACAAGGGGTGTCCCCCCACACACACACTTAGAATCATAGAATAACAGAGTTGGAAGGGACCTTGGAAGTCATCTAGTCCAACTCCCTGCTTGAGCAGGAGAGTCTATTCCAAAGATTAGCCTCTGCCTAGGATCGAACTCACAGCCTCTGGATTGTGAGGCGAGAGTTCCACCTCTAGGCCACCGGAGCTGCTACTTAGATCCAAAGAGGAGCCAGCAGAGAGAGACCAGGGAAGAAGCAGGGCCAGCTGGCCGACGGCTCCTGGCCCCCCCTCCCGCTTGTGGGGGCGGGGCTCAGGAGTGGGTTTAAAGTGCTCAGGCCGCCCCCTCTGAAAGCAGCCCTCCTAGGCTGCAGCACCAAAGGGCCCCAGGGAGCTGAAGGCAGGGACGCTCCCTGTGGGATGGTTGTAGCACCAGTGAGAGGGAGGGGGGCCAGCGGGGGGGGGGGTGGCAAGGCATGGGGTTGTGTTGGCAGCGGCGGTGGTGGAATCTCTGCTTTTCTCAGGGGTGGGGCGGGGGTACATTCGAGACCAGGCAGTAGCACCAAAGTTCATGAGGTGAATGGTAGGCTGTCGGTCTGGGCTACTTCCTCTTCCGGCCGACTCCTCCTGAAATCAGAAGAGAGAGAGAGAGAGAAAGACAGAATGACCAAGCCGTCCAGCAGGTGGCTGATAGGGACCAAGGGGACTTGCCAATCCAGAAACAGGCCTGGGGATTCTGACCTTGGCTTGGGTGGATGCAACATTTTTAACCGGGTTTGTTGAAGGCCTTGTTATTTTATTTGGACATGTTCGACTTCCAATAGAAGAAAAATTATCTGTAGCTCAAGGCTGAACTGTGGCATTCTTGATGCTCTTTGAACTTGTTTGTAGGCATTTCCTTACCCGACTAAGTAGCTTCATCAGTGCCACAACCAAGCAACCGACCAAGCTAAGAGCATCAAGAACTTCATGCATTCAGCTTTAATAACATCAATGTCCTTTGTTGTGTATGTAAATTAGTGTGATTTGTATAAACCCAACCCAGGCGATTTAGTTAACTGATGATTCTGGAATTTAAATAGCAAAAGCTATCTTCACGATTTATATTGTATCCTCACGATTTATATGGATTGTTTCCTAGTATGATTTGATTGTTGATTGTACCCTATGACTATCATTAAGTGTTGTACCTTATGATTCTTGACTCTTGATGAATGTACCTTTTCTTTATGTATACTGAGAGTATTTTCACCAAGACAAATTCCTTGCGTGTCCAACCACACTTGGCCAATAAAGCTATTCTATTCTATTCTATTCTATTCTATTCTATTCTATTCTATACAAAGAGGAAGTTTGGTTTCAGATTTTGGTATTGAAACCTGTAGTAGACAGCTTTTATGTCATAGAATAGTACCTGGTAGAATCTGTTCTGGGCTTGGAAACTAAGCAAGGTCAAACTCCCACCAGCTATTCATGGACCTCTACTGAGGATCCCCAACAACTGCCTTCACTGGTTCAAATGACCATTACTGTTTTGGGAACAGGGTGTAGGTGGTGCTCAGGCATTCTCCAGCTAACTGGACAGGAGCACCGAATCCTTCCTGCGAGAATCAGTTCAGCCAATCAGCTGCCCTGACATCTTGTTTCTGACTGGGAGATTCTGTGAAGAGCATGTTGAGTATTAGTCTTCTTCTTTCAACTCAGGGTCAAATTGTTGGAGGCAGACTATCTCTGAGCATGGCAGTTTGGGAAATAAAAAGAAGCAGTAGCTCTCAATCAAGTTATCTTTCCAAGCTATGGTGCCACTTACTTTTGTAGCCGAGTGCCCCCATGACTCCATAGGGCTTGGGAGGTTTACCTGTGTGTAGAGAGAGAGAAAAAGAGGGAGGGTCATTCAAAGCTGGATAACCAGTTAACGTCTGGACAATCCTTTGCTCCCCTTCCTCCCCCTAAAGTACTGCTCTTACCTCCATAGCCAGGTACACCTCCATAGCCAGGTACACCTCCATAGCCAGGTACACCTGTGAATCCCAAACGAGAGAGAAAATCTTATTAACATTGCCATTGCCCCTTTTAGTCACACACACTTCTTTCCTACTATGCTAAGAATTGCTCAGAGAAATGGGCCCACCTAAAACACTTCTTTGTCAGTGGCTGGATTCATGCATTGCAATAAGCCATCATTTGCTGAACCATGGTGTGAAAAAGCAAATGGCTGGTTCATACAACATGCAAAGCTAAAATCAGAGAAACTGCAACATATGCTCAATGAAAATGAAGTAGTTTCTGGCCCTGTGAATTGAGGGAATGTAGCCAATTCTCTGGGGTGAACTAGCCATGGGTTTGAGAGCACATGATATGAATACAGCAGTTGTTTCATTAACCCAGGTTTAATAGATCACGAGAAATCTGGCCATTATGCTTTGAGTGTTGTATCAACTGGGTCAGTCGATTTTCTTTATTAATAATTCCTAGAATGATTTTGCAGGGGTGCTGCTCTGTTAATAACAAAAGTTAATGTGACTGAACTAGTACACACACTGGGTGAAAACCATCATTGAGTAATCATTGCCCTCAGGACACAGGCTTGCTACTCTGGCCAGACAAAGATTATTCAGCCCAGAGCCCTTTCCTGCAGGCTTTCCCTCCACAACATACCTGGGTAAATAGGAGATAATCCAAAGCCAGTGCCAGTTGCTGCAATAGAGGGGAACAGGTGGGAGAAAACATAAAAAGACTTTGAGGGGACAGGCACAGAGGACACTTGATCCACACAGTTAAATGAAGTATTGGAGGACTGAGGCAGCCAATGATTTTGCACATGTGTAAAGAGGACCTTTGCAGTTAGAGTACCAAAAGCAGTATTCAAACAACCTACTGAAAGCTATGACTGACTGTGTTTCAGCTTTGTATGCTGGTTTTATCTTTCCATGGGGTTAGTTTAGGCTACAGTTGTTTAGTGTGATTCCAAAAGCTTGGATTAGCTAAATAAATTGTGGTTAAGATAAACTATAGATGAGCACATGCAAACGCAGCCGGTGTGCCCCCTGATATCTTTGTGGAGTTTTTCCAGCCCACTCAACGTCATGCAAGTGCAGCTGTGGGCCTGTCAAAGCTTCAGATCCCACTATCTAACATGCTATCTTTCAGTAGAACATTAATTCTTGAGTTCCGTTCCACTATATTCTCCACTCTCTGGCATATTATTTTATATAAAATTGGATGTTTTTTTTCTCCTTCTAGTTAAAAGGAAAAAAGAGAGAGAGAAGCATGGGAATTTGCTGGTCCTTAAGGAAACAATACACAAGATAATCCACTGTATTGGAAGAAATGTGGGAAGAAAGGAAGAGTTTGCAGGGTTTCTGAAGAGGTTCAATCTTTTTATCTCCATGGCTGAGATTTGGGAGAAAAGAAAGACATTGCTCAATATTGGGAAATAATGGTACTTTTCATCTCTTGACTCAACAGCAATTAGAATACCAGTGCTGGAATCCACAGAAATAATAAAAGTAGTTCTTTAGAAGGGCAATCTCATGATTTAACTTAATGTTTCCCAACTGTGACAATTTTAATTTGGGTGGACTTCCACTCCCAGAATCCCCCAGCCAGCAATCTTTAAGATGGGTGCGCTTTGGCTCCCAGAATTCTCCGTCACCATGTTTTAAGATGAGTGGACTTTAACTCCCAGAATTCCACCTTAAAGCACACTCTTAGGGAATCCTGGGAGTTGAAATCCACCTAAAATGGTTAAGGTTGAGAAATGCTGACTTAAATAAGTACATTTCCAACTACCCATGCCTGGTGGAATGATGTATCCAGTTATAAAAGTGTAGGGTGAGGATAAATAGGAATGAGCTATTCTTGCAAAACCTCACATCTTTTGTGAACTTTGAACATGGACAACTTCTATGAGAAGAAAGTCTTTTATGAGGATCTTTCATTTTCTGTTGTTTGGAGATTTGGGAGTCACTTGAATTCTGACCCTCCTTTCTCTTCTGCAGCCCATGCTTCCTCCCCTATTGGTAGAAATCCTATTTTCTTATTGTCTGGTTCAGGAGTTTACACCCTGGATACTGCAGTTTTGGGCAACAGAATGAGAGAAAGGAGAATCATTCCCCGCATGGCCACTTGGTTTAACTACCATAAGGTATTTTATTTGGGGCTATTTTTGGAGAGCATTCAGAAACTACAACTGGTCCAAAATGCAGTTGTCCAAATCCTTTTAAACTCTCAGTACTGGGAGCAAATGATTTTGCTGACCCTGCATTGATTGCCAGTTGGTTTCCAGATCCAATTTAAAATCCTCTTACGGCTTGGTGCTTGGGTACTTCAAGGACCCCCTTCTCCCATCAGAACTGACCATCCGATCAGATCTGCCAAGGAGAAACTACTGTAAATCTCACATTTTCAGGAAATTTTGTATGTGTGTGTGAGAGAGAAGAAGGGAGGTGGGGAGGGAGGGAGAGAGACAGAGACAGAGATATTGAAGATAGGAGGGGAAGGCAGTGCTCTTTCTATGTGGCAGTTCAGCCTTGTGGATTGGCTCTATCAATATTGGTCTTGGAAACTTTTAAAAACTGAATTGTTTCAGAAAACTGTCCCTTGATGTAAACTTTGCCATCTTTATTTCTAATTATGCTATTTGGAGGCTAAAACATACGAAGAACAGTAGGAGGAATTGGGTATTTCTAGTAATGGGGGTGGGGGGGAGATTGTGATTAACATGACAACAATGTTCCAATATCTCAAGGGTTGCCACAAAGAAGAGGAGGTCAGCTTATTCTCCAAAACAGCTGAAGGCAGAACAAGAGGCATTGGACAGAAATTAATCAAGGAGAAATGACCTAGAAATAAGGAGAAATTTCTTGACATTTCAAACAATTAATCAGTGGAACAACTTGCCTCCAGAAGTTGTGGGTGCGCCATCACTGGAGGCTTTTAAGAAGAGACTGGACAGACCCTTGTCACAAATGTCTCCTATCTGAGCAGGGGGTTGGACTTCAAGACCTCTAAGATCCCTTCCAACTCTGTTATTCTGGTATTTAGTTTTATTGTGTTTGTAGTTGTTTTATTCTATCCTGGATGTCTGTAATCTGAATGTGTTCTATTTAAGCCTCCAAGAGTCTCCTAGGATTGTAGCGTCATAGAAATATGTTAAATAAATAAAGATATTGTCACTTGAGGCTGGAGACAGAGGTGAGCTCTACCTATGAGTGGATTAAGGCTGAAAGGTGATAGGGAGAAAGCTACCTTCCTCATTTGCTTAATAGGATTGTTCTAATTATTTTAGCTGGCTGTAAACCAATTCTGATTTGGCTGATCTTAGAAAGCTGATCAGTATGTGGATGGCAATTTCTTATTAATACCAAGTTTATTCACTAGACTGGATTTTATTTTAAAGCAACTCTAAAGAAGGCAGTGGCAAAACCATTTTACTACACTAAGAAAACTGCAACGATATAATCATGAAGAACTGGACTTCTTAAAAAAAACACCCTTTGAATTGGTTGTATGGGTGCATGAGGGTTAAGGTATTTTGAAGGGGGGGGAAATGATAGCCCTTTATGGTCATTCAGATTTCCTTCCTGCATCCCGAATTAATATTCTTCTATTTTGCATTACAAGGAGCAAAGTTTAAGATCAATCGAGGAAAGATCTAAGCTTACAATGACCATAAAATTGATAGCAGTATTTAAAATATAGCAGCTGTGCATAGTTGGCTGGAGAATTCTGGGACTTGAAGTCCACAAGTCTTAAAGTTGCCAAGGTTGGAGATTTCTGATATAGGGCATGCTAGCTGGGGAATTCGTGGGTTGAAGTCCATGCATCTTAAAATTGTTAAGGTTGAGAAACACTGATCTAGAGTGCTTCTACAAATTATTGATTGATTGATTGATTTATAATGGTGGACCAAGTTGGAAAAGGTGCATCCTCACATTTCCAGTTTTGAAAAGATTCGACTGAGTTTCAGGATGACATAGATGTGGCCACAATTCCCACCCTGAATTGCCCTCCCCCTGCATCCCATTAGATGCATCTTTGCCCACTGGGAATCAGACCTCCGGCTCCGGCACCAGCTCCGTAACCTGCTCCACCCAGTCCAGGGACTCCGTATCCTCCTGTTATTTTTTTAAAAAAAGAAAATCTCCATCAGAACAAACCATATATCTAATTGAAATGCAATATGGAATATTTGATTTTCCGGACTGATTGCACGTGCATCTAACCAGGAAGAATCTTGAAGAGAATTGATGCTATTTTGTGTATGTGTAAAAAGGGATTGTGAATTTAAGCTATATTAAAAATTGCCAAACACTCAGTTTAAATCTTGATGAATTAATCCAGAACTGAACGTAAATTGTTTAGTATTAATATGAGCTGAAGAAGCCCACTAGAGGCTATGGTACTAATCAGGGGTGGGATTCAAATTTTTAACAACCGGTTCTGTGGGCGTGGCTTAGGTGGTAGGCGTAACTTAGGTGGTAGGCGTGGCTTGGTGGTCATGTGACTAGGTGGACATGGCTTGGTGATCATATTATTGGCTGGCTGTGGCCAACTCAACATCACTCACATCGAGGCATGCATCTCCTTGCCTGGCCTCTTATGACTCTGGGAATGCTGCCATAGTCGTAAGTGTGAAAAATGGTCATAAGTCACTTTTTTCAGTGCCGTTGTAACTTTGAATGGTCACTCCACACAAGCAAAGTACCAGCAAAGGAGGGGAAAAAAAACTCCAGAGACGTTCTTGAGACAGGAAGTCTAGTCCTGCCAAGAATGTAATGAGGGTTAACGTAGAGGCAGTTTCTGTAAGCGACACCAGAATGTTTCCTTCCTGCCTACAGGATTAGGCCAGTAATTTCTTCTAACAACCGGTTCTCTGAACTGCTTAGAATGTTAACAACCGGTTCTAGCGAATAGGTGCGAACCTGTAGAATCCCACCCCTGGTACTAGTATTAAAAAAGGCAGAAATTTTCCTGACCCTTCAGATGATTTGAATTTAAATTCCCATGTATCTCTTCCAGCAGAGTCAATGACAAAGACATGAGAATTTTGTAGTCCAAAATATCAAAGATTTCCAGATTAGGCCTTCTCGGGTCAGTACAGATAGTCCTCGCCTTAAGTTCATTAATGACTGTTCAAAGTTACAATGGCACTGAAAAAAGTGAACTGATAATTATCAAAGTCTTATAGAAATCCTGAATATAGCCTATTCAATTGTTGCTAGTTTTAAACATCCTAACACCCAGTCTGCAGTGCAAGCACGTCTTAAGAGAGGCTTCTTTTGGCCTTGGCTAATCCTAATTTAGATAGCAAATAGTACTAAATAGATAGTACTGCGCCCACTGTTCTATGGGATCCATTTGGTGATCTATTCTAGGTGGCCTGAGAAGAGTTACATTGCAGTCTAAGAAACAATAGTTAACTTAATGATGCAAAACAGAAATGTTGCAAATCATAATGGGAGATGATGAAGTCAAGATCAGGGAGGTGATCAATACTCAAGACAATCATATGAGTACCAAAGCAGGACATTTGGCTCTGCCTCTAGTCTGGGAATTGGTTCCTCCAATTAAGGAACAGACTTCCGGGATAGAGTTTGATATGGTCTGGGGAATAACACTGGACCTTGCAGATCAGTGGGCTAATAGCTCAGTTGGGCCTAGAGAGCATTCTTCAAGTTTATAGCAACAGTGTGTTACATGACCAAGGGCCTTGGTGGTGCAGGCTGTTAATTATCTAGTACTTAGTGCAAGCTGCCTGCAATTAGTGCAGGCTCGAATCCCACCAGGCTCAAGGTTGACTCAGCCTTCCATCCTCTCGGGGTAGGTAAATTGAGGACCCAAGATTGTTGGGGGCAATAAGCTGACTTTGTAAAAATGCCACTTGGGGGGCCAAAAGCCCTAGTAATAAGCAGGCATATACAATGGAATGAAGGCTATTGCTGAGCACTTAGCATGGTGCTCCATAGACTGTAAGCCGCCCTGAGTCTCCGGAGAAGGGTGGCATATAAATGTAATTAAAATAAATAAATAAATAATAGAGCAGGACTATGAAATTCATGGCCCACAGGCCGGATGTGTCACGTGCTGGCCACGCCCATGCCCCAATACGTCACATGATGTTGTGACGACGCGAGTTTCATACCCCTGTGATAGAGCCTAACTACTTTCATTCATCACACCCTGCCAAACATCATTGTGTTGCATCCTTTTCACATATCGAGAAATTCTGCATATTCTGGAGTATGAGAAAAGGAAACAGGATCAGGAAGAATCCAGGCCCAGCCCCTATAGCTAAAGACTGAGCCATAATACCTAGGTCAGCTCCAGCAGTTCCATACTCTGAACTTACCTGCCACGCCAGTTCCACCCAATCCAGTACCTGGGACACCTGTCAAAGATAGGGAGCAAGTCTCAATGGTGAATCTATGGCAATTCTTTTCTCTCCCCGCAGACTGGAAGCTTCCCAGATGGCAACTACATCCACTTTCCCATTTTTTTTTCACTCAAGGAGATGTTTTGTCCAGAGTTTGCTTTCCCTAATACAGTTTTTCTTAACCTTGGCAACTTTAAGCTGTGTGGACTTCAACTCCCAGAATTCTCTGGGAACCTTGGCCAGGGAATTCTGGGAGTTGAAGTCCATACAGCTTAAAGTTGCCAAGATGAGAAAATCTGCCCTACTGGTCATTCTGAGCCAGTACAAGAAATTGGAGAACAACCATTTGGGAAGGGTAAAGCCTTTGGCCCTTTGGGTCATGAGAATTGCCTCCAGATACATAAGAGAAAAAAAAAAGCTGTGCAAGAACAGAAGGGGTTCCCTGGTGTGGCTTCCATTTGTTTCAGTGGGGCCTGTAGCAGGTGAATATGTCAGTGGATAAGAAGTGCCATTTTGGATCAGCCCCATGCAGTTAATGTATACAGAAATTGCATAAGCCAAAAATGACTTTGTTCTAATCTAGTTCTAAGTAACAGCAAAAAAAAATCATTTGTTTTGCATCATCCTTTCACCCTTTGTGCTCCTTGGCCTTCTCAAAGTTAAATGTGCCACTCACTCCCAAGTGGTTGTTTCTCTGAGCTGATTTATTTTGCACTCTCCCTCTCATTCTCTCTTTTTGTTGTGGTCTGCTGGTGGCCTGCGGAGCTGGCAGCAGAGTCGGACAGTGGGGAGGAACATGGGAGAGTCCTGGAGTCTGGGGAAGACTTGGATGAGGGATGTGCATCAAACACAGAGATGGGGGCAGAGCCATCTGAGAGTTATGTGCGGACCCCGGGGCCTCCAGAATCTGACATCATTGAGGCAGAGGAACAGGGGGAGCTGGTTCCCAGTGTGTGATTGCACAGAGCTGCCAGAAGGCAAGAACAGTTAAGACAAAAGGGGCGACTTGGGAGTAAGGCTTGGAGATGATTAACCCCTCCCATAAGACATAAAGGAGGAGCAAAGGGACATGAGCCTTTGCAGGAAGCAACTTTGTTCATTCTGATCGGTTTAAACTCTGAAGCTCCATGTTGACTTTGTGCTCCGTTTGGCCTTGTACAGCTAATTGGCAATTTAGATGTTGCCAGCATTTCAAGGGAGATAAAAGAGGGTGCTTATCAGCCTTCTCCCAAAAGACTGTGGCAGACTTCTGTTAGATTATTCATAAACCGTTTGGGACTCATTATGGGCTGTGAATGCATGTAATTCACAGCGGTTGAAATAAAACAAAAGGTTTTTGGGATCAGCATGTGATTGTTACTGTCTCAGGAAGCCTTGGTCAGAACACTCTTTTTCTCTCTTTCACTTTTTCTTCCTTTCATAGACATATCGGTCTATACTTATTTCGAAGAATTAACATGATGAATTTCAAGCTTTTTTTTTTTTTCATTCTGTAGCGATACCGTATTTAGGTGGTTTGCCTCCTCCTTGTCCTCCAATTATGGGAATGCCTGTGAGAGAAGAGGAAATAATTCCCATCAGAAACCCACTGCCAGAGATAATTTTTGCCTGTCAAAAACGGGAAATTGTGAGCAGGGCTGATTCTCTAGGTCTAGGAAATTACTCCTGTCTCAGAAAATCAGAGGATTACAGGTAGTCCTTGATTTACAACCATTTTTTAACAATTCAAAGTTGCAGCAGTCTAGGAAAACGTGACTTACAACCCATTCTGAAAATTATGACTTTCCCGCTAGCCCTGCATTCCCATAATTACAACTTGGATGTGTGGCAGCTGACTCTAATTTACAACGTTTGCAGTCTTGCAATCACACGATCCTGCTGTGAACTTTTCAACCAGTTTCTGACAAGCAAAGTGAATTGGGGAAGCCAAATTTGTTTAAAGACCTTGTCATTTGCTTAATGACCTTGTCATTCACTTAACAACCATGATAAAAATGGTCATAAATTTAGGTTTGGCCACATGATGACTCACTTAATAACTGCTTCACTGAAATTCTAACCCTAATTGTGGTCAGAACTGTGCTGGCGCAGTGGTTAGAATGCAGTATTGCAGGCTAATTCTGCCGACTGCCGCTGGTTTGATTTGGACCGGCTTGAGGTTGACTCAGCCTTCCATCCTTTCAGGGTTGGTAAAATGAGGACTCAGAATGTTGAGGGCAATATGCTGACTTTCTAAACCTCTTAGAGAGGGTGGTAAAGCACTCTGAAGAGATATATAAGTCAAAATGCTATTGCTATAAGTTAAGGACAACCTGTACTCAATGAAGAACAGACCTGCACCAGGAAGTCTGCCCCCAGGGATGACGCCACCTCCAGGCACAACACCACCTCCAGGCACAACACCACCTCCAGGCACACCACCACCTCCAGGCACAACACCACCTCCGGGAAGGACGCCACCTCCAGGACGGCCTGTTGTACCACATATAATGAGTTGTATTTATTTATTTTTAAATTGAGGTGCAGACGGTGTTAAATAAGAAGAAAAGAAAAAAGACAAGATCAAATATTTTCCATTCTGTCCTTTCATCTCCACTGTTAGGTTTAAATGGTTCACACAGGGATGGGCTTCAAAAATTTCATCAACAGGTTCTCTGCCTGGTTACTGGGTGGGCGTGATCATGGTGGGTGTGGCCTAGTTGGCCTCCTGCACCATGGTGGGGGGCCTGTTTTCACCATCCCCAGACTCTGGAGGCTTTCGTCAAGCCTCTGGGATGGTGAAAACTCTGGAAGCCGGAAATGGACCCATTTCCAGACTTCTGAAACTTCCGGGATGCTCGTTTTTCCCCCTCCCTGAGCCCCCATGTGGGCCATGCACTAACCTTGCATCCAAAACAGGCTGCGTGGAGACTTCTGGAAGGGGTGGGGTGAGGTGGGCGGAGCCAGTCAGGGGTGGAATTTGGTGGTTTACCGAACCAGCCATAACATTAGCTATGTTCCACCTGAACCTGGGAAAACCTGTAGCAACCCACCTCTGTTATCGCATAGGTGTTCTGCTCCTGTCCCAGCTTAATAA
This sequence comes from Bungarus multicinctus, assembly GCA_023653725.1. NCBI lineage: Eukaryota > Metazoa > Chordata > Lepidosauria > Squamata > Elapidae > Bungarus > Bungarus multicinctus. The sequence goes on along the minus strand of CM042836.1, from coordinate 23,114,862 downwards.
GGATAATTTTTTAAAAAATCCTAAAATGGCAGCATATCTCTTTTGCTCTTGCTTTTAATTTCTTTGTGCCTTATTCCTCTGTGTAACTGATTCATACATGAATACTGATACTGTGTTAAAAAGTTGTGCTTTTCCTGCAATCATATTTCTGAAAGTTTTCTTTGCCTCGTCTCATTCTGACTCAGACAGGCTGTCACTTGACATGGGCATTATCCATGGGTTTGGTGTTTGTGCAAACCAGATTTTCCCACCTCTTCCTCCACCAATGAAATAGTGATCAACGAGAAACTTTCTGAAACTTTCTGAGTGATGTAATACAGCTATCCCAAATCTAAGATATTCAAGGGCAAGATATACAAAAGAGTGACTCCATACAAAAATTAAATTAAATTTACATTTAATTTCAATAAAATAACACGAATTAATTACCATTAACATTAATAATGTTCCCTGCCAGTCACTTCCAAAAGTAATCATTCAGTTGCAAATTTTAGGTGGTTCTGGGAACCCCAGAAGACACATGTAGCCAGGTAAGAAATAGCCTTAAGGTATAGGGTATCAAACTAAATTCCTAATTTCTGCCTTGCTCAACTCAGAAATGGCACTGTGGAATAGACCAGGGGTCGCCAACCTTTTGAACCTCAGGGACCACCAAACTCATAATTTTAAATCCCGCAGACCAGAGACCCTGGGAAAATCCCCAAAAAAGTCTGCAGGAAAATTCCCCACCCCGTTTAACTACCGATTGATCATTCTTTAATTGGGATCGCAGGGTACCATCTCCAGCTCCGTTCTCAGGGGGAGAGAGAGATATTTTTGGCTTCATGAAAGGAAAGCAGCAGAAGCCTTTCTTTCTCTCCCCCAAACTCCACCAGAAATGAGTCTTTGCCAGCGCAGCCTTTTGGAGCAAGAGGCCTTGCAGGGTCCCAAAGACTCATTTCTGGCAGAGTTGAGGGAGAGAAAGAAAGACTTTTGCTGCTTTCCTTGCATGCAGCCAAAAGGAGAAGAAGAAAGAAGCAGAAAGAAGCAGCCCGGTAGCCAGGCCAGACATGTGGGGCAAGTGGGGCAAGTTCCCCGCCTCTGCCCTCCCCCCCTCCCCTCACTACTTCATGTTGTGCACAATGCAAGAGACGCAAGTCTTGTGTTTCCGCGGGCCATGTGGGCAGCACAGCCTTGTTTTCCTGTGCAGCCTGGATTAATTGCTTTGGGGGGTGCTTTGGGGGTGACATTTCTTTGTGGACCACCAAAATTTTCTTGGCGGACCATCAGTGGTCCCTGGCCCACAGATTGGCGAGCACTGGAATAGAGGAACCCATAATTGATCTTGGCAATTTGGCATTTATTCTGAAAAGGCTCAGAGCCTTTTGTTAAATGGGCTACAAAGAGGGAACATTATATTTCCCAAGAAAAGCTAGCTTAGGTAAGGATAGATGCAGACCAAACTCACCATATTTGGCTGCTTTAGCAGCTGCTTTTGCTGCTGCAGCTGCCCCAGGTACTAGGAGAAAGAAGAACAGAAGAATGAAGCAGTCAGAATGGGAGCAAAATTCAGATTTCTAATATCTCATTAAAGCAGCATTTCTCTCTCTTTTAATATAAGTTTTTAATTTTATTTTTTAACAACAAATCCATCTTCCATTTGTGTGTCGACTGAGGACCAATATTTTATGCAATAATCAGTACATTACAATTATAATTATCTTACTATAATATCAATAACTATATTTTTGCTCTATGTTACTATACTGAATTCCCCAGCAAGCAGCCAGATGAATGGACTCCTTGACAATGGTGATCTGGAAGAAAAAACATCTGTGTGGTTGCTAACAGTTGATACCAACTTGATGGCACATAATCAGTCAAAGCTGGCTTGGAATAGCTGCAGAAGGCAGCATCTGGAAGCATCTTATGGAACATGCACAATGGCTTTAGGGCAGGCAACATGATATTCTTTTCTTCCCAAGTAGTAAAAACAGTAGGAAGCATGGCTATGTAAAAACACAGCAGAAGCAGCAGAGAACTATTAATGCATTCATTTGGGACAGAATCGGCTCTAAAACTCTGTCCCACTTTAAACAGACTGGTGGCTGTGTTTCTGTCTTGACTTTTGTTTTGTCCTGTCTTGGTTTGATTTGGCTTTGTTTTGCTTTGGATTTCATTTGGTTTGGTTTTGGTTTTGTCAGGCAGATCTACCAGTCTTTTGAAACACCACTGAGCATGTATTTGATAACAACACTAAAAAAGGCTGAAAACAGGTCCTTTGTCACTGATGGATCCCCGATTTTTTCCTATAAACCAGTGTTTCTGACTTCTCACAACTCTTAAGAGATGCGGACTTCAAACTGGCTTGCTGGCTGGGAATTTCTGGTAGTTGAAGCCCATACATTTTAAAATTGCTGAGATGGACTAACAGTGTTATAAACAATCCCTCCCTTTCCTGGATTTCCTGCAGCAGTATTTGAAAAATCAAAAGGTAATACAGAATATCGCTGCTTTGACGTGCAATACAGCTTGCCAAATATCCGAATAGGGTTTGCATTTCAGCATTTCTGAACAGAAAAATAGAAACAATCTTGGAGGGGGTGCCTCAGTTGTGGAACTCTTTGCTCTTGAAGGCTTTCTTGACCCTCTCCTACTCGCTCTGAGGAGGGTAGGTAAATGTTTGCTTATTGCCGGAAGTATTTCTGCTGCTGGGAAACTCATTGTTTTGTTCCTTGCCATTGTTAATTAAATTTGTAAGTGCATTTCAATGATTTAGCTTAGCCTTGTATTATGAACTGATCAGAAATTCTGCGGTGTTCCCAAAGAAATACTAATTTGTCTGGGAATAATAAAATAAATATACCGTGTTTCTCCAAAAAGACAACCCTATCACGCTTTTGAGCGCATGAGATCAAATTAAGCCACAATATTAGCCCTAATTAAGACCCTGCCCACCCAGGGGTGCAGGGAGTAGGGTGAGTCATACAGGTAAAAAAATAAGCTAGGGTGGGGATGGGATGGTGGTGGAGCTGCCCTACTTACCAAGCCTTGCACACCCCGACACATGTCTCGCCTTCTTCTGCAGCCGCTTGCAGCCACTCGATCCAGAGCTCTGTTAGTGCCTTGCAGAGGGCTTCCGGCAGGCATCTGAAGGCGAAACGGAAGCCGTGGCGATGTGGTGCGAGTGGCAGCAAGCAGCCGCAGAAGAAGTGGGCCACCAGCAGGCTCCTGCTGGGCGGGGTTGTCGGTGCCACTGCCCCAAGGTGAGTCAATAATTAGAACCAGGGGTGGGATCTGATCGGAATAACAACCAGTTCGGGGAGAGTGCACATGTGCGCGCACACTACCAACTCCAGCAAGCATTTACCTTCTCCAGCTGACAAGCGGCACTCAGCTGTGCTGTGCAAAGCAGCTGAGGAGGAAAACGCAGCTACTAAAGGACAGCCTAGAGCCCAAGCAGGCGGGTGGACCAAACAGCAGACCAAAACTTCGTCCCAGAGAACTGGTTCAGTGTCAGCTGCTCTTTGGAGCTACCGGTTCTATAGAGCCGGACCGAACTGGTAGGATCCCATCCCTAGCCTAGCCGTTTTTTGTGGGGGGGGGGAATCAAAAGAAAATAAGACCCGGCCTTCTTTTTGGAGAAATACGGGTAGCTGGTATTAAGTGTTGGCATATACAGTAGCATTACTTACCTCCACCTCTTGGGATTCCTCCAATGCCAGGCACAAGTCCACCACCAGTACCAGGTACTAGGCCGCCATTCCCTCCTCCAGGTACAAGTCCTCTTCCTCCACCAGCTCCTGCTGAGGCAAAGCAAACATTGAAAGAAAGAGACGGTTTTCTGTTCCATTGTGTAAGAGTTGAAGTTCTCCAAGGATGATATGCAATTCAAAACATGAAGCCTGGGTGCTTTGTATTTTCTCCTATACCACCACCTTTTTTCACTATGTCTTGCAGATGGCTACTTGTATTCTTATTACAATGGGTTTTTTTGTTTGCAAAATGAGGCTGCTCAATAATGCAGCATTTTTCTGCAATTGTTTGTCGTGTCCTCCTGTCCGTCCCCCCGGAACTGTGCTGCTAAATGACGCAGTGGTATTCTCACAGGCAATTGTAGGCCTGTGTGTAGGTGTTTTTGCCCTTCTGCTATCATACCATCTTATGCAATTTCTCCAGCTGCAAAGGAAAGCCAGATCAAAGGTTGGGCACATCAGCTATGCCCCAAACAATGCTTGGGGTGTGATCCTTATATGTAAACCTATTATCTGCCACTTAAACCACTTGTGCTGTATTCCTGGAAATTCTACAGCAGAAGTCTCCAAACATGGCAACTTTAAGACTTGTGGACTTCAACTCCCAGAATTTTCCAGCCAGCTATGCTGGAATTGAAGTCCACAAGTCTTAAAGTTGGCAAGTTTGGGGACCCTTGTTCTACAGTGTAGGCCTAAAGCTTTTTATTTATAGCAGAAAAAAGCAGGTGTAGTGATGAAGATTTTAGGCTAGGACTGGGGAGATCCGGGTTCAAGTCCACCAAGAGCCATGGGTGATTTTGCCCCAGTGACTCAGACTAACCCTCTTTGGGGTTGTCGTTATGGCAATAAAATAAAGGGAGTTCCCCATGTAGCTTCCTTGAGCAATTGGAAGAAAGTGGGAATAATAATCTTATTGGTTGGAGCAGTAATAATAACATGCATCAACTCATTTGCTGGTTTCATCATCTTGTTTTTTGTCCCCTGGTAAAGTCCCAACTTTTGAGAAAGGTCTGGTGAACGTAGCTACGCTTCTATGGCTGTATTCACACACACACACAGACACACCTTTTAAAGCCTGTGGTTCTGCATGATATGCTGAGCCACCAATGATCAATTGCTAAACGATGTTTAAAGAGAACCAAAGCCATGGACGGTGAGAGACAAAAAATAAAAATCTGAAGCACCTTTTCTGACTCATACAGTTTATTAGCAGGTACAAGCTTTCATGAGCTGCCTCTGATAAAGTGCATGGCCTTTCACAAAAGCCTATGCCTGTTAATAAACGTATTCAGAAAAGGTGCTACCAGATTCATCCTGCTTTTTTTTCCTCCCCCAATATAAACGAACATTCATACTGACATGTATAACAGGAGACGGGAGAGAGATCTGGGACAGAGAGCTCTCTTCAGATGCTATGTTCTCTTCAAAGGATACAGTATCAGTAGAGCAGCGGCCCTCAACCTTTTGGGCACCAGGGACCGGTTTCATGGGGATAGGTTTTTTCCACGGACTGGAAGGGGTATGGTTTTGCATGCCGCCTGCATCTCATGGATGGGGCTTTGCTTGTTTGTGCAGCTTGGTTTCTGGCATGCCATGGCTCATTGCCGGTCCACAGACTGGGGGTTTGGGACCCCAGCCTTAAAGCACAGAGCTGAGTGGTCCCTTAGCCCCAATACTTCTAACTCAGTGAACAGATTTTCCCCTTAAGTGAGGAAAGGACCGAGGCCCAGAAATATGGACTCTTTCATTTTTCCTTGTGTTTAGTGCTTCACTTGCTGTTTACTAATACTGTGCAGAATCAATATAAAAGTGAAAGAGGGACTTTTGGGTACCCATGTGGCATCTGCTTGCAAATCTGCAAAGTTTAGGTGATGGCCTCTGTAGATGCAGCAGGACTCTAAGGAAAAACACATTTGGTTTAAGGCAGGGGTGTCAAACTCGATTTCATTGAGGGCTGCATAAGGGTTGTGTTTGACCTTGGGGAGGGTGGTAAGTGGGCGTGGCTGGGGTGGGGATGCCCAGCTTGACATCATTTGTGTCGAAGGCATCTGTGGTGGCCCAAGCGCTCTGCCAGTGAAAATGAGTTCCTGAGCTCTGTTTTCAGCCGCGATGGCCTCCTGCTGCCCTCTGCCAATGAAAATGGAGCTCGCCCCCCTCCCCCCCTCGAGCTCATTTTTACTGGCAGAGGGCGGCAGGAGGCCAGTTGCAGCTGAAAACATAGCCTGGGAGGGCCGTGTGTGGCCCTCCTGAACTCATTTTTGCTGGCAGCGGCACCTTGGGCCAGTCCTTTGCTGTTTTTAGGATGGCCCCATGGCCCAGATCTAAGCACCTTGTCTGCTGGCCCCGGACCTTGAGTTTGACACTCCTGGTTTAAGGAGATGCAGACAAGTACTACAAACATGTTTCTGTACTTCCTAACTTATTTTGTTGCCTTCAAATCTGAAATCCTGCAAAGCCCCAGTAGAAACTATTAGTTGCCTATATTTACCATGCTGCTCTAAATTGTTGGATTGAAGCGACCTTACCATATTTTGCTGCCTTGGCAGCTGCTTTTAGAGCGGCCATAGAACCTCCTGGAACTGCAAATATAAGAAAAATAAAGATGAGGTCTTTGGATCATCAACCCCTATTTTTCATAATTCCCCAGTTCATGGCAGGGTTGGGAATCACCTCAAAGGTAGCCTAACTTCAGCTAAATAACCATGAAACCACACTGTAAATGGAATATGAGTCAGCAGGGTGGTGTAGCTGCCAAAAAGCCAAACAATTTTAGGCCTCATTAGTAAAGGTACAGTGTCCAATATGTGGGAATAATACTCAGCTGTACCAATTGTAGGCACCAAAATTTAAGCAATCGGAGGATTCAGAATAGTTTCATAAAAGGTCAACTAAGATAATAATCTGAAACAAAGAGAGATTGAAGTAGTCAGACATGTTTAAGTCTTGTGAAAATGAGCCTGGAGAGAAATATGGTGCCATGCTTCAAATATCTAAAAAATGACCATATAGAAGAAAATTGGTAAATAGTATTTTTTTATCATTACAGACTGCAGAGACATGGAATCATGGACTTAAGTTAAAGGAAGTCAGTTTCCAATTGAATGTTGGAAAAACTTCCTAAGGATAAGAACAGTTGAAGTGTGAAATGCTGGTAGGCTTCCCTTCCCTGGATATATTCATCCAGAAACTGGATGCCCACCTTTTCAGAGGTGCTTTAACTTGAATTCTTGCACTGAACAAGGATTATTTCATTCATGTATGGAAAAAACTTACATAGCTGCTCATCTGCCAGAAGGAATTCTGAGTGGCAAACATGATACAATGCAATTCCAATACAACACCCTCCTCCAATTTAACCTAAATCTTGATGTGATCAAACCTGCATCCATAAACCCACCACCCCATGTTAGCTCCATTGGATCGTAGCTACAAAGCCTAGGGGGAAAGCCAAGTCTTCACTTCTTTCCTGAAGACAACAAGGCCTGTATCTCTGGGGAGGGGGGTTCCATGAAACAGGCATCACGACAAAGAATGACAAATCCCCATCAAATCGCACTGTCTCACTAAGGGTCAGGAGCTGGACTGAATGGCCTAAATATACAGAATGTTCCTCACTGTTGAGTTAAACTGCTAAACACCCATTCTAGAGCTGACACAAAATGGTTGGTTGTGCTTGGTTGTAAGCCGCCTAGAGATGGCTCTTGGCAAGATGGGCAGCATAAAAATGCCATTGGCAGTAATGCTGTGCTTTTATGTTTCCTACATACATAAGAACTTACCTAGTCCCGTTCCACCAGGTACAACTCCACCAGGTACAACTCCGCCAGGTACAACTCCAGCAGGTACAACTCCACCAGGCACAACTCCGCCAGGTACAACTCCACCAGGTACAACTCCACCAGGCACAACTCCGCCTGGCACAACTCCGCCAGGTACAACTCCGCCTGGCACAACTCCGCCCGGCACAACTCCACCCGGCACAATTCCGCCAGGCACAACACCTCCAGGTACAAGTCCTCCGGGCACAACTCCGCCAGGCCTAACTCCACCTGAGGAAAAAAATATTGAAACAAATAGTCTGATTATATGGACCAATTTGTGTTTTTATCTTCTTTAGTAATATTTGTTGGATTAGGATGTGATATCAAGTTTATAACTGAATAAGATGAGTATTATTCCCTCATAAATGATTTAGATGAGGGAATAGAAGGGGAACTCATCAAATTTTCAGATGACACTAAACTGGCAGGAATACCAAACACTTCAGAAGACAAACTCAGGATCCAAAAAGATCTTGAACAATGGGCCCTATCCAACAACATGAATTTTAATGTGGAGAAAAGCAAAGTTTTACATTCAGGCAGGAAAAGCCAAAGATATAAGTACAGATTAGGTGAGACCTGGCTCAAAAACATAACTGTGAGAGGGACCTTGGAGTCCTTGGTGGATGATGACTTGAATAAGAGCCAGTAGTGTGCAGCCGCCACCAAAAAAGCTAATATAATCCTGGGTTGTATAAACAGAAGCATAGAATCACAATCACGTGAAACATTAGTACTGCTTTATAAAACCCTAGTAAGACCACACCTGGAATACTGCAACCAATTTTGGTCACCATACTACAAAAAAGATGTTGAGACCTTGGAAAAAGTTCAGAGAAGAGCAACTAAGATGATCAAAGGCTTGGAGACTAAAATTAAGGGTGGGATTCAATTTTTTTAACAACCAGTTCTGTGGGCGTAACTTAGTTGGTGGGCATGGCTTGGTGGTCATGTTATTGGCTGGGTGTGGCCACCTCAATATCACTCACATCGAGGCACCATCTCCTCGCTTGGTCTCTCATGACTGCGGGGATGCTGCAACAGTTGTAATAATAATAATAATATTTATTTACATACCGCTCATCTCCCAAGGACTCGGAGCGGTGCACAGCCATACAATTAAAACATTAAATATATGAAAGTTAAAACTAGATTAAATTAAAGACCCTGGCTGAAAACAATTAAAACCCCTCCCTTAAACCCTAAAATTTGATATAAAAATTAAAATACCCAAATCTAAAATCAGCCCAAGCCGGCCTGGTCAAAAAGCCAGGTTTTCAAGGCATGCCTGAAGATCCCCAGGTCCGTGGCTGTATGTAACTTCGGAGGCAACCCATTCCAGAGGGCAGACGCCCCCACAGAGAAGGCCCTATTCCTCGGGGTCACCAGCCGGCACATAGATGCTGACAGGACCCTCAAGAGACCCTCCCTGTGGGAGCACACCGGACGGTGAGAGGAAACTGGCAGAATGCGGTCTTGTAAATATCCTGGTCTGATGCCATGGAGCGCTTTAAAAGATAACACTAAAATCTTAAAGCACACCCGAGAGGCCACTGGCAAACAATGCAGCTCGCGCGGAAGGGGCGTCACATGAGAGAACCTTGACGCCCCCATAACCACCCGCGCAGCCGCATTCTGTACCAGTTGAAGCCTCCGGATGCTTCCATTCGGGAGCCCCATGTAGAAGGCGTTACAGTAGTCCAGTCGGGAGGAGACCAGGGCATGAGTGACCGTGCGTAAGGCATCCCGATCCAGAAAGGCCGCATCTGGTGGATCAGGCGAACCTGATAAAACTGCCCCCCTGGAGACGGCCGTAATGTGATCTTCCAAGGACAGCCGTACATCCAGGAGGATACCCAGATTGTGAGCCCTCTCTGAAGGGGGAAAAATCTCACCCCCAATAGCCAGCGAAGGAATTACCTGGCTATATCGGGACGCCGGAAACCACAGCCACTCAGTCTTGGAAGGGTTGAGTTGGAGCCTGTTCCCGCCCATCCAGTTCCGCACTGGCCTCCAGACAATGACACATGACCTCCATGGCATCGTTGGGGTGGCTTGGGGTGGAGATGTACAGCTGAGTATCATCAGCGTATAGATGACACTTCACCCCAAAGCCACGGATGATCTCCCCCAGCAGCTTCACATAAATGTTGAACAAGAGAGGAGAGAGGACCGACCCCTGAGGCACCCCACAATCGAGGGGCCTAGAGGTGGACCTCTCCCCCCCCCGCCAACACAAATTGCAGACAGTCGGAGAGGAAGGAGGCGAACCACCGCAACACGGTGCGTGTTGTGAAAAACAGTCATAAGTCACTTTTTTCAGTGCCATTGTAATTTTAAATGGTCACTCCACACAAGCAAAGTACCAGCAAAGGAGGGAAAAAAATACTCTAGAGAAGTTCCTGAGACAGGAAGTCTAGTCCTGCCAAGAATATAATAAGGGTTAACAGAGAGGCAGTTTCTGTAAGCAACACCAGAACGTTTCCTTCCTGCCTTCCTTACAGGATTAGGCCAGTAATTTCTTCTAACAACCAGTTCTCCGAACTGCTTAGAATGTTAATAACCGGTTCTAATGAATAGGTGCGAACTGGTAGAATCCCACCCCTGACTAAAACATAAGAAGAACGGCTGCAGGATTTGGGTTTGGCTAGTCTAAAGAAAAGAAGAGTTAGAGGTGACACGATAGCAGTATTCCAGTATTTGAGGGGCTGTCATGATGAAGAAGGGGTCAAATTATTCTACAAAGTACCAGAGGGCAGGGCAAGAAAAAAAGGTTGGAAACGAACCAAAGAAGCAAGCTGGAATTAAGGAAAAGCTTCCTAACAGTGAGAACATTAACCAGTGGAATAGCTTCCCTTCAGAAATTGTGGGTGCTCCATCACTGGAAGTTTTTAAGAAAAGACTTATCTGAAATAGTATAGGTTCTCCTGCTTGAGCAGCGGGCTAGACTAGAAGACCTCCAAGGACCCTTCCAGCTTCTATTCTATTCTATTCTATTCTATTCTATTCTATTCTATTCTATTCTATTCTATTCTATTCTATTCTATTCTATTCCAGTCTAGTCCAGTCCAGTCCAGTCCAGTCCAGTCTATTCATTTGCAAATTATCTCTGTCACTACCTCTAAAGTGGAAAAAGGAATGGAATGTTCAAGAATTGAAAAACGTTATTGAAGTGTTCCCCTCTGCCCAATTCCTTTTGCTGTGGGAGCAGAGTGCAATTCAGCAATCCCGCAGAATCTTATACTATCTCCACAAAGATGCTGAGTTTGGTTTTGTGTGTCTGACAAATTTGATTCAGTATAAATGAGAAATACTGAATGAGAAATAATCAGAAGGCAAGATCCTAAAATCCACAACAGTGGTTTTCAAACTCAGTGGATTTCAACTCTTAGAATTCCCTGGAACACTGGCTGGAGATTTTGGGGAGTTGAAGTTTTCACATATTAAAAGTTGCCAATTAATCTACAAGGATGATAAATGTTGGCTTACAAACAAAAAAGTGATAAGGGCAATGATAAACTGAGGGGGAGTTTTGAGTGATAAATCTTTTTGATTATGCTTGAAGGGTTGTTTTAGTGGGAAGAAGGTGAATGCATTTTGAAGCAATGACCTGGGATTTCAGATAGGTGGGGGATGGAGTGAATAAACTTGATTCACTAAAAGAATTATCTAATGACACAACATGTATATTAATGGTTTGTATTAGGTCCAATGAAAGTCTTGATTTTCAAAATAATTTAACATATATTTGTCCTACAGAGAGACTTGCATTTTTAAATTAATATCTGTGGATTCTTTATAATATTACATATAGAATATTTTGCCAAGCTCAGGGTATGTAATTTAATTTGCCTCAGTCAGCAATTTATTATGCATGCCATTCTGTATGTTTGCTGATGTTTGACATTTTGAAATAGATTGTCATATCTTGCTATTCACAAACTCTGTTGCAATGAGAAAAGAAATAGGTTGCATTTTTACCATATGCTGCTGCTTTCGCTGCTGCCTTAGCTGCTGCTGCTGCTGCTGCCGCTCCTGCTAACCCACCTCCTAATGTGCATAAAAACACAGTTAAGTTACAGGACAGAATCCATACTGGCATGGAGATCTTCTGCATCTGGGACTGCTGGAACTCCAGAAACTCCACCAATATCTGGGATGCCACTGACATTACCTGGGACAACGCCGCCACCACCAGGGATGACACCACCAGGGACAACGCCACCAGGGACGACGCCACCAGGGATGACGCCACCAGGGACGACGCCACCAGGAACAACGCCACCAGGAACGATGCCACCAGGGACGACGCCACCAGGGACAACGCCACCAGGGACGACGCCACCTGGAATCCGCCCTAGGAAAGAAATTATGACATGGGAGTGGAAACTTGGTGGAAACTCAGTTCAATTGCATTGGAAACTTTGCAGAAACTCAACTGGACTAGAACTTAGTGGGAACTCAAAGAAGATTCACCAGAGTCCTTGCTGCCTACCAGCCATACATACTCAGAAAATCCATGTGGCTTCAAAGTGGCTAATCATAAGGGCAGACTTGGGAGAGAACGGCCTGCATGCTACCATCTAATGACTGCATTAAGCAAAAACAGTCTATATCAGCCTATATCAGTACCAAAGCACTAACCTCTCCATGCTCATTTTGCAATCCCACCACATAACGAATTCCATTCATGTATATGCTTCCTCAGGCAGGCAATGACACAAAGTTTGAGGGAGGTTCCCCAGGCTGTGTTTGTTGGTTCATTACCCTGGTCCCTCAGATTCGTGGGATGTACAGGCAGAGGTCCCCTTTTTATGAATGACCTTCAATCTGAGGAATTCTCCTCCATGACAGTTCTGCTCAGTCTCTTCCTCCCTCCCTCTTTGGTTTTTAGTTTTTCACTGATTCAAAAGATGTGTTCTATTCCTCAAGATTTTCACTGATCTTATTGCTGCCTCTATACAGTGTATGTGTCAGTTTGGTGTATGAGCCTGTTTGATATAGTAGTTTAAATCAGTCACTTTCTCTCTGTCCTGGGGAGGTGAATTGTGGAGGTTCCTAGATAAAAACCCACACAACACCCCCAGATCACAGAAGTATCTCTGCATATATAGCAACTACTTCCTGTGCAAGTAGACATAGGATATATTTGGGCATTCAGTCAATCCCTGTTTTGCCTTGAAAGCCTGAATCTTGCAACATGCACATGTTAAGAAAGTCAATTTGATTTTCTAAATTTTCTTTTGCATAATTTATGGTTGGGGGGGAATTTCAAAGTATAATCTCTAGTTTTGTTTTGGCTAGATAACTAGGAGAAGTGTTAAGAAATACGTAATCAATTGAAACCTTTCCTGATTTCAAACATACTCTAAGGCAGGGGTCGTCAACCTTTTGGACCTTAGGGACCACCAAACTCATAATTTTAAATCCCGTGGACCACTAATATGATGGTGGCTTGTTGGTGTTGATGGGAAAATTGGTCCCATATTCAGAGCTGCAGTAGTCACAGGGTGCACTGGCCTGCCACTGGACTGGAGGAGCTGCTTCAGGATGACCAAAGGGCCAATCTTGTGACTACTGAAGCTCTGGAATATGGGACCAACTTTCCGCCAACGTCAGCAAGCCACCCCGGGATGGATTTCCCTCCCCGCCATTGATCTTATCTTCCAGTTCCAGCTCGCATGGCTCTACTCAAGGTTTGCCCTTGGCCGAAGGGTGGGGCCAGCGGGTGGGTGGGCCATGTAGGTAGTGCAGCCTTGTGTTCTCACGCAGCCTGGATTAATTGCTTTGGGGGGAGTGCTTTGGGGGGAACATTTCTCTGCAGACCACCAAAATTTACTTGAGGACCACCAGTGGTCCCTGGCCCACCAGTTGGCGACCATGGCTCTAAGGCACCAGCCATGCTATATTAAATCTTGCTGCTGTCAGAAAGCAGAAACACAAAATCTCCTCGTATTTTCCCCCACCAAAAGATCACAAATTTCTTTCCTCTACACTGCGCTGTACAGATTGACATTTCTCAACCTTGTCATCTAAGATGCATGGATTTCAACTGCCAGAATTCACATCAGAGAGGGTGGAAAAACTGTATGTACGACAACATTGTTGTTTTCAGTAGTAGTTGTAACTTCATGCTGGGTTTACTCACCTGTCCTCTAGTTTCTGAGAGGTCACTAAGATGGCACACTTACTAAGTGCAACTTTGTCCATCCCAGGGAAGTACTTTAATGGTAAGGGGGAGAGGGGGAGAGAGAAAGGGAGGGATAGAAGAATGGAGGGCCAAAGCCTACAAAGTGCATTGCAATGATATCTACCTGCCTTGAGTTTGCTACAAATACCCCTGATCATAATCATGATCATAATCATAAAATACAATCATCATAATCATAAGATACAACATTCAGTGATAGTCATGGTATACTAATTAAGCAATCAACATAAATCATAATAGGATACTAATAAGCAGATATGATATTATTATGTAGATGCCTGAGAAGCATTTTAGGCAGAATGTTCCACAATTAAAAGCGCCATCAGTGAGAAGCATGTTAGAAGAACTCATTGTTTAGATCAACACATTCTCCCTTCACCTATAATAATTATCCTGGTCTGTAACACTGAAGGTCTTTATATATATCATGCAAAAGTATAACAGGTGTATGTGTCCAGGTGGCTTCACTTCACTCTCCATCTGCCACATTCTACTCCAGTCGCATTGTAGGAATTGTGCCTCCCCCAGTGCATTGTTGGCATTATGTGCCATTAAATCAATGTCCACTCAGAGTGACCAGATTTTCTCCAGGTGAATCTATCCCCAACCTGGTCCTTCAGGTCTTCCAAAGGTTGCATTATAGCAAAGCTGGCTGAGGAACTCTGGGAGTTGAAGTCCACAAGTCTTAATAGTTGCCCTGGTCTAAACATATGAGGATACCCTAGCATGAACTACTGTAACTAAGTTGTTCGTGTCCAAAAAAGAGTCAAAAGGTGGTAATAGGTGCTTCTAATAAGATGGTTATTATCATCACCATCCATGAAAAGAATGGTGCCAAGAACAATACAAAACTATGATCCTTGTTTTTCTAGAGAACGGCAACTTTTCAGTTCAGGCAGTTTAAGTCCTATACCACAGAACCACCCATCCGCAATGCTATAATTATTGTAACAACAATAATAATAATATTACGAGAGAGAAAGTATGCTTTCAGCTGAGCTTGACTTTTAATGATGTCGTAGTTAGGTTTGTGAAATTTTCTTAGCAGTTATCCGGAAGTGGTCACTATCATTGTCATCATGCAGGAAACTTTTTTTTTTTTTTAAGTTCACAGTCTAACCACAGTGCTGGGATTTCCCATGTTAGTGCCAGCCACAACTTACTTCAGTTTCTGAGATCAAGAGTCGCTAACAACGGCTATGTAGAAAGGACTTCTCTTGTGATGAATGCAATTGTATTAATTTTATAGTAATTATTTTATTTACTGTTGCAATAAGCGGTAATTGCAGCCTTTGCGACCGCCTAATTCAGGGATGGTGAGGATGTAATCATAAAATAAATATAATATTTTGTGAATGAATACTTAGCACTGCTGCTGAAGAGGTACAGACATGAAAACTTCCTGCTTCAAAGAAGGTCTATCATGATGTGAAGTCACTGCTTATTAAAAGCTGATGGTTTTAATACAATTTGTTGGTTGAAAAAATGCTCCATGACTCCTTCTGATTATTATTTTTACTGTAAACTAACGTGGCTCTCCTTCTAACAATATGTGAGTGTGTGTATGGGATGATTGATGCTGTTGCAGGTGATAATGATGATGATGATAAAACTAGGCAAATCTCATAAGAGAATCTTCCTGTAATTCTAAATTAGCCATTCCTGAGATCATACTTTCCTAATATTTATGAATCGGTCACACTGAATGTAGACTCCTGAGAGTCATAGGCTAAACAGCCCCTGTGATGCTCCTTCTACCTGCCACCTGAATAATTCTTGACACATGAGGAGTGATTGATCATTGTATTGATCATATAACATATGTGGGTATGTGAGTATATGCATAATTTTTTGTCATGTTTATGTAGTGTATATTGGAGGACATGATCCTTTGAGGGCTGTATACAATGAAATTTCATTTTAATGAATGCTGATTAGTGTACATTTAAAGTGACAATAACATTATTCTAACTCTAAATCTTTTGTACCCTCAAGCACCACACCCTGTGACTACCCCAAGTCTATTCGTCTATTTTCTTCTATTTTCCTCGGAGGAGCTGCCACAAAGAAGAGGGGGTCAATCTATTTTCCAGAGCACCAGAAGGCAGGACAAGAAACAATGGATGGAAACTAATCAAGAAGAGAAGCAACCTAGAATTAAAGATAAATTTTTACAGTGAGGGTAATTAACCAGTGAAATGGCTTGCCTTCAGAAGTTATTGGTGCTCCATCACTGGAGGCGTTTAAGAAGAATTCGGACAGCTACTTGTGTGGAATGGTATAGGGTTTCCTGCTTGAGTAAGGGATTGGACTAGAAGATCTCCAAAGTCCCTTCCAACTCTGTTATTATTCTATTCTATAAACTCTGTTACTCTGTTATTTTAGGAAGTTGAAAACATTGCATGGAATGACATGCATGTTGTAGCCAGAATGTTCCACTAGATGGCAGCCTCTTTCCTAGATGGCTCTATCACTGACATGGGCCTGGATCACAGACATGGAAAAGAAAAGTGATGTTCAAGGTGAACTTCTGCTTTCAATGCATTTCATTCATCCCACCCAAGCATCACCTCCACTTCTGAAGAGAAACAAAGGTTGCCCATAGAAATCAATGGAAAAATCCAGACTTTTACTGCAACTGCCACTGGGTAGTTGACAGTGAATGGTTTCAACAAAAAAACTTTCCCATTCTTTCTGACACAGATCTCAGTTCATGTGTTAAAAGGAAAACATTAAGAAATGCAGTGAATCTGTGTGTAAAATAATGGAACAAAAGATGAGCACTATTTCATTCTCCCAGATCTACACTGGAAATTATGGTTCTGCCTTTCTTGTGAAAACGATGTCTCAAAATCCAATGGAGAAATCAAAGGTGCTATCGTAACTAGGCAGCAGGACCTATCTAGCAACAACTTTCTCACTAAAAAAAAAATCCTTTCTTCTTTCTCCCATTGTGTAAATAAAGGCCATATTCTTTCACTTCCTTCCCCAAAGGATAGTCTATAGAAAGAAGGAAATTATACAGTATTGTAAGCTAACCTAAAATATAATAATCTATTCTAACTTAAAAACCTAAAATTGGAAATCACTCCTTTATATCTCTTTTCTTCGCACTTTTTTCCATTAATGTATTGCTTTTCTTTACTTTTCTACCTTTTAAAATGTAATGTTTTTATTCTTTTCAATATTTAAGAAATAAAATATATATAGTTAAAAAAAAAAGAATAGAAGTGCACTTTGCCTGGAACATTCATCTTGTGTCTCTAATCAAGCCTAGATAATTCATCCTTTGTAAGAATAGCAACTGCAGAGGCAGTAAAATCAGGGAAGGGAAGGAAGACTTTCTAAGCCAGAGCTCTCCAATCTTGGCAACTTTAAGCCTGGTGGACTTCAACTCCCAGACTTCCCCAGCCACCTGGCTGGGGGAATTCTGGGAGTAGAAGTCTGCCAGGCTTAAAGTTGCCAAGATCGGAGACCCCTGTTCTAAGCTAACGTGTTGGATTTCAAGATAGTTCAGAATCCAACTTACACAATTACTTCTGGCTTCTACTTGGAGCCCAGAAACCACAGATGAGGCGCACCAAAGGAAAAACACATCAGAACTGGTGCCCCTGACCCTTGATTTTATTGCAGGATGGACATTTGGGCAGAAATTCAGGGACTGGAAAAAATAACGCACAGTCTCACTATCTTGCTTGGTGAAACCAGGCAGTGCTGTGGTTTCCTTAAATCCCTTCAACTGCCTGACTCCCCATTGCCAGCTCACTTCTTCAATAAAAAACAGATGGCAGGCTGAGGCAGTCCAGGAGAAAGTGGTAGCAAGTAATATACTACAATTCCTAATGCTCTCTGGAGAGCAGATAAGGGGCACTTGGGTAAGATGCTGTATTTAGAATCTAAAGAGGAGGCGCTCAAAATCCATCCTATTTGATCGTACACTTTCTTATTTGAAGCTATTCATGTGATTTTCCTTCATCTCCCAGATTCTCCTCCTCCTCCTTTTTTGGAGAACACAAGAAACAACCATCATCCTGGTCCCATACAGACAAGAGCAAAATTTGCCACCCGAACCCAACAATCATATGAAATCACTCAGAGAGAGGAAGAGAGATTAGCTAGCTATAGAGAATTTGGAAGAGTTAACATGGTTTCTCCAGTATCTAAAAAAGGAGAACAGAGGTACATTTTTGAGGAAGAAGCAAGGGCTGAAGGCAGAATAAGAATTCCCTCTTCCTATGCCTAGCTCCTTCATTTGCTACCTTATCCCCTGTATGGAGGCATTGTTACAGTCAGTTCACAAAGCATCAGGTGAAAAGACTACAAAAGAGATGTAGAAGAATTAGGCATCTCTCCATAATTACTCTGTCCAAACCGCACCTTTCTGCCAGTTTTTGTTAAAGCAGACCTGGTTGTCCTCAGCCCTTCTCAATTGAGGCCTTTGAACTATGGTGCTGGAGAAGAACTCCTGCAAATCCCTTGGACTGCAAAGCGATCAAACCGGTCAGTCCTAGAGGAGATCAACCCTGACTGCTCTTTAGAAGGCCAGATCCTGAAGAGGAAGCTCAAATACTTCGGCCACCTAATGAGAAGGAAGGACTCACTGGAGAAGAGCCTAATGCTGGGCAAAATTGAGGGCAAAAGAAGAAGGGGACGACAAAGAATGAGGTGGCTGGATGGAGTCACTGAAGCAGTCGGGTGTGAGCTTAAATGGATTCCGAGGGATGGTAAAGGAAAGGAAGGCCTAGAGGAACGTTGTCCATGGAGTCGTGATGGATCAGACACAACTTTGCGACTAACAACAACAACAAGCCAATCTCAAATAGGATTGGGCCTGGTAAGAACTTAGATGGCCTGTCACAAAGAAATCCCAAAGTTGAAGATTGGACTAAGTAAAAAGTCTCTCTTTGAAGGAGAATGGGATGCTCAGAAATGTGAAAAATAAATAAAAAGAAAGAAAGAAGAAGAAAAGAAAAAAAAGTACCATCGGAAGATAAATGGTACATCATTTTCATTCTGTTTCCACGATGTGTCCCTGAAGTCAAATTTAAGCTCAAAGCAAAGGAGAATTTCTTCGTCTCTGCCAATTCTAAGTTATTCCACAAAAGATTCTTGGTGCCTTATTTAATTTAGTCTGTACATTCTTTATCCTCCTAAATTTACTTCATCTTGAGTTCCAGTTTCAGTTCTAGTTCAAGCTCATCTAAAGAAGATGAACCAACTCACCGTAAGCTGCTGCTTTGGCAGCTACTTTGGCAGCTATTGCTGCTGCTACTGATCCACCAGCACCTGAAGGAAAGAAAAAGATGAGAGAAGTATACTTGTCTTATTACCTTTGGGGTGCTGATGCCAATAAGAACAGATGTTCCTACTGTATCTGGATCATGGAGGGGTGGATTTCAGGAAGCCATGGCTGCGATAGTTGAAGTAACATGGTTGTGGGGGAGCACATTTAGTTGGGCTAAATGAGTCTTAAGTCTGCTTATCTTCCCATAGCCATATAAAACAGAGAGGTACCCAAAGTGTTGTTGGACCTTCAAATCCGATGACATAGGCTCCTCAGTGCTCCATACCCTACTGACCATAAGGGTCATAGACTCAAGAGGGAGAGTTAATGTTGAATGTGTCCCCCTCTTTATCACTTCATCTTCTCTTTGTTAATCTGCAGTCACTTCCATTCTAACCTTCCTCCCAGGGACACAGGCATTACCTTGGATTTCCGTCCTAGTAGGATGCAGCTAGCTAGGTGCTAGGCCTGGCCTATCCTTATCATGTACTTCCTGTAGTTTCAGTTATAATACCTGAGTCACTACTCATTGATCACATCATCATTGATCACAGGGCTCCTAATGACTAACTAGTCCTGGATCAGTTCAGATGCACTCTACTTTTTAAGGTGAGGGAAAGAGAAGCAATGACACTCTGATTTTGCTGGACATGCATCAGCCCCAGCCAAGGTGCCAAGGATAATGAAAGTTGGACATGGCATAGCCAAGGGATGCGCTATAAGGGTCATACCCAGTTATATTCATTTATTTTAAAATTCTTAGCGGGGTTAGGGAGGATGACGAGGTCGGGTTTGGGGGACAACCCGTCTGAGACGAGGGCCAGACCGGGGGTTAAGCATGACGGGGAGGTTCTGGGGTCGGGGGGTGGTTAGATCGAGGATGGGGGTTTGTGTCCGGGAGGAAGAGAGGATGGCGATCGACACGGTCAACAGGAGAGGCAGATATGGCGTTGACATGGGGCCATATTATGTTTCGGGAGCCCGCCCCCGCTGGTTATGTGTGGTGGCGTGCTCTGACCCCCATGTCATTTCCCGTTCCCCGGGTGTCTGAATCATCGGGCGCCGGGCCTTCGGTTGATGTTGTATAACACCAGGTCCGTAGTTAATAAAGCCCCCCTCATTTGTGATCTGATTTTGGAAGGGGGTGCGGACCTGGCAGGTGTTACCGAAACCTGGTTGGGCCAGGAGGGGGGTGTTCCCCTGGTAGAGATGTGCCCAGCTGGGTTTCGGGATTTTCATCGGCCGAGGACCCAGGGGAGGGGTGGGGGGTTGCGGTAATTATTAGGGAAGACCTATGTCCTAGGGAATCCATTGTTCCTCAGACGACCGGATGTGAATCCCTCTTCATCAAGTGTGGTTCTGGGGTTCAGATGGGCCTATTGATCACATACCTGGCTCCCTGCTATGTGACATCGGCCCTGCCTGAGCTCCTGGAGGTCATAGCCGATTTGGTGGTTGAGACCCCCAGGCTTATGGTCATGGGGGATTTCAACCTGCCTTCGGCTGGGGCCTCTGGGATTGCTCAAGAGTTCTTGGCTTCCATGACAGCCCTGGGCCTGACCCAATTAATTAGGGACCCCACTCACGTTGGGGATCACATCTTGGATCTGGTTTTTGTCTCTGGTCAATGGCAGGATGATCTAGGTATAGGGGACATTGTTGTAGAGCCCCTGTCATGGTCTGATCATTTGCTCCTTAGACTGGACTTCCATACCGCTCCTCCTCGTCGCAGGGAGTGGGACCGACACGATGGTTCCACCCCAGGCACCTGATGGACCCGGATAGGTTCCTGGTGGAGCTTGGGCCATTTCCTGGTGGTTGTACTCATGACTCGGTTGGGGACCTGGTGGCCACCTGGGATAGGGTAGCGGCTGAGGTCCTTGATCGGGTAATGCCCTTGAGGCCTCTGACCCGGTGCCGATCCCAATTGGATCCATGGTTTTCTGAGGAGCTGAGGGAGATGAAACGCTGGAAAAGATGCCTAGAGAGTGGTTGGAGGAACACCCACTCCGGATCTGACCGAACACTATTACGGTCCTCCACTAGGACCTATTTCATGGCGATAAGGGTGGCAAAGCATTCTCACTTTTCCACCCTTATTGCCTCCGCAGAAAATTGCCCAGCCGCCCTTTTCAGGGTGACCCGCTCCCTTTTAGAAGTGGGAATGTGGGAGGATCCTTTGCAAGGGTGGGCTGAGGATTTTTCAAATTTTCTGCAGGACAAAATCACTCAGATCCGGGATGGGTTGGACTCTAACTGGGCAACTCTGGACGGGATGCCAGGGGCGGAGTTCGGGGAGGTCATTTGGGGGGAGTTTGATCCTGTGACCCTCGATGACATGGACAGGATGCTGGGCGGGCTTAATGCCACCACATGTTTGCTGGATCCGTGTCCCTCCTGGCTGGTATTGGCCACTTGGGAGGTGATACGAGGTTGGTTCCAGGGCATTATTAACACTTCCTTGAGTGAGGGGTTTCTTCCTGCCACCTTGAAAGAGGCAGTAGTGAGACCCCTCCTCAAGAAACCGTCCCTGGACCCAACTTTATTATCTAATTATTGTCCAGTCTCCAACCTTCACTTTATGGCGAAGGCTGTTGAGAGTGTGGTGGCACGACAGCTCCCGCAGCACCTGGATGAAGCTGTCTATTTGGATCCATGCCAATCAGGTTTCAGACCCGGATACAGCACAGAAACAGCGTTGGTCGCGTTGGTGGATGATCTCTGGAGGGCCCGTGATGGGTTGCTCCTCTGTCCTGGTCCTGTTAAATCTCTCGGCGGCTTTTGATACTGTCGACCACAGTATCCTATTGTGGCGGCTGGGGGGATTGGGGGTGGGAGGCACCGTATTACGGGGTTCTCCTTCCTCTCCGACCGCTCGCAATTCATGTTGGCAGGGGGGCAGAGGTCGGCCCTGAAGCCCCTGATTTGCGGGGTGTCTCAGGGGCCTGTGCTCTCGCCCCTGCTGTTCAACATTTATATAAAGCTGCTGGGTGAGATCATCCGTGGCTTTGGGGTAGAGTTCCATCAGTATGCTGATGATACGCAGCTGTACATTTCTACCCCAGGCCACCCCGAAGAAACCGTGGAAGTGATGACCCGGTGCCTGGAGGCTGTGCGGGGTTGGATGGGGCGAAAACCGAGTGGCTGTGCTTTCCGGCACCCCGATACAGCCAGTTAACTCCATCACTGGCCGTGGGGGGGGGAATTCTTGCCCCCACAGAGAGGGTGCGCAATCTGGGTGTCCTCCTGGACGTATGGCTGTCATTAGAAGAACATATAGCAGCCGTCACCAGGGGGGCGTTTTGTCAGGTCTGTAGGATCTACCAGTTGCAGCCCTTTCTGGATCAGGATGCACTTCGCACGGTCACATCCGCCCTTGTCATCTCTTGTCTAGACTATTGCAATGCTCTCTACATGGGGCTCCCCTTGAAGAGCATCTGGAGGCTTTAGCTGGTGCAGAATGCGGCTGCGTGGGTGGGTTTGGGGGGCTTCTTGGAGCTCCCATGTTTCACCACTTTTGCGTGAGCTGCATTGGCTCCCGGTGGCTTCCGGGTGAGATTCAAGGTGCTAGTGATCATCTTTAAAGCACTTCATGGCTTGGGACCTGGGTACTTACAGGACCGCCTGCTGCCACCATCGGCCTCCCATCGGCCAGTGCGCTCCAATAGAGCGGGCCTCCTCGGGGTACCACCGGCTGGACGGTGCCGGCTGGCGACCCCGAGGGTGCGGGCCTTCTCTGTGGGAACACCCTCCCTTTGGAACGAATTACCCCCGGAGATGAGGACCATCCCTGACCTACTAGCCTTCCGGTGCGTGCTGAAAACCCACCTATTTCATCAAGCCGGTCTGGCCTAGAGTTATGGGTAGGGTTTTTAATTGATTTTAACTGGTTTTTAACTTTTTAACCTTTTAATGTCATAGTTTGTTTTAGCCTCAGCCACTCATTTTATTTTTTTAATTGTATTTTAAATATTGTATTGGATTGTGTTTTATTTGACTGTAAACCGCCCCGAGTCCTGTTGGGAGATGGGAGCGGTATATAAAATTTGAAAATAAATAAATAAATGGCCATCTTCTCCATAACTGACTTATAATATCTGGGAGTGAATAGGCCTCTGATAGAGAGAGGCTATATAGATCTTAGTTTCATTCGTCTTAATTTTATTAACATCATGGTAGCCCATAATAAACTATCCTTATTCTCAGGCAGTCATTCAGCAAGACAGATTTGATATATCATTCCAAATTACCTATTCCTCCTGGTACACCACCAGCACCGGGAAACAATCCTCCTCCACCAAGGGTCCCAGTTCCAGGCAAAAGTCCAGCGCCTTGTGAGAGAAAAGTAGGAATGTGTATTGGCCAAAGTTCCTTGTACTTAGACACCCAGCAGAATGGAGGGCAAATATTTCTAATCCCATGATAATCCATCTAAGACATTTGATCCCCAACCTCGAGTTACTGTGGATCTCAAGGTCTGGGGGAAAAACGGTCTCTGCAGGATTGAACTTCATAGAAGCAACATTTCCATTTCTATAGACAAGAAAGTACTGTTAAGGCATTTTATTCCAAACATTTTAATAATTTGAGCAAATATCCTTTAGGGCAGTGGTCGCCAACCAGTGGGCCGGGGACCACTGGTGGTCCACGAGAACATTTTGGTGGTCCGCAGAGAAATGTCACCCCCACAAAGACTCATTTCTGGTGGAGTTTGGGGGAGAGAAAGAAAGACTTCTGCTGCTTTCCTTGCATGAAGCCAAAAGTTTCTCTCTCTCTCTCTCCCCCCGAGAACAGAGCTGGAGATAGTATCCAGCGATCCCAAATATAGAATGATGGATTGATAGGAAAACGGGGTGGGGAATTTTCCTGCAGATTTTTTGGGGGGATTTTCCCAGGGTCTCTGCTGCTTTCTGCAGAGACCCTGGGAAAATGTCAGCAAGCCGCCATCAGTCAAAATTCATAGTAGTGGTCCGCGGGATTTAAAATTATGAGTTTGGTGGTCCCTGAGGTCCCAAAGGTTGGCAACCCCTGCTTTAGGGGATGGAAGTTCAGTGACTTGTTTAGTAGTGGATACCCTTGTATGATATTGTAAGTTCAAGTAAAACAAAGAAGAAAAAAAAATAAAGATAATTTTAAAATGGCTAAAGTCTCATGAGATTTCATGGGATAACCTACAGATATTTGAGATTTAGCCATGTTTTTTTTAAAGTTGTAATTTAACAATTATGATTAGGAGCTCTGGGGACTACAGAGGCTGCATAGGCTCTAAAACTATTTATTCACCCTGGAAATCTTGCAGAGTGGATTTTGAGCATGTACTACAAAAGTGCTGGTGGTTCTTTTTGGCTTGTTACTTACCATATTTTGCGGCTGCCTTAGCAGCAGCAGCCTGAGCTCCTACACCTGCAGAAGAAAGCAGAAGAACATTGTTGTGGGGTTTGCTTTCAATTTATCTTCTAGTGGCTTTCCCTGTCTGGTGCCCTGTCAGTAGCATATAAAATGAGAACAAAACCCACTTCCTACTAGCACTGATGCATTACTAGTTTGGCAATGAAACATTTGCAGGGAAACCATCAAGCTTAGAGAGTACCAAGGATGCCTCAGTTCCTCTCTGTCCTGTCTTCTGATAAACAAAATCAAGACAGAGTCATCTGAATTTTTTTTTCTCATGCTGGCTTCAATCTCTCGACTGTGAAATTGTTTCACCAAGTCCATCCTTAACTATTCTTTCATACCTTCTAAAGCAGAGGTCCCCAAACTCGGCAACTTTAATACTTGTGGACTTCAATTCCCAGAATTCTCCAGCCAGCTGGCTGGGGAATTCTGGGAGTTGAAGTCCACAAGTTGCCAAGTTTGGGGACCTCTGTTCTAAGGTCATCTTTAAATTCCTTTATGGATACAGTGGAAAACACAGCCATTCAGCAAAATCTGGAGGACCACAAGCTCCCCGAACCCCTGGCATTCTCTGACTATGTCATAGTGCCAAATTTGCCCTGAGCTGCAAGACAGGAAGACAGGAAGGGCTTTCAGAACACTCTAGTCTGACCTTCAGCCAAGCACACCACAAAGACATTTACCTGTACCCGTTGGATAGCCAGGTTTCCCTCCAAGTCCACCAGCATATGCCCCACCTGCCCCGCCTGAAACCACAGAGAGAAGACAGACTCTGCATGAGAATAGATATTAATATTTTTGCCTAATACAAAATATAAAGAAGATTGGAGGAAAACATCACATTGGGGCTCTTCTTGGTAAAAACACCTCCCACATACAGGTAGTTCTCAACTTACAACCGTTCATTGAGTGACTGCTCAAAGTTACAATGGCATTGAAAAAAGCGACGTAGTGGTTGTTTTTCACACAGCATCTCCATGACCACCTGATCAAAGTTCATTTGCTTGGCAAGCGATTCATACTTATGACAGTTGCAGTGTCCTGGGATCATGTGATCAGAATTTAGCGACCTTCTAACAAGCAAAGTCAAGGGGGAATCCAGATTCACTTCACAACCATGTTACTCAGAGGTGGGATGCTAACGGTTCTGCCCGGTTCTATAGATCCGGTAGCTCGAAAGAGCAGCAGACACCGAACCGGTTCTGTGTCTGCTGCTGTTTGGCCCATCCACCCACCTGGCCTCTTTCCTGTTCTTTATTTCCTGCTTCTTCAATCTCAGCTGCTTTGTGCAGCATAGCTGAGGTTGAAAAAGCAGGAAAAAAATGGCTTTTCAAATGCTGTGCACCTGTGCGCAGCCTTTTCAGCTGTCCAGGCGGCACAGCTTAAGGTCATTTACACACGCGCACTGCACGCATGCATATGCAAAACGTAGTCACCGAACTGGTAGTAACACCGGTTGAATTCCACCCCTGGTGTTACTAATGTAACAAATACAATGAGTCACTTAACAGCTGTGGCAAGAAAAATGGGGCAAACTCATTTAACCAATGTTTTCCTTAGCAACATAAATTTTGGGCTCAATTGTGGTCGTAACTCAAGGACTACCTGTATTGATATGTGGGATTACATCTCCTTTAACTCATCCCTGTTGTGTTTTAAAGAGACAGAGATCCCTTAATTCCTAATATTTATACAGCTTCTCCAACCCACTGCTTTCCATAAGTGTTAAGACTTCTACAACCATAATCCTAAATCGTCTGGAAGGTACAGGATGGGGAAAGGCTGTTCTACATCTAATTATGGAACTAGATCCAATTTCACTCCACTCTTATATTTGTCATTCTATAGGCAGCAGGCTCAGAAGATTTGCAAATAATTTTCAATTCGGCCTCCTATCCAAAACCACAATTCCAATCAAAGCCATGAGACTTAAAACTTAGATTGAAACCAAATGACAGAAATCAGTAAGGAAGACTTGCTCACATTCTCAGGCTTACTGTGAAGCCCGGTGCCAAGCTTCACAAACCTTCCTTTTAAATGGCTGGCTCACCTGGTCTGTTATTAATTCCTTATTTAAAATGGTTATCTAGCCGCCCATTTTAAAAACAGGTCTGGGAGGCTTACAACTGGTAAAACAATATATAAAACAGTAAAAAATATAATGGTAATAAAAACAGAAGCAATGCTCTGATGCACCCATATTATTGTCCCATCTTGACTTCATCCTATTCCAATGCCTGTTCCTGGGGGAAGAATCAGGTTTTAATGCTCCCTGAAAGCTAGGGGCCCACCAGTTGTTAAGGCAGAGGCTGTAATGGAAAAGACACACTTCCTAAGTCCCATAAGATGGCAATGTTTAAAGCAAGAGAACTGGAATGTGCTCACTGTATCAGCTCTGGTGGGATGGAAACATATTCTCAGAGAGAAGCAGTTCTGCAAATGACCTGGTCCCATACCATGTAGGGTTTTAAAAGTAAAAAGCACCCTGAAAAAAACTGAGAGCCAGTACAGCTCCTGCACAGGGGTGTAATATCAGTGAAACTAGAGACACTCAACCCAATATGCATTGCTGCATTCTGGACCAGTTGTAACTTCTGGGTGGACTTCATGGATAGAGCATGTTGCAGTAATCCAAACTGGAAGTGACCAAAATGTGAGCGACTGTGAGCAAGGCCTTCTGGTCCAGGAAAGGGCACAATTGGCACACACCAAGACAGATGTGCGCAATCTGGAATCCAACTGATAATTTAGTTGATCTAAGGTCTCAAGCTGTGCCCATTTCTATCAAGCCCCAGGCTGCACAACCACTGAGCAAAGGATTTATAAAATGGAAGACATGTCAAGAGGACTCACCGAAAGTCTGCTTGCCAGCACCATAAGGCTTACCATAATAACTACCTGGAAAGAGAACCGTTTGATCAGTACATGCTCACAGGAAGCTGGTACTTACTGAGACAGACCCATTGCTCCAATTAGGATAAAGTACATTTTTTGTGTTTCTGAACTTTGCAACTCTAAAACTGTGGACTTCAACTCTCAGAATTCCACAATCAGTTATGGCTGGCTGGGGAATTCTAGAAGTTGAAGTCCACACATGTTGCCCACTATGCTAGGCCAAACCTATAATTTACAAGCCACAATTGTTTCACACCACAAACTTTATTTTTGGCTTGCAATGTTATGTAAATTGAGAGAAAAAGAGAGAAAGTGGGGGAGGGAGAGAGAGAAAGAAATGTTTCAGGGACGTGTAAAACAATTTGTTAAATTCTAGATTAAGAATCACCTGGGACTTTTGGTGCCTTGATGGGATAACCCAGAGGTAGGCCTGGTTGCTGTCCACCTCCAATTCCTCCAATTCCTGTAACATCAAGAAGAGGGCTGAGAAAGGAAAGGTCACAAACTAACAATGACCTAATAGATTTTCCTACCGCACTTTGTAGCCAGTAACCCAAATAGGTCAGTCTCTTCCTAACCAACCCTGGAAGGTGATATATATGATGCATGCACCAAACTCAGGCCTCATTTTTTCTTTATTTTTTTAAGCATCCAACCTACCAGGGATTCCAGCAAAGGCTCCTGCTCCAGCTCCTGAAAGAGTAGAAGGGGAATGCTTGTTAGAAATGATAGGGACATAGCAGGATGAATATGCCAAGAGAAAAGAAGAAAAAACAACAACCCAGTACTGTAGTTAGAGCGCAGGATATCTGAAACCTATCTGAGTGATAAAGGCTTTTTAATATATGTGATATTTTTCTACTCATTCTACACATACAGGTATTGTAGTCTTGGATTAACAATGGCAATTGGGAAGGAATTTCTGTCACTAAGCGATGTGGTCATTAAGTAAGGACATTGAGTGGTTGCCACTTGTCACCTCCTGTCATCTTCCTTCATTGTTTTTGCTAGGGGGCCAGTAAAGAAGGTTGCAAATGGCGATCAGATGACCGTGAGGTATTGCAACATCATAACTGTAAACTGGGTCTACAGCCAATGTGAATATGTTGATCAGTTGTAACTGCTACTCATTCAGCACTGTCATAAGGCTGAACACTCATTGGTGTGGTCATTAAATAAGATCACCTGTAATGTGATTGTTTTTGGTTAATAAACTACCCTGAGCTTCAAGTTCTTTTCATATATCAATACTGAGAGTGAAGATGTTTGCAGGTATTATTTTGCACTCCCACACATGCATCTGTGCACATGCACATACATTGAGGCACACACATCCATGCACACACATCCATGCACCCACAGAGACAGAGGTAGGTAGATCACAGTGTGAATTAGAAGGGCACTTCTTAAAGTGTAGTCTAGGGAACCCAGTGTCAAGTCAAATGAATAAATATTTTACAACTCTTCCATTTTATTTTCTAATACGGTAAACATCAAGAGATACAATCCACATAAACCAAAACTCTTTGGAGTCTTCAATCAATTGGACCATAAAGGGGCCCTGAAACCCAAATGTTTGAGAATCAATGAATTATAACATCCAAAAAAAAACCCCTTCTATAAACAATAGGATTCGGGGTGGAGATGCCACTTACCTGGGACTTTCTGTTTGACACCTGTTCCAGATGGCACACCTGGCAAGACTCCTACACCTGGATAGCGGATTCCTGACATATATAGAAACAGCAGCTTTAAGATTTTAGTTTAACAGAATAACAGAGTTGGAAGGGACCTTGGAGGTCTTTTAGCCCGAACCCCTGCTCAAGCAGCAGACCCTATACCACTTCAGACAAATGGATGTCCAATCCCTTCTTAAGAGCCCCCAGTGTTGGAGCATTCAAACTTCTGGAGGCAAGTCATTCCATTGATTAACTGTTCTAACTGTCAGGAAATTTGAGCCCCGATGTTAAATTACAAGCACCCCGTCATTATTTTTTGATTTGTTGAAATGTGCTAAATTAGCACCTATGCATTCAACATCATGTTGCTGAAAGGACTGAAGGGTTGGCCTGTATGGAGGCCAAACTCACCTGTGCCTGGAAGTACGCCTCCAGGGAAGACTCCTGGAATTCCAACACCTGTCAAACATAGAAAAGAGATGCTGCTATGTTTCCTTCCATGACTTTCTCCAACTGGGGCAGTATATTTAGTTCAAATGCCTTAGCTAGAAGAATTCTCTCACTCATTCTGGAAGCCAATTTAATGGTCTCAGCAGATGGCGGCACAAAACTGATCTTAGAAGCTAAGCATAATCAGCCTCATACTTTACTTGGATCGAGAACCATCTGCTAATTTGGGACATTGCCCTGGGAAGCTGAAATAACACCCCAGAAGAAGACTGTAGCAAACATCTTCTGTAATGCTAAGAGGCTTTGTGAGTTAAAAAGCTCTGGGCAAGAATTTTAACTAGGTGAGATTCAAAGTCTCTAGGTCAACTTGTTTCTATCAAGTTGGAAACACCTGCTGAATTGATTTTAGCCTCCTTTCTTGAACGCTTTTATTTTTGTTTACCTGTTGTACAGAATTATAAAGCTTCCAAGCAAGTCCTAAAGAAGCTTAGTCTCAATAGGCATTTTCTTTTTAAATTATACATCAGTTAGTCCTTTTATTTCTCACTAAGACAGCAAAGCAAGACCATTTATGCCAATCAATGTTTGTGCAGGGACTTCAATTTCCAGAAGTCTCAGTGTTTATGTTACTTCGGAATTCTGCAAAATGCGAACACTCTAGAGAGCATCAAATCAACAAAGGCTGATGTTAAATTTATTTATTTATGCATTCAATCAACTTGTATAGATGAACAATAACAGCAAAAAAAAGTAAAAAGCTCTAATGATTATTGAGAACAAACTCAATTATACCCAATGACATTTCACAGGCCACTTACCTACCTGACTCCCATTGCCCTGGAGCACCCTCCTCCCCCCAAGGTCTTCTGCACTTCCCTAAAGGCCAGCACTGCAACAGAATAGATCCCATTAGATGACATTCTTTAATTGAGGGGACCCAAATTGATTCCTCTTGTATCAAATGGGAGGGGTAGAAACAGTGGGGAAGGTAGTCCTGCAAAGACAGTAACCTGTCTCATGACATGGAACTGCAAATAAAGTTCATGTCAAATAAAGTTTGAAGGGGTCTGTTGTCAACAGTGCCTTGAATTCACCCAAAAATACACCGAGAGTCAGTACAGGTTGGGAGTAGAGGCATAGCATGAATATACCAAAATGTGCTCCTAACAATTCACATTGCTGCATTCTAAAACATCTGCATTGTGATAATTCATTTGGGAGATAACAGTGAAAGTGATTGTGAGCTGTGCCTCCTGGCCCAGGAAAGCTGCAACTGACACACAAATAAACCTCTTGCCAAAGTTGTTATCTGCTCTTCAAGCAGGAGATCCAGGAGAACTCCAGATTGCGTTCCAGTTCTGTTTGGAGAAGTGCAATCCCATGCAGAAGTAAAACATGGAAAACTACCAGAGCCAGTGGCCCTAAAATTCAAGCCACTCAAGAGTTGCTTGGATTGGGCAGAAGCTTAAATTATGCAATACTCTTAATCAAGTCAGTTAATGGCTGACTAATTTTACTGTGCCTTGATGTGTAGCCCAGTCTGTTTAACTAGTTCGAGGTTGCAAACCTAGAAAATGGATTAATTCAGTGGACAAGTTAAATATGTAGTAAGAAGTCAGAGTTAGGAATAAGACCCACAAAACTGTGTGAGACCACCTTTTGACCAAATACAAATCAGTTCATACTATTCAAGGGGGTTGTTTTTGGATCCACTGAAGATTGTTGATTGCTGTTCTGTTTAGAATTGTGTCCTTTTGGCCTCTTTTTATTATTATTATTTTTTAAGAAAAGGCTGTTTGTTAGCTACCAAAAACAGCCCCCATGTCGAAAAAATGGGTAAGTCAAAATATTATCCCTAAACAAAATGTATTGTTATTTTATACCAAAGCACTACCCATATTCTGCTATTTTTATGATGATGTTAGGTTCTTCTATCTGTTTGAAAAAACTATTAATTTCTCAGGTGGACATGGAGTGGAAGTAATGTTTTAAACCAGTGGTTCTTAACCTGGGTGATATTGCACCCCAGGGGGCGATTTCATTTTTCAGGGGGCGATGAAACGAAAAGGGGTGATGTGGGGGTGGAGGAATGGAAAGGGGGTGATATGGGGGCGATGGAGCAAGAAGTTTTGGGGACACATTTGAGACTTTTTTCGTACAGTGAACCGCTGTATATCTGTCGTACAAAAAATATCAGATCGCTCGCTATTAGTGGATTGAACTGTGTTTTAAAATGTTCCTCCAGCTAGCTTCAGTACAGAATGCCATACATATGTGAATACGCATCGCTCATCTTCATGCGTGTTGTGCAGCAGCCTCTATCACTCTACCCATTAAATTTGTCGCTCTGATTTTTGTTGCTTTCCTTCTGTAAAAATTTTCTTTGTGTCTTTTTAACCCTTTTTACAGTGTGCATGAATATATATTTTCCTCGAATCTTAATTTAGTTTCAGAATTTTCATCCTGAAATTCTTAGTTCCTGCATTGCAGTTTGTTCTTATGCCCTTTTTATATTTCTTTTTGCATCTTAAAGTTTATTAGTAATTAAATCATTCAATGTTACTGTTTTTTTCAGGCATTTCATTTTCTTGCAATTGAGTTTTGCATTTAAGTGTCTTGAATAAATAAGATAATAATGAAATACATATATCACGAAAGTTTGGGAATAAAGTGATGGGTGGCATCAGAATTTTTCACACAGTTGAGATATGGGAAAAAGACTGGAAATAAATTATTTGCATCAATATGTCCTGATGACAATTTTAAAGAAAACAAAAAATGTGTTTGCATAAATTGAAGAATTATTTCCCTGTGTTGTGATTGAGAGGTTATGTTGGGGGAGTGGGGGCGATAATAACTTCCTCAATGGCTCAAGGGGGCAATTCTTTCAAAAAGATTAAGAACCACTGTTTTGAACGAAAGACAAAACGTTATTCATCTAGAGCCCACTGTGATTAGCCACCTAATCCTATAAGTCACAGAGCAAAAGAGAAACCCCACATTATGCCTTCAGTTTTCATAGCCCACTTATTCTCCCAGCTAATTAATGTGTTATTAAAATTCAGAGCATTCATCCTTATTGGAGCTGAAGTTTCTTGGAGCAACTGCTGACCTACCAGGGATTTTCCCAGGTTTGGCTCCAGTACCAGCACCTGTGGCAGCAAAAGAGACCAGTTGACATAGTGCAAAAGCTCAGTCCAGCATAAATATTTATCAATCTTTTTGCTGTGGTCCCCCCAAAAACCACCCCAGATTCAATAAATATAGTTAAGTAGTAGTGCAAAGGTGCTTTCTGTTGGATTGTGCAGTCTTTGTGAGAGTTTTTGCAAATCAAAATTTTTGATTTTGAAAAAGTATTTCAAGGATTACTTAGAAAGTATTCATTTATTTTGGCCCAAACAAATTAAAATATGACGGGCTATGGAGCAGAATTTAACAGGCCATGATTTCAATGGGTACTTAATAAGCAATTTCATTTCATTTTATTTCTTTATTAGATCTATATACTACCCATGTCATTCTGAAAAGTGACTCTGGGAGGCTTACAGTTAAAATCATAAATATTAAAAACATCAAATACAACACTAAATACAAAGGCAAGAAAGTAAAAAAGGCAAAATTAATATGCTTCTCAGTTAATCCACCAATCAATTCCAACATTGAACGACCCCCAATGCTATTTTTCTTTTATTATTAAACTCCTAAGATGAGTTTACATTGAAAAAATTAGTGCAGTTTGCATAAACTTATTAAACCAGGGGTCTCCAACCTTGGCAACTTTAAGCCTGGAGGACTTAAAGCAAAGCTGGCTGGCAAATTCTGGGAGTTGAAGTCCGCCAGGCTTAAAGTTGCCAAGATTGGAGACCCCTGTATTAAACAACTTTGTGCTTGGTCATCTGCCAGGCAAGAAGGAGGAACAAGAGATGAAACCTGCAATCCTTGTGACGTATGTACTTACATCCAAGGTCAAGCCAAAAGTTTGAAAGGTCAGAATCTGCACCATGACATAGCAAATCACTTTTCAACACATACACAGACACACATACACAGACAAACACACACACACACACACACACACACATATGCCAGTGTCTTTGCGGGGTTTAAATGAGCAACTGCCCCAATCAATGTTATGAGAGAACTTTGAGGACAGCTGACCATATATCCAAACTATAGTAACAAGATATCGCTGTCGACTTACTACTCTTCATTCAAGGGGAAATTTTTACAGTTTGGATTGGGTTTCATGCCTCAAAAGTATAAAAGTGATTCTCCCCTCGTCAGAGAGCGTTTAAACCATTTCCTTTCCCTCAGTAATCAGGTTTGCATTTGTTGAATGAGCATTAACCTTGGTTGTGTGAATTTAGCTTGTTTACGATTCCGAGTGTTCTGTGAATTCAAAATAAAACGTGTTATAAAAGTACAACCATTTTCTTCCCAACTGAGCAAATGTAAAGTTGGTAGACTGAGATGCACGGGAAGAATTCAGGAACATGATATGAAGATTGCCATCATCATGGCCTCACTGATTATTAGATTTCTGGAATTCTTTTTTTATAAAAGCTATCTAAAAATGGCACATTAGCATCATCAAGTTAGTGATGCTTGCCATATGTCTTCTGTCTATTTATCCCACTGCAGATGAGAAATTTCAGAGGAGTTGGCACTTAACATCAATCCAATTGATACCACAGAAAAGCCATCCATCTCCAATTACAATACTTCTTTTAAAAGAAGAAGTAATTGGAGATAGATTGCTTCTCCAGGGTATCATGATTATTTACACATAAAAGCTAGCTTCAAATAACTTGCTTAACCAAGTCACATTGAGCTCTAATGGCAGCTTAGATAGTGTCTACTTTCATAAGTTCTTTGGTGATTTAGTGTGTTTTGTGAACCCAGCCCTTTTGGTTAGTTTATAGGATAGGATTCTTTATTGGCCAAGTGTGATTGGACACACAAGGAATTTGTCTTGGTGCAAATGCTTTCAGTGTACATAAAAGAAAAGAGACATTTGTCAAGAGTCAAGAATTTAACTTAATGTATTGTTCTATTGTGGAAAGGTTCTTTATTTAAATGGCCATTTTCCCCAAAAATCAAAAAATAGAAAATTCAGCCACCAAGTTTACAAAGGTATCGGGTGGAAAGAACCACAATGCCGTAATTGCACAATGACTCAAAATAATGCAAGTATTTTATATTACAGTATTTCCACAATGGTATCATCATGCACCCAATACCACTTGCTGTCCTCGTCCATGACCCCAAGTACTATACGTGGGAGAATGAAGTTATTATGGAGAAGTTTTGTTTTGTTGTTTCTATCATACCATAAACTGCTTCTGCAACTTGATAAGCAAGGTCAAGAGACTGTCCCTCCAACTTTCTCCTAGTTTGAATCATGTGATTGGAAGAAGTTGACATTGGATTTATTGAACAACCGTTCTTATTCAGAGCTAAGATTTTTTGGGTGCAGAAAGATTGGTAATATAATTACTTCATATTAATAGACTTACCAGGTAATCCACCCACACCTCCTCCAGGTAGTCCACCTATGCCGCCTCCAGGTAGACCACCTACTCCACCTCCAGGTAGTCCACCAAAGCCACCTCCAGGTAATCCACTTACGCTACCAAGCCCTGAAGATGATAAAACACACACTTATTGAGGTTTGAGGACTAGGTTGGTGTTGGGATGAGGTTAAGCCACCTCCAGGTAATCCACTTACGCTACCAAGCCCTGAAGATGATAAAACACACACTTATTGAGGTTTGAGGACTAGGTTGGTGTTGGGATGAGGTTAATGATTCCCTTAAACCTAGACTTCTTATATCTAAGATGAGTGATATGGTTTAGAAATGGGAAATATAAATAAATGAAATATAAATGAGATAAAATTTTTATTTAGAATGACAGAAAATAGAATTTGCTGCTCCCACAGGAGTACTCTTCTCATGGTTTGCCTGCTCATACAAAGACACATAAGAGTTTTGTGAGAAGGGATAAAGGAAAATGAAAAATCAAGTTCTAGGGCATTATCTGAAGGAATTAAAGATCAAGATTGTTAGAAGTAAAAGGGAGGAATATAAAATTGGTTTATTTCATCAAGGCTAAAATAGATATGGTGTATCTCTGTTAACCTTTAATGGAATTTTGCTGGCATCAGAAATGAAATGATGAGGTTTCTATGGATTTATTTATAGATAACAAATGGGATATGGGAAGAAAAGATCATTTGTTGTATTTTAAGAGAAGGTGATAAGTTATTATAATTGTTTATACATGTTATAATGAAGGGGGAAGTCACTTCTTTATATATTTTTTCTTTTAATTCAAATTTTTCTTTCCTTTCTATTTTTCTTTCAGGTTTTTCCTTTACTGCATCTTCTATTTTTTTCTTTTTCTCTTGTTTATTTGATTTCGATTAGTTTTTTTTTTAAAATTATAAATGATCATCTGAAGAAGCAGAGGAAAAGGCAGGAGGAAGAGGGAGAGGGACGAGGAGGGGGACAGCACTATTCATGTGGAGTAATCATAGGATGGCTCCTCTAAGGACCGGAAACACAATGCAATGATTTCTGTACAGGTAGTCTTTGACTTATGATGACTACAATAGAGCCTGCCCAATACAGTTCATGACATTCATAAAGTGGGTCATCATATGAACGGAGCCAATTTTACAACCATTTTTGAGGCAATTGCTAAGTGAATGCCATGAATGTTAAGCAAACTCATTGGTCCCCAAGGAGCATTTTGGCTGAAAACTGCAAGTAAAGTCTGGTTTTTGGCAAAATTGTCATAATCCTGGTCATATGACCACAAGATTTGGCAAGTGGCTATAAGCGTAAGCCGGTTGCCAAGCACCTAAGTGTGTTTATGTGACTACAAGGGGGGAAGTTTGGAACCAAGTTGTAAGTACCTTCCGCGGGAGGGGGTCCGTTGCAACTTCAACCAGTCGCTAAGTGACTGTTCATAAATTAAGGATTGATTATATCAGGAATCACTAAGAGTTAGTTACCATCTATAAGCCAATATGGAGAAAAGGCAGGTAAAGATATGACCTTATAAGGACAAGAGAATGATACATACATGGTTAGAAAAAATGATAAAGCAACATAAAGCAACATATTGATTTAAATATTTTTGTTGGGTATAGAACAGTATAATAAAGGGAATATAGATCTAATTTTACATGTGTTAACAGCAGCGAGAATTTTTTTTTTTTTTGCACAACAGTGAGAAAATGAAGAGATCCCTACAGATGGAAGTGTTATAAAAATATTAGAATGTGCAGAGACCGACAGATTAACACTCAAAATAAAGGAAAAAGAAGAAACAGAATATTTTTTAATGTGGGACTTGTTTTACCAATGGTTAAATAACAGAAACAGAGGTTAGAAACTAAAGAGATTAAGAAAATGATTAATTATATAATGAAGGTTTATAAGTTAATATTACTATGTGATTATTATTAATGCTATGTATATTATTAATATCACTATCTTTTTTGTTCTAAAAACTACTCAGACAACACGCTGTTCATATAGATATTGAGTTTTTATGTCTACTAAAGAAAAATGTATTACACACACGCACACACACACACATATATATATACAACATATATATACTTATTTTTCGTAGATTTTCATGGGTACAGGTATGCAGGTCTTGGCATGTTTGGGTATGCCAAGACCTGCAACGTATATATACATTTACACATCTATATCTATCTATCCATCCATCCATCTATCTAACAAGAGAGTGATATAGGACTTGACATCGAATATCAAAAAAGCCAATAAAGGCAAAGAGGAATTGAAAAGCATGACTTCATTCATTATTTTTGTCCAAGTCTAGTCTGTGGCAAGATGAAATGGAATCAGAATACTGAACATGAGGTCAATGGGGAACAGCAACTTCGACTCACCAGCTTTAGCGGCGGCTTTATAGGCTGCAGCAGCAGATCCAGCAGGATAGACACCTCCTTGATATAGGCCACCTGTAAAAAAGAAATGCACCATTCTTTTTTTGATGGAAACAGTTCTGTGTGTCAATTGTTAATGGGAAGTCCCAGTTGAGTTGAGACTCTATCTAAGCTATAAGCTTACTGTGGCTTACCGACTAAACCCATGCTGGGACCCTTTGGGTCATCATTTCAGAGATATTTTCTGATCAGATTCCTCAATGCCTTCAACGATGGCAAAGCTTCTAATGTACTTGAAAAGTTCTTAACAATTCAGGGAGATCTTTGAAGATGTATCTGCCTTGAAAGTAGCAACACATGGATACAATTCCTTTTTAAAAAATCATTTGTCTATTCTAGAGACCACCTGCAACTCTGGAAAATAGATTTGGCGGGAAACCTTGCCTGGGAGTATTTCTATAATGTTTTATTTTCACTCCCCATTTCTTCAAAAGCCAACTTTAAAAATGTCTGCAACTCTCTTTGTGACTGCCAAGTTCACAATGAAAAAAAAAAGAGCCAAAACCAATTATTTGCCCTGATTTGCCTTGGATCTTTAGGTTATCTCACCTGCCTTGTGTTTACAGTACTGTACACAAAGGAATCTGGCAATTTCACTTAGAGATAGTATTCAGCAGGTTCTGACCAGTTCTGGAGAACCATAGCAGAAATTTTGAGTAGTTTGGAGAACTGGCAAATACCACCACTGATTGACCCCTGCGTCCATCTATTTTCTGCCTCCCAAGTTCCAGCTGATCAGCTGGGTCTTCTTTTGTTGCCCTGCACAGGAAAATTTTTATTTATTTATTTATTTATTTATTCATTCATTTATTAGTAACTCAAGGCAGAGAACATACATAAGACTCCTTCCTCCTTTTATTTTCTCAACAGCAACCCTAAAGGTGGGTTGGCCTGAGAGAGAATGCCTGATCCAAGGTCACCTCGTTGGCTTTCATGCTTAAGGCAGGACTAGAACTCACAGTCTCCTACTTTCTAGCCCACAGCCTTAACCACTACACCAAACTGGCTCATTTCCAGCCAGACTTCTTACGAGCCAACTAGCCAACTGTTGACTTGTGCAGCTTTTTGGAAATGCGACCTAGGCTAGCAGGCAGGCATCACCACCAAGGTGTGACTATGAATTTGATCATTATCTGTCAATTGTGACCGAATCATAGAACTCAAGTTGGGAGGATCTCTAAGGATTACTTGGGCCAAACCATACAGTTTGTAGAGAAATTATTTTAACCAGCTGTGAGAGGTCGCTGCCCAGCCTCTTCTTCCTCCAGAGATGGTAAACAGTCTCCATGGGTAGATTGTTTGCCTGTTGTATAGATCTTACCATCAGGAGTTTTTTTTTTCTTTATATATTGTCCTTTGCATTTCTTAAATATGCACATTTCACTGGATATCACCAAAATCTAGCATTATCAGCAGAGTCGGCATTCAGCAGGTTCTGACCAGTTTTGGAGAACTGGTAGTGAAAATTTTGAGTAGTTCGGAGAACTGGCAAATACCACCTCTGACTGGCCCTGCCCCCATCTATTCTCTGCCTCCCGACTCCCAGCTGATTGGCTGGGTTTTCTTTTGTTGCCCTGCATAGGAGAATGGAGCTGGAAAGCAGGTTAGTGGGGTGGGGAGGGAATGAGATTTTGCAGTATCCTTCCCCTGGAGTGAGGGGGGGGGGAGAAGGGAGATTTTACAGTATCCTTCCCCTGCCACACACGCCAAGCCACGCCCACAGAACCGGTAGTAATTTTTTTTGAATCCCACCACTGATAGGAGGAAAAAGAAATGCTCATTTGCTTTACTGTATGTATTATTTTTCAAAATAATTATTACTTTGTAAGCAAACCCAGCAAGGAATCTTGTTCTAATCCATTAGGGGGTTACCTGTGCCACCAAATCCCAGTAGGCCTCCGTTGCCAGCTGTTCCTGCAGAAAGCAAGGATTTTAAACAATTCATAGTCATTTCAATAAAGCATATAAAACACTAGCCCCAACATTGTATTAGTTGTCCCTCCCCCCCTCAAATAGGAGTTCTGAGCCAAATATGTTCATATCTGTATTATGCACTTCCCGCTTAAGGGAATTTAACAAAGCACTCTGAAGAATGTTTTTTTAAACAAATGGGCATACAAAGATTCATTTAGCCACTAATGACATCCCTAATTTTGTGAAGAAAAGAAATAGCACAATAGGGTAATAACTAAGGCAAGGAAGGAAATGAGCTTGCAGATGGTTTTTGAATAAAATGATAAGGGCAACAAATTGCCAATGAAAGCAAGATAAGATCACACAGTGATTTACATTTTTTTTTAGTTTTCTCCAATGATCTTTTCAAACTCTCCTAAGTGAAGAAATAAGAAGGCAGAATCTGTCTGGAGGGATCCCCAAACTTGGCAACTTTAAGACTTGTGGACTTCAACACTCCCAGAATTCCTCAGTGGGATTCCCTACCTCCACCCTATGTGAAATACCAACATTGTTATGAACCTATTTTATAAATGTATATCTGGTGCAAAGTGAAGATCTATCTTGGGAATATCCCCTGTATTCTAAAGTAGATATGGAAAAAGGCATCCTTGAAATATTACAGAATGCCATGACTTAAAGTGGATCCATCTAGACCAGTGTTTCTCAACCTTGGCACCATTCACATGTATGGATTTCAACTCCCAAAATTCCCTAGCCAGTGATGCTGGCTCAAGAAATCTGGGAGCTGAAGTCCACACATCAGAAAACTGTCAAAGCTTTGATCAAGAGGATAGACATCACACTCTGAAACACCAGTCCCCACACTGAGCTATGTGATAGATTCTTTCATAATATCGGAAAATGCCTGAGATATTATTATTTGTTCTGGCATCTGCTGCAACATGTAGAAATATACTATTCTAAAATTCCCATCCTGTTTTCTTGTAGTGGAAAACTAAGAAAAATAGTTGTGTTACTCATGTTATAGGTATAAGGTATTTATGCAAATTAAATTGTTCCCCATTCACAGGGAAGGGAAAAAAAGCTCTGAATATTCCATTCTCACCTCCCCCAAATAATGTCAGTATGCAAAATAAATAAGCAAGTGAATAAATAATGGTCTTCTCCGGGCTGCTTCTTTTCTAGCTCAATGTTTGAGTTTGATTGAAATTGGTATCGTGAGCAGGCACACACAATGCATCACCAATGTTGCACAATCATGGCATCAGTAACACTTAGTTGGGATGGTGCTAATTCTTACCTGGGTAGAACCCTGCTCCTGGAATTCCTGCTCCAGCACCTGGAACCCCTATCAATAAAATAAGAGAGAGAGGAAAGTGCTTTTTGGATTGCATGGAAAGCATGGATGGAATCCAGTCTAGCCATGTTCCTTAACTTCATCTTAGTGGCCAACCAAAAGATTAAGCAGTTTTGGGATAAAGCCAGCCTCTCTCCCCCTTTCCTGTCTGTTGTTTTTTCCCCTGCCTCTTCCTTGTTCATGGATGTTGACAGGGAGGGCGCAAAAAAGCCAAGACAGTGATTACAACCAAGTGATCAAAGGACCAGAAGTCAAGATAGCAATGGCAATAGCACTTATATACCACTTCACGGTGCTTTACAGCCCTCTCTAAGCAGTTTACAGAGTCAGCATCTTGCCCCCAACAATCTGGGTCCTCATTTTACCCACCTTGGAAGGATGGAAGGCTGAGTCAACCTTGAGCCTGGTGAGAGTTCGAACTGCCAAATTGCAGTCAGCCGGCAGTCAGCAGAAGTAGTCTGCAGTACTGCACTCTAACCACTGCGCCACCATGCTGGCTCATGGTGGCTCACAACCTTCAGTCAAAGTCTGCTCTGTTTTACATGTGTTGTGATGTGCTATCTACTCTTTCCTGGCTGCACCCAGCCTCATAAGCTAAATGAATCAAATGGGTTTGATTCACTCAACAGGCTAAACCACTAAACAGAACACAACAAAACAATAACAATCTGATTTTGTTGTATGCTGCCCCAAGTCACCTGTATGCAAAATGAGCAGCTATATACATTTGACAAGTAAATAAAACACCCCAACCAAGATGAAAATGAAGCAAGTTTATTATGTCTTATAAATGTCATTAGATTATTAACTTAAACTCTTGTACAAATATAACTCATAAGTTCAATAGATTTTATAAACACATATACACATATTTATTTATTTATTTATTTATTATTCATATTTCTATACCGCTCCCTCTCCCAAAAAGGGACTCGGGGCGGTGTACAGCCTACTAAAACACATAGAATAAATACAATTTAAATAGAATTTAAAACTGGATTAAATAAACAAATCTGGCTGCATCCCGTCCAACTACAATTAAACATTTAAAATCCGGGATTGATTAAAAAAATTTAAAAAGTATAAAATTAAAAATTAAAACCCAAATTAATTTATGCATGTAATCTCAACCTTCATTCAGAACTAATATAAAACTGTTACTACAGTCACCTGCATAATGGCAGAAATGCAGATGGCATAAATGCAGTTTGAATTTCAAGACTTGTAAAGGTATGATTATTTAAATATACCTCCAAAGGTAAATATATGCTTACATGAATCCAGTACCTATCTCGTTGTTCAACTCCAAGGACTAGCATTAGTTAGAACATAGAATAATAGAGTTGGAAGGGACCTCGAAAGCAGGGGTGGGATTCTACAGGTTTGCACCTATTCTCTAGAACCGGTTGTTAACATTCTAAGCAGTTCGGAGAACCAGTTGTTAGAAGAAATTACTGGCCTAATCCTGTAAGGAAGGCAGGAAGGAAACATTCTGGTGTTGCTTACAGAAACTGCTTATTAACCCTTATTACATTCTTGGCAGGACTAGACTTTCTGTCTCAGAGTCTCAGAGACTATCCAGGAGTCTCCAACCTTGGCAACTTTAAGACTTGTGGACTTCAACTCCCAGAATTCCTCAGCCAGCAAAGCTGGCTCCCAAGTTCTGGGAGTTGAAGTCCACAAGTCTTAAAGTTGCCAAGGTTGGAGACCCCTGTTCTAGTCCAATTCCCTGCTCAAGCAGGAGACCCTATCGAACAAATGGTTTTCCAGTCTCTCTTTGAAAGCCTCCAATGATGGAGCACCCACAACATCTGAAGGCAAGCTATTTCATTGGTTGTTCCTTCCCATAAAACTTTAATTTCTTCTAGCCAC
This sequence comes from Bungarus multicinctus, assembly GCA_023653725.1. Lineage (NCBI taxonomy): Eukaryota > Metazoa > Chordata > Lepidosauria > Squamata > Elapidae > Bungarus > Bungarus multicinctus. The sequence goes on along the minus strand of CM042836.1, from coordinate 23,072,261 downwards.
CTGTGCACATTGCACAGGTAAGCCTAACACAACCCATGCTTGTTACTGCATGTTCTCCAGCCCCTCCTGCCTCTTGATGACACTGTGCCATTATGGCTTCTTTCCCCTTAAATAAACACTTGTGTTTGTGTTTAAATGCAGCATATTTTGCCTTAGGATTCAAACAATGGGCTGTCCTCTTTCAGCCAAGAGAATGCCGCAATGGCAGAAGCAGCTTTTATGGCCAAAGAACAATTAGTGTGTGTTTAGATGTGCAGGCACGCATTAGAACTACCACAGCCAGGCTGCAAATATTCAGATGACCACTAGATGTAACAAACGGATGCTTGAATTCTTTTTGCCACTCCATCTATTTCAGATGTTTCCAGCCCAGTTTCAGTAGCCTTCACACATACATATGGATGCAGATTTTATGGGGAAGGGAAAAAAATAAAAGGAATAGTCAGCAGAAAATGTAATTATCGATAGGAACTGGATTGACTAAACACAGGGTTTTCATTCGACTCAGCATTATACAACTTCAGGCTCAGAATATTTTTCTGGTGCCCAGTTCAGCTCCAACAAATATGAAGTAAATATATGATTCCAAGCATATGCAGAGTGCATTTGCCTTCTAAGCATAAAGCCAGAGGCATGCATCAAATTATAAACGTAACTTGCAGAACTACTGACACTTCACATTCTGTAAATGAGAAAAGCCAATTTCTGAAACTGCTAAAACAGACTAGGGGAAGATGTTATTTGGGTTGGAAACATATCTGAATGTAGCCAAAGAATAATATCCTTGTGTCAGTGATAAGACAGGGCTACCAGGCAGGGGTGGGATTCAACCAGGGCTACTACCTGTTCGGTGACTACATTTTGCATGCATATAAAAAACCTTAAGCTGTGCCTCCCGGACAGCGGAAAAGTGCTGCGTGCAGGTGCACAGCATTTGAAAAGCCTCTTTTTCTCTGCTTTTTCAACCTCAGCTGTGCCGCACAAAGCAGCTGAGGTTGAAAAAGCAGGAAATGAAGGACAGGTAAGAGCCCAGGCGGGCGGGTGAGCCAAACAGCAGCAAACACAGAACCAGTTTGGTGTCTGCTGCTCTTTAGAGCTACCGGTTCTATAGAGCCGGGCAGAACCGTTAGCATCTCACCCCTGCTAGCAGGGCACAGAAAACTTATGCAGAGAATCCCAAAGGTGCTTTTTCAAAAGGCAACTGGATTTTGTTTTTCATTGAAGATGTTTCACTTCTCATACAAGGAGCTTCTTCAATTCTGACTAAATGGTGGCGGATGGATAAAAAGAAGCTTTTTAATGAGAAGTGAAACTTCTTTAAGGAACAACAAAGTCCAGTTGCTTTTGGAAAAGCACCTTTCAGACCACCATGATCTGGGTGACTGAGAATCTCCATTGACACTTACACAGAGAAATTATTCTGACACCCCACAGGGACAAAAAAGAGTAGGCCCTTTCTCACATGAAAGAGTGCTCCGTATTTGCCATCATCACTGAATAGAATAGAATAGAAAAGAATAGAATAACAGAGTTGGAAGGGATCTTGGGGATCTTCTAGACCAACCCTCTGCTTAGGCAGGAAACCCTACACCACTTCAGACAAATGGTTATCCAATCTCTTCTTAAAAACTTCCAATGTTAGAGCATTCACAACCCTTGGAGGCCAGTTGTTCCACTGATTAGTTGTTCTAACTGTCAGGAAATTTCTCCTTAGTTCTAGGTTGCTTCTCTCCTGGATTAGTTTCCACCCATTGCTTCCTGTCCTGCCTTCAGGTGCTTTGGAGAATGTCACCCTTAGTCCTTCTTTTCATCAAACTAGATTTATATTACATGTTGCTAGAAAGTCTCCTCCTTCAGACACAGAAGACATTAATTTACTTAGCCTGTCCTGGAAAGAGTATTAGTCAACTGAAGCTAACAGCTATAGAGCAACAATTACTGAGAATATTTTTTTTAAAAAATAATCTAATCCAGATCTAGTTACTTACAGCACAGCCATGACTCAGCCACATTCGCTCTCTTGATAAGTGGTTATGGCAGGTTTCCTCAAACCTGCCATTCTCCCGCTGTCTTTGATTACAAGGCACACTACTTCCAACCAGCGTGGCCAACGGCTGGGTTGATAGTAGCTACAATCCAGCACATCTGGAGAATGTCAGGATGGGGAAGACTGGCTTCTAGGCTGAGATTGAGGGACAAGAAAGGAAACTATCACAGCGCACTAACATTTAGCATCTACGCGTGTGCATTGAAGGCTTGGAAGACAAGCTGAATAGCATTACAGGGCAAAACAACAACTGTGCTTTATCCAGAGCTGTTGGAGAAATTAGATTGTAGGCAACTCCTGCAGAGGTTGAAATTGGATGCTGGTTAGTCAAAAAGCCCCAGTAACTGGATATCAACACCATACTAAACCATGTTATGTTAAATAATAATTAAACCACAATTGTTTGAGTTTGCACACCATACTAAAGTTGCTTCTTTTTTAACTGCAGAAACCCAGCCTGTTTGTTGTTGTTAGTCGCACAGTTGCGTCTGACCCATTGTGACCCCATGGACAATGTTCCTCCAGGCCTTCCTGTCCTCTACCATCTCCCAGAGTTCATTTAAACTCATGCCTACTGCTTCAGTGACTCCATCCAGCCACCTCATTCTCTGTCGTCTCCTTCTTCTTTTGCCCTCAATCTTTCCCAGCATTAAGCTCTTCTCCAGTGAGTCCTTCCTTCTCATTAGGTGGCCAAAGTCTTTGAGTTTCATCTTCAGGATCTGACCTTCTAAAGAGCAGTCAGGGTTGATCTTCTCTAGGATTGACTGGTTTGATCGCCTTGCAGTTCACCCACATTGTGCTGTCCAGCCAGTGTATAGGAATTGGATAGTTAGGTAGCGATTGTGAGCAGTCGCCTTAAGGGAATGCATCATGGTAAATGTAATTAAAGGTATCCTGGGAAGTGTAGTTCATGTCACGTGGCCACATCTGTAATCCCAATTGGTCACTAATTTGACCCTTGATGGGTAGGGGGAGTTTTCCTCACTTTTGCCTGAATTCCTTAACTCATGGCAGCTGCTTTCTATCGCTACGAGATGGATTTTGAGATAACCATCTTTTACCTACAAGGCAGATATACAAAGGATTGGTCATTAAAGAAGAACTTTGTCACAAATGTGAGTTATGAGGATATCTGATGAACTAATAAATATACTTTGTTATGGATGTCTTGTTGAGTTTATCTATCTGTATCTGTACAGCTTACAAATCCACCACTGTACAGAATACAGAAAAGTAAAAGATGGTTATCTCCTAACCCATCTCATAAAGATAGAAAGATTTGTATTCCCTGAAGCCCAAGAATAGTAAAAGGATTGCTTAATTTGAATTCCTGATGCCAAAAGAGGATTAAAAGAAAAAGATGATTTAATTTGAAGTTCTGAAGCCCATCAAATGTAAAGACTGTTAATTTGGATTTTTGATAAAGCAAAGTAATGTTGAAGCCAGGAGTGAATGTGGAATGCTAAGCTCTGTGCCTCAGTTTGAATTGCAGGGAGGGACAAGAATCCCCCCCTTCCCCTTTTATGCAAGAGACTTTTCAAATATCCTATGCTTTGGCTTTCAAAGGCAATCAAATTTGCCTCCTTTGATCCTTTTTTTCTTCTTCCATTACTGAGGCAGGATTCCTTTGCCTTCGTATCAAGCCAGGAAGGGGCAATTTCCCCCTCCTTCTCTCTTCAGCAAAAGACGTGCTCTGTCTCATGTTAACTCATTGTAATCTAAAAAGAAGTTCATCTGCAAGCAGGCGGAAGGGCCAAGCATTTCATTTGTCTCTGCATTCCAGCTTCTTCTCAAACGCAGACAAAATGCACTTACAGCAACTGAAGAGAGTTTGGCTTCTTGTTTTCTCCTTCCTTCTGAGAAAAGCCTGTATTTTCACGACCCATTCCATCCAAAAGTTACAGGATGCCAGTAATTAAGATACCTTGTCACCATAGAAACAGCCTGCCATGAGGCAGACCCTTTTGTCTCACAGCTCTTTACAAATGCAAATTTCCCTCCCTCCCAAGATACAAAGCCTTTTGGCTTAAAAAACCTGCAGTAACTTCTTTCTCTCTCTATCTGTACAAAACTTTAAAAAGCCCACTTGGCTGCTGGGAGGAATCCCCCCCCTCTTTCTCTATCCAACCACAGAGGCTCAGGAAGCCTTGCTCTGTTTAAAATTATACAGTTTGTTTGGATTACAGAGAGGGATCTTTCTTTCTTGAGTTCTATGTTATCTCTGCTGACTTGTTAATGCTTACACTCCAAAAAGGGGATTTTAGCAGGACTCTGTAAGATTTTCTGAATCTTAAAACAGCCCACAGCTATATCTGGAGTTCAAAGCCCAGCATGTGTGTAGCAATAGTGTCTGCCAGACCCTCTAGTGCCTCCTTGTGGAGCAAGTGACACTAACAGGCATATTTCTGCATTCAGCCCTCAAGTCTTCTGACTTTGCAACGCAACCTCTAGTGCCCCCTTATCTTGCAAGCTCACAACACACCCTAGAAACAGCCATACTGTGTGCTGTACTAGCATTGCCCAGACTCTGCAGGACCACCTACGTGCTCAAGTATTAAATCCAGCAGCAATTTTACTTTCTGCTACCTGCTTGCAGTGCACCCTAGTACAAAAAAAGGGAATTGCATGGAAAATCACTAACTTTTTCCAAAGTCACCAATTTGAAGCATGGCAACTTCCTCAGCCAAGACTGATGTCTGTGATGTACCAGAAGACCCGAATCCTCCACCCACCCTTGTTGTAAATGTGGAGCCTGGTTCCCCAAACCCAGTTTCAGGTGTCCAAATCTCTATGGAAGCGGCGATACCTCTGAAAGCCTATGACCTCAGAAAGAGTAAGAAGCTTACCGAACCCATGGAAGAACACTTGAGGAATGATTGGAAGAAGCAATATCGCCACTAAGCAGGCTCATGGATGGAGCTTGAGAAGATCTGTGACATCCCAAAACACAAGCTGCCCCCCGAGAAACTTCGTACATTGCTAGATGATCCAGATGCCCTTTTCGCATGATGGAGATGAAGCAAAGACAACCTCAAGTCCATCCAGTCAAGACTGGGTGACCCCAAACTCCTAACACATGTCCAATACTTCAAGAAGATTCACAAGGAACGCGAAGACTGTGTCGAGGAAAGCAAAATAGCTTCCAGGCAGTGCTCCACAACATGCTTCGGCAGGAAGTAGCATCAAGGGAGCAGGCCACATCCAACATAGTTCACACGTGTCTTCTTCACTCAAAGAAAGCCTCCTCCCTTCATCCCAAACTAGCTAGATCGCAAGCAGGTTCCAGTGTCTCACGCCAGTTCTCTGCTGCCAGCTCTCAACATCCTTCCAGAGCATCCTCCCATCGTAGCGGCACATCTAAGGCCTCTAAAGCAGCAAGTTACACCGAACAGGCTGCAGAAGCTGAAGTAGAAGCTGCAGGAGCAGAAGCAGAGCTATGTGCCACAGAGGAGGTAACACAGCAGAAGGTGGCAATAGCGGCTCAACAGGCCAGACAACAGGCAAAAATGGCTGAAGCGCAGGCCAAATTGGAGTTGGCCGAATGTCAAAGAGAAGCCGCAACAAAGATGGCATGTGCCGCAGCATGGTGGAAGATGGCCGACAACACCTCCCTCCAATTCATCCTCGAAGAGTTGGGAGAAGAGAGCCCATACACACGGCTCAAGGCCTACGTGGACGAGCAGCACTCACTACAAAACGAGCCTCAGACGCCTAGAAGTCTTCCACTACCAAGGGAGAACAGGGATGAATCTCAGCCACAGACTCTACATGTCAGTTACACAACTGACATGGTAAGACCCAAAATACGAGATTCACTTCCCACCAACAGCAAACCCTCCCCAAATGACATGGTACATACTGAGATCCAAGATGCTCTTCCCAGAATCAACAACACTGCTCCAACATCTCATGCCCTGCTGGCCGAGCAACTTAGCCCACCAGTGCTTACCATGACTTCTCGATGAGTTGACATGTCATCAATGTCAACTGCCACACTCAATCCACAGGCAGCAGCATTCCTGCCACAACTTCAATACCAATCTGGCTCCCAGACACCACAAAGTAACCGCGCCCAGCCTACACAGCAGCGTGATGCTCGATCATCGTCCCCAGTATGGGAGGACGACATCCTCCGTAAGTACTGGGAGAAAGACTACAACCCGTCGTTGACTTATAACCCGAACCCACCCTATGAGAATCCAGGGGAAGAACCCTCTACGTCAATACCTCTCCCCAACTCAGCAAATGCTGAAGATTACTGGAGAAACTTGGCTGTACAGAATGGAAAGCTAAATTTGCACTCCAATGGAGTTTGCAAATTCTCTGACAAGCCAGGCAGCGAGTATCTAGTAGGGAAGAAACTTTTCCTGCACCCCATTCAGATGGCAAGCCTGAACCCTGATGAAATAATCGATAGCAATAATTGATAGCAAGCCTAGGGCCACAGTCTGCCAACATACTGAGTACACTTTATGCATCTCACTTAGATGACCCAGCCACTGCTCTATGATTATCATGGAAAAAGCTTGAGGAACTGTATGGTGCTTCCGAGGACGTAGAAGCAACACTCTTGGATAGCCTCAACAGATTTCCTAAAATTCATGTCGACAAGCCTCGCCGGATCATAGACCTTGCTAACATACTTGTCCAGCTGAGAATGGCACAACGGGATCCCAATTTACCGGGACTCGCCTGTGTCGATCACGTCGACACGCAGAACAAAATTGTTCAAAAACTTCCGTAGGTGCTACTTGAAAAGTGGCTCCAGTTGTCTGACACCTTCATGGCCAAGGGTCACCATCACTTTATACCCTTCACACTTCTTGAAGAATTTGTGTCCTACCAGGCGACAGTGTGCAACACACACCAGGCCTGTGGACTCAGAGCTGTTAGTCCTCCTAATGACAGAAGGTACAACAGCAACCATATATTGCCCTCAGGCCCTTTGCACACTACCAGGGAAAGACCCCTCATGGTTGTCCATAAAACCGAGATCGACTCCTTATCCACACACAGTTGGGGAGAGAATTCATCAGATACAACCCAATTTAGATCTCCAAACACAAGGAGAATACAGTTTTGTTCTATGCACAACACTCGTCACTCGTTGAACAGCTGCACTGGGTTTGCAGCGAAATCACTGACCCAAGAGTACCGTTCCAACCAGACTTTCACTTTTGCCACCAAGAGTACCTGTACACCCTAAAAGGCCACCAGAGTTGACCAGCAGACTTGCACCAAGATGCTGATCTTGAAGATTGAACCTCAAGCTTTGCATGTTTTGCTTTGTTTGATATTTTATTAATATTTACTGTTTCTTATAGTTATATAGTTATATGCTATTCAAATAGTATTACCGTCTACTGCTTATCTTAGTTTATAGTTAATTAATTTTTTCTTCTTCTTTTAATAGTGGAATTTACAATTCCAGACGGGGAGTGTGCTGTCTACCCAGTGTATGGGAATTGGATAGTTAGGTAGCAATTGTGAGCTCTCCCCTTAAGGGAATGCATCATGGTAAATGTAGTTAAAGGTATCCTGGGAAATGTAGTTCATGTCACGTGGCCACATCTGTAATCCCGATTGGTCACTAATTTGACCAATTAGTTGGAAAAGTTTGGGGAACTAATTTGACCAATTAGTTTGGTTGGGGAAGTTTTCCTCACTTTTGCCTGAATTCCCTAACTCATGGCAGCTGCTTTCTATTACTACGAGATGGGTTCAGAGATAACCATCTTTTACCTACAAGGCAGATATACAAAGGATTGATCATTAAAGAAGAACTTGTCACAAATGTGAGTTATGAGGATACCTGATGAGCTAATAAATGTACTTTGTTATGGACGTCTTGTTGAGTTTATCTATCTGCATCTGTACAGCTTACAAATCCATCATTGTATAGAATACAGAAAACACATCAACAGGCTCTTTAATTCATCTTCACTTTCTGCCATTATAGTGGTATCATGTGCATATTTGAGGTTGTGGATATTTCTCCTGGCAATCTTAATTCCAACTTGTGATTCATCTAGCCCCACTTTCTCATGATGTGCTCTGCATATAATTTAAATAGGCAGGACAACAATGTACAGCCTTGCTGAACTCCTTTCTCAATTTTAAACCAATCAGTGGTTCTGTGTCCAGTTCTCACTGTTGCTTCTTGACCCGCATATAAAAAAAGACAAATAAGATGGTCTGGTATTCCCATCTCTTTAAGAACTTGCCACAATTTGTTGTGATCCACACAATCAAAGGCTTTAGCATAGTCAATGAAGCAGAATTAGAAGTTTTTCTTGAACTCCCTAGCTTTCTCCATGATCCAGAATATGTTGACAATTTGATCTCTAGTCCCTCTGCCTCTTTGAAATCCTGCCTGCATTTCTGATAGTTCTCGGTCCACATACTGCTGGAACCTAGCTTGTAGGATTTTGAGCATAACTTTGCTAGCATGTGAAATGAGAGCAATGGTGTGGTAGTTTGAACATTCTTTGCATTCTTTGGCCTGCTTGTTTAGCCTAACTCTAACAAATCTAGCAACTTAGCCAATGATATTAATGTATTTAGGAATATTTGATAGATAATATGAGAACATATACAAGTAATTGTAAGTCATCACAATTTGTAAACCAACTGACACACTGTATGTACGTAAGTGGAAGATGGCTTGATGTTTTTATGTTGTGTTTGTGTATGTTTGTTTAAAAAATAAAATTTGGATTAAAAAAAACAAATCTAGCAACTTAGCATGTTGTAGAAATGTGTTCAAAGAGAAATCCTAGGGTTGGCTTACGTTCAGTTCTCTTCTCAGGAACTGGACTGAATGTTATTTTTTTAAAAAACCCAATGATTTAGCAACCTCCTCAAAGGAGTCCAAATTCATGAGACAAAGTTCAATACACAATAACCCTTTGAATATTTAACAAAAAGCACCATCTTCCTGACTACCCTTACTCTACAAATTGGCCTCTTTCGATCTAGGCCTCTGCGTGTCTATTAAATTACAATTTCCACGATTCCTACCTAAGACCCCGCTGAGCGGCTGGCAGCAAATCAATCAGGGGTGTTACGGTTTAACATATGTGGAAGGCCTCCAATTGAAGAGAGCTATTTTTGCAGTTCAAACGTATTTGGTGGCAAATATTTACAATCTGGATAAACAGCGAGAAGAGTGGATGAGGAGTTGACATCTGCAGCCTGTGCATGCTCATTAACAGATGTGCAGGATGTAGATGTCATCCCATCCCAGCAATTTAAGGTCAAGAAAATAAGATATGAGATGGCTGATGAAGCATCTTCACTATAGGGCATTAGCTCAGCAATGCATATTTTGTTTGTTCAAAGTTCTCCCCAACAACCCTCTTAACTGAGAGTAGTGCAAGTACTGTAGGACAAAATGGATTGCTCCTTATCTGGAGATAAAAGCATACTTTTTTTCCTCCCCAAGGCAACCTATTACTTTGCATCCAATTCCGGTGAGGCACCTGGCTGTCTTTTTGACACTCTTTCCTTACCCAATGCATGCACTGTACATATTCAAGATTGGACCAAGGTATATATACCTAGCACTCTCACAGCTCAGGGGAAAGCCAAACGATGACAGAAGTTGCCATAACATCACAGAAACACTCCAGATCAGTGTTTCTCAACCTCAACAACTTTAATATGTTTGTACTTCTCCCAGAATTTAACAGCCAGCCATGGAAGTTGAAGTCCATGCATCTTAAATTTGTGGAGGTTGAGAAACACTGCTCCAGATAGTTACATCCAGGAACTTCACTCGATTTCTGCAGGCAGGGAGGGAAGGAAGGAAGGAAGGAAGGAAGGAATTCTGACAATTGCTGTTACTGTTCTGAATTGGGGATGCAGAGAAGGATCTGAGAGCTTAGATGGGGTGGGGGAAGGAGACAGAGTCTTACAGGGTCTTGGAAAAACTGGGCAGTGAGGATAGCAACATAAAAGAAACCACAAAGGCAATGCAGTGAGTAAAGTAAATTAAAAGTAATGTGCTCCCCACAATGCAAAGGGATTAGGGAACCACACTATCCCCACTTAACAATGTTCCCTTCTCTACATACATAGTGCCCCATTTCCTGCAAGCACTGGTGATTTCAATCAACCCTTAACATAGTTTGTGTTTTTTTTTTTTAACCAGCCCAAACTCTTCTGTCTTTTGTGGCTTCAAAATGTAACCAAAGCTCCAGTTGTGAAAAGTTTCCCCTGACCAGCAGGAGCAGGTTTGGGATTGCTATCTGACAAGCAAGGATTTAAGCCACAAAGGTATACCCTTTCCCTGGAGCCTCTGCCTGCAGAGAATTGCCCACTGATACAAAAAGTTGTGCCTGCCACCTGTTTCCCAGCTGTTTCCCCTTTCCCCTGCTTGAGTTATGTGTGAGAATAAGGCCAGATTAAATATTAACACCTGAAAAGAAAGCTAGGGCCAAACTGGAGAACGCTTTTTTCTTTAAGCAAGCTGGAAGACAATGAAAGAAAGAGACAGCTGATCCTCAGATCAGTTAAAAAAGCAACAACGGTCCAGTTGGTATTTTTCAACCAGCTTAGCTTCCTCTCATGAGACTTAAAACTGGTTTAAACTCCAGCATTCCAGCTTAATTAGCTGATGGACGGCAGCCAAAGTTAAGTCAACACAAGACAGAAATCCCCAGACAAATGAGCCAGAGCAGACTGAAAAAACCAATTGGATGGTTAGTGGAAGCAGATTGAGAAACACAATGAAAAATAAGGAATGATACAATAAACATAGACACAATGCAAAAGATGGGAGGGGCAGAAGAGACAAGAGATCATGGATTCCCAGGGCAGGGCTGGAAGATTGTCCAAACTGATCCCTTGTAAAACCAGATATGTAAACTTTCATAAGTCAAACCAACATTAGCAATGAAAAGAAAGGAAACTACTAAGCAGCTGGATATCAAAGATCAGCCAAAAACCTAGAAGTCCACTAATAATATAGAATTAAGATACTTAAACAATACTAACTTACTTTATTTATCTGGCCAAGTGTGGTTAGACACACAAGGAGTTTGTCTCCGGCACAGAAGCACTCAGTGTACTTGCAAAACAACAGAATATAATAATCATATTTGATAAACCATCCAGAGTCATTTGCTTGTGAGATGGACAGCATATAAATTTAATAAATAAAATAAATAATATTGTTTGGGTCAGAGGTGGTATTCAGTAGGTTCTGACCAGTTCTGGACAACCGCTAGCGGAAATTTTGAGTAATTCAGAGAACCGGCAAATACCATCTCTGACTGGAGAACCGGTAGTAAAACAAATTTGAATCCCACCAGTGGTTTGGGTTCATATGATATCTTAAATCTGATCTTAGATTAAGAAAATACAATTGCTGTGTTAAAATAATATGTGCCTAAATAAACCAGCTCAAGGGATGATCTGGCTCATATAACATACTAAGGCTGCGTTTTCCCAGCATGCTACCTCACAATTTATCCAATATGTTGTATGGTTTTCAGCTAATACATTTGTAAAGATAGTTTTCCTATATATTACACAAAAGACATTCAAACGTATAAACTTAAGGCTCTGTAGAGCAATGTTTAGTTTAGTTTTAAGATATTTGGACTTCAAGTCCCAGAATCCCCCTGCCCCACCTCCACTCCCATCACCAGAGCAACACTAAAATGCAGACAAAGTAACAGCAATAACTCATCAAAGTGCAGTGTCCTTCCCTTGGCTCCCTCTCCCTCTCTGGGGTTTTAGCAGGCTGAAGGAAAGGATGGGCTGTTTGGCTCAGAAAATATGGTGGAACCTTGGCTGTCATTTTAAACAGGGTTAAGCAATTGGAGATGGAGACAGCAGTTGGACATGGCTGCGTCATATGTTTGAGTATGCCTTGAATCTTCCTTTTATTTTTATTTTTTTGGCCAAGGAAGCAAAGCTTTTAAAAAGGCTTATTTTATTTATTTAATTTTTTTTATCCTGCCTTTTATAAATAGCTTAAGGCAGCGAACATACCTAATATTCTTTCTTCTTCCTCCTATTTTTCTTACCAGAACCCTGTGAGGTTGGGCTGAGAGAAAGTATTGGCCCAGAGACACCCATCTAGCTTTCATGCCTAAGGCGAGACTAGAACTCAGAGTCTTGTGGTTTCTAGTCTGGTGTTTTAATCCAGGGGCCCCAACTCCTGGTCCACGGGACTGACATTGGTCTGCTCCAGAAACTGGGCCATGCAAACAAGCAAAGTCCTATCCACTCTTGAAAGATTATAAGCAGGAGCGAGCCAATTATTATAATTGTATTATAATAGAGAATCTTTCCCTATTTATACCTAAGTTCACCAAAAATATGTCTTAGCCACGTATATTCATGCCTTTGACTTCATTATGTCCCTGGTTCTTAAGAAAAAGAGATTTAATTCATCCTTACATACTTTTACATACTTTTATTAATGTAAAAGTAGTACTTTTTCATTCTTTTGGTATCATCCCAAGGCAAGATACCTAAAAGCTCTTAGCACCGTTACTTACGATACTGGAGAAAAGTCAAAGGTCTGTAGTGGTTTATGGAAAAGATTTTGATTCAGCAACAGGAAAAGGCCTTAAGACAGTGATGGTAAACAGTGGTGGGATTCCACATTTTTTCCTACTGGTTTTATGACAGAGCGCTTCGCACAGTGCGCAGCTCTCAAAAACCGCCCTCTGTGTCAGCGCTAGTGAGGTGACCTGGTTTTTTTAGCTCAGCTGAAAAAACAAGGGAATATAGGACATGAAAGGGCGGGGGCAGGTGGGCAGGGCCAGCCAGAGGTGGTATTTGCTGATTCTCTGAACTACTCAAAGTTTCTGCTACCGGTACACCAGAACCGGTCCAAATAGGCTGTCTACCACCTCTGATAGTAAACCTATGTCAGGCAGGCCTCTACACTTTCTGGGAGAAGGCCTTGCTCTCGCACAGCCTCTGAGGCATCTAAAAATTGCACAAGCATTCTTTGAAGCTCCAAGGGAACCTCATGACTTCCAGAAAGGACAGTCAGGAGGAGAGGGAAGTCCAAAGAGAAAGTCTAGATAGATTTCTTTTCTCTGGGGGTGGGGAGAGATAACATACCAGCGGAGACATTTTCTAAAGGGGTTGCCATCACTGCCTTAAGATTTTGATTTGGGGTTCCGAAATATAATCTGAAATGCTTGCAGGCCATCAATAGAAGCAAGACGATGATCTTATTGTGCCCAGAAGTTTCAGTTCCAGTTCAAACAAAGCTGGGATCTTGGGTGAAGAAGCTTCATTTTCACTCAGAACCATTTTGACTTGAACCAGTGGAAGCTAGCAAGAAATAGTTGTGAAACACAGTTGCATATTACTTTTCTTTAGCATATGGGGAGCCAGAGTTTTATTTTGTTGTTTTTTGAGATGGATACCCTCATATGTTTCCCAGATTACAGATAAAGGGGCATATGTGCCAAATTAAAACAAACTGGGGTGTTACCCTTGGGAACATTTTCTTTTCAGAATGTGCATAAGATATGCCAGTGATGAGTAGAACTGTAGGGAAACTTGAAAGAACAAGTTAGGGATAGATCATCATGGAAAATATCTATGTTGTTGAATGACTTGATGGTGCATTAAAAAAAAGCTTTCAAAAAAGCCCAACTTGCTGAGTCTCTGCATGATTTGGTGGATACACCTGTTTCAAAGGAGGAAAATGTAGAGACCCAGCCCATGAAGGCAGGTACTTATTCTTGATACAAGCCAAACTTGTATTTGCACTGGGAGTGACTCAATACAACAATGACACTTGACTAGCAGACATTAAGGATTTGGTGGTGCCACCCAAAGTACCATTGAAGCAAGTACCATTGATCACAAAGGGTAACAGAACAATGGAGTCAAAAGGGACCTTGAAGGACTTCTGGCCCAACACAGCAAAACCTATACCATTTCAGACAAATGGTTATCCAATCTCTTCTTAAAAACCTCCAGTGTTGGAGCATCCACAACCTCTAGAGGCAAGTTGTGCCATCGATTACTTGATTAACTGTTAGGAAATGTCTCCTTAGTTCTAGGTTGGTTCTCTCCTTGATTCCATTCCATTCATTGTTTCTTCTCCTGGATTCTGGTGCTTTGGAAAATAGGTTGGCCCCCTCTTCTTTGTGACTGCCACTTAGATATCAGAACATTATCATGTCAGCCCTCGTCCTTCTTGTCATTAAAGTAGACATACCCAATTCCTGCAACCGTTCTTCATATGTTTTAGCCTCCTGTCCCCCAATCATCTTGGTTGCTCTTCTTGCACTCTTTCTAATGTCTCAACATTTTTTTTACATCATGGCAACCAAAACTGGATGCAGTATTCCAAGTGTGGCCTTCCCAAGGCATTATAAAGTGGCATTAGTGCTTCATGTGATCTTGATTCCATCCCTCTGTTAATGCAGCCTAGAACTGTGTTGGCTTTTTTGGCAGCTGCAGCACATGGCTGGCTCGTATTTAAGTGATTGTCCACTAGGGTTTCAAGATCTGTCCTGCAGTTACAGCTAGTTGAACCAGGTATCACCTATTCTGTACCTGTGCATTTGTTTTTCCTTGCCTAAATGTAGAACCTTACCTTTTTCACTACTGAATTACATTTTTTTAAGATAGGGCCCAGGGTTCCAGTCTGTCAAGCTCCTTCTTGACAAAGATTTAGGGGACCTCCTCCTCCAAACTAGATCTTAAGATTCATGAGCTTTTATATGAGTTAATGAACTTGTTTCTCACACTACAGTCCCCTGATAAAATCTAGATTTACGAAGCACAGTGATGCCAAGCACCGGACTGTCTGCCTCCCAAGAAATACTTTCAGAGGTCACGACTGCTATTGGTTTCTAATGCAAATCTTACTGGGAGACAGCCAAATGTTATAAAACAAACAATAACAATGGAACCCAAAGAAAACACAGAGCTGTATAAAGTTAAGATTGGGTAAACTTTGTCAGCAAGGCTCACAGTGAAATTTGACTTGAGAAATTCCAGCCCAGCCCAGCAGCTGTTTCCCAAGCAGCCTTGATTGATGCTGGATGCAGGCAGTTTGAGCTAGAAATTCAGTTTCTTGGCATTCGTCTGCATCCTCATAGTTTGTCCAGCAGAGGGTGCTGAGGTGCCAGTCTGACCAGGAACTGCTTTAGAACATAGCTTGAGTGTATTTTGTAAAGAAAAAGTTTCTTTTCTTTTTAAATTGGATGGTGGCCCCAGGCCTGCCTCTCTCCTGGGCCTTGTCATGAATCAGAGCAAGCCTCTTCCTGGGCTGCGGAGAAGGGAAGGATGAAAAAAAGCTTCAAATCCAGCACAGCTTGAGAAATGTTCATTTAATTGAGGGCTCATGATGATTCTTAACTTAGCACCAGAATTGATGTTTCAACATACAGATCAACCTTATTTAGATCAACCTTAAGAGAAAACTTGAGCCTGGGTGTGCAAAAAATGAGGGCTTTTTTTTGTCCAAGCAAGACTCACAGGATAAAGGACAGACTTGTAAAGTTAAAATTATATTATATTCTCATGCTCATGTGCAACCTGAATTTGCACCACCAAACAGTAATCCAGTCGGATGGAGGCTTCTGTAATATAGCCTGGAGCAGTGCATTTCAACCCCAGCCACTGTAAGATGTGTGAATTTAAACTCTATATTGCACTCAGCAGCAAAAATGCTACTGGCTGATTACAGATTGACTGGATTCTTGCAATACAGGTAGTCCTTGACTTATGAATACAATTAGTACTGGAATTGAGATAGCTAAGTGAGGCGCTCTTTAATAAGCAATTACATGACCAGACTTGATTTTATGATCATTTTTACGGTGATCATTAAGCAAATCACATGGTCATTAAGTGAATTGCACAGTTGTTAAGCGAAGCCAAAATCCACAGTTGACTTGGCTTGTTGGAAGTTGGCTGGAAAGATCACAAGTTGTAATCATGTGATTACAGGATGCTACAACTGTCATGAGATGGGTGCACATTTTATACATAAATAAATAAAATAAATAAATAAATAATAAATAAATGCGAGTTGGTTGCCAAGTGCCTGAATTGTGAACATGTGATGGGGGAGAGGGATGGAATGGTCGTAATTTTGAGAATAGCTGGAAGTCATTTTTTCTGAGGTTGTAAATTTGAAACACCATTAAACAAATGATCGTAGGTTGAGAGCTATCTGTACTCTTAATTACCCTATTTTCTGAATTCACATCATATCCCGAACCAAACCCTAAAATTAGGGCTTGCAGAAAAACCTTGAAAAAAACCCAAAGTTTGCAATGCTGATTTAGCTTAGCCTGTTGTGCAAACCGCAGATGTGCTGTCCAGCCAGTTATAGTTAATAGGGAATTGGGATAGTTAGTTAGGAATTAAGAGCTGTCTCCTTAAGGGAATGCATCATGGTAAAAGTAGTTAAGGTATCCTGGGAAATGTAGTCCATGTCATGTGGCCACATCTGTAATCCTGATTGGTCACTGAATTGACTCTTGGTGGGTTGGGGGAGGTCCCTTCATTCTTGCCTGAACCCAGCATCATGCTGCTGCTTCACCCCCTTGCTCCACCATTATCTGAATGAAAGAGAACTATCCTTTTACACCATAAAGTGCAGGTATGCAGAGAATTGGACATTGAGATGAATTTTGACATAACTGTGAGTTATCTTGAGGATGCCTGATGAACCAATAAAAATACTTTGTATGGATGCCTTTGTGGAGTTTAATCTGTCTGCTTTATAATCAGATACTGGTTGTAAGATCCAGAACAGCAGATAACTTTGAAATTGACCTGGTTAAACATGATGTGCGAACATTACCTCTGTCAGAGTTTACAGCCAGCTTCATTTAATCCTTTAGCATCAGCAGCTCATTCTAAGCCAAGACCAAGCAAACCACAAAGTTATGATTTAGCAAATAGGGGAACCAACTAATGTCAAACCTTCACTGTGCTCTGTCCACTAAATCAAAGACACAAATGACAGAAAAAAATATGAAATTACTGCATTGGCATCCAGAAACAGTCAGTGGCAGCTGGAAAGGGGAAGCAAGATGGCTTTAAAAACATTTGACATTAGCCATTTATGCCATGGTGGCACAGTGGTTAGAATGCAGTATTGCAGGCAAACTCTACCCATAGCCAAGAGTTCGATCCTGATTGGTAAAGTCTTACATCCTTCCGAGGTTGGTAAAACTAAGACTCAGATTGTTGGGTGACTCATTATGCTGAAATGGTTTACAGAGACCTGTAAAGCACTGTGAAGTGGTATATGAGTCTAAGTGCTATTACCATTGCTATATAGTAGCATAGTAGTAGTAGTAGTAATAGTAGTAGTAGTAGTAATGAAAGAATTTGTACATCTTTAGATGAATCAATATGGTGCTTATGAATTCCTGTTGACAGTAAGCCAATGTGGACATTCCCCTGTCAGGTAGCATTGGGTAAGATTAAGCAACCTTGCTCTCTCAAAAAAATGGGGTATAACTCCCATAATCTGTTACCATTGGCCACACTGGCTGGAGCTAAGGGGAATTTACGTTCTGATCTCTTTGATAATAGCTTTCATCAGGCACAGCCCAGCTCAAGTTAAGAAATCACTAAAAGAAAAGGAGGGCTTCAAAGTTAGCACCTGAACAGCAGGTAAAGCCACCTTCTTGCTAAGCAAGGATGTGCTGGACTGTAGACTTACAACATTACGGTATCTGAAGCCTGATTTTTATTGGGGGGCGGGAAGACACATTATTAATCCCTCTATATTTGTTAGGACCTATTCCTAGATAAGCATGCATAGAATCATGCTTTTTTCTAGGCTACAAAAAAGCCTCCAGACATTTGCTTTACCCAGTATGTTTTAATAATTAACATTATCATCTCTCAACCAGATGTTGTGCTAACGAGTTGGATTTTAACTCTCATATTCTCCAGCCAGCATGTACAGCCAATACCTGGTTGGGGATTATGGGACCTGACATTTACTTTGCCTGAAAGTCACCAGCCTAGAGAACGTTCTTGCTTTAATATAGTAATTTTTATCTCAGTTTCCTGCCAAAGGCTCTGTGGTTTGGACCATTATTGTCATTATAACTACTGTTCTCAGTTTCAGCCTCATGGGGCAATGCACAACGCCAAAGGAAGAGAGGCAACTTATGTCCACCCCAAAGCCGGAATCAATTCTAATCTCTCTCTTATGGAAAGGAGGATAGGAAAAGGAAGGTAAGATGGATGGATGATATCCTCAGCAGCAGGAGATTTTTTGAAATATTACCATCTGCTTGCACCTTTTGTTGCTATCCTCCAAGAATTATTTTAGACTTCAGAGCCAAGCATTTGAGATCTTTTACTGTCTCATCTAATTATACATAGGTCTTCAGCATTCACAATTTGCTGACAGCACAGAGAGCTGGCTTGAATAAAACCTCCCCTCCCCTTTTAAAGTTTTGATCAGGAGAGAAAGGCAAATGAACATTTTTGCTAGATGAGATCTGGGATCACACAGAGTGTTGAGGCAAAAAGGAACGAGGCCAGATATGGCAAGGGAAGATCCTGATGCAAGGCATGAGATTTCATAGGTATCTTAGCAGCCATTGTAACTGGAAGCAGATTCCTAGAGCACTGTATGACCTTCTCAGCACTGGAATTGAGAAAATAAGACAACTCAGACAAGCAAAGAAAGTAACCAGGCCTGTCGGTAAGGGCATGTAGAAATGGTAAAGTTACAACACATGTACACAAACACAGACACACATTTTAGTGACTCAGGAATGGGCAGCCAGAAAGTGCAATTCCAGGAAGCAAGGAAATTTCAAGCAGGAGACTTGGCAAGGCTGGATGTAACCATCTCCTAATCCTAATTTATTGTTCAGTTTATATCTTGTTTTCGGCTGAAACCCATCTACAAGAGCTGTGTTTGGCCTCACAAAGCAACAATTCAGTCCTATGAGGAGTGTTTTCATTTTATAATATAATTGTTCTACCTTGTTCATGGAATTAGTTGAGGGAAGAAAAAATTCTAGAGGCATGAACTAGGGAACTACTTCTACATGTAGGGAAGTAAACAGTGGGATACCTCAAGGTTCGTCTTGGGCCCAATACTCTTCAACATCTCCATAAATTGTCTAGATGAGAAGATAGAAGGGGAACTCATCAAACCTGCAGGTGACACCCAGCTGTGGGGAATTGCTAATACTTTGGAACATAGGCTCAAGATCCAGAAGGGTCCTGGCAGATGAACACTCGGTCTCAAATATGCAGTTCAGTGATAAGAAAAGTAAGGTCCTGCATTTAGGCAAGAAGAAACAAATGCATAGGTACAGAATAGGTGGTACCTGGCTCAACAGTAGTAACTGTGAAAGAGATCTAAGCACTCTAATGGACCATCACTTAAGTATGAGCCAGCAGTGTACTTCAGATACCAAAAAAGCCAATGCAGTCCTAGGCTGCATCAACAGAGGGATAGTGTCAAGACAATGAGAAATAATGTTGTTGTTAGTTGCAAAGTCATGTCCGACCCATAGCGACCCCATGGACAATATTCCTCCAAGCCTTCCTGTCTTCTACCATCCTCCAGAGCAGGGGTGGGATTCTACCAGTTCACATCTATTCGCTAGAACCGGTTATTAACATTCTAAGCAGTTCGGAGAACCGGTTGTTAGAAGAAATTACTGGCCTAATCCTGTAAGAAAGGCAGGAAGGAAACATTCTGGCGTTGCTTACAGAAACTGCCTCTCTGTTAACCCTTATTACATTCTTGGCAGGACTAGACTTCCTGTCTCAGGAACTTCTCTGGAGGTTTTTTTCCCTCCTTTGCTGGTACTTTGCTTGTGTGGAGTGACCATTTAAAGTTACAATGGCACTGAAAAAAGTAACTTATGACCATGTTTCACACTTATGACTGTTGCAGCATCCCCACAATCATGAGAGGCCAGGCGAGGAGATGTGTCCCTCGATGTGATATTGAGTTGGCTACACCCAGCCAATAACATGACCACCAAGCCATGTCCATCCAGTCACATGACCACCAAGCCACGCCTATCTCCTAAGCCACACCCACAGAAAAGGTTGTTAAAAATTTTGAATCCCACTCCTGCTCCAGAGTCTATGCCTACTGCTTCAGTGACTCTATCCAGCCACCTCATCCTCTATCATCCCCTTCTTTTGCCCTCAATTGTTCCCAGCAATTAGGCTCTTCTCCAGTGAGCCCTTCCTTCTCATTAGGTGGCCAAAGTATTTGAGCTTCATATGAGAAGTAATAGCACCATTTTACACTGCACTAGTGGGATCGCTCTTGAAATACATGGTACATTGTCACCATGGTACAAAAATATGTTGAGACTCTTGAAAGTGTGAAGAGAAGAGCATCAAGTCTCTTGAGGCTAAATCATATGATGAATGGTTGAGGGAGCAAGGTATGTTTAGTTTATCGAAGAGAAACATAAGGGGGGAGGGACATGGTAACTGTCTTCCAGTACTTGAAGGGCTGTGACAAAGAAATGAGGACTTTTTTTTAAAAGGCACTGGAGGGCAGGACAAGAATCAATGAGCAGAAGCTTGTCAAGGAGAAATCCAGCCTAGAAATAAGGAGAAATTTTCTGACAGTGGGTACAATTAAACAATGGAATAGCTTGCCTCCTGAGATTGTGGGTGCTCCGTCACTGGAACTTTTCAAAAATAGACTGGGCAGTAATTTGACCAAGATACTATAAGGCTCTTGTCTTGAGCAGGAGGTTGGAATAGAAGACCTCTAAGCTCCCTTCCAGCCTATGTTTCTGTGTTTCTATGAATGATTGAGAGAATTACGTATGTCTAAGTCTAACAAAGAGAAGGACTAGGGTGACATGTTAGCAGTCTTCCAGGACTTGAGGAACTCTCACAGAGAAGAAAGGCCAACCTATTCTCCAAAGCACCCGAGGAGACGACAAGAAGTAATGGGTGGGAAATCATAAAAGAGAGGTCCAACTTAGAATTAAGAAGACATTTCCTGTCAGCGAGAAGAATTCATCTGTGGAATGGCTTGCCTCCAGAAATTGTGGGTGCTCCATCACTGGAGCCTTTCAAGAAGAGATTGAACATCCATTTGTTTGGAATGACATAAGATCTCCTGCTTGAGCAGATGGGTGGACTAGAAAACTTCCAAAGTCTCTTCCAACTGTGTTATTCTATGTTCTCTTGCTGCCTGCCATTGGTCACACTGTGTTTTCCCAACACGACTGCTGCCATCTTGCCCTTTTACCAGACAAGCAGAATTGCTGCATTATGATTGCAGACTGGCCAGGGCCAGTTTGGTGTAGTGGTTAAGATGCTGGCTTAGAAATCAGAAAACCATGAGTTCTAGTCCCACCTTAGGCCTGAAAGCAACCTGGGTGACTTTGGACCAGTCACTTGCTCTCAGCTGAACTCACCTCACAGATTTGTTGCTGTGGGGAAAATAGGGGAAGGAAGTAGTATGATATATGTTTGCCACTTTGAATTTGTTACAAAGTAATAAATATGGGATAAATGTAATAAATAAATAAGTATGAGCAGATGCTGATCCGTGAACAGACTTTTCCAAGAAGACCCTGCCAGGGTCAGTGAATGAGGATGCATTCTGAATTACAGGAGAATCTTTTAATAAGATAATAAGGAAGCCCTCCAGGCCCAGAGGCGTCACCCTCCAGTTTAAAGGCTTTGGGATTCAGGTGGCAGAACTGGGAAAGGTTTCGTCCTCCCTGAGATCCTACACTACTCAAAAAGACAAACAGTAGGGAGATCAGAGGTGTGGTATTCAGCAGGTTCTGACCAGTTCTGGAGAACTGGTAGCGGACATTTTGAGTAGTTCGGAGAACCGGCA
Source organism: Bungarus multicinctus (assembly GCA_023653725.1). Taxonomy (NCBI): domain Eukaryota; kingdom Metazoa; phylum Chordata; class Lepidosauria; order Squamata; family Elapidae; genus Bungarus; species Bungarus multicinctus. The sequence goes on along the minus strand of CM042836.1, from coordinate 23,050,401 downwards.
AATACCACCTCTGACTGGCCCCGCCCCCATCTATTCTTTGCCTCCCATTTGAGTCCCAGCTGATTGGCTGGGTCTACTTTTGTTGCCCTGCGCAGGAGAACGGAGCAGGAAAGCAGGTGAGTGGGGTGGGGAAGGAATGGGATTTTGCAGAAATTTTCCCCTGCCACGCCCACCAAGCCATGCCCACAGAACCGATAGTAAAAAAAATTGAATCCCACCACTGAGGGAGATGCCTCGGTTTAAGGGATGGAAGAGCAGCGCCTTGCCTCTGACTGGTCTTTTTTTTTTGCAAATGAGCAAAACCAATAGCATGGTTTCCAAGGCATGATTCCTCATCTTGCAGGGTTTATCTCTGGAGCTAAGAAAAATACCCTGGATGTGATCAGAGGCACTTCTGATGCAGTCTAGAATCTATGGGCCAGCACAGAAATTACAACCCAAACCTTGATTAGACCCTTTCCTTTTATTTGGATTAGCAAGGGGTAAGGGAGAGGGGGAGAGATACATAGCCACTTGATTGCATTGTTGCAATATTAATTCCCAGAAAAATAAATCAACTTTTGGAAAAACCTTCCCTCCCCAATCTCCACCCCCACTTTCCACGATTTGGTATGGACAACAAAGAGGTGATGTGGGGGGGAAAAAACCCTCTTTCCCAAACACAAGAATTCTCCAGTGGCTTTGTTACAAATATGAGAGTTTGTGTGTGTGTGTGAGGGGGAACGGGACAAAAATAACATTGTTTTTGCCCAATATTTCCATCCCAAAGGATTAGAGCAAACTTGGGAGAGAACAGAAAACCAACCCTGGAGTTGAAAAATTTCACCACTTTTTTTTTTTTTTTACAATGTTTACACATCTTCCCTTTGTTGAAGGAAAGATTTTTCTTCCACCAGAAAATGTCACGGCTGGAGACAGACTGACAAAGAATTGATTGGAAATGTTAGTGTAACCAAAGACGCCTTAATTTGTTTTTTTTTTTTTCATCAACAACAAGATGCCAGCTTTTGCAACCAAGAACCAATGCCAGGATCAAGTTATAAATAAAACAACTGAACATAGAATCACATCAGGTAAAAACTCTGCAGATACAATTGTATAACAGGCTAAACTTGGTCTGTGTTAGCCATAGTTTCCCCAACCCCTTTACTGGCTTATTTTCTCATGTGAAGTAGCCATACAGGCCCAGAAAAATGAATTAATTCAGTAACCAGTCTTAAGTGTGTCATGTCAATGCAGTTGTAGAAATCAAATGAAGCCCTGAGGCCAACTTGCACTTAAAGGGTACAATTGGCTCTGTTTTATCCCATAAATATTGTACCTCCCTCTGCTGAATTCTGGGAATTGCTGGCTTGGTCTGTACACCTTAAAAATAGTTAACTTCCTCCTTTTACACAACTTTAGCTCCCAGGGCACTTGTATGATGAGACAGAATAAATATGAACCAGATTAAGTCTGTAGCCAGGATAAATAAGAACAGAATAACTCACTGTTGGCTTCCAGTCATTCTATCTAATGTAGCACTTTGTATCCATAGTGACCAAGTGGATGCGTCCAAGAAGCTCAGTCAGGGCAACAGTATTGTTGTTTGCACTACCCCACCAGTGATGCTCCTGGTCATGAAGACTCTTTTCAGCATTAATTCTGATAGCTGTTAGCTATTAATTCCCACCATGAATTGGCTTCATTTTCAGGCCATGTATATCCTACATATTATTTGGGTGTCCCATTCGTGCATATCCATGTTTATGGGTCTGCAGCATGTATAAAAAGATCAAAATCCCCGGTGCAATTGCAGCACCCTTGCCAGACTCATCCCTGGCATGGTCTCATCTTCCCAGGATGGCCTCCTTGGCGGTCTGTTTATGGCTGCAGACTTCTGCATCACCAGTTGTCTGCAGGCCCTATCTGCCAGGGCTTAAAAGGGGTCAAGATGGGTGGGCTGTCTGAGACATGGATGCTATGGGTTGTGTGTTGCAGCCTCCTTGGGGATCTGAAGGCGCCTGTGTGCTGGCTGGCTGCAACTCATCAAGGGAGGCGAGAGCTGCCTCTTCCCTGGTGTTCCCCCCCCCCCATTACCCCACCCAGCAGAGTCTCAGAGATATGCGGTACCCTGTTGACTGAACACAGCTTTCCCCAAACCTCCAGAGGAACTGATTCACAAAAGAGGCAGAAGAACTGGAGCTTCTCTGCTAAGAATGTGCTCGATTCACTGTCGCCCGCTAATCTTGATTGGGCTTCAGGATGGCAGAACCTCCTTGAAATGTCTCTAAGAGAAAATGGCAATTCCAGCCTCAGTAACAGCGACTCTGGTTGAAGTCATCCATTACGCTACGTCTGAGTCAATTAAACCTTCAATGAAATCTGCAACATGTGATGGGAAGCCAAATGCATTCAGCACATGCTCTGAAACTTGCTTTTCATTAATGCAAGCTATCACATTCCAGGGTGAATCCAAAATTCGGAGGAGTCCCTGGGGGCTTAAGTCATACGAGCAGAGGAAAGGTGGAGAACCGTCCGTTGCCAAATTACTGTTAGCACATCTGAAAGATGGAGGATGCTTGGATGGTCAACCAAGTGAGGTAAAAACCTAGCAGATCCATTTGTCTGCAGGCTAAACTTGAGTAGTGTTAAAGGAGTTACTTTTCTGTGGTTTAATATGTTGTATACACACTGTTCATTTGGTTATGGTTCAAATATTGTGCAAACCCCAAAATGAGTAAATCCAGTAGCTGGATTAAAGAGGTTAAATTGTAGCTCACAGAATTGAAAAGAACCTTTTAGACTATTCGGTCCATTCCCCATCACCAGCCCTTCTTATAAGTTTCAACAACAATGTGAGTCCATTCAAAATAATATTTCCTCAGAATTAAATGCCTTATAGAGATTTAGATTTTTCACCCCTTGCATCAGTTTTACTTTCCACTGTTTTCTTCTCTGGACTGCTTTAGATTTCTTAGAGCTTTTTCTTTGTAGTTTCTAAAGCATCATAAGTAAAATTTCTTCCAGTATCCATATGTAGATATTGTGTTTACCTCAGAGAAAATTCCCCCCCCCCACTTTAAATAATGCATGTTTGAGATTCATTTTAGATTTACTGGAATTCTGGAAATGGAGGCACATATTTTTGGGAATAAGATCATGAACTAAACTGTGGCTTATCTTCCATTTTGGCAAAGGAATTGTTATTTAAATCTACCTCCCTTTTGATATTCTGGAAAGCCCTCAAGACATGTGAGCTGGAAACATGTTTAGAGGGCATCATTGTTGAGGGGGCCATTCTATCCTCTTTTTGCCTATGGTTTGTATATCTGTTTTTAATGGCATTTAGTAATATGATTTTTTAAAAATACTTTTATCTCTTGTTTTTACATTTTCTGTTTTATCTGACTGTTCTGTGCCACTTTTTATGCGAATCACTTTTGGTGAATTGGGAAGCCACCAGTATATAAATTTGATAGATAGATAGATAGATAGATAGATAGATAGATAGATAGATAGATAGATAGATAGATAGATAGATAGATAGATGTTGTCCAACTTTAGGGGATGGTTTTCATCTCCGTATCATGGCCTGCACTATCCAAAGACATTTCTGTGTTCACATGGCCAACATGACTATACACGAGGCACACATGGAACACTGTTATCTTCCCATCTGTTTACCTACTGTACTTGCATTTGCATACTATCAAACTGCTAGGTGCGCAGGAATTGGGGCAAGTAATGGGAGCTTGTCCTGTTGCGCGACGCCCAGGTCTTGAACCTGGACTGTCAGCTTTCCAAATGAGAAGCTCAGCATCTTTAACTGCTGAGCCATTGCATCGATATTAGCTAGCTAGCTAGTAGCTAGCTAGTTAGATGATAGATAGATAGATAGATAGATAGATAGATAGATAGATAGATAGATAGATAGATAGATAGATCTAAATTCTTCTAAATAGGGCAAATTTCACATACTTGTTACTTTGGAGTACTTATATTTCTGTCATTTTAAAGTGAAAACCAATGCTGTTATTTTGCTGACTGTTTGCTTAGAAGCAGGAAGGGAGAGTAGATCCACCACATTATGTAGCTTAATACAGAGGTGTCAAAAGTTTTGCTATGCCGGTTCTGCCACGTATCTCTAAACTTACCCAGAATATTCTAAAAGCATCTTGCATGATGGTCAGTGGTATGATCCAGAACATTGTTTCTCAATGTTAGCCATTTTAAGATGTGTGGACTTCAACCCCCCGAATTCCCCAGCCCGCATGCTGGTTGGCCAAGGTAGAGAATGCTGGGAGTGACCAAGGTTGGGAATTCTGGGAGTTGAAGTCCTCCCCATTTTAAATTGATTGAGGTTGAGAAACGCTGTTTAAAAGTCTTCCTAAAAGTCCAGGAATACTCACTTTGCTGTGACTGCTTCTTTGTAAATCACTACACAGTGTAGCCAGGGTAAATCCCATATGACTGGCCACAGCCTTCTATCACAAATGACGAATAATAGGCCGCGCACATGGAGGCTGAAGAAATCAGATGGTGGGATTATTGCAAATGATTTATGAAGGCACAAGAATACAACATTCTGGGCCAGGATATTAATTTGTCTAGTGCTTCTAGAGAAGGGCCAGAATTCTTCACATATATTACATCTTTGTAACCCTGCGTAAGGTGCTCCAGGAATTCATTATTATCACCATATGGTTGATCTTTGTTTTGGGGAAAGGGAGGATACTAAGCCTGATAGATTGCAGCTTAGCTGTTGGTGAGTCTGTGAGAGAGTTGAACTGGGGTCTTCCTGGCACTGCACTCACACACTTCCAGGCGTTTGGCTGTCAGAATACAAGGAGGGAAGCTTCTTTGGCGCATGAATGCTAGTATGATTGATGGCGCACAGCACACTTTAGAAGTGGAGTGCAGATGGTGCCTAGATGCACATAACTACTTGTGCATGGTGTACGCCAAGTGTGTAGATGTGCAAGAGAGGCTCCAGGGTGAAATGGCCAAATGAGAAGTGGTGGTGCTTACAGCTTCTGTTCATCTGAATTAATGACTTAGGGCTGAGGGCTGAGTAAGATCATATTTTCTGTCATGTGGTTGGGCTGAGTTTACACAACATATCAGACCTGGGTTAAAATGGAGTTGTGTAGTTTTGGGAACCCAGCTATAGTCTGGGTTGTGTGCAGGGGTGGGATTCAAATTTTTTAACAACTGGTTCTGTGGGCATGGATTAATTGGTGGATATGGCTTGGTGGTCATGTGACTGGCTGGGCGTGGCCAACTCAAAATCACTCACATCGAGGCACACATCTCCTCGCCTGGCCTCTCATGACTGTGGGAATGCTGCAACAGTCATAAGTGTGAAAAACTTCCATAAGTCTCTTTTTTTAGTGCCATTGTAACTTTAAATGGTCACTCCACACAAGCAAAGTACCAGCAAAGGAGGAAAAAAAAACTCCAGAGAAGTTCCTGAGACAGGAAGTCTAGTCCTGCCAAGAATGTAATAAGGGTTAATGGAAAGGCAGTTTCTGTAAGCAATGCCAGAATGTTTCCTTCCTGCTTTCCTTACAGGATTAGGCCAGTAATTTCTTCTAACAACCAGTTCTTCGAACTGCTTAGAATGTTAACAACCGGTTCTAGCAAATAGGTGCGAACTGGTAGAATCCCACCCCTGCTCTGGAGGATGGTAGAACCTATAGAATCCCACCCCTGGTTGTGTGTGAACGAGACCATAACTTTAAACCGTGATATGAATCTTCATTTGGGCATACTATGCAAACAACAAAATGATGTTTTTTAAATCCAAATTCAGCATGTTTTATAATCTAATTTAGGTGCTCAACTCATCAAAACAATTGGGGGGGGGGAGCAAACAGTATTACTTTATGAAGACTCATTGATATGTTTATCTTGTCACTGATTAATGGTCTTTTTTCTTTTTTCAAGTTTTCAGTCAAGCTGAATACAATGGCTTTTCATATATACTGGGGGAGCAGATACCCTGAGCTCTAGGACAGTATTTCTCAAGTTCAGAAACTTTTAAGTTGTGCAGACTTCAACTCCCAGAATTCCACAGCCAGCCATACTCAGGAGTCCATCCAAGACCCTTTTCTGTGATCCTTGAAGTCCCTCTGATCACTGTGGGTAGAAATCAGATACTGTTTTCTATCCTGAGACAGGAAAGGGAAATAAAAGTTAGCTTTAGCAACTTTTACTGGCTGTTCTCTAGAATTCTTCTCTACTAAGCCTTCCTGGTGGACTGAACTCCTTCCTGCATTTTTGAAGTTGAACTGGACCTCATGGTCCACCTATTCTGCCCTTTTTGTTGGAAGATGAACCTGATGTTTTGGGTTCTGCATTCTTCTTAGCCACAGCTGGATATAAAATCTGTCCTGGTTGGTATAACTAGAGTCTTTATTGGGAGCAACACAATGAAATTCCCGATCTCAAATGAGAGGGTGTTGGTGATGACAGGAAGTAGACATGGAGCGGAGGCTGCTGGATCAGATTGGGGATTATTAAGGAAATAATTTGGCTAACCTATTTTACCCATGATAACAGTGCCATTGGCTGATGTCAGAATAGGTGGGGCAAATTATATTGATATGGCTAGGGTTCACTGAGGACAGCCTGACTCATGAGCTGGGGATATTAAGATGAAAGCAAAGAAACAGGGGAATGGTCAAAGAAAGAAATTGATAGCCAGGATTTGTTGAAGTTTTGGCCTCCAACGTTTCTGTTTTGATCCTCTCCTTGTGGTCACCTCCTATTATAAGATAAATATGTGTTTATCCAAGTGAACTCTAGGGAAGCAAGTTTTGATGATGTAGAAAAAAACCATACTAGGTTACTTGTCTGGTCAGAAAAAATATCCCCTATTGCCACACTTCTCCCCATTCCAAAGATGCCAAATTGATGTTTAGAGAACATTGCTGGATGATCAATGCAATATTTTTAAGGCAGACGTTAGTGAAGTTTTGTTGGACTTGGTAAAGATATCAAGACCTAGAAAATGTGCGTCCTTAATTTTTTTTTTCTTTGTGTGCCAAAACTTTATTATTTGGATTCTGGACAATTTTCACACTATCTTCAAGCTTTGGATCTTCAGTTTGCAGCATGTAAATCAAAAGAACAATCAGTAACTGTTTAGGAAATTAGGCATTTCCCCTCTCAAAACTGGCCTGGGGTTTTTGATTTCATCATTTCATAGTTGCTAGATCCTATTGCCTGAATCCAGATTTTGGGGGGTGGGGAAGAAGGAGGGATCAACAAATACCATATTTCTTAGCCCACTGGATGGGAGACACTCCTGGAAACAGTTGAGGCAACTTGTTAAAGATCCACAAAAGAGTTTTCAGGCAACTTGTTAAAGCTCCATAAAAGCACTAGCAGAATCTGGATTTAGTTCTCTTGTTTAATTTGCATTGCTTTTTCCCCATAATCCTTTTTCTTCTAAGACTGATGAAACTGCCAAACAGGCCATAAATCTGTAATCCAGGTTTTTTCCAACCTGGTGACCACATTAGTTTCAGCTCCTAAAACCTCCAGATTTGTAAATGCTATCTGTTGTCCCATATACTGCCCCGAGTCTCTCTCTCTCTTTTAATTTAGTGGCATTATAAATTTAAATTATAATAATGAAGAAAAGACTTGCAAATAGAAGTAGAACGACTGTGGCAAAAGAAGGCAAAGAAAGTACCAATAACGATAGGCGCCTTGGGTACATTTCCAAAACATCTGGAGCCTGAGCATCACTGGCATTGACAAAATCACCCTCAGTCAATAGACTAAGCTTTACTTGGAACAGATTACATCCTGCGAAGGTATCCTTAGTATTATTAAACCATGACATCTGCCTATCACAGATCCTTGAGAAGGACTCAATAAGTAGACAAACATGACAAATACAGACTCAATGTCTGGCTGACTGTGTGATCAACCATAATAATATCCAAGTAATATTAACACAATAATTTTTAAAAAGATTAGGAAGCCCCATGTACCACCAAAGAAAAAAAATATGGAATTACTTATTTACTAAAGTTATATGGAGCTCATCTCCCTGATAAGGCGACTCCAGGAGGCTCACAAATTGTAAAATCATAGATAGAAAAACAACTAAAAAATTTAAACTATGCAAAAATCCAAAACCATAGAGACAGACAGCATGGGAATGAAGTCTTCTTGCCCTGTCAATCAACTCCAGTGATGAGTTGGAATTTAAAAAAGTCACTAACCTCCTTTCCTCCAATCAACTCCAGCTTTAGGGCGTCCTTCTTCTACCCACCCTTCTGTTCCAAGCCAGATGTTCTCAAGAGCATTAAAAAAAATATGACAACCACAGATATTCTTCATTCTATGCACTTGTCATCCTATACACTTCTGTAGTAAAAGCAATTGGATTTGAGGCCCAAAAATGCAGAAGAATATGTCAGCAAATTTTATTTAAAATAATAATAATCACAGGCCAAAGGCTGAGGAAAAAAATTGACCGCATGTGTCTATTTGGTCTGGAGCCTATTGTGTCTGTTAAACAGATCCCCCCCATTTTCTTGGAAGTGGTCAATGCTTAAAGCCGCCTCCTAAACTACTTATGTCATGGAGTGCTCTGTCCTGAAATGTACTATTGGTAAGAATCCAAGCTTTGCCTGAAGAAAATACATTTGATATGATACTGTTTGTTCAATGATAGCTAGTAAAATTGCATATTTTCAGATCACACAGAGCATACAAATAGAAATAAAAATCCATCTGCTTCCTTCTGATTTTTTTTCAGTGAAAAATCTTTTGAAAAACATCATTTTACAATTCAACACTGTGTGTTTGCAAGATGCACAGACTGAGGGTTACCCTTAAGCATGATGGTGGGATTAATTTCCCTGTCATCCAAAAGCAATCAAGTTACTTATCCTGACAACAGTGAGTGCCTAACCATAGAGTTGCAATATTCCAGCAAACTTTGTGCTGACTGGCATTTCTTTAAGATCCACAACAGCAAGAATGCTCATAGCTTTCAAGACAATGCGTGACTCAGTGGGGATAGGAGCCACTAATCCTTGCACCAGCGAATTTATTTTAAAAAGAAGTATCTATGCATCTATGAAGGATAAAAAATAAAATAGGAACAGAAGAGAAGAAGCAAGAATGGCCTTAGTTTTTGTTTGTTTGTTCCATTATTCCTGGTGATATCTTTATATAATTTTAAGATGTTCTTGTATTCTTAGACATATAACTTTCTTAAAGAGTGGCCTCGTTCAATTTCAATGGAATTTCAGCCCTTTGGATTCCTATTCAATATATAGGCCTGAGTTAATTTCTTGTCAGTGCACACAAGGATTCACAGATACAACTCAGTGGTGAGATTCGATTTTTTTTACTACTGGTTTTGTGGGCATGGCTTGGTGGGTGTGACAGGGGAAGGATACTGTAAAATCTCCAGTCAGAGGTGGTATTTGCCGGTTCTCCGAACTACTCAAAATTTCTGCAACCGGTTCTCCAGAACTGGTCAGAACCTGCTGAATACCACCTCTGATACAACTGAAGGAGTTAAAAGATAGGGGAATTTATTCCCCTGCCCAAGCAAATCAATGTTGTCTTTTCCCGTTCCATACTCAAAGCGGATAATAAAGGATTCTTCCAATGTCTTCATATCCTATGAATTTATACTGAGAATGTCCCTCTGCTTTGCCTGCTTACTATCACTGTGGAAGAATGATAACAGAGGTGCATGGAAATTAAGGAATTACGTTGTTCTTTCCCATTTTTCTTCTCTGCATTCCTTCCTTTGCAAAAATGAGCCAAAAGTTCTCCAAAGTCTTTTTTAAATAAAGATTCTTTACTTATTTTTTTTCTTTTTGCAGTTGACTGAAAAAAAGGAGATTCTTTGCAGAATTTTCTTGAAATATGTGGCAGCTGTCGTTTTCTTCTTTTTCCTACAGTGTTTACCAACCCAATAAAAAAAAGAACGTTCTGGAGAAGGACAGGCTGCAAATGATGGGGGGGAATAGAGCAAAAGATATTTGGGAAATAACAAACCAAGTTCCTTTAATGGGGAGGCCTATCCCTGAGAGACATGAGAGAATTTCACCAAAATGATTCTTCATGAAGAATCTGCTTGTAAACAGAAGAATTTTAAGAATCTGAATGGGAGAACTTTGCATGCTGAATGAAAAATCAATTCTTTATTTCAACTGTATAAAGTAAACTTTCCCTCCTTGTCAGTTTTGGAGCCTGTAGTTTCTCAGAGCCTAACCTTTTGCCAAGGACTCTTGATGATGATCTGCCTGAGGGAAATGTCTAAAGAAGTAGATCATCTCCGATTTCCCAATTGAGTTTTGTAGTTTCTTGGTTTGTGAGATGCAAAGAGGTCCTGTGATTATCTGGGATACTGCTGTTTCAAATCTACCAATGAGAAAAGCCAAAGAGGAGTAATTCATCCTAGGAAACATCTTCTATCTTGTCCTTCTGACAGCTCGATTCATTGGTCCTTGGCAGCCATGCGCCATACATACTAAGAGTAGAAACCTCAGGTAAAAACTCAGCCCATAATAAACTTTGCCCAATCTACAGGTAATCCTCACAACGGTTTATTTAACAATGGTTTGAAGTTATGACATCCTCAGAAAAATGACTTTTTAACCAGTCCCTGAAGTTCCAGTATGGTTCACTTAATGATCACATGATTTACTTAATGAACATGTGATTTGCTTAAAGTCCATGGTAAAAATGGTTTTAAAATCAGGTCTAGTCACATGATGACTCACTTAATGTCTACATCACTTAGAAATTGAAATTGCAGTCCCAATTCTAGCCCAAAGTCAAGGGCTACCTGAAATGCTGGTTAGATGCTGTATGATCGGGCTGGTGTTATCTAACAGGAAGCGAGATGTTGGAGAGATTACTTGAGGAAAAACATTAGAAGGCCTTCCCCCTTAACCTTTGACCTGAGAATATCCCTGCACAGAGAGGGGAGCTTCAGTAAGTGATATTTTTGGTATGAAGGGTACAGTGTAAAGACATCCCATCATTTATGCCAGTTACCAATATTTTTATTCATTTGATGGACATGTTAGGAATTGTTTCTCCAACACCCATTCTCAATGGTGATGTGCTTCCTTCTTAACATGGAGCCTGGAGCAGAATGTGCAGGCACAATTAATTTGCTCCCAATGTGTATGCTTAATGCTCAGTCAGAACAAGGCCATACGGAGAAGGTATTGTAAATGGATTTATAACTGAGCCAAGAGAATGACTTAGAAAATTATGTCATACTGAATCCACGAAGGAAACTGGCTGAGGTTGTAAATTTTAAAGAGAAATATAAATGAAAAACCAAGAAAGTGACCAGGTAATTTGTTATTGTTGTGGATTTACAAAAAAGACTTGTTAAGGCCTTGATGAATGTGATGAGACACAGAAAAAGAAATGAAAAGGAATCCTATGATAATATTTGAATTAAATAATGATTAAGACTGTTAGAAGGAAAAGAAAGGAATATGAAGTTGACTTATTTGACCAAGGTTAAAACAAGATATGTTGTTACTTTATGGACTTTGACTCACTGAGTAATCATTTTAAATATATGTTCTTACCTAAACAGAAATAGAATAACCATGATGGTCAAAAAAGCAGTGCAAGTGGGAATGACTTCTGACTTCTACCTGCTTTCCTAGGGTATGTTGTAAATAACAATCACGTGACTATGGCTGACTACAACAATGTGACAGCACAGCAACACTGAAGTGGCCACAACTTTGTCAAATCATGGGTCTCAGATTTTGAATGCATTATGTAAGTTAGTCCAACTGAGATACATTGATTCAAAAAGTGTTGCCCTATGATGCACCATTTCACACATTTGAAGGTTACAAACAATCAAACAGACACAAGAGTTTTAGTAGGATAGATTTAAATAAAGTGGAGAAGCTTTGCTTTCCAGTAGCAATGTGAACAATAATCCATCCAGAGAACAGCTCAGTGAAGATAATGCTATTTCAATAAGTAGCATTGATCTCACTAAGTCTAGGTATAGGATAGGATGTGAATGAGGAACTATTGAACTTGGACAGTGTTATGGTTTTCCACCAAAGCTTACCTGCCCATTCCCATCTTGTTATGTATGGGTACTGCTCAAATTATGATGAGTCACTTAGCGACGTTTGAGGTTGTGATAGACCACCCCCATCCAAAAGGCACAACATGATTCTGAAGTTCCTATGGCTGGTTTTTTGATGAGGTCATGTGAACCGTATTTTGGGCACTCAGTAACTGGTCTGCATTTATAGTTATTAGGAGCATCCCACAGTCACATGATCATGATTTATGATGCTTTGCTGAAAGCCAACATTGATTTGCGGTTTCTGGCAAAAACGCCCCATAGGGAACAATGGGTTCGCTTAATGACCATGGCATTTGCTTAAAGACTGCCACAAAAATGGTCATAAAATTGGGTCAGTCATGCAATGATCCATTCAACCATCACAATTTATGACTATAATGAGCACGCTCCAGTATGGTTGTAAGGACAGAACTACCTATATGTCATTATACAATCTCACCCATCTATATAACTAAAAAATACTCTGTTGCACTTGCAACACACATACACACATAAGCACACATTCTTCACAGACCTCTGTACACCTCCCATGCTTTTATTATGCAGAATTTGTTTCTTACAATAGCCATCACTAAAATCCAAAAGTTAAAATACAGAAGAATCACCAGATTGGCTTTCCATGAAAACTGCCTACAGCAGAGCTGTCAAACTCCCTGCCCGCAGGCCGGATGTGTCACGTGCTGGCCACGCCCACACCTGGTTTAGTGAAGGGGGAAAAAGTCCCAATATGTCACGAGACGCCACTGTGGCGATGTGAGTTTGATACCCCTGGCCTACAGGCAGGGGTGGGCTGCTTGCTGAAGGTTTGCAGGGGTTCGGAAGATCCTCTAGCTAAGATTCTGCACTAGTTCGAAGAACCGCTAAATCCCACTCCTGGGTGGCCCCGCCCACCCTCTCCCCTCCCCTCCCAGGAGTCCCCACGCAGCCCATTTTGCATGCAGGTAAGTGCAGGGCGCACATGGAGGCTCGGGGAAGGTGAAAAACAGGCCTCTCGGAATTTCAGGAAGGCCGGAAATGGGCCTGTTTCCAGCTTCCAGAAAGCCTCCAGAGCCCAGGGAAGCCGTTTTCACCCTCCCGGAAGTCTGCAGTGCCTGGGGAGGCCAAAAACGACCCCTCCCCACCGGCTGTGGTGCAGAAGACTGACTAGGCCATGCCCACCATGGCCCCCCCATAGTCCCCCAGCAACTGAGCAGAGAACCTCTTGCTAAAATTTTTGAAGCCCACCCCTGCCTACAGGATGCAGCTGAAATGGTGGTTCCACTGGAAATGCAGGCCAAGTCAAGCACATGTTATCCCACACACTAACTATAGTCCTGCCTGAATCTACTTCATAGTACCTGCTTCAAAATAAGTAAAATAGTCCAAGAAAAAGCAGGGAACAGAGGGTAACATTTTTAGGCTGTGTATTTCTGAAAAACTCAAATAAATTTTACTTGGACGGGTCAGACTTCAGCACCTGCTTCGAGGCAGGATTATAGGCTTCAGCCAGAATTAAACCGGCCTAGGCCTTACTACTTGGCAGCCATATGTGGGCATCCCAATCATTAGTGGTCTGGCAGTGGGATTCTCTCCCAAGGATGTGGTCGGACTGACTTTTTTTTTTTCATACAATGGCAGCCACAGTCTTGAGTCCAAAGTTCAAATCACGGAGATGGGCAGAAACTCTAATGAATGTTGGCAGCTTATGCCTAACCTGAAAAGAGTATCCAAGAGCTGCAAAGCTAATCAGCTTAATGCTGAGACACGGTGAGGCACCAGCCTGAGGCAGGGTTCAAGAATACAAAAATTACACCTTCAAAGAAATGGGCTTCCTATCCACTGTGCAGCGACAGACTCAAGAGTTCTTCTAGGCCAGAGGTCTCCAAACTTGGCAACTTTAAGACTTGTGGGCTTCAAGGAATTGAAGCCCACAAGTCTTAAAGTTGCCAAGTTTGGGGACCCCTGTTCTAGGCAAAAGGACTGGATGATTGAAAAAAATAAAATAAAATGGAGAGAAGCACAAGTGCTTCTGGATATTGCATGAATTCCTGCATTCAATTATGACAGTTCGTTTAACGACCATTTGAACTTCCAACGGGCCTACTATGGTTCTACTTGCAATCCGGATTCAAAGTTTTGACAGTTAGGCTCCCTTCAAGAGCTCAGCAACAAGGCCACATTTAACAGTATTAACAGATTAACAGAGTTGGAAGGGATCTTGTAGGTCATCTAGTCCAACACCCCTGCCCAAGCAGGAGACCCTACACCATTTCTGACAAATGGTAGTCCAATCTCTTCTTGAAAGTCTCAAGTGTTGATGCTCCTACAACTTCCGAGGGCAAAGTGTTCCATTGATTGATTGTTCTCACTGTCAGAAAGTTTCTCCTTATTTCCAGGTTAAATCTCTCCTTGTTCAGTTTCCATCCATTATTCCTTGTCTGGCCTTGGAAAATAGCTTGAACCTTCCTCTCTGTGGCAGCCCCTCAAATATTGGAAGACTGCTATCATGTCTCCCCTGGTCCTTCTCTTCACTAGACTAGCCAAGCCCAGTTCCTGTAACTGTTCTTCATATGTTTTAGTCTCCAGTCTCCTAATCATCCTGGTTGATTTATGGCTGTTTACACATCCTGTGGTCATATGACCTTGTTTTAAAATGGTTTTGCCTTTTACTGACAGTTACTTCTGGTTTTCAGTAAAATCAGGCCTACTGGTTCCCTTGACACCCATGGCATTTGTTTAACGATAATTGCAAAACAGGGTTGGTCACATGATTGTCACAATCTATGATTGTCAGGCTCCGTTAAGATCTTAACTTAAGGACTATCTGTACTCATTTCTTTGTTCGCAAAGTCATTCTGCCAATTTTCAAATCTTTACAAGAACAGGCCAAAAGATATAGTAAGATAGGTTGGAGTGACAGAAAGGTTGAATACCCAGGTCATGAATGAGGAACACTGCTCTGTCATCAAACCAGCCTTAGATCTCTCTAGAATCTTCTATGCATTTTTATGAAAAGCCATACAACTATGATTTGAGGAACTGTGAGAGAAGTCTCACACACACACACACACTATAGTTTACATAGTTTTTGATAGTGTCAACTTGTGGTGTCCGTTGTATGTCTGGGGGTCAGGGGTCAAGTTAGCAAATTATATGAATCCATGCCATTTAGTTAGGTTAGAGCTCAGTGAATATGTGTGAACACAGAAAATGGATTAATTCAGAAACCGGGATTAAATATCTAAATGTAACCACTGAGGGAAAAAAGGGATACATATCTAGTCTAATGAAAAGAAGGACTAGGGATGACATGATAGCAGTGTTCCAATATCTCAGGGGCTGCCACAAAGAGGAGGGAGTCAATCTATTCTCCAAAGTACCTGAAGGCAGGACAAGAAGCAGTGGGTGGAAACTAATCAAAGAGAGAAGCAACTTAGAACTAAGGAGAAATGTCCTAAGTGAGAACAATTAATCAATGGAACAGTTTGCCTTCAGAAATTGTGAATGCTCCAACACTGGAAGTTTTTAAAAAGATGTTGGATAACCATTTGTCTGAAGTGGTGTAGGGTTTCCTCCTGTCTAGGGAGGGGGATTGGACTAGAAGACCTCCAAGATCCCTTCCAACCTGGTTATTCTATTCTATAATTAAGCAATGGGATCATGGGAAGTCCTTATGCAATTACACAAATGAAACAGAATAACAATACAACAACAACAACAACAACAATAATAATAATAATAATAATACAACAGACAGGAGGTTATACAACTTGCCTTGTGGTGTAACCGGAACAATCTGGAACTGAACTCATTCAAAACCGTTGAAATGGTGGTAGACTTTAGAAGAAACCCTCCCATACTACCACCTCTTACAATACTAGACAACATAGTATCAACAGTAGAGACCTTCAAATTTCTAGGGTCTACTATATCACATGACCTAAAATGGACACCTAACATCAACATCATCAAAAAAGCACAACAAAGAATGTTCTTTCTGCGCCAACTCAGAAAGCTCTAACTGCCCAAGGAGCTGCTGATCCAGTTCTACAGAGGAATTATTGAGTCTATCATCTGCACCTCTATAACTGTCTGGTTTGGTTCTGCAACCCAACAGGACAGGCACAGACTTCAGAGGATAATTAGGACTGCAGAAAAAACAATTACTATCCACCTACCTTCAATCAAGGACCTGTATACTGCACGAGTCAAAAAGGCTGTGAAAATATTTACAGATCCCTCACATCCCAGACATAAACTGTTTCAACTCCTTCTCTCAAAACGACGCTATAGAGCACTGCATACCAGAACAACTAGACACAAGAACAATTTTTTCCCAAAAGCCATCACTCTGCTAAACAAATAATTCCCTCAGCACTGTTCAACTATTTACAAAGTGTACACTACTATTACTGCTAATCTTCTCATCACTCCTTATCACCCATCCCCTCCCACTTGTGAATGTAGGACTGTAACTTTGCCTTCTTGTATCCTTACAATTTATATTGACTGTTTCCTAGTATGATTTGATTGTTGATTGTACCCTATCACTATTATTATGATTCTTGATTCTTAACAAATGTACCTTTTCCTTATGTATACTGAGAGTATTTACACCAAGGCAAATTCCTTGTGTGTCCAATCACACTTGGCCAATAAAGTATTCTATTCTATTCTATTCTATTCTATTCTATTCTATTCTATTCTATTCTATTCTATTCTATTCTATTCTAATGTGTGAGAAAGAAGATACTATTACCTAGTTTGTACATCTACACCGCCTCGTATGCTTAACCCTGATTGGCTGAATAAGTTATCAGTGGTTGGATTTGCTTGATAAAAGCCATAACAATCATACTTCAAGGAAGCCTGACTGAATTGACTAAGATACTGATCTTGAACCTCTATGCACACATTAGATTAGCATGATGTGAGTTCTAATCTAATCCCATCTTAGCCATGAAAGCCAATGGGGTGATCTTGGGCCAATCACACTTTTTCATCCCCAATTCATCTCACAGAGTTGTTGTAGGGAAAATTGGAGGAGGGACGTTACGTTGCATATGTTCACCTCCTTGAGTTATTTGTAAAAATAATAAAGGCAGACTATAAACACACAACCAAGTGACGTGTAAACTCAATTTGTTCACAAATGCCTCTAATCTAAACCCGTTGTGGCGCAGTGGTTAGAATGCAGTATTACAGGCTAACTCTGCCCACAGCCAGCAGTCGATCATGACTGGCTCAAGGTTGACTCAGCCTTCCATCCTTCCGAAGTGGATAAAAAGAGGACCCAAATTGTTGGGGGCAATATGCTGACTCTGTAAACCGCTTAGAGAGGGCTGTAAAGCACTGTAAAGCGGTATATAAGCCTAAGTGCTATTGCTATTGCTAATCTTTCGGGGGTAGGGAGATTAAAAATAGAAGTAATTAATGAAGTGCTTGAGAATCAACTAGCCTATCCCTCTATTTGCCTGACTTAGTTTCTCACTTCGAAGAAAGGGACAATATGACTCAGCAGCTTAAGCAGAGCTCTGCCGATTCCGAAACACACCAAGCTTCTACACACCATTATCTCTATAGAATCCAGGAAGGGATTCCTTTCCCCCCCCCCCCACACATACATACCCACTTTCATGCAAGCGTCAGGTGTCTCCCCTTTATATTTTCAGGTCTCCCCATTTTATATTTTATAGGTGGAAGAACAAGAATAAACCACAGCAGGAGCTGTAATCTTATCTCGCAGGCCTATTTTAACAAAAAGAGGTTTCACAAGGACACAGTTCAAAAAGAAAATGAAAAAAAAAAAAACCACTCGATAAAATCGAAAGCCAAACATCTTCGCTAATTTGCCTCAGCTTACTTCCAACAGCTGCTCAGTCTCTGGCCCCCTTTGGAAGGGACCGGATTACACCGAGAAAGCAAGTGTTGGTGTTGCCAGGTTTATGAAATTATGAGGTTGGCATGGACTGAGGAACATTTTTCTTTTTCTCTTCTGCTCTGTCCAGCATCCTGTTTTCCACTCATGTGCCTCAAAAAAAAAACCAAAAAAAAAACCCCAAGCAGCAAGAGGGTCTTGCAGGGAAGCGGGAATCAAAAATTGTCTAAAGGGCAGACTCTGGGATGTGATTTCAAGCTGTGTTCTTTTTTACGTACCTTCTCTGGGGATTGTCCCCAGAATCTGGCTCCCAAATATAGACTCCATCCATACACAGATTTCTCTTCTTAGACTCCCTGGTAAATAGTATTCATTGGGGATCTAGCAACCACCCATTTGTCTTACCCCTCAACAGGGCCCTTCTGGTAGACATCAAACAATCCATTTTTTTTTCTACTGTTAGCTTTAAAATACATTTACAGCCAATTTCAGTGGGTGATTTAAGCCGTTCTCAATGATCACATAAACTCTTCTAAACTGCTCCCTCTGTTCTATATATAGTTATAAAAACAATCATGTTCCATGATCCATATATTTCTTTTTTAAGGAGTAAATCTTCCAAGCACCTTAGTTTTACCCTGCTGAAGTCCTGATTGCATTACTATAATGTCACTTTTCTATGATTCTCCCTGTTTGTCAGGACATTTCAAATTTTGGTATATATCCTTTTACATCCACCTGAAAACACAATGGCTTGATTTGCGGAATAAAAATGAACTCTCATTAATTTCTGGATGCTATATTTTAGGCATCCAATAGAATTGGAAAAAATATTTTTTAAAGATGCCTTTTGGAGTGCATAAATATAATTGTCTTCAGCGTTTCTGTGTCTGCAAGGGAACACATTGGTTTAGAAATAATTGTGGGCATGTTTTTGAGCCTCCTCCTTATCTGTCTGATTGTCACTATTTGCACTGTTTGGTCTCTGCACTGTTCTCCCAATCTCTTAAAAGTTCATTTTTTTAAAATGCAATTTTTTTTTGATGAGGTTGTTTGGCATAAGATGTTGTTGAAGCTGAAGTCATCATTTTGTTTCTTTGGTTTAACTTGATGCATGGCCTCACAAGTTGGAGGAATTGGAGGCTGTAATTTATAGTTCCTGGTATGAGTGTGCAATTAGCATCTATATTCACCCTCCGTACCCTTTTCCCACTGACCCCCAGATTCTTCAAAACTACACCACTGAAAATGGCTGGGCTGCAGTAGTGCAATGATCCAGTTTTAAAAGAGAAAATAAGCAGTAAAATAAGTGAAGCTTCCAGTGTGGTTCACACTTGTAAATTGTATTTACTATTACTGTTAATAATAAATAATAGAAACCAATTATCTGGGCTGCTGAGATGCAGATTTAAAAGAAGAGCGCCCTCCAGTGGCAGAAAGGACGCTCAGCTGGTCTTTACGAGGTAGGATAATGTGTGAACATTGTGTTTTATTTGGCAAATAATCAGGACCCTGCATGGTTTTTTTTTTTTTTTAAAGGGTGAGGCTTCAGTCATGCATTCCTGGCTGCCCTCTTAATTTCTTTCATTCCCTTCCCCCCAATCCATGGTCAGTCCTGTGATCAATAATTGAAACTTAGAGCTTAAACAGAATATGTGAGCCTAGCCAATATTTTGCTGAGAAAAGCAAACACTGCGACAAAGAAACATGGGGGTTTCTTCTCCTATTTGTCCTTTTGCTTTTCTTTCTCCTATTCATCATTCAGTAGATATATTCTGAATTCTTTCTGAATTCTTATAAGTCTTTGGCAGCATATTATTTCCCAAGGTTTTTGCGTTTCAGCAAATATTAAGCTTCGAGAAGATACTGAGCATCTGGCCAATTCAACATTCATGTCTAAAATTTGAAATTTCAGCATTTTGCAAAAAAAAAAAAAAAAGCTTTCAAGTACGATATTGTATTGAGAATGAAAGTTGACATCCAGAAAAAAGCCAGTTCCAAGACAGAAAAAACAAACACACTCAAAAACCTTCTGAAGCCTTCCCCTTCTGCCACTTTCCACCCGTAAGTCCTTCCTTTTTTGGATCTACTTTCTACATCTTTTGAATGGCTCCAGAAAAAACAATGAGAAGAAAAGTACCGGGAGAAGTGGGATCAAGTAATTTCTTCAGAGAAACCATGAATAGATACAGATGAAGCAACAACCCCTGCTTTCTACTTCTATTAATGTTCCCCTCAATGCACGCACGCACGCACACACACCAAACCACTCTGTAGCTTGTTAGTCTGAAAGCAGACCTATTGCATTCCAAGTTTCTGTGCATGGCTTATGTCACAACAGATGCTGCCACCTGGATGACTTGGCTCATCTTGAAAAAGCTAACCTCGGTTGAACCTGGCTATTCTTTAAATATGAGACCATCAGAAATTCACCTGTTCTAGAAGAAAGTGACATCTAGCCACTTCTCTATTATTCCCAACAAAATTGCATGAATGTGTCCATAGAGTCAGCAAGAATTTTGCTCCTCTCAAGGGAGATTTTCCTTCCTTCTACAGGTCCTACATTTGAGATACTTTAACAATAATGTAATAATTGCATTCTTTGGAATCTTGGGTAACTAGACCCAAATTTGAAGGGCTGCCAAATGTGGTATGCATCCTGTTTTTCTAAAGCCATTCTCTGCAATCCGTTGCATGCTTACTTGGGAGTAAGTCCAATTTAACCAAGTGGGAGTTGTTTCCAGAGGAACACACACAAAAAATTGGCTTGCAAGGGATTGCTTTTTAAGGGAATTTTTCGAGCTCGGGTACCTGCTATGTTGTTCCTCTGTTACATTCTTCTTTACAAACCCAAACATTCAGGGACCTTATTCCAGATTGCATTGCCACTCTAGAACACAGTGGAATGATAACAGAAATGCAAAAATGCTTTGAGGGGATAGGAAAAAATGTGTCTGTGCATATGAATCCAATTTCTTTTATGTTTTATCACTACAACCTGCACATGCAACTTAGGAAACCCTGATATAAATTTCCAGCTCCCTCTGCAACTTTCCGTGCCAAAGGCTAGTCTAAATTAATCCACAAATAGCATGAAAACTGTCCTGTGCTAGTTCTTAGCAAAGAATTTACAAGCCTCTTAGGAATTCATGGCACTCGGACAAACTCAAAGACAAAAAAGTCAACTCTGCTCTGGTCAATCAGAGCAGAATAGAAGTGTAAGCAAAGGGAGAGAGGGATTGAGAAGGTGAGTTCTGGTTTCTGAAGCCAGTTTTGGAGTCAGCAAAAGAGTATTTATAACAGGTGGCATTACCAAGCTGATCTTGAAAAAGTTAGCCAGGGTTAGATCTGATTAGTACCCTGATTAATCACTAGGGTTATTGAGCTGAGAGGAAAATGGAAAAGTCTTCTATAAAAAGGCAATGGTAAATTAATTCCATATTATTGCCAAGAAAACTATAGGCACCAGTAAAATCCAGAAGAAATTTTATCTTCTCATTGACTATGGTTTTCTGCTTCCAAAAAGTTAAAACTCCCAGACAACCCCCCTTTCCTCACACTCTTGGGACATTTTTTTCCTACATAGTATACAGTTTGTAGAAGGAAATAACTCATACATAATTCCTCTGAATATGCTCTCAAACCTGGACAGAACTTGGGGGACATATTTCTGTGGATTTCTGATTTCCTTGTCTCCTCTAATAAATCTTTCTTGAAAAAAGTTCTTGGCTAACATTCTAGTATTCCAGCAAGAATGAGTCCTTGGTTTCTTTTCTGTATTTTTTTTTTTTAAAAAAACTTCTATTGCAGCGTAGCCAAGACTAAGCCCTATTGAGCTGATCTTGAATATTCATAGCCACTGTGCCTAAATCTGTTGTATATACATAGCTATGTCCACAACACAGCTTGAAAGCCCAATGTGGAAAGGACATCACACACCCAGACATTCTCTCAAAGTAACCCCATTACAATACGTACAAGATGCCAATGAACCAGTTTCCCCTTTCTTTCAGTTGCAACAGCGAGATAGACACTGCCTATCCCCCCCAAAAAAAGTTGAAAGCAACAAACATAAAGAATTCTTTATCATCAGTATGCTTTGCGGGGCGGTCACTCGCGTTTCCTTTTGATCATGCAAAGATTTGGCATGATGAAAAAGAAAGGATCTGAATTTTAGACCAGACTTTCCAAAGCAATGGAGGGTGAGGATGGGTGAGAGTGGGGATGGATACACTAAAGCATGGAACGGACAACATTGAAAAAAAGTTAGACCAAGGTATGGGCGGGGTAGGGAGGATTATCAACAAGCCTGACCTATGATGCCTAACCTGCCTGCTTGATTGCAGCGTACTTCTGGGCACTACGAACAGACAAGTGGAGATGCAGCCCTTGTGCACTGCTTGTAGCTTTCCTGAAAGTGTTTAGTTGACCACTGCTGAACACAGGAGCGGCCAACCGAATACTAGAAGGATCATTGCTGGAAAGATCCAACAGATTTTTTTGTTTTTAAAAAAAGAACTCAAACCAGTCTAAATGGAGATGGGTTGATCTACTCAAAAAGCAGAAAGTATCCACCTCACATTGCAGCCTACTACCATATGTGTACCAACAACTCCTTTTGTAAAGATGCAGAACAGAAATTGGGTCACTGTGTTGCCCTCAGAATCCTCCAGGGCAGCAATTCAAGAGGTCCTGGGTGTGCCTCTCAGGTTGGATAACACTGCTTATAAAAGGGATCCAGGCAGGCAATCTGCTGCAGGTGCCATAAAAGCATCATTCACTGCCTACCTGCCTAGGCAATATTTTCATGACACTGAAAAGAGCAAGCCAAGCCAAAAGTCTTCCCACAGGGATTCTTAGCTAACTTTCTAGGAGAATAGTTTCTCATCACACCTAGTTCCTAGTTCATCTAGTAGATCTTCCCTGTACAGTAGAGGTGTGTGTGTAAAAAAAAATATTACTTTTAAAAAGACTTTCAGATCATTACATATTCTGCCTGGAATGCTGACAATTGCAAAGGAAGCAGATTGGGCACAGAGGAGAGAGAAGGGAAAATATCCCTTGGGGGCACTTGTATAAGAAAGACCTCAAGGTTTACTTCGTCATCAGTATCACCAGCTACATCCTAAATCTATGGAACTGATTTGCTCCAAGACAGCAGATCGGTTACAAGGAGTCAGAATATTCAGCAGGGGAGCGAGGTTCCTAAACAAGGGGAATGTCATTAAGAGCACAAGTGATTCGTGATTCGTTCACCAAACAGCCCCATGGAAGGATGCAAAATTCAAGAGGTGGAGCTGGGTTGACTCTCTGGATCCTGGGCAGCCAACATTTGTCTTGGTCCCTGAAATGGGGCAATTTTTCTGTGTCCCTCCATGAGAGTAGTGAAGAATTTTTGGCTGCCACTTACGTTGAGAGGGACCCACATACCTTGCAGGAGCCTCTGCAGGAGAGCCTTTCTACCAGTGAATGAAACCTTGCAATTCCACTCTACAGTAAAGGGAGCCAAGAAAATGCTGGGGTTCACAAGGAACCCTCCAACTGGGTCTGCAGGTTCTGGGTCTGCTTCAGGAACCAGCCACACCTTCAGAGATGCTCTGATTCTCTTCCAGAACCTGCTTGCAGGACCCAGAGTTGAGTGCCGCATTTGGAAACACTTTTAGGGATCCACGTGAGCTCTGGTTGTCCTAGAGAGCACTCTGGATTTGTGTCTTCACATCCCACCTTCCCCCATCTCTGCCCTTCCTTCCAAATCATCCTGATTCACACAGCAGAGGTCTTGGATTATATTATTATTATTATTATTATTATTATTATTATTATTATTATTATTATTATTATTATTGGGATACGCAATATCAGCGCCTCTCTTGGAAGCCCTGGGTTTTGGAGACCCCCGAGACAGACAGGAAAAGGGGGCTCAGAAGAGACCCACCCTGCTCTCTGCTGCCGATGGTAACCTGCAGCAGCGGGGTCCCTCGCCCCTTCTCTTCTACAAAAGGACCGGAGAGTGGGGTGGGGAAGGAGGAGAGCCCGGGGCTTTCCGGGAGTCTCCAAAACTGGAGCTGGGTGGAGGCGACGAGAAGGCTCCGCAGCCAGGAGGCAGACGGCCGAGCCCGGCTTTCAGGAGGAAAGCACCTCAGCGGCGGCTTGGCCAGAGCTGAAGCCGGCGCAGCCTGCCCGAGGTGCTTCTCTTACCTCCTTGCCACGAAGCCGGGAGGCTGGAAAGCAGGAGAACCAGGACTCCAGGGAGGAGGGACGAAGTCCGCAGCCTGGCCATCTCTCGATGCAATGCCCTAGTCCGCTGGCAGCCCGAGCGTTTTATCCCAGCGGTGCTGCTTAATTGTGGCTTCCAAAGATGTAAGGGGAAAGGCGGGGGGAGGGGGGGGGGGAGAGGGGGGAAGGGCGGGGAGGGGAGGGGAAGGGCTCAGGACACTACGTCATTGGGAAAGGGCAAAGCCACGAGTCTCTCCAAACTGCTTGGGCTGGCTTCCCTTTGCAATTTTTCTCTCGCGCTGCTCCGCTCCAGATCGGTGCATCCCTTGCCAACAGCGAGCGCGGCTGCCAAGGAGACTTTAGCGAAGAGGAAAAAAGCGGGATTGAACCTCCTCCAGCTTGGTAGAGCAACGCGCCCCTCGGGTCCGTTCGCCCCACCCCGAGGCCAGAGAAGAGACCCCCGAGGCCGGAGGTCAGGTTGGCGGGCGGGAGGCACGTCGCTGAGCGGGAGGGATCCTTCGGCTCGGGACGCGGTCGCCTCTTCCACTCTGCAGGCACCGGAGTGAGGTGGTGGTGGAGAGCAGGAACAGCCGAGCGGGGCTGGGGGTCCCCACTAAGAGACAGAGAAAGAAAGGGAGGCGCCGGAGGGAACTGAAGCGGGAGAGTCCAGATAACTTATCCGAGAAGAGTTTGTTCTCTGGAGCCAACTGGCCAGATTTGGTTGTGTTCAGACACAGGGAGACACCTGGACCGGTGCTCAGCCAGACAAGAGGCAGGATTCCAGGTGGGTTAAGGTCCTGTCAGAAGGGAGAACCCGTGTGCCTTTGGCAAACTAGCCCAAGAACCCGATCAATGGTGAGGCCCCGGAATCCAGAAGTTTCAGTTTGGAGACCTCTGGCCTGTCCCACTCAGCATATTGGTCTGGGGAATCCACCCCCGGGCCTCCGTTGCCCAGATATAATAACATTCATCCACCCTCCTGACCAAGTTGCTGGAAAGAGCTTTTTTAAAAAATGACAATACTGTAATGCCTGTTTTTTTTGTTTTTAATAAATGTGACAATTGATTGAGCACAACTCTGATTAAAATAGATGCCTGCCTTGTGCTGCAGCTTATGATTTAATGATGGGAAAGAATTGTTCGGGTTCTCAGATGTGTAAATTCAAGCTTTGGGGGGATTCAGCTGAAAACGAAGGCATTGACTTCTCAGAAAAGAAGTCAGCAAAAGCGCCAGAGTCCTGAACTTCTAAAGTAAAACCACACAAACTTCAGTTTGAAGAAATCTATACTGTATAATGAAACCCTTGAAGCCCTCCATTGAGCTTTAACTTTCTGAGCAACCACTGAGGAGTAAAAAGTGATTAGAAGTTGTCATAAAAGTTTCTAAGGAGATGGTAGGACTAGGGAAGATCCTGATATATGAGACTCACTAGGTGACTGGAATATATTTTGCATATGCTCAGAAGAATTTAGAATTTAAAAAGGAGTCTCCTCTACAAGTTCTAAAAGGTAGGTATGATATATTAGTTACTTGTGATAACTGAAATGTGTTGCCATGTACTCTTAGCATAAATCGACACCTTTTATGGTCTGCCTTGTTAAGGAAAACTTGTGTCAAACAAAGGTTTGACAGAGAAGTCTGCAATCTGGATGCCATCACCAACAAGATCCTGCTTCTTCTCATATCACCCAATGTTCTCTGGATAGTGGAGGCACTTAGGACAACAGCCAAAAATATCTACCTTGTTCTGGACAAAACAGATACTGTATGTTGGGAAGAAGACATGGTGCATCTGAGGATTTTAGGATAGGGACTTCCTTCCCTACCACCTAAGAAGCCCTTTATTTTATTGACTTCTGATGCCAGAAAGTGATGCCTTTTCCAGCACTGGCAGCAAATTCACTGGCCCGCTGCCATTGTTTTCAGAAAGAATGTCAACGTTTGGAAGGCACTAAGCAAATCTGTTTGATTAGATCAAAAAATATTCAGTCTGGTGCCGTAAACAAGAAAAATTGAGCTCTGCTAGCCAAAGAAGGGCATTTGGAGTGTACTTCCCCAGCCCAAAAGATGAAGGAAGGGAGAACTTCCAAATTAATGGAGAGCACAATATTATGATGTCTCTCGGAGGAGAGCAGTGTCGGCATCAGAATGCTGTGTGAATTGACAGGAATGAAGAGATCATAATTTAGTAGGACTTAATTTATATCACAGTGTTGAGAAGATGACATTTTAAATGCTTTTAAAAAGGGAATTTGCTGATGTGGCTTCCTTGCCTGGGAAGCCAAGTTGGCTCATATTGACTATAGTCCAATGATTAAGTATATGTTTTGCATGCAAGAGATCACAAGTTCCCAAGGTCATAGTGTCTCTCTCTCTATATGAAAGATTCTATTTGGAACCTAGTGTCACAAGATCCAGTGTTGATAGCTTGCTTAGAAAAAGGGGACTGAGCTAATTTATGGAGGAGAAGGAGAAGATTATGTATGGACATACATAATGAAATTTCATGACTATGGGCAGCATTGTTTTTGGGCATCCAGCTGAGAAGCTGGGCATCCAGCAATAGAAGGTAGTACTGAGGATCTTTCTGGAGACATCAAATCGATGACTATCAGAAATATAGTCTCCTCATAGGCTATGAGAAATATAGTCTCTAGAAATATATCCCTGGTCCAACAGGGATCTTCCTGAGATTCTGATAATAGATCTTAAGGGGCAATACAAAACATTGTAGATCTGTGTCTATGGAGATTCTCAGTCATCCGTCATGGTTGTCCCATAGGTGTCTTTTCAAGAGACAACTGGACTTTCTGGAAGTCCAGAACTGAAGAAGCTTCTTGGATGAGAAGCAAAATGTCTTCAAAGAAAAAAGAGAAAGTCCAGTTGCCTGTTGAAAAAGCACCTTTGGGTAGATCAGTGTTTTCATATATTTTGGGGCCCAATGGCGCATTTGGAATTTTGAAGGTGTTATAAGAACTCTCACAAAAATGTTGCCATGGTGAGTGTGAATGATTCCTCAAAGCACCCATGGGATCTTTTTTGCACTGTGAGGTTCCATGCCCCACTTGCTGGCAGCTTCCATTGCTATTATTCCTTGAAAATAAGATGGTCCAGTGATCAAATTTGGGTACTCCAGATTCCAAAGACAGCTCTTCCATTCTTCCCTGCTTGTTCAAGGTCATTTCAAAGGGAATTTTCAGCATGTCACCGGAAACTCAGAACAATGTTTCAAGGACATTGACAAATACTTTCAACATTTCCTGAACAAATTACATTGTTTTGGCAAGACCTTGTTCAACACCTTTGTCCTCAGTTTACAGTAAAAAGAAAGTCAGGATGGCAACCATACGTATTATATGCAACACCCACACAAGTGGCAGAACTTTTATCAAAGTGTTACGGCTGCCATCTTGATTTCTTTCTTCTGGCTCTTGACCTGGCTGTTTCCAAGCTGCCTGGTACAAAGCAATCTGACTTGGTTCCCCCAGTTTTCTAACCTGAGTTAAGTTTAGAAAAGCTAAATGGGTTTATTTCCTAGGAAAAGGGAATGATATACTAAAAGCTATAGAGAAGGAAACAATAATTCTGTATGCTATTAGAATGGAGGGGATCTTTTCTGTTCATACTGGGTTAAAAGGGGGAAAAGGATATATTGAAGAAGCTTCTAATCCTAAGGGCGTGTTATTATTTGCTTGTTTGTTTGCTTTGGCAGCCAACAGAATCCACATTAGCCAAGAAGTCTCACAATAGCTGGATTAGGAAGAAGCTGAATGAATGCCAGAGCACATAACTCTGGTTAAAAAGAAAAAAGGAAAAAAAATGGCAGCACTGATGATTGAAAAATTGCCTCTGAGCATGTTATAGGGACTGTGTTTTCCACTTCTGCTCATCCTAGGCCAGTTTCAGCCATGCTGCAAGATGTCAAAGGCTACAACGTGATTCCAATGCATCGAAGCCTCTTGCATTTAAATTTCTTCAAAGCCTTCAACTTTTCTCTGGGAGCTCAAGGCAGCTCATTTGGGGTTTTTCTCCTCATTCTGCCCTCTTGATTTGACCCAGCTGAGCCTCCCCAATGTCAATGTTGTAGGAGGAAAGACCTTTTCGTCCATAGTGGTGGTGAGGGGATCATTAGTCTGTTAGCACTCTTTCCAACCAACACATTTTTATAAAAGGCAAATGCTTTTGGGAACACGGTACAGAAACAGAAGGAAAGAATAAATGATGTCTTCAGAAGATACAGTATAGTGCTAGCATTAAAATATTAGACTAGGACAGGTAGATCCACATTCAAGTCTACCCATAGAAATTCATTGGATCACTTATTCTCCCTTAGCCCAATAGGAGCATCTGCAGGAAGAGTAAAACACTTAGGATTATAGCTATGATTGTGCAATTGAAGCCCAACCTTTGTTATATATATGGTCCCACCCTTTAGATTTCCTGGCCCAGCCTACCCTTCAAAACTGTCATGAGAATTAAATGAACAGAGAGATCAATGGAAGTAATTCTGGGCTCCAGGACAAAAGGCAGAATATAGACATGGTAAATAAACTTATAAATAAACCCGATGTCCTGCCTCAGCCATAGATAGTAGCTGATTTCACACAACATGTTGAACTATTCAAATTAACCAATCTCCATTTTAGTCGAGACTAGTGGAATACATGAACTCAGCTCACCTCTCTCTCAACTCAAAAGCTCCTTTGTCTAAAACAGTGTTTTTAAAACAATTTTAAGATGTGTGGACTTCAGTTCCCAGAATTCTCTAGTCAGCGTACCCATTAGGGAATTCTGGGAATTGAAGTTCAAACATCTTAAGTTGCCAAGTTTTATTGGTCTAAAAAGCTACCCAAGACAGAAACTGGAACTCTTCTACCAATGCAGTCTTTCAACTCTGGAAGCTTTTATAAGATGAAGAGGCCATTTCTTTGGGACTGTTTAATTGGTTTTCCTACACATTGCAGAGGGTTCAACTGGAAGATCTTTGGGGTCTCTTCTTACTCTACAATTGTATGATCATTTAAACCACTGTTTCTCAATTTTGGCAATTTCAAGATGGGTAGGCTTCCAATCCTGCTAGCTGGAAAATTGTGGGAGTTGAAATCCACACACTTTAAAGTTGCTAAGGTTGAGAAACAATGGTATGTTTCTGAACTGAAATGGTATATTTCTGAACTATGGTATGAACTGTCCCTCCTTACTTCCAAAACTTGTACTCTGAAATTGTCAAAAAGAGAGAAATTGCATCTTAAACATTACACTTCTTATCTGTAAGATAAGCAAACATGTTCACAATGAATGCAATGCAGGCGAGTATGATTCTGTCTGTGCACATGAGCTTTGGAATTGCAACCCTTGCTATCAAATGGTCTGACACTTAGTCATGTGATGTGGGTGGGGAACATGATTGACTGATGCACTGCATTGGGAAAAATACTATCGGCAACACCCCTTTCCTCCATACACACATGCCCACTTCCAGTTATTCCTATTACAGCTGAGCCTCATAACTGTAGTCAGGATGCTACATTTTTATGTACACAAAATAAGAATCCATAGTAGGATCTTTCAAATGTTTTCATTTCAAATTTGGCTGCTAGAAAGGCAAGACACTTGACATCCTCATTTAGGAATCTGCACACTTTGTTCCTTCCAAGGCAGCCTAATTTTCAAAGTGTAATTAATCAGCTTTCAGTCAGAAACAGCATCACTGTTGACAAAAGCTCTAACAATTGGGTGGCACTTCAAACGTCCCTTCAAGCTGTTTGCCTTTACACAGCATGGTTAAGCAGATCACTTAAATGCCTAGAGGTTATATGTATAACATGCTAAAAATGGCTACTTTTCATCTTGGTTTCCTTATTTACGGTGCCATGCATTAACCTATTTGATTAATTTAGGAGCTAATCAATGGTGGGATTCAAATTTTTTTACTACCAGTTCTGTGGGTATGGCTTGGTGGGCCTGGCTTGGCTTGGTGGGCGTGGCTTGGTGGGCATGACAGGGGAAGGATACTGCAAAATCTCCATTCCCTCCCCACTCCAGAGGAAAATTATACTGCAAATCCCATACCCTTCCCACCCCACTAACCTGCTTTCCAGCTCTGTTCTCCTGTGCAGGGCAACCAAAGAAGACCTAGCCAATCAGCTGGGACTCTGGAGGCAGAGAATAGATATCATGAGGTAGCATTTGCTGGTTCTCCAAACTACTCAAAATTTCTGCTACCGGTTCTCCAGAACTGGTCAGAACCTGCTGAACACCATCTCTGGAGCTAATGGGTTGTGGAAACTCAGAAAAGGGGTTAATATATTTTAACCCCTTTATAATATATTGGGTTGCATGAATGTAGTAATAGAGATGGATGGCAATCTCAGAAGTTTTCATCTTTCTGATTGGAAAACAGAAGAATCAACCTGACATTAGAAGACAGGAGATTTTGCTCCCTAGTTCCTGCTAAAGGTTCCTTTTTTTTCTTGGCAGATTAGAAAAACCATTCCTGTACTACTTGGCCTGGAAAAGGTTCGAACAAATAATGGGACACTTTGTTGAACTTCATGGCAACAAAATGGTTGCATTTGCCATTGTCTTCTGGTTTTTATTTTAAAATGTCCTTGTCGATCTTAGAACCTTAGGATTTCTTTGTGACATTCTATTCAAATACTAACCAAGTCTGCATTGGGTTTCTTCTTCTTCTTCTGAGATCAGCTAATGTTGGTTTGATGCTGCCATCTACTGTTACAAAGGAAGCAACTCATTAGGTGGGGCTGCTTCAAAAAAGTGCAGACAGGTATTATGTTCATGCTACTTTGTTCTCTAAAGCAGTGTTTCTCAAGCTTGGCACCTTTAAGATGTGTGGACTTCAACTCCCAGAATTCCCCAGCTACCATTAGCCATCCCTCCCAGTTAGTGTCAACTATAAAAAATGTTAGTGTCTCTTCACGTTTCTCATTCAGGTCATTGATTAAAAAAGGACAAAGCCCAGGACTTAGCTCTGTATATCTGTACTTTATCCAGATCATATATCTCTGGATCCAGTATATCCAGACCATCTTGCCTTGAATGGGGTTATCCCCTTCTCTAGAACAGGGGTCGCCAACCGTTTGGACCTCAGGGACCACCAAACTCATAATTTTAAATCCCAGGGACCACTAACCTGTTCTGTGGGCGTGGCCTAATTTGTGGGTGTGCCTTGGTGGTCATGTGACTGGCTGGGCATGGCTTGTATGTAAATATTATAAATATTTATATAAATATTGAATTTTTTATAAAAAAAGAACAACTTTTACCCAAAATCAGGCAAAGCAGGCAGGCAGATTGAGTTGCTCACAGAATCATTCACTGATCTATCTATCTGCCATTGGCTAGCTCAGTCTCTCAAATTTGTTTTCCGTGAGTCTGCACTGAATAACAGAACCTTCAGTCCTAAGGGAGGTTCGGCCGAACTCTAAAGACTAGCTAGAAAGCAAGAAATCCAACCATTTCCTGCTTCCTAGCTAATGTAAATCTCTCAGCACAGGAGAACACCTGATGGTCAGAAAAATAGCAGTTTAGCAGGCAAGTTTGCCAGGTAAGGAGTGAGTGAGTGGGGAGGGTTCCCGCGGGCCATGTGGGCGGCACAGCCTTGTGTTTCTGCACAACCTGGATTAATTACTTTGAGGGGGTGCTCTGGGGGTGAGATTTCTTTGCAGCCCACCAAAATTTTCTTTTGACCCACCAGTGGGCCGCGGCCCACCAGTTGGCAACCACTGCTCTAGAACAATACTCCATATTTTCCCCATCTTTTGATGAGAAAGCTGTGCTCACAGAGGCCCAACGGTGAGTTTTTCCAACCTTGGCAATTTTCAAATGTGTGGATTTCAACTCCCCAAACTCCCCAGCCAGCTCAATTCTGGGAGATGAAATCCACATCTCTTAAAGTTGCCAAAGTTGAAAAACACTAAAACACTTTTTTGAAATCAGATCTGAAATTCTACACACATGCCTACTGCACCCTTTGCAAAATATTCTACACTGGACTGGCCTCCTTGTCATGTACCTGGGAGAAATTCTACCATTTCTGCAATAGAATAGAATAAATTCTTTTTAAATTCCAAGTGTGATTAGACTTGCAAGGAATTTGTCTCCAATGTATAAGCTCTCAGTGTGCATACAAGCAACAAGTGATCAATCATGACCATAATAATAAAATGATCATAAATCATAAGATACAACACTCAGTCATAAGCTACTATATAAAAGCAATCAACATAAATCAAAAGATGCAAACCACAAAGTTATAGTCATAAGATATAAAGGAAGAGGTAATAAGAAAGGCTAGGAAGATAATAGTACAGCCCTACTATATGGTTTGATATTCTATGGCATAAGACAGTATTTTGGGAATTAGTTGTTTAGCTGCATGATGGCCTGGGGAGGGGGGAACTGCCCCTGTGTCTAGTTGTTTTGACATGCATCATCATGAGGGAAGAAATTGAAACAGTTTTATGTCCAGGATGTGAGGGGACTGCATATATTTTCACAGCCTTCTTTCTTTCTGGCTCATGAAGGTCCAAATGCAATATACATATACAGTATACAATGCAAAGTCCAAATATCCCATACTCAGAGAAAATGCCATTAGTAACACCTCCTCATTGTGTTGGCTTGGACAGAGAGGGCTTCCTTTTTTCTCTCTAGATGAATTATGACTTCATTCTTTAATTTAGTATTGTCATATTGCTAGCTGCAGTTTGTGCCTTGAATTCATGTTCAAGTCAAGAATTCATCCACATGGCAATTTATCTATCCAAAATTTCCCTAATTTTGCTCCTCTCATAGCAGGCTAGTCTACAAAGTGGGAATGAAGCCATGATCTGCTGCTGACTGCAGTCCTACAATACTGTACCCTTGAACACTGATGGGGTAGTGATTGATGGTTTCCCCTGGCTAAAATTCAAATGTAACCAATGGTGGGAAAAGCTGCCACCAATCACCATTACAACATGTGCCAGAACACTGTTGCATGGTGCTGGTATAGATGTGCTGTCCTATCAAATTTTTCCCTTACAATTTCCCCCCAAAAAGTGAAAGTAAAAATTCCAAACAATTTTTTTTCAACCTCAGTGGAAAATTGACTCCATGGCCACTAGGTAGTAGCAAAGAGTATCCTCCGGCCCTTGAAGTAGTATTCTGGGGTTCCAGAGTGGCTAAAGACCTATTAAACTGTGGATGCTCTCAAGTCAATCCACATAATTTGGGAAAGTGGCTATTGACAGCCAAGATGAAGCTGCTGAATATATAAATATCCTCATTTATCAACTCTAATTGGAACCAGCAACTTTGTGGTTTAGTAAAATGGTCATTAAGCAAAGGTAAAGATAAAGGTTCCCCTCGCACATACATACTAGTCGTTTATGGCTCTAGGGGGCGGTGCTCATCTCCATTACAAAGCGGAAGAGTCAGCGCTGTCCGAAGACGTCTCCGTGGTCATGTGGCCGGCATGACTAAACGCCGAAGATGCACGGAATGCTGTTACCTTCCCACCAAACTGGTCCCTGTTTTTCTACTTGCATTTTTACATGCTTTCGAACTGCTAGGTTGGCAGAAGCTGGGACAAGTAACAGGAGCTCACTCCATTACGTAGTGCTAGAGATTCGAACCACCGACCTTTCTGATTGACAAGCTCAGCATCTTAGCCATTGAGCGTCATTAAGCAAACATCATGGCAAAACATCATATGATTGCCCTGTTTAGTGAAAACAGTTCTGGTGGTCCTAGCAGTCTCAGTTGCGGTTGTTAAGTGAATGATCTATAGTTATTAAGTAAGACATCATTGTGACAGCAACTTGCCTCCCTCCTCCTGCTGGCTTCCCTACTGACTTTGTGGAAAGGTCACAAATGATCATCCTGAGACAGCAGGGATGCTACACAGGTTATGTGGGATAACTGTTTATCAGTTACTTTTTTCAGTCCTGCCATAATTTCAGTTGCTAAACAAATGGTCATTAAGCGAGGACTATCTATATGCTTCCGAAGAGCCTTTAAGAAAGGGCTTTTGCTGTGTATCTGTAGACATGTAAGTCAAATTAATTTTCAAAATTCATTGAATAAAGTGGCTGTGGAAACTGGAGTACCAATGTATTCTTTAGCCAGAGTGAAGGAAGGTCCTCTGCCTATCCTCCATTCCCACTAATGTGTCTGAATCAGAAGACAACAGAGTCATAAACAATCAGGAGATGGAAGGTAAAGTCAATTGATAGCTTATCTCATAAATGGAAGCTCAGCCCAGGTGGGGAAAACTCTGGGAAGAAACACTAGGAACCATTTAAATAGCCAGTGCCTCTAGAGCAGGGGTCTCCAACCTTGGCAACTTTAAGACTTGTGGACTTCAACTCCCAGAGTTTCTCAGCCAGCTTTGCTTGTGTCTCTTGCAAGCAAGCTTGCTAGCTGAGGAACTTCAGAAGTTGTGGGTGATTTTAAGAAGGGACTGGACAAGAGTCTCCTGCTTGAGGAGGGTGTTGGACTGGAAGAACTTCCAATTCTGTTATTCAATTATTCTGTTATGTGTGCAAACGCATCCAAGAATACTGGTTTGTTTGGTAGCTGGTTGAATTTGGGTGCTGTGGTTTAGCAGCAATGTGAAAATTTAACCAAAGGCAGAGCCGATTCCATCATTTTGGGAGCCCTAAGATGGATGGCAAGAAGAAAGCTTGGCCAACATTCCCTTGTCCCTTTCCTAGCCCATCTGGAGAAGGGTAGGCACCTTTGTCTGTGGTCCCTGGAGAGCAGGGGTGTCTGCAGGTCAAAAGAGTCAAGATGGTGGGATCACCAATGCAATCCAGCTTCTGCCCATTTTTTTTAAATATGCACCCTGTTGGAATCTCCTGTAACTAAAAACAGTGTGGCATGCTTCCTTGACATTTCTAGATTCAGTTCTCAAATTTCTACAGCTGGTCACATGACCGCATTTTGAGCACTTGGCAACGAGTCCACATTTATGGCCATTTGCAACATCCTGCAATCACATGTCTGCATTTTATGATGTTTTTGCCAAAAATTGGCATTTGGTTTTGAGCAAAACTGGCCCAATCGAACAATTGATTTATTTAATAATCATGGTGTTATCTCAATGATTGCACTGTTCTGTGAACTACCACTAGGTCATATAATGACTCAGTCATTTGGAAATCCTATTTTGTGATTGTTACAACTTACACTCAGAAAGCTCAAACTGTCCAAGGAGCTGCTGATCCAGTTCTACAGAGGAATTATTGAGTCTGTCATCTGCACCTCTGTAACTGTCTGGTTTGGTTCTGTAACCCAACAGGACAGACACAGACTTCAGAGGATAATTAGGACGGCAGAAAAAACAATTATTACCAACCTGCCTTCAATCGAGGATCTGTATATTGCACAAGTCAAAAAGAGGGCTGTGAAAATATTTACAGACCCCTCACATCCTGGACATAAACTGTTTCAACTCCTACCCTCAAAATGACGCTTAGAGCACTGCACACCAGAACAACTAGACACAAGGACAGTTTTTTCCCGAACACCATCACTTTGCTAAACAAATAATTCTTTCAACACTGCCCAACTACTTACTAAGTCTGTATTACTATCACTATTAATCTTCTCATCATTCCTTATCACCCATCCCAGAGATGGTATTCGGCAGGTTCTGAGCAGTTCTGGAGAACCGGTAGCGGAAATTTTGAGTAGCTCAGAGAACCGGCAAATACCACCTCTGACTAGACATTTTGCAGTATCCTTCCCCTGCCATGCCCACAGAACTGGTAGTAAAAAAATTTGAATCCCACTACTGACCCATCCCCTTCCACTTGTATGATTATAACTTTGTTGCTTGTATCCTAACCATTTTTATTGCCTGTTTCCTAGTATGATTTGATTGCTTATTGTACCCTATGACTATTATTAAGTGTTGTACCTGATGACTCTTGATGAAAGTATCTTTTTTTTAATGTACACTGAGAGCATATGCACAAAGACAAATTCCTTGTGTGTCTAATCACTCTTGGCCAATAAAGAATTCATTCATTCATTCATTCATTCATTCATTCATTCATTCATTCATTCATTCTATAACGGGCAGGCTCCATTATGGTTGTAACTTCAGTTCTAATGGGGATGTTCATACCACATACTTACCCAGCATAGATCAACATCTAGCTGATCCATTCATACAACATACTAACCTTGATAAATGTTAACTTTAGTTTGGCTTTTTGGAGGCTCAGTACAAATTCAATTTCTTGGATTAGTTTATTGTGTGAATGCAGCCAATGTATATCACAGCAACATCCCATCCCATCTTATAATTTCGCTCTCCTTCCTTTACACCATTAAGTTGCCTAATATTTATCTCCTTTTAATGGATTGACTTTGATTTTGTTACTGTTTTTATATTGCTGTAAAGTATTTTCATTTGGTATAGATAAGACATGAAATAACTATTTGATCAATGAATAACATATAATAGATGCTGGTTTCTTGATAATTATTGTTCCCTCTCGTTTGTTACTATTATTTCCATGCAGTCCTCATAAGACAAGGGTGTCAAACTGACAGCTCACCAGTGGTGGGATTCAAAATTTTTTACTGCCGGGTCGATGGGCCTGGCTTGATGGATGTGGCAGGGGAAGGATACTGCAAAATCCCTATTCCCTCCCCACCCCACTAACCTGCTTTCCATATCTGTTCTCCTGTGCAGGGCAACAAAAGAAGATCCAGCCAATCAGCTGGGACTCAGGAGGCAAAGAATAGATGGGGGCAGGGCCAATCAGAGGTGGCACTTCGAACTACTCAAAATTTCTGCTACCAGTTTTCCAGAACTGGTCAGAACCTGCTGAATACCACCTCTGCAGCTCACGGGCCGGATGAGTCACGCGCAGGCCACACCCACCCCAGCTCCGCAAAGGAAA
The DNA here is from genome assembly GCA_023653725.1 of Bungarus multicinctus. NCBI lineage: Eukaryota > Metazoa > Chordata > Lepidosauria > Squamata > Elapidae > Bungarus > Bungarus multicinctus. Next base: position 23,013,307 of record CM042836.1, on the reverse strand, counting down.
AAACATTGCAATATGTTACATGATGGCAAGGTGACACCGCCAGTTTGACACTCGTGTCATAAGGCAACCTTGTAGGGTTGTCATCAGGAAAATCTAAGATATTATGACTGGCTTCAGTTTTGTGACTGAGCGCGGATCAGAACAAATCTTAGATTGCAATAAGCAAAGGAAGGGGAAATTATTGTAAAATTAACATTTCAGCAGCAAAACCACAAAATATATTATTTTCCAACAAGGGAGCTTACATTTTGGAAACAATTTACTTCTAAGCATTGTATGAAGGGAAGAAATAATAGGATGAATATTGCCTCTGGCCCCTAGAAAATATCTAATCCACCAACTAATGCCACTGGAGACAGGAGGCAGAGCTAGAGAGATTTTTGGGTTAGCTAAATGAAGCCTCCATGTTTAGAGGCAATATACCTCTGAAAACCAACAGACGGGGGTTGGGGACCACCAACAGAGCAAAACTTTATGCCTTCATAAGTTGTTTGTGGGCTTCTGGAGGCATCTGGGTTGCAGCTGTTGGAAACAGGATGTTGGATTAGATGGACCTTGGTTTGATCCAAGAAGACATGCCAGCTCTTCTCTGGGTTTCAAGAAAAGACACTGCTACGGAGCTATTTTGGTGCATTATGAGAGGAAATATCTTCTATATTGTACACATTATATATATAAGCCATCCTGGATTCTAGAAAGAATCCAGGATGTTAAACTATAAATATCAATAAATAACATGTTGAATTCTTTTTTCAATTTGTTGTAATCTTGGCAAAAAGAGGAACCCAAAAAACCATAAAAAAGCAGAATAAAATGTCTTCTCTGCTATGGATAAAAGCCTGGTTTATGCATGTTTGTATTTTATTTGCTTTTTATTTATTTGATTCGGTATGTTTTCTATTTTGGTTTTATTACAACAACACATATATAAATCAGAGTATAAAATCCACAATAAAACCAAATTGTGAAATTAAGACAACATTTTTTTTTTTTAAAAAAGGACCATTTCGCGTCATTTTTAATGGAGATGGCCTGGGAATTTAAGAAGGAGCCTTTTCTGTTAGCTGTTAAGATATTCCTGGTACCCCTTGCAATGATGGAACACCTTAGAATGGCCAGACCATCTAACAATGATCCCAGCACACAGGCAAACTATTGTAGGAACAGATGCTACAGCATATTAGAAATTAACATTAATGGAATTGTAAAAGAAAAGAGATGAAAATGCACCAGAATGGCAAAACTCTATCCAGCAGCAGAGTTATTTATAGGAAGAGTGAGGAAAACTGTCAAAAAAGTCAAGATGGCAGTCACAATTGTTCCCTGAGGATGCCAATGTTCAATAGTAACCTTCCCCTTCCTCACATTGTGTAAACATTTTTAGTGACTTATCACCTTTGCTTACAATACAACAAATGATCTCTTCTTCCCACATCTCATCTCTTATCTATAAGCAAATATTTAAAGTCTTGTCATTCAGTTCTGGTCAACAAAAGTCTATTAAGGGTTATCAGAGATAACAACATATCTATTTTAATTGTGATAAATAAACCAACTATATATTCCTTCCTTCCCTATACTTTTAACAATATCAAATATCTTCAAATAATGTCATAGAACTTGATTTCATTTCATTTGTTATTTGTCTTTTCTCACTAAATCCTTCAAATCCTTAATAGATCTCTTTTATAAATCCAATACATTAGTTCCTTCTGGTCCCATCTTATTATGCTTTTTGTTTTTTATTTGGAATTCAAAATAACAGCATTTTTCCACAGGGATTCTTATCATTAATTTTAAAAATCTTATTTCAATTCCATCTGGACCCTTAGTTGGTTTATAACTTTTCAGAAGCAATATTCTAATCAACTTATGGTATTTATTCCACAAAAATATTTTAAAGTTATTAATCTTGTATTTAAAAACTATTACCCTGCGGATTGAATGAAACCTACCTGGTGAGCTCTATAAAACTTGTCGATCCAAAAGTTGTTAATAGTTGAAAAGCTATTAAAAAGTAATTCCAAAAGTGAATGAGAAATAAGGTTTGGAAAATATCCAAACAGGCTATATGATCTTAAAATCACTCAACTCCCAGGAACTTGATTCACAATTCAACTGCAAAAACCTAAGTTTCTGCGGTTTATTCATAAGGAATAGGTGTCTGGAGTGCAGGTGGGAAATCTCATAGTCTCTCCTTTTTCTGGACAGACTTCACTAGGCAGAATTCGCTGTCTGGCTGCTGATCTCCACTTCATTGCTGTCTTGCTCCTTGAGAGATGTCTAGTTCATGTCTAGATATCTACATCCTCGATAGAAGTCCAGTAGTGATCCATTTTGGAAAAACAGCCAAATTATCACCCAGGTGAAAAATTAACAGGATGTAAATTAGTCATGATTCTGGTTGTGCAATGCCCCAAATGATGCCTATCAGATCCCTTTGCCATCACATCTACTTTTTCAAAATTTTAAAGATTTACTGTATTGTAATACAATGCATTCTCCAGACTCAGTTTTGTTTCCAAGAATTTACTCTAATTCCATATTGGCTCCATAAGATTTCCTAGATAATAAAACCACACATGGCCATGACAGAATAAACCTTAGCCATTTGCTTCCCTTCACTGGTTATCTGGATGCCTGTAGCCCCATGTCATAAAGTAGACTAGCTAAAATGTTGGTGGACATATTGAAGAACAAAATGCTGGACTAGTATTTTCTGAATGACTCTATTTCAGCAATGAGCAATATAATCTCAAGAGAACCAAAATGTCCACAGATACCTGTCTTGGTACCCTATAGCCCTCCTATGTCATCTGATTTTAATTTCTCTAATTTGTTCAATACGTCTATGTGCATAAGTAGAAGGTTAAGGAAAAGGAGCATTTTCTGCACAGGGAAGACTCTTCCAACAGTATGGATGGACACACTTAAATTAGAAAAGTCAATTTTATTGCATATAAAATCTATTTTCCTTATTTGGCCAGAAAGACTAGATTACTTGCCAAGAAGCTGTAGGGACGTGGCACTCAATGCTAGGGTCTATGGATGAATCTCCATGTTTCTCTCTCTCTCTCTTTCTCTCTCTGTGTGTATGTGTGTGTGTGTGTGTGAGAGAGAGATGCATGCTATAACATGAAACACTAAGTTCTAGCATCCATTTTAATTGCAAGAGAGCCTCTTGAGATCCTTGTAAGCCCATTGATAAAATGATAGATGATGCCAGCACAGTGCTTTGCTTAAAGTATGCTAGGAGGATGATAAGATAAAAATTAAGGCCCTTTCTTCACACAAATTACACATTGACTTATGTAAGATCAACACTGGACTGGACCTCTATGTCCTACAGTATTTTGGAGTTTCTAGAAATCTTCATAAATGAGGCTGATTTGGAACTTCCAGCTTTAGGCTGGGAATTTTGAGAGCTGAAGTGAATTTTAAGTTGTGGAGGTTGATAAATATTGCCCTATTGCCCATAGGGTGATTAGATCTGGCTTGCGGGGCCACCTTGTAAACAGTGAAGGACCAGCCTGCGTTGCCTCTGCCAGTGAAAATGGAGCCCAGGCGGGCTGCGCACAGACCTCACGAGCTCCGTTTTCGCTGGCAGAGTGCTAGCAAAACAAACTACTAGCAAAAGTGCCATTTGATCACACAAGCGATGCCAAACTGGCCATGGCCGCGCCCCCCCCCCCGCCAAACACAAACCTGATGTGGCCCTCAATGAAACTGAGTTTGACACTCCTGCCCTAGAGGAAATACCACAGGGACAGGAGCATTGAGACAAGTGCTTTTCATGGGTGGGAACCAGAGGTGGTATTCAGCAGATTCTGACCAGTTCTGGAGTTAATGGAAATTTTGAGTAGTTTGGAGAACCGGCAAATACCACCTCTGACTGGAGATTTTACAGTATCCTTCCCCTGCCACGCCCACCAAACCACGCCCACAGAACCGGTAGTAAAAAAATTTGAATCCCACCACTGGTGGGAACTCCTGCTTCTCAACCCAGGGGTTTCTCACTTCCTCTTGAATTCCAAGATCTACAACCATTTGTCATTTCTCCTCTGGTTTATTGGGACGAAATGGAATGGCATGTTGGCCTCTCATCTGACAGAGTCCCCAGTTGTTGTTTTTTTCTTTCTTTCTTGTTGCCAGAGCTAAGTCAATAAGAAAAGAATGAGGACAAGAGACACAGTTCTAGCTGGGTTAGAGCAGGGGCTGCCAAAATCTGGATGACCACTAGATCAGTGGTCGCCAACCAGTGGGCTGGGGATCACTGGTGGTCCACGAGAAAATTTTGGTGGTCTGCAGAGAAATGTCACCCCCAAAGTAACCCCCGAAGCAATTAATCCAGGTTGTGTGGGAACACAAGGCTGCACCGCTCATATGGCCCATGGGAACACAAGGCTTGTGCCGCTTGCATTGTGAACAACACGAGGTAGTGAGGAGAGGGGGAAAGGGCAGAGGGGGGGAACTTGCCCCACTTGCCCCACGTGCCACCGGGCTGCTTCTTTCTGCTTCTTTCTTCTTCTCCTTTTGGCTGCATGCAAGGAAAGCAGCAAAAGTCTTTCTTTCTCTCCCTCAACTCTGCCAGAAATGAGTCTTTGGGACCCTGCAAGGTCTCTTGCTCCGAAAGGCTGCGCCGGCAAAGACTCATTTCTGGTGGAGTTTGGGGGAGAGAAAGAAAGGCTTCTGCTGCTTTCCTTGCATGAAGCCAAAAGTCTCTCTCCCCCCCGCCCTCCCCCCCCCCCAACAGAGCTGGAGATGGTATCCTGCAATCTCAAATAAAGAATGATTGATTGGTAGGAAAACAGGGTGAGGAATTTTCCTGCAGACTTTTGGGGGGATTTTCACAGGGCTTTTGGTCCATGGGATTTAAAATTATGAGTTTGGTGGTTCCCGAGGCCCAAAAGATTGGCGACCCCTGCACTAGATGATGCCAAAGGGATGCAGAAAGCATTAGTTCTTTGCCTCCACTTAGTAATTATCTGGAAGTTTGCAGCCTTAGCTGGAACACTGATATTTTTTTCACATGTTTTTCCATTGATTACTTGAATGGCCTTTTATTTTCTCAAATCTAGGAAGCAGAAGTGAATTATTTATTTATGCATTTGTTTGTTTATTTATTTGATTTGTATAGCCGTTCGTCTCATGAAATGACTCTGGACAGCTCACAGTTCAAAACATATATTGCAATTTATTTTTTTAAAAAAACCAATAAAAACAGTGAAAAGCATTAATACAGTAAAAAAAACATTAAAATGTCCAATTCAAAGTACTTACAAAAGCAAGATATTTGGCCCATTAACAATATAGCCATTTTGATTTCATGGACCCCTAGGAAAATCCTGGGGGACTCCCCCAAGATAATACTTTAAAAATCACTGCAGTGAAGCATCTCTTGAGAAATGGCTAACTTAGTCTTGGTTTGAAGACTTTTAACAGGGAACATATTACTTCACTTGGCAGCCCATTCCACTGACCGAGAGGTTGTTCAGTCAGTGTGTTCTTGCTGATACCAATCCTGAGCCCACTCCCTTCTAACTTTACCCCAGTATTTCTCACTCTTGACAGCTTTAAGGTGTGGACTTCAACTCCCAAAATTTCCCAGACAGCATGTTCACTAGGGAATTCTGGAAGTTGAAGTCTGCACATTTTCAAGTGGCCAAAGTGAAGAAACACTGCTTTAATCCATTGCGCTAAACCAGGGGTATCAAAGTTGATTTCATTGAGGGCTGCATCAGGGTTTTGTTTGAACTCTTTGGGCCATGGTGGGCGTGGCCAAATCGACAACACTCCTGTTGGGGGAGCCTGTGGTGACCCAAGCGCTCTGCCAGCGAAAATAGGCTCCCGAGCTCCGTTTTTGGATGCCATGGCCTCCTATGCCAGTGAAAACAGAGTGCAGCAGCATGTGACCCTCACAAGATCCGTATTTACTGACAGAGGGTTGCAGGAGGCCATGGCAACCAAAAATGGAGCTCGGGAGCTCATTTTCTCTAGTAGAAACACCACGGGCTGGTTCTTTGCTGTTTCCAGGGCGGTCCTGTGGGTGGATCCAAGTACCCCGTGGGCTGAATCCAGTGCCTGGGCCTTGAGTTTGAGACCCCTGTTCTAAACTGCCATTTGAGGCCATAGGCTCCAGTATCAGTGTGGCAGTCCTTCATATATTGAAGATTACTATCATATTTCCCCTTAGTCATCTTTTATGCAGGCTAAAATGTACCTGAATCTTGTAATCATATCTCATAAGGTGTGGTTTCAGAACTTTCCTGTCTAAACTGGAGTGCTAAAAACAGGATTCTAAATGGGGTCGGATGAGGACAAAGTTACTTCCCCTGATCTGGGCTCTCTGCTTTTGTTAATGCATCCCAAGGTACCTTTTGCCGTTTTAGCTACTGCATGATGTTGCTGGCTCATATTTAATTTGCGCTTGACAAGGGCAGACAGATCCCTTTCACATTTCCTATTGCCAAGCCATCGTTTACTTGTGCCTTACATTTTATGCTAACCAGATGTACAAACATACAATTCCTCCTTGTTAAATTCCATCCTACTTATTTGTTATCACAATGAAAGCCTGCTTAGATCTCTGTGAATCTTTCCTGTTTCACCTAAAGCAATGATTCTCAACCTTGGCAAGTCGAAAATGTGTGGACTACAACTCCCAGAAGTCCCTAGCCAGCAATAGCCACTCCTCCCAATTAGTGTCATCCAACAAAGTTTTTCAGTGTCTCTTTAACTTCCTCATTCACATCATTGATAAAAACAGCACAAAGCCCAGGATTTAGCTCTGTGGCACTCCAGTTGACACTCTTAGCAGTGTGAAAACAACACTGAGTGACATGTTCCTTAGAGGGTAAATGCTTTTGTTGTCTTTTAAAAATCACTGTGGGAGTTATGTCAAATATTTGTTTTGCTTCATCGTTGAATCATCGTAAAAACAAACAGTTTTTCTTTTTCTTTTTTTTGGGAAAGCAATCATCAAATAGAAAGCTGCTGGGGTGGCTGATGAGGACAGAGAAGGCTGGAGGAACAGGGAGAGCAGGATGTTATTATCTTTTTGGACCAGTGAGCACAGCTAGAATTTGGAAAACATGGCAAAGGTGGTCTCACCAAATGGGTGTCATGGGAGGTTTGCTTGTACACAAAATGGCAGTAGATGCCAGTTACAAAAATTGTGTCAGAAGGCACCATGGTTCCCATTAGCAGGTTCCATATCACCCCATTTGTTTTTGGTTGCTTGCCCTGCATACTTACATTGATTATCGAATTAGTTATTATCTGGGTTTGCCCAAAGCATTGAAACCTAATCTATTAAACACAAACTAGATTTGAGCTATCTTTTGGGGAGTGGGGTTACATCAATACAATACAGATGGTCCTCAAACTTACAAACATTCATTTAGCAACTGTTACAATATTATAGTATTGACTTATGACCAGTCCTCACACTTACAACTATTGCAGCATCCCTACGGTCACATGATCAAAATTCGGGTGCTTGGCAACTGGCATGTATTTGTAACTGTTGCTGTGTCCTAGGGTTATATGATTGCTGCGGTGGCGCAGTGGTTAGACTGCAGTACTGCAGGCGACTTCTGCTGACTGTCGGCTGCCTGCAATTTGGCAGTTTGAATCTCACCAGGCTCAAGGTTGACTCAGCCTTCCATCCTTCTGAGGTCGGTAAAATGAGGACTCAGATTGCCTTGCTTAGCAGTGGACATGGTCCCAATTTTGGTTGTAAGTTGAGGACTACTTGTACACACCTCACTCCTTTTGCCTGTGTGTCCCTCAAAGGGGTGGATTTTGTGGCATGATGGGGACAGTGCTATTTTGTGCAGTGGAGCATCAAACAGCAGGAGCTGTGGGTGACCATGCTGGGTTCACAGGACAGGCTGAGCCACATGGGAGGACTGTCCCCACAGCCAAGAAGGCGCTTGTGAACATGTGACTGAAATCTGCCTCTCCATGTTGCATGTCGAAAGGGCTGGTCTTTGATTGCATTGGGTTTTTTTTTATGAAAAGGTTTTTTATTTATTTTAACAACAAACATTAACAAATACAAACATAAAACATTAAATAAAACCATCTTTTCCATTGTACAGCGTTTGGTTGGTACATATCTTTTGTGCACAATATCAACAGTCTTTCCCTTCTAAATGTAAATTAAAATTCATATTATCTAAGTCAACTATGCATATTATAATATTGTTAGCTCCTTATAAGACTTTAATTATAAATTCACATCATCCTTTTCAAGCATCATCATATCATTCATTTCATTTTAATCAATTATAACATATCATTACATTGTCTTTGGTTGCGTTAAGCTGTCAACTTGACTCTTCTGATCTGCACACACACATACACACACACACACGCGCGCGCGCGACAGACAGTCAGTCAGTTAAACCTAACTGAGCGCAGCATGTTATATGAACGACTCAGCCATAAATGTGCAAATTTGTGCAAATCTAACTCAAAGCTTTCAGCCTCCTGCCATTTTACCTTTCTTGAGCCTTTTCTATGAGGCTGGCCTAGAATGAATATGCCACTGCTACAGACCTATACTTCTCTTTGTAAAATGCTACCTACCTTCCAATTTTAAAGAGCTGCTGAAAACTGAGAACTTTTCCATTTTCAAGTGGGGAATGAAGCTTGGCAGACCACAAGAGAGATGCCAATATCATTTTGAGTGCTGTGTTGTCCTTATTTGAACATTTTGTGACCCTGGCATGGGCTTGGGCCTTTTGGCTTCTCTGAAATGGAAAATGGCTGCCACACATTGCCACACCAAATATGCAAATTGTCCTGAAAGGCTTCCTTCCTTCCAGCTTTAGGAATGAGATACTGTCTCTACACCCTTGCAGACCTTTACAAGTTTTGAAAGGGCGAGGCGAAAGCAAACAACTTTTGCAAAGGAAAGTACTGTACAAAGCATATTGACTTGCTCCGTCCATAACATACAGCTTGATGGCGCACCATCTCTGAAGAGGCCAGACTGCGAGAGACCTCAGCCAGATGTTTTCACATCCAGCTGTTATGTGCTTGGCAGAACTCCTTAGGTCACTGACCAAAAAGCAACTGAAGTGCCCTCAATTAGAGGCAGCCCTGCCTTTTGTGGGCCCAGCCTCGTGGGTCTCCATCTTGCTTTTCTGTCTCTCAAGTGGGTTTCTCTCTTTTTCCATTTGGCTCTGGATAGCTCCAGATGGCCTGTCTGGACGGATGTGAATTCTGCTTCTGAATGAACAGAGTCTTTCCCTCCACTCTCCACCCCCCCCCCCCCAAACCCCTTTTCTTCTTTCGGTGCTTCTGCAGCTGCAGGACAGAGTTGCAAAATATGGCAAAACGAGCATGCTGGGATGTGTGAGACAGGTTGAGGGGAGCCTGCGAGCGGCTGCACAAAAGGAACCACACAAGTTGCACACGAACTTGCTTTCCTCTTGGGGACGGGGTGGGGGTGCGAGGGAGGAATTGGCCCAAGCAGCACGGTGGAATTTGAGGGGTGTCGAGACAGCAGGAGGCCATTTCGAGGAGGAGACGGGAGTGGCTGGCAATCAATGACTTTTGACAGAGCAAGGAAAGGGTAACTCCACTTCCCAGAAACCGTGTCATGTTCATGAGCAAGGAATGTAGATGATAGTCCCTGTTTAGGGACCGCAATTTGGATTGGCAACTCAGTTGTTCAGTGAAGCAGTCACTAAGTGAAACCACAACTGCGCTTACAATCTCACTTCAGCTTTTCTTTGCTTTACAGCCCTGTAAAGGTCATAAATGCAAGGATCGGTTTTAAAGTGACTTTTTCATCACTGCCATAACTACAAATGTTGCTATACAAGTCAGTTGTTAAATGAAGAGTACCATCTGCCTTGTGAGGAGTGCAAAAACAACTACAATCCACCTCCCCCCCACCCAGGCCAGTCAGCCAAGAGCACGTTCCTCTTGGTTTCACAGCAAGGAGGGGAAAAGGGAAAAACATAATTTGATCTTTTTGAGGGCAGAGTTATAAACTCAGGCCTTGGAAGACTGAGGAAGATGAGGTGGTGGATGGTGGAAGGGCATTTGCTGCAGAGGCAGGAGGGAAATTGCAGGAGGTGACATAAATTGGAGTTCACGCTATTGGGGTACCATCCATCAGAGGTGGTATTCAGCCAGTTCTGACAGGTTCTGGAAAACCAGTAGTGGAAATTTTGAGTAGTTTGGAGAACCGACAAATCCCACCTCTGACTGGCCCTTCCCCTATCTATTCTCTGCCTCCCGAGTCCCAGCTGATCGGCTGGGTCTTCTTTTGTTGCCCTGCATAGGAGAATGGAGCTGAAAAGCAGGTTAGTGGGATGGGGAGGGAATGGGGATTTTGCAGTATATCCTTCCCCTGCCATGGCCACCAAGCCACGCCCACCAAGTCCACCAAGCCACACCACACCCACCAAGCCACACCCACAGAACTGGTAGTAAAAACATTTGAATACCACTGATGCCATCCACTCACAGTTTGAGAAAATGTTGCCAAGCTGTGTTCACATGAATTGACTTTAAATGTTGTTGGCCCAACTTTCCAAAGTGCCATACCACAGCAATTACAGAGAAATGGGGATGGCACTGTTCTGAGATTGGCAAAGGTCTTGGATCTGGATGTGGCTTGGAATGTGCCTATAAATTCATGGTGGTGGTTGTTTTGCAGGGTTTACAAATGTGAACGGTATTAGATTTCAGAATCATACCCTTGTAAGAATTCAGATATCTGGTACTGAATTTGGACAGATGGAATTACATCATGACTTTAACATGCATTGGCAAGAGACGATTGATTGAAATGAGAACATTTAGAAAAGGTGCCACCTGTGTCTTTATAAACCACGGACAGGTAATTCAGAGTTCATTGGCCACTTGCAACCTCAAGCATCTCTTCCCCACACAGACATTTTTTTGCAGATATCCCCATTGCCCCTAAGCAATGGCACTATTTACTGTGAATTCACATAGCCAAATATGGTTTGTTTGATCTTGGCTTAACCTGTTAGGTCTGTATTCAGCCAGCCATGGTAAAGCTGGCCACATTTAATCTGTTTTAATGTTTCCTTGGTAATCATGTACTATAACATTAAAATGTGCTCAGATGTTCAGTCAGGTTATTTTTCTGTATAGCTTCTCAGATTTCTGTGCCAAAAAAGATCTCAGAGTATAACATATTTTTTTCTATTTTTTTTTTAGATATTGTAGGAGAAGGATTGTGTTGTTCTATGATAGCCTGAAATCAGAAGACATATGGATGTACCTTTTCAGACTAAAATGTTTTATATACCTTTTAGTAAAATGTGTTAGTCTGAAAAGTGCAACCACACTCTTGATTTTTCTTCTTTTGCTAGGGTAAAGATGGCTTGATAACTTGCTCTTCTACAGACCAAAGTTAATGTTTCTCATCAGACAGTATTAAATCTCTGGCAGGGCAGAAGAAAAAGAGGATAGAGCATCTGTCACTGTGTAAATGTAGAGCAATCCATATGTCTAGTCACTAAGCTGATAAGCAACCCACAACCTTTCACCCATTACTCTTAATAGCGTATGTTTTGAACTGCAGGTAACACATTGCAGAAAGCTTACATTTTTATCCTATCATTAATGCAGTGTTTCTTAACCTCAGCAATATTAAGATCTGTTGACTTCAATAGCCAGTATTCCCCACCGGCATGCTGGCTGAGGAATTCTGGGAATTGAAATCCACAGATCTTAATGTTGTCAAGATTGTGAAACAAAAGAGATGGAACTAGAACTGAATGAATCAATCCATTGAGAAAAGCAGAATCTTCAGTGTTATAATTATCAATGTGTATAGAGCAATTATTGTTATTCAGAATTGTGTACTAGAAGCAGGGCACTAGGGTTCTTCACCCCACACTTTATTCAAATTTTCAAAAGAACGTAAAATATAAAAGAACAACCCACAAATATTTCTGTGGCCAGTTCACAACCCCATTTCTCCAAAAATTTCTCCACCTTTCAAACAGTTTTTTTTTTTACTACTGGTTCTGTGGGCGTGGCTTGGTGGGAGTGACAGGGGAAGGATACTACCGTTTCTCCGAGCTACTCAAAATTTCTGCTACCGGTTCTCTAGAACTGGTCAGAACCTGCTGAATACCACCTCTGCTTTCAAAGCACCTGAAGGCAGAACAAGAAGCAATAGATGGAAACTAATCAAGGAGAGAGAGAACCAACCTAGAACTAAGGAAAATTTTTCTGACAGGACAATTAATAAGTGGAGCAACTTGTCTCCAGAAATTATGAATGCTGCAGCACTGGAAGTTTTAAAGAAGAAATTGGACAACCACTAGTTTGAAATGGTATAGAGCAGGAGTCTCCAAACTTGTCAACTTTAAGACCTGTGGACTTCAATTCCCAGAATTGCGTAGCCAGCGTGACTAGATGAGGAATTCTGGGAGTTGAAGTCCACAAATCTTAAAGTTGTCAAGTTTGGAAACCCCTGGTATATAGAGTCTCCTGCTTGAAACAGGGGGGTTGGACTAGAAGATCTCTAGGGGCCTTTCAACTTGTTATTCTGTTAAAGTGGTAAAGCAACTGGAAAAGCATTTTCCTTTAAGAAAGATAAACCCTGGAAAGTTTGTGAATATTCTCTGTCCTCACAGTAGCTCACCTCAAGACTGCTTGTCTTTTCAAAAGCATGTAGGCTTACTTTCATTTAAGTTAATTCTGTTTTTAGTCAAAGACACAAGGATGGCCTAGGAGGGAATCAACCTGAGATTTGCCAAGGCTGTGTGTTCAAGCCCAGTGGAGCGCCAAGTGTCTGTTCTGTGAGTCACCCTTTACTATGTTTAGAAGCTTCACAGGATATATTTTGCTCAGAGTCCAAAAACATCTTTCCTTGCTGAAGTCAGGGCTCCAATAAAAAGGGCGAAGATGAAAGACTGGCTAATTCCAAGAGCTGTTCATGCTGGGACCGCAGGCGACCAAAGTTTTGTTGACCTTGGCTCCTTGCAGGCTTGGCATGTTCTTGCCTCACTTGGCATCCCTTTCAGAACTAATCTCCATCTCCAACTAATCTCAACTTGCTCCCCCCGTCTCCCACCATTAAAAAAAAAGTGAGCAGCAGGAGAGCCTTGTAGTGACTTTCTAAGGAATGGTAGGGCCCAAGCCTAAAAATGGGGGGGGGGAGGTGAGTCTACCCAGCATCCTTGCAGGGGAGCGAAGCCTCCAGCTAATCAGGACTGGAGCCAGAAGCACGGGACGCTTGTCCCAACCCCAAAGCAAATGCTTCCAGTGAAACTGAGGAGAGCACATTTAGATCATTTGGAGAAAATGCCTCTTTGCACAATACAATTTGCTTATGGAGCTGACCGTAGCAAGATGCAGAAGGAGAGAGAAAAAAAAAACAACCCACTGGTTTAAATGACCTTTAAGGAAAGATTTCTTTGAGGAAGAAGATGGGATGTTAATTATCATGGCTACATGGAGCCTCCAGATCCAGGAGCAGGCTACCTCTGAAAATAAGGGGAAGGTTGGGTCTTCATGCCCTGTGAAGAAGCTTCTCTTGCTTCTCCTGCTTGTAGGATTCATATGTAGAGTAGATCCGGGGTCTCCAACCTTGGCAACTTTAAAGAGTTGTGGACCTCAACACCCAGAATTGGCTGAGGAATTCTGGGAGTTGAAGTCCACAGGTCTTAAAGTTGCCAGGGTTGGAGACCCCTGGACTAGATCGCTTATTGTTCTGAGAAACTGAACCTGCTTTTGATGCTGTAACTATAATAGTCTGACTTTAGAAAAGAAGAATTCTGTCATGAAGAATTCCAACATAAAAGAGGAATGAGCATCTTCGATAGCTGAATGACCAAGTCGTTCTCTCTTTGTTTCCCTCCCTCCATATATATCATTCTCATTTCTGCCCATGGAAGGAATTAGATATTGTCCTTGAAAGAAGAAGAGGATGTGCTTGAATCCAACAAGCCTGATATTTTAGAGATATTAAGCAAAATCATCAGATACTAAAATATGGAAATGATGTGCTCAAGTTTTCAATGGCTGCACAATTACATGTTATCTGCTATAACACACAGCCAGCATCGGGGTCTCTTGACAAATGATCTGATTTCCATAATTTTGGCATTAATGAGGGAGGAGAAGTGAACTTGGTCTTTTTCTTTGGCTGGCTGGATCCTCCCTCTCTGCGTAAGAGATCTCTCAGAATTGTCTTGCAATCTCTTTCCGAGGAATGTAACTTTTGCAGACTTCCTTAATTAAACTTCTGGAACTCTTTGTCAGAAGATGCATAGATAATGGTTGCTAGCTCCATTGGCTTTAAAAGGAGACAAGACAAACGCATGGAGAATAAAAGGTCTGTCAATAGACATTAGACATGTTAAGGTTAAGTACTACCAGACTGAAAGGATACATATTGCAGCTTCTTGCCCAAAGACAAATCTTGTCTTCAGATCAGACTTCTCATCCTCTCATATTTCTCTCTCTCTCTCTCCCTCTCAAAATGAAGCATTCAGAAATCAAGATCCCCAGAAGAAATAAACATTTGACTATTGGAACAAAGAATGTATGTTATGTAGTTCAAGAAAATAAAACAACATTATTATTGTGGTTGTTTCTTTTTAGCCCAATTTTTAATACAATACTCAAGATAGTTTATAATTTAAAACAACATAACACATGGAACAAAAACAAGTGCATTAAAAGTCAAATAATAGCAATAGGGACCTAAAATGGCCTGGCTTTGCAGAATTTCTAAAGGCAGAGACAATCAAATACAATCCCCAGAGCAGCACATTTCATAGCTGCTGCGTTTATTACTATTAACATTATTATTTGCAAATCGCTTGCCATTATGCATAATTTAGTTTGGGGGTCTTATCAATCACTGAAAGTACAGAATTCCACCAGCCAAGGATTGGAAATCTCTTTCAGACACCATTTTGGCTTCTGGAACTAAATTTTTCAATCACACAATTCCATACTTATCTTCACAGCTATGAAAATACGGAATTTGTTTACTTTTAAAACAGAAGGCATCATTTTATACCATGTACCAAAGCTTGGTTCTCACGGTATCTCAACATATGTATAGCTCTTTATGTAAATAGCTTTATCGTCCAAATTAGCAGCTTTTAAAAAAGAGCCTCTCAGCCCCCCGCAGATTTGCTGGAGAAACTCTTGGAATTGCCTTGGTCCTCAAAGGATGAGAATACTGAGTGGACGAGAGGAGCCAAAGGGTCGGAGGCTTGAATGCAGCAACAGTCCTTGTTAGAAGATGTGCTCCTTAGCATACGCAGAGTTCTAATGGCTACTTGCCCTTGGGCTTAAAAAGCTCATATGTGTAATCTCCATTGCACACGGAATTTAACAGTGGATTAGTATAGAAACTATAATTGGGTCTCACAATATGCTAAACCATAATCATGATTTGCAAGGTGAGCAGGTTTCCCTATCACATTCAACCAAAGCCAAGCAGCAACCTACACCACAGCTTAATGCAGTATCTTTTCAATCTTGGCAACTTTAATTTCAACTCCCAGAATTACTCACCCACCCAATTTCGGGAGTTGGAATATATACTTCTTAAAAGTTTCCAAAATTGGAAAACATTAGCTTAGGGCAACCTGAGAACTTGGTGTCTATCTATGGATTCTTCCCAGTCTAATTGTATGGGTGGCTGCTCCTCTCCTACTGTCTCGACCTTTACATAAAATGGATTAAATACAATCCGTGAAAGAAATGTCTTTGGAGGAGCATCCAGGCCCCCTTGAAGTGCTCTGTTTCTGATGATGCTTTTATTCGCACGCTTCTGCCCTCCCTGTTCCCTACCTGCCAAGAGCCTGCCATTCTGGATTAGGCTTTGGCAGTCTCCAAGGGTGACATAAGGCACAGATTTGTTCATGAATAGCCTCTATATTTACCTCCAGGTGCTGCATTCCAGACACTCATGGCTCTCCAAAGCAAGACAAAGAGGCTTAGAAAATGGCTGGCAGAGCGTATTGGCTCTTTCTCCAGAAACCGCATAAAAAAAGGATGGGAGGGGCACTAGGTATGCTTGCAAAGAAAATGGGGGGGTAAGTGTCTCCAGTTGATCCCCTCTCAGTGTCCAGGGAGAATGTGTCAAAGAAAGCCTATGCACAACATGGGGATGGAGAGCCACAGGGCAAGGTGACCGTATCTAGTGAGAAGAGAATGTCCCACAGCCTGGTGGCAGCCCCTGAATGCCCATTTCACCATTACTGGATTAAAGTCGAGGTTCGTTTAGTCAGAAACAGCTGCAAGTGTTTTAATATTCTGGCACTGGGTCCAACAACAACTGAATGACCAAGGCTTTTGACTATGTTTCTTAATGAACAAACTGCCAGACTTTACTTAAGCCAGAGGTCAGCTTCTGACCCATGAGTTCAGCCATGGACTTTGTTTTCAGGATGCTGGGAAAAAAAAAAAATTACAACTATGATGACCAAGGTGAGGTGGTTTCTGAGCTCATGCAGAGTACATCTTCATTTTCTGGCACGTTCTCCCTAGAAAAGCATACCAGGGAAGGACTGTCTTTGTTTAGAAGACAGACCAAAATGTTCCTTTCCAGTTGGACCTTTGGGGGATTACAGAAAATGGCTTGGTCTTCAAGAAAGAAAGAAAAAAAATCAGACTTTGGATTTGGCTGTGTTTCACATGTTTGTATGTTTCAAGGAAGGGGGCCATGCCTGGGAGCAGCCAAAGGCACCACTGCACTCCAAAACTGCACTCTTTGGTAAAGAATAGACAATTCACAGAGAAGGAGAGGGCCTGGTGACCAAAGGAATCCCACCAAAATGTCACACGCAATATATGTACATTTGTAGTTTATCCAGACCACATATATCTGGATCCAGTATATGAAGAGCATCTTGATGGGTGAGACTATCTCCTTCCCCAGAACAGGGCCCTACAATTATTTTTCCTGTTCTTTGATGTGAGAACTATGTTCACAGGTTTAATTTAATTTAATTCTCAATCTTAGCAACTTGAAGAGGGGTGGACTTCAACTCCCAGCATTTCCCAGCTTGCTGGCTGGGGAATGCTGGGAGTTGAAGTCCACTCCTCTTCAAGTGCTAAGATTGGGAAATACTGCCCCTGCAGAAGCACATCCAAGCCTCCCCCCCACCCCCCGCCCAGCTGCTCTGTGTTTCCTGAGCAGAAGAGATGTGGGGTAGCTGAGAGCAGGGTCTACAAAACTGTTTGCCAGAATAGCAATAGAGCCCTCTCATCTTCAGACTATCCCTCTGAAGAACAGATAGCGAGGCCAAGTTCTAAGAAAGAACTTTTGTCTTCAACCGGTTTGCAGCTTTCCCTGGAAGCATCTGGCTAGCCTCTCCTAATTGGAATCAAGATATTTGGTAGGATGGAACTTGGTTAAGCAAGTGAAGCTGTTCTTAAGATAGGAGGGTGGGAGGGGTTGTTTGTTTTTAAAGCAGGAGACAGATTTACTCTGCTTTTCACAGTGAGCAGTGGCTTTTGTCTTGATTTTCTTTCTTTCTTTCTTTTTTTGAAAAAAGTCCCTAATTTGTTGCATATGGTCTCCAAACTAGATATTTCATAATAAGACACAACTTATCCATTAATATAAGAAAATAGCCTTGTGGCATTCGGGAGATGTTAGAGAAATACATCACGGCTGTGGATGGGTTCCAGCCTTCTATGCAAACTGGGAGTGGATTCTACTTTTAAATGAAACAAGAAACAACAACAAACCCATCAGAATGGTGTGGGTGGAAAAACCTCAATTTTTACCAGAAGAAATAATTCTCTCTGCTCTCCTTTTTTCCCTTTTATGTTTAGAATCAGTTGCTTAATATATATTCAGGGAACCATTTGAATAGCTCGGTTTCTGGTTGTAATATTTGCTTAAAGGGGCCTCTCTTGCAAACAAGAGAAAGCAGGAAGCTGGGAAGTTTGTTGATGCAAACAGGTTAAGGTTCTTCACCATGCAGCTTCACCAGGAATGATTCAGATGTGTTTTGCCGTGATCTTCTGGGATGTTCTCACGATCTTCTGGGATGTCTAGCCTATAACCCTATTATTTAGGAATAAAGCTGCATTTGGAAAAATCTTTACCATGCAAAAGTACTTTGTCCTTTTGTGTGATTCAGAGTGTGTCCATTCTGTATCCAAAATGTGATTCTTTCATGCTTAAATAAATAAATTAAAAATAAATTTAAAAACGCTCTGAGTTATCCTCAAGGTTCCTTTCAACTCTTGTTATTCTGTGATTCTATCTGCAGGCAAATCTTTGCACACGATGGGTCACTATGAGGTGACAGCCACCAGAGGGAGCCCTTTTTAAAAAGCCTTCCTGAGCCCCTGGCTTTTGTATTTACCTTGCTCTGACTGTTGACATCCCTGGGAAGAGCACATCAGCAATGTTTGCTGCAGCCACCTGACCCCAGTTAGCATCCACAGTTTGGAAAATGCCCCATGGAAATTCATTGTTCCTTAAGGAAGATGCCCATTGCCCAAGGCATTGCAGGAGTCAGATCCAGGGATGCTTAAGGTTTGTCTGTTGAAAGGTTGGAGGTTTGCAAACTGCTGGGTTGCAGCGAGGCTGCATGATCCTGTAATGGAGGTTCAGACTGATTCATAAGAGTCACTCCGGGACAATTAGTGTCACCAGAAGTGACAAATCTAATTAAGGCTGATGCTGGATTTCCTTCCCGAGGCTGCGTTCCCTGGCCTCTAATTCAAACCAATTCCACTTGGGTTGCGTTCTCTCAGCTTGATCTCGAGCCCGAGGTGACTTTTTAGGAAAGTTGGACAGCCAAATAAGAGTTGGTTATTTTGTCGGTTATGCGCGTGCGCACGCGGACATTCATGGAACACACCGTCCTCTGTCTGAGAGAGAAAGAAAGAGGGGAGGGGGGTTAAGAGAGAGAATGAGAATGAGACTCAGTCTGCCCAGCTGGGCTGGAACATGTCGAACCTAGCTGCTGGCTTGCTCTGCAGTGTGTGCTCCAACCCCTTGGTGCGGGTCAAGGAAATTGCCTCCCTGCTTTTTGGAACGGGCCATCTCCAAGAAGAGAATGAGAGAAAACAAATATTCCAATTTTGTAGAAACATCAGCAAGATGTTTTGTTCTTCAGTTAAACCAATATATGAATGAGGGTCCTCTAGTTCAAGCCTTGTGTTGGTTGCTTTGAACCCCTTTCTGAAGTGTGAAGGCTGTGTCTTTCCTATCTGCCCTTGATTCACTGTTTCCTGAATGCAATCCCTTTGCAGAATTCATTTGATCACTAACGTCAATTAAGTTCAGCTGCCATACAGTATCTGCAAGGCTGCTATGGTTGACAGCCGGTCTTCAAGGGAAACAGACGTTATTCTAGCAAGTGCTACCTGAGATCTTCTCATTCAGGGGCTGGTGATTTTTTTGAGGGTTGGGTGCCACTACAAGATGATGCCAATGCCCAAAAAGATTTTAAAAATTAACACTTGCCAAAGTCTTAGGGGATACCACGTTTCCATCCCTGAAGGCTGCAGGAACACCGAAACATCCTGTGATTACAGCCACAGTTAGTTTATATGTGTGCAGTAAGTTCCATGGGCCTCACTAGGGTTCATCTGCTTATCCTTCCTGCTTTAAGGCAACCACTGATTTTATAAAAGACATGTCCTCACACACTGCCTGTATATTTGTATCCCGTTGCTAAAGCAGACAGCCTTTAGGTATTCTGGGATTAAACTGGGAGCTTATCCCTTCAAGGGGTAACCCTTGAGTTATGACTGTAATGGAGGCTTAGAGTCGTAAGCTGTAAAAATTATGAAATGACTTGATCATCCGACCAATTCATTTTTGTTTATTTGCAGGAGTTGTAAAACAAATGCTGCAGTTCTTAACGTGAACACCATGGTCATTTAGCGAACCGGTGGTTCATTATGGATGTGATTTTTTTCCAAAACCAGAAATAACTGTCAGTTTTCATCCAAACTATTGGAAATTGGGATCATGTACTACAAATGGCCATAAAATGATGACAAGTGCCGATAGTTGTGGACATATAATTGCCCCAGAACTTTGGATCCAGGTTATAAGTACCTTTTTTCAGGCTTTGAATGGTTGCTAAGTAATTGGCCATAAATCGAAGACTACCTGTAGACAATTTAGGGTACTTGGATTATTTTCCAAAGCACCAGAAGGCAAAATAAGAGACAATGGATGGAAATTAGTCAAGGAGGGAAGCAATCTGGAATTAAGCAGAAACTTTCTTAGTTCCTTAAGAGCCATGGTGCACAGTGGTTAGAATGCAGTATTGCAGGCTGACTCTGTCGCCTGCCCGCAGTTCAATCCTCACCAGGGTCAAGGTTGACTCAGCCTTACATCCTTCCGAGGCTGGTAAAATGAGGACCCAGATTATTCCGGGCAATATATTGACTCTGTAAACCGCTTAGAGAAGGCTGTAAAGCACTGTGAGGTAGCATATAAGTCTAAGTGCTATTACAATTGCTTCCTAACAGTGAGAACAATTAACCAGTAGAACAGCTTGCCTTCAGAAGCTGTGGGTGCTCTATCACCGGAGGTTTTTAAGAGACTGGTCTGAAATGGTATAAGGTCTGCTGCTTGAGCAGGTGGTTGGTTGGTCTAGAAGACCTCCAAGAAGGTCCCTTCCAACGCTATACTGAATTGAGGAAGAGCCTGCTTCAGTTGATCTGCTGTGGGGCTTCGCCCCTCCATCCAGTCCTTGGGCACCATGCCTCTGTAGGCATTTTGACTGCAACTACGAAGGAGACTAGATTCCTCAGGTGGGTGTCCTATTCAACTTCGAGGGGAAGGAGGTATTGGACATGGGAACATCCGTCCAATGCAAGACCAGATGCAGCTCTTCCAGGAGACTGATATTCTCATAAGCAAACAAAAATTAATCAGAAAAGTCTTTGTCCCTTAAAAGGCTCCAATCTTTTCCAGATTGAGAGATGGATGTTTTAGAAATGATTCCATGGTTTCCAGCCGCTGAGTCTGGATTAAAGCACTACAGATAAACAACAACAACAACAACAAAGGATTTAAAATCAACACTAATTTGCTCATACATTCTTTTAGGGAAGGGTAGTGAGTTCTCTAATACATGGATATCTTTTTTTCTGACAGGATTATTGATCTCAGCAGATTGATAGTCTCATGAAATATTTTCAGAGATACTCCAATCTAGAGTTCATCGGATCTCTAATTCTGATTCTCACCTCTAATTCCAACCCCAACGATGCTATGGGGGCTATGTCTAGGTGCCTGGAGGCCGTGCGGGACTGGATGGGCGGGAACAGGCTTCGGCTCAACCCATCCAAGACCGAGTGGCTGTGGTTTCCGGCACCCCGATATAGCCAGCTGACTCCTTCGCTGGCTATTGGGGGGGAAATTTTGCCCCCCACAGAGAGGGCTCGCAACCTGGGAGTCCTCCTGGATGTACGGCTGTCGCTTGAACATCACATCGCGGCCGTCTCCAGGGGGGCGTTTCATCAGATCCGTCGGATCTACCGGTTGCGGCCCTTCCTGGATCGGGACGCCTTGCGCACGGTCACTCAGGCCCTTGTCACCTCTCGCCTGGACTATTGTAATGCCCTCTACATGGGGCTCCCCGCGGGGAGCATCCGGAGACTCCAGCTGGTGCAAAATGCAGCCGCGCGGGTGATCATGGGGGCGTCACGTAGTGCCCATGTGACGCCTCTCCTGCGCGAGCTGCATTGGTTGCCGGTGGCTCTCCGGGTTCGCTGTAAGGTTCTAGTTTTGACCTTTAGGGTGACCCATGGCATGGGACCAGGTTACCTCCAGGACCGCATTCTGCCAGTGATCTCCAACAGGCCGATGCGTTCCCATAGAGAGGGTCTGCTCCGGGTGCCGTCGGCCGCTATGTGTCGTCTGGCGGCGCCGAGGAGTAGGGCCTTCTCTGTGGGTGCCCCCGCCCTCTGGAATACTCTGCCACCGGAGCTCCGTACTGGCACGGACCTGAGGGCCTTCAGGCGCGCGTTGAAGACCTGGCTCTTTGAGCAGGCCGGCCTGGGCTGAGATGGTTTTAATTCGGTCTCCATCTCATTTAATTTTAAATTGGGGTTTTAAGGGTGGGGGTGGGGTCTTTAGTTTATTAACCAGCCGATATCAATTTAATACTCTTTTAACTTTTGTATTTTCTGTGGGGTTTTAGATGGGCTGTACACCGCCCTGAGTCCCTCGGGAGAAGGGCGGTATATAAATTGAATAAATAAATAAATAAAATAAATAAATAAACCTGTAAAGATCCAGATAATCTCTAGGTCAGTGGCCTCCAAACCCTTTTACATCAGGGACTGATTTTGTGAAGATGATTTTTTCATGGACTGGGGGAGAAGGAGGAGCATGCAACCTCGATCCCACACATGCACAGTTTTACAGTAAGTTCACTCACTTCCAATTGTGTAGCCCAGTTCCTAACAGGCCATGGACTGGTCCGATACTGGTCCGTGGCCTGTGAATTGGAGACCCCTGCTCTACATAACAGCATCTATGAAAATACTTCACAAGACCACAGCACACCTCAGTATTGTATTTTATCCCTTAACATCTCTGGTATAATTTTTGTCAAAATGCTGTTAATATTGATTTGATGTAGGTTGATAGGTTGATATTACTGAGACAAAAAGTTAGAAGACCTTTGATTGGGAAATGTAGCGGGCGTGCATAAGCGCACCAACGTGCCTACTGTCTCTGTCCTATTATTTCTTATATGTCCTACTATTTCTTATATTTTTTTCTTATATGTATCCATGTATTCATAACTATGTTTTTACTTATACCTATTATCTTGTAAGCAATTGACAAATAAATAAATAAATAAATAAACTGTGCCAGAGTATACAAGCACCACTACAAGCATTGTTATAGCACACATCCTATATAACAGTTGGTTGCAATTTTCCCCATAGTTGATGATGTTGGACAGATTGGAATTTCATTCAGATGAAAAGACTGAATGCTGGATTCTGGGTATGCATTAACAGGCATGGGTGGGTGGGTGGCGTAATTTAGGCTGATCAAAACCCCCTTTTGGTTTCAGGATGGGAGGAAAGCATGACAAAGTGGCTGCATGGATGAGCCTTTGGAGATATTGCAGACAATGTGGTGTTCTCAGAGACCATGATGTCACAGTTGCTTTATATGAAGATGCTAGGAATTAAATTTCAGACTTTCTGCATGCAAAGTAGAGCAAGGGGTATAATATTTCACGTGTTTAACGTAAACACAAGGCACATGTCTTCTAGCTATGGCAGAATAAGAAGGGCTAAAGAGATCCCATTTCAAGTCAATGACTCTGCTGGCCTGGGGACTTATGGGAATTGAAGTCCAGCAACATTAGAAAAATAATTTAATGTCTGCATATTTTTGATACATTTAAACCCCTGACAATTGTATAACTACTAGGGAACTGGATTATTTATTTAGTGTATGGCACCTACAAATGTATGGCATACATACATACATACACACATGCATGCTTATACATATATATATAGTACATGCATACTAACACACACACATATATATACACATATATCTTATATACAGTATATGATAAGATATATGGACAATACAATGTACAAGATAAAATATTAAATATTAAGATAAACCATAATATAATCACCATAATGTGTGGCCATAGAATTGCAATGGGATGGAGGTTATAATTATATATCCAAGGAAGCTAACTGTCTAACTCAGTGGTTTTCAGCATGTGGTCCGCAGACCACTGGGGAACTGTGGTGTCATCACAGGTCCATGTGGTGTCCATGAAAGCTTGAAGAAATGTTATGATTTAAATCTTGCATTAAGTCTTCTGGGTTCGTGGCCATGGTCCGTGGCCACAAAAGGTATTTAAAGGAGGTCCATGGTGAAGAACAAGGTTGAGAACCAGTGATCTAACTGCTTCTGGTGTGGCTGTGATGAAATCATCCCATTTCCTGAGGACCCATTCTTGAATTATATGGTTATATCCAAAGGTGCTTTTTTCAGAAGGCAACTGGACTTTCTTGTGTGTGTTTTTTTTTCTGAAAACGTTTTGCTTCTCATCCAAGAAGCTTCTTCAGCTCTGACAGGATAGTGGGGAATGGAAGGATTTAATATTCCTTGCAGACAGCTGGTCATTTGTGTCCTTTTAGTGGGTCGTTGAAGCACTTGGAGGTTTATCTGTGTCCTCAGGATCACCCGAGTAGTGCTTCTGATTGCTGTAGTCTGCAATTTTTCCTCTGGAAATCCATTCCTACTCCTACACAATTCAGAGGGTGTTCATCCCAAATTGTATAGCTAAAAGTCTGTAGAGATTCTCAGTCATCCAGGTCATGGTTCTCCCAAAGGTGCCTCAAAAAGCACCTTTGGGACAATCATAACCTGGATGACTGAGAATCTCTACAGACTTATATGGGTTGTAGTTTGTTCTGGAACACTTTAGTCCCATTGCGGGTCCTTGGCCATTCCCTACTTAAAGAGCCTTGCCTTAGTTATGGCCTGGCCTCTTCTGATTCTGTTCAGGTGACTTCATATTTTGGGAGACAACTGCTTTCTTGGAAGTGGTTTTGTCGGAACTGCTCAAATTTTTTAACAACCGGTTCTGTGGGCGTGGCTAGGTGAGTGTGGCCATGTGACTGGGTGGGCATGGCTTCTTTTTTGCAGCACCTCCATGTGCTCTGTTTTTGGGTATCCTGGGCCTCAGGCAAGCCACCTGGGGGAAGAATTGTTGCTACCAGGAAGCTTCCCTGGGGCCCAGGAAGGCAAAAAACGGAGGCCGGGGGGTGGGGGCAGAGTGCAGCACCCCCACCCCATCCCTGCATGCCTCTTTTTGTCTCCTTGGCATCAGGGAAGCCTCCTGGGTGAAGCAGTAAGACAGCAATCCTGGCACAGCTGATCATCGGAATAGCTGATCATTGGGAGAGAGAAAAAAAGAAATATCTTAAGGAGTGACTGGGCAGGGAGAACTCAGTCAGCGATGCCATGCATGTGTGGTAAGGACTGATTGGGTCAGGAGAGGAGGGGTGGGCGGAGATGGGTGGGGCCAGCCAAGGGCACGATTTGCTGGTTCTCCGAACTGTGCAGAATCCTAATAATCGGTTCCATGGAACCGGTCCAAACCGGTAGAATCCCACCCCTGGAACTGCTTGATTGTGGTTATCAAAAGTTGCCCATCTTAATCAGCGTCCTTCATCTAGATCATAAGGCTGTGTATATTATCCCAAATTGGTTTTCTAGACTTAAGCTTGTTGAGAGGTAAAGAGCCTAATATTTTGTGTATTGGAAGATTTCTTGGAGTTGATGGCATGTTTATTTTATACTACTCTCGGATTGTCTGTTATGGTTGCCTGAAATCAGGATTTCAGGCAACGTTAGAAAGAAACTTGGAGCCATGAGAGCTGTGTGGATCCAAGGGTCCCAGATATTATTCTCATTGTGTTATTAAGGCAACTTCCTCCCCAGTATTGGGTGCGCAGTTTTCGACAGTAGACTATACTAAGGAGTGTGCCACTGTCACTATATGAAATGTTTTTATGCTTGTGCTTCTCAACCTGTTCCTGCAATTCTCCTAATTGATTTCTTCCTGGTTTTCAATTTTTGTCCAATTACTTTGAAGTGTTTTCCAAATGTAAGGGATCGGTCAAGGATCATTCAGAGATATTTTTGATGGCAATTGTACCTTATCCTCTTTCCACAAAAGATACATTTAACTCTTCGCTATATGATTGCTTAGTGCATACTTTACAGTTATTCTATTCTATTCTGTTCTATTCTAGATTGAGATGAACATAATTGGATTGACCTGGGAAGCTGATTTGAGCCAGGTCTTGTGGGCAATACCAAATAAAAGGACTTCCAAACATAGGATCTAAATTGGTGTTTCTCAACCTTGGCAACTTTAAGATTGGTGGACTTCAACACTCATGCTGGCTGGGGAATTCTGGAAATTGAAGTGTTGAGAAACACTGGTAAATGTAGATCTGAGTTTTATAGACCATGTGCAGACTATCTTTGTCTCAGGCTATTTGTAAAGCAACCTAAGCAAGGATGGATGGACAGATAGAAACCTGTAATATCTCAATGCTTACTCCAACATTTTCTTTTGAAACTCATTCCCAATACAATTTTGAACACTTTATTGCATTAAGTTGTATGATCTGGGGCATTTTTCCCTTCCTCCTTCCCTACCACCAGCCAGTTTTAATATACTTAATAGTTTGGGGGCAAATCTTGCCCTGCCTGGGCTTTGAGATAAAATGCCTTCATCTCCTTCCTCCTGGTAGCTGAATTTATAAAACCATATTTAGGCTTTACTCCTATGTATTTACCTAGGTGTGGGTCTTACAGAATTCTAAAGGAATGTATCCCATTGTGTTGTGCTTTTTAAAGATATTAAACAAGACTTCCAAAGCCAAGAATAGAGGCAGAGATTCATGAAAGATAGAGGTCAGCAACCTGGGAGCGTCCCTCATACACAGGCATGGTTGGAGCACATGTGAGTGAAGACAGATTTGTTGCTTTAGCCTGTCTGCCTCTTGACATTCAGAGAGGACTTCGCTCCTGCCAACACCTGCTGTCAACTCCTGGACTAAGAACCCAGAAGGGCTGCTGGAGCCTGGTGCCAGTATGTCCTTAGGACCTTATCCAGAGGAAGTAGTGTTTCCTTTGGTTGGCCAACCTCATTTCCCTTGGTGACTCACCTCAGCCACTTTCCTCTCAATGCCGCATTGGCACCTTCGAGCCCTCCGACTCTGTGCCCTCTCCCTTCCTTGGCACAGGAGGGAGCAAAATGTCCATCTTATCACCATCCGGCCATTCACAGGTTCCTTCTCTTTGAGCCAACCCTTTCACACCTTCTCGCCTTGCTGCTGACCCAGACATGCACTAAGCTGAGCGGTTGGGTGTGAGCAGAAGGGTTAGGGTTCAGAGACAGGCTAAATTCCTCCAGGCCTGTCGGAATGGTCTCAGTGGGGCTTGGCTCCTGGACGTGCAGAGCAGCCACCTGTGGGCGGTCCAGCTCTGCTTTTCCTTGAAGAAACTGGCAGGCTTGTTAAATATTACTCTGTTCTTCATGTAACTGCATGCTGATCTCTTTTCCCCTATCGCTGGACCTTAAATTTAAAATCCACTGAAATGCATGTTTAACTGATGTGAGCTTGCATTCATGCATGTGTATGCATCAGCAGTGGGATCCTACCTGTTCCATTACCGTTTCGTTGATAGCGCACACATGCATGCGCACTTAATGTGCACGCTCAGCTTTCCCCACACCAGCTGAGGCCTGCAGCGCCAATCAGCTGAGAGGACAAAGAAGAGAAAAGCACAGGGGCAAGTGGGAGGGACAATCCTGCACTTTTCTCTTCTTTCTCCTCTCAGCTGATTGTGAGGCTTTTCCCCCTCCTCTCAGCTGATCATAGAAGGCTTTTTTTTTTACTACCGGTTCAGTTGAACCGGTCTGAACCAGTAGCATACCACTACTGATATGCATGCAAAGACATAAGAAAAAAGCATGCGGCTTCCTTTCTAACCTCACTTTCTAATGCCTACTGGATAGCAAACAAGGCTGGACTGCATTCAAACTGCCTGAGATATGGGGAACTTAGGGGTGGCAGCAGGGAGATTGGCAGAGGACTGGGAGTGACTTGATACAGGAGAAGAAAGTGGGAAAACCACAAAAATGGAAGGAAGAAGCTGGGAGGGGAGAGAAAACCTGGGAAAGGAAGGCCTGTGGGAACGATGAGGGAGCAGAGAGAAGGAAATGACAAAATTAAAGTTAGAGACACAGGGAACTGCACTATAATCAATAAGGACAATAAAGTTTGAGAATAGGTTGAGATCGTTTCGGCCCCAAGACCTCTAATCATTCGCTTGACCATATAAAACTGCGGCAGCCTCATGCCGTGAGCGCCAGCTATCCTGAGGGAAACTTCGGAGGGAACCAGCTACTAGATGGTTCGATTAGTCTTTCGCCCCTATACCCAGGTCGGACGACCGATTTGCATGTCAGGACCGCTACGGACCTCCACCAGAGTTTCCTTTGGCTTCACCCTGCCCAGGCATAGTTCACCATCTTTCGGGTGAAAGATAAAGATAAAGTGGGGAAAAAATAAGAAAAGGAAGGAAAAACTTGAGGAGAAAAATTATTTTTAATTTCTTTTTGACAAAAAACAGTCCAGCTGCAGATGACCTGTTTGTAGACCATAATTGGCATTTTCCAACTGAAAACAAACTGACTGGGATAATTGGTCTGTTGTTTTGAAGATGTGCCTTCATGATATCTGGGCCTGCTATCCCTGTGAGAAGTAAAACTAGGAGTACTTGCTCTAGCTTTATTGTTAGCTAACGTGAATAGAATCTTTCAAGACTAGAAATTTCTCCTCTTTTCCTTTTACTCTGTGGAAAACTTGGGAAAGCCCCTTCTAAAAGCTTCCCACGCCCTCTTTCCTTCTTCTTTCCTTCTGAGATACCTTTTATATACCTAGCTGTCCATTCTGAGGCTGTTCATTACCATTACAGAGCATGTGCGATGATATCATTAGGCAAGCCTCATCTGTAATGGAATATCTGAATAAATGACCTTGGGGGATGAGGGGGAGAGATGCTGCCTAAGGCATGATCAAACAAGAGAGGGAAGAACTCATATTCCCCTTAGGAAGGACCCACCCTAATTGATCAGACAGTTAAAAATGGCAGAGGGACGTTTGTATCATCAGACTTGCAAGATTGATATCAGCCCTCCTGGGTAAGCCAGACAGGAAACATGACTAGATAAGATAAATCTATTTTATTGCAGGGCTACATTAAGAACATCTTGCAAGTCTACCCAGTTCAGCCCATAGTGACATGATGATATAGGTATGTAAAGGAAGAGTTTGTTGACTGTGCGCCACTGCAAAATGAATGCCTTTGGTGTAGTCAGATACTTTAGGTCAGTGGTTGCCAACCAGTGGGCCAGGGACCATTGGTGGTCTGCGAGAACATTTTGGTGGTCTGCAGAGAAATGTCACCCCCAAAGCACCCCCCAAGCAATTAATGTGGAGTGTGAAGGATGTGTGTTTGTATTTATTTTCATGGTCATGATGTGCACTGAAGATGGTATTTGATTTTGTTGTACGAGGTGCAATGACAACAAAGTAAACTAACTAACTAATCCAGGTTGTGTGGGAACACAAGGCTGTGCCGGCCACATGGCCCGTTGGAACGCAAGGCTTGCGTTGCTTGTATTGTGAACAACATGAGGTAGTGAGGGGAGGGGGGAAAGGGCAGAGGGGGGGAACTTGTCCCACTCACCCCACCTGGCCACTGGGCTGCTTCTTTCCGCTTCTTTCTTCTTCTTCTGTATTTATTTATTTATTTATTTATTTATTTATTTATTTATTTATTTATTTATTTATTTATTTATTTATTTATTTATTTATTTATTTATTAAACTTATATACCATCCTATTTCCCTAACAGGACTCAGGGCGGTGTACAGCCACATTAAAATACGAAAAACAGTACAAAATTAAAAACTACTAAAAGACCAAATATAAAAGGCTGAGAGCTAAAAAAGAGGGCTAAAAACTAAAAACCAGACGAACCCTAATTAAAATCCCCTAAAAACCCTAGGCCAGACCGGCTTGATGAAATAAATAAGTTTTTGGCTGCACGTAAGGAAAGCAGCAAAAGTCTTTCTTTCTTTCCCCCAAACTCCGCCAGAAATGAGTCTTTGGGACCTGCAAGGCATCCTGCTCCAAGAGTCTGAGCTGGTGTGACAAGTCTCACAAAAACACATTTCTGGCGGAGTTTGGGGGAGAGAAAGAAAGACTTCTGCTGCTTCTGCTGCTTTCCTTGCATGAAGCCAAAAGTCTCTCTCTCTATCTCCCACCCCCACCTGAGAACGAAGCTGGAGACAGTATCCTGTGATCCCAAATAAAGAATGATCGATCGGTAGGAAAACCAGGTGGGGATTTTTCCTGCAGACTTTTTTTGGGATTTTTCCTGGGTCTCTGGTCCTTGGAATTTAAAATTATGAGTTTGGTGGTCCCTGAGGTCCAAAAGGTTGGTGACCCCTGCTTTAGGTTAACATCACAGTTTCAACTCCTTGTGAAATAGGTAATATGGGATTGATTGTACTCACCATGGCGGTGTTTTTACGTATTGCCACTCCCAAGGTAGCCATTTTATGATCTCATTTAAAATATGCTTGAAATTTCAAACATACCCCTTGATTTCTACTGCCCACCCCATTGAGGAATCCTAATCTAAGGTCTGCTGATCAGAAGTGCCCTAGCTGAGTTCACACAACATGCTTAATCAGATCAATTAAACATCTTGCATGAGCATTTGCACAACATTCTACGTTTAAATTTTAACATTGCTTAGATTTTTTTTAAAAAAATCTCAAGGTCTATTTACT
The DNA here is from genome assembly GCA_023653725.1 of Bungarus multicinctus. Classification (NCBI taxonomy): domain Eukaryota; kingdom Metazoa; phylum Chordata; class Lepidosauria; order Squamata; family Elapidae; genus Bungarus; species Bungarus multicinctus. Next base: position 22,982,918 of record CM042836.1, on the reverse strand, counting down.
GTCTCTGCTCCCCTCCAGGCAAGGGAAGGCCAATGTGCAGAAGGGGGGCCCACAGGGACCACTATTCTGTATCTTTCAAAAGCTCTACCCTGGTTACAGCTGGTAGTTTGATGCACCTTGTTTGGAAAGAAGAGAGAAAGATAAATAGAAGCACATAATTTCAAAATATGCTACTTGAGTGAAGCAGGGTGGATGATGGGGGGGGAAACAAGCATGCAGCCTTTTTCATGTTAAACTATTTAGCCCTGGGCTAATTACCAAAATCACAACAACAACACAGACCAATTAATTCAAAAGCAAAGACAAGTAGTAACCTAATGATGCTTTATGGAACCGCCTTACTATGCCTTAAGCTCAATTGTGGCTCACAAACCCTTTGCAATCTCTTCCTGACCTGATATGGCAAGTTGGCTTCAAAGTTCAAACATTTATTACATAGCTCCTGCTGGCAATGACTCCATTTTCCCTTAAATAGAATGCAGACCCAAGAAGGAAAGGAGCCAAGGGGCTTTGGCAACTCTGGGATATTCCAGAATCCCCTGGAAGGCCCAGATTTGAAAAATTTGTAACCAGTCAGAGTAGCAATATTGAACTAGATGCATCAAGAATCCAGTTCAATGCATAAGACAGGAAGGGATTGGTTCATTTGTGGTTTAGCATGTTATGTGAACCCAGCCAACTGCTGTTTGTCCAGTAAATGTTAGTTAGAAAAACCATGAATTAGCATGATGTACCAGTGGTGGCATTCAGCAGGTTCTGACCAGTTCTGGAGAACCGGTAGCGGAAATTTTGAGAAATTTGGAGAACCGGCAAATACCACAATACATACTGGCCCCGCCCCCATCTATTCTCCGCCTCCTGAGTCCCAACTGATCGACTGGGTCTTCTTTTGTTGCCCTGCACAGGAGAACAGAGCTGGAAAGCAGGGTAGTGGGTTGGCCAGGGAGTGGGATTTTGCAGTAACCTTCCCCTGCCACGCCCACAGAACCGGTAGTAACATTTTTTGAATCCCATCATTGTGATGTTCTAACCTATTTAAATAATCATATGGAACCATAGAGTTTCCAACTTTTCTATTCCTGATAGTCAGTTATAAGGGTAGTGGAATTGCCATCTTGAATCGTGATCAATATAGATAAAAAGCTAGTGTGTGATCAAATAAGTCTAGAACTGGTACACTATTAAGAATAATTAGGATTTTTGATCTGCAACTCTTTTTCAACTGGCTGAATTGCTCTGAGTAAAAAATACTCTTTTGGGAGTTTATTGGTAGTTGTACCAAACAGAGATCCATCAGAAGTGTTAGTCTACAACTTTCATAGTGAGGGAGTGAACGCAAGCACTGATATAATGTAATTTGTGCTTATGGTAGCAATAGCACTTAGACTTATATACCGCTTCATGGTACTTTACAGCCCCCTCTAAGTGGTTTACAGAGCATATTCTCCCCAACAATCTGGCAGTGAATAACTGTGTCTCCAAACCCCTTCCTTTTGGAGAGAGTGGGGGGAGAGGGGGAGGGGGAGAGATGTCTTTCTGACTTCAGGGAGAAAGAGAGAGAGAGAGGGAGGGAGGGAGGGAGGGAAAGAGAGAGAGAGAGACAACAGAGAGAGGGAGGGAGGGAGAAAAAGAGGGGGGAGGGAAAGAGAGAGAGAGACAAGACAGAGAGAGAGAGACAGAGAGAGAAAGAAGGAGAAAGAGAGAGAGAGAAAGAGAGAGAGAGAAAGAGAGAGAGAGAAAGAGAGAGAGATCCCAGTGTTTTGTTTTCTGTGGGAAATGGGTCCAAATGACTCTTTGAGTATTTAAGGTTGCAAAAACAGGCAGCTAAGCTAAGTGCCTGAAGGACCCCATCCCATCAATGTGAGGCCAGGTGCTTCAGCGAGCGACATGCTGGATTCGTATTAGTGGTCCACAGGATTTAAAATTATGAATTTGGTGGTCCCTGAGATCTAAAAGGTTGGAGATCTTTGCTCTAGAGGTTGTCTGTGTGTGAGCGCAGGGAGGCCCAGGGAAGGAGGGCATTGTTGGATGCGAGTGAGAGAAGGAAAAGGAGGGCACGGTGCGTGTGAGTGAAGAAAGATGGACAACTTGGGACCTTCTCTGCCGGCTTCTTCCTTGACTTTGCTTGTGAGAAGAGAAGATCAGAATAGCAATTGTGTGATGTTGGTGAATTGGTTGCCAAGTGCCCAAATTTTGTTCACATGACTACAGGGGCACTGAAACAGCTAGAACTCGAAGGACCTGTCATAAGTCTGTTCAGTGCCATTGATTGTAACTTCAAATGGTCATTGAATGAATGGTTGTAACTCAAGGTCTACCTGTTTATCCATCTTTAGTTTATCCATCTCAGCAAAGATCTGTCAATTTCACCAACCACTGTGGGTTAATATCAAATCTTTTCATTTCTATGTATATAATAATCTCATTACAATAAGAAAGCATCCATTTATTCCCGTGTCAATTATAGAGATTAGGCACAATGTGCCTTTGAGGTGAATTCTATGCATACCATTCCTTTTTTTTTTTAAGCAAAGAAGAAAACCCAAAGTTTCCTCATGTTGCATTGTAAAACAGCTGATAAGCCTGGCTGAATTGGGATAATGGTCCATGTAGTCCAACATGCCATATAATAGAGTGTCCAGCCCCTTACTGTATATCTATGAAGCCTACACAAATATGGACAGCCTTTTCCACTGTTACGTTCTAGAACAGGGGTCTCCAACCTTGGCAACTTTAAGCCTGGGGGACTTCAACTCCCAGAATTCCTTAGCCAGCTGCCAAGGTTGGAGACCCCTGTTCTAGGAGAAGCTGTGATGTCTATGATTCACAGGGAGTAAGAAGATCCAGAAACCAATGATAGCCAATTTTAAGTCCTCTTTAAAACTGTGTAAATCAGCGTTTCACAACCTCAGCAACTTGAAGATGTGTGGACTTCAATTCCCAGAATTCTCCAGATGAATTCTGGACTTGAAGTCCACACATCTTAAAATTGCTGAGGTTGAGAAACACTGATGTAAACCCAGGGACATCATCATCTCTGATAGCAGTTATTTATTTATTTAGCATATAGTGATGTTACATTAGCCATGGAACTACAGTGCTATTACAAGGTAGTTGTTTGGCTGCCAATGATTGCCAATCTGTTCTGCTCACAATCACGCACTACCCAGAGTGCATCACAGGGGACGCACTATCTCCACACTCATAAGACTTGATGGCATTCTGCAATTTTATCTGAGGTTTTTCCCACCACCAATGTAATCTTGCATTTGGACAAATCCAGCATTGGTTGAATTTGAATTGCTGCTCGAAATGCCATTCCCCACACCACCACCAAAGTGGTACCTATTTATCTATTTGCATGTAGCATGCTTTCAAACTGCTCGGTTGGCACAAGTTGAGGCAAGTGACAGGAGCTTCCTCCATCACATGATGCTAGAGCTCGAACTGCTGGAGTACAGACCTTCTCCAGCATCTTTAAGCCACTGAGCCACTGCACCTTCTTATGGTGGCAGTCAATTAAGTGGTTTGACTTTCTGTTGTATAAAAAAGGTCTTCCATTTATAGGTCCTGAATCAATCCACAAACTTTCTCCGCCCGCTTTTCCAACACGATGCACGATTATCTGTAGCCTTCCACCTTTCTTCTCCACGAAACGGTGCCAATGGGTATAGTTTCTCCATGTAAGAGTGCTGTTTTAGTTCCGTAACATTTTTGATCGGCCATTCCCCCCATCTTTTTGCAATGCAGAGTGACATGGGGATGTTTTAGTACATCTTGCTTTGTGTGCAGGTGAACTGAAATTGTGTTAGGGAGAAGACATCCACTCTTTCTTCCCAGAAGAACAGAATTAAGTTATTTCTGCTCGAAGTCTATCACACCGCTGCTGCTGCTGCTGTTATTCAAAAGCTAAGAGCAATGCCTTTTCATCCTGCCTTTCTTTTAACATCAAATGACTTTGAATCGATCCCAGGCAAACCTTATGGCCTGCTTCCCTATCCTTGGCCCTGTGGTAGACAATAACGCTTGGCACCCAGTTTTCACACAATGGCTTTGACGTGTTCATTAAAATTCGTGTTGGGCCCCCCAAGATCATGCAGGAGAGATTTACACTCAGGCAAAACATCTGAGGAATTTCAAGGGAAGCCAAACAAGAAAGAGGAGGGGGCGCTTGCAATTTCTCAAGCGAGGGTCCATATATCCCCAGCATCCTTTTTGCAGGCTCAGACCTGCTGGGGCTTGCCAAGGCATGGCTGAAGCCAAGGGGCGGAGTCAGGCAGACGGGGTGGGGTCCTTATTTGTGCTGTTTTCCTTTTTGGTCTCCATCTCTTTTGTTCCAATGTTGGATGGTGGTTTTTTGTTTTTTGTTTTTGCCTCTGTCAGCTTTCCAAGTCCTCTTGTTCTATCTCTTCTTCCCCCGCCCCCTCCTCTTCCCGTCCCACCCCCTGGTGTTGCAGAGCAAGCTGTTTGCTCCTGTTGGCAAGACTTGCCTGTCTTATGGTGTTGACCTTGGCCAGTTCTTGCTGCGGCTGGAGTGGGATTATACCATAAATTCCTGTCTTCTAGGAATCTAGCCTGGGAAAGCAAGGAGAAATTTGATTAAAATGCTTGACATCTTACCACATAACAGAGCCATTTGGCACAGAGGCCTGAGTCTTGGGATGGGGTCTATGTACAAGCCAAGGTGGATAGGGGAGCAGCCGGGGAGGAGGGGTGTTAAGGAAAGCATTGTTGACCCATGCACAACTGGGCACTGGTGGAATCAGAATGCTTAAGAGGCCTGGAGTTCAAAGATGGGAACGCAGAACGCAGCAAATGTTTGCATGCTGAGGCAATCCATGTCTGTTTGTGGCTAGAAGCAAACTTATAACTCCCAAACTATCCAGGAAGGTCTCTGCCTGTCAGGACCTTGCAGTCAGACGTTCAAGCTGGGCAGTGGAAGAAATGAAAGGGAGGCAGAGAGACAAAGGGCCATGGGAACTGATCAGGCTGAGCTATTCTGGACCGAAATCCTCTCTCTACTGTCTTGGGAGCACACGCTCTCTTCAACTAACTAGCACATCTTTCTTGCTTGACATTATTCCCCTTTTCTCCAAAGAAAATTTAATTGGGTTGGGTTCGCATGACATGCTTAGATGAGATGAAAACGGGGTTAGATACAAATTCCTGGCTCGTCTTGTTGGAGAAACCCAGCCCTTGTCTTAATCAAACCAGCACACCAATCCTGCCATTATGTATTTCTTTTCTTGGGCATAACATGTTATCGGTTGTGGGGTGCTAATCCAGGCAGAGGATTTTAAGAAACAGTGTCAACCCAGCTACTGTGTTAAGTAAGGCTTTCTCCTTGGAATGGGCAAAGAACAGTCCTTGCGGTTGTTGCTGCGTAGGGCTTGAACCCAGCTGTGATGCAGATGTTTCTGCTTTCATTCCACCTGTAGCTCAGCCACCAATCCTCCCAGCAAAGGAGGCTGAACTCAGAAAAAGGAAAAGGGCTGAATGCTGGGATGAAGTTCAGCTCATTGAAACAGGCTGTGCTGGAGAGAAATGTGAAAATGTGAAATAGCCATGGTTTTGACTGGGAGGGAAGTTTTATTGCTGTTATTTTCTCATCAAGAATGGCCATCAACTGGCATGCCATCAGTAGACTGGGCTATACGTGTAATATACCAAAGTTTGTTGTAGAGGAGATATTTTACATACTGGAAGATAACATGTATGCATGTAAGATTATATTCAGCTAGATAGGCATGGCATGCATTTAAACAGCCATACCCAGGCAATGCAGGGCCATGTGGATGCATTTCTCTTATTCTGAAAAACTGTTTTAGTCCAGTTGGGAATGGATCAAGAAGACGAGGAGGAAACTGTATCGGGTACGTTCTCTGCCTTCAGTTATTTGTAAACACAATACAGTTTGAATACAAACAAATAAATAAATGAATAGAAATTTTGAATCACATCTCAGCTGCATCAAAGTCACTTGGGATTTTGGGAGGGGTGAGGGAAATGTGATAGCAAGAAAGTTGGAGCACCTGTAGAGTCCAAAGTGACCTGTGGAGTCTGGAGACTCCATCAGTTGACAAGGAAAAGGGGGAACAAATGTGTGGCAACATAAGAAAAGATATTGTGGGCCACCAAGGAAACTTTTGCATTAAGAATTCCACCATCTTAACACTTCCCTTGCCCAACAAGCAGTCTTGGATTGCTCTGTGCTCATTCTTACATAGTCATCCCAAGGACTTCAAACCAAATCAACCAGCCTCCTCCCCCCACCCTCCATCCACAAGTAAGGGAATCACGGGTGGGATTCAAATTTCTTAACAACCGGTTCTGTGGGCATGGCTTAGGTGATGGGTGTGGCTTGATCGTCATTGACTGGGTGGACATGGCTTGGTGGTCATGTTATTGGCTGGGTGTGGCCAACTCAATATCACTCACATTGAGGCACACATCTCCTCGCCTGGCCTCTCATGACTGTGGGGATGCTGCAACAGTCGTAAGTGTGAAAAATGGTCATAAGTCACTTTTTTCAGTGTCATTGTAACTTTGAATGGTCACTCCCCACAAGCAAAGTACCAGAAAAGGAGGTAAAAAACTCCAGAGAAGTTCCTGAGACAGGAAGTCTAGTCCTGTCAAGAATGTAATAAGGGTTAATGGAGAGGCAGCTTTTGTAAGCAACACCAGAATGTTTCCTTCCTTACAGGATTAGGTCAGTGATTTCTTCTAACAACCGGTTCTCCGAACTGCTTAGAATGTTAACAACCGGTTCTAGCAAATAGGTGCGAACTGGTAGAATCCCACCCCTGAAGGGAATGCAAAATATGTAAAGCACACCTTCCCTAACCTTTTCTCACTAACCAGAAACAAACCTCAAATAGGACACTGTTTTCTCAGCCACTCCAAAGGCAGGTTGAGGGCACCAAGGCATTCCAACTGTTTAGCAGGCTTATCAGGGAGAACCTGGGAGTCAGAAGGCGAGTCTTGCTGAGAGTTTCCAGCTAAGGGGAAACTGCTTCCTCTTAAACCCTTGCAGGATTCAATAGCAAAAATAGTAAAATTTGTGTTTTTCAAATTAAGACGTTGGGCAGTCAAGCTGGGGGAAAATCTCAGGTACCTAAAGATGACACTATGGTGGGAACCTAGGACTACAATATTGTCCTGGGCACAGCACCCACACTTTGTATGGCCATGCTCTGGAAATCAGCTCAGTGGAATTGAATGTAGGGACATGTAGCTTCCACGAGTTTAAACATAGAATGGAATTGGGGAAATTACCCTTTCAAAAATAAATGGAGTTCATGGAGCACAGGAAGGAAACCTACTCCACCTCTGCCTTATCTCCCCATGCTCTGCTACCTAAAGCAATTTCTTCCCAGTTTGGGGCTGATACCAGGCCTGAAACTGATTGTGGGAAAAAAAAAAAAAACTCCATGTAGAAGCTAAAGTCGGTTCAGGGACAGATTTTCCATTGAAACATAGAACGGGAAGGAAAACATCTATGAATTTTCTCCTGTTCTTTCAAAAGAATGTAAGGAGTGTCCTTCTGGATCAAATCAAAGGGCTGTCTAATTCAGTCTTTTGTTTTTATAATGGCCTCGGAGAAATCATGAAAGCACACTACCTTTGATTTTGAAAGTATTGTATATTTGCCATGAGTAGCCTATACTAATCCTCTCCTCCATCAAAAGCCTGGGTTGTGAAGGCATAATAACCTCTGGCATTCACAATACCAGTAGATGGCACCCACTTCCCTCCCCTAATTTGGAAATAAAAGTAAAAATGGCTGAAGTCTGAACAAATTCCACAAGTTCTCTTTATTGTTCCATAAGAACGCATGAGATACCAATCAGCTCTGTTAATAAAATCCGATTTCCTATTTTTAAAATGAAAAAAGACAGGGCATGAAATTCCATCCAAAATCACACCATCTGCTTGAAAAGATTAATGAGCCCCAGTTTATGCCATATTTTGAATTGTTTTAAAACATATGTTCCAATTTGTCTAATTGCCATGAAGTGTTCATCCTTCACACATTGCTGATGTTTTAACTTTCTGCAAAAGTCTACCTTATAATGAAACGTAGCAGGACCTTTTTCCCTGATCCATTTCTTTTGTCTTCTCGGAAGAATTGGCATTGCATGTAGAATGCCAGTGCCTATGATCAACTAGGCAGTGGCTGGGGTTGGGAAGAGTTGACAACATAAAAAGAATGGGATTTTCAGGTGGTTTCATTTTTTAAGGGAGGTTGTTTTTAAAAGACAGGGTTAAGCCTATTTTAGAATTTTTTGGTGTTTTCTTCCTTAAAATGAAAGGAAACTGCACTAATGTTATGATATGTAGAGAATAACCCTTGAGTAACAAGGATATGCACATGGAAACATTTATGAGAGTAGTTATGAATAATTATTCAGCCACACACAGATACACTGAATTGAGTTAAAGTTTACTTTAAGAAATAGCACAGTCCAGTAAATGGTCCAGATCATATACATTTTACAGTTCAAAGAATATCCAATTACAAAGTCTTCTTACCGGTTGCCTTTGTCATTTACAGTAAACAAAAATATTGAAGTATAAGCACAGCATAAATACAACAGAGAACCTTAGATAGCAACAGAATGTCAGAGAGAGCAAGCTATGATCTCTAGCTCCCTCTTATGGTAATTCGCAATATAATCAACCAATCGGAATATAGTATAAATCAATGCAGTGATTTTGTCTTAAAGCTACATACATTGTTGGTTTATATATTGCCAACCCAACTAATTGGTGGACAGATTCCTAACAACTACATTTCCATCAAAAATGATGTAATTTAGCAGCCCCAATTCGAGAGGAGCAAAGACTTTATACTTAAGCAAGCAAGCAAGGTTTATCTAAGGTTTTCACTTAGGCAAGAAAAACTAAATGTACAGGTACAGATTAGATGAAACATGGCTCAATAGCAATAACTGTGAGAGGGATCTGGGAGTCTTACTGGACAATCAGTTTAATGTGAGCCAGCAGTGTGCTGCAGTTGCCAAAAAAACACAATGCAGTCCTAGACTGTATTAACAGAGGGATAGAATCAAGAGCATGTGAAGTACTAGTACCACTTCATAAGGCTTGGTAAGACCACACTTGGATATTGCATCCAGTTTGCCCACCACAGTATAAAAAAGATGTTGAGACTCTGGAAAGAGTGCAGAGAAGAGCAACAAAGATGATTAGAGAGCTGGAGGCTAAAGCATAATGAAGAATGTTTGCAGGAATTGGGTTTGTCTAGTCTAGTGAAAAGAAGGATTGGGGGTGACATGATAGCAGTGTTCCAATATTTGAGGGGCTGCCACAAAGACGAGAGGGTCAACTTATTTCCCAAAGCATCAGAAGGCAAGACAAGAAGCAGTGTTTGGAAACTAATCAAATAAAAAACCAACCTAGAACTAAGAAGAAATTTCCTGACAGTGAGAACAATAAACCAGTGAAAGGGCTTGCCATCAGAAGTTGTACGTGCTCCATCACTGGAGGCTTTTAAAAAGAGATTGGGCAGCCCTTTGTCTGAAATGGTATAGGGTCTCCTACTTGAGCAGAGGACCGGACTAGAAGATCTCCAAGGTCCCTTCCAACCAGGGTGGGATTCAAATTTTTTAACAACCGGTTCTGTGGGCATGGTTTAGATGGTGGGTGTGGCTTGGTGGTCATGTGACTGGGTGGACATGGCTTGGTGATCATGTTATTGGCTGGGCATGGCCAACTCAATATCACTCACATCGAGACATTCATCTCCTCGCCTGGCCTCTCATGACTGTGGGGATGCTGCAACAGTCGTAAGTGTGAAAAATGGTCATAAGTCACTTTTTTCAGTGCCATCGTAACTTTGAATGGTCACTCCACACAAGCAAAGTCCCAGCAAAGGAGGGGAAAAAAATTCCAGAGACGTTCTTGACAGGAAGTCTAGTCCTGCCAAGAATGTAATAAGGGTTAACAGAGAGGCAGTTTCTGTAAGCAATGCCAGAATGTTTCCTTCCTGCTTTCCTTACAGGATTAGGCCAGTAATTTCTTCTAACAACCGGTTCTCCAAACTGCTTAGAATGTTAACAACCGGTTCTAGCAAATAGGTGTGAACTGGTAGAATCCCACCCCTGCTTCCAACTCTTATCTGTTATTCTGCTTTGGGCACCTCTAAGTTAAAGGGTCTTGAGAATCAATGTTGAAGCAAATTGTTTAATAATTTGATTTATCATAGGAGAATTCCTTAGGAGAATATCTGCTTTGCTTATAAATTTGCTCAAACACCAGTACACCTGGCACCTCTATTTGAAAAGATCACCTGGGGGACCTTGGAAAGTTGTTTTCTATAAGAATAAGCAATATTGCATCGCATGTATCAGGAGATTGACAAAGGGTAGGGGGCACTGGACATTGTGCTCCTGGCTCAAGGAGGGAGCAAATAATGCTGCTGCACTCCTTTGATTAGAATGGAGGGAAGCTTTTTACTACCAACATCCCATCCAAACAATAGCCCAAAGCAAGGAAAACTGCATTAAATTCTTGCCCCTGGACCTGTGATCTGGGATTTCAAATGTGTAACTGCTAAGCAGACTTGAGGCTTGGCAGCACTCATTAAAGAACTGAAGAGCTGGGGCTCACTGATAGAATTCATCCAGTCCCACACTCAGTCCAAAGCTGATCTTAGAGACTTGGAGCTGAGCCCAGGTGACTGCCAGCTTGAATTAATTCAAAAGAAAAAGCTGAAGGCCTGAAGCGCAGGCCTGGGAAGAGGCTGAGCTGGCATGAAATTGATCCATAGACCACTTGGCCTGCTAGAGAGCAGTGATACTGAATAGTCTTTGTTAGTATTGACTCCCATGAGGACCTGACAATTACGGCTCTGGGCTTGGATTTAATGATCTGGTGACCTTTGGCGACTTTTGAAACAGGCTGTGAAAACAATGGTTGAAATGTCCCCCTTTGGGCCTTTCTTCCAGGCCTGTGGAAATGCTGTCTCCAGTGGATATCATCACAGCTCCAGGCTATGGCAATTGGCCATAGTGCCCAAATCTGGAGCTGGAGAAGAGTTGCTGAACTCAGATGCTAAGGGCTAGTTGCAACATGAAGTGGGCCAGGAAGAATGTGCTCAATGGTTTGCCCTGAGATAAGGCAGGTTGGGCTCTGCTTCTTTATCTCAGGCTTCTGTAATCCAAAAGCTGCAGGCTTTTCCTTTCCCTGTTGACATTTCCAGGTGGCTCATTAGCTTATTGCCCCCATGACAATCCAGGAGCATTCAATAGTCATGTCAGATTATGCTAGGAACACCCATCAATGCTCTCTCAAAGAGCTTTCAGAGGTTTCCACAGATGGCTGGGAATTCAGGGAGTTAGGACCTTGTGGGAAGTAGGATATATGTTGAAAGCCAATTTGATGTAATGGTAAAAGCAATGAATTAGGAGCAGGGAGGCCAGAGTCCTTCCTTAGCATGGAAACCAACTGACTGATTTTGGGTCAGGAACTGTTTCTCAGTTCTAGGAAGGAGGGCAAATCACTTTTGAATGTTTAAGCTCAGGAAGCTCAAACTGCCCAAGGAGCTGCTGATCCAGTTCTACAGAGGAATTATTGAATCTATCATCTGCACCTCTATAACTGTCTGGTTTGGTTCTGCAACCCAACAGGACAGACACAGACTTCAGAGGATAATTAGGACTGCAGAAAAAACAATTACTACCCACCTGCCTTCAATTGAGGACCTGTATACTGCACGAGTCAAAAAGAGGGCTGTGAAAATATTTACAGACCCCCTCACATCCTGGACATAAACTATTTCAACTCCTTCCCTCAAGACAACACTATAAAGCACTGCACACCAGAACAACTAGACACAAGAACAGTTTTTTCCCAAAAGCCATCACTCTACTAAACAAATAATTCCCTCAACACTGTTCAACTATTTACAAAGTGTACACTACTATTACTGTTAATCTTCTCACTCCTTATCACCCATCCCCTCCCACTTGTGATTGTAGGACTGTAACTTTGTTGCTTGTATCCTTACGATTTATATTGATTGTTTCCTAGTATGATTTGATTGTTGATTGTACCCTATGACTATCATTATGATTCTTGATCCTTAACGAATGTACCTTTTCTGTATGTATACTGAGAGTATTTACACCAAGGCAAATTCCTTGTGTGTCCAATCACACTTGGCCAATAAAGTCTTCTCTTCTCTTCTCTTCTCTTCTCTTCTCTTCTCTTCTCTTCTCTTCTCTTCTCTTCTCTTCTCTTCTCTTCTCTTCTCTTCTCTTCTCTTCTCTTCTCTTCTATCCTGAAGAGATTTCCAAGACAAGGCATGGAAGTCATCAGGAGTGAAGCCTGACTTGAAGGGAGACCACATCCAAAGAATGTATTTTAAATAGATCTGTATTTCTATGTGCAGAAATCTAATTTTATCAGGCAGTTGACTACCAGCTTTTTTTTACTCAAGCCAGATACAGTTTGAAAACTTGCTCATGGCGTATGACTTTTGTGAATCTTCTGTGTATTTTCTGACCACATCAAAAAATTTATGCTTCTCTCTTGGTAATGAAATACTTTTTTGAGCATGAGCAGAATATCTTTTTCTTTGTATTTCACCACTGATGCAGACACCCTTTCAGCAAAATTTTATTTTTCAGTGGTGAAGTGTATGAAATAATAACAAGATTGAAGACACTGGAGATCTGCAGAGCCCTTTATCATTGAGCAGACACAATTAGGCCAAAACTAACTGGAAATTTAAAAAAGAGCGAGAAGCATTTTTTGATCACATCAAACCTGAGAACTCAATGAGGAAAAAGCAGAAGAGGAAGAGAAGAAGGATCCTTGGTGCTCTCTGAGTTGGCTGTTTTCTTGCAGATATTTCATTACCCAAAAAGGTAATATCATCAGTTCTAGCGGTGCTGATGATGTTACCACATTGGTAAGAAAACAACCAAGGTCAGAGAGCATCAAGGACCACTCGTTTCAACCCTGAGCTACAAATATTCTCCTTTATAGAACATAAGAAGGAGCAGGAGCAGCAGGTTTGGAAGGGCAATCCTCAGTTAACTTCCAACTGATTGGTGGTATTCAATTTTTTTTACTACCGGTTCTGTGGGCTTGGCTTGGTGGGTGTGCTGTGGCTTAGTGGGCATGGCTGGGGAAGGATATACTGCAAAATCCCCATTCCCTCCCCACCCCACTAACCTGCTTTCCAGCTCTGTTCTGCTGTGCAGGGCAACAAAAGGAGATCCAGCCAATCAGCTGGGACTCGGGAGGCAGAGAATAGATGGGGGCAGGGCCAGTCAGAGGTGGTATTTGCCAGTTCTCCAAACTACTCAAAATTTCCGCTATCGGTTTTCCAGAACTGGTCAGAACTGGCTGAATACCACCTCTGTTCCAACTGCATTCAGTTATAATTAGGTGTTTCCAATGGAAGGGTCATGTCTAGCTTAACAGAGTAGCACACACGAGGATTATGAATGCAGCAAAAAAATGAAACATGTTGGAAGGACATGTGTTATAAGTGAGGGCGATTCAGTGGATTAGTGGGCTGATTGGATGAAAGCAGCAGTCCTAATGAACACAGGGTGGGATGCTTCCTATCCAAGTTTGTCTGCCAGGACTTTTTCAGTATATTGGGGTTTCTAAATATGCCATTTTGTCTTGTCTCACACCCTTGCAGGGACTGTATCTCTAGCTGATATTAGCTGAGCATGCAGGACAACTCACTGAAGGATTGCAAGGCACAACAGAAAACAACTTCCCCAACTCTCAAGGGTCCACTTAAAAATGGAGCAATGTGGGGACGCTGTGTTATCTATTTTACAATCCAGCCCTCACCAAAAGGACTTGGTATGCATAGATGGATGTTAATTGAAACCAGAAAGGCTGGATCCAGACAAAATACGGGGCTGAGTCAAAGCAAAGAAGACCCAGCCAGCTCCTGGTTGACAAGTCCAATTGGATCATGGCTCACTGCAGTCAGGGGAGGGGCTTGTCTTCCAGATTCCCACCTGCTTTCTATGCAAGCTGGGCCAAGGGCTGACTTTCTGCAGGAACCTAGTTGTTGCTGATATGTATATTTAGTTCTTAGAATGCTGAGCTGGGAGTTTTAAACCTGAGAGCCTTATTCTTTCCCTCTAGAACAGGGGTCTCCAACCTTGGCAACTTTAAGCCTGATGGACTTTAATTCCCAGAATTCCCCAGCCAGATTTGTCGGCTGGGGAATTCTGGGAGTTGAAGTCCTCCAGGGTTAGAGTTGCCAAGGTTGGAGACCCCTGCGTCTAGAATGCCATGAGGTTCTGTCATGCAGAACTATAAGATAGCCTGATGACCTCCATTGAAATCTCTTCACAATCCATGATTTATGCAACTGTTAGAAATAAATCTACAGGTTAAGGCTGTGATGGTATCCTTCTGTCAAAGAGGTTGACTATCATGGGCTTGGAAAAAGTTTCCAGCAGATCTAAAATGACCCTGTCGATTCAACCTACGCAAGAAGCTAAAGCTGTCCTTGGCTTTTTTCCAATCAGCCTTTCTGGGAACAGGTAATTCTACAGGATCTCCAAATTAATCCACATCCAATATAGAGATAAGGCAGCCTAACCTTAATTAATCCACATCCAATGTATTAATTAATCCACACCCAGTATAGAGAGAAGGCAGCATAACTCACTCCAGCAAAAGCGCGCGCGCGTGTGCGCACACACACACACACACACACCTCAAGGCCAGAACTGGAAATCATGCAGAAACTTAAGAGGGAACTTCATCGGAAGATGGATAATTCTGTTTCTACTGCTCGGGTGCAAATGGCTGCAGCGTGTGCAATGAATTACCACACCCAGCACAATTACAGAATACAACAGCTTGCCTTCATAGGAGGCTGTCTGTGGAATTTTAACAGGAGACTGATACTCGTTCCAAATCGGAAACGGACAAAGGGTTTCTAATTTTAATTCACAAAGAACATGGTTCATGATGATCAGAGTTTAGGAAAACATTATTAATAAACCCAGAGATCCTAGGCCTGGCCTCCTCACCATGTTCCTTGCACCTTGATGCAGTTCACTCTGCACAGAGCACAGCTCTCCAGTAGGACACGAGGCAGACTTTGTTTTTCTGTGCAGCAAATGCTCCATCCCCGAGTTTTTGACACCTTTGACCTGGCACTCTCGCTGCCTTGACTCTTCTTTCCACTTGCACAGACGTTTTCCACACCGAGGCAAATGGGCCTGTTGCTGGCAGGTGCACCGTGGCTGGTCTCTGGTGGCCAGACCTTGTCCATGGAGTTGCATTCCTGTGGGTGGAGGCAGCTCCCCGCTCCTTGGCTGCTGGAGCACTTGCTGTGCAAAAGCAACTTGTGCCAGGGCCAAAATCTTCCAGAGAAATAAAATAAACACAGTTCTAAATGGAGGCAGGAATGAATGAAGTAACATGGAAGGTATGATGCTGTTCCACCCCACTTGGCCACGCCTCTCCCGCCTCTCCCCCCACCCCACCAGCAGCTTCATCCAAAGTCCACAGACATTCTCCCAAGAGGGGGTTTCAGGGGGGAGGGCGGTGTAGAGGGGAAGGGAAGACTGTCGGGGTAAATCAGGGTGGCTTGGCCTTTTTTCAGAAACGGCCTCTCGTAGAATATGTCATTTGTGGATTGGTGGTGCATGAATTGGTGCCAATGTCTCAGACTCTTCTAGAGAAGGAAAGTCCAGGCTGACTGTGAGAGTTATTCAGAGGAAGGCTCTCTGTATAAGCTTAGAGCAGGGTGTCAAATTCAATTTCAAATTGAGGGACGCATTAGGATTGTGTTTCACTTTGGGGGGAGCTGGGGGGGACGTGGCCAGAGGTGGTATTCAGCAGGTTCTGACCAGTTCTGGACAAGCGGTAGTGGAAATTTTGAGTAGTTCAGAGAACCGGCCAATACCACCTCTGACTGGAGATTTTACAATATCCTTCCCCTGCCACGCCTACAGAACTAGTAGTAAAAAAAATTGAATCCCACCTCTGGTGTGGCCAACTTGACATAACTCGTGTCGGGGGCACCTGTGGTGGCCCGAGCACTCTGCCAGAGAAAATGGAGCTCGGGAGGGCTGCGTGAGGCCCTTCAGAGCTCTGTTTTCGCTGGCAGAGGGTTGCAGGAGGCCATCGCAACCAAAAACGGAGCTCAAAGGGGGCATGCAAGGTCCTCCTGAGCTCTGTTTTCACTGACAGAGGCACTGTGGGCTGGTTCTCCGCTGTTTCCAGGGTGGTTCTGTGGGCCTGATCTAAGCACCTCGCGGGCCTTGAGTTTGACACCTCAGGCTTAGAGGATCTCTCCTTGGAAAATGGGAAGTGTGGTAACTCTTTCGAGCTTCCAGAGAAGAATATAAACCAGAGGTGGTATTCAGCAGGTTCTAACCAGTTCTGGAGAACTAGTAGTGGAAATTTTGAGTAGTTTGGAGAACCGGCAAATCCCACCTCTGACTGGAGATTTTACAGTATCCTTCCCCTGCCATGCCCACAAGCCACGCCCACCGAACTGGTAGTAAAAATAATTCGAATCCCACCACTGATATAAATCTATCTTTACTTTCATCTCACCTTCATCTTCTCGCTGCTTTTGTAGAAGGAAGAGGAAGGGCAGATCTCAATAGCCCTCCGGGGTAAGCCAGGCAGATGAGCTAATTCTACTTTATTGTAAAACTACATTCACAAAATCTTGCAAGTCTGAAGGTCCAACTTTCTGCTGCCATTTTTAACCATCTGTTCAATTAGGGAAGGTCCATCCTCAGTTTCTTTTCCTGACTGTTAAGCCACTGGGGGCTCCTACCTCTCTTATCTGATTGTTTCCTAGGACTTTGAAGTCATCCACATTTCCCATTACAGATCAGGATGTCTCTGGTGCAGTGTCATCTTTCAATTCCTGCTAAAGGCATCCCATCTATATCCCCAGGGTGACTCAGCCCTGAACCTTTTGTTGTCATTTTATGGCAAAAATGGGTGACACACCATCCCATCCTTTTGGAGTGGGAGACATATGGAGTAGACTTAGTCTGACCCAGCGGTGTTTTCATTAGTGTGAGTTAGAAGTGAAAATTTAATGCTCTGAGACAGTCTTCTGCAAAGTATCACTTACAGGAAAGCAAAAACAACTAGAGACCTATTATTTCCATGGCTTGTTTGTGAGTTATCCAGAGGCCTCTGGATGACTTCTATAGGAACACAGATGATATATTTGATGGGCCTTTGGTCTCCTCCACCAGGATTCTTCTTAAATTTTTATACCATAATTCCATCCAAGCCAACAGAAAAAATAAGAGACCTTGGCGTAAAAATAGGGCTTTATAAGTCCCAATGAGTGTCAACAGTTTGTGAAACCAGGAGAGAAGCAGTGATTAGTTCCAGAAACCAGAGTTGTGAATTATTTTATTGCTTGCCTAAAGGAAGCAACACCAATCAAAGTTGGCCTTCTTACTTCTCTCTCTCAAGCATAGACATGATTCCAAATCCCTGTTCCACAACTCTTTACTTTGGATGGTACATCCAGAACCTCTCTTCAGGGACTCAAGTTCAACTCACATTTAGACTTCTCTGCTGATATTGAGCCTTATATATGCCAGGCTCCTTATCTAAGCTGTCTTCTAGACATCCCTTCCCATCTTAGTGCAGGGGACAAATTTGGCATCTTTCCTTTGTCCAAATTCTGCCTAAGTAATATCCTGCTTGGGTGAAGGAAACTCCTTAGCTTCTTACCACTAATGAAACTCACAATCCATGACCTCATTCTGAAGTTTACCCAAGTTCACATCTCCATCTGGCTTCTTTTCAAGTCTCTTCTGTATAGCATGAACGAGGAATTCTGTCATTCACCAATCTAGCCAAATAATCAGAAATTTTCAAGGAAAAGACTTTGTAGAATTTTCATATACTTCATCTTGTGAGATGATCAGGTGTGTGCATAAAACTCATAGTTAGGAATGAAGAGAGGGAGAGAGGGAGGGAGAGATTTTGGAATTTTCTAAGGTATTTCTTTCAACTCCATGTACCTAGAAGTCTCTCAGCTTTGTGAGTGGTTCCATTTCCCCCTTTAAATTCTTCCTTAAAATGTACAACCCCTTGACTTTTGTCATGAAAGTGAAACTAATCGCAAAAATGTGGCATTGTTCCTGTACATATGTATCTCTTCCCTCATCCCTTATTTCTCTCTTCTCTCCTTTCTGATATGGTTAGCAGCTGCAGATCCTTGGGCCAAATCCAGCCTTTGAAGGAGATTTTTGGAACAGAATTTAATTCACTGGCAGATTAGTTTAAATACCTTTGCCTATTATTTAAATGATAATATAGATTCCTTGGAAATGTAGATTAAACTACAGTATAATAAACAATGTTTTCATATCCTTTTATGCTTATATGTATACTTTCCTTTCCGTTCCAATAACTAAGCCCTTAAGTGGCTCAATGAACAATTTAATTGTATCGTTAAATCATTACCAATCATTAAAAATCCAAACCAAATTAAATAAAAAAGATTCAAGAGCTAGGAAGAATTAACCTATTAAATTAAGAAATATAATAATACAACTATTCCAAACATTCAATTAAATCTTAAAGTATAAATGTTTGCATTATGAATGGAATAATAGACTATTAAAAGACAAAATATGGCTAAAAGGAAGATAAAGGGTGACCTTGGAAAATGCACCATAGCTTACCTTCTACAGCAGAGCTGTCAAACTCCTGGCCCGTGGGCTGGATGCGTCGTGCATTGGCCACGCCCATGTCCGGTTTAGCAAAGAGGGAAAAGCCCACACACGTCACATGATGCTGCCATGACAATGTGAGTTTGACATCCCTGTTCTACAGCCTGATAACTTTTCTTAACCTCAGCAACTTGATGTGTAGACTTCAACTCTCAGAATTCCATATATCTTAAAGTTGCTGAGATTGGGAAAGATTTGTTTAAGTTAAAGGAGAGAGCCAAAGAGTTGGAAGGCAGATATCAGTGAGATTTCCAGCCTCCAGCTCAGAGGTGGGATTCAATTTTTTTTACTACTGATTCTATGGGCCTGGCTTGGTGGGCGTAGCAGGGGAAGGATATGTAAAATCTCCAGTCAAGAGGTGGTATTTGCCGGTTCTCCAAATTACTCAAAATTTCCACTACATGTTCTCCAGAACTGGTCAGAACCTGCTGAATATTACCTCTGCTCCAGCTCTGTGAAACTCAATCCCTCCAATTACAAAACAGGAGCGTTGGGATGCAAGCATGTGAATCTAGGGGTGCAATCTCCCTGTGGTCCTGTGCCAGGACCATGTCAAAAAAAAAATACCAAACCTGGTATGAGCACAAATGGGGCCATTCCTTCCAAAAAAGGAGTTTGTCAATACTAGTGGCATCCTATTGCCCTACAATTAATTTCAACATGGTATAGGAACATCTGTTTCCTATATTCTGTGGTGGATATTTCTGTCCTAAGTGAGTCCTTGCCTGCCACTGCCTCAAAAGGTATCTGTTTGCTTTCTCTGGATCTCCTCCAAGGGAATGAGGAACAATAAGGGGTCATTGACCCTACACCATTGCCTTTGGATACACTACATGCAACTCTTCCCAAATAGACAATCTTAATTTACACTCAGGGCTTTTTCTAAGTATTTGTTTGAGTCCTTGGCTCTTTCTCCAGAAGTTCTCAATCTACCTCATTCCTTCTGCATGGCAAGTGCAAAGCTCATCAACATTCCAGTGTAATAAAGATTTGGGAGGTAGAGGGGGGAAGAAGGTACAGCAAGTACTTGTATAGTTGGGAAAACTACTTTGCTGGAGCTGAGCGCCAATACAGAACTTGTGAGTTCTTTGACAAACCAGCTGCAGGCAGAGCCTGGCTAAAAAGTTCTGGATCGTCATGATGTGTCCAGATGGGGCACTTGCTGGCAATTCCCCTTCACTCTCTTGGCCAAGTTACCATGTTGGGTTTTTCGTACATGCCTAATCAACACTCATGCATGAGAGTTGATTTTTGTAATGCTTTCATGCTCCCTGAACAGAACAGTGTTTCTGAATCTAGGTCCTCTGTGATGAGAGAGTAGAGCTTCTAATAAGTAAATGTGCAGTACTAGACACAGTGCATGGGCTGAACTCTTTATTTATTACATTTATATCCTATGAATTCTAGTTGTGCTCATATTGTTTTCCACCTTAGATTTTTTTTAAAAAATTCCTACCTCGTGTAGAGTAATTTTGGATATGAAAATAATTGTCTGAATGTCATTCAGCAATCTTCAAATCCTGGTATACACAGAGATTGGCTGTGTATCAGGCACACATGGGATAGAACCCTCTGCCTGGTTCTGTGTTGATGCTGCCCTGTAGACTAGCAGAAAGAACATTATAGGATAATCATGTACTAAAAATTTAGGAATGAACTGGTTTTTAATATAATCAGTTTTTAATTTGTTTTGCAAAACCTAAATGGTTTTTATTGTAAAGTATTCTATCATCTCTCTCTCTCTCTCTCATCTACTATCTATTATCTATCATCTATCTACTGTCTATCTATCTATCTATCACTACCTATCCTATCTATCTATCCCTCCCTCCCTCCCTCCCTCCCTCCCTCCCTCCCTCCCTCCCTCCCTCCTCCTCCTTCCTTCCTTCCTTCCTTCCTTCCTTCCTTCCTTCCTTCCTTCCTTCCTTCCTTCCTTCCTTCCTTCCATTCCTTTTCCTTTCCAATCTTTTTGCACTTTCTATTTTTTCTTGTTTATATTCTCCCTAGTTTGTGTTTGTTTTTTATAATTCGCCTTTATAATTTTAAACTTCAATCAAAAAAAATTTAAGAGAAAAGAATTCCATGACAGACTAAAGGGGAAAACAGTTCACTTTTAAATGAAGCCAGTTTTATACCATAAGAGCTGTGGTTCCCAAACTGAGCACGACAGTACAACTGGGTGCACCAGATGACTCACAGGGGTGCCGCAGGATATTTCAAATTGGGACTTAACTACTTCATAAATGGAACAATGATGTATTTCTTTTGGCCTAAGGGCATCATGAATAAATTATGGAGACACAAAGAACACTGTGAATTGAGAAAGTCTCAGCATTTCTGCAACAGAATTTTGTTTTTCGAACAGAGTTTCTGAGATTTTTTTAAAGTAAAGAGATTCTGCAGTCTAAAATAATGTAACAATTCTACTTTAAATAAAGACCAGTTAAACAGAACCAACTCTTAAATACTGCAAAAACCTGACAAAGAACATATTCTAATTCCTTAGGTAAAATGTTTCTTCCAACTTTAGCCTAATTCTAGGAAAACTGGTGACACGAAAGTCTTCATCTCTTTGGGGAAAAATGTGGGGGTGGCAATAGAATTCACCATTACCCATTTTCATCGTGGTACAGAATTTTTGCAGGCCATGACAACCTTGAGGAACCTGGTATAGAGATATATATTACCTAGAGATGAAAAAAGGGACCGAAAATTGGCATGCCAGTGACAAAGGGCTGAACACAATCTTCTTTTGGCCTGTTTATTTTCAAACTACAAAGAGAGTAGAACTAAGGAGAAATTTCCTGACAGTGAGAACAATAAACCAGTGGAACAGTTTGCCTCCACAAATTGTGAATGCTTCATCACTGGAGATTTTTAATAAGAGGTTGGACAACATTTATCTGGGTCTCCTGCCTGAGCAGGGGGGGGGGTTAGACTAGAAGACCTCCAAGGTCCCTCCCAACTCTGTTATTTTGTTATTCTGCTTCCATATAGACAAGCTTCCAATCACTCATATGTATTCTTTCCAATCTGCATTCATGTCCAGAAACTTTGCTCTGAATGAGATCTGATTAAGCCTACTAAACCAGAAGGACAGATAGGTCTGAGGAAGTATGAGTGTAATAGGACTTTGTTGAAGTACATTTTTTTTTAACTTATATGCCATTAAAAGACGTCTGCCTCTATCTATCTATCTATCTATCTATCTATCTATCTATCTATCTATCTATCTATCTATCTATCTATCTATCTATCTTTCCCTCTCTCTCATTTTATATGCTGCCCATCTCAATCCAGGCATGATTCTTTAGTGCTTTTGCCAGGAATTTAAGCAGATTAGGCTTTGTTTGGAATACAATATTAACATATCTCTTTGGAGCAGGGATAGGATTCATTTCATACTGAGTCAAAGATCTGAAGATGAGGTCAGTAATACCACTAAAAAAGCCCAAAGCAAGAAGAAGACATTCCTATGAGAAGCAGATGGCTCTGGTTCCCTTATTTTGTGTCTTATGATTACAAGACATGCTCTGACTTTCTGTGTTGTTGGAGCACAGGGAGAGCCAACAGTTAGTTCCAATGGAGTGTTGATTTTAATTTGAAGGTTCAACCAGAAGAGCATTGGGAACCTTTTGTATGGGGGCAATTGACTCAGCCCCCACATAAAGCAGCAGCATCCAAACATGTTTTAGTATTTGAAATATTCAGATGGATCAAGATTTTTAATTCAAGGCTAGAAAATGAATCAGTGGAAATATAATCACAAGCATTATTTCAGTATGTTGCGATTCCTCCCACACTCCCATTTACTGGACCATTGACTTCAATGAGCAAAACATCATGGAAAAAGGGGGAAAAAATCCATTGGCTTAGATTGCAATGAAGGAAGTATGCAAACAATAAAAAAAATCTGCCCATTTCTGCTCCAGACTTTCAGAATTTTGAAAAGTGCCCTATTGACAATCTCATGATAATTAAAATAAATTGGAAAATCCTGTTATTCAAAGTATTGGGAGACAAAATATAAAATAGATTTTTAAATGCTCAGGGATTTAGCTAACTCTTTATAAGGCAACCACTTTTTATGTTTATATCTCAAGCAAGCAAGAATATGATCCTTCGGTGTTTTTTTCTGCTTCCAGTTCACACCTTTAGGGTGTTATGTTTACCCATTGTGTTTATGTTGTGTTTAACTTGATTTTAAAAGTTGTTGAGTTAAATCACTGAGTCTTGAGGGGGAAGAGTTATTTTCTCTAACAGCCTTAATGATCTTTTCTTCTCAAAAATATTCCAGAAATTGCTATATGTAAAATAGGTTTTTTTTAAAAAAAAAAAATCTAACAAGGGAGCAAGACCAAAACCTAACAAAGAAACTAAGCAGTGGACAGCAAAGAAAATAAGCAGGGAAATTCAAAACTGGCACTCCCTCTATTCCTGTCAAAAGTGCTTAGAAGCAGAATGGTTTTTGAACCGTTCTCCAAAAATAAGAATGAGGAGAAGTTGGATGAGGTTCTTCAAGGAAGGGGGTCATAAACTCTGGGTACCAGCCTTGCAGAGAAGCAGCTCCTGAAGAGGAGAGCTACAAGCACCGTGGAAAAAAGACTTCTTAAGGGTTAGCCACACATTTAAAAAAAATAAATAAATCAGAAAATAAAATACAGGCTGAATAGTCAAGACCTTGTTGATGATCCAAACTCTGTCAAGGATCTTGGAGTACTCATCTCAAATGATCTAAGTGCTAGAGCCCACTGTAACTACATAGCCAAAAAGGGGTTAAGAGTTGTTAACCTAATCTTACATAGCTTTTTCTCTGGTAATATTACACTAATAACTAAAGCATACAAAACATTTGCCAGAACAATACTCAAATACAGCTCATCAGTCTGGAACCCACATGACGTATCTGATATTAATACAGTTGAGAGAGTCCAGAAATATTTCACAAGAAGAGTTCTCCACTCCTCTACTCGTTGCAGAATATCTTATGCCAGCAGACTCGAAATTCTAGACCTAAAAAACCTAGAACTACGCCGCCTTCGGTCCGATCTAAGTATAATATATAAAATCATACATTGCAATGTCCTACCTGTCAATGAATACTTCAGCTTCAACCATAACAATACAAGAGCAAACAATAGATACAAACTCAAGGTTAATCGCACCAAACGTGATTGCAGGAAATACTACTTCAGCAACAGAGTGATCAATGTCTGGAATACTCTACCTGATTCTGTGGTTTCTTCCCCAAACCCCCAAACCTTTAACCTTAGAGTGTCTACTATTGACTTCACCCCTTTCCTAAGAGGTCTGTAGGGGGCGTGCATAAGTGCACCAATGTGTCTACTGTCCCTGTCCTATTGTTTCTTTTATTTATTTATTTTTTTTCTTATATGTATCCATGTATTCATAACTATGTTTTTACTTATACCTATTATCTTGTAAGCAATTGACAAAAATAAATAAATAAATAAATAAATGACAAAAAAATAAATAAATTTATACCAATATGCTGCTTAAAATAATGGACTAATCTTTTTGATTGTTTGCAACCCAAAAACATGTTGGAACAAAATTATACAAAGGGCCTCAGGGTTCTAATTGCTGTGGTTCGCCGGCAGCTGGTGCAGCCGGCAGCTGAGTCAGACAGTGAGGAAGAAAGGGGACCAGGCAGGGAGTCTGGAGAGGACTTGGATGAGGGTCCTGCATTCGATGCAGGGATGGGGCCTTCGGAGTCTGGCAGCAGTGAAGCAGAGGACCCAGGGGAGCTTGTTCCCAGTGCCCGTATGTGCAGAGCTGCTAGAAGGTGAGAGCGGCTGAAGCAGAAGAGGTGACTCAGGAGTAAGGCTGGGAGGTGATACCCCTCCCATAAGGGATAGAAGTCAGACCTCAATGACGAAACCTTTGCAGGAAGCAAAGCTATTCAATTAGATTCTGAGTCCTTCTTGAAGGTCTGTGAACTCTGGTTGGTTTTTATGGGACTTTGGTTGGTTTATGTTATAATTAATTGGACTTCTGTTTTTTGGCAGCATTCTATAGGACTGAACGGCGTGCTCTTATCTGGGGGAACTCTTTATAATTAGTTCTGGCTGGGAATGCAAGTAATTCCCAGCATTGCATTAAAATAGGTTTTGCTTTTAAAATAAGTTTGTGTTTCATTAAGTTTGACAAAGCCTGGGTCAGAACACTAATTCTCACAGACCATTTACTACAGTACAAAGTCATTTTTATCTATTTCTAAGATCTAGTCAGAACTGAAGAAGACTAGTCAAAACTGTAGAAGCTTCTTGGATGAGAAATGAAACGTCTTCAAGGAAAAACCAAGGAAGTGCAGGTGCCTTTTGAAAAAAGCATCTTTGGGACAACCATGGCCTGGATGATTGAGAATCTCCACAGACTATTTTTGAGATGAGACCTCATGAAGTTACTCCATGTCACTCCAAACTGCCACTAGAACCACATTGAAGCAAGTAGCAGAAAGAAACTCAACTAACCCTGCCTTGATAAGATAGGGCAGTGAAACACACAGAGGCTTTCAAAATTATAATATCCTATATCAATAAAATAACATTTCTGGAATCCCTGATGGGTCTATTCCTTGACCTGGTCTGCCTTGAAGGGCTAATACATTTGGACAATCTCTGGCAAAGAAGGGTGATGCAATCAAATATATCAATCTATCCAGTTGACACTGCAGAAGGCCCCAACACTTTCCGATTGTTGGGCCCTGCATTCCTATAGATTTTAGCTTTGGCTGCAAGAAGACATTATGACCTTGGAATATTAAACACCTAGGAGAGAAAAAACACACACAGCACAACACAACACACAGAGAGAAGTGTGAATGGGAAGTAGGAGAGAGAAAGCAGTTCTTTGCCTGACCAAAAAAAGAATTCACAGAGAAGTTGGTTCCATAAGGGAGAAAGCAGAGAGAGACAATTTCCCTGAGAGTGATAATTAGGGCTTCTCTCAATAACAAATGCTGCTGCTCCTCCTATGAAAATTCAAAGGATCCACAACCTCTAGAAATAAAAGTCAAGGAGAACAGTAGCAAAAATGAGACTACAATTAAATATAAAGAAGTGAGAATAATAAACCAGTAGAACAGCTTGCCTTCAGAAGTTGTATGGACTTCATCACTGAAGGTTTTTAAGAAAAGACTGGACAGCCACCTGTTTGAAATGGTATAGGATCTTAAGCAGGGTTGGACTAGAAGACCTCCAGGTCACTTCCAACTCTGTTATTCTGCTATTCTGAAGTGGTAAGAGAGCTCTTCCTTTTAGGAGCAACTATTAGTAGGAAAGGAAGAAGCAGTCAAAAACGTGATAGATTAGCACTTGGTAGAACAGCCATGAAAGCCTTGGAAAAGATATCCAGTTGCCTGGACAAAAATCAGAATCATGCAAGCCACAATGTACCCTGTGACAATCTACAGAAGTGAAAATTGGATTTTGAAAAAGCAGGATAGAAAGAGTATTGAAGCTTTCAAAGTTTGGTGTTGGAGAAGACTTCTGAAAATACTATGAAGAGCAAAGAAAACAAATAGATCATCAAACAAATCAACCCAGAGATTTTACTCAAGGCAAAATGATCAGGTTCAAATTATCCTATTTTTGGACATATTTTGCAATGTCTAGCTCTTTGGAAAAGGGTCCAGTCAGTGTTGAGACAGGTGGAAGGAAAGAGAAGAGAACAACCAGCAGCAAGGTGAATGCTCAGTGATGGCTCCTCTATTTGAAGATCTGAAAGACTCAAGTTAGGAACTGGCTATCATGGAGAAAATCTGTCTATGTAATCCCCAAGAGTTGACACAAACTGGTGGCAATATTCAATAATCAATATTTTAATAATTCTGGCAACTCTTTTGATGGGGAAGAGCTAAAGAATATCAATCTTCTATTTCTTTGACCAGTCAAAGCAGACCCATTAAAAGAGTTCACTGATGAGGCTATCTAGGTTATGTAGATTAGTGCAAATTGGATTCAGATCAATTCCTTCATTCAACTCAGTAAATAATACAAATTAAAGCAAAATAATTAAATAATAAAGTTGAACCATCCTCTGTGTTCATGTGCATTTGCTGGCTGGCCTACTAATAGATAATGGTGGGTGAGAAGGGAAATAACAACATGGAGTACACCAATTGCTGCTCTGAAACTGCCACATATGAAATTGTGTGAGGACAGCAACACTGCCCAGTGAGAAGTGGTAAAGCTAGATTGTGGGACCAATGTAATTTATGTTGATATAATTTCCTTCTAATTCAAGAATGGGAAAAGAAAACACATTAATGTGTGGGAAAGGACACCCTGTCTGTCTTTCTGTTTGCAGGATAACTCTTCAAAAACTGAACAGAAAAGGACTAAACTCAGTGTGAGATATTGAGATTAAAAATTGTCTGGATAAGGCTAGGTTCTGTGGAGAAAAACATTTCAGAAAAAAAATTCCCCCAAAGGCATCCGATTGGTAGACACAATCGGAAGTAATGTGGAATGCAACAACTCCTTTATTTTAAACCCCCTTCCTCTTTCTTTTGGATCATGAGATCCATGGTGGAGCATATGGTTTCTAGTCCACACACATACACAAAACATAGGCAAACATTCAATATAAGAGGAAAGCAGAAACACACCATTGTGCCTACCCATATACTTCTATCAACATCAGACTCTCATACACACAATCAATGCATAAATGTACACCCATTTTGATTATTATTCGAGGACAAAATCTACAACATATACAGACGCCACAGAACTAAACAAGGAGAGATTCAACCTGGAAATAAGGAGAAACTTTCTGACAGTGAGAACAATCAACCAATGGAACAGCTTGCCCTCGGAAGTTGTGGAAGCGCCATCACTTGAGACTTTCAAGAAGAGATTGGACTCCCATTTGTCAGAAATGGTGTAGGGATCTCCCAATTGGGCAGGGGGTTGGACTAGATGATCTATAAGGTCCCTTCCAACTCTGATTATTTGTTATCTGCTAGAATAAAAAACAGACACTTCCTATGACCACTGCCGGTAAAGATGTAGGAAGAAATCCCAAAAACCATGGTGTCCCTCACCTATTTTTTTAACTGATTGAAGTATTTGGTCATCATCACTTTAACAATAAGAAGAATCTCTGGAATGTAGTTGATTGTTGATGATTCAGCTGTGTAGAAGTGCAGTTTATAGTTGATGATTCCACAGTGTGCCAGCAACAATAATTAGTATGATATTCGGTCAAATTCATTAGAATTATTATTGCCAATTCATGGGAAATAACTATTCTGCAGATGTCACCTAAAGTATAGGGTTGCAGCTCTAAACAGTAGAAAAGGAGGAAAAAATAATTGGAGAGAAAGAATACATTTATATATGATTTTTCTGAAGCCAGGAGTCAACTCAGGCAACTAAAATCCATAGTTTTATCACATAACAAATCAACAAAGTCCCTTTACTTTTCTGGCAACATAAGTGACTTTAAATTACATGGTAAAAGATCCACTTTCTCTTTGGTCATAATTTGAGACCAGATCTTTGTAAAAAAATAATCTCTACTGGTCTATAAAATCTGTACTGAAACTTAACCCAACTCCTCTAGGATAATTTATGGTTCAGTTAATGCATACTTGAAGGGAAAAGTAGCCTTCATGTGAACATTGAATTTTAAACCTGCTATCTCAAGCTGTTATGTCATCTTCTTTACTGCTAGGTTTGAATGGCAGTGACTTTCAAAGCTGCAGATACCACATTCCACACAATTCCTAGTAGTAATTGATTTAACTAGAGTTGCCACACCTCAGACCGGCTTACTAGAACATTGCATTGGGTTATGCCACTATCACCACCATCGTCAACTCAGAAGACCATGACATATATTTTTGTCAGTGCCTCATGACAAATTGCAGCATTCATTGTATTCACTGCTTCTTTGAAAAAGAATGGAGTGGCATAAAAATCCATAAATTAATAAAACAAATAGAATGAACAAATGAAATACTATGTCATATTAAACACCCACCTGTTGTGACTTTTTATTTCTTCAGAGACTCAAAGCCTAAACACATCACATTCTAGTAAAGGTTTTCTCAAAACATTGTACAAAATTTAACCATAAAATACTGCAGTCTAAAGCAGAGGATTAGTGTAAGTAGAAGTTAATTATTAAAAATGTGTATGTTCTTCTACACTACAGTCCTACTACACAGTATTTATAAAGATTTATGAATCCTTTGAGCACAGGATGTAGGTAAGAAAATTAATGTGCAATACTATTTGATATGATATCTTTTTGTTGGATTTGTACCAATTTGGGTTTTTACATGTTGAAACTTGGGGAAGATGATGACTTTTGAAAAGAAAAGCTTTTGGTCAGATTGACTTGGGTTGTTTAGTCTGACCAAGATAGTTGTGTTTGACAAGGGAAATGAAGCAAGCAATTATAAGTCATACATAAATGATGAAAAGCTTGCGCAAGTAGATGAATTTCTAGACTTGGGTAGAATGTTTACTAAAATGTGAAAACTGGATGGAAACGTTTTAAGAAGTTGAAATGCTTGCAGAAAGGTAGTAGGTAGTTATGTGGTCTGTGGTGAGGAACGAAAGAAGCAACAATGGCTACATAGGAGTGTCCTTCTGCCCACTTTGCCATGTGGAAATGAGAGTTGGGTGTGGAAAGAAAAACACAGAAGTAAATTAAATGCAGTGGAACTGTCTGTGTGGTAAAACAAGAAGGGATAAGGACAAGAAAGAGAGGTGATGATGGATTGAACACAACAATGAATTACCGCTAAGAAAGAAGTATATTGAAGTGGTTTGGTTATTCAGAAAGAATGAATGAAGACAGAATTGTAAAATAAATATATAAAAGAGGAGTAAATAGGTCAAGAAGAGAAGGAAGACTGAGAATATTGTGGTTTGGATGGAGCTGATATGGATCTCAAAATGAGAGTGATGAACAAAAAATAGTCCATGAGTCAGTGAATGGGTGCAGTAGAAACTGCAGGCTGTTGTGGTATTCTTCTGCTGTGAACTGTCAGCAAAAAGAAACAGAGCAGCCCAGTTGATGAATGGAAAGACATATACTATCACTCATTCACAAAAATTCTCTCACTGTGTATTATTAGCTTAATCAAAAAGGTTGGGCCAAGTGGCAATCTTGAGGCGATCTCAAGAATATTGGCTGCTTCTGAAGTGCTGCAGAAGCTACAAACAACCTCATTTTCTACATGTTCCTATTGTAAAAGGCACAAAGGTTCATCCAGCTTGTACCTCAAAAGATTTTGCAGATTTATGTCATCATATCACACCAGAGTGTCATCCCATTAAAGAAAAGATCCACTGGGAATATTCTGCTTTTATTTAAAGAATTTGTGGAAATTTCTGTAGATGAACTTCTGAAGTCAACTGTTTTCCATGTAAAAAAAAAAAAAACCCTGGAAGATGTTTGAACCACAAAGAGCATCCATCTCCATTTCTCTTCTCTTCTCTTCTCTTCTCTTCTCTTCTCTTCTCTTCTCTTCTCTTCTCTTCTCTTCTCTTCTCTTCTCTTCTCTTCCCTTTCCTTCCCTACCCTTCTCTCCTCTATCTCTCTCCCTCCCCCCCCCTCACTCACACACACACCACACATACACACACAGACACACACACACCAGGGCTGCAATAGATGCCACAGTTCTCTTAAGGCATCTATTTCCATTCTCAACTGTTATTATTAGTTAATAGAAGTTTTTCTTGTCTCCATAATTAATAATATGCCTTTCTCTAACAGCCACTTTCATAAATCCATTCAATTCTATTAGCCAACAAAACTCCATAGGGAATATGTGACTTGAAATGATTCTAGGTATCCATATTTGGAGCTTTATTCTCCATCTCATATAGAGAGGGCCATTACTTAACACACCAAGAATCCTTCTGGTCCAAGAATCCATTCTTATGCATTCTAGTTAAATCCTGAGAACTCATAAGCAGAGGAGGAATTGTGTTGTTGCTGCTGAATTTCAGCCTCTTATGTTTAGAAGCAGATTACTTCCTTCTTTAGGGCTGCATTTGACTCTTATAGCAATTTTTTTTAATTAATTTTTGGCCCCAATGTTTCCAAAACAGCTTTCAGATCAATAAATAAGGATGTCCTTAGATTACCATCTGAAAAAATGAAGCAGAAAGGTAGGTGGAATTATTCAGGAGGGAAAAGGCAAATTAATTGTGAATTATTTCCAGGAAACATTATTGGTAAATATCTTCATTTCTGTAAAGTGGAAAGAAGAAAGTTTTGTAGGAATGGCAGGTCCTTCAGGCTTAATTTTTTTTTAATATTCAGGTTCTTCTCTTTAAGTGAGAGAACAAATATCATTTCCTCATATGGAAATGTACCACCAAGAAGGAAATTTAATACATATCACGCATATTTCAAGGAGAGGGTTACACTCAGAATAAAAATAGGAAATGGAACAGGACAATAATACAGTATGAGGAGGGACGGAGAAAGGAAGGAAGGAAGGAAGGAAGGAAGGAAGGAAGGAAGGAAGGAAGGAAGGAAGGAAGGAAGGAAGGAAGGAAGGAAGGAAGGAAACAGATGTCTGATGTAGAAGAGATGTATATGAATATTTCATATTATAGTATTACTATAATAATGATAAGGGAGAGTACTATAAATTCTAGACATAGGCAGAATGTCTTTTTTGCCTTGGGGGGAGGGGGCGGGATTTTTAGATCAATAAAGACCCAACATCTTAAGTAGATTTCTGTTCTGACCCAAACCTTGTTCCAAGGAAACAAACACGAAATAGAGGTAATAGCAAAACCTTTTAATGATTCTTTACTAATTCCGTTCCTTCACGGTTAAAAGGCTGTTTCAAACTAATTGTCTCTGATAAGAACGAGCCTTGCCAAGGTAGTGCAAGGCTGCCAAGAACACTAGATAAAGTTACTAACAACTATTTCAAACACAAAGTGTCTCCAAACACCAACAAAGATATTCCAAACATCCACAAGGCAAAGAACTGCAGTTTCTCAGCTGGCTTTTATCTCTTGAGGGAGGGACCATTACCTTTCAGCCTTATTCCCAAGGCACCCGTGCTGCTGCAGCTGCTCTTTCCTTCGAATAGCCCTGCGCACATGCACACTGGGCCCAGGCTCCTCGGGAACCTCTTCATCACTGCTGCCAGCCTCCACAATCTCTGAAGGCAGCATTCCACTCCCTGATGGTCCTGGCCCCATCCCTGCCTCACACGTAGGGCCCTCATCTGAATCCTTACTCTCTGAGACCTCAGCCGTCTGCACTTGCTGCCAGTGAACCACAACAGTTGCTTTGTAGGTCCTGCACTTCTTTCAAAAACTAAATATTCTTCTGTCAACTGAAAAAGACAGGGAATCTTACTAAGCCTCAAATCTTAACGCTAGAGAGGCCCAGGGGATCAATATATCTGCAGCTGAACATGTCCCTCCTAGATTTACCATATACATGCATGCATACATGCATATAATCTTTCCTTCCCCAATTGTTTCATCAAAAATTCCACTGCTCCATCAACACAGAATTACCCTTGCTTTCCGTCCCCACCTCTTTCCCCTAAGCTATTTATGAGTGCAGTCTTATGCTAGAGAGGACACACTGAGGCTAAGAAAGAGGAAAAGAAAGAAATCTTAAACATGACACCAGAACAGTATCATTTTTCTAAATATTTTGCAAATATTTCAGAGCCCAAAGGGCTTGCAAATGTTTTAAAGACACAATAAATTCCACATTGAAAGACAACATTTCAAAATATTCTTCCTCTCAAAAACACATTTCCAAATGCACTTCTCTCAAAATAATGAATCTCTCAGAGCTGTTGTTGGGGGATATTGTCACAGGAGGAATCCTATGTTTGCTCTCTTAATTTCTTAGAGGTAGTCCTCACTTAATGATGATTATTGGGACCAGAATTTCTGTTGCTAAAAGATGTGGTTGTGAAGCACAGTGTCACATGGCTTCGCAGTGACAGTTCTGGCAGTTCATTGTTAAACAAATCCCGCACTACTGTGAAGTACAAAGTCACGTGGTCACTATTTACAACTTCCTGCCAGGTTCCCCATTGACTTTGCTTGTCAGAAATCAGCAGTGAAGATCTCAAATGACAATCATGTGACCGTGGGACACTGTGACATCATAATTGCGAGATGGTCACTGAGCCCCTGGATCGAGATTATGTGACTATAGGAACATTGCAATAGTTGCAACTATGAGGACTATTCATAAATACCACTCGTTCAGCACCATTTTAACTTTCAATGGTTGATGAATGAGTGATTTTTAAGTGAAGATTACTATGCCTATATTAGGAAAAAAATAGACGTAATCTATCTGGTATTCAAAAGTTTTCATTTTTTTCAAGGTTCTCTAATATCTGCTCCAGAGGATTTTGCATCTGTTGAACCCAGGATATTAAACAAAATAGGAAAAGTGCTTGAGGAGCAGATTTTTTTACACTGATAGTCAAAGAAGACCTTGCTAGCTCTATCAAGTACAAGAGATAATATTTCACTACAACAGGGCTGAATTTACATTAGATTCCTAATACTACAAAAAGAGACTTGATGATCTCAAAAGAGTTCTTTCCTTGTTCTATAAAATATTGTTAGTTTATTAAAAGTTATGTATTTATTTGCATTTATGTTCTGTCTGTCTGTACCAAATACCCATAGCATCTAATAGAAAATAGATGCCAACATAATAAAATGCTTGGTAATTAGTAGTAGCTGCTTGGGTATAGAGTCTACTGGTTACATTTGCACAATACATGTAAGACACATTTTTAATTAATCTATTTTCTGGATTTGCATTTTACATGTAACAAAAAACAGGTTGGGTTAATATAATGTACCAAGGCATTAAAAACATATGTATTTGCTAGATATACACATTATCTAGTTGACAGTGTGGTGTGAACATAGCTTACTGGGAAAAGTGCATTAAAAGTGGCGGTATACAACAATTATATAATTATTATGTTATTCAACACCAATTTTCCATACTGTTGTATCTCTACATTGGTTTAATATTCTTATCCAATTTTTCTTCCAAAGGGTTGGGCTAGGTGACAGACAGGAAGAGACCAACCACAATTACTTATGTTATGGTAACACAGTAGTTACTATATAGTAGATTATTGCAAAACACAGTACACAGTACACCTTGAAGACTGTTCTAGCAATATAATTGATTTAATATATTATTAACTGGCAAAATGCCACTCGGAATGTATTTGCTATTGTTCAGTCAATTTACCACATTTCTATTAAATCTCTGTTTTACAAAACTCTACCAGGAAAATTCCTAGCTGAAATTCCAGAGCCAAGATGTGCAATTGGGCTGCGCAATGTTTGTAACAATACACCTCAATATTATTATATTATTAACATGTGGAAGTGGAGAGAAGATATAGTAGCTCAGAGCTAGGGGATTTTGTCATCTTGTTTTCCTCCCTTCTTCCCCTCCTGTTGTGCTCTCAGTCTCTCAGTCTTTCTCCACCATGACACCTTTAAAAGGTGTGGATTTCAATTCCTAGAATTCTTCAACATGTTGATTGGGGAATTCTGGGAGTTGAAGTTCATGCCTCTTAAAGTTGTTGAAGTTGAGAAACATGGCCTAGGTATAAATGGTACACGGCATTCCTGGATTGTGGAAGCCTTTTCTTTCTTTATTCTGAAAATACTTAATCAACACACAATTGGAAAATGTTTGGGATGAGGAGAGAAACCTGATTCTAATGAAGGAATCCAATCCAATCTTCTTTTATTCATAGGGTTTAGCTGGTTCTTCAACAGTGTTTTGAATACATCAAGTCATTCCAGAAGTATGAGATATTCTTTTTATGGAGGAGGAAGTGACTTCATATCTGACGAGAAGTAGCCATTGTCTGCTTGGAAGGCACTTTTGGGTCAGAGGCTTCCTGGGGACTTAGATTGTTTCCAGGGCACTTAACTTCTTTCCCTCAACAAGATTGAAGCACATAGAAAATCTCCCCATTCTTTCTTTCTTTCTCTCTCTCTCTCTTTCCAAAAAGAGATGAAGATGTTCTTGATTAAAGGAGTTAGCGTGAAATTAGCTCTAAATGGTTCAGTGTGTTGGAATGGACAGAATGCTGGCAACAGTGAAGGACAACCACCCCTTCCCATTGTTCTCATGGATGGTTCCTTTGTCCAGTGCCTTCAAGGCATCTCTCAAGGCTGGATGGGAGCTGGCACATGTACTTACCTCTGGTTACCTCTCTGCAAGTTTTCCTCTAAGTTGTCATCAATTGGAGACATCTGTACACCAGGAAGCTCTGCAGACGGCATCAAAGCATGCCTTGTCTGCCATTTGATTGCCAAGAAGATTGAGCCAATCTTGTTCCTGGATCTTATCTTGTATCCGAGCAAGTTATGGATTGTTAAGGATCGTGCAGGCATTTGTATCTTTCTTGCTGCATATATAAGCTGGAAAACAAACAAAAAGGCCACACACGTGGTCATAAACATGCATGGAGAGAGGGACTGGAGCTTTCAACCTCTGTTTCTGCATTGTTGGGACCAAGACTGTGCCCTGGACTCTATTCAAAAGAACATGGTGTAGATCAGAACATGTGCAACATGAATAAAGAAATGAAGGAAATATTGGATGTAATCACTGGACTGAAATATTATATTCTTGATCCACTAACTGGATCGTTCATATATGCATACACAGTCACTACTGTGGATATATTGCCCAGACTTCAGTGTGGACCAAGAATAGCCAAAAGCATTAAAACTTCTTTAACATTTTAAAAACCTCTCTCCAACCCCACTTTTAGACCCAATCGAGTGTGTGTGTGTACCTCTCTCTCCCTCTATGTGTGTGAGAGTGAGAGGGGGGGAGGGAGAGGGGAGAGAGAGAAAGAGGGAGGGAGGGAGATGAAATAAATTTAGCTTCTGTTGCATTGAGGAATGTGGGGAGATGAATCCCGAAGCATGATGTTCTTGTACTTCACTGTCCTCAAATCTAGACAGAACCAGTTATTTTTTAGGGGTTAGAAAAAAGAGGACAGTTGGAACATATGAGAACATGTAACAAAGCTGGAGGGAGAGATCTCCTGAATGTAAATTCTTTTAATGAGAAACGAGAAGCAATAGGTGGTTAGAAGTGGAATGAGATTTGGGAACACAAGGTGAAGGCAGGTGAAAATAAAGGAAGATGATGCTCCATAGCTAAGGCATTTGGCTAGTTGTAGCTTTTGCTGTCACATCAACATTGTGACTTGGCAACCTTAAGTGAGTCATGGAGGGCCAAGAAGACGGGTTGGAATATGCATATTGATTCAAATCAACTCTCCCGTTCTTTGGCTATATATTTTTGTTTAACTCAGATAGAATATAATTAAGATCTTAACCTAATTCCAAACCACAAAAGAAAAAGGGAAATTCTTGAAAACATAAAAAGAAAAGTTTTTTTAAAATCTTCTTAGAATCATAGAGTTGGAAGAGACCATTTAGGTTGAGTCCAACCTTCAGCTCTATGTACAAATCCAAATTAAAGCATCTCTGAAAAATGTCTATAAATCCTTGAGAGTTTATATCTTTTGCGATGTTGTTCCTTTCATATGGCCAAATCTTACTCCAATACTTCCAATACTTCATATCCACTGGGATATGCTTCCTTTGTTTAATAATGCAACAAATCAGTTGTACCTATGAGCGAGTAACAGAATAAGAACATTAAGAATGACACAGAGGGGTCCATTCAAAAGCCCACCTAGCCCAACAGCCTGCTTCTCTCAATGGCCAACTAGGTGCCTTCCAAGGCTGCTGCAAGCTACAACACTTTCTTCTTCTTCTTCTTCTTCTTCCTGTATTCAGAAATAGATTGCTTTCTGAACATAGAGATTATATTTATTTTATCCTTGTTCTTGTTGCTGACAGCCCTCATCTCCTCCAGAAATCCATTTAATCCTTTCTATAATAACATAAGAGAAGCCATGATGAGATAGATCAAAGGGGAATCCAGCAATCTACTTCCTATGGCAATCAGCCAGATATCTCTGCAAAGGCTACAACTACTTCAGGAAGGCAATAATCCTACCCCGCTGTTAATTACCCACAAAAGATAAATGTGAAGCACTCTAATGCTTTCAAAATCCATACAGATATAAATGCTTATTAACAATAATAAACATTACTCTCCCTTGATTATTTCTCTGAAAGTTGTCCCAGTTCTAGACAGATCTTCATGCTTGATTAAGAACCTGTAGAGTAAGGTGCTGGCCAACTCCCATAATTTTCAGAAATGGTCATCTGCTTGGAGAATTCTGGGATTTGAAGCAGTCCACACAACTGGAAGTTGCCAAGATTTGAAAACATTGTCCAAGGCCCACACAAATTCTTTGCCTTGACTTCAAAAGCTCTTTGCAAACAAATAATTCAGACCATCCTTCACATTCACATACTCACCGAAAGGCCCCCTTCCA
Organism: Bungarus multicinctus; assembly: GCA_023653725.1. Classification (NCBI taxonomy): domain Eukaryota; kingdom Metazoa; phylum Chordata; class Lepidosauria; order Squamata; family Elapidae; genus Bungarus; species Bungarus multicinctus. The sequence goes on along the minus strand of CM042836.1, from coordinate 22,945,727 downwards.
AATCTGGGATTCTATGATCTCCCACTTCTACCATCAAGGTGAATGACTTGTTCAAAAGTTAAAGAGAGGAATGTAGTTTAGAATAACAGGAGGGAGGGGCCCTGTCGCAGGTAGCAAAGAGCTTCGAGTCTTTGGTTATGGAGGAAAGAGGTGAAGGTGGACCCTTCCTAGCAATTTAGAGACTGTATTTTGCCCTTTGATTGTTGCCTTACTCTGGCAAAATTTGTATCAGTAAGTATATAGAATAAAGAAACTACTCAGAAGTATTGCAGAATACCTTATGCCACCAGACTTGAAATTCTAGACCTAGAAAACCTAGAATTACGCCGCCTTCAGTCCGATCTAAGTATAATATATAAAATCATATATTGCAATGTCCTACCTGTCGATGAATACTTCAGCTTCAACCATAACAACACAAGAGCAAACAATAGATACAAACTCAAGGTTAATCGCACCAAACTTGATTACAGGAAATACTACCTCAGCAACAGAGTGGTTAATGTCTGGAATACTCTACCTGATTCTGTGGCTTCTTCCCCAAACCCCAAAACTTTAACCTTAGACTGTCTACTATTGACCTCACCCCTTTCCTAAGAGGTCTGTAGGGGGCGTGCATAAGAGCACCAATGTGTCTACCGTCCCTGTCCTATTGTTTCTTTTATATATTTTTTTATTTTTCTTATATGTATCCATGTATTCATAACTATGTTTTTACTTATACCTATTATCTTCTAAGCAATTGACAAATAAATAAATAACTCCACATGCTGGGTTTTGGGTTCCTTGAGACAGATTGCTTTTGAAAGAACAATTCAGACTATTCTTCTCTGAAGAGGGGCACCATACCTTGGCATCCTCAGACCCAAAGAGAAGAGATAGAGAGATGGAGGGAGAGAGCGGGAGGGAGAAAGAGAGGGAGAGGGAGAAAGGGAGACAAAGAGGTGGGAGAGATCTATAAGAATGGGAAAAAGGATTGGCAGATCTACAGTGCTGAAAATAGGATTACAAATTTGCAAAAGTCAAGCTGGAGAAAATTCAAAAAATTACCATGAACAGCAGACATATTGGAGTTATATAAATAGAGGAAAAAAGACCAGCTACCAAGCAGGAATTGGTGGAGAAGACTTTTGGGCCAATCCCAAATACATAACGAATGGGGTTTATTATTTTGTCTTATTTTATTTCTACCAGCGAGGACAAAATTATGGAAAGGAGCCACAGTCCACAAAGCATGCAACGGCTCCGTCTGTCTATTTCAGATTCACAGCTCCTCTTGTCTTGGTATTGGGACAGGTAACAGAAACAGATATTTTTATTAAAAGTAAATTTTCCCATTAAAAAGCTATTAAAATTCATGGGAAGCTGATTCATTCTGGACTGGGAACAAGCATAAACGATTTATCTGAATTTGTGTGCTTTCACATAATTTTTTTGTTAAGCACTTCATTTGGGTGACATGTTCTTTACTTCACATGATCCTTGTTTGCTGATATTCTGTGTTGAATTGGCTTAAGCAACACATTTGGTGTTGTTGACAAGGAGAGGCGGCTTTAGGAACACCAGCAGGAGAGAGCATGTTCTACCATGAAAAATGATGCTGGGAAAGAACCTGGCTGAAAGCCAGAGTCTTCCTTTGATACAGGGCTGGGAATTATGGAGTTTGAAGTTTAACCTATCTGGAGGGAACCCTATTCAAGAAGGCTAGTTGGAATGTCATTGAGTGCTGGATTTGACAGCAGGGCTGACAACAGTAGCTTCCTAGGATGTGGGATATCACAGAAGTTCTTATATAACAGCCAAATGTTAACAAGGGGAAAGTTCAAGGGTGGAAATGGACAAACCCAACTCCTTCCCAAGTCCACAAACATTCCTTTGATTGTCTCTCCTAATTTCAACCCCTACTGAAGGGTGGAGGGTGAAATGATGGATAAAAATGTTGGCTCAGTTGTTCAAGAATGGCGTCACTGCTAAGCCATGGCGGCAAGGGAAGGAAAGACCAACAAAGACAAGAAAATAGCATGTGGTGTCCCAACAGTAGATGGAGAAGCATTACTCAACCAAACAAGACAGATGTGCTACATGTTTGGCTGTTTGTTTCTGTGGTCTTCCCTGGAATGGATGACTTTTCAAGAAACACCAACTCTACACATCTTGGGCACAGCGTCATGGAAGTATGAAGAATCCATCTTGATTCAGGATGCTACAGGAAACCTGGATGGTATAATCACAGCACAACGTTGAGCCAGCCTGTTTCTCAAGAAACGCCCCCCACCCCCCATTTGAGACAAGCCTTTGAATCCCCTGATGTGCATCTCGAATAATGTACAGGACCACTCTGCCCAAGAGAATGTCTGGGTGGGGCTGTAAACAGAGTGGGGGTGGGGGAGCTGCCAGAGGCAAATGAACTCATATCCTTTGGAAAAAATGAACAGGCAACAGCTGTTTACTCATTTGCTTAAGGCAATGGACATGAGGGCACTCATAGCTAACTAATTGCAGATTTTGAATGAACAAAAGGAACTGGATCTTTTTCTGTTACCACAATTGGCTTGTAGAATATTTTTTTCTCTTTCCCCTCTGAACAGTGACCTGTTGAGAATGTTGTATCAGAGAGAGGTGGGAGGGAGGGAGGGAGAGAGAGAGGGAGAGAGAGAGAGAGCAATTGATAGACAGATTTCCTGAATATTGTTTGTATATCTGTGAAGTCTTTAAAAGAATTGCCTTAAAAGACTGACCCATCTTGCCTGGCCTTGTGCTTGTAAAGGCAGCCTGATCCTTACAGTCACCAATGTTCCTGTGCACACCATATCTCCCTTGGTGCCTGATAGAGTCCCCTCTTGTGTAAACTAGAAGAGGGCCTGCTTGGGGCCATGCAACAATGGATGAGATTGTGCATGCAAACAGCTTCATAAATTCTGTGAAGTGTTCATTGCAGCAAGATATATTGCTGCAAAGAGAGAGAGGGGGGAGGGATGGAGAGAGAGAGAGGTGTTGGAACTCTTGTTCTGTTAAACCAGTAATTTTTTAAACTTGGCAATTTTAAGATGTATGGACTCCAACTCCCAGAATTCCCAGGGCAATTCCCAAGACAGAATTTTCAATTCCCAGAATTCCCAGGGCAGCATTAATCAAAAAAGGAATAAGCCCCATTCCAAGTGTTTTGGGTAGGGCAGTGTTTCTCATGCTGGCTGGGGAATTCTGGGGGTTGAAGTCCTTATATCTTAAAGTTGCCAAGTATGAAAAACACTCTGTTGAACAAAGGAAGAGCTTCACGATCGTATTATTCTCCCCAAATCTCTGAATAGGAGGAAATTCCAGGAGCAGCTTCTATAGGCTTGCCTTGAAAGGATAACACATTGCAAGATTCATGAGATCCATGTCTAGTGGTTTATTCTTATACATTAGAAGATGGTAGGATTTTGCAGGTATTCCACTGTGAATATCGGTGGGGTTTGCCCCATATTTTTGAATGCAGTAAATTAGCACAGCCACAGGGTTATTCTTGGATGTCAACATTTACAGCATGTCACTATTTTGATCACCCAAAGGAGTATAAAAACAAGTACGCTCCCTCCTTTGAAATCCGAAATCAGCTCCAAACCTAATGACTGTTTGCACAACATGGTAAACCTTCATTGTCTTAAACTGGGTTAGTGTCAGCTTTGGAAGCCATATTGAGATTCGATGCTCCCACGCTGTCACAATTGAGCCTGAGAAAGTGGGAGGTAGGAATTCATTTGAGTATATCTAGTTAGACAAAATAAAATTCTTCCATTTGGTTCGAGGTCACTGAGTGTGGCGCATAATGAAGTGGGAATCTGACTTTAGGACGGATGGTGATTGGACCATGTGATGTGAGGATGGCTAAGGGGGGGATGGATTTGTAGTTTTGACTTTTACAAGGAAGCCCGAAACTTTCAGATTCGGGATTCCACCGTTCTGTCAGTTACTATCCAAATAAAGGTACCTTTGAGAGATGTCAGTCTCGGAGTTATTGATTGGAATGGAGAGTTGCTGGAACGCTGATAGTTTAGTTTATGGTTCAATGTATTACATAAATCCAGAAAATGGATTAAGTCATAACCAAGTGAAACATGGTATCAAATATATTTCGTACCTTTTCATATTGAGTAATATGTGCATTTGCTTTTCGGGGATATTTGCAACAGAACGAAATATGGTAGAGCTTTGAAGGAAAGGGATAGGCATTACCATTTCCAGGGGTGGGCTTCAAAAATTTTAGCAAATGTTTCCCTGCCCAGTTGAGAGGTGGCTATGGCTATAGTGGGTGTGACCTAGTTGGCCTCCTGCATCATGGTGGCCGGGGGGGTGTTGCCCTCCCCGGGCTCCAGAGGCTTTGCTCGAACCTCTGGGAAAGCGAAAACGGCCTCTCTGGGCTCCCAAGGCTCTCTGGAAGCCAGAAAGGAGCCCATTTCTGGCCTTCCCGAACTTCCAGGGAGGCCTGTATTTCACCCTCCCCGAGCCTCTGTGTGCGCCCTGCACTTACCTGCATCCAAAATGGGCCATGTGGGGACTCCTGGGAGGGGCAGGGTGGGCAAGACCATCCAGGAGTGGGATTTGGGGGTTCTCCAAACTGCATAGGATCTTAGGGGCTCTCCCAAGCCTCTGCGAATTCCCAGCAGTTCATCCCTGACCATTTACCAATGTAGGGATGCATATGGGATACATGTATTTAGAGTATCGTTTATCAACTTGAGCAACTTTAATGAGCAATGTTCAAGTTGAGAAGACTTGAATATCTCAAGACTTTTGGCTGAGGAATTCTGGGAGTTAAAATCCATACAAAATTGCCAAGGTTGATTTAGACAAACACAACCAAATGCCACTCTCCTTGGAATCCTGCCTAGAAATCATTCTTGTGTGCTGATGATTTGCGGGAAAGATTCTGGCATAAGGGAGAATGCAGAAGAGATCTAGTCTAGCTCTAGTCAAAAATGGTACCGTCCAACCTACTACCTCAGCCATCCTGCTTCCACCTTTGGCCAGGTGTTGTCCGAAGATGGAAGAGCTTTTGTTCTTCCTCCTAAGAGGAGCCATATGGGCCTAAGCGCTAGTTGGGAAACAGACCCTCTGAGCTTGAGTCTCCTCATTGCTTCTCCACGTAGCTGTTCTGGCTGGTGGTGTATCATCCATCTCAAGTCTTGGCTCTCTTTCCTTCCAGATTCACCCAGCCAAGGTTAATCCGCAACAAATGAGCGAGTGAGTGCTTGGGCTGTGCATATGTTGTACATTGCACATGCCAGGAATGTCTCACATACTTTTGAGGGACTGCAGCAACTTAGAGAAGTATATGAGTCATGCCATCCTGTGCCAGAAACCGTTTCCATGCAGAACTGGGAAGCAAGAGATCATAGAATAACTAAAAGTCCACCTAACTTAATATCCAGGAGTGGCCAACTACAGGTAGTCCTTGACTTATGACCACAACTGAGATGAGAACATCCATCATTAAGCAATTTGGTCATTAAGTGAGTCATCATTTAACTGTACCTGATTTTTATGAGGTTTTTGCTATGGTCATTAAATGAATCTGGCTTCCCCCATTGACTTTGCTTGTTGGAAGGTAACTGGAAGATCGCAAATGGCAGTTGTGTGACCGGAGAATGCTGCAACTCTTGTAAATACATGCTGATAGCCAAGGCCCTGAATCACCATTATGTGACTGTGGGGATGCTATCAGCGTGAAGACCACTCATAAGTACTATTTACAGCACTGCTTTAACTTCAAGTGATTGGTAATTAATGGTTATAAGTGAAGGTCTACTTGTCTGTGCATCTAGGAAGCCAATCAACTTGGCATATCCCAAGGCTTTATTTTCATTTTTATATATTTTAAAATAAAATGCCTGTCCCTGGAAATTCTGTATGCTTATCCTAACGAATTTATTCCACTTCACAAATCTTTTTCCAAAATTTGTACCTGTAAGATAACAGATATCATTTCTTCTGGCAGCAAGTTGTACATGCTGGCTGTGTTCAAAGTAGATGTTTAAGTCAGCTAAAGACTTAACAGAAGCATCTACATATACCATGCTGTTCTTGGTTATTGTTAACTCCAAGTAATATGTGGAATGATCTGGGTGGGGGAAAAGAATAGAATAGAGTAGAGTAGAGTAGAGTAGAGTAGAGTAGAGTAGAGTAGAATAGAATAGAAAATAAGAATAGAATAGAAAATTAGAATAGAATAGAATAGAATAGAATAGAGTAGAGTAGAGTAGAGTAGAGTAGAGTAGAATAGAATATTAGAATAGAATAGAATAGAATAGGAATAACAGAGTTGTAAGGGACTTTCGAAGTCTTCTAATCCAGGAAACCCTATACCATTTCAGACAAATGGTTTGTCCAATTTCTTCTTTAAAACTTCCAGTGTTGGAGCATTTACAACTCCTGGAGGCAAGTTGTTCCACTGATTAATTGTTCTGTCAGGAAATTTCTCCTTAGTTCTAAGTTGCTCTTCTCTTTGATTAGTTTCCACCCATTGCTTCTTGCCTTGCCCTCAGGTGCCTAGATGCTGCCTAGGGAATGGTCGGATAAGGGAGACCATAGTCCACACCTGCATAACAGGCAAGAAAATAAGGCTTAGAAGGTTCCCATACATACCAGTTCTCAGGCCGTAAAGAAACCGGCGGGAGATTTGTACTTTCAGATTTGCAAAATTCTCTTCATGTAGCCTTGCAATAAAGTAGGATTAGATCATCTGGTCTTGTTTCCCGTCTGGTCTACCTGGGAAGGCTGACAATTTTTTTTTATTGTTTATTGTAGAAACCCAACCCATCTTATTAGCTTTTGGATGAATGTTTTAGGCAAATCTAGAAAATGGGATAATGCCATCAGAAGGCTCAACATGCTATGTGAATGTAACCCTTATGTATCAGAAGTTTAAAACTTTCAGAAATTTCTTGAGGAGTTGTTGGAGAAATGCAGAATTAGGTAAGGAGTTCAAATCCCATCCGTACAAGGCCAAAGACATGCAGGAAGTTTTTTTCCTCTGAAGAGAAGACACTTTATAAATCAATTCTCCAGCCATAACTCTTGCCAGCTTGTCCAGAGGGGAAACCATGAGCTAATTCTGGTAATAGGGATCCTATAACTCAGGGGTGTCAAACTCAAGGCCTGGGGGCTGGATCTGGCCTATGGGGTGCTTAAATCTGGCCTGCAGGGCTGCCTTGGAAACAGCGAAGGATCGGCTTGTGGTGCCTCTGCCAGCGAAAACGGAGCTTAGGAGCTTAGCTCTGTGGTAGAGGGTTGCAGAAGGCTGTAACAGCCAAAAATGAAGCTCGGGAACCCATTTTCGCTGGCAGTGTGCTCAGGCCCCCACAGGAACCCCCAACACGAGTGATGTTGAGCTGACCACATTCACCCTGGCCACACCAACTCTGTCCCCCTGAGGTCAAACACAACCCTGATGCGGCTCTCAATGAAATTGAGTTTGACACCCCTGCTATAACTGCTCAACAATCTCTGATTTTGATTCATTTAAATATTCACAGTGGGATTATCATGCTGTGTTTCATTACTATTACTATTACTATTACTCATCCTTTTTTTTCTGTTGCTGTTCCTGCATCCTCCTTCCTTTCTCAAACCCACTTCAATGCCTCAATCCTCACTGCCACAAACTCCAAATAAACAGAACCATAGATCTCCCAGATCAGGGCTTTAACAATCCAGTCAACCATTAGATGGCAGCAAAGAGATAGTTCTCCTGTGTGTCTTTGCTGCCATCTAGTGGTATCAAGATATTTGTAGCTCAACTCTTACAGCCTTACCTAGAAACAGCAGGTCAAGTTTTATTTTTATTGAATTTGGTACAGGAAAAACAGCAATATTTGTATTTAGTAATGGGTTTTAAATTACAGCAAAAAGTTCAGTATTTAGGAATATATCTGACAAAAATAATAAAGATTAATTTTAAAATGTATCAAGCTGGAAAAGTTGAATAGCAGATACTTCTAAATGGAAAAAACTAAAACTGTCATGGTTAAGAAGTACTTCAGCCATTAAAAAAATTTTTTTTACCAAGACTTAATTTTGTTTTTCAAACAATTCCAGAATATATTGGCAGTAAGGTATTAAGTGACAGGAATAAACAAATAATGAACTACATATAGTCCAATAAAAGATCAAGGGTTATATTCCAGATTTTTTCAAGGTTTGAAACACAGAAGTACATTAGCAATTGCAAACCTTGAACTGTATTACTATGAGTTGTTTAACATGGGTCTCAAAATTGATTAAATCTCCTTATGGCTCAGCTACTTTTACCAAAAGGACAGGCTTTCCAGACAATCGCTATAAATATCTTCAAGCTGATACAACGGGTGGGGAAATAAGACATTTTACAATCTTAAGAAATCTCTTAGACATCTGCGATAAATATAGAAAATGAGTAAGTCCAGATTTTTCCCCTCTTCTTCATTAAATGGCTATTCCCATGCAGAGGAAAGGATTACAAAATTTGATCAGTGGAAGATTAAGTGGCTAGATTACAAAAATTAATTATCAGTAAGAAAGATAAAATCCTTTGAGACTCTTATTTTGTGATGGTCCAATTTACCTAATTTCAGTAACTTCAAATAAATAGCACCACACTAAAGGAATTGAAGGAATAATGAAAGACTTGACTGAATTCAAGTTTTTATAGTATGCAATTTGGAACTGATTTAGAAACTGTTGGTGGCATATGGCTTAGAATCTGAACAAGTCAAAAGATTCCATGATTAAATGGATGCAGAATTGAATGCAGTAATAGAGATGCAACAATGGGAACTTCGATGGAAGAACAATATTTGCTTTAAATGTAATTCTTAGAGAAAATTGGTACAGGGTTTTTTTAAATTTGCATATCACTTCATTCTTAATTGCAAAAATGAATTATTAATTCTCTAAAATGTACTGAAAATATAATGAGTATATCAGTTCATTTGTTTGCATTTGGTGGTGATTTAAAAGCAATTCTGGAAGATGAACTATTGTAGAATGAAATTAATTTTAAAAATGGAACATCAACTTGCAATATTCTTATTAAACCCTATTAAACCATGTATTCTTTCTAATTATACTGAACTAGCTTTATAATACAGTATATATCTAAATGTTAATTGCTGCATGGATATTATATGCTTTTTACTAGAAAAGTAATCTGATTCCCTCTTTGGAGAATTTTTTAACCAAATTGTGGGAGTGTGCGTCAATCTCCACAATAATTCCTTACTTTAAAAATAAATTTAACACAACTTGTAACTCAAAGTGGAAATCATTCTTGCACTATAATTTAACACATATATTTTAACATATCAAAAATTTGAATTTCAATCGTCAGAATTCATAATTTCAATTTCATGCTCTAATTAAAGCCGAACTAATTCTCAGTTTTGACTTAGACTATTGTATAATATTGTATGTAATATTGTATAATTTTATATAGTGATTTATATTGCATTGATGGTTATTCTTGATGTCTGTTTGGAGACCAATAATGATTTTAGTCATTTTAATGACTAACACATCACTTTATCTAATCATTCATAATTTACTAATAATACATCAAAAATTATAACTTCCCTGACATTTTAGGCCCTTTTTTATTGATTTGTGCTTTATTTTTTTAATCTCCTATTTTTTTCCTTTGTGTTTGTTTATATACATTTTCTTAAAAGTTAAAACAAATCCTTTTTATCTAACATTGTTTTGATCTTTGTTCAACTGCCATTCATACACGATTGATTATGTCCCATAAGGTCAGGGTTGACTCTTACTGATGATGTAGATCACGGGTGTCAAACTCGGGGCATCACGTTGCTGTCACATGATGTTTTGAGACATTTTCCCCATTCACAGAGTGGGGTGGGCGTGGCCTGCGCGTGACGCATCTGGCCTGTGGACTGCCAGTCTGACACCCAAAATGTAGATAGATTTTGAATCTGACAATCTGTCTCTAACTTGGCTGTTAAGGTCCTCCAAATCAACATTGAAACTGAGCCCATCCACCTTGCTCTAGTCATCCTCTTCCATCTTTCCCAGCCTGAGAGCCTTCTCCAGAGAACTAGGGCTTCACATAATGTATCCAAAGTAGGATAATTTATTTGTGCCTCCAATGAGAACTTTATTAGTTGGACAATGCATTTGTTTTCTTTGCCGTCCATGCTATTCTCAGGAGTTTAACACCAAATTTCAAAAGCATCTTTCCATCTTGCTTCTTCAAAGTCCAACTTTTCCTTCCATTCAGTCTCACAGTGTCACGTGAGCTATTCTGATGTTTGTATGTATGGACACATGACTACTGTACCAAAAACTACCTACAATGTATTTTTTGACTGTTTGTTCCTTTACTGTTGATAGTTGCTTTTTCAAGAGGAAACTGTTGAAGTTGTTTTTCTTTGAAGACGTTTTGCTTCTCATCCAAGAAGCTTCTTCAGCTCTGAGAATCTCCATAGGTATTTAGCTTTACTGTTGATAGTTAACCCCAAAAGGCAGAAGTTATCTACTTCTTCAAGTATCTTCATGGTCAGTTCTAAGGCAAGTTATTGTATGTGTTTTCATTGATGTAGCCTTCTTTATATTTAATCTTGATCGCATTTTTTTCACTATATTCCTTGACTTTTATTACTAGAGCTTGCAGATCCTTTCCATTTTTGGCTATCAAACTAGTGTCATGCAAACAGCATAGGGTATTGATGTTTCTTGCTATAATTTTGAAATCACGCTCATCTTCCTCCAATTATTTCCTTCATTGCAGCTAATCTCCTCCAATCGTTTGTGTCGTATTCCAGATTTTTTTGGCATAGCTTGGTTACAGCTTTTATTGATTCTTCTGCTGCTGCAATATTTTTCCATATTTCTGTGGATTCTATCAGTTTCTGAAGACTTGGTAATGACTAGAGTGCTGATCTTCTAATAGTAGAGGTTCTTGTAAATGTGGAAAATCTTTTAAGGTATGTTGGATGTTGACATCTCTGTTGTATAGTATTTCCATCTTTGTTTGAATTACTTTCTATCTGTCGATTGGAATCTTTTAAGATACTGATTTGAAATTGAAACCTCCTACGGTTTTCAGAGATCTTTTAGAAATTCTCCCCCCCCCCCCATGCATTTTCCCATCTTCAGTGTATTTACAAATGTCTTTGCAATACCGCTTCTTGCCTCTTCTAGCAGTTCTTTGAAACTTTGGTACACTGAAAGATCCTTAGCTACTCCTCGGTAGTATGTTGACTACCAAAGATCTAACTTGAAGGGCACATCATCATAATCTTCCTATATAGCTGCTGCCCAAAACCTGCTTGCTGTACAGTTGGGATGACTATCAGGCCTTGGGTGACCCTGCTGGGATTGTATACTCTTGGCATATACTCTCAGCATTCTTTGCTCATCTCTCCCGGGAACACTTCCCTGATTTTGGGGGGCAGCATAGCAGAACTTTGGGATATGGGGAATTCATACATGCACAATCAAAATGTAGCTCTTAAGGAAGGCCTTGCTATTTTTGCATGCCTTGTTTGTTTACCTGTTTCATGACTGTTGTATATTAATCTATAGCCAACCAGTTTGCACAACATGCTAAGCTACAAAAACATTAACCGAGATTGACGTTAACCAAATTGAATATATTATGCCTAATGCATCTGTTCAATTTTCCCTTGAACTTAATCAATGGTTAGGCTTCCATAATGTGACTGAGGAACACTTATGGTTAAATTCAACCCTCTCTGCTTCCAATGCTGATTGTGTTTGGCTATCTGCACAATGCACTGCTTCTTCTTCTCTTGATCCAGTAAAGTGTGTCATGGAAACCCAACCATAAGGTCAAAAATGGATTGAGAATTGTTGCCTATTGTGCATAACCTTCTCTCAATGCCGTGTCCAATCACCACTTGTAATACTTTCAAAGAAAAGTGGAATCTTGGATTGCTTTTTGCGGATCTACACTGTAGTGTTCAAGGCTGGAGAAGGAAGACTGAGTAAAATCTAGGCCAAGGCTCCAGATGAGGGCATTTTATTTTATATTTACATATGTATGTGTTTATGTTTGTGCATGTGTGCGTGTGCATGTCCAGAGACAGGGAGAGAGGCAGAAACAGAGAGGGAGGGAGAAAGTGATTGAGGGAGAGAGGGAGAAAAAGAAAGAGGAATTTTGAAGTGACTATCAAGTTTTTGTCACATTTCCTCCCATCCTTTTGCTTTAATTTGCCTGCTAACCTTCATCTGCTTTCCCACAGGACCCAGGCTGCCCCTTCACAGCTTAAGGCAGCATTCCTGTTGTTTCCAACATTTCAGGATAACCTTGTACAACAAAAAGCTCACATGTGTTACTCAGGGTTTCTTGGAGGAAAGACAGCTTGTCATATAAAATATGTGGAGACCTATGAAACTGTCACTGATGTTCTCCAGGCATATCTTTTAAAAAGTTGGAGCAATCAGGATCTTCATAATCACCTCATGCAACCTAGCAATGTGTTAGAGAAGGATTGCTTTTCTACTCATTTAATTTATTATATCATCATTGTTGTTGTTAGCATAAACATGAATAGATTTACACTGCTGTGCTTCAATTCAAAGGCCTCCAAGAATGACTTCCAATAAAATAAAGCAAAAGTAATTTCTGATTGTAGATTTATAGTCTATATGTCTGGCTGGCTTCAACATAAGGATGGCCCACTTACCATTTCGGGAGGACAGGAATGCACATTGTTAACCTTAACCCACCCCTAACTTGCTGGCAATTCCCCCCCCCCCCTGTTTTTTTCTTGCTGAGTATCAAAAGTTGTGTTTTTCAACTTCTGCTAGTGCAAGAGGGGCTGCGTGATTCTGTCTGCTGTACTTCATCTTGGGCAAATCCCTCCACTCCAATTGGCTACTCTATGGCTGTTGTGGGCATGTCCCCAAACCTCCAATTCCTAGTCACTGCCCAGTCTGAGTGCACTTTGAATCTGTGATAGGCTGGTCAAAAGGACCAGTAAACTAGTGGACACATCCATAGCCATAGCCTTGTCCCATAATGGTGGAATTGTAGAATGGTAAACTTTCCCTTCTCCCTTTTCTTCCCTTTCCCGTTTCCCTTTATCTTTTTTTCCTTGTCTTTCCCTTCCCTTTCTTTTTTCCTTCTCTTTTCCTTCCCTTTTCTTTGGGGTGAAATTGACAAGAGTTTCCCCATTCTAACTCATGGGACAGTAACAATGGGAAAACTACACATTTTTCTGTAAGACTGGTAAACCTCTATCTAAAATGGTGAGGGAGCCAATGGAAAAGGTCCATCCATGTCCTCAGAGACCCACCCACAGAAAGGAAGATGATTGGTGCTTGTTTTTCTGATACAGATGGGAGGGGGTGGAAGCAGCAGGGTCCAAGACAACTATTGTCTGGACAGATAACTTGGCTGACATCACTGCCAAAGCCGTGAAACAGATTGAGCAAATGGGACAGCAGTGTTTTTAGCCAACTTCTTTTCCAGCCAGGTATGACATGGGATACCAACAGCTAAAAGCTAGGACAGAAAAGTAACAAAGGAAGTCAGGCCAGAGGAGGAAGGGGAAGAGGCAAAAAAAAAAATCTAGGACACTGAGTTGCAAAATTAAACATTGTAGTAATTCAGACAAAGATAATAGAACAGAATAACAGAGTTGGAAGGGACCTTGGAGGTCTTCTAGTCCAACCCCTGCCTAGGCAGGAAACCCTACACCACTTCAGACAAATGGTTATTCAACATCTTTTTTTTAAATTGTGTTGGAGCATTCACAACTTTTGGAGGCCAGTTGTTGTTCCACCGGTTAATTGTTCTAACTGTCACGAAATTTCTTCTTAGTTCTACGTTGCTTCTCTCCTTCGTTAGTTTCCACCCGTTGTTTCTTGTCATTAGGTGCTTTGGAGAATAGCTTGGCTCCCTCTTCTTTGTGGCAGCCCCTGAGATATTGGAACACTGCTCTCATGTCTCCCCTAGTCCTTTCTTTTCATTCAGCTAAACATACTCAGTTCCTGCAACCCTTTCTTCATATGTTTTAGCCTCCAGTCCCTTAATCATCTTTGTCGCTCTTCTCTGCACTCTTTCTAAAGTCTCAACATCTTTTTTACATCGTGGTGACCAAAACTGGATGCAGTATTCTAAGTGTGTCCTTTCCAAGGCATTATAAAGTGGTATTAACACTTCACGTGATCTTGATTCTATCCCTCTGTTTATGCAGCCTAGAACTGTGTTGGCTTTTTTGGCAGCTACTGCACACTGCTGGCTCATATTTAAATGGTTGTCCACTAGGACTCTGAGATCCCTCTCACAGTTGCTACTATTGAGCAAGGTACCATATATACTGTACCTGTCCTGTGCATTTGATTTTTCTTGCCTAAATATAGAACCTTACTTTTTTTCATCATTGAATTTAATTTTGTTGGATAGTGCCCAGTGTTCAAGTCTGTCAAGATCCTTCTGTATCTTAAGCCTATCTTCTGGACTGGAGTGCTGTCTATTCCTGCCAACACTCATGGTAGGAGCTTTAAGAATTATTCAATTTATGAAAAGATATATGTGTTACTTTTCAAAACAGAAGCTTTCTTAAGGTGACTTAACTTATACATTAAATAACACATTAAATCAAACATGTCACTTCATACTTAATTGCTAAAATGAGTAATGAATTTTCTAAAATGTACTGGAAATACTTACTTGTCTCAGTCCAGGCTGTGTCTACTTTATAGTTCCAAGAATAATGCAAAATTAGAAAAGGATTTGAATTAAACACAATTAAGCATATGGTGTAAAACAGCCAATGGTTTAACCAACTCTGATTAAGTCCCAGTAAAGAATGCAAATCTTGGTTAGTGTGACTCATGATTAGGGTTTTTCCCCCTGTGGTTTGGCACATTGTAAAAGCCAAATCTGTTCAGTTAATTTATGGTTCTGTGTATTCTATGAACCCAGAAGATGAGTTAGGTTAAATATCCTGTTGAATACAACCACTGAGTTGAGCTCATGCAGTGATGGTGTCTATGGACATTCTCAATCATCCAGATCATGGTTATCCCAAAGGTGCTTTTTCTAAAAGGCAATTGGACTTCCTCAGAAGAAAAAGCTTCTTGGATGAGAAGTGAACTGTTTTCAAAGGAAAAAACCGAGAAAGTCCAGTTGCTTTATGGAAAAAGCATCCTTGGGACCCAGTGATTATCTTCCATCCCTGCTGATTAAGCTGACTTTCCTCCTTGATGGTTTAGTGTGTTGCACAAACCCAGTCCATTTAACAAATTTAAAGTTCAATATATTATGGCCATCCAAAAAATGGGTTAAATTAGAACCAAGTTAACTACCTAATGTGAATAAAAATTACATCTGCTCCTACTGGAGCTGGTGGTACTCACTGTAACTGGATAGAAGGAGGAGAGAACACATGAGGTTTGCAGTGTATATTGACATATTTGCATTTATGAATATAACTTAGAGCCAAGGGGTCCATCATATTCAGAATCCTAATCAGACAGAAACTGACAGAAAATCCCCTGCAGTTTTGCAGGCTACTTCTGTTGACTGCCGGCTGCCTGCAATTTGGCAGTTCAAATCTCACTAGGCTCAAGGTTGACTCAGACTTCCATCCTTCCGAGGTCGGTAAAATGAGGACTCAGGTGGTTGGGGGCAATTATGCTAACTCTGAAAACGGTTTACAGAGGGCTGTAAAGCATTGTAAAGTGGTATGTAAGTCTAAGTGCTATTGCTATTGCTAAATGAATAGCTATGGACTATCTATCCACGTGGCTGTCACTATATCTTAGGACAGTGGATTCTACCAATATTATGTCATGACAGCTGTGTCTCCCCACCTGCTAAGATTTTGCTCCTGAATTATTCCACTTGGAACATTTTTACTCAGGATCTTAGCCCTTGTTTGAGCAAGAGAACAGCGACAGCATTCAATCAGAAATATGTAACCACTGCAAAGAGTCTCACTAAGGATTATGGAGTTGAAATGGAGAAGTGTTTCAGAAGTGATTTAATAGTGTGGTTATTGTGACTCATGAGGGCTTAATCTACCCACCTAATTCTTGGACCACATCTTGGGAACCTTTAATTTGTGCTTCTTGCCCAGTTTTCTTCATCTCCAAGGGATCGGCAAGGCGGATTAATCCCCTCAATATTTCTTACTGCAAAGCCTCACACAACAGGTTCACCACACTTCTCCACATCTCTTGTCAGCTCTGTGTGTTCCACTTACGCCTTCATGGTCTGTAACATTTCCTTGGCAGACTTTGCTCCCTCTGCTACAAACATTATTTGTTTTCTGTCTTCGGCTATTTGTTCCTCAAATTCCTTCTTGGCCTGCATCACTAGACTCTCATTTGCCAAAATTCACACCCTCTTTTTTCCCCCTTCAGGGATACCTTTGCTATTTGTAATAGCTGCTTATCACTATGGTTTAGCCAGTGTGGTTCTTAATGCTATAATCGCCTTATAATTATAGTACCCTGCTCAACTTGTGGATTGCTAGGCAGACACTTCCTGAATGACCAGAAGTTGGGAAAGTAAAGGCCAAGGTCACTCCTTTTACCCCCAAGCTCATCCCATTGTCATAGCCAGCACCCTTCCTTTGCATCCAAGCTAATAAAGGTGTGGAAGGTACATAAACAGATTTCCTTTTCTGTAGAATCAAGTCAATTCTTTTTTTTTTTACTCAGTACTTTCAATTCAGAAGACATTTGTTATCATTTTAAAAAATGTTTCATATTTAAAAAAAAAAATTGTAAGCTTGAACGAAAGAGTATTCCTGCAACTATTAGGATGAGGGATGATTTCTTTGAGACAACTTTTATCAGTTGTGTTTGGTTTTGCATGAGAATGCACGGGGGAGGGTAAAACAGTCACCATCTTGCTTTTTTTGACTGTATATGAATCCTTATGGAGGCACCAAAGCGCTGGATAGAGTCTGCCGGTTATTTTTTTGTAATGTTATCATAGGGCATTATATAAAAGTTCCTAGGATGTGTCCTTCACAGTGAATGCAAATTACTTACCACCCTTCAAATGACTACTCCTCAAAGTCTCTACTGACCGTTTTTGTGTTTGTGTGATCAAAAATGATCAGAAGAGTGAACAAACTACTGTATTTCAGAGATGGGCAATATACTGTCAGTGAGATCCAATGTGCCCACTGCTCTTTCACTGGGCAAATGTCTTTTCTTTTGGTAGAAAAGAACTAAAAAAATAATTTTTAAATGAGGAAATTGGCTTGCTGCAATGCAAAGAAGACCTTGGGGGATAGTAAAACATCAAGATAGTGGCTATGATCATACAATCAAAGCTCTGCCTTGTTATATAAGAGTTTATATATATATATATATATATATATATATATATATATATATATATATATATATATATATATATATTTATATATAAGGGCAGCAGAGCTTTGATTGTATGGCCACAACTACAGTTACTAACCATTGCCAAGTATCTACTTATCTACTGCCTAAAAGAGAAAAGTAAACTGAATTATAAAGAATAGCCTAGTCATGGTGATGGCTAGAGGAGACCAGTTTGTTTTCTAGAAAATCCCTGCCTAGGCAAGCATTTGTAAATAAGCTTTCATCTCCATGGCCAAACTATTGAAAGCGAGACTATAGCAAAAGGGAAGACAATAATCCTTCTACATTTGCCCTTGGTTGCTTCTGATCACTATTATGTCATATACCTTCTCTGTCTTCCTATTTATATGGCTATCTCATTTAAGTAACTCTGGGTGGGAAAGAAAGAAAGAAAGAAAGAAAGAAAGAAAGAAAGAAAGAAAGAAAGAAAGAAAGAAAGAAAGAAAGAAAGAAAGAAAGAAAGAAAGAAAGAAAGAAAGAAAGGAAGGAAGGAAGGAAGGAAGGAAGGAAGGAAGGAAGGAAGGAAAGAAAGAAAGAAAGAAAGAAAGAAAGAAAGAAAGAAAGAAAGAAAGAAAGAAAGAAAGAAAGAAAGAAAGAAAGAAAGAAAGAAAGAAAGGGGAAGGGAACGGAAGGGAAGGGAAGGAGGGAGGGAGGGAGGAAGTAAAAAGTAAAGCTTTTTCACTGGATTCTGTAGAAACCTTTTGGATGTTCCTATAATGGCTCTGCAGATCCATGCAGACTGTTTGTCGATTCTGGTTGGTTGGTTGATTTGGTATACAGTATTTCCTGTGTTTTCTCCAGGAGCTCAAGGATTCTGATTAGATCTCCATTCATTTTATCCCCACAACAGTAACTCTAGATTGAATACCAGACTGAATTAAGACAGGGTTACTTCCCCCTAACTATTCAGTTCCAATTTGAGTCTTCCGGTCCTAGTCCAACAGACCACATTTATTGTAAACTGCAGGATGATAGAGGAGAATCTAAAATTTGGCTAGTCTAGAACCCTCACACCTGGAATGAGATTTCCCATGCCATAGTCCTTTTGAGTATCTTATAGAATTCTCCTCCTACTTCTCAAAAGATAATTGTTCTGTTCACAAATAGCAGAAAAGGTAGTTGGCTCATATCCTAATGAGTCATAATTAAATTCTTCATTATCCCTACCAATGAAAAAGTGCTTTTATATAGAAAGTCAGGGAAAAGCATCCTACATATTCTGCATAGAAGTTATGGACCAGTTGCTTCATCAACAATGAATGGAAAATCCCATTAATTTTAAATGAAGGGACTTTCTATTATGGAAGCCCTTCATGATGCTTACTAAAGTGGGACAGCTAGATAGAAAGCTGGATCCTCTCATTTGCTCGAGCAGGCAAAAGAATATAATTGAGTCAATTGTACATTTGAAGATGAAGAGGTTAAATCTAAGGCATCTTGAATAATATGGGAAATAAAAAGGGATTTGAAAGAGGTGAAATCAAGTATAAGGGTCTCCAAGGGACAATGGGTTGAATCAATTGAGGGAGCAGGAGATCAAAAGTTCTGGATGATTTTCCCACATTTTAAATCCACCCCTCTCTCTCTCTCTCCTTTCTCTGCAGATGCTTGACTCCTGATTTATGGTCTGCAGATGCTTGACTCTTACTTTATGGATTGCATCAAAAGCTCTGGATTCCATAGAATCTAACAATTGGCTCATCTTGCTAAATGTAGCCTTCTCAGATGAATAGCACGCCTCCAAAGATTCAGAATGTCTTTTTCAACTTTGCTAATTAAAATGCTTTAATTTAAGATACTGAGAAGAGGACTTGGGGATCTTTGGCATGCCAAAGAGGTGTTACAGATTTTTCTTCTGTTTTAAAGCCATTTTCCCTGTCTTTGTACCCAGTGAATCTCACCAACTCTAAGAGGTGTGGATTTCAGCTCCCAGAACCCCCCAGCCAGCATGAAATCCACATCACTTAAAGTTGCTAAGATTGAGAAACACTGATCTAGATGGATGGATTAAGACTGTCACTGCCACTTCCCAAATTTCTAGCTAATGTACAGTTGCAATCACAGCACAACTGGAAGTTAGCAAGTCAGAAATGCTGGATCTCTACAGTTTATTCTTGCAAACTGATGGAATAAGGCAGAATCCCTAAAGGTTAATTGAGGGCATCTTTAACAGGCCTGATATTCCCATCTCCTACTACTAAGTAAGTATGTTTGTGGGCAAGAGACCACGTGTATTTATATAGAGATATATAGGTTTATTAGTTTT
The DNA here is from genome assembly GCA_023653725.1 of Bungarus multicinctus. Classification (NCBI taxonomy): domain Eukaryota; kingdom Metazoa; phylum Chordata; class Lepidosauria; order Squamata; family Elapidae; genus Bungarus; species Bungarus multicinctus. The sequence goes on along the minus strand of CM042836.1, from coordinate 22,926,100 downwards.
GAGACACTAATGTCCCTTGCCTTTGTTCCAACTTTGGACTGTAAACAGGATGGAATAAGCAAAAACTCTCTGTGTACGTTGCATAGAGACAATGAGGAACAGAACATTCAGAAACAAAACAGTCCAGATATTTAATCAAGGTGTCTTAAGGACCAAGGACCCGTTTATATTTGCAGTGTATATTTGGGTACAAAAGTTCAGGAAGCTAATTGGCAAAACAGGCATGGGTCAGTTATTCATAGTAGTTATCCATGTAACTGTAGTCAGTTACATGGAGCATTTGCATGAAATGAAGTTTACTGTTCATACAGTAAATTATCCATGGGAGGAAAGAACCAGAAATCCATTAATTTTAACTTAAAAAGCTCTCGTGACAAGGAGAGTGAGGATTGGATCATATTGAAGTGCAAAAGGAATGGATTGAAGGAGTGGAAGATGAATCTTTTGGAAAAGCAGAAAATAGTCTGGATTGGCCAGATATTGGAAATGTATTAGTAGTCCGCTTGCAGATTTAGAATGTTTCCACCCTGTTTCTACTCCACGTTCTCCCAGGAGCTTATTCTTATTAACAATATCTTCATTTCCGCTGACCTGATCACATCTCTCTCCCAAATTACAGTGGTCCTGGAATAACAACCTCAATGGTGTATCCCACGCGAACAGAAAATTTTAAAAAAATGTTCCGTTTCCTTCCTCCAGTCCACATAATTATTTCATAGTGTCTGTTTCTCTAGTCATATATATAAAAGAATATCCAAGCAATTGCCAGGAATGGAGCTGCAAAGCTGTCAAGCCATCATTCCCTTGAAAGGCTTGTTAGGATACCAGATGGCTGGAAGCCAGAGGTCTAAGTGAAGTGAGCATTCCATCAGATTGGGAAATGAATTATTTAAGCATACCAGACAGAACTGCAGTCTTCTGAAGAAAAGACTCATTTCTGTGGGCTTTCCAGCCAGAAATACATTGCTTCACAGCTGCCAAACATAAATGGTGACCAAATGAAATGATTACAGGTACAGAGATGACTTTGGGGTGGGAGAAAATCTCCAGGCAGAAGTCTGATGAGGAGAAGAGATTCTCCGGACTATTTTTCGGAATCCAGATGAACTTCAAAGACTCACAACTGGGCTTACTTATTTATTTTATTCATTTATTAGATTTTTATCTCACCTTTATTACTTTATAATAATTAACCGAAGGCAGTGAATCAGTGATGGGATTCAAAAAAATTTACTACTGGTTCTGTGGGTGTGGCTTTGTGGGTGTGACAGGGAAAGGTTACTGCAAAGTCTCCATTCCCTCCCCATCCCACTAACCTGCTTTCCAGCTCCCTTCTCCTGTGCAGGAGAACAAAAGAAGACCCAGCTGACCAGCTGGGACTCAATGGGAGGCAGAGAGTAGATGGGGGCGGGGCCAGTCATAGGTGGTATTTGCTGGTTCTCTGAACTACTCAAAATTTCTGCTACCGGTTCTCCAGAACTGGTCAGAACCTGCTTCTTCCTCCTCTTTTCCCCACAACAACCACCCTATGAAGTGGGTTGGGCTGTGAAAGAGAACAACTGGCCGAAAGTGATCCAGTTGATTATCATGCCCAAGACAGGACTGTAGCCTCCCTTTTTTAAGGCCAGCACCTTAACCAGGGGTGGGATTCTACCAGTTTGTACCTATTCGCTAGAACCGGTTGTTAACATTCTAAGCAGTTCAGAGAACCGGTTGTTAGAAGAAATTATTGGTCTAATCCTGTAAGGAAGGCAGGAAGGAAACATTCTGGTGTTGCTTACAGAAACTGCCTCTCTGTTAACCCTTATTACATTCTTGGCAGGACTAGACTTCCTGTCTCAGGAACTTCTCTGGAGGTTTTTTCCCCTCCTTTGCTGGGACTTTGCTTGTGTGGAGTGACCATTCAAAGTTACGATGGCACTGAAAAAAGTGACTTATGACCATTTTTCACACTTATGACTGTTGCAGCATCCCCACAGTCATGAGAGGCCAGGCGAGGAAATGCATGTCTCGATGTGAGTGATATTGAGTTGGCCACGCCCAGCCAATAACATGACCACCAAGCCACATCCACCCAGTCACATGACCACCAAGCCATGCCCACTAACTAAGCCACACCCACAGAACCGGTTGTTAAAAAATTTGAATCCCACCCCACCACTACATCAAGCTGACTCTTTGGCATTATGCCTTGTTATAATGATTTCAGAATTGACCGGATTCAAACAACACACTGAGACAGTCCAGACAAACCATGTTATCAGAGCTCAATGGATGGATTCTATCTCTGGAAATTTTAAAAGTCCTGCTATCAGATCACAACCCGAAACTTTCTATCCTATTTCTAAGAGAGGTGGCTAAATTCCCTTTGAGAAGCCCATGAGATGATTTTCCCAGGAAATGAAAACTGGGTCCAAGTTGCCTTTGAAATGGGATTCTGAGTTGAATCAGACATAGATCCAGTGGCTACCTTCCATGACTTGCTCAGGCTGCATTGTAAACAAGGCAGCATTAATTGGTATAGGAGTGGGCCTCCACTCAAAGTCTATTGTTGGTTAGGGAATTCTGGACGTTGAAGTCCATACATCTTAAAGCTGCCAAGGTCGAGAAACACTGGAATAGGAAGTACCTAGCTGCTGACATATATATGTTCCTTATTAATCTTGAATATCCCCTTTGGAAAAGGAACACATGTCCTCTTGTACTGTAAAGTGTAAAAGGATGAAGGAGCTCTTAATGTGGAAAGATGCAATTCTGTTTAAATGGCACACGTAGCTTTTTCTCTCATTGTGCATATATTAATAACCCAGCCAGAGAGCCAAAAAATCAGAGGGATCAAAGGACTTTTAATTGATAAATATCTAAGATTTTGCTTGCATAACAAGCTTCTCAATCCTCCCTTGGAGGCTTCACCTGGTCTTAATTTACTTGTTGGTTACCAAGGCGCTTGTTTGTTGATGAAACCGGGACCAGAATTTGGCCTAAAAGTCTCCAAAGATCTGAATGATTCCTTGAATGGGCAATTTGGGGGTGGAAAATGAGGTGCCAAGAGAGACACCTGCAGTGAAAAAATGTTTTTTTTTTAATGAAGCATCAGCAGTAAATTTGCCTAAAGGCTTCTCCCACCGGCCTCTCCTTCGTGTAATTTTCTCTTTGAAAAAAATTGCCTGCCAAAAAGTGTCTACTTTCACAAAGAGAGAAAAAAAAACTCTTGGGAATGGCATATTGAGGTCATGTTAATGGGAAAGGCAGGAAGGGGAATATAAAAATATAAAAATTATTAGTGTACAGCTAGAAACTGGGAGGCAGGCTAAAAGAGGTAATTTAGATGTGAATATTAAGACCATCTCCAAATCTCAAATCAGCTAACCCCAGGATCAACAATAATTAGATGGTATCTACTGTCCTTCAAAAATTTTAAAAAGTTATATTTTTAGAAATATAGCTTTGCCTAAATGGCCACAGAATCTCATAAGATTATCAAAGACTCCAAGATTTCAGGGGCAGTTTTACAATTGACCCCTAATAAAGGATACAAGCACAGGTGGTATTCAGCAGGTTCTGACCAGTTCTGAAGAACCTGTAGCAGAAATTTTGAGTAGTTCGGAGAACCAACAAATGCCCCCTCTGACTGGCCCTGCCCCCATCTATTCTCTGCCTTCTGAGTCCCAGCTGATTGGCTGGGTCTTCTTTTGTTGCCCTGCACAGGAGAATGGAGCTGGAAAGCAGGTTAGTGGGGCGGGGAGGGAATGGAGATTTTATTTATTTATTTATTTATTTGATCATATTTCTATACCGCTCCCTCTCCGAAAAGGGACTCGGGGCGGTGTACAGCCTAGTAAATACATTAAAATACAAAAATACAAGATTAAATAGAGTTTAAAACCGAATTAAATATAAATATAGCTGTATCCCGAAAGTTTAAAAATAGTTAAAATTTTAAAAACCCTATTAACCTAAAACCCCTTTAACCCTTACTGGGCCAGGCCAGCCTGTTTAAAAAATAGGGTCTTAACTGCGCGCCGGAAGGAGAGGATATCTGTCATGGCTCGTATCTCCGGGGGGAGATCATTCCACAGGGAGGGCGCTCCCACAGAGAAAGCACGCACCCTCGGGGCCGCCAGCCGACAGCGATCAGGTGGCGGAACCCCAAGTAGGGCAACCCTGTGGGAGCGTACTGGGCGGCGGGAGGTAGTTGATGGCAGCAGGCGGTCCCGTAAGTACCCAGGTCCCGAGCCATGGAGCACTTTAAATACCGTCAGTACCACCTTGAATCGAATCCGGAAGGCCACAGGAAGCCAGTGCAGCCTGCGGAGAAGTGGTGTTACGTGCGCGCCCCGAGGGGCGCCCACGATCACCCGCGCGGCTGCATTCTGAACTAACTGCAGCCTCCGGAGACTCTTCAAGGGGAGCCCCATGTAGAGAGCATTGCAATAATCCAAGCGGGAGATAACGAGGGCAGAAGTGACTGTGCGAAGTGCAGTAACCTTCCCCTGCCATGCCCCCAAGCCACGCCCACCAAGCCATGCCCACAGAACCAGTAGTGAAAAATTTTGAATCCCACAACTGTTCTTCACAATAGGTTGGGGGCTACAGCTGAAGTTAGGAAGAATCTGAAGAGAATGTTTGTGGGGTAGAAAAGCTTGTTCATGTCACTTTTAGGAAGCAATTTTAGTGAGAAGTCACTAAATTACACACACCTCCGTGTACACATACACACACACACACACACACACATACCTCAAGTTACAACCATTTGTTTAGTGACCATTCAAAGTTACAAAGTCCACTGAAAAAAAATGACTTTTTATGACTGGTTTTCATGCAACCATTGTAGCATCCCCATGGTCACATGATCAAAATTTAAATGCTTGGTAACTGGCATGTACTTATGACAGTTGCAGTGTTCCATGAACATGTGATCCCCTTTTGCAACCTTCTAACAAGCAAAATCAATGGGGAAGTCAGATTCATTTAATAACCATGTTACTAACTGCAGTGATTAACTTAACACTGTACTAAGGCAATGATTGGTTTCTCCCAAACATAGAGCCACCAACTATCCAATTTTCTTTTAGCCTGGTCTAACATGTTGTATGAAACCACCTACCAAGATTCTGAAAAAGTCTCATATACAGCCAAATAAAAGGCTAGTTTGTTTGCCTGATTTAAAATGAAAGTATGAGTTTCTCATTTTGTTTTAGAAGGTTCCATTAAGACTTAACATGTCATACGAACTCTACAGATAATGTAGGGTCCTTTGTCACAATCACAGCCCTAAAAAATCTGGGTTACTGAGAAAAGTGTGCAAGCCATTCAAGATATGATCAGAAGAACTCTTATTAGTAACCCTGCACTGTCTACTGCTGCTTACACTGATGTGGACTATTTTATGGCTGTGTTAAGGAGGGAAATTGTTGTGCTAGCCAATTGAATTAGTTGACTCTTAAGGGCTTCAGCTCATGTTCCATTACCTAAAAAGCAAAACATGCCTCACAGACAATTGAAAGGCTGACCATAGTAAATTGCTAGGCAGAAGAAGGTAGAATTGCTAGGTAGGGAGGTTTAGGAGAAGATCTGACTGAGATCTCAAAGTCGCTTTGTGGGAAGGGAAGTCCTAATGCCAGACAGATATAAAGCAGAAGAGTTACAGCTAAAAATTCAAAGCTGGCAGAATTCAGATCAGAAATAAGGTTTAGTCTTGGCATATCTTCTTTCTATATAATGAGAATTAATGTGTTGGGTTTAGATAATGGAGGAAAAGGCAGAGGTGAATTTCCTGTTTACTTTTCAACCTCATTAAATGAAACTGAACCAGCAGCTTTTGCAGAGCCCAAGCAATCTCAAAAGAGTTGTGAAGAATGGTTTTTTTTGAGAGGGGGGATACCCCTGTGTTCAACACTCCAAGAATCTTGAGGGACAAATGAGTCTACAGTATAATTGATAAATACCAAAGCATTTTGGATTCTTCTGATTGGAAAAGCCTTTGCTTTACAAAACTTCATCAGAAAAAAAAAGACCAGCAAAAATTCCGGAGAGAAGCTGTGCAATAGGGCTGCAGAATATTTTTAACAATACAACTCAATATTACCCTACTACTGTATTAACATGTAAAAGGGAAGGAGGGAGGGAGCTGTGGTGTATTAACCGTTAAGCAGACTAAGCACGTGCTTAGGGCACCAGGCCCAAAAGGGGCACCACAAAAACTTGTATATAGCCTAAGCTTGGCTTCATTTGTACAGTATGTACCAAGATTTGTCAGTGCTTAGGGCATCAGTGAGTCTTAATCCGCCACTGGGTGGGAGGGAGGGAGGCAGAGGTGGTATTCAGCAGGTTCTGACCAGTTCTGGAGAACCTGTAGCGGACATTTTGAGTAGTTTGGAGAATCGGCAAATGCCACCTCTGACTGCTCCCATCTATTCTCTGTCTTTGGTCACCACATTATAAAAAAGATGCTGAGAGAAGAGCAACCAGGATGATTAGGGGATTGGAGACTAAAACATATGAAGAACGGTTACAGGAACTGGGCATGGCTAGACTAGTGAAGAGAAAGACTAGGGAAGACAAGGTAGCAGTGTTCCAATATTTGAGGGGCTGCCACAGACAAGCAATTTTCTAAAGCTCCTGTAGGCCAGACAAGGAATAATGGATGGAAACTGAACAAGGAGAGATTTAACTTGGAAAAAAGGAGAAACTTTCTGACAGTGGGAACAATCAACCAATGGAACAGCTTGCCCTCGGAAGTTGTGGGAGCGCCATCATTTGAGACTTTCAAGAAAAGATTGGACTGCCATTTGTCAGAAATGGTGTAGGGTCTCCTGCTTGTGTGGGGGATTGGACTAGATGACCTATAAGGTCCCTTCCAACTCCGGGTTTTCCGGGTTTTGAAGATGGCCGACGCGGTGCTCCGCCGCTGCTCGCTCCGGCCTAGACGGCCTCAGCTGCGGCCCCCCTTGTCCCCTAGGTCCCCCCGCCGGTGGCAGAGGCGGGGGAAGATCGGGGGAGGCCGGTTGGGACATCTGGAAACCGGTCGGGGGTCTGCTGGAGCCGCGGGACCGGTGCAGAGGGCGGCGTGGTCGCGACGGCCCCGGCGGCTCCGAGTCGATTGTGGAGGCCCCGGAGGCCTTTCTCGGCAGTCGGCGGTCGGCGGAGTAAGTCGGCGGTCGGCGGAGCGGGGTGACTGTGGACGAGCGCTTGGCGGCGGCGGCGGTGGCCGCGGCGGCGGCGGCGGTGGCCGCGGCCTCTGGGGTCGTTATAGCGGCATCCTGTGTGCTGACGGCCTTGGCGGTTTCCGGGATAGAGACTCTGTCACGGCATGGCCCCAGCGGCCCCCTGAGGAGCATGGTAGTCCTGGATTTCCCAGGGCGAAGCCGATTCGGGGGAGCCGTCTGGAGGGCCTTGGACTGGCCTCGGCGGCTTTGCTACAGCCGCGGAGGCCCTGGAACAGCTGCCGTGACACCCCCGGAGTTCCAAGGGGCTGTGAAGAGGCCTTGGCGCCCCCAGTGAGGTACGGCGGTGTGGCAGGCTCGGCGGCCTCACTCGGGCCGGGGTGGTCTTGGGAGGCCCCGGTTGGTCCTGACATGGGCCTGCTACGGTCATGGCGGCCCTGGAGTGGACCTAGGGCACCCTTGATGGCCCCGAAGACGGCGCGGAGGCTGGGGGACCCACGGAGGGGCTCGGCTGAGGAGTGGTGGTGCCGATGCCCCCGTGGGCCGCTTAGGCGGAGCTATGGTTATTCCCCTTTCTTCCCTGGGGCCCCCACCGGTGGCAGAGGTGGTGGGCCCAGGGGGGTGATTAGCTCTGCCTGTGACTCTTTCCCCCCCGGGGGTCCCACCGGTGGCAGAGGTGGGACGACTGGGGGGAGGCAGCACATACCCCAGCCTACCTGGATTTTATCTTCTGCGGCCAGAGGATGGCAGAGACCGCAGGCGCTCCGAGACTGTCGAGATGAGGTGGCCGGGTCCACGGACGTACTCGAGGGCAGAGCTTTGGGCCCTGAGGGATGTCCCCCTCTCCCTTAGGTGGCCTCCAAGGCTCTCTAAGACTTTTCGTAATGAGGGATCCTGGGATCCGGAGCGATGGTGGGGCCGAAGAAACCAGAGGAAGCGTTGTAAACCCGGGGTTTTTAAATTTTTAATGGGATTTTTTAAGGGGTTGGAAGGATCCAGGGCGGGTGGGGGAGACAGCCCGCATGGAATTGGGGGCAGCCGGGCCGGCACGCGCGCCTGGGGGACCTCGGGGATTCCCGTGTCGGGGTGGCAGACAGGGGGTGGGCAGCTGGGGGCCAATTTTATTAGCACGGTGACTGGGAGAGGTAGATATGCTGGGGGTAGAGGGCCGTATCCAGTAAGGGGATCGCGCTCCCGATGTTTGCAAGCGGTAGCGCGCTCCGACCCTCCTTACCCATCCTGCAGCCCTGGTTGTCCGGAATCTCAGGCCCTGAATACCCGGCTGTTGTTGTGCAATGCCAGGTCCGTGGTTAATAAGGCTCCCCTGATCCATGATCTGGTTCAGGAGGAGGCCGCGGACCTGGTAGGTGTCACCGAAACCTGGTTGGGCCCAGAGGGCGGTGTCCCTCTGGTTGAGATGTGCCCACCAGGTTTCCTTGCATTTCACCAGCCTAGGGCTCAGGGAAGGGGTGGTGTGGTGGCGGTGCTTATAAAGGAAGTCCTTTGTCCTAGGGAGGCCACTGTCCTTCAGACGGCTGGCTGTGAATCTCTATTTGTGAAGTGGGGGCAAGGGGTTCAGATGGGTCTTTTGATGGCGTACCTGGCTCCCTGCCACGTCTCATCGGCCCTGCCCGGACTCCTAGAGGTAATAGCCGGGCTGGCGGTTGAGACCCCCAGGCTTTTGGTCATGGGGGATTTCAACCTGCCATCACTCGGTGAAACCTCGGGGTTGGTCCGGGAGTTCTTGGCTTCCATGACGGCCATGGACCTGACTCAGTTAGTTTCTGCTCCCACTCACATAGGAGGACACATGCTGGACCTGATTTTTGTCTCTGGGCAGTGGTTGAATGACTGTAATTGTGGGGATTTAGTCATTACACCCTTGTCATGGACAGATCATTCCCTCCTTAGGCTGGATTTCTGTTCCGCCACCCCCCACCGCAGGGAGGCGGAGCCACTTAGATGGTTCCGCCCCAGGCGCCTAATGGACCCGGAGCGGTTCCAGAGGGAGCTTGGGCCATTTCCTGAGTCTCTGGCTCTCAGCTCGCCTGGAGACCTGGTGGCCACCTGGGATGGGTTGGCCGCCGGGGCTCTAGAGCGAGTTGTGCCTCTGCGACCTCTGACCCGGCACAGATCCCATTTGGCTCCGTGGTATACGGAGGAGCTACGGGAGATGTGCCGGAAAAGACGTCTAGAGGGCATTTGGAGGGCGAGCCGTTCTGAGTCTGATCGAACACAGGTGAGATCTCATATTAAGACTTACCTTGTGGCGATAGGGGCGGCGAAATCTTCGTATTTCTCCGCCCTTATTGCGTCGGCAGGAAATCGGCCTGCCGCCCTGTTTAGAGTGACCCGCTCTCTACTTGAACCGAGAGCGCGGGATGACCTCTTGCAGGGTAGAGCGGAGGAGTTTTCTCGATTCCTGCATGACAAAATCGCTCAGATTCGGGAGGGGCTTGACTCCAATTGGATGGTCCCGGGGGAGGTGTCCGGGGCAGGTCTTGTGGATGTTGTTTGGGGGGAGTTCGACCCTGTGACCGCCGAGGGTGTGGACAGGTTGCTGGGGGGTCTGAATGCCACCACCTGTTTATTGGACCCGTGCCCTTCCTGGCTGGTTTCGGCCGCCAGGGAGACGACACGAGGCTGGCTCCAGGGGATTATCAACGCTTCTTTGAGAGAGGGGTCGCTTCCTACCGCCCTGAAGACGGCGGTGGTGCGGCCCCTCCTCAAGAAGCCTTCCCTGGATCCAGCTGTTTTAAACAACTACCGTCCAGTCTCCAACCTTCCCTTTCTGGCGAAGGTTGTTGAGAGTGTGGTGGCACGTCAGCTCCCTCAGTACCTGGAGGAAACAACTTACCTCGATCCGTTCCAATCGGGCTTCAGGCCTGGGCATAGCACTGAGACGGCATTGGTCGCGTTGGTTGATGATCTCTGGAGGGCTCGTGACAGAGGGTTCTCCTCTGTCCTGGTCCTATTAGATCTCTCGGCGGCTTTCGATACTATCGACCATAGTATCTTGTTGCGACGGTTGGGGGGGTTGGGAATTGGGGGAACCGTCTTTCGATGGTTCTCCTCCTTTCTCTCCGACCGTTCGCAATTTGTGTTGGCGGGAGGGGAGAGGTCCACCTCTAGGCCCCTGGTTTGTGGGGTGCCTCAGGGGTCGGTCCTCTCCCCTCTCTTGTTCAACATTTATATGAAGCCGCTGGGCGAGATCATCCGTGGTCTTGGGGTGAAGTGTCATCTGTATGCAGATGACACTCAGTTGTACATCTCCACCCCGGACCACCCCAACGATGCTGTGGGGGCTATGTCTAGGTGCCTGGAGGCCGTGCGGGACTGGATGGGCGGGAACAGGCTTCGGCTCAACCCATCCAAGACCGAGTGGCTGTGGTTCCCGGCGCCCCGATATAGCCAGCTGATTCCTTCGCTGGCTATTGGGGGGGAAATTTTGCCCCCCACAGAGAGGGCTCGCAATCTGGGAGTCCTCCTGGATGTACGGCTGTTGCTTGAACATCATGTCGCGGCCGTCTCCAGGGGGGCATTTCATCAGATCCGTCAGATCTACTGGTTGCGGCCCTTTCTGGATCGGGACGCCCTGCGCACGGTCACTCAGGCCCTTGTCACCTCTCGCCTGGACTATTGTAATGCCCTCTACAGACTCCAACTGGTGCAAAATGCGGCCGCGCGGGTGATCATGGGGGCGTCGCGTAGCGCCCACGTGACGCCTCTCCTGCGCGAGCTGCATTGGTTGCCGGTGGCTCTCCGGGTTCGCTTCAAGGTTCTAGTTTTGACCTTTAGGGCGATCCATGGCATTGGGCCAGGTTACCTGCAGGACCGCATCCTACCAGTGATCTCCAGCAGGCCGGTGCGCTCACACAGGGAGGGCCTTCTCCGGGTCCCGTCGGCCACCATGTGTCGCCTGGCGGCCCCGAGGGGTAGGGCCTTCTCTGTGGCGGCCCCTGCCCTCTGGAATACTCTGCCGCCAGAACTACGTACCGGCACGGACCTGAGGGCCTTCAGGCGCGCGCTGAAGACCTGGCTTTTTGAGCAGGCCGGCCTGGGCTGAGGTGGTTTTAACTTGTCTCCATTTGCTCTGTAATTTTAAATTAGGGTTTTAAGGGTGTGGGGTGGGTTTTTTCTTATTCGGCCAATATTTAATTTAATCTTCTTTTAACTTTTGTATTACTGTTGGGGTTTGGATTGGCTGTACACCGCCCTGAGTCCCTAGGGAGAAGGGCGGTATAGAAATTTTATAAATAAAAAAAAAAAAAAGGTCCCTTCCAACTCTGATTATCTGTTATCTGTTATCAGTCTCCCAAGTCCCAGCTGATCGGCTGAGTCTTCTTTTGTTGCCCTTCACAGGAGAATGGAGTTGAAAAGCAGGTTAGTGGGGTGGGGAGGGAATGGGATTTTGCAGTAACCTTCCCCCAGGAATGGGGAGGGAATGGAGATTTTACAGTATCCTTCCCCTGCCGCGCCTACTAAGCCATGCCCACAAAATCGGTAGTAAATTTTTTTGAATCCCACCACTGGAGGGAAGGAGGGAGGGAGGGAGGGAGGAAGGAAGGAAGGAAGGAAGGAAGGAAGGAAGGAAGGAAGGAAGGAGATAATTTAATGGTAAATAGAGGCAGTTTGCTCTAAGGCACAGGGAGACTAAGAGTTTTAATCCCACTTTTGGCATAAGAGTCATTGACATTGATTGATTTTGGGCCAATCCTTCTTTCTCAACCCAACTCACTTGTTGTTGTGGGAAAATAGGAGAAGGAAGAAATATGAGGCATGTTCTCCATCATATATTTATTAAAATAATAAATGTGGGATTTTAATTTTTTTTTTTAAAATTACATTTCTGTTCAATTTAGGGTTTTCCACAAAGCAAAATATAAAAAGCCTGGACAAAATCATTACTGTTGAATTGTTTCTTAAGTGTTTGCATGTGTGTGTGCATATGCTTGTGTGTATGCGTGCCTAGGCAAACATCACAACATCTTTTTTTTTAAAGCAACTATCAGACCTCTTATTTAAAGGTTGAGTGTAATATTGTCCTGGAACGTTGACCCTGTGTAAAACTTTTCACTCACAGGAAATTCTACTCCAAAGTCAATGATATTTGCAAAGCTCATTACTTGTTCACTCAAAATGGGTCTATTCCTACAGTCTGTCTGCTCAGCCCCTTCATGAGACTTTAAAAAAAAACAACCCTACTGTATTCTCACATAATTTTTGCCTAAAGCAAAATTTAAGACATATTTGAATGGGCAAAAGAGCTTTGGGAGAGAAAAGGAAAATTATTCCAAGAACGTTAGCAAGATTTCCTGGGGTGGCTCAGTTTTAAGAGAAAACCCTGTATATTTCAGGCTGAAGAAAAGTACACATTGGAAAATCTTATTGTTTAGATGATTAGCTCTGGCGTGGGGAAAATGGAGAGAATGTTTTCTCCCTTTCTCATAAAAGCCAAACTTAGGATTACTCAGTAAAACTGACTAATAGTAGATTCTGGAAAGACAAGAGAATGTTTTCTCCCTTTCTCATAAAAACCAAACTTAGGATAACTTAGTAAAACTGACTAATAGTAGATTCTGGAAAGACAAGAGGAAATACCTCATACACTGCATAATACAAAATTTGTTAACAAGAAATGTAGAAGTGACCCTGGTCTAGACAAGGGAAGATTTTAGCATATTCACAGAAGAGGAGGGAGAGAAGTCTATTAATGGTAACGGTTAGTCATTATACCTAAATGAAACCTCCCTGATCGATGGCAGTTCTGCATTTCAATCCTAATGTTTATGGACAGAAGAGAGAAACAAACAGATAACAGATAATCAGAGTTGGAAGGGACCTTGTAGGTCATCTAGTCCAACCCCCCACCCAAGCAGGAGACCCTACACCATTTCTGACAAATGGCGGTCCAATCTCTCCTTGAAAGTCTCAAGTAATGGCACTCCCACAACTTCTGACGGCAAGCTTTCCATTGGTTGATTGTTCTCACTGTCAGAAAGTTTCTCCTTATTTCCAGGTTGAATCTCTCCTTGTTCAGTTTCCATCCATTATTCCTTGTCTGGCCTACAGGCGCTTTAGAAAATTGCTTGACCCCTTCCTCCCTGTGGCAGCCCCTCAAATATTGGAAGATTGCTATCCTGTCTCCCCTGGTCCTTCTCTTTACTAGACTAGCCAAGCCCAGTTCCTGCAACCATTCGTTGTATGTCCCCTAATCATCCTGGTTGTTCTTTTCTTTACTTTTTCTACAGTCTCAACATCTTTTTTATAGTGTGGTGACCAAAACTGGATGCAGTACTCTAGGTGTGGTCTTACTAAGACTTTATAGAGTGGTATTAGTACTTCCCTTGATCTTGATTGTGTCCCTCTGTTAAACAACTTAGGATTGCATTAGCTTTTTTGGCAGCGGCTGCACACCGCTGGCTCATATTTAGCTGGTTGTCCACTAAGACTCCAAGATCCCTCTCACAGTTACTGCTATTGAGCCTGGTTTCACCCAGTCTATATGTGCACTTTTGATTTTTCTTACCTAAGTGTAGGACTTTACTTTTCTCTACATTGAATTTCATTTTGTTAGATATGGCCCAGTGTTCTAGTCTGTCAAGATCCATCTGGATCTTGAGCCTATCTTCTTGGGTGTTAGCTATTCCTGCCAGCTTAGCATCATCTGCAAATTTGGTAAATTCTCAGGGGCATTTGGTGGATATCTGGGAAGCAGCAGGCAATTGAAACAAATCTTTGGTGGGCTCTAGCTAAGCAATTCTCTCTCTCTCCCCCCCCCTCCCCCCCCCCCCATCTCTGCGAATGGGTAAGTGCCTTCAAATCAGTGAACTCTAGTGACAAGTCAGGACAGTTATTCTTGGCAACTTTTTCACCAGCAGTTTGCCATTGCCTACTTGCTAGGGCCAGGAGACAGAGAGACGGTCCAAGGTCACCTACCTGGCTTTTTGCCTAAGGCAAAACCAGAAATCACAGTCTACTGTCAGGCTTCCCAGGCACACCAGACAGGAAGCATGACTACATGAGTTAATTCTATTTTATTATAAGGCTGCATTTACAGAATTTTGTGAGTCTGAAAGTACAGATCGTCCGCCGTCTCCTTTACAGTCTGAGAAAGTAGGGAGGGTCCTTTCTGAGTCTCTTTTTCCATCCATTATGCAGATGTGGGCTATGCCCTCTCTTATTCGACCATTCCCTAAGAAGCACCCCTTTGCCTCATCTCTCAAGGGCTTTCTTGAATACCATTACATCTCTCTTCTAGCTTGGTGCGCTTAATCACTACACCACACTAGCTGTAAAGCTCAACTTATAGTTGTATATTTCCTGGGTTGGTTCAACATGCCACAGTCAATAATGACTATGTAAAAAGAACGTGCAAGGAAATTATATTGTAAATAGGAAATATATATCTAAATAGCACCAACTTAGTAATGTAGAATAAGGAAGAGATCAATTGTTATATGTGGTTTTATGTTATAGCACGTATGGCAAAATAACTGCCAGGAAAGTCGCACTGTGTTCAACTGTTTTAATGTTTATCCAATAAAACTTGTTAATAAGTTTTTTTTTTAAATGAACATCTATCACCGCCATCCTGTGGCCCTGGTTTACACCAGTGGTGGGATTCAATTTTTTTTACTACCGGTTCTGTGGGCGTGGCTTGGTGGGCGTGGCAGGGGAAGGATACTGCAAACTCTCCAGTCAGAGGTAGTATTTGCTGGTTCTCTGAACTACTCAAAATTTCCGCTACCGGTTCTCCAGAACTGGTCAGAACCTGCTGAATACCACCTCTGGCTTACACTCACATTATAGTCCAATAAAAAAGATATTCTGTTTTACACTTTTTAAAGGTTGGGATTAACTCATAATCTAGAGCAGGGGTGTCAAACTCAAGGCCCATGGGCTGGATCCTGCCTGCAGGGTGCTTAGAACCAGCCTACGGGGCCACCCTGGAAACAGTGAAGGACCGGTCCGCAGTGCCTCTGCCAGTGAAAATGGTGCTCGGGAACAATGTATGCGAACTCCATTTTTGGCTGTGATGGCCTTCTGCAGCCCTCTGCCGGCAAAAATGCAGCTCAGGTGGTCCTCCTGAGCTCCATGTTCGCTGGCAGAGAGCTTGGGCCACCCCAACTCGAGTGACATTGAGCTGGCCATGCCTATCCTGGCCACGCCCCCCCCAGTTGCCCCCTCAAGGTCAAACACAACCCGGATGTGGCCCTCAATGAAATTGAGTTTGACACCCCTGATGTAGAGCACATAAAAATAATCAACATGAAAATTGAATAGGGGTACAAAAGTCCCCATTTATAAAATTAAAAGATGACTGAGATTTTATTCCATGTAACTTAAAATTTCTTAGGCAATGCTTGGTTAATTTTCTAAGTTTCTAAAACCACCAGACAAACTCTTCAAAGATGTGGATGTCACCAGAACTTAGTGTAGCCCCTTCTTTTCCCTGTCATTAACAGAATATTTGTAATCTATCCCATGCACTTCCTGAACCCAGAATCCTTACAAATCTGTTGTCATCAGCATCCAGTAATGGTCATTCTGGCTGGGGAATTTTGAAATCCATACACCAGAAGGTCATCTAGATTGGTGATAGCTTAAAATATAGAACAACTGTATTGAAATTCCATACATTATTGGGATGAAAAATATAATTTTCTGATAGAAAATATAATTTAATGGACAAAAATGTTTTTAATTTTTTTCACAATTTCTATGATTTTTTATTTTATTTTTGGTTTTCAGAACCTCTTTAAGATGAGTATCCACTTCTTCATTCAAAACTGATCTCTTCTAGGGCTACTAAATTTGGGCTGCAAAACACAAGGTGAGTACAAGATGGCAGCAAATCACTAGATTTTAATCTATTTCTTTGCTGCCATCTGATGGATATCCGGATTTTTGCAGGCTGGGTTTACTATTGATTTCTCCAGAAGTCTTTATAGTAGGCACTTGAGCTTCACAAATGATTTTTCTGATGAGGAAGCAAAGAAGGGTAGGAGAATGATGGAATCATGTGTAATGGGCCAAAAAAAATCTGCAACAGAAACAATGCTATCTGCCCCCTTGCTGCAATTGACATAAAACAATCAATAGAAAACTTAAATACCTTAAGAATAACATGGAAAATCAAAACCTCAAAGCAGAAAACTAAATTAACAAGAGACAGGGACCAGAGGTGGTATTCAGCCAGTTCTGACAGGTTCTGGAGAACTGGTAGCAAAAATTTTGAGTAGCTTGGAGAACTGTCAAATCCCACCTCTGACTGGGCCTGCCCCCATCTATTCTCTGCCTCCTGAGTTCCAGCTGATCGGCTGGCTCTTCTTTTGTTGCCCTGCACAGGAGAATGGAGCTTGAAAGCAGGTTAGTAGGGTGGGAAGGGAATGGAGATTTTGCAGTAACCTTCCCCTGCAGTGGGGTGGAAATGGAGATTTTACAGTATCCTTCCCCTGCCATGCCCACCAAGCCATGGCCACAGAACCAGTAATAAAAAAAATTGAATACCACCATTGACAGGGATCCAAATATGGCACCATGTTAGCTCAGCTTTCTCAGATCACTTTAAAACTCAATGGCTGTCTTCACACACATTAAACTTGGTTGGCTATAACATGGGTTGGGTAATTTGTTTTGTATGTTAGTGTTTCCTATTCTGCTTTTTCTTCAGGAAGTTAGGTCAGTTTGTATGGGACTTCATTATGTCCTGAAAACAAGAGTCCTGTGAAATGGATGGACTTGAAAGAATGCAAAAACCATGTTCCAAGCTTTCTCCTCCCAGTGAATTATCAGCTATACCTTTCTACATGCCAGCACTAGAACTTGGCCTGCACAATTATATAGTAACACTTCACCGACACTTTTGTAGGTAACAAAAAGGAATTTGCAGACCATAACATGGATCAGTTTAAATCAATGTGTTAATTGGGCACTCTTTTTGAAATGACCTTCAGTAACTTATGAAAACAGCTCCTCAGGATGTGACCACAGAGAATCTCCAATCTGCTGTTTCCAACTGTGGTCAAATAGGTCTAATTGAGAGCCTAGGGGCACCCATAGGGGAGGGAAAGAAGGTGAAAAAATCAAGATGGCATACAGCCACAACCATGTAAACTATTTTCATTCCACCTTCTACTCTTTCTCCCCAATTTTTATTTTCAATCTGAAAACATAAACTGAGATTTGAGTAGAAATTTACTTTGCCTACACAAACATGGAAATCTATGTACTGCATTTCAGTGTTATTGGCAAACCAAAGAGACGAAATCATATATAAAACATTCAGTCAAAATTTGTTTGGCCAGCATTTATTGCATGGGCTTGCAAGATATACCAAGTCAGACCCAAAGAAAGCAGGTCAGATTTGAGAATGCACTTGTGACCCTTGATTTGAAAAAAGGATAGATTGAGGGCACCATTGGGTGCACATTCTTATCTTTTGAGATCTGTGAACTATGGAGAAATCTTGTTTCTAGCCTTCATAGCTGAGAATGTATGCTGTGAATGTGAGTAATTAGCAATGAATTTGAGAACTGGAATGGGATTTCCATGGCTCTCTTTGATTATCCTGAAATAGTCTTTGTCCTCTTTGCCTCCTGTGATTGAAAGAAGTCAGCTGAATTAGCCACACCCACACAAATATGCTTAGGCTCACTAGTCTCAGAATCAGGAGCATTCACAAGGCAGTCAAAAAAGTCAAGATGGAGGTGTTGTAAAGCAATTGAAACTCCATTTGGCTTTTCTAGCAGGACTATTAGATTCTGTAACAGCTTTGTTCCTTATGCCATTCATCTGGTAAATTCACAAGATTGGTTTTTTTTGCCATGTACATCTGAACCAGACTGTGTTGTTTCTCTGTGTCATATATTATATGTGGATATATACATAATTTTGTATTTATTTATTTATTTTGTCATGTTTATTAGTGTATATTGGAGGTGGTGATCCTTTGAGAGCTGTATGCAATGAAATTTCATTTTTTAATGTATGCCTATTAGTGTACATTCAAAGGAACAATAAAGTTATTACTCTACTCTACTCTACTCTACTCTACTCTACTCTACTCTACTCTACTCTACTCTACTCTACTCTACTCTACTTTACTTTACTCTACTCTACTTTACTCTACTCTACTAGTGCATACCAGACAGGGTTTAAATTGTACTGTAGTAGTCTTTTCTGACTATCTGAAGACAGCTCTGTCTTGAATCCTGCTCTTTAAGAGCCATGGTGGTGCAGTGTTTAGATTAGAATGCAGTATTTCAGGCTAACTTTATCGACTGGTCTCAGTTTGATCCTGACTGGTTCAAGGTTGACTCAGCCTTCCATCTTTCTGAGGTCAGTAAAATGAGGACCCAGATTATTGGGGGCAATATGCCGACTCTGCAAACCGCCTGGAGAGGGCTGTAAAGCACTGTGACACGGTATATAAGTCTAAGTGCTATTGCTATTGCTGTTTGTAGAATGGTAATCCATTTGAGTATTGAGTACCACAATTCTAGAAAGGGGGTGCAAAATGCTAAGGTTGAAACCCTCCTGTGGATCCTGGAGGATAGGTTCTCCTTGTAGGGCAGAAATGGATTGTGGAAAGGGATATCTGGTTCACAAACAAGTCGCCCTAATGGGAAATCTAGGCACCGAGACCTGTGCAATGCTCACTCGCCTGGAATGTTAGCCAGAGCCAGCAGTGAAGAAGAAAGAGCGAAAGAGAGAGACATGGCAAATCGGCAAATAAAAATAAACTTTCTCCCTCCAACACCATAAGGCAGCTTTAGCTTAAACAAAACATGATGTCAGCCATTGTTCTTGCAGCAGGAAGTCTGCCAAGGATACTGGAGCCTTCCCAAGCCTCCCTCCAGCCTGTCTTAGACCCCCGAGCTAGAAAGACAGATGACTGCTGCTGCCAGAGAAGCCAATTTCACAAATTCAACCTTTGAAGGATGGAAAGAAACAAATCTCTTTTATGGATAGATTTGATGCTGTAGTTGTCGCCTGTACAACATTATACATGTGTCTTCTGATGGTGTTCACACAACCTGTTTAACTTGGCTAATTAAAACTGAGTGGTGGCATTTTTGTGAAGCTTGACTACTTGTGTGTGTGTGTGTGTGTGTCTGTATGAATGTCTGTGTGCATGTTTGCTTTTGGCTTAGTTTGTTGTGGTTTGTTAGCTTTGGATTCGGCATACTCTGCAAATTCAGATAATGGGTTAATTCAGGAAATGGGTCAAGCACGCTGAATAAACACAGGGACAATGTAACCTCACCAGAGGTGTCTGCAGGGTGTTGTCAAAAAAATGGCAAAATGGTGGCTACAACACAGATAAAAAAACAGCACTGTCTTGGCCACCATACTGATATTTTGTTTCATATCTTAGAGGCACCTCTGAACATTACTCCCATACAGGGAAGTCATAATAAAATCAGCTCTGCTAGAATAGAATAGAATAGAATAGAATAGAATAGAATAGAATAGAATAGAATAGAATAGAATAGAATAGAATAGAATAGAATAGAATAGAATAGAACAGAATACTTTATTGGCCAAGTGTGATTGGACACGCAAGGAATTTGTCTTGGTGTAAATACTCTCAGTATACATAAGGAAAAGATACATTCGTTAAGAATCAAGAATCATAATGTACAACACTTAATGATAGTCATAGGGTACAATCAACAATCAAATCATACTAGGAAACAGTCAATATAAATTGTAAGGATACAAGGGACAAAGTTACAGTCCTACAATCACAAGTGGGAGGGGATGGGTGATAAGGAGTGACAAGAAGATTAGCAGTAATAGTAGTGCAGACTTTTGTAATAGTTGAACAGTGTTGAGGGAATTATTTGTTTAGCAGAGTGATGGCTTTCGGGAAACAACTGTTCTTGTGTCTAGTTGTTCTGGTGTGCAGTGCTCTATAGCGTTGTTTTGAGGGAAGGAGTTGAAACAGTTTATGTCCGGGATGTGAGGGGTCTGTGAATATTTTCACAGCCCTCTTTTTGACTCGTGCAGTATACAGGTCCTCAACTGAAGGCAGGTGGGTAGTAACTGCAAAAGATCAATCCCATCTCACATCAATATTTTTCATAGCAATTTAAAAAGGTGTTGATTTCATCTCCCAAAATTCTTTAGCCAGCATGGTATTTCTAAGCACACAGCTCTTTCAGTGGATGCCTTGATCAAATTATAAGAACCACTTCTCCATTTTATACATTGCATCCATTTGATTCAGGGAAGGTAAAAACTAAGCTGTCTTTTCCCCTGTATGTAAACACAGAGGCTTTATCTGCAAAGACAATATTTATCTCCGGGATGTGACAAAAGCATTTATCTGCAGATTTCTATTTTCTATCTGAAAATATCCAGATAGTTGCTAGAGGGCAGCAAAGAGAATGAGAATATCAACCTCTTTTCCTCCCTCTAACGTTCAGCTGTATTTTGCAGTTCAGATCTGGTTCTCTTATGCATCTCCAACTTCATGAGCTTATCCAATAAATCATTTAGAAGTGTTTTTGCAGGCTGACAAGGCCATCTAGTGGTCACTTGGATTTTTGCAGGGCAGATCCAGTCGTCCTAATTTTGTGCCATCCTCAAGCCGCTATAAATTATAGTAAAATATTTTCCTCCTTGCTGCCTATTTAACCTGTCACTAATGAAGTTAGTAGTGCACTGAGGAGGTAAACAATGGGGGGCAGGGGAGCAAAGAGAAGTGGCAGCAACAGCGTAGAGACAAGGTCTACTACTTCCCAATTTATTTTATCTCCTTACTTTGGAGCCAACACTGTTTAAATGCACTTGTTCAGGAAGAAACCATTCCGAACAGAATGATGTATGCTGCAATTGCCCACTGTTTTATAGCAGTGAGTTCCTACTGAGTGCCATAAGAGGGGTTGAAGTCAATGTACCTTGAAGACTTGACAGTTCTTGGATGCATCCCCCAAGCCTGTTTGCTCAGATCCCCTTGGCGATTTTTAAATGGGCTTCTTAGAATAACACATCATTTTCTCATCAAGAGCTTTGCCAGTTTGAGATGCACCCTGGCTGCTATTTCTTAATTCAAGTTACACATAACAGTTTCTCAGGATTTTTGGACAGTACTTCATTCTGTTCTTCAGTGATGCCCTAGTGGGCCATTTCTCCTTGCTCCACACCCTGCTGGCCTTGAAAGTTGCTGGCTGGCTCTGTTGCTGAAGATAGCATGCAAACTTTGGAAACCTCCATTTGATCCTGCACAAGGCAGATCCGATGTTCTTAAGATCCACACTGCTGAATTGGGAGATGGCATTCTTTCCTTCCAGTGAATGGTTCCTGGTCTATTTGACCTTTTTTAAAAAAAAAACACCTTATTTTTCTTCAAATCTAAAAAATAAAATCTGGCATGCCACAGAACAATGCCCAAGTCAGCAGTACCATTCTCACATAGCCGGGACATCCTGAGGGGATTTAAAAAAAAAAAAAAAGTCAATTGGTTTGTTTTCTTGGCTATCCACTATGTTCTCAGTAGTCTTCTCCAACCATAGGCCCATTTAGAAAATTGTAAAGGGGGATTTGGAAGTATGCCTAATCTACCCAGAAAAAAAGCTGGGGTGTGTACAGAGCATCCGAGGCAGGGAGAAGAGAGAAGTAGGAAATCATTTTTATAGTAGTTATTTTGCTTTCACATTTGTTATGTTCTGTGACATCCACTGAGATGGGCCCTTTGTGAAGGCAATGTAATATGCTCTGGACTTTCCCAACCCATCTTCTGACATAGCTGGCTGGGGAACTCTGGGAGTTGAAATCCACATGTTTTAAACACTGGGTTAAAATATTGGACTATGTTCAAATCTGTTCTCAGCTATAGAAGCTTATTTGGAGCTAATTTATAATTTGGCTGGTTGTGATAGGGAAAGTTGGAGTATTATGTATGCTGCCTTGAGACACCGGAGAAAAGGTGGGATATAAATCTAATAAGTAAAATAATTCAGTGGTCCCCCTGAAGCAGTATAAGCTTTCAAGCTGAACAGCCATAGTCTAATTTTCTTTTGTTCTGACGTTTCACTGCTGGCCGTGGCCATTCAAACTGAAAGCTCATTGTTGCTTCATTGATGCCAGCCGTGAAAAACTATACCAGTAGATTGGCTGCCTTCTTGAATTGCTGTGTCTGGAAGTTGGAAACTCCCTAAACTGCAGTTGAAATGTGACATTCTATAACTTAAGGACATTCACTCTGTTTCCTGTAATTAAAAGAGCAGGTTCTTGACCTTTATCCATGTGACAAATTTCAGGTACTTGAAAAAAGCTACCATACTATTCTTTTCACAAGATTAAGAGAGTAAAGAATATAGTAGAATTACACCTTAACGTGATATGGAAATAATATGCCTACAGTGCCTTTAAAAATTGTATTTGTCTTTTGAGCAGCCAGATTTTAGTGTTGATTCATGCTCAATTTGTGATTTGCTGCGATTTCACAAAACTTGTACAGGGACTATTAGCATGCTAGGTACCCCTCATCCTTAAAGTTGAATTTTATTCTTCCAGTAAAGAACTTTGAAAATTATTATAGCATGTTACATTCTGTTACTTTTACCCCATTTTTCTAAGCTATCAAAAATTTTATTTCTCTTACTTAGGAAACTTTTGCTATCATGCCAATTTTTCTGTCATCTGCAAATTTCCCCTGCTACATCTTCCAACTGACTAATGAAAGTAGCTATTTAAAGAACCTGGAAGCTATCCATTTGATATGCCTCTGGACTTATGCAGAATTTATATCTTCACCTTTTGAGCATTTCTTTTATATTTGATTTGAACATATCAGGTAAAGATCTTCAGACCAGACTGAGTTCTGGCTCAGGCAGCAGAAATGAAGCAATCTCTGTGGTTAAGAGGTGTTTCGTTTTTTGTTTTTTGCCTTGTGGATCTACCAAAATCAATTCTAGAACATTTATCTGGCTTCTACATAGCAACTCTGGGATGGGGGGAAAAAAACTCCTTTAAAATTCTAATCTTTCCATATTGAATTTCATGTTACGTGAACTATGTATCAATTTCGTTTCATCCCAATCTGTGTCCCTGCAAAGAACTGAAACCACAAAGTTCAACAATTTTAAATTAAATCTAAGTGCCCAGAACTGAGGGGCTGATTTGCCAGAACCAAGGTGATGAAAAGAAAGTTCTGCACATCGCTTCATTTTAAACACTCAGAGGGATCAAATGTTCTTTTGTTTTGTTTTTAGCTATTCAGAAATGCACCAAGTGGACATTTTGGGGACTTGTTCCAAAAAACGTGGCTGGGTGAATCATCCTAGTTACACTGGGAGGCAGAAAATTAGCATCCAAACAGAGTTGTTGGCAATTGTTGATGGGATTGTATCATCAAAAACGATAATAGATTCTCAGAGCTATGGAGATGAAGAGTGTGTGGGTTGAGAACTGTAATGAAATGTGGTTCTCATCCACTTCTGTAAGACGTGGTGATGATTCCTGTCTTTGGTGGTGTTAAAAGTCAGATGAATTTAAGGCGATGGTGCAGACAATCTATTGATGTCTATTCAGCTTCTAGACTAGAGTGTCTGCATGCTGGCTGGGGAATTCTGGAGGTTGAAGTCCAGACATCTTAAAGTTGCCAAGGTTAAGAAACACTGCCTAGGTCGCCTATATAGTTTATCTCTGAAAACAGTGGAAGGAAGAAAATGGGGGGAAATTGTCATGCCTTCCAAGTTTCTTTAATAAATCCAACCAGTGCTAACGAAAGAGTGACAATTAGATGGATCTAATCCGGCAAGATAGTTTACATAAAGGCATATTTATTAATCATCATGAGAGATAACCTTGGGCTTCCCTGCTTAAATGCAGTATATTTCTACTTTCCCAGGATTACTGACAAAACAAGACATTTGGACTTCATTAATGGGGCTGTTTGTAAACATTCAGGTGTCCTGTTTTCCAGTTCAATTCTATATGGCAACATAATTCAGAACTGAAAGTTGAAAGATGCAAATCCTCAGTTCCTTATCCCTTATATGGTAGTGTCCACAGCTAATTGAAAAATAACTTGGAATAATAATTAGGAGAGTCAGGTCTTTTAAGATTCTGTTTATTAATCTATTTAATGGGAGAAGAATAATATTAAGACTGATCAAGAAATAGGAGAGGAATTTAGAATTGTTGTGCACTCAGAAGTGAACATGTTCAAACAATGAAAGCTATTGAATGGATTATCATGGTGTAGTGGTTATGTTGCTGGAAATGATTTGGAGGGAGGGTGGGAGGGAAGGAAGGAAGGAAGGAAGGAAGGAAGGAAGGAAGGAAGGAAGGAAGGAAGGAGGAAGGAAGGAAGGAAGGAAGGGTAATGCATGTAAAAAAGGGGGGGATGGCTTTGATTGTACATCTTGACATTTTGACACACAGAGAGAAATGCACACAAATACCCCTACAGATCTTAGATCTGACCAAGAATAGAAATATAGAGTTTGAAGAGGTCATTTAGGTTATTAAGGGTAATGGCCTACTTAATGTAGGAATTCAAATTAAAACATTGTGGACAAATTATGTATTTTTTGCCTTTCTCTAAACTCATCCAATATGGGAGAATAACTGGTTGCACCATCAATTCCTGTTATTGTTACAGTGGTTTTCCTCCCTAACATTTAATCTGGTTGCCTGTAATTTAAACCTATTCTTATATGTGTCCTTGACCTTCTGTGTGACAACTTTTCACATACTTGTATTGTCTTCCTCCTTCGGTTTTTTTCCCCTTCAAGGCAAAACATGCTCATGATTTTAAACATCTTAATTTCTAGTTCCCAACCCCACCAGCCCTTCTCATTGTCCTTTTCCAATCCTGTTACCATTTATTTATTTGCTTATTTTATAAGTTTTTCATGCCACCTATGTCCCAAAAGTCTGGACAGTAAAAACATCATAAAACAAAGGCTAACATTAAAATCATAAAAGCACTGTTCACTATAAAATCAAAGGAGAATCAACCCATAATTTCTAGCCATTTCCTACCTGTCAGCACTCTTACTGTCTGGTTCCCCAAAGATTGGTGCCTATTTCTGAAGCAGAAGTAAAGAAAGGCCATTATTGTAACTTTTAGGGGAGGAGAATTTCAAGAGTTACAGCAGCCACAGAAAATGCCCTGGGGAGAGGGAAGCATGCAGGCAAAAGGATTCAAGACTGTCTTGAACCATGGAGTAATTTATCTGAATTTCAAGTGTATGGTGTACAACTACACCAAGTAATTGAGATGGCCTCAATGAATGCAGAAAGAAAGACAGTGTTACCTTCTCTGACTTGGAAACTATACAGATAGTCCTTTGTTTAACTAACAATCTTACTTCAGCTTTCCTTTGCTTTATACTCGAATACAGCTCATCAGTCTGGAACCCACATTACGTATCTGATATTAACACAGTTGAGAAAGTCCAGAAATATTTTACAAGAAGAGTTCTTCACTCCTCTACTCGTTGCAGAATACCTTATGCCACCAGACTCGAAATTCTAGACCTAGAAAATCTAGAACTACTCTGCCTTCGGTCCAATCTAAGTATAGTATATAAAATCATACATTGAAATGTCCTACCTCTCAATGAATACTTCAGCTTCAATCACAACAACACAAGAGCAAACAATAGATACAAACTCAAGGTTAATCACACCAAACTTGATTGCAGGAAATAGACTTCAGCAACAGAGTGGTCAATGTCTGGAATACTCTACCTGGTTTCTTCCCCAAACCCCAAAAACTTTAACCTTAGACTGTCCACTATTGACCTCACCCCTTTCCTAAGAGGTCTGTAGGGGGTGTGCATAAGCGCACCAATGTGCCTACCGTCCCTGTCCTATTGTTTCTTTTATTTTTCTTATATGTACCCATTTCATGTATTCATAACTATGTATATACTTATACCTATTATCTTGTAAGCAATTGACAAAATAAATAAATAAATAAATCTATCCTTGAATTTACAACCTTCACAGGAAAGCTGAAGTAAGATTTAAGCACAGTCACCGTTTCACTTAGTAACTGTATTTCTTGATGGCTGAAATTTGCTTTCTCCCCAGGTTGTCCCCTCCAGTCAACTTTTCCCAACCTGGTTGGGATGCAATGCAAGGTGTCTGCTCACAGTTCTTGGTTCTTCATCTTGCTGGGTATGCTCACCAGTATTTTTAAAAATGCCTTCAGGCCCAGCTGTAAGCAGTATGATGTTGCCTTGTTCCACCTGGCTCTGGCCCAGCTCGAGGGGAAATAACAGCTCAAGTGACTCCCATTGTTTATGAAATTAAGGAACTTGTTGCTTTCATAAAGACACAATGAGACTGGAAGGGGACCAACAAGTTTCCAGGATCAGGAGAACAGGAAAGGGGCAACTCTGGAATGGCGAGAGTGTGGAACGTTACAAAGAATTCAGCAGCTCATGCAGCATCAACTTGCATTAGGATTGTTCAGACTCAGCTCTGGGACATGAGCAGGAATTAGTTATGACACTAATAATGTGTCAGGCATGAAAGATAAGGTCTACACATGAAGGTCCAATTAAATTCATTTATTGCTACCCAAGCCTATGCATCAGTGGTGGGATTCAAATTTTTTTACTACCGGTTCTGTGGGCATGGCATGGTGAGCATGGCAGTGGAAGAATACTGCAAAATCTCCAGTCAGAGGTGATGTTTTCCAGTTCTCTGAACTACTCAAAATTTCCGCTACCGGTTCTCCAGAACTGGTCAGAACCTGCTGAATACTACTTTTGCTATGCATAGGAATCTTCTCAACTAACATTACAAACTGCTAAGATTTATATGTGGCCCAACAAAATCTGGGGAGGAGGGTTTGGAGAGAGTTGGACTCAGTGCACTTGTGGCTATGCAGAGAATCCAGACTGATCTCTCTTTTAACTCCAGCCCCAGCTTCTGTCATTCCTTTCTCTACAAAATATGAGCCTTTGGCTTTGGGGTGAAAAAAAAAAGATTTTTAGAGGAAAAGAATAGGACAGTTTCCTTATATAACGGCAAGCTAACTAGATATCTGTTATTAGAACTTCAACTTGATGAAATAGGAAGGGACCAGCCTCTTCTGATTGGCTAATTAGGAACAATAATATGCTAGACTGCTTTGAAAAGTAACAGGAATGAGTTAAATGTAAGCACATGCAGGGTTTTTTCCATTGCCATTAACACAGCGTCCCTACAATTAGAACATGTTTAAAGGGTCAATAGATTGTAGGAATAGCAAAAGGTCCATTTCTGGGAGAAGAGGTTAAATTTAGGCCCCAAGTTTAGCCTCATTCTCTCAATTAGAGAACAAAAAAAATTAGAAAGGAGGAAGTGTGCAAGGCACATTTATTTGAGATCTTGAAGGAAATGCAAATTTTGGCTCCTGATATAAAATACATTGCATACTCATATGTGTAGCACTTCTATCAAATTTGGGGAAGATTGACTACATGGCTCTTAGCCACTTCCCCAGTTGATTGGATTTGGGGGATGGCAAAATACAGTATTAGGGCTATCATATCTAGACTATAATATTCCAAGTGAACATGAGATGTCTTGGGATTCTTTAAAGACTCATCAGATTTACTGAGGTCTAAATAGAAAAAGAATAGATTGATGTTATAGAGTTGATTATAGTAGAAATGAGTGCCCTGATGGATGATTTGAAGTGGCAAATCATCCTGGAGAAGGCCCATCTATGTGGATGCTGAGTTGCAGGTTACTAAGTTGAGTGATGCTTAATGACTTGATAGCACTTTAATCCAAAATATGGATCTGGGCTGCAAACATAAAGATTACTAGCAGATGGCAACAGAGTTGGATAGTTCTATACTGTATTTTGTTGCCGCTTATAGTAATCCACATCTTCGCAGCCAAGATATGATGGTTTGACTGTTTGTGACTTACAAACATCATTTCACTACAACTATCCACCAGGTAGCCCATGATTGAGTTGGATTGTGGTGAGCTCTATCCTTTCAGTATTGGGAAATTGCCTCCTGAATCCTAGTAATTGCAAATGCATTTGGAATCCAAAGACTTTGCTGCAGACTGGTGAAAGTCTGGTGAGATCTGATTTCTTCCACCTTCCCAGAGAAACTCTCAACCCTCCATCCACAATGTTCCACCTGAACTCTCCCCTCTCTCTTTCTGACTGGTGTGCAGCATTAGAAGCAAAGAGAAGGGAGGCATTAAAACAAACAAAACGTTTTCCTCCCTAGGAAAACAGATGGATAAATCTGGCTTTGTGGAATTCAGGTAAGGGGATAGATTTATTTTCCTGGCTTCAATCTGAATTAGGAAGAATTTAGGCTTTTAAATGCAAAGCCTCGTCTGGTGGCACAAAAGTGAATGTGCTTAGTTATGGCATGAACCATTAGTTCAGCCCCCTTTTTCAAAAGCCTGAAATATCCTTCAGAGTTGAAAGCATATATGCACCTTGCTTTTACAGTCTATTATTAAAAAGTGAACTTATAGAGTTTCAGAAAGAAGAGGCAATGATCATGAATAGCAGCCATTCATAAAAGTATTATGGGTGGTCACCCTAGGCCTTCCTTTCCTAAACATGCATTGTGGTTTTTAAAAAAAATCCTTTCCCTATTCTGAGTATGTGAGACAGAAGCGAATACTTTGATGAGTTGTAGTCCATCTTTTTTTGGTAGAAAGCCAATAACCTTGAGTCCAAGATGGCTTCTACTGTATCTTGAATGAGCCCAAAAAGAGCTAAGCAGGGTCTAACTGGGTTCCAAGATAGAAGAGAACTCACAAGGAAATTAGGTGAGACTGAGAAAATTGAAAAAACATCCTAGAAGAAGAGAATGGAAAATCACTTCTGTTTTGTTGCCAAGAGAAAAAATCTACAGGGAGACAGCAAGAGACAAGCTTGATTTGGGATTATTATTTTTTAAACTGCCTCTGCAAACCCTTTGTCCTGCAGGGGAGAAGGACATTTTGAAATGCTCAGAATATTGCCACTTCTGAAATCAGATTATCATTTATTTAATGTATCTAATAGAGATGGCTCTGTTCACCTTGTATAACATGCAGTGGGGTTTCTCTGGCAAATGATGGCATATATCGTTTTGGAAAATAAACAGATGTTATAAAGCCCTATTTTTGTGATTGGGATGGTAATTTCCTGCACTATTGTTACAGGAGTAGATAGCATTATCATATCTTTTTTCTCTCTGCCCTTTGCTAAGGTTACTTCTGACTGGCAAGCTGACTGTTGATTTTTCCCACCTGTATTTAAATGTTAGCATTGACATACTAGTAGCCCTAAATAGTATAGAAATCAAACACTTTAAACATATGTATCATTCCTAATACCACCCCATTCTGCTAATATCAAGTTGGAGCTCTGCCTAAGTTTCCACTGGTGGGATGGCTCATAGTGGAGTTACTATTAATATGACTTTCTTGATGGAGGGCCTCTGTGTTTCATGAAATGAAGCTGATTCTCATGCTATCTTCCTTCATATTACAACTTCTTCTAGGAGAACAGCTGCTCCAGACCTGGATGCCATTTAAAGGTGAACTTTGTTACAATTCATGTAATGCTTATATTCTTACCGTATTGTTCCATTCAAACCAAGATGATTAGGGGAATGGACTCTAAAACATACGATGAATGGTTGCAGGAATTGGGCATGGCTAATCTAGTGAAGAGAAGGACCAGGGGAGACATGATAGCGCTCTTCGAATATTTGAGGGGCTGCCACAGAGAGGAAGGGGTCAAGCTATTTTCCACAGCATCCAAAGGCCAGACAAGGAATAATGGATGGAACTGATCAAGGACAGATTAAACCTGGAAATAAGGAGAATTTTTCTGACAGTGAGAACAATCAAACAATGGAACAGCTTGCCCTCAGAAGTCATGGAAGCTTCATCACTGGAAGCTTTCAAGAAGAGACTGGTCTGTCATCTGTCAGAAATAGTGTACGGTCTGCTTGGGAGGGGGGAATTGGACTAGATGACCTACAAGGTCTCTTCCAACTGTTAAGCTGTATTTGTATCATTTCCTTATGTTAGAATAGGTGGCTTTGTTGTTAACTGTTTTCTCTAACCACTTTTACTGAACATTGTTTTTAAGAGGACCAATTGGTTTAATGCACCTGGCTAGAAAGCATGGGACTGTGAGTCTCTTGGCTTAGGCATGGAAGCTATCTTGGCCCAATCACTCTCTCTTAGCCCAACTCATCTGACAGGGTTGTTGTTGGAGGAAAATAGAAGGAGGAAAATGTGTTGGATATGTTTGCCATCTTCAATTATTTGTAAAAATAATAAACGTAGGATATTTATAAGCAAAGTAAAAATAAATAAAACAAAGGTATTATTAGTATTCAAGACTACAGGTTGCTTTGATAAAAAAAAGAATAAAAAAAACTTTAAAAGAACAATAACCAACAAAAATAATTGTAGTCAGTTTGTTCTAGTGGTTAAGGCATCAGGCTAGAATCTAGGAAACCATGAGTTCTAGTGCCTCCTTAGGCCCAAAGCCAACTGGGTGAACTTGGGCCAGTCATTTTTTCTCATTCACAGGAAGGAGATGATGGCAAACTACTTTTGAAAAAACTTGCCAGGAAAATTGCAGTCCAGAAAGTCTCCCAGAATTGGACATGATTGAATGGAAGTGGGGGGAACCCTGTACTATGTTGGATCGAAGTCTGAAGTTTCTGAATCTCTGTTCCACAGTAATATTGTGTGAATACAGTTGCATTTAAAGAGCACTGATCACATATTCTTTCAAATCATATATTTCAGTCCATAGCTATCAACGTGTCAAGAATACATTGTGCCCTTTTTTAATGACTTTTTTGTCTTCCTTTGGGAGATTGTAAATGAGAACAACGCTGAATGGTCCTTGGTAGTCTCTAAGCTTAATTTTTTTTTTGCAAATGTTTCTTGCAAATGTCTCATTACTCTGATTAGATAACATCATCAGTGGACCCAATTTTACAACTTTTGGGGGGCATTCATTAAATAAATACTGCAATTGTTAAGCAAACTCATTGTACACAATGATGTTTTTCTACCAGAAACTGGAAATGGCAGTTTTCAGCAAAAAAAGATCATAAATTACATGACCATGAGATGCTGCAAATAGCCAGATATGCAGGCAGGTTGCCAAACACCCAAAATGAAGTTACATGGCCATGTTGGGGAAGGGAAGCTATCAGAATGTAAAAACTGGATTGTAAGTACTTTTGGGTCCATTGTAACTTTGAACAGTCACTTAAGCAACCAGTTTTAAGTTGGGGAACTATCTGTAGTCACTTATTCCAAATGTGGTCACTAAGCTTTGACACCAATTGGATGGCACATAATAATTTAATCAACCAATTGACAAGGAAACCAATTTGACAATGAGTTGGTTCTCATTTATTAGATGTGTGCATGCAAAGCCTAGATAGCCATAACTGGATGCCTTACCTTGAATTCCTGGAGTACATTAGACTTAGAACTCTCTAATTCTATGAGATTAACTTGGATATCCATACGTGTGCCAAAATGCCACATAATCACTCAATTTGGAGATCAGAAGTGGTGTTCAGCAGGTTCTGACCAATTCTGGAGAAACTGGTAGCAGAAATTTTGAGTAGTTCAGAGAACCAGCAAATACCACCTCTGACTAGCCCCGCCCCCATCTATTCTCTGCCTCCCAAGTCCCAGCTGATCGGCTGGGTCTTCTTTTGTTGCCCTGCACAGGAGAACGGAGCTGGAAAGCAGGTTGGTGGGGTGGGGAGGGAATGAGGATTTTGCAGTAACCTTTCCCTGCCATGCCCACCAAGCCACACCCACCAAGCCACACCACTCCCACCACGCCCACAGAACCAGTAATAACAATTTTTGAATCCCACCACTGTTGGAGATGATTGAAAATATTTTGATGTATTTCTGTAAAATGTTTTGAGTTGTAAACCAGAAACAGTCTGGAATGTTTCTGTATATACCAAGTATCCAAATTTGCAGGATGCTTCTTGTTGATTGCAAATGTTCTGGATCACCCAGATTGCTGTTCAATCCCAATGCCAATACCAGCTCAGTTGGGCGGAGAACATTTATCCATTGCCATCATCATTAACTACATACAGTACATTATCTGGGCGCTGGTTGTAATTGGCCAATATTTCAATCACTGGAACAAAGTACAACCCCACCCTATCTATTCTGTCAGTTGGGATAAGCAGGCTTATTTTGGCAGTCCACCAAGATTTTGATAGGTAGATAGATATTGTTATATTTCAGAATCTTTAGTCTGTATATAAGATTATTTCATGACATGGACCTTCACTAGTTGTAAATCAAATAAATAAATAAAAGCATAACAAGAGCTGTTGAATACACTTCCTGCTAATCCCCAAAAATGAAACATTGATCCAGTTTGAAAGATCAACATTGCTTCTTGAAATTATTCATCTTAATTGGATAGCCAAAATTTGAGAATTCAAAAACTTCAGAGAGCATCTCTCTGAATGGCTTTGGCTGCATCATGAAATCAGTGAATTTAATCCTCCACCAGTTTTATTTATTTATTTTATTTTTATTTATTTTATTTTGTCAAGCGATTATCAGATAACAGGTATAAGTATAAACAAAGTTATGAATACATGAAATGGCTACATGTAAGAAAGAAAAGGAAAAGAAAAGGGGAAAAAAGAAACAATAAGACAGGGACGGTAGGCACGTTGGTGCGCTTATGCATGCCCCCTACAGACCTCTTAGGAAAGGATGAGGTCAATAGTAGACAGTCTAAGGTTAAAGTTTTTGGAGTTTGGAGAAGAAACCACGGAGTCAGGTAGAGTATTCCAGACACTGACCACTCTGTTGCTGAAGTCATATTTCCTGCAATCAAGTTTGGTGCAGTTTACCTTGAGTTTGTATTTATTGTGTGCTCTTGTATTGTTATGGTTGAAGTTGAAGTATTCATTGACAGGTAGGACATTGCAATATATAATTTTATGTACTATACTTAGATCAGACCGAAGGTGGTATAGTTCTAGTTGTCTAGGTCCAGAATTTCAAGTCTGGTGGCATAAGGTATTCTGCAACGAGTAGAGGAGTGAAGAACTCTTCTTGTGAAATATTTCTGGACTTTCTCAACTGTATTAATATCAGATATGCAATGCGGGTTCCAGAGTGATGAGCTCTATTCAAGTAGTGATCTAGCAAATATTTTGTATGCTCTAGTTAGTAGTGTGATATTACCAGAGAAAAAGCTACGCAGGATTAGGTTAACTACTCTTAATGCCTTTTTGGCTATGTAGTTACAGTGGGCTCTAGCACTTAGATCATTAGAGATGAGTACTCTAAGGTCCTTGACAGAGTTTGGATCATCAACAAGGTCTTGACTATTCAGCTTGTATTTTATTTTCTGATTTTTTTTTTGCCAATATGTAAGACAGAGCATTAATTTGTTGAGATTTGAAGTTGCCATTTTGACCATTGTGATACATAGTCGAGGTCTTTTTGAAGGGTAGCAGTATTGTCGGTGATGTTGAATAGCTTTACATCATCAGCGAAAAGAATGCAGTTGCTCTTAATATGATCACAGAGGTCATTTATGTAGAGTATGAAAAGAATTGGTCCTAGAACACTGCCTTGGGGGACACCACTGTTGACAGGTACAGAATTTGATAAGACGCTCCCAATTTTGACCATTTGTTGTCTGCTTGACAGGAATGCTTCTATCCAGTTATGCAGGTATCCAGAGATACCATAAAATTTTAGTTTTAGGAGTAGTTTGTCATGTACCACTGAATCAAAGGCTTTACAAGTCTATGTAAATTGCGTCTATTGCTTTTCCCTGATCAAGTTGTGTAGTCCATATGTTTTTGCAGTGTACGAGTTGCAGATTACAGGATAGTTTTTTTCTGAAACCAAATTGTTTATTAGAGAGTAGGTTGTTTGTCTCTAAGTGAAGGATAATGAATTGGTTAATAATTGATTCCATGACTTTATAGGTGACACAGCATAAAGAGATTGGTCTGTAATTTTCAACTAGGCTGGGGTCTCCCTTTTTGAAGATGGGAATGACCATGGCTTGTGACCATAGGTTTGGCAAGGAGCTGGTCCTGAAAGATTTTTCAAAGATTATGCTTAGAGGTTCAGCTATGACAGTGGATAGCTTTTTAAAGAAATTCCGTCATATTCCGTCCAGTCCAATAGATAGAGATGGTTTTAGTTTGCATAGTGCTTTTTCAACATTGTCTTCTGTAAAATCGATATGTATTAGATCATTTTAGTTGTCTGTGATTCAACTAGGAAATACTGGGCACGATCCATTACTGCTTACAAATATTGAGCCAAAGAATGTATTAAAGAGGTTGGCTTTAATGGTGTCGTCGTTGCAGTCTTTACCATTAGGTCCTTTCAGGGGTGGGATGGACTTTGAGTCGTTTAGTTTGTTGTTTACAAAATTGTACAAAGTGCAGGTGGAATTGGTGCGTAGAAGTTTTTCCTCTTGTTTAATGTGATAATTGGTGCATTCAGTCTTTACCTGGCGGCATAATTTTTTGTATCGGCTTTTGAAGTTGGCAACATGACCAGATTTTTTTTTCCGCAGTTCATAAAAGATGTTGGCCTCAACTACAGATGGTTTTGCCATGTTCCATCCTGCTGCACTGTGATTAATCATTGGCTTTCTTTATGCCCTTCTTCTAAGCAGTTTGACCTGTGCAATGAATATTGCCTATGCCACCGTCCACTCTCTTCTGTCTGTTCTCCGCTATCCCCATTGCCTCTGTTTCCAAGCAAGAATCGACTCTGATTTTCCACTCCCAACTACCCTTTTGCCTAGTGCCTCAATCAGATGCCTCTGGGCTTGGATGCTACTTATGAAACTGTAGAAGTGTTAAAGATGCCCAGTAAACCACACCATACGCCAGTCACAAACATAAGACACAATTGGAATAGACTAGCCCAGGATTTTATTGTGGATGGAACATGAATTTGAAAAATTATCTTGGACATGGAGAAAAACTGATTGACCTGATGGGAACTTTTCCATCCCTTGCAATGTAATTAGCAAAAATACAAGTTCTTTTTAAAGAATGAGATAGAAAAGGAGGAAAAATAATAAGGCCACATAAAGCTCTCATGTTGAACCTGGGGAGAGATTGCTAATGTATTTGGAGAAAACTGGTGCTCTGTATTATAAAATAACTGAAGAGGCTGGATTTGTATCACCAGGCTTAGACACAAAAACCTCTAATTGACTCACACTAACCAGGTCTAGCAGCAGGCAACTACGGATGCTGGTTTTTTTAACCTGCTTTGTTTATGTATGATGTGTGAACACAGGCTATATTTTGTAAAAAGTGTGCAACTGCACAGAAATTCAAAAGAAGAAGCACAATACCTGTGTTTTCTTTAAAGAGATGAATGAATAAAATTGTTTTTTCTTTAAAAGAACAGTTTAGTTGTAATCAATGATTAATTGCCAACTCAACAGGAGGTAAAAGTCTGTAGAGATTTTTAGTCATCTTTGTCATGGTTCTCCCAAGGTCCCTTTTCAGGAGACAATTGGACTTTCTTGTTTTTTCTTTGACTATAAATCCTTCCATTCCCCACTATCCTGTCAGAGCTGAAGAAGCTTCTTGGATGAGAAGTGAAATATCTTCAAAGAAAAAAGACCAGTTATCTCCTGAAAAAAAGCACCTTTGGGTCAAGATGAGGTATCAAAGATTTATTTCATGAAGTATGTGCTGTCCAGACAGTTTAGAGTTCATGGGATTTGGGATAGTTAGTTAGGAATTGAGAGCTGTCCCCTTAAGGGAATGCATCATGGTAAATGTAGTTAAGGTATCCTGGGAAATGTAGTCCATGTCATGTGGTCACATCTGTAATCCAGATTGGTCACTAAGTTGACCCTTGGTGGATCGGGGGAGGTTTCTTCACTCTTGCCTGAATCTATTACCATGTGGCTGCTTCAACCATCATGGGGTTGAGACCTTATTATCTTTCTACACCACAATTCAGATATGTAAAGGATTAGACATTAAGAAGAACCTCGTCATAAATGTGAGTTGACAGGATGCCTGATGAACCAATAAAAAAGACTTTGTATGGATGCTTTGTGGAGTTAATCTGTCTGCTTTATGCCATCTAAACATTAATAAGCAGAACAAAGTATGTTTCAGATAATCTACTGTCCTGTTTCATTAAATGGGTTTGGAGAGTAAGACAGAGATCCCAGAAATGGTTAGAATATTTAACTGTATACAGTATGAAGGGGCTGTCTTTTTTTTTTTTTACATGAAATTACCTAAAGTAACTGCACACTGGAATGCACAGTGGTCAATTGTTGTGTGTGTGTGTGTGTGTGTTGCAGGGAGCAATAGGTTAGGCAATATGTGCAAATGATCATTTTGAATCAACGGTTATGTAACTACAGCAAAGGGCAATGGGATTTTAGGCTACATGCACTACAGGACACTTCAGGAGGGCTTTTCTTGAAGATCCAGAGTCAGCTCAGCTTCTGGGCTCCACTTTAGCTCACTCCAAGAGCTGAGTTGATTGTTTTCCTAGCTCTGCAGCAGTTTATTTGAAACCAGAACAAAGGCAGCATTTTTCTATGCAGCATTCCAAATTCGTCTTCAAAAGCTTTTATGAAACACAGCAGGAATGGTTGCAAAATGACTTTGAAGTTTACAAACGATCATTTTTCACGTAGATTTTACAGAGGCTCCCATTATAGCACCTGGGTGAAGGGACAGGGGCAAAGGGATTTATCTAGCTGTTTAATAAGGACAAGATTTTTTTTAAATGCTAGGATCTGTTGGAGCTTGATGGATGACACGTTGATAGAATCATTTCTTTGTTGATCGGCTTTAATAGAAGTGACAATCACAAGCCAATATTGAATTGCTCTGGCCAAACTGAAAAGTGAAAATGATGACGGTGTGTAAGCGCTCATACAGTATTTTCCAAAGCATGAAAAATAATAGCTCCATTTTATTCTGTTTATTAGCTCTTTCAACAGGCTGGTGAACCTAAAGTTGCATGTGCTTTCTCTCTGAATTTCAGGCAAAGCCAGATCAGAGTTTCTCAGCAACTTTAAGATGTGTGGACTTCAACTCCTAGTTTTCTCAATCAGTATACTAGCTAAGGAATTCTGAGAGTTGATATCCACACATCTTAAAATGTCCAAGGTTGAGAAACTCTGGACTATGGTATTTATAGAGAGACGGCAGCTCCGATCATGCTTTGCTCGCACAAGAACGAAGCTGAAAACACCAGCCTGAAGATAGAGAGTGGGACCTCATTGAAACATCACCAAGATATTCTCAATTAACTATCTTCAGGCTGGTGCTTTCGGCTTCGTGCTTGTGCGAGCAAAGTGTGATTGGAGCTCTGTCTCCCTATATATACTGGTGGGGAGGTTGGCTGTGCTGTCATTTCTTGATTGGTTGATGGAGTTGATGTTTGCAGATTGGCTGGCTTTTTCATAAGAACATGTGTGGCTGAGGTATTGGCTGTGTGTCTATCAGCCTCTGTGTTTTAATGACCTGGGTAATGGGCTGTGTGATGACCTTTTGAGTTCTATTGTTTTGACATCTTGAGTCTTGTGCTGTAATCTCCTGGGTTGTAATGACCTGGGACATGGGCTGTGTGATGACCTTCTGAGTTCTATTGTTGTGACATCCTGGGTCTTGTGCTGTAATCTCCTAGGGTCGTTGGCTGTGTTGTGACATCCTGAGGTTTTGTGGTGTAACCTCCTGAGTTCCATGATGTGATATCCTGAGAGGGTGGCTGTGATGTGATGTTCCAGGTTTTGGTTTGGCTCTGAGTTTGAGGTCTGGCTATGTGTTCATGGCGTGTGTCAGTTTGTTTGGTTTGGGGGTCAGGGTGTGGCAGCTGGTAATGCAGCTGTGGTCTGGTTTCTAGATGGTGGTTGCCTTTCATCTATGGGGTGGGTTTGGGTTTGAGTCTGGTGAGGGAGATTGGTGGTGGCGTCTTGTGTTGTTTTGGGTCCGGTGTTGGTTTTCGTGGCTGGGACTCGTTTGTTGATAAGGTTCCAGATGTCTGATAGGCAGGAGGTATTGTCCCGTTTATTCATGTTATGGGGGTGTTTCTCTATTTCGATGGCTTCCTTGATTATTCTCTCTTAGTCACTTCAACAAGAGAATAATCAGGGAAGCCATCAAAATAGAGAAACACTGCCATAACATGAATAAACGGGATGATACCTCCTGCCTACCAGATGTGTGGATATGCTTTAAGCCATAGAAAACAGAACATGTGGATACCAATAGCACTTAGACTTATATATTGCTTTGCAGTGTTTTTACAGCCCTCTCTAAGCGATTACAGAGTCAGCATATTGCCCCCAATAATTTGGGTCCTCATTTTACCACCTCAGTAGGATGGAAGGCTGAGTCAATTTTGAGCCTGGTGGGATTTGAACTGCCAAATTGCAGGCAACCGGTAGTCAGCAGTCGTAGCCTGCAGTACTGCACTCTAACCATTGCACCACTGCATCGCTGTGGATATGCTTTAAGCCATAGAAAAACCCTACCAATCAAAGTTAGCATGATGAAAGAAATTATCTAGGTCTTTGTT
Organism: Bungarus multicinctus; assembly: GCA_023653725.1. NCBI lineage: Eukaryota > Metazoa > Chordata > Lepidosauria > Squamata > Elapidae > Bungarus > Bungarus multicinctus. Next base: position 22,887,380 of record CM042836.1, on the reverse strand, counting down.
TGATTCACTTAAGTAGCCAGACCAGATAATAGTCTAGAACTCTCTTTGCTTAACATGCTTAGCCTTAATTGGTATTGAAATTAGTTAGTGTTTAATAGCTTTTCGTGTTGAGTGAACCCAGTCTTTCTGGTTACTTATTGTTTAGCATGTTTTGGATACCCAGTTAAGTATATTTTTGGAAGGACAGTCATTGAGAAGCTTTTCCTAAACTCTGCACTATTATGAAAAGTTCTTCTCCATCCCTCACAATGTTTTTTGGCTGGTGCCAATGTAAAACCCAACTGGTACACACATGATATAGAAGTTGTGTAGTACAGAGCTGGCTGGGGAATTCTGGGAGTTGAAGTCCTCCAGGCTTAAAGTTGCCAAGGTTGGAGACCCCTGGTACAGAGCATCTATGCAGCACTTGATTATTCTTAAAATATGTGGCAACCCACTTCCTGAATTACAACTTTCTAAATTCCCACATCAGCTATAGGGCTGAGAAATCTGGAAGTGATAATCCTAAAGTCATTAGAAAAGACCAGTTTAGAAGCACTGCTCTACACAGTAGGCAAACTGTACCCCTCAAATTCAGCTATGTAACTTCTAGACACTATTTGCCAAAAAAAAAAGAGGCAGCCAAATCTTGAAAAATTGTAAAATTAACAACTTTCCGTGACTTTTATTTTTTAGGTAGCCATTTTGAAAGCCAAAAATCAGGACCGTGATATTTTTCCTGGGGCTGAAGGAAGACAGATTATGCATAGATCCTTAGTTTATTATCAGAACTCATATATTTTCCCAGCAATGGTTCGCGGACCTGCAGCTTGGCAACGCCAGTGCTGATAAGTGAACCACAAACACAATGTCTCTCCAGAGCTCTTCTATCATAGGGCTGTGTTGGATATATGTTGCAGCAATCTAGGCAACACTAGGAGGAGACAGCAAAAAGGTACTTTAAACTTTGCTGCCATCCACTGCTTCCAAAAATCCTAAATGCAAGTGCTCTGTCAGTGATGCACACTAAATGTGTGCGTTCCCAGATATATATTACCCGAGACATTTAGACTCCCCCAAAGTGGCAGGCGTTTGGAGGCTGCTGCCAGACACACACTATAAATCCACAACACATATAATGCATATCTCCTAAATCTGAACACATCACCACATCCCCACCCCTGCGAGTACACATTGTGGCTATTCAGCATTCAAGCCCTTCCTTTAACAGACAGAAAGAGGAAAACACCTTTTGATTCTGGTATGTATCTTCCTGACACTTGGACATCCTGTTTGGCCTCCTCAAAAGTATGATTAGTTGATACACACAAAAGACGAAACGCTCACAGTGTTCTGGTGCACACCCTGCCTGTCCCTCATTTTTCTGCACAAGCATTTCTGAACAGCATTTGGCAAAAACACTCAGGAGCAGTGATCTTTGAATACTTATGATAAAGGTGACTGTTTATTCAGGAAACATTTGCATCACTTAAACAGCGTTCATTTATCTCCAGTCCAGGAAATACGCACATGTTGCACATAAAAGAGGGAGGATCTTTGATCATGGGGCCCCAGCTGCCATCTTGACTTTTCTGACTCTCTGCTGTGGATGTCTGTGCTCCAGTCTCATACACTGATCTGATTGGTTATGTATCATCTAGCCCCACAGACAGTGGTGGGATTCAAAAATTTTACTACCAGTTCTGTGGACGTGGCTTGGTGGGCATGGCTTGGCTTGGTGGGCATGGCTTGGTGGGCATGGCAGGGGAAGGATACTGTAAAATCCCCATTCCCTCCCCATCCCACTAACCTGCTTTCCAGCTCCATTCTCCTGTGCAGGGCAACCAAAGAAGACCCAGCTGATCAGCTGGGACTCAGGAGGCAGAAAATAGATGGGGGCAGGGCCAGAGGTGGTATTTGCCAGTTCTCCGAACTACTCAAAATTTCTGCTACCGGTTCTCCAGAACTGGTCAGAACCTGCTGAACACCACCTTTGCCCCCAGTGTATGATCCTTGATTCACCAATTCACCTCTCTGTAAGAACAAAGAAGAAATACAGTATCAAAGTAGTAATGGAGAAGCTAGAAGCTTTATTTTTTTTTAAAGGAAAATACTTAAATTTAAGAATATTGAAAAGAAGACTCTTTACTGAATTAAGATTTTTTTTCCTGGGAAATGTTCCTGTCTTTTCACTGAAAAAACACTACTTTTAACCTGAACGGTGAAATGAAAGGTGATTCTGTTTCAACCTAATTTATAATGGTAAAACTTGAATTACAAGTTATGTTATGCTGAGCTAGGCAAAATACGAATAATTTCCCCAACTTTAGTTACTGCACATACAACCGATGTGTGGTTGAAATACAAACTAGAGAATGGATGAATGGAAAGATAGATAGGAGGGGAAAAACAGTTTGGTATAGTGGCTAAGATACTGGTGTCAAGATTGAATTCGCTTATGCTTCCTGTGAATATTATCACTTTTCAACTTGTCAAAGATCTGGGGGGAGGGATGGGGAAGATGGAATGCAGAGGTGTACCAAGGACACTTCAGCAAGTGTCAGCCAAGACATGAACTGTTCTCAAAACAAAAGAATGATTCATTATTGGACAATGTGACTGCCCAATGGGAGGAGGGAAAAAGCTATTCTTTAACTATGCAGGGTTGCACAGGAAAAGTTAGAGCTGGTTTTGCATTCTTCAGTGTCAAAATTATGTACTCAATATAGTTTTGCTTTTTGTTGGGTTCGTTAGCCAGGCAGTTGACATTAAACCAGCTCTTCTAAAGCCCTGGTTCTGCCTAGCCTACTCAGCCACCTCCAAGAGCTCTGTGAAGAGTCTGGAGAACAATGTCCAGTATGGAGCGGAAGGTGGAGATGGCAATGTAGATCAGAGTGTGTGTGTGGCAAAGGAAGCCTCGGCAACAGTGCAGGCAGACTTCAGATCCCAAGCGGTCGTGACCCAGTCAAAACTTTCTCTGCCAAAAGCCAGTTTATTTATTAATTTATGTATTAGTCTATGTACCAAAATGTGTGTATCATTGTAATCACACACTTCTCACCAAGTAATAATATGAACAGAACACAAAAATAAAGCAAGAGAATAGATAATATTAATCTAAACCAGAGGTGTCAAACTCAAGACCCTCAGGCTGGATCCAGATTGTGGGATGCTTAGATCTGGCCCACAGAGCCACCCTGGAAACAGCGAAGGACCAGCCTGCAGTATCTCTACCAGTGAAAATGGAAAATGGGCAGGGAAGAAGGCAGTCAGCGATGTTGTGCACATTCCCAACATTGCTGACTGCCTTCTTCCCTGCCCAGTCACTCCTTAAAGTATTTCTTTTTTTTTCTTCCTCTCAACGATCAGCTGTTCCTATGATCAGCTGTGCTGGCGATTCCCTTCGCTATCTTACTACTTTGCCCAGGAGTTCCGTTTTCACTGGCAAAGGGTTGTAGGAGGCCGTCTCAGCTGAAAACGGAGCTCGGGAGCCCATTTTTGCTGGTAGAGCAACTTGGGTCACCACAGACTCCCCCGACACAAGTGATGTTGAGGTGGCCCCACCCACCCTGACCCCTCGAAGTCAAACACAACCCTGATGCGGCCCTCCATGAAATCGAGTTTGACACCCCTGAAATAAACTCTAAACCAAATCTCAAATACAGGCAGTCCTTGCTTAACAACAGCCTCCAGATTTAGTGATCATTTGAAGTTACGATGGAGCTGAAAAAGTGACTTGTGACTGATCCTTGCACTTACAACAATTGCAACATCCCCACTGTTATGTGATTGTGATTCAGTACTTGGTAATCACTGCACTATTTATGACTTTCCCAACTGGCGTTTGACATGCAAGTCAACGGGGAATGTTGCAAGTTGTGCATGTGATATCTCACTTAACAACCATAGGGATTTGCTTAATGACTGTGACAAAAGAAAGATCATAAAATCAGGTGCAGTCATGTGATGCCTCACTTACTGACCATAATTAACAATCAATTTTGCAGTCCCTCTTGTGATCATAAGGAGAGGACTACCTACATTTCCCTAGTCCTCCAAATCTCTCTGAAAAACTCAGATGAAAAGTGTTGTAGGAACCGAGCCATCAAACCGGAGAGGGTTGTTCAGGCCACTGCATCCAAATAGACCACTCATTACATTCTTTATTTCTGGTCTCTTGCAAACTTTAGTCAGCTGCCTTCCAAATATGTTTGACCTCAACTTCCATTATTCCCAGTGGCCATTCTTCATGCATTTCCCTGTTATTCAAAGGAGTAAGAGAGAATGAATTTAATCTCCCTCAAGCATTTTTTAAAATGTCTGACTGCTCCTGGCCCCTGAGATGAAGAAACTGTCCTAGTTTCAAAACATTGTTTTAATAATTGGAGTTTTTGTGTGTAGCAAATACTAGGTTTCTAGGCAGCCTAATGATTTGGATCTCTTAAGAGTGCATTAAGTCACCAATCAATCTCTGAAGTGTCTTTTTTCTCTACGCAAGACTTTGATATATATTTAAATGGGCAATAAGAATAGGGTATTCCTATTGATAATTCATAAAAGCCTATGAAACATCTATTAACATCGGAAAAGTAATTCAACAAATGCTGAATTCAGAATTAATTCTTCTACTTTCCACACAAGGAGAAGGAAAGAGGAGGAGGAGGCAGGAAACATGCTTTTCAGAACCACGGGCAGATCTGAAAATTGTGTTCTTCAAAGTTGGTGTGTCCTATCAACTTACAGTATGAATAGAATAACAGAATTGGAAGGGACCTTGGAGGTCTTCTAGTCCAACCCCCTGCTTAGGCAGGAAACCCTATAGCATTTCAGACTATCTGAAAGGTTATCTCTTCTTAAAAACTTCCAGTGTTGGAGCATTTACAACTTCTGGAGGCAAATTGTCCCACTGATTAATTTTTCTAACTATCAGGAAATTTCTCTTAAGTGCTAGGTTGCTTCTGTCCTTGATTAGTCTCCACCCATTGCTACTTGTCCTGCCCTCGGGTGCTTTGGAGAGTAGCTTGACCCCCTCTTCTTTGTGGCAGCCCCTGAGATATTGAAACACTGTTATTATGTCACATCAATCCTTCTTTTCATTAAACTACCAACCAATTCCACCAATCGTTTTTTATATGTTTTAGCTTCCAGTTCCCTAATCATCTAGAGTCTCAACCAGGGGTGGGATTCTATCGGTTCGGACTGGTTCTATAGAACCTGTTGTTACGATTCTGCACAGTTCGCAGAACCGGGAAATCGTGCCCCTGGCTGGCCCCACCCCTCTCTGCCTGCCCCTCCCCTTCCCACCCAGTCAGACCTTTTCGCGCATGGCAACATTGTGCACATTCCCAACATCTCTGACTGCCTTCTTCCCTGCCCAGTCACTCCTTAAGGTATTTCTTTTTTTTTCTTCCTCCCAACGATCAGCTGTTCCTATGATCAGCTGTGCTGGCGATTCCCTTCGCTATCTTATTACTTCGTCCAGGAGGACTGACCATGTTAACTTGTAGTATTGGTAATACATATTTCATAATGAATCTATGGGAAGCAAAGTGTCCAGATCTGCTCCTGGTAAGATCTGCTGCAAAGCTTTTTTACGGAAGTTCTTTTGGCTCTTTAAAATCAGGCTCCTGATTTTATTAGGGCACTGGTTGGAGCCGTGACATTTAGCTACAGCTACAGTATTTATCCAGAGATAGGTTGCCTCTGATTCTGGAGGCTCTGCTTAGTGAACATGGATAGCTATGGATAGACCTTTTAAAACAATCTATGTTGCAAGAAGAAATATTTATTCATCCTGAATCTCTTTGACTTGGGAGACTGGGTGTTCTACCATTTGAAAGGAAATTTCTTTCTCACTGCAGTATCCCTTTTACAAAAATTTACCATGGTTTTTATAGTACATTTTTCTCATTCCCCCTTCTCCGGTTTAAATTGGTCTGGAAATTCAGAGGGTTATTTTCCCAGTAGTTATAGGCTTCCATGGCTTTGCAGCAGAAGAATGGCAGAGACCCAGATTTGAATTGCTCTGATTGTGTGTCTCAGTTTGTTTTCAGTGAGGTGTGGAGATTACACTCTTAGCAGGCAGTGGAAAACTTGTTCATAGCTGCAGTTTTCTTCATGGCCATAAGGCACTGAGCTTCTTTAATTGTTGAGGAAAGGGTGTTCTTTTTTTTTTTCTATATATGTTTCCATTCCGCCCCCAAATCATCATCATTTGCCCTCATCTGCTTTTAGAGTAATCACGTTAAAGGCATTAAGCCAAGAATTTGGATGAAACAATAATATGTGGACAGCAAGTTAAGGAATACTATTATCTCTGACCACAAACCAGCGCTGGAGAACAAGTCTCATGCAATGTGATCTCGTTGTGGACCACAAAGCATGTCAAGCAGAGAAAATTTGGCAGGTGGAGATGAGGGGCAGAAATTGGACGCAAAGGCATCTCATAGTTGTGCCACCGACCACAGAATGTGGGTTTCAATGAAAGCAATGCTGCTTATTTTGGGAGTGTGAGGAAGTCAAGTAATGCTGAGCCCTTTTGGCAATCAGAAAAGGAAACCAAAGAAGACTGATTCAGTTGCTCACCAGACCATTTTGTCTTCTCATTTTAGATTTATAATAAGAGGGAGAGGGAGGGAGAGACAGAGAGAGAATGGAGAAAGGGGGGGGGAAGGGAAAGGGACAAAAATGTCAGCTTAAACTTGACAGTCAAGCTGAAACTAAATTAATCTAGTAAAAATAGCAAATGGAGGGAAACCTTTTGCTCAAACTTCCTCAAATCTCTAAATAAGTTAACCATACCTAATCCACATATCAAAGGATAAGGTCTGCAGGCACAAATAGAGAATTCTAGAGTGTAATATTTGGTGGCATCAAGCACTGTTTGCCAAGGTTGAGTCTGCCTGTCTAGTAAGAACATTATGAGAAAGCTTAGAGAAACACTGACCAAGTAACAGCCCTTATACTTCAAAATTCCTTGTTTCTGGAGATTCAGAGCCTCCTGGCATTTGTAAAATAGTCCTAATCCAGGGGTATCAAACTCACATCATCACATCGGCATCATGTGACGTATCAGGACTTTTTTCTCCTTTGCTAAACTGGGCATGGCCATGGCTAGCATGTGATGCATCCAGCCCGTGGCCCGGGAGTTTAACAGCGCTGTCCTAATCCATCATGCTTTTAACCAAAATTAACTATTTCTGATGGCCACCTGGAGGATTCTTGTTAATTTTGTGTTGGTTTTTCCGTTTTTGTTTTGTAGTCTTACTATGTTGCATGTTATTCAAATCAGCTGAATGCGGAACAAAAAAATCTATTAAATAAATACATTTATTTAGAGTCAAGATCATGTAAAAGGTAACTTTATAAGGCCTTGGTAAGACCACACTTGGAATACTGCATCCAGTTTTGGTTGCCATGATGTAAAAAAGATGTTGAGACTCTAGAAAGAATGCAGAGAAGAGCAACAAAGATGATTAGGGCAAGGGTGGGATTTTACCACTTTGCACCGATTCGCTAGAACCAGTTGTTAACACTCTAAGCAGTTCGGAGAACCCGTTGTTAGAAGAAATTACTGGCCTAATCCTGTAAGGAAGGCAGGAAGGAAACATTCTGGTGTTGCTTATAGAAACTGCCTCTCCATTAACCCTTATTACATTCTTGGCAGGACTAGACTTCCTGTCTCAGGAACTTCTCTGGAGTTTTTTTCCCCTCCTTTGCTGGTACTTTGCTTGTGTAGAGTGACCATTCAAAGTTACAATGGCACTGAAATAAGTGACTTATGACCGTTTTTCACACTTACGACTGTTGCAGCATCCCCACAGTCTTGAGAGGCCAGGCGAGTAGATGCGTGCCTCAATGTGAGTGATGTTCAGTTGGCCACACCCAGACAATAACATGATCACCAAGCCATGCCCACCAACTAAGCCACGCCCACAGAACTGGCTGTTAAAAAATTTGAATCCCACCCCTGGATTAGGGGACTGGGAGACTAAAACATACAGTGGAACCTCGGGTTGTGAATGCTCCTGTTCGTGACCAAATCAAGTGGCAAACAAAAAATTGGGTCATGATTCAAAAATCAGGTTGCAAACAAAATTGGCATGGAAGGATTCACTTTCCGTGCCGATTTCCCCTTTGGCACCAATTTTTTTGGCTGCGCACATGCGCAATCGATCATGCTTCCAGACATGACCCAATCGACTCACGACCGGAGTCCGGGAACGGATTATGGCCACGTAATCCGATTAGGCTCCACTTTATAAAGAATGGTTGCAGGAATTGGGTATGTCTACTTTAGGGCTAACATGATAGCTGTGTTCCAATATCTAGCTGCCATAAGGAAGAGGTACCTATTCTTCAAAATACCTGAAGGCAGGACAGAAAGCAATGGATGGAAGCTAATCAAGGAGAGAAACAACCTAGAATTAAGAAGAAATTTCCTGACAATTAGAACAATTAATCAATGGAATGGCTTGCCTCCAGAATTATTGGTGCTCTAACATGGAAGTATTTAAGAAGAGATTGGACAACAATTTGTCTCAGCAAAAGGTTGGACTAGCTAGAAGATCTCCTAGGTTCCTTCCAACTCTGTTGTTATTATTATTATTGTTATTCTAAATAAATAAAAGTATAATAATGTAATCTTTTAAATTAAAAGTCCTTTTACTTTTACTTCCATTCTTATACAAATTTCAAATCCATTATTGCTGATCAGGTATGATTCTATCATTTCATTGTTATTCAAACTTATTTAATATATTGAAAGTTGTTCCTATTTAATAATAGAAACAAACCTAACTCATTACCTTGGATCAGTTTTGACTCTGCCAGTGGAAAGATTTACGAACAACACTGAGATAATACACACTGCACTCCCAGTAAAGGATCTAATTACTGCATTTGTGACAAATTAAACTTGATTAGTTTTATCAGATTTTTATACGGTTCACATATCATGTGAACCCTGTCCATGTAATTACTTTACGATCCAGCATTCTGTGCAAAGCAAGAAAATGGGTTTATGTCAGCATGTTGTATGAATGTGAATTACACTCAGGTGTTGTCAGAGTGCTGGTCAAACTGGGAGACTTGGATGAGAAAACTGAAGTGCCTCTTCCTTTGGAATGTGGATGTCCATAGAAATGAAATTACAGAGAGAAGAAAGGAAGAATATTGGCGAAAATGGACTGGGGATGAAAGGTTTGTGGCTGTAATTCAGCAGCTTGAGGAGAGACGGAGGACTCCTCAGCTCCAATGGGGAATTCAGGCCCTGAACGCAACCAGCTGTCCTCATGACCCAATGCACCAGGCAATCAGTCTCTCCACACAGGCTTGTCTGATGTGACTTGGGCTATGGGCTTGCATCCCATACCCATGTGTTTGTACTCAGTAAAATTTAATAAACAGAAGAAATCAAAACTCTGCCCATTGAGCCTCCACAGCCACCCTGCTGAGAGGTTGAGAAAAGCAGCTGGAAGGGAGCATCGTCTTAACATCAGGGCAAGACAGTAGAAAAACTAAGTCGGGCCGCTGTGTTTGAGGCAATTCACTACTCAATTCCAGATGCTGAGGACAGAGGTTCAGCACCCCATTAAGTTTCTGTAGCAGTTTTGTAGCCCTTTTGATGTGTTCTTGAAAGATGTTCCGTGTCAAATCCAGGATGCTAGATCTTTGGGTCTCGTTCAGCATGGATTTTGTTGGATTCACTTTCTCATCCAACATCTCATTCAAAAAATATTAAAAGAACATTTAATTCAATTTCTAACTGTGACAGATTACTGGCTGGATTTGCGTAACGAACGAGAGTGTTTTAATTTTATTTCAATCACATTTAAATTAAAATGAATCCATTTTAAAGTTTCTTCCGACCTTACCCTTTTATGTGTTCCTGTCACTTTATTGCGTTCTTGGCATGACAGCTGCGGGTGGACCTTGGCCCAGCAAAGTTTACATACTTTTGGTTAACAATTGCATCTATGTTACCCAAGACTCACAGCCAAACCATTGTGATAATTGAAATATTTTAGTAAAATGTCAAGAAGTGTTGACCATTACCCCATGCAGTGAATTGATTCTGGATTTATTAGCTGTATTCACAGAGCTTGCTTGATCTAATTATTGCGTTAATTCATTTTCTGGGTTAGAGTAAACCATTTCATTCTGGGCTGGGTTTATATAAGATGCTAAACTATAAAAAAAATTGTTACCAAGATTGGCTCTAAACCAGGGGTGTCAAATTCAAGACCCTGGGGCCAGATCCGGCCCACAGGGTGCTCAGATCTGGCCTGTGGAGCCATCCTGGAAACAACAAAGGACCGGCCTGTGGTGCCTCTGCAAGCAAAAACGGAGCTTGGGAGGGCTGCAAGTGGCCCATCCCAAGCTCTGTTTTCACTGGCAGGGGGCTGCAGGAGGCCGTCGCAGCCGAAAACGGAGCTCGGGAGCTGTCATGCCCTTGTTGGAGTCTGATTCTGAGGGGGAGATTAAGCAGCTGACAGGGAGTGGGAATGTGGCTCCGGTGGCTGTGAAGGAAATGGGGGAAGGGCACAGTCCGGCTGGGCATTCAGAGGCCACCCCCTCTTCATCCTAGGGCATGCAGGGAGGAATGGAGAAGGGAGCAGCATGGCTTATGGGAGAGAAAAGGGCCCTGATCCCTTTCATTAGTTGCAGTTGGGAGAACAATATATAAGAAGGGCTTTTGCACACAGCACCTTGCTGGGAGCAAAGCGTGCATTATCTTTGTCAAGGCTTATCTAGGTTTTGTCGTCCTCCCAACTGTGTGTGCTTCATTCTCTTTGGAAGTCTGCAATTTATCATCCTGGCCTGCCGTGTTAATTACTTCAGTATGGTTTGTGTTGGTTTTTTAATTTCTAATTATCTTTACTTTGAGTTCGAACTGCATTTCTGCCCTTTGTAGACTGTTTTTTGAATTATCCAGCCGAGGATAATTGGACATTGGTGGCATGTTGGAGGCATTAATGGGAATTTATTCTACTTTTGTGACTTTGTTATTTTTGTGTCACACTCTGGGTCATCACAGGAGTCTATTTTCACTGGCAGAGCATTCGGGCCTCCACAGGCACCCCCGACATGAGTGATATTGAGTTGATGTTGATGTGGCCATCAATGAAATTGAGTTTAAAACCCCTGCTGTAAACCAACTCAATAATCCGGGCATATCTAGCCACCAGGTTTGTAACTGACCTGCTCAAATATTTTGTGTGAATGCAGCCACTCTGCCTATGAAGGTGGTGTCACTCCTCTTCTAATGAATTCTTATTAGAAATTGAATATTACCCACAAAACATGTTGCAGGCATCATCTCATCATTTTAAAAAACAAGGCAGGGGAATTGGGAAGTGCTTGTAAACCACAGTGGGGGAAATAACCTACCCAGGTTTCAAAACGAAGCATTACTGTGCAGTTGCACAGATTCAGAGATGATTTTGAACCAGTGCAAAGTCCAGATGCAGAGATGTCTTTAAACTCTGCAGAAACTCTGATTGTTGGATTACCCCTGAGTTTTGCTTTTGGACTCTTGTCTGGTGCCTCATCTTCTTTAGCCTTGGATTTGGACTTCTAACCCTACTGTGAGTCTCTGCCTTTATGCATTACTAATTATTAATTCAGTTATTGGCTTGCTTGTCAACAGCTTAGCCCCATGCAAAACAGGACCTTTTCCATTTCCTTTAATGGCTAAATGTTGCAATAAGCACCATAGGAGCAGTTGCAAAAACGGTCTAATTATGCCGACCACACAGAGACAATGGAAACAAGCTTGTAATAAATCTCATGAAAACATTAATATTTTGTTGAATCAAAGACAGGGGGAAGTATATCTCCAGGACCTATGAAGAGCTGAGATTTAGTACATAGTACATTTTAATACAGCTAATTAAAATTTTTGTCAGCAGGCTTTCTTGAGAGTAAATACCTTGGTAGGCATATGGCACTTATTTTTTATTCCATTTATTTTCCAGCCATAATGAAACTGGAATATATTAGAAGAACTGGAAACAGGTGGTAAGGAGGGACTTACTTTCTAGGGCACAGAGTAAATTACTGGATATTTGATGTTTTTTTAGTTATTACATTACAGTGAATTTTCCAAACATTCTTTCATATCCAAAATCTCCTTAGGAAAACAAACTAGATTGACACCATTTAGGGTTCCAATGCTCCTTGTCAATTCACCACTACTTATCTAATCCTCATCAAATAATAAGACAGAATTGCTGATTTGTGTTATATTGTATGCAGCAATTTCTTAAAGCAGTGTTCTCAGGCAAATGAAGGCAAATATATGTGCTCTGGGGTAGTTTTACAGAATCCAACCCAGGTCCATCACCCAGGTTGGATCCTGCAATGTTCTCATGAATTATTTAGCAGTTGCAAATAAACTCATACTCATGTCTGCTCAACTGGAGGACCAAGAGAAGTCTCAAGCCCCTGATGGAGACTGACTCTGAGCAGTCAGAGGAGGATCCAGGCCCGTCCCCTATCCATTCTAGGTCACGCAGGGAGGTGAGGATCAGGGTAAAATGTGGTCTACTCGGGAGGAGAGGATCAGGGTAAAATGTGATCTTACTCGGGAAGAGAGGGCCATGATCCTCTTCATGAATTCTGCATAAGAGTTTGGACCTGCGTGCTAACAGATGCTGGAAACAATTTAGTGTTTTATTCCTAAAGAAGGTTTATCTTGGTTGGCGTTCTTCCAATGGACTGTCCCTGGTTATCTTCCTGAACTTGGCAATTATCTATCCTGGTCTGTCGAGGAATTTTATTCAATGCGGTTTATTTTTGGTTTTTGCTTCGTTATCGGCTCTTTGAATGTGAATTGTGTTTCTTGCCTTTGAAATGTTATTTTGAAAATAGTTTACTCCTCCACTGTGAACAATTAAACAGTGAAGCCAAGTTGAAGGCATTAAAGGACTTTTAGTTACGTTTTGGATTTTGTTATATTTCTGATATACTATGGGTCATCACAAGAAGATTTGGTCAAATTATTCCTCAAAGCACCAGAGATGAGGAGAAGAATCAAAGATAGACGCAATCTGAGATTAAGGAGAAACTTCCTAACAGTGAGGACAATTAACCAGTGGAACAGCTTGCCTTCAGAAATTGTGGGTGCTCCATCACTGGATGTTTTCAAGAAGAGACTAGACAGTCACTTATTTGAAATGGTATAGATTCTCCTGCTTGAGCAGGGCAGGGGGCTGGACTAGAAGACCTCCAAGGTCTCTTCCAGCTCATTCTATTCTATTTTACGATATCTTGTTCCACATTCCTCTTTTGGTCTTTGGGAATTGAATGTCTGGGGCTGAGGCCTGCTGATAAAGGCTGAGACTCTCCAAGCCAATAGAATTAGTATCTCTTAGCAGGAGGCTTTAGCTAGTGAAGAAACTTGTTGTAGGGAGGGCAGTCAGCCAAAGCAAATATATTATGCAGCCTGCAGTCGCCTAGCCAAGAAGGAAATGGACAGAAAGGCACCTGCTGTGTTGATTACATGCGGGAAGGAAGGTGTGTACCTCTAAGAACACTGTTTGCTGAAAGGCAGGGCCATCTCCCGAAGACCCACCCCGATCATTCTGGCCCTTCCATTCTTCTTCTTCTTTGGAAGGGATGAGCAATTCAGGGTTATAGGTAGCTCCCCAACCTTCCTTTCCAGCCATAAGAGACTCCTCTCACCATCCTGACTGAAAAACTGATAGCCCCGCTTTGAGGCTTGAAATACTTGAAAACTGACCTATTATAGGACTTAACAACAAAGAACTCTCACCATAGAAACAAAGCATAAAATGATCCCCATAAATTGTACAATACTGTCATCCTTAGGGTCTGCCCAAAATGTGAAGTTTGGTCTATGGTTACAGGACAACAGCTGTGATCTCATGCAATAGCTCCAGGTGTCCTGCTGAAAAACCACACCCAAATCCATTAAGATCTGGCATGTGAGACTGTCAAAGTCTTGTGGGATATGGGTGGATTTTAAAATTTGGAGGGAGATTTGGATGGGTGATTTAGTACCCACTGCTTTTTGACTACTGTCAGATGAAGAACACTCAGAAGGATGTCCTTATTAAAGATGGAGAAGAGGTTCCTCATGTTCATCATGCTGTAATTGACGTTACCTTCTGTAGTGTAGGGAAAGGATGGTATCTCTGGTCAATGTGTCCTTTCCTGCCGGATTAGTAGAACAGTTTCCCCAATCTATTGCTCTCCAGATTTGTTAAGACTGCAATTGACCAAAGTTCTTGCCAGATAGCAGGGAATTCTAAGAGCTGGGGTTCAATGGTGGGATTCAAATTTTTTTACTACCAGTTCTGTGGGCGTGGCAGGGGAAGAATATTTTAAAATCTCCAGTCAGAGGTGATATTTGCCGGTTCTCTGAACTACTCAAAATTTCCGCTACCAGTTCTTCAGAACACCAGACTGGAAAAACTAACATAGAAATTATAGCAATAGGGGACATCTATGATCATTTCACACATTTTCCAGATACATAGTCCTTCCAGATTAGTGTTTTAAGCAATGTTTTTGTCATTTATTGAATTTCATAGGGAATTTAGACGTCCCCAGATATTACTTGTAACCAAGCCATCATAAAGCCTTCAATCTCCAAAGTTTGAAATTTCTAGGTTCACAAGTATTAATACCTTAGAGAATCTGCATTAGTTCTCCCATTCCAAAGTGTGGAATCTCTGTGTGTAATGTCTTTGGGATGATCTTCCAATTATGTCTAAAGAGATTCTCAGTCATCCAGGTCATGGTTGTCCCAAAGGTGCTTTTTCAAGAGACAACTGGACTTTCTTGTTTTTCTGAAGAAACTTCTTGGATTAGAAGTGAAACGTCTTCAAAGAAAAACCAGAAAGTCCAGTTGCTTCTTGAAAAAGCATCTTTAGGTCTTCCAATGATATTCATACATTATAGTAGTGCACGTCTTCACATTGGCTTTCAATGCCTAGCTTTTAGGCTCAAACAATATCAAAATCTATGCTCCTTTACAATCAAATTACTCTCCATAGTGTTAAAATGGGCTGAACTGGGGCTGGAAAGAAGCATCAATCTTCTTGTGTATAGCCAATCTGTGCATCTAGCATAGTATTTACAAACCATATTCCCGTAGAAAACTAGCAAGAAAATTAAAGATGAAGATGTTCTTCTTACAGTCTTGATCATCTGGTAATCACAAGTAGATTTAAACATGAGAGCCAGTGTGAAACTAAAGTATTGGACTGGCACAAGGAAGATCTAAGTTCTACTCCACCACCAGCAGAAACTCACTGGGTAATCTAGTCACACTCTATCAGTCCAACCTATCTCACAGGGTTATGGAGAAAAACAGAAGGGAGTATCTTGAATGTCACTTTGAGCTCCTGAGTGGGATATAAATCTAATAAAGATACAGCAGATATGTTACCAGGTAAATGGATTAATAGATAAATCAGGTAAATAGAGAGGGCTGTGTTAATGTATGGGCCAGATGGGCACTTGCCCATGGGCCCCATGAGCATAGGAGTCCCATACTAATCTGTGTATGTTAACCCTTCAATGCACCTTGTATCATATAAATACAGCAACATATTTATTACATTTTATTGCATTTTTTAAAATTAATACTAACATGCAAATATATGTTTTATTTTATCGACCATTTACATTTTTATCCCTGTGAGTAGTTGCCATAGGGGCCTCAGTACACTGCTTTGCTTGGGGCCCATAATGCTGATGAGACGGCCCTGTAAATAGATGGCTTAATGGGGAGTGAGTTGCTTTATTTTGAATGAGTAGAGGCAAATGAGAAGAGCATCATTCCTTTTACACTACCATAATTCTCCAAAGGCAACTTTTCACTTTCTTGCATTTCATACTACTCCTTTTTTAATGTAAAGAAGTTCTGCTTCCGTGTCTTTTGCGCTGTTGGAAGCAATATCCTTCTGGGTTCAGTTCCAAGTAGGAAAGAAAGACACTGGAAACATGGTGACTGCTTGAAAAGATGGTTTAATGGTGGACAGGATCGCATGCCTTGGGTGAAGAAAGAAGAGGAAAAAGGGGCTGAGATACTGAGAGACCCTTGGTTTTATAACCTCTGTTGGGCCCCACCTTAGTGTTTCCTGTTCCTGTGCAAGAAATGTATCCCATTGGCTGTCAGACTCCCAGGGGCGGGGGTCATAGCTAACTTTGTAGGCTTTGTCTGGACCACATGGCTTCACCTGAGTGCTGGCTGATGCAATCTTCCCAGGCCAGGTGGTGAAATGGGCAGAGGCCTTTATTATGTAGAATACTCTGGCCCAGGCCTTAATGGCCCACACATTAACCAAGGTGGGGGGGGGCTGAGTTTCTGCCTCTCTGAGTTTCTACTTTTCTTTTTAAGGGAAATATTCTGCCTTTTTAGTATATCCTAAAATATTTCATTTTCCTAGGAGAGGGGTGGGGTTTAACTTCCAACAGTCCTTAGCCATCAGTGCTGCAGCATTCCAACCTCACACTCATATTATATTTTGCTTCTATTCATGAATGGTGGTGAGCATCTGCCTTTCCTTTTAACAACAGGCATTGACCCTACTCTGTGTATGCGTAAGGGAGAGAAAGGAATGGGAGGAACAAAGGAAATATGGAGGTTGTTTTGTAGTGGGTGAGGCTTGGGGAGCCCATTATACCAGAATAGCTAGAAATATTGGTGTTCAGCCAGCACTGATTCAATAGGCAAATCTGGGACATGAGAAACCATAGCCAACAACAATTTGTCTCCTTTTCTAACAAAAGTTCCAGAAAGTTTGAAGGCATGGGAAATGTAACTGTATGTTCCCTATTCTGAAACAGAGCAGGGGAAAGTATGTTCGAGTTATAGTAAACATGCTCTTTGGGTATTAAAGAATGATCCTGCCTCTCATTGTTTTGCAGAGCTTGGCACTTAACTTGGGTTGCAAATTAATGATGTGGTTTGAAAACCAGTGGCTGATTCACAACTTTGGAATATAGGCTGCACACATCCTACCTGACTGGAAAGAAGCTGCAAAGTTAATATTTTCAGTCTGACTATGGGAGAGAATAGGAAAACAGTTCTAACAATGGATGCCTCCCCCCCCCCCCAAAAAAAAACCTAGAATACTGGAGCTCAATTCTAGTATATATGATGTACTGAATGTAGTAATATTGCTGATATGCATACATTCACTCAACCCTGTACATTTGGGACATTTTCAAGATCTACATTTCTAATCCTCTCACTGTAAATGAATTGTCCTTCCAAACATCAGACTAAGTGATTCATGATGGCTCTTATCACAGGATTGTTGAGTCATAAAACTGAAGCTACCATCCACATCTATTCTGAGCCTAGATTCTTGGTATTGGATCTGCAGTTTAAGATACCTCTACAGCCTCTCTAACTGAAAGGCTATTCTCTCCTGTCGATCTCTTACCGTTAGAACATTTCTCCTAAATTTAACCAACATCTGCGTTTTCTGAAATTGTCCCCCTATTGACTTTTATCCCATCCCTCTGAATCACCAGAGATCAACTCTGATCTAACTTGACTGTATAACTGCTACCCTCTCTACTGCCCAACTGGTACCTTTCATTACAACTTCTAAATTTTCCTGATTGTAAATTGTTTTTATGCGATACAATTTCATAGTTTTATTGTATGCTGCTCAGAGTCACCTTTTTCATAAAAAAGCTGAGCAGCCATATACATTTGAAGAATAAATTAACAACCCCTCAGATGTTTGAAGTTTACTGTAAGTCTATTCTTAGTAAGGAAGCAACTTTTTCAGTCCTAGACAATCAAAATAGTCAAAAGGTTTGATTTTTTTAAAAATTTCAATTTAACATTGTAAGGAATCATAGGCATAATTTTGTTATCCATGAGTTAAAGCGAGTCAGAAATAAGCTTTCTTCAGTTCCAACGCTGTTGATGTCTATAGAAATGGTATCTGTTAAACTAATCACATAAAGTCTAAGATTGACATGGTGAGATCTTCAGTTGCACCAGAGTTCAAACGGAGATTTGCTGGATTGTCAAGGATATCAGTGACAGAGTGCTTCAGCTGAGGAGAGGGAACCTCTCCAGTCTTTGGAGGAGCCTGCAAGGCTGTTATTTTCCAATATGGAACTTCACGTCTTGGAAAAACGGGAGAAAAAAAACCAGGATCAAGGTGGGTTGAATCATAGGTCAACTGGATCCAAAATTCTTCTGATTCTGTTATGTTCAGGTTATGTTCCTGAATCAAGTGCTAATCAATAACAATTTAAGATGTCAAAGATTTTTTTAAATGATTCTTTTTTATTCTACCCAATCTGCAGGAACCCAGCGGGCCATTGGAATTTGCAAAAGCTCTGATGTTGGCATTCTTTGAGGCAATAGATCTGCCTTTGTTTTTAATCTTATAAGTTGGTTTGTGTTTTTACTGGCTGAAAGGAATGATTAAAAAGCAGTCTATTCAAAACAAAATCTTTTCTAAGGCCCCAAGTTTTCCTGTGAGGAAATACTCGCAGAAAAAGGACCAAACCCCAGTTTCCTCTTCCTCAATATTCCGCTGTTAGAGCATTCCTAGGACATGGAAATCTTAAGTAGAGCTTTGCAGAGGGCTACCTCTGTGTGAGTGTGTGCTATCTTAGGCACTCGGTGCTGCCTACTCTGCCCCCTGCAATCATCTCCAGAATTTGCAACAGAAACTTTTCCAGAAGCAACAGCCTCAGTGACTCGTGGAAACTCTGTGGCCAAGCCAGTGTGCTTCAGGTGGTTTTCCTGTGTCAGCAATCATGTTCCTGTGTGATCCCACATAGGACAGGGCAGGTGATGGAGAAGAACACATCCTGTGCTCCCCAACTTTTGGAAGCCTCAAGGTTGTTTGGCATGTGGGAAAGGTATTCATCGCTAAAGAGGGCATTTCCTCTTCCCCTCAATTGTTTTCTGGCTCATAACTGTTCATTCCCCAAAAAAACAAAAGCAAACATGTTGAATATAGAGGGGCAAAAAACAGGTACAACAAAACTTGGCACAGCCGAGTTGGATAAAGGAGACGGGGATCAATGGAAATTTGATGTCACTCTACACATTAATTTTGTACAACATTTCTTTTTAACAGCATGGCTGAAAGCAAAACTCTGGAAAAGTTCTGGAAGGGAGATGAGAGCAGATGTAAATTCTTTTTGAAAAACAGGAAAATTTATTCAGTGTAACTGATATAGCTACTTCAGTTTGAGCCATTTTATGCTTCTCCCTTGGCATTATCACCCCCATGTTATCCAAGCTTTGAGAAGAAGCTTTATTCAGTCAGCTATCTTGGATTGAAGGAAGGGTCATAGAAGGGCCAATCTGAGGATAGCCATCCTTCATGGACACCCCATTGCAGTATTTGTTGCCCCTATTGTGGCTGGCAAAGACTCCTTCAAAACTAGATCCTCTGCTGGAGATTCCATGAACCTCTCCATGTTGTTGGAAGTAGATCACTATTGTATTCTGTCTGGATGGTGTTTTGACTTAGGACCAAAACAAGTAGGACCATCTTCCAGGAGTCAAGGACCGCTGGTTTGAAAGAGGGATCAAAGAAGCCATCTATGTCAAAACTGAACAGCCCTCTCTCAACAGAGGGGGAGGGATACAACATCATAGAATAGAACAGAATACTTTATTGGCCAAGTGTGACTGGACACACAAGGAATTTGTCTTGGTGCATATGCTCTCAGTGTACATAAAAGAAAAGATACATTCATCAAGAGTCAAGAATCATCAGGTACAACACTTAATAATAGTCATAGGGTACAATAAGCAATCAAATCGTACTAGGAAACAATCAATATAAATTGTAAGGATACAAGCAACAAAGTTACAGTCCTACAATCACAAGTGGGAGGGGATGGGTGATAAGGAGTGATGAGAAGATTAATATTAATAGTAGTGCAGACTTTGTAATAGTTGAGCAGTGTTGAGGGAATTATTTGTTTAGCAGAGTGATAATGTTCAGGGGAAAACTGTTCTTGTGTCTAGTTGTTCTGGTGTGCAGTGCTCTATAGCGTCGTTTTGAGGGAAGGAGTTGAAACAGTTTATGTCTGGGATGTGGGGGGTCTGTAAATATTTTCACAGCCCTCTTTTTGACTCGTGCAGTATACAGGTCCTCGATTGAAGGCAGGTGGGTAGTAATTGTTTTTTCTGCAGTCCTAATTATCCTCTGAAGTCTGTGTCTGTCCTGTTGGGTTGCAGAACCAAACCAGACAGTTATAGAGGTGCAGATGATAGACTCAGTAATTTCTCTGTAGAACTGTATCATCTATCTACAATTTACAACACAGTCTTTTCAACAGTTGCAAGAAGGGTCCACAGCCATTTGCACCACTCAGGTGATCCTGATGACACAAATAAACCTTAACTACTCTCTAAAAGAATGCAAATGACCAGCTGTCTTCAAGGAGTATAAATCCTTCCAGTCCCCACCATTCAGTCAGACCTGAAGAAGCTTCTTGGTTGAGAAGTGAAACCTCTTCAGAGAAAAATCAGAAAGTCCAGTTGCCTCTTGAAAAAAGCACCTTTGGGTTGAAGCCCTGTTGTTGTTGTTTTACATATGAGGCAAGTGCAAAGGGTGTAAAACAAAGGCTGTGCTTCAAGAGAGCTATTGCTGACGCTATCTTGACTTCCTTCTTTGACACCCTTTCCCTGGGGCCACCCTTTTGCATGGGGAAAATCTAACTAAATCTTTCCTGCAGCCAGTGAAACGCAATCATTACTATCATTGTCACTTGGTTGAGTGTAAGCCATTATGTCTGAGTTCCTTATATGGGGGTTGCAGTATTTGCACCTGGAGTCTGATGCCACACATGGATTTGTGCCATTCTTCTGTGCCTCCTTGCTGTTGTCAGTCTGTGCAGACGAGCCAGTTTCCTCCAATTTCAATTGCTGTATTTTTGTCTTTTATTCTTCCTATTTTCAGAATTTCTCCTTATATCAGTAATGTTTGAAATTAAACTCCGATCCTTCCCATTCAAGTGTTATCTCCAATCACACATGGAGAGAGAATTGCTTGCCCCTTCTTCTCTGGAGCTCAGCATTTATTTGAGCACATGTTCGTCCGCCTCTGGTTTCCTTGCTTTCCTTCTTTCAACATGTCAGTATTTTCAACATGTCAGTATTGTAAACTGTCAATTCTAGCTTAGTTTGCTTTTTGCCTTTTGGGGTATTTTTGTCTGCTTTATCTTTGATGATGTCACTGCATTCAGTTTAGAGAAACTATCAAATCGAATAAATTAAATATAGTCTTCACCTTTACCATACATTATACTATGGAATATTGTTGAGGTTGCATGATACTGATCTGGTTATTTTATTTGCTTTCTTTAGTTTAAGTTATAGTTTTGGAAGGTACAGTTCATATTCTGAGCCTCAATTTGTTTTTGATTTTGCTGACTTAATAGAGCTTGCCTGCATAGTCAGTTCTCACTCTGATATCAGTGTTGTCTATCTAGTGATATCTATGTGTAGTGTTGTCTTTTAGGTTGTTGGAAGAATATACAAGCTATAAGTGTTGAATTTTCTTTGCAGAATTATTAGTCTGTTTCCTACTTCATTTTGTACATCAAGGCCAAATTTTTCTACTATTTAAGACGCTCTTTTACTTCCAACTTTCCAGACTCTTTAATTAGTATATCTTTTTTTTTCTTTTTTCTTTTTGGTGTTATGTTGACATAGCATTTCAAGTCACCATAAAACCATTCAATGTCTGCCTCTTTTTTCCAGACTGCAAAGGTTCACAGACTGAAAGGATTCAGAAGATGGTTTTATAAACTGCTACCTGAGAGACACTTTATTATCAGTGAAGACCTGCCAAAAATAGTTTTAAAAAATTATAAGGAAGATTCCACCCTAATATATATTAAGAATAAACTGCTTATAGTGAGAAATAGATTATTTGCTAGCATTTTTGTAATCCTATCCCTTTCTCCTTAATAAATCTTGCTAAAGAGACTTTGCAAGCATCAAGCTCGGAAAAAGAATTACTTTTTTGTTTTAGACAGATGTCAAGAGTCTGATAGCATCTGTAGTTACAGCATAGACTTGGATCATCATAATGTTGATTGTCTTGCCTTGGTCTTCAGTTGAGATCATTCTATCATTTCTGTGGATTGTATCCAAGCACTGACTAGGAATTTCATTTATTAGTTACATCTACTTCATTTCTTCTATGACTTATTTTTTTCTGCAATAGATCTAATGATCCTCTGATGTGAAATGACTAATCTCACATCTGAGGAGTTCACAACTAGAAAAATGCCAACATGATAATGGAAGATGAATCCTCTGATGGAATGAATTGAATGAGCTGCAGGGAAAGAGCAAATATAAAAGGCACTGATCCTTGTGATATGGCAAGAAGGAAGCCAAAGAAATGTTCAACTATTAAAATACTCAGAGGCAAAAGGAAAGCTTTATGCTGCAAGCTTAGGTACCTGAAATCTTTACCAATTCGTAATGTCAATGTTCAACAGGAACATTTCGCTCCTGATATTTCAGGTACTTATGCGAAGCGGGCGGGTGTGTGCACACACACACACATTTTCGGTTTTGTACTAGGCGAACCGGTTGTTACATTATGTGCAGCCCATTTCTGGCCACCACGCATAATAAGCAAAATATAATAAAGTAATTGGCTTGAACCCTACACACTTGGATTTGGTTGCTTGCATCTGACACCCTTATTCCATGTCCCATACTTTTGGACTCTAAGGATCATGATATAGAATAGAGTAAAGTAGAGTAGAATAGAATAGAATAGAATAGAATAGAATAGAATACTTTATTGGCCAAGTATACATAAAGTATACATAAAGAAAAGGTACATTCGTCAAGAGTCACAAATCATAAGATACAACACTTAATGATAGTCATAGGGTACAATCAACAATCAAATCATACTAGGAAACAGTCAATATAAATCGTAAGGATACAAGAGGCAAAGTTACAGTCCTACATTCACAAGTGGGAGGGGATGGGTGATAAGGAGTGATGAGAAGATTAGCAGTAATAGTAGCGCAGACTTTGTAATATTTCTTCAGATATGTGAACACTGTGATATCAAATCCCTTTCCTTTTTAGCATTTTCCCCCAAAGTCAAATATATTTATTTGCCTCACTTTAGATGCTCTCCACATGGGAACAGTGGCAGGTGACCAGATTACTTCTTCCTCATGGTATGAAGGCTTCGATGCTTGAGGAGAACCTCTGCTGAATTATCAGGAGAAAAGTCGCATTCTACAATATAGGCATGAAGTACCATTTTCCTAGCAAAGTCAAACTGAGAGCCTGGGAGTCAGTATGTATGATGTTCAGAGGATCAGATTGTTACCTAAAGGAGACCAAGGGAAATTCTCTTTCTCTACCTTTCCAAAGCTTGGATTGCTTCCAGAGGGGAAATTAGGTGAGAGAGCTTAAATTAGGACTCCATTCAGCACAAAAACACTTTTTTCCCCCAAAAAAGAATTGGACTAGTTCATTTGCTGAGATCAATTTCTGTGCAGCCCATCTCTATCTGCAATTGTCTTGTAACCTACTCAAGACCACCCCCGCCCCCAATTTCCTAAATGCAACAAGATAAAGCATTGTTCCCAGGCATCCCACTTGTCTTGGCACAGTACAGCCCTTTCTAATATCTCCAAAGAAATTGGCTTTCTCTCTCCTCTAAGGGATAGCCAGTCAACCGAAAGCCAGGCAGACGCTGTCCTAGGGCTGCCTTCCCATCTGTTTTCTGAGTGGCCAGTAGGGAAAAGGGCTGCTGTGCCATGAACGTGCCTTTCTCTGTCTTTGTAGCCACAGCCTTTATTCTGAAGCCATCAGCTTTCTCCTCCACCCCCGTCTTTAGCTTTCAATTACACATTTGAAAAGAATCTGTGCAAACATGGCTTCACTCACTGTTGAATTTGTCTCTGGCTTTACTGTCTGAGCTGAGAGGGGAAGCGTGTGAGGCTTGCTCAGGAAACAAGCTTCAAGTGCCTGAGAAATAAATGGTGTTGTGTGATATGAGGGGACAATTCAAGTTTGACACCGGTTTTGCTATTGGAACATTCATTTCCATATGTTTCACCTCTGACCTGTGACTTCCTGAATAATTTTGCATCTCCTCCAACTTTTTACAGATGAAACTAAACAACATTAGTTCCTTCTAACATTCCTTCTCTTCCTCCTCTTCTTCTTCTTGTATTAAAAATTATTCTTTCCCTTCTGTAGACTTCAATGTGTCAGCATACAATGGACCTGTCCTAAATATTCTCTCTCCCTCCTTCCTTCTCTCTCCCTCTCTCCCCCCCACACAAATACATGAAATGCATAAGGGTTCAGCAGTGGAGAATATACTGTACATAGCTCAGAGTTGAATTATTTGTTCTTGGTGCTCTCAGAACTAACTTTTCAACTGACATACATTTTATTACTTTCCTGTAAGATATAAGAAAGCATCTCCTAAGAACAAAGTGTTAAGAAACAAGGACACCTATCTCTGGAAAATAAAGTACGGTATAATGGAATGTGTACAATTCTATATTTCAACCACATATATAAAAGTGAGGGTTTTTTTGTTTTTGTTTTACCTCCTTGAGGAAACTGAGAATTGTGTCTCATTACGTTGTTTTGCTTTCTAGAGTAGCCTCTTCAACCTGATCTTCTCTCCCTTTTCTTCTACAGTGTAATATCTGGGAAATTCTGGAATTATCAGGTTGTAGTTCCAGCAAATCAGAAAAGCACCCATTTGTGAAAACTAGGTACACAACAATGTTCTCAACGTAGAACAATTCTTGACAACTTAATTAGATCATAAAAACAATGGATAGCTATCTTGGTCTATCAGAAGGGGAAGGGGAGCCAAAAAGCACGATTATTCTAATTTCATTTGCCCTAAAGTATGAGTTTTCAAGAATCTTCATCAGACTGTTACAAAAAGCAGGAGACAGGAAATAAATGAGCAAATGCAAAATTTAGGCTGAGTGTTACAGCCATATGTTCTGTGATTCAGCTGGTGTTTCAGACAGAATGCATTTATCAATCTGAATTGTAACTGGTGTCAAGTTTCACCTCACATTTGAGGACAAAGCAAAGGCTTTCTTTCCCAGCTGTAAAGACACAAAAGCCATCAGGCCCCAAATCTATCTCTGTGTGAAAACAGAGGATTTTAAGATTGGCTAGGGTTTGGGTTGGGCTTATTGCAAATACAAACTAATTGTCTAATAATGCAGGCAGAACAGGCATAGAAAGCAAACAATGAGGCAATTTTGGACTTCGTGACTCCTAAATACCATCCTTAAAAACTTCTTGGCATTTAACTTGCCAAGAAGTGAAGGTAGGAGATTCCAGAGCTCTGGTGATAACAACTATCCCCCATCACGTTGCATCCAGAAGAGAAAAGTGGCACCAGCAAAATATCACTTCGCTCCCAAGTATCTATATGTGTCCATCTCTAAAAACTGGCAGGAAGCAAAAGGCTGCAGCCAAGAAAACAAATCTCTCAATGTCCTGCCAAATGATCATAGCATGCAAGAGCCTCTGAACCCTTTCTATTCACTGAAATCGTCATCAACAAAGATGGTTAGGGGACTGGAGGTTAAAACATATAAAGAACGGCTGCTGGAATTAAGTATGTCAAGTTTAATGAAAAGAAGGACTAGGGGAGACCTGATAGCAGTGTTCCAATATCTCAGGGGCTGCCACAAAGAAGAGGGAGTCAATCTATTCTCCAAAGCACCTGAAGGCAGGACAAGAAGCAATGGGTGGAAACTAATCAAGGGAAGCAACCTAGAACTAAGGAGAAATTTCCTGACAGTTAGAACAATTAATCAGTGAAATGGTTTTCCTCTAGAAGTTGTGGCTGCTCCAACACTGGAAGTTTTTAAGAAGAGATTGAATAACCATTTGTCTGAAATGGTATAGGGTTTCCTGCCTGAGCAGAGGGTTGGACTAGAAGACCTTGAAAGTCCCTTTCAATTCTGTTATTCATCAGCATCATCTCTAACTCGCATGTAGACAGCATTGCTTTGTGGTACATTGAGAAAAGTGTCCCAAACTGCTCTCCCAGGGACTTTGGATGGGGTCAAATTCTCAAAATTTCCAAGCTGGTGCAACAAGGGATTATAAATAGCAATAAAATGACAGCACTAAGTGCAAAGTTCCCCTCCTGCAGCAGACAAAATAATTCCTCCAGGCCACAATTGATTATTGCTGCTGGCCTCCTTCCTTTTTTCCATTCCTTTCTGGAGGAGGAAAAAGAAGAGGAATGGCTGAAAACATCGCACAACTCTGGGGGTAAAAAACTAAAAAAAGCAAACTCGTAAGAAAGATTGGGATAGGATTGGAGAGAGATCTAAATCATATTAAATATAAATCAAAAGTCCAATTGCATTAGAAATAAAGTGGGCAAGTTATGTTGCTTTATCTCCAAAGAGGGGAAAAAACAAAACAAAAACCATACACACAGTCATGGAATAAGAAAAGGGAACTGACAAATTATCTAGGGCAGAGGACACAACTGAAGCTGCTAGTGCTTATGATCCACCCAGATTCTTTGTTATTTTCTTTAGAGTCTTTCCAAAAGTGGCCCCCAACCTCTAATTTTACAAATGGAGAAGAATTAACTGCATTTTGCTATATTGAATCCCAGCTTTATTTATTAACCTGTTAATCACATTTATGAAACATTGTAATACCAAGGGACTCTAGGCAGCTTTCAAAATAAAATACATAATGAACATTATGCAATAACAATACATACATTTAAAAAAATCCCCAAATCAATTTAAAGGCAGAGAATAAAATTAATGAACCAAGCTAAATTATATATCTTGACCAAAATAGAATCAAAGTCCAAATACCCTCCACTGGAATTCCACTTTTAAATAGGGAGGGTAGAGCCAACCAGAAGTCTATTGGGAGGCCATTCTGAAAGATTGGACTAGCCATACAAAAAGCAGCAGCATTGAGCCTTGTCCAAGCTTCACTTATAACAGGAAATCACTTTTTCCCTGTGTTGATCAAACTAGCCAAATCAATTCCAAGGGGAGAATGTGGTCTTATAGAAAACTTGGCATCAAATCATGGAGGCTCTGTATATTAGCATCAATACTTTACATTGCACACCGAAGGCTATTGGTAACCAATTATAGGACCCACAGCACTAGTGTAATACGTTTCCATCACTGAACACCAATCAGTGGTGGTATTCACATTTTTTTACTACCAGTTCTATGGGTGTGGCTTGGTGGGTGTGGTGTGTGGCTTGGTGGGCGTGGCTTGGTGGATGTGGCAGGGGAAGGATACTGCAAAATCCCCATTCCCTCCCCACCTCGCTTACCTGCTTTCCAGCTCCCTTCTCCTGTGCAGGGCAACAAAAGAAGACCCAGCCGATCAGCTGGGACTCAGGAGGCAGCAAATAAATGGGAGCAGGGCCAACCAGAGGTGGTATTTACCAATTCTCCTAACTACTCAGAATTTCTGCTACTGGTTCTGTCAGGTACTGGCTGAGTACCACCTCTGACATTAATTAGAAATCATGCTGCTGTGCTCTGAACCAACTATAGCTTCTCAGTGGTGTCTGAAGGACATTCCATGTAAAGTGAATTTCAGTAGTCTATACAGATGATGATGACAATGTGAGTCACTGATGTAAGATCCTCCTGCTCCAGTTAGGTATGTAACTGGTACATCAGCTGAAGATGGGCAAAGGTATCTACCTACTGTTTTAGCAGAAGCCACGGATCCAAAAGGACCTTCAGGTCATGGGCTTGCCTTTGCTCCTTTGAGAGTAGTCTCACCTCATCAAAAGACACAATTGGAGCAGACAGAGAAGTCTGATGCACAAGCTGTAACTATGCTTTGCTAGGGTTCAATGTAAGCCTGTTCTTTCTCATCCAGACCTTCATAACGTCCAGGTATTGGGGCAGGATTTCAGGGACATCACCACATAGCCTGGGGGTGTGCTGTCCAGACAGTTTAAAGTTAATGGGATTTGGGATAATTAGTTAGGAATTGTGAGCTGTCCCCTTAAGGGAATGCATTATGGTAAATGTAGTTAAGGTATCCTGGGAAATGTAGTCCATGTCATGTGATCATATCTGTAATCCAGATTGGTCACTAAATTGACCCTTGTTGGGTTGGGGGAGGCTCCCTCACTCTTGCCTGAATCCACCATACCATGCAGTCGCTTCAATCATCATGGGGATGAGGGTTTATTATCTTTCTACTGTTCTGCTTATTACTGTCGGGATTAATAGCAGAACAGGGGGAGTGATATAAAGCTGGGTGTTATCAATAAATTAATGATATCAAACTGCCAAGCCACTGATGGCCTTTCTCAGAGACTTTTCTAATTGGAGGGAAGAAAGGAACAACACCCAACAAGGGAGTGATATCCTCCCCCTGTCCATTAAACTCTTGTGATGTTTGCTCCCGAAAGGTGAAAATTATGATGCCACACATATGGAATGTGAGATTGGGAAAGATGGTTTTGAATGATTACACTACAAAAAAAAAAAAACCTTTGCAGACTTTTTTAACTTCAGAAAACATCAGATAAAAGTAGCAGGATATTAATGACTATTAAATTATTTACAGCATGGGAGCAAGTAATTTATCACTTGTGCACTGCCCTAGCAATATTTTCTTTTCTAGGTGATAAGAAATGTAATCCATGCAAAAGGATCTTATGGAACTTGCTAGTTGAAGAAATGTGTGAGACCATAGGTTTTGGATCAACCTTTTTCAACCCAATGCCCCCTTGAGATGCTGAGATCTTTAATTCCCATAATTCTAAATCAGCATGGCTATTAGCATCATATCAGAGAAGGCTGCTTTAGATTTTATGGAAAAATTCGACAGAATCTTCATGTTTAGAGACCATCTATATTTCTAACTGCTACAGAGAAAGTGAGTTGTATATATCCATCCCTAGCTAGCTGTTCTTTTAACAGAATTGGAAGGGACCTTGTAGGTTATCAAGTCCAACCCCCTGCCCAAGCAGGAGACCTTACACCATTTCTGACAGATGGCAGTCTAGTGTCTTTTTGAAAGCCTCCAGTGATGAAGCTCCCACAACTTCTGAAGACAAGCTGTTCCATTGGTTGATTGCTCTCGCTGTTAGAAAATTTATCCTTATTTCCAGGTTGAATCTCTCCTTGTTCAGTTTCCATCCATTATTCCTTGTCTGGCCTTGAGGTGCCTTGGAAAATAGCTTGACCCCTTCCTCTCTGTGGCAGCCCCTCAAATATTGGAACCCTGCTATCATGTCTCCCCTGGTCCTTCTCTTCACTAGACTAGCCATGCCCAGTTCCTGTAACTGTTCTTCGTATGTTTTAGTCTCCAGTCCCCTAATCATCCTGGTTGCTCTTCTCTGTACTTTTTCTAGAGTCTCAACATCTTTTTTATAGTGTGGTGACCAAAACTGGATGTAATACTCTAGGTGTGGTCTTACTAAGGCTTTATAAAATGGTATTAGTATCTCACTTGATCTTGATCTTGATTGTATCCCTCTGTTAATGGAACTCTTGGCCATCTAATGCTTAGCTACATTGCCTTTGGGTCTAATCCAACAGATTTGTGCTTCTGAAGATGAAAACGCAGGTGACCCCTATCTTTTCAAATACCATACATGCACAACTTTCACTAAAACAACAGCCATTTCTAAGCAAAATCTCTGAGATTATTCTGATGGCAGGAGATTATGTTTGGGGAGGGGGGGGGAGCCACCCAGCAAGGCGAGACGGTCTGTACTACATCAACAGGCCTTAAGCTCCAAGCAGTCCAACCCGGGGAGGGAAATGTTATGACAAGCCAAAAGACTTGGGTGATGGCTCCGGCGTCTACAGAACAGGAAGGCTGAAACCCAAAGAAGTCTCTTGGCAAAGCAGTAGAAGGAAAGGCAGTGGGGATGGGAGGGGGGGAAGGTCTCCTAATCAGACCCAGTGCCAAGAATCAGGTAGACTATGCTCTCCAGGAATTCTTGCAACAAGCCAAATTGTAGGGAAGCAGGCAATCATCCAGATAGATGGCTCTGAGCGCAACAAACTATGCAGCTTTTGAATCTTTACCTTATTACCAAAAAAAGCCTGGGAGATGGAAAAAGGCAAAGTAGACAGTACATATGAATACAGGGAGAGTTCCAAGCAAAAGAAATATCAGCTGGTTCCCCTGTAAAATCCAATTAAGGAGACATTAATCATTGAAATCCCATTAAATTCCCATTAAGAGCCACCCCAGGGATTTACTCTAAAGATTGGAACAATTCCTGTTAAGTTGAATCCAGCACCTGAAGAATATAGAATTTGAGAAATCAGAGCAGATCTGAGGGTGAGGTAAGGTGTCAGGGGGAATTGAGGTGATCTGAATCACAATCCCACCTGTACATCAGTTTGACTCTAGCAAATGTGCTGTCTAAATTCAAAATACATGCATGTATATGGAACAATTGTTTATTATAAAGTAAATCTTACTATAAATTCTTCCCAAAGTCTGCATGCCGTTTGACTAACTACAGAATATTTGTTTCTATGCTTTTCTTGCTACTGAGAAGTCATATTATTTGTTGCTTAGTTTCTTATTTCATGGAGGAACAAGGAAAATAGTTCATGATGACCCTGATACCTAAACTGAATATCATTCAGGAGCAGTGTCGTACTCAACATAAGTTGCTGCATTCACTTGTAATTTTGTCCGATACATCTGGCTAGCCATTGATGAAAACCAGATGCTAGGCAAGATCAAATTGTGGTCCTATCCAGCCTTGGGGCTCTTCTTAGCATCTCTAAGTAGAAAGCAGAATTTTCTCTGCTACTCAAATCCCTGCTTTCCTGACTTTCTCATACAATTTCAAAGACATTATTCTAGCTAGTTGGCAAGAAAACAACAGAGCTGGGATCCAGAAAAGGATGGTGCTTTTTTTTTTTTTTGCAAAATTAACCTCATGGGCAGACTGAGGTCCCGCCAGACGAGTTGGTTATAAAGGGGTAGAGTTCTCAGAACTAGTTTCTTAGATAAATGCACACGGACCATATTATTCTCCTATTCAGCAAGTGTTTTTATTTTACTTACACCCAAGATAGACTTTATACCCAAAATACATCTGAAAACACTTTCTGTCTTGTTAGTGGCAGGAAGTCATAGAACCATAAAGTTGGATGGGCCATTTAGACCTTTCAGTCCAACTCTAGTCTATGCAAGAATCTAAATTGCAGATGACTGTCCAACATTTGAACAAATGAAGAACTCATCACCTCTTTGGTAACTTGTTCCATTCTTGAACTGCTCTTACTATGAAGAAGTTTTTCCTAATGTTCAGTCAGAATCTGCTTTCCTACAAGGCGCAAACTATTACTCCATGTTTTGCATTCTGGAATGATAGAAAACAGATCTTGACTTGCATTAGGGTGACAATTCTTTCAGATGTTTGACATGCTTTTATACTCCCATTTGGTCTTCTCATGGCTAAAGAAATCTAGTTCCCTATCCTCCCAAGAGAAGACAAGTTGCAGGCATGTGGAGAACTTTGCCATTGACTGAAGTAGCTATCTGCTGAGGAACATCCACTCAACAGTGTCCTGAGTTGACATTTTTCTCTCACCTCTGCCCTTGTGCTCTCATAAATTATTTCTGTTCTCCTCCCTTAGCTTTTTCTGACCAGGAGCCAAGAGATCAGAATGTTTGGCTTGACTTGAAAATGGCATTAAAATTTCACCCTAACTCTAATGCTGGCGCCCAAGTCAGCTGGGTAGAATCTTTTCCAACCATTTGCTTCCAAAGTTCTGCTCCAAGAACAAGCCGAATGATTGCTGAAGTCTTGGCCTTTCAAGTAAAATAAGATCACAGATCATACCACTCCAAGGAGAAAATCAGGAGAGCATTGTGTTCTCATTCTCTTCCTCTATCGCAGGTGAAGAGTAGAAGACAGAAGAGCTTTGGCAGAACAATTCACCAGCATTTTAGATGAGTGAATTATTTGTGCTCGTTGGAAAGATGGGTGACTCCATGCAAAACCCATCTCAGTTGAATGGCAAGGCCATCATTAGCCATCAATACATTGTGCCAGCAAGAACAATCATTATGGTTTATCAAATATTTGTTGAAAGAAGCAAAACACGGGCTTATGCATGCTCCTTCTTTATTATGTAGAAGTGAGAATCAGGTATGGCAGGAGAAGCACAAAAATACATTAAATGCAGGGAACATGGAATAATTAAGGAGAGACATAATATAACAAGAAGTGATAGGCTCAAGAATGAATGGATGCTGCATGAATGTATATTGAACACAAATAAGAGAGACCCGTATGAAATAAAAATATTGAAATCTTTAATCATCTTGACAAATGAATGGGAATTGAAATAGAGTGAATGGGAAGACAGAGGATTGTAATTAGATGGAGTTGATAAAATCCTGAAACACAGAAAATAATAAGAATTATATAGGACAGCTAATATATGATGAACATAAGAATGCTTTGCAAAGATCAAAAGCTACAGTGAGATTTAGTGAATACTGTTTATGTAAACTAGATTTAAATTTCCCTCTATTTATTTCCTGATCCTCTCTCATTTTGGGCCAAAGTATGCAACTGTTTTTGTACACTAACACTGTTTATCCTGGAATGGAATAGGATGATCCTTGTATATGTACATACTTACTTCTGTGTGTATTTATATAGTGTTTCTCACTATAACGAATTCCAAAGTGGTTTATAAATCATAAAATGTTTCAAAATAGAGTAGAAATCAGGATAAAAATATGTTGAAAGAGAAATGTTTGGCAAGGCCACCATCAAAGGGCAAACTTCTAAAAGGCATTATTGGGATGTGGCATTCTACAGAGAGGGCATTATTCTGCAGAACACATAACACATCAACCTTGTATTCAGGTTGTCACCAAATGGCATACAGAGCAAGATACTACCAGAGAAGAGAGGTTACATTTATTTATTCTTTTTTACTCTTTTTATATTTTACAATATTGATTGATTGATTTGGTAGTACCAAGCTGATATCAGACCAAAGGATAAAAGAAGAAAGAGACAGTAATACCTAATGCAAATAATTAAAATATCATTAATAATAAACACGAAACTTTAAGGGTGCATTTAGGTAAATTAATCTAATAATGTACTGCTGGAAATATGTTGCTTTGGCTACTTTTCGAAATTCCAGCAGGTTAGCAGCCACCTCCACCAATTTTTTTCCATAAATGGATCTCATTGTAACTGCTTCATACCTTGTATATCTTGGGAGGAGGGGAGATCTGTAAATAGGCAGATTTTGGTAAATTTGGTTGCCTAATATATCCTTGTGCTTAACTGGAAAGTGCACTAGGAATTTGTTCTGGAAGCTAATGGCAATGAATTAATTTCAAAATAGGTATTGCCCCATCGTGGTTTAGCCACTGCATTTTATATTAGTGGCAGCTTCTAAATCACCAATAAGGACAGCCAGCTGTACATTGAGTGCTATTAACTGAAAAAGTTGTTTCAGAGCTAGAACAAAACGTGGGCCATCCTTCATTTATTGCTAATGATAAACACTGTATGTATGGAAACAATAATATTTTCACCAGATGACCAAAAACAAATAGGAAACGGGCCAATTGGACATCTTCTCTGTCTCCAGAAGTGTGTTTGTTCGAATGCAAAGGGGCCGCTCCTGAGAAGGCCCTGTTAACCTGCTAAACTTCAGCAAATACTGGGATACAGAACAAGACATCTTAATGTCCCCTTTCTTCAAAGGGAAGATGTCCATTATGGTCCTAGGACTATGTTTATTTAAGGATTTTGTATATACTGTATGTGTCAGTGCCAGAGCTCTGTCAAGGACAGTGAGACCTCCACTCCCCAGATTCTTGACTAGATTTTGCATCTCTAGCTGCAGTAGACACATCTGGAGGGCACCAAATTGAAGAAGGCAGTTTGAGCGGCTTGATTTTCTGGCCTCTTACCTGATCAATGAAGCAGCTCCAGAAAATGAACTCCAAGCCATATTCTGCATTCAGTACAGGACCTTGGCCTAGCTGTGGTAGCCACCATACTAGCAATATCTGGGCCTGAGCCAGTAGCCAAGATGACAGGCTTCCCAATCTCATCATGGTGTGTGTGGGTGTGGGTATGTGGGTGTGTGTACTGAGCCAGGTGTGTGGCACAGCTTGTGCTGACACAAAGCCATCTCACTTCCTAAGCAGCTTTGAGGGCAGGAGATGTCAGCTGCCTTTCATTAGCACATCTCAACCCTGCCAGGAGTAGCGCCAGGGGCCTCATTTGTTCCTCAAGCCAGTGGCTGCAGTTTAAAAAAAAAACATGGGGCTTGTTTCCAGCAATGGACACTGGCCAAGGCCACCCCCAGCAGCTCCCTGCAACAACCTCTTTGGGCGTGAGGAGCAGCCATTTCCTGTGCACAATGAGGGGTCGCACTCAATAACCATAGAAATGGCAGCTGCTGCCTGCTTCTGTGGAAAGGCAAGGCAGTTTGCCAAGCTGGGCCTTTGCCCACAGAGCTGGGCCAGGCTGAGAAGAGAGTGAAGAGATGTTGGGGACTGGAAGGCTCAGAGACCCTACAGCCTATGGAAGAGCTATGGAAGAGAGGTTTTGGGTGCTGTGGAAGAAGCAAGCCATCACTCAATGTAACCTCTTGCACTAGTTACATTTCAGCAAAGCATTGAGGCCTACTTAGATTTTGGTGCCATACAAGAGTAACTGCAGAGAGTGGGTTAAAAAAAAGCAAGATGGTGCCTACAAGCATATAATCTAAGCTTTGGCCCTTTTTTAGAGCCTGGCAAGGAGCAAGTTTGTGGCAACATCTTGACTTTTTTTGACCTACTCAGATACCACTGGCACCATAGAACTGCTGCATCAATCTCTGCATCGAAAGTCAAAAATACTATCGTGGAGGTCAATTTGGAAAAGAGCAGGCAATAGGAGGGACCTTGTCCTTATGAGGCACTTCCAGAAAAGAACATTAAATAAAAAGAAATGCGCTGCAGAAGTGATGATGGCTACTTAAGATGGGATTATACAAATCCATGGAGAATGGTATAAAGGATGTCACTGCTTAGTGTTTGGCAGGAACAGCTAAACAGAGGCACTCTATTCCAAGTCTTGTCTGCTACAGAATAATCTCACTTTTTCGGAGATAGAGATGCCACAGTGCTAAGAGCTCTTGTTCTTCATCTTTGCTCCTGCTCTCCCAGATGGCCTGGAGATGTCAAAATGTGGTGCTGGCTTAAAACAAAACGATTAGACCAATTCATGGAAGTCCTAAGGATGAATGGCTATTAGTCTTTAAAGGCCATCTGCTGGGAAACGAAGCTTCCCTGTGAAATGGGTTGACCATTGTGAAAACAGACTGCTGAATTAGAATACATGAGCTAGAGGGCCTGGTCCCACAGGGCTGAATTTTTTAGGCAAGGCCTAGGCCCTAGGATTTCCCCAGGTTAGTTATTTTTGTCTCTTTCTCTCTCCTTATAGAATTTTTTGTTTTGTTTTGTTAGCAGTGTAAATATAGCATCACTTCAAAGGTTTCTAAATCCCTCTCTCATTCTCTTTGTTTTGGGTCACTTTCTTCTCTTCTTTCAAATATATATATATATATAGAAGATACTAATACAAATACTAATATAGAAGAAATTAAGAGAAAATAGAAACAATTCCACTGGAAAAAGTATCTCCTTTTTATCTGCATATCTCAGTTGGACTAAACTGAATGTTCAATACTTACAAAACCAATATTTTTGTTATTTAAATGAAAAATTGGATTAGCTGATTTATATTTATAATAACAATTATTTAATAAGTATATAATATTAAATGATCATTATTAAAGCATTTAAATTTGAGTATTTTTAAATTCTTTCTTTTAAAATAATACAAATAATTCAAATAGGACAGCAAATTATGTATAAAATTATATTCACTGTACAATTTTCCAGCTCTAGATGAACATCAGACTTGATTTCATTTATAAAGTTAATTTAGATATTATTAATAGTTTAAGTTCCCATTTTCTCTACTGTAGGAATTAAGTGTGAATCAAGTCCTATACAAAGCAAACTTATTGTGGAAAATATGGACTCAAAGAATATCCTGCTATCACTATATTGCTGGGGTAATATATTTGGTATTTAAAGTTCAATTCAACTTTAAAATGCCATTTTAAATGCCTTGCAAGTTGCAACACTCCTGGCACCCAGTCCTGCCTATAGGAATAGTAGCAGTCCGTGGCAGATAGGTGAGAAAGGGAGGACAGGAACAGAGGTAGCCAACTCTGCTAGAAGCTGAGGGAAACACAAGCCTTTTTCCTAATCTGCTGTTAGATTATTTTGTTAGGCTGATGCTGAGATGAGCCCTGGATTGACCATCATTGAAAGCAAAATGTTAGACTTGACCAGGAGTGTTCATAGAGCCTGACTGAAAAAAATCAAACTGTCAGCTATGATTGTGCAATTAAAGTTCCACCTATTCTTTATATGCCAGATTTTCATTGCTGAGATAAACCAAATTAGGGAAGCAAAGCATGTAAGCTAATCCACTTTTTATTATAGGATTATAGTAACAAAATTTTGCAATTCTGAATGTGCTTCTCCTCCCCCCACCCCCTTTATATTTGTGAGAACACTTACACAGGTTACAGATCTGGACTGGATTCAAAATTGCTGGAATTTTAATTACATGACCATGAGAATGCTGTGTTGGTTGTAGGTGGAAGGACCAGTTGCTTTTTTCAGTATTATTGTAATTGCAAATAGTCACTAAATAAAGGTTTGTAAGTCAACGATTACCTGTATTTGGAAATGGGATCCCATTCAGGTGACCCTAGCACAAGAAACTGAGTTGTGTAGATGTCTGTCTGATCCCTGAAGGAAAGACTCAGATTTGGTTACACACTGAGTAACTAATCAGAAGGACTAACCTCTGTGGGCCTGAAAGGTTCCCCATCCCCACCCCACTTCTCATCCACAGCAAGACTGGCATAATTGCAACGTGTGGCTTGATCCAGTGCCTGAATGATCCGAAACTCGCTGCTTTATATCACCCAATGAGTTTGGGGAACACTGAAGCAAATGATGTACAACTGAACCAGATTTTGATTTGGAAAACGAGGCATGATTCAGCCAGGCTTGTGATCTGATACATTTCCTTGAATTCAAAACTGCTTCTAGATTCTGAATTTAAAATTGATGAAGGTTAAGAGAATAATAAGAAGATACTTCCTCCCAGCTCTTCTTATCAGTAAGTGAATCTCTTCCTCTTCCATGTACGCTAATCCTCCTTATGCAAAGAGCTGTTCTCCTGAAGCAGATCTATGTCCGGATGTTTAATAAAATAGCCAGACATAAATTTTCTGGTCTACTTAATGTCAGAGGGTTTTCTTATTTACCTTTGAAAATATAAAATGGCAGTTTGGCTTGTCTTTATTCTAAAATATGTCAAAATATGCACTCTCATAGCAGCACGAGCCTCTTCTCCAAAACTAATTTTTCCTTGAAGCTCTGTCATCTTCAGAGAAGATACAGCCAGTCTGAAATACCATATGACAAACTATGTTGGCTCTCTCGAGACAATCATAGCAATATGTCAGCAGAAACAAAACAGTAAAAGCATTATCAATAACACTGAGGAGTAATAAAATACACAGATATGAGGGATAAGTAAGGAGAAGTCTCTATGCTCCAACACTGGAAGTTTTTAATAAGAGATTGGATAACCATTTGTCTGAAATTGTATAGGGTTGCCTGCCTGAACAGAGGGTTTGACTAGAAGACCTCCAAAGTCCCTTCCAACTCTGTTATTCTATTCTATTCTAGACAGTTTTAATGTTGGTTTGTTTTCTTATGGCGTAGTATGTTATGCAAATATATGAGTCAATATACTGCACAAACCTAACAAATGGATTAACTCAATAAAGAGATAGCATTTGCTGTCTTCTTCTCCCAATGCCACACTGTCCTTTATGCTGTTTCATCTTGCGATGTCAACTTAATTTGCAAACAAAGCCATATCCTTACAAAAACTTACATTGCTTAAGTAAGATAATTGTTAAGTGAGTCACACCCAATTTTACAATCTTTTTTGCTGCAGTTGATAAGCCAGACAGCATGATTGTTAAATAAACCACCTAGTTATTAAGTGAATCGTTATGATTGTTAAGTGAAACACCTGGTTGTTAAGCAAATCCATCTTCCTGCATGGACTTTACTTGTTGAAAGCCACCTGAGAAAGTTCCAGGTGGTGATCAAGTAATTCCAGGATGCTGCAAACTTTGTAAATACATGCAGGCTGCCAAGCACCTACAGTTTGGTCACATGAACACAAGGGCTCCGAGACAATTCTAAGTGGAAGGACTTGTAAGTCATTTTTTTCAGAAACATTGTAATTTCAAATGATCATTAAATGAATACTGTAGTTATAAGTCAAGTTTTGCATACATTACTTTAATACCTTTAAGGAAGCACGTGCATGCATGGGGGGGGGGGAGGCGCACGAGGGACGCGTGCATTGCATTTTGGGAACTTGGTGCCAAAAAGGTCAGCCATCACTGCTCTAGTGCATATAGCTGGAGAACTGATTCAGAATCAATCACTGAAGCTCTGGGATCTAGAGAGGTGAAAGAGGTTGGATCTCATCCAGTCTTAAATTCCCATGAATAAGCAAACATGGAACCAGCCTGTGCTGCAGCCTTTTAGAACAACAACATCCTGAGATTACTTTTGGAACAAAACATTTAAAGTTCACAGCAGATGGAGAGAGCCCCCTGGAGCTATGCAGGGGCTAGCCAGCTCCACATATCTGATGCCACCTTTTCCATTTTAAATTTCATGGGGTGGGTATCAGGATTTTTCCCCTTGCATCAGCTCAATTTTTTTGTTTCATTTCTACCGAAGTTGGTAGATTTGGGTAAGCTATTTTTTTTTTTTAATTGTAGGAAACTCTCCCCTGCTTACTGCAGAACAATAAACATGTGTGCCAGTTGTCGGTAAAGGGAGGATCATGTTGTATCTGCCTGTCTTGAAACTTCTACAAATAAGAAATCTTGAGAGAGAGGTAAAGAAAACAAGGTGGGAATTTTCATAGAGCAACACAACACACTTGCAATACGGAACTCAAGCCCAAATTTTGATAAGCAAAATATTCCAAACCTTCTGCCTGGATAGGTTCATTTATTTATTGTTATCTTTTTTTAATAAAAAAAACAACCATTCAAATGTTGGCCTGTCGGTGAAGCAATTAAATTTTTAAATTAAAGGTCATGAAGTTCTAAGTCTAAAACAAATAAAATTCTGATCCAGCCCTACATCCTAACAATTATGGACCACAGATGCATTGGGGTGCGAACAGTACCTTGGATCCCACCCAAGCTATCTTTCCCAACCTCTTTATCTGCCCCCCCACCGAGTGCAGGATCAGCAGACTTGGCCCGTTTAGTGTCAGCCAGAGAGAATCAATCTATCATCTGCAAATATGGGACAGAGTTGGCTTGGGATTGTGTCTTTGGGCTGTTGCTGTGGAATTGATAGCCATTTGGCCTGCCAGAATGGGAACAAGTGTGGGGCGCTGGCCGATGCTACCATGGACGCAATCTGTCTACAATGTTGTTTCTGTGACTGGAAGAGATATTTATAGCCAGCCCCTTCTTTTTGTACAAAAGGAAATGGTTAGAATATTTACATACCTGCCCAAGGAGC
Source organism: Bungarus multicinctus (assembly GCA_023653725.1). NCBI lineage: Eukaryota > Metazoa > Chordata > Lepidosauria > Squamata > Elapidae > Bungarus > Bungarus multicinctus. Next base: position 22,847,722 of record CM042836.1, on the reverse strand, counting down.
CAAGCAGGGCCAAGAACCAGACATATACAGATGGGATTTGGGCCAAGAATGCTCCAAGTCTCTCCAAGGCTTGGGAATGGTGTTAGGGCAATGTGCCACCACCTCTGGATCCCAGTTGATTGTGCAATCTCTTTTAGGCCTTAAGCACCTCATTACTAAATGCAATGCCCTGGTCATCCTCTCCTGGCAAATATGATTCTGTCTGTCCTTGTGTAGCCTGTATGTGGTACTCCAAGAATAAAGATCAGTCCAAAAAAATTTTTTTTAAAGAAACATCTGGCTTATATTGTTCATGGTATTGTCTGAGCTTGGTTGTTTTCTTGCAGATGTTTCATTACCCAAACTAGGTAACATCATCAGTGCCTCCTTTCAACTCTGAGCTGCAAATATTGTCCTTTATCGATATTATAGTTTAGTTGGGCAATTCTTTTCTGCTACAGCAGAGGCTGTGCCTCGTGGAATTTGAGAATCCCAAAGCATGAGAAACATGTTGGTTTGGAAACAGTACCAGGGAGGTATTTGATAATATCAAGAGGAGGATTCTGCATGGAAAGTACATATTATTGAGCTTCTTCCTGAAGTCTGGAAAAGTTAGAATTAAAGGGAAATCAGGCCACCAAAACACAAGGTGGTTGGATACCATCAAAGCTGACACCAGCCAGAGCATAGAACAACTCAATGAAGTAGTGCAAGATAAGACCTGGTCCATAGAATCACCAAGAGCCGGACACGACTGAATGGATAAGATCACCATCATCATTACTGAAGTCCTTGTCCAGGATGTCTTCATACTGAAGTTATTTAGTTAGAGCAATACTGGGAAATAGGGTTAAGTTTTCATATGTATGTATAACATATAAGGGTCAGAACCCCTTAGAACTGTTTCCAGTGTCTTCTCATGATTCATTCATGCACTATGCTTTGTGATTTCAAGGAGGAAAGCCCAGAACCCCAAAGGTGCTTTTTTCTAGAGGCAACTGGACTTTCTGGTTTTTCTTTGAAGATGTTTTATTTCTCATCCAAGAAGCTTCTTCAGCTCTGGATGAGAAGCAAAATGTCTTCAAAGAAAAAACAGAAAGTCCAGTTGCTTCTTTGAAAAAAGCACCTTTGGGACAATCATGACCTGGATGACTGAGAATCTCCAGACATGAAGTCCAAAGCATTAACTCAGAGGCCAATGGACAATCTTCAGGGATAATGCTACGTCATACCTTATCAGGGGCATAATAGCAATATGGAGATTCTTCCCCTTCCTACACTCATCAAATAAAACACGAAGAAGCAAGAGTTCAAAATGGTACAATTTATACTGAGCCCCAGTGGACATCCTCCTCTATGAAAGGGGTTTTTAACAGCTGTCTGTATCCAAATGTTTCAGAAGTGTTTTTCACACAGTATAAGATTGGAAAGCTAGATGGTCCAGTGCTTGACCCAAATTGTAAAAGAAGGTAAAGCCATCGTTTATTTGACTGGATTGAATTTGCAAGTCCATTCAGTTTAGCAGGACCGCAGCTCTCTGCCAGGCAGCAACAGATAAATAGCATTTTTCTGTCTCCTTCTCTCGGTGTCATACCATCCCTTATGCTGCGTTCATCTTGTGATCTGTCAATTTATGGCATCATAAGCTCATCACTGTGTTGGTAAATCTTTCCTGAGGGCTGTTGGACCTCGCTCAGTCAATGGAAAGAGGAAGAACTACTCCAAAGAGCCAACAATTTTGAAGAAATAATGATTTTTTTTTATGGTGAATAATTAAACATTGTGCTTGTTTTCTTGACACTTAGAGACTTTGGCTGAGTTGCAAAGGGTTTGAATTCTTTCCTGGTCCTGGACAGAACTCACCATGAGGGAGGCTTTTTTTCATGCAAAGTAGTCACCCAGTCCTGGCGAAGGGACAACAAAACAGCCCTGTAATACGCTGCCCTGAAGCTCCACTCAGCACCATGAGCCCCTGGAGAGGCCTGGATAGTTGCCCACTTTCCCAGCTCATAAATCTAGACATTTCTGCCCATGCCTTCAGCCAGCTCAGCTGTCACTAAGGCATTCACACTGGCCCTGTAAATCCATGGCTCTCGACCAGGTAGCAAGCAAATCGGCAGTAAATCAGCCCAAACTAGAGCAGTTCTGGCAGTTCATCAGATGAAAAGCCTTGCATTCTCAGGCAATCCAAACTCTATCGAAGACCAGACACTCCAGGGGTCCATTCCTATGTACAGCTTCCTCCCAACTCCTCTGCCGTAGCAGACAGGGTCCTCTAAAGTCACATAGTGACATCGGTTGTGTCCTTGTTCATCCACTAGCAGGCTGCACAAGAGATTGGGATGAGGAGTTTTGGATGATTTCTGAGCTACTATATGCATGCCCGGTTTGAGCTGCAATCTGCAGCAGGCTTATCTGAAAGTACGAACCATTAAATATAATGGAAGCAGGTATTCATATCTTTGTATTGATGTATAAATGGCTGTGCAGAGTGTTCGCCAACAAATAAGCGAGGAAAGAAACGTGCTGTTGGAGACACAAAATGTTCCCTGAAAAATCTGCTTTCCTTCAACTTGTTTGTTACCCTGTTCATAGCAATTACCTTTCCTAATTGTAGCCTCATTGCCATTTTCTTCCATGCATTCTCCTTCTCCAAAATCCCAGCATTTAGGGACCCTGCAGCATACATGTTTATACATAAATGAAGTCACTGCTTCCTGATCTTTATGTAGTGGTGAATCCTGATCAAATAAGGATGACTTTCTGTTTTTTTCTAAGCACACAAGAAAAAAAGGGAAGAGAATTATGACTAACCATTGAGTTTAAACTAAGGTACCATTTGTCGCAGGTAACTGTTTTCAGTCCAGAGGTGGTATTCAGCAGGTTCTGACCAGTTCTGGAGAACTGGTAGCAGAAATTTTAAGTAGTTTGAAGAATCGACAAATACCACCACTGAATGGCCCTGCCCCCATCTATTCTCTGTCTCCCGAGTCCCAGCTGATCAGCTGGGTCTTCTTTTGTAGGCCCTGCACAGGAGAACGGAGCTGAAAAGCAGGTTGGTGGGATGAGGAGGAAATGGAGATTTTGCAGTATCCTTTCCCTGACACGCCCACCAGCCAAGCCATACATACCAAGCCACGCCCATAGAACCAGTAGTAAAAAAAAATTGAATCCCACCGTTGTTTCAGTCCATGAAAAGCCAGCTGGTTCTGTCAAGCTAGTTAACTAGAGAGTGGCTAGTTTACATCTGGGAACTGAATAGCATCCTTGCACTTGGAGGAGAAATGGTAGTGTCAGACAGATTGATTTAATGAGGGAGGGGCAGGGAAGGGGTAGCTGGTAACATCTTGGTGATGATGGGCAGAGGAGAAGGCATACCCAGTGCCTTGTATCAATTCCATCTTTCAGCCTCCAGTTCTAAATCCTGGTCATCAGATCCTCAGTGGCTTTGCTTTCAGGCTGTTGTTGCTTAGGCCCAGGTCAGCTTGAAGTGAGGAGTTCCTTAGCATAATAACAGAGCCAACCTGGACTGTATTGCGGAGATCTGGATGGGCACTGAGGTGGGGTACCTATTGGTCCCACTAAGTGAACCAAACCAGGAAATCAACTCTATTTGAAACCTAACATTACTTTTATTGAGACTGGCTATAAGAGAAACTTGCATATCTGATTGTTCTGTATCTCCTCCTTATGCTTAAGTAAAAGAGGAATGTCTACTCAAGCCACTTTGGAATGTTATCTTGTATTTCAATGTTTCAGTGCCTTTTCCTTAGGTGAATTCCTGCCTATTTCCATCAAGGTCAACTTCCTTACTTTCTACAGAAATGTGCTTGCCAACGTTTGAATGTTGCATCAGCTAGGACTAGGATAGGGCTTGGGTGCAGCTATTGGCATCATGGAGACAATTGTGACTTTCAAAGATGCTGCTCTGCAAAGAACACGAAACTTTCTTTGTGAAGTAGGGAAGAAATTGGAATGCCCTGCAGAAGGGAAGTTAGCACAGTGGCTTCTCTGCCTGAACTGTTGAAGGCGGGGACTTGGTTGACAGAATGACATTCCTCAGACTTATTGTACTGGGAGACTTCAAACTGCCTTCCATAGGCACAGAATTGAACTCTGAAGCAGTTTCGGAATCCATATCCATCAGGGTAATCATGAACCCAACGTAAGTCATCAAGGGACTGACAACAGTGGAGGTTATACATTAGGTGGGAGTTTTTGTCTCAGAGCAGTGGCAATATGATCTGGAGTTGGGGATTGTCTGTTGACAGGGCAGATTGCTGTTTGAGATTCTTTGTGCATGCTCCCATCACAAGAAGTTAGGATGATTTCAGAGGCTCCAACTCATATTCTGTTAGAGCCCATTGGATTTCATAGAGTGCTTGGGAAACTTCTAGAGAACCTGATATACACAGTAGATTCTGATAATGTGGACATAATATCTGGAGGTGTGAGTTGGAGGTGTGAGTGCTGACATCTCTTATTCAGATCCATATCCCTCGGTTAACACCTTCTGGGATGGGACATACGATTAGGTCTAAACAATGGTGAATATATCTTTGCCTGAATATATGTTTTGCCTGAGCTTAATGAGGCAGTTGCCTGCCTCCTTTACAAGAAGCTATTACTAGACCCAATGGTGTTGGACAATTCCTGACTACCTCCAATCTTCCCTTCTAGGGAAATTTGTTGAGAAAATATCAAGCTACAGTTTCAGAGAACCCTGCATGGAAAGGACTATTTGGATCCTTTCCAGTCAGATTTCAAGCTTGGGCACACTATACTGAGATAATATGGGGCCATGCTTGTTGATGACCTATGTGGGACCAGAATAGAAGAAATGCATTTATCTTGGCAGTCTTCGGTATCATTGGTATCCTTCTGGTCCAACTCAGGAGGTTAGAAGTGGGAGGCCCAGTTCACGCTGCCTTTTCTCCTTATGCCAGAGCCAATTCCAGTTGTGTTGAAGGCTAGCCCTCAGCCTTTGCTTCAGGGCTCAATTCTCTTCTCAGTGCTACTCAAATTCTACATGAGGCCACTTGGTGAAGTCATCCATCAGCATGTGTTTAATATTATCAATATGCTGATGATACCTGTGGTAGTTATATATTTCAACCTTTGACTGGCTAGCCAAGCAATTCTATTGAGGTTGTTTCCATATTTATAGTATGTAGAGTACTAAACAGGGAAGAAAAGGCTCAGGCTCAACCTTACCAAGATTGACTATAGATTTTAAGGCTCCCTGAACCTGAAGATTTTCCAGTTTTGGTTCTGGAAAGGATGACATTGTCCTAAACATACCTTGTGTGCAATTTGGGGGTCCTCCTAGATTCCATCTGAGGAGCAAAGTGGCAACTGTACTTCAGAAATCTTATGTGCCAATTGTACCAATTGCTGGATTGGCGGTCCCTAATCACAGTCATTCATGCCTTGGTCACTTCTCATCTGGATTACTGCATGGAATTCCCTTTGAAGGCCACTTAAAAGTTATAGTTAGTCCAGAAGACAATGGCACAAGTAATTGTGAATACACCACTATACCCCATGTAACAGTGGTGTTTTGTGAGCTGCATTGATTGCTAGTGGGTTCTGAGTGCAATCCATGGTTCCGAGAGCCCCTATCTCTGATTACTCCTGCTTATCCAATAAGATCTAAGAGAGTTGCCATGAACATGGGCCCACCATTCAAGCAATGTTATGCCTGATGGAACAGTGCTCCTCCCAAGAGTCAGATGTCCCCAACTTTTTCTACCATGTACTGAGTCAGGAGGTTTCAAAATTATTTCTAGTTTTTCAGAAAGACTTTGTCACAGTATGCTTGGGTGTGTGTATGGAGGGAGGGTATATTTGCTTCATTTTAATTATGTACAGCATCCTGACTCACATGTGGGGAGTGGGTATATAAACTAAAGTAATAAATAACAATAAACGCACATGACATAATAAAGAAATCTGTCATACAGTATGCATGCCTATCCTGAATTCACATTTCCTAAATAAATCATAAAAGGTCGCTGGGTCATCTGATATCTCTCTGCTTACATTGGAATCTCGTGTACAATAGTGAGGTAAATAGCTAGACTGGCAGAGGTTAGCAGTAGCAGCAGTAGCCAGAGTGCTAACACAACTGGAAATCACCACTGCATATTTTGGGGGAATAAATATATATCAAGCTGTTGTTCCATCCTTTTCACTGTAGGTGAGAAAGTCAGTATAGATGGAGTTGAGAAGATGGAATGTGCAAGAGGGGCGGCCATTATGCCGCTTATACCTGGACACAAGTACACACAGACTTGAATAAGGTGTTCCTAAAGCAACAATGGAGTGAATTAGAGAATCTGGGAAAGTGATAAGAAGGAGGTCTGCAAGGTGTCATCAAAGCTCTGCCCATTGTTCTATGCGCATTGCACATAAAAGCTTTGAAATTTTAAAGAAGTCTCACTCCTAAAAGCAAGCTTTGGCCACACTGTCATGACTAATCTTGACTTTTCTGCTCACACCCTGTAAACACCTCTGGCCCTAGGACAAGTGCCTAAGACAAATCCTGGGGGTGTATTGTCTGCACCATTAAGAGTGATGGCATTGAATTGCCTTGCATCATCCCCAAAACAAGCAGCATTCCCACCACCCCCTCCCCTTAGGATTTTCTCTTTTTAACACCCAAACACAACTCATAGCATGATCTAGCAGTAGCAACTCTTGTTCCATTGTTAACTGTGGGATTGGGTGGGGAGACAACTCCCATTTGCCCAAACTTTGGCAAGGAGAGGCTCTTTCCGCTGGATCTTCATTCAGTGGCAAGAGCCTCTGCTTACTAAACTTTGGGCAAATGGGAGTCGCTTCACCTCCATCCCACAGTTAACGGTAGAGATTTCCAGCCTTTGTTTATTCATAAGTTCATTCAGATATTTATGTGAATGTTTTAAATTTCTTCTTTCTGGACTTTTTGCAGCCTGGACTGAGATGCCACGTATAAAATAAGCAACAGATGAACTTGTATCCATCTCATGTCTGTTTATCTTTAACATTTTTCGTGTTACTTTCCCAGCCTCTCCATGGGCAAGGTGGAGGGAAATGTCTGATAATAAGCCCCCTTCGCTGGAGTTCAACTTCTTTGCTCTTGTTGTCCAGCTCCAGGCCTTCTCCTGGTAAATCAGGAGCCTAAGCAAAATTCTTTTCCCCAAACCATGTTTCTTCTCTAAGGCATCTGATAAGCCTAGATCATCATACTACAGAATGCTGCTGAGAGTTATTTCTGGGGCTGGAAGAACATGAGATCATTCCAATCGTATGGAATTTTTATGGTATGCTTGCCCTATACAAGTCTCCTTGGAGTTATAAAGATTTGAGCCAATACATGCTTTTTGGATAAAATAAAACAATCCTTAGAGATTCTATTAAGTAACCCAGAGCTCCCATCTGGAGACTTTGCACCAAATCATTATTGATGTTTGCATGCTATAGGCTCCCTCAGCTGAAGACAGGCTAAGGGCAAAAAGGATGTTTCTTATGGTTTGCTCAGGCAAACATACGTCTTTTCTCTCATGTTTCCCATCAATCCAATGGATTTTAGACATGATGCAGCCAGAATGGAGATGGGATGAATAGTTGCAACCAAAGCTTCCAAGCTCTCCTTCACATCTCACAGCATCAGTTCTACAGACCTTCTCTCTGCTTAAACAGGCTTCAGCAGCTCCCCCAAAATGGCCCTGTTTTCTGGAGTATTTGCTCTTCTTTTATTAGCAACATGAGTTGGGACAAGAAACTCCATCCCTTCTTTGGTGGTTTCTATAATGAGACTTGTCTATTTGAGCGTCAAATTGTACCTGCAGGCAGCAATTGTATCATTGTAATCCAATATTAGGATTTAACATGCTGTATGAACTCAGCCATGGAGCCACAAACTAAATAACTATATTGGGCTAGTGTGTCATGCTATTCTATTCAGAATGGCATTTTATTATTCAAGGGTTTTTGAAAACAGAAAAACAGAATCAATTGACTTAATAATGGTTAAGTCTAGATCTCACAACTGGTCTTTCAATTTGGCATTGTCAGTCCATTGAACCAGGACAGGATGACCTAGGCTGCAATCTCTCATTTAGCCATGCAGTTCAAGTGGGGGACTAAGATTTCTTACTATGTTCACACAACATGTTAAAGATCTAACAGCTGCATTTGTGAAGTGCATTGTGTTTGATTAGTACTAACCATGGTTTAGGTTTTTGAAGTTTAGTGCCTTGTGTACTTGACACACACTTGATTACATCAAGTAGCAGTGTATTTTCTGAACTCCAAAAATTAATTAATCCAATAAATTCTCAAAATGGGCTAATTCAATAAACAAAGAGTGTTCTGTGAACATTGTTGCTATTTTTTTTAGGTTTATTCACCTAACAGACTTGTTCTAGGGATAAAATGGGAAGGATATAAATGCAAACATGAATTTTTAGAGGTAAAATGGGCTGTAATTACTTTAATGTAAGGTTCTGCTTGATTGATCGCTTGCATTTTTATATTATTTTTTCCTGGCAACTTAAGCGGGCCTAATCTCTAATTTCCTCCTCAGTCAGCAATTTGTGAGGTAGATTGGGGTGAGAAAGAGTGACTGACCCTTGAGCTACATAGTGGATCGGGGGACTTAAATTTGGTTCTCCATCTACGTCCAACACCTTAACCGTATAAAATTCTGCTTGAAAACTCTACAGACTTTGCCAAAGATTGATTCAGGAAAGCCTATGACTTCCTTTTTCACAGCCTGCTGTTTAGGAAAGAAATGAAGCAAATGTCAAAAACAATGGAATTGGAATAAAAACAAGACATTATAATTTGAGAAAGAAAAAGGACAGGTTCCCATTCACGCTGAGGCACTGACTGCTATAGTATTTGCTTCAGGCCTGCTCATTAGGTTGGTTATAAGATGCCTTCCATGAAAAAGTCTTCGAGAGGGGGGGAAAAATTGCCCATCCTCACTTTGAAAGCAAAGCAGGATAGAAATATAATAAAATATTCCTAAGGACACATTAAAATTCAACCTTAAAATTCAAGACTTGCATTTACGCAACATGTAATCTTGGTTTGTTTGTAGTTGTGCACAGGGGATGGGATCCGACCTGGTTTGGGGAGTGCGTGCATGCACATCAAATGCGCATTGCATGCACATGCATGCTACTGGCTCCGGCAAGCATTTACTTTCTTCAGCTGACGAGCAGCACTCAGCTGTGCCGCGTAAAGCAGCTCAGGAGGAAAATGCAGCCACTAAAGGACAGGTGGGATGGCCAAACACTAGACCAAAACCTCGTCCCAGTGAACCAGTTCGGTGTCAGCTGCTCTTCAGAGCTACCGGTTCTATAGAACCAGACCAAACCGGTAGGATCCCACCCAAGGTTGTGCATAGTTTAGTATGTTGATGAACTCAGTCCATTTAGTTAATGTAAGGTTATAAATTTTGAAGCCAGGTAAGAGGCGTTGTCCAAATACCGACAATATATCTGAAAAAATATGCTCATTATATTTAGGGATAACTTTTAATCCCAATACTCTCTGGAAGACCATGTTTCACTAGGCCATCCTAATTGCTCCCACCAGTTTGCAATGCACCCATCCCAGAGAAATTTGCTTGGCAGCAATCCCTTCCTATGTCCTGTACCTGACAGGCGATGAGCCAGGGTTTGCAGGTGCTGCGAATGGAACAAGTGAAGTTGAACCCGTCGGCACCTCATCGGGGCATCTGAGACTTCAGCTTAGCTTTGCTTCCAGCTCCCCTCCCAGCGCTGACCGAATCCCCAGCCAAATGGCACAACGGAGCCAAGTGGAGCTGTTTGCACAGCTGTGGCCGCCTGAGCTGAGCGCCAGCCCCTGGGAACATGGTGTCTAGGAAAGCACCAGCTAATTTGAGAATTTCTCTGCAAAGACCCAGCCTGTCAGAGGGGCCAGTCCAGGAATGTCTGCTTGGGAGCTGAGCCAAGAGGCCAGGCCGGTCCAGTAAAGTGACAGATGCAGAAGGGTTGGGCTAGATGGCCTGCTCCCTGCTGTGTTTGTACTGCAAGAGGACTTGTGGCCTTGGTTAGCAATGGAAACAAAGTGAAACGTGTGAAACAGGCGATTAAAGAAATGGTTTCAGAACGCAGCTAAGTTTTTGGCCTGGAGGATGATTGCACATTTCATCATGATCCAAGACAGTGCTGGAAACCCGGCAGAGCCTAGCAGCGGGATGGGGAAGGAGGACTCTTTTTTATCTCTCTGCCAGCTGCTAAAGTGACGTGTGAGCTGCAGCCTGCAAAAACTCCATCACTAACACACTTCTGGAATAGAGAGAGCAGTAGTGTCTCTTTTCCATAGAGAAGAGCTTATCTCAAAATGGGCAAAGATATACATAGGCCATTAGGGGGAGCTGTGCTTCTTTAAACATTTCAATGTGGAATGGGAATGGGAATGGAAATTAATAGAATAGAATAGAATAGAATAGAATAGAATAGAATAGAATAGAATTATTTATTGGCCAAGTGTGACAAGGAATTTGTTTCTGGTGCAGAAACTCTCAGTGTACATGCAAAGCAACAGGGTAATAGTATTCATAATGATATAAATATCATAATAATGATATAAATAAGAGGGGTTAGTAGAGAAGATTAGAAAGGTAATACTACTACTACATTATACAACATAAGTAAATATACTTACACATAAGACAGTACTGTATTAGGTATTCAGCAGAGTGATGGCACAAGGGAAAAACTGTCTTTTGTGTCTAGTTTTGGCATATAATGCCCTGCAGCAGCATCCCAACTGTTGAAACAGTTTATGCCTAGGGTGTGAGTGGTCTGTAGTTATTTTCTCAGCCCTCCTTCTGATTTCTTTACTGAGGGAAATTGTGATATAGTTAGCATTTTTAAGTTCCCTGAGCCCTTCACATAATAATGTCTTTTTAATAGCATTGGTTAAATATTCTTTAAATATTTTGTGATTTTGGCATTTTGCCATAGCGGCAGAATATCCATCTGCTTTCTTGTGAGTAAAATAAACATTATATAAATTGGATTTGTTCAGGCAATAAAGGGCCTGATTGCAGCATTTTATCTAAAAGGTATGTTTCTGTATCAATGTTTTCAGCCTTTTTTTTTTTTTGGTTCCAGCTGGGAATCCTGGTTGTATCCTCTCACCTCCAGCATCTTATTTTCTACCATCTTGGCTAATATCACAAACCCTCCAGAAATCCCACAAGTACAGTTCATTTCCAAGATTTGACATCATTAGATAAGGTAATCTTGTTCAGAGCAAGGAGGTTCCACTGATTTGGACCAGTGTTTCTCAACCTCAGCAACGTTAAGAGGCATGGAGCACAGGGTGCAAGCTGGAGAATTTGGGAGTTGCAGTCCTCACTTCTTAAAGCTGCAGAAGCGGGGGGGGGGGGGGGGGGAGGGGAGCACTGAACTGAACTAACAAAGAACATAGGGGCTTTATTTGAGCAATACATGACCTATCAAACAGAACAAAAATGAGGTCCCCAAAGACTTAGTCCATGTATCCCACAAGTAAGCCTGTGCAAAATGTTCTGTCATGAAATATTCTCTTATCATTTATGGCATAGTTATCATGCCTTGATTTGAGGTCGGTCACTTTTGGAACATTTGGAATGTTCAAAACAGCCTTCCAAACCTTGGGAATTTAAAACATTATTAAATTGTTATTATCAGTAACTGAGTGTCTTAGAATAGACCCAGAATCCTTTGCGACTTGTATGGCTGCCAGTTTGCTTCAGATCATATTGTTGAGTCTGGCTTGGTCCTGACTCCCTTGGAACCACCCAATATGGATTTGATCTTCACATCCCCCGCTGCATGCTTGCTTGATCTTCGGAACAGCAACTCTCAGGAGGGTTAAACTCCTCCCTGCTCCCTTGGGGACACTTGTTCTTGGTCTATTTGAGGTTTGTTACTGAACACAACAGGAATTCGGGTTGCATATTATACATACAGTACTGTAAAAGGAAGGCCAATGGAGAAAGGATGATCCTTTCTAAGGATTTACTGAAAGGGGGAACTTCTAGAGAGGTATCTGGAATTGGTGGACAAGGGTGCCCCCTTATGGCCACCAAGAAAACTGTTGCTCTCTGAGGCACTCCTTTGGGGAATGGAATTGCTAGAATAATATCAACCCATTTTTATTTTATTTTTTATTTTGTAAAACTCAGCAGCAGTTTGGGTCCAGAATGTCTGGTGGCTTGTCACACTTACACCATCAAATGATACCCCTCCGTGTGAAAGTACTAGTTTCAATTGTAGGTTACAACTAGCTTTCTCCATCAGCACAGGGCAAGGCAGAGGTAGTGTTGAGATATTCCCCGTTAGGAAAATGACTGCTCTCAGAGAAACGTAGTGAGAGTGGTGATGAATAACACACAACCAGCACACAGATATACACAGATAGTAAAATGTAGGTTTTACTTCCAGTAAACGGGCAAGCAATGTCCAACAAACAGTCCAAGTCATACACGGTTAAAGCAGTCAGTATTCAACCCAGGGATAATCCAAAAACAAAGTCCAGTATCATAAACAAAGTTCAGTAAACATAGCTTCCTAACAGTTGCAAGACTCACAGCAATCTGAGCAGAAGGATGATCAGACATAAGGCAATAGGGAAAATCAAGAAGAACAAACCAAGTTTCTGGCTCCATTTTATGGCCGTTGGAGGAACCACACCCAATTATAATTACAGCATTCTCTTAAAGAGACAGTATTAAATGACTATCCTGGTTTATATATTGCCAACCCAACTGTTAGGTGACTATCATTCCTAACAGGTAGTCTTGCTGAATTACAGCCCTCTCTTCTGAAATCCTTCATCATTGGCCATGCTGCCTGGAAGTGTAATCAAGTGACATCTCCATAACCTAGAACAGTGATGGCTAACCTTTTCAGCACCAAGTGCCCAAAGTGCGTTCATGCACATACATCCCTCCCCGGATGCAATGTGCGTGCGCAAACCCCCATGCCCTCCTGCACATACGTGTATGTTGTTCCACACCCCACGCATGTGCGTGCAACCCCACGCACCCCACGCATGCACGTGACCCCCCAAGCATGTGCCTCATCCCTGTGCATGTATGTACGACCCCTGCATATGCCCCCTGCCCATGCATCACAACCCCCACACATGTCCCTACCTTTGCACATGCGCGGCAGAGACCCAAAGACTAGCTGGCTGGCAGGAGGCTCGCACACGCATGCATGGCAGAGCCGAGCTGGGGAAATTACTAGTGTGCCCAGAGAGAGGGTTCTGCATGCCATCTCTGGCACGCGTGCCACAGATTCGCCATCACAGACCTAGAACATCCTGACAAGTCTTTAAAGATTTTGAAAAGCAATGTGGCCAACAACAATGTAAATTAATTCCAAAGTGGAATAGGTACCACCATTCCTCCAAAAAGATCTGCTGGAAAAGAAAAAAAAAAACCTTTGAGAAAGAGTGAAGTGGGAATTGTCTATTCTTAGAATGTTTTTTTTTTGCAAAGATCTATTGGAGGTGACACAGTGGCAGGACGTGTGTTATCAATTAGAGTGCATAATTATTATATTTCTAATCTTGTCTTAACAGCCTTGGCAGATTGCAAAATTAGTACGGTAGTAACAAAGGTGAAAAATAAAAATTAAAAGCAGTAAAAATGTTAATAAATAGCACAAGAAAGATATGCTCAAACATGTGATAACCACAATACCAGAATAGTGTTGGCACGTAAAACAATTTTTTCAAAATACTTGGAAGAACATAAAACAATAGAGTTGGAAGGGACCTTGGAGGTCTTCTAGTCCAGCCCACTGCTCAAATAGGAGACCCTATGCTATTTTAGATAAATGGTTGTCCAGTCTCTCTTTGAAAACCCCCAATGATGGAGCACCCACAATTCTGAAAGACAAGTTGTCCCGTTGGTTGATTGCTGTCACCGTTAGGAACTTTCTCCTTAGTTCTACATAGCTTCTCTCCTTGGTTAGTTTCCATCCATTGTTTCTCATCTTGTTTTTGGTACTGTGGAAAATAGGTTGATCCTCTCATCTCAAATATTGGAACACTGATATCATGTCTCCCCTAGTCCTTCTTTTCATTAGTCTAGACACACCCAATTCCTGTAACTGCTCTTTGTATGTGGACCTTGTAGGTCATCTAGTCCAACCCCCCCCTCCAGGGGTGGGTTTCTACCGGTTCTGTCCACCTCTGTAGAACCGGTAGCTCTGAAAAGCAGCAGACACAGAACCGGTTCTAGGTCTGCTGATGTTTTTGTCCACCCGCCTACTCAGGCTCTTACCTGATCTTTATTTCCTGATTTTTCAACTTCAACTACCGAACGAGGCACAGCTGCAATTAAAAAAGCAGGAAAAGAGGGCTGTTTCAAAGGCTGCTTCTCTGCACGCAGTGTGCTGATGACAATTTACAGGCGATGATTTACAGGCGCCCCCTTGCAGCGTGCAGGAAACAACATCATAAATCACCAAACCTTGTAAATCCCAAACCGGTAGTTAACCCTGTTGTATCCCACCCCTGCCCCCCTCCCACCCAAGCGGGAGACCCTACACCATTTCTGACAAATGGCAGTCCAATCTCTTCTTGAAAACCTCCAGTGATGAAGCTCCCACAATTTCCGAAAGCAAGCTGGTTGATTATTGGTTGATTGTTCTCAAACTCAGAAAATTTCTCCTTGGTTCTAGGTTGAATCTCTCCTTGATCAGTTTCCATCCATTATTCCTTGTCTGGCTTTCAGGTGCCTTGGAAAACAGCTTGACCCCTTCCTCTTTGTAGCAGCCCCTCAAATATTGGAACACTGCTATCCTGTCCCCCCTGGTCCCTTCTCTTCACTAGACTAGCCATGCCCAATTCCTGTAATCGTTCTCCATATGTTTTAGTTTCCAGTCCCCTAATCATCCTAGTTGCTCTTCTCTGCACTCTTTCTGGACTGTCAACATCTTTTTTTATATTGTGCTGACCAGAACTGGATGCAGTATTCTAGATGTGGTCTTACTAAGGCTTTATAGAGTGGTACTAGAACTTCATGTGATCTTGAATCTATCCCTCTATTAATGCAGCCAAGGAGGTTGGCAGGGATAGGATACGGCCATCCCTGGATAAAGAAACCTTGGCAGTTGCAGTTCAGGTGAACCTTGCCACACTCTCCACGTGAAGCTACCTTTGAAGGCAATTCATGAACTACAGTTGGCAGAGCACATAGCAGCCAGGCAAACACTCCAAGTGCTCCATGGCTCGGGACCTGGGTACTTACGGGACCTCCTGCTGCCACCAATAACCTCCCGCCGCCCGGTACGCTCCCACAGGGTCGCCCTACTTGGGGTACCGCCGCCTGATCGCTGTCGGTTGGCGGCCCCGAGGGTGCGGGCTTTCTCTGTGGGAGCCCCCTCCCTGTGGAATGATCTCCCCCCGGAGATACAAGCCGTGACAGACATCCTGACCTTCCGGCGCGCAGTTAAGACCCTATTTTTTAAACAGGCCGGCCTGGCCCAGTAAGGGTCTGTGGGGTTTTAAATTTAATGAGGGTTTTTAATTTTTAATCTGATTTTTAAATTTTATTTATCCCGGTTCTTAAATGTTTAATTGTAGTTGGACGGGATGCAGCCAGATATGTATTTAATCTAGTTTTAAATTCTATTTAACTTGTATTTATTTTATGTGTTTGTTAGGCTGTGCAACGCCCCGAGTCCCTTTTTGGGAGAGGGAGCGGTATAGAAATATGAAAAATAAATAAATAAATAAATAAACACTGGGTATAAACCTGATGCCACAGGGTAACATTAATAATAATGTTATCACACTGGTTGCCAAGAAACTTTTGAATACAATTCAAAATATCCTCACTACACACAGAGCTCGGGATTATTTTAGGGATCATCTTCTCCAAATTGTGAAATTCCATAGACAAGCTATGCTCAGGAACCTGCTCTATTGAGAAATGAAATGGGCAAGAGCCTGAAAACAGCCCTTCTCTATGGTGGCCCCTTCCCTCTAAAGCAACCTATCTCAACTTTGGTTACTTTGTGTGGACTTCAGCCTCCAGAATTCCCCAGCCAGCATGGAGGTACACCAGTTGTTTCCCTGTTAGACTTTGGTAAATTGATGGGTCCCCCTTCATACAGTATATTGTGATTTGATGACCTCAATGCTTGTGAACAAGTTATGAATCTAGGTCTTCCTGCTCACAGTAACCACTCTACCACACTGACTGTGCAACAGAGTAAGAGTGTTGGAACAGAGTTGGAGGTCTTCTAGTCCAGGGGTCGCCAACTTTTTGGACCTCAGGAACCATCAAACTCATAATTTTAAATCCCGCGGACCAGAGATCCTGGGAAAATCCCCAAAAAAGCCTGCATGAAAATTCCCCACTCCGTTTTCCTATCGATCGATCATTCTTTATTTGGGATCACAAGATACCATCTCCAGCTCTGTTCTCTGGGGGGCGGGGGGGGAAAGACTTTTGGCTTCATGCAAAGAAAGCAACAGAAGCAGTAGAAGTCTTTATCTCCCCCAAATTCTGCCAGAAATGAGTCTTTGTGAGACTTGTCGCGCTAGCGCAGCCTCTTGGAGAAGGATGCCTTGTAGGGTCCCAAAGACTCATTTCTGGCAAAGTTTGGGAGAGAAAGACTTTTGCTGCTTTCCTTGCATGCAGCCAAAAGCAGAAGAAGAAAGAAGTGGAAAGAAGCAGCCTGGTGGCCAGGCCAGGCATGTGGGGTGAATGGGGCAAGTTCTCCCCTCACTATCTCGTTGTTCACAATGCAAGCGATGCAAGCCTTGTGTTCCCGTGGGCCATGTGGGCAGCGCAGCCTTGTGTTCCCACGCAGCCTGTATTAATTGCTTTGGGGGTGACATTTCTCTGCGGACCACCAAAATTTTCTCGTGCACCACCAGTGGTCCCCAGCCCATTGGTTGGCGACCACTCTTCTAGTCCAAGGATCTTCAAACTTAGCAAGTTTAAGACTTGTGGACTTCAACTCTCAGAATTCCTGAGCTAACATGACTGGAGGAGGAATTCTGGGAGCTGAAGTCCACAAGTCTTAAAGCTGTCAAGTTTGAAGACCCCTGTTCTAGTCCAATCCTCCTGGTCACACCACTTAGCAATGGCAGTTCTGGTTGCTGTCATTAGGTGAGGACCTTCTGCTTCTCCTGCCATGCTACACTTGTATCTGCTCTTTTGGCTACTTTGCCATCCATCCTGATGCCCCCAGCTGAGCATCACTGCTGCTGACAAAGTGTGCCAGGCTCAGGCACCTGCTAGCCCTTGGTAAGGCCAAAAAGGGCACTTGTGTGCCAATCTTTGAGAATTAATTTGGACTCCTCCATTACTTCCCAAATTCATAAAAAGCTTGGACTGAGAGTTTCAACCTATTGTGAATTGTTTTTTGTTTCAGTCTTTCAATATGCACCAAGGGAGTACCTATAAACATGTCAGAATGCTTCTTTGTCTTTAAATGCTTAAAAACAAGCACATTTTCCAATGTACTTCAATCCTACACAGCCATGTGACAAATGCAAGATTTTGAATAGAAAACAAAGTTCATAAGAATTTATAACCCTAGGCAGAAGTCAAGAACAGGTGCATCAATTGACTGAAATTCCTGCATGTTCCTCTTACGGATACTGTAAGTGAGAATCAATTTATAAAATACATTCAGAAAATATGTGAAAGCAAAGTGAATGGATCAAGTGGTTGGAGAAGACCAAGGAGGTTGTAGCTGGAATGGATACACTTAGAAAGTTTAAGAACAAAAGGCATTGTAGGAAGTTATATAGAGATACGGTGGAAGGATGGTTTGCCGGTGAACTATTTGGTACTAGAGTCAGTTATCATAGCACAAGTTTTAATTTCTTTGGCTTATTATTTCTTATTCCCTTACTGTGGATTGCATAAACTTACACTGAGAGGAAATAGCATAATGGAACAGGAAACATGAATAGAATAGAATGGAATGGAATAAGGATAGGGATAGGGATAAAATAACAGAATTGGAAGGGACCTTAGATGTCTTCTAGTCCAACCCCTGCCTAGGCAGGAAACCCTACACCACTTCAGACAAATGGTTATCCAACATCTTTTTTAAAACATCCAGAGTTGGAACATTTACAACTTCTGGATTATGTTTCACAACAGGATTATGTTTATATATCAACAACAGTTGGTCTCAGGATATAACTATAATATATAAGTTTTGTGATGAAAACTTAGAGTCTTTACACATCAACTGCAAGCCATTTTACTCTCCACGTGAGTTCTCCTCATTTCTCCTAATAGCTGTGTATGTTCCTCCACAAGCCTGTGTAAACAAGGCATTACGAACTCTTGCTGATCAAATTATGGAGGCTGAAGCCAAACACCCAGGTTTCTTTCCCATCATTTTAGGAGATTTCAATCAAGCAAATTTAAGGAAAGAGCTCCCAAAATATTTCCAGCATGTAAATTGTCCCACCAGAGGCAAAAATACTTTAGATCACTGCTACACAACAGTAAAAGATGCTTACAGGTCTTTACCACGAGTAGCTGTGGACACTCTGACCACTGTATGATTCACCTTGTTCCTGCCTACAGACAAAGACTTAAAACCATTAAATCAACAATTAAATCAGTGAGGACTTGGTCGGATGAGGCAAAGCTGAAACTCCAGGCCTGCCTTGATTGCACTGATTGGAATGTTTTTGAAGATGCCTTGGCAGACCTAGATGAGTTCATAGATACTATAACATCATATGTTAGCTTCTGCGAAGACTTATATGTACCAACAAGGAACCTGAAAATATATAGCAACAATAAACCTTGGTTCACAGCTAAACTTAAGCAGCTATGTCGTTCCAAAGAGGAAGCTTACAGAAAAAGTGACAGAATGCTACACAACCAAGCCAGAAACATATTAACAAGAGAGATCAGAGCAGCAAACTCTGAAAAGTTAAAGAACCAATTCTCAACAAATGAACCAGCAAACATGTGGAAAACTCTTAAAAACATCACTGGCTTCAGCAAACCTCCTTCCCAAGAAGAAGGAAATCAACAACTAGCAGATGACCTGAATGTGTTCTACTACAGGTTTGAAAAGAAACTACAGCCACCTATATCCACAATACACATCTCAAACACACTAACAATAGCCAAGCCTCCTACAACTGGCCCCAATCCATTGGGCTCACAACCTCTGGTGATCACAGAAAAAGAAGTGCAAGATCTATTACACAGACAAAAGCCAGGAAAAGCACCAGGGCTAGACAAGATAACTCCTTCTTGCTGAGCAATTGGCCCCCATCTTCACCCGAATCTTCAACAGATCACTAGAGATGTGCTATGTTCCTTCCTGCTTCAAACGTTCTACCATCATCCCAGTGCCAAAGAAGCCCTCCATCAAGGAACTGAATGACTATAGACCAGTTGCTCTAACATCTGTAGTTATGTAAATCTTTGAAAGGCTTGTGCTGTCCCACCTGAAAACCATCACGGATCCACTGCTAGATCCCATGCAGTTTGCATACCAAGCAAATAGATTGACAAATGATGCTGTTAACATGGCTCTGCACTACATCCTACAACACCTTGAATCTCCAAATACCTATGGAAGGGTCCTCTTTGTAGACTTCAGTTCAGCATTCAATACCATCATTCCAGACACTCTTCTAAGTAAACTAAACCAACTAGCGGTACCTGAACACACTTGTAAGTGAATCATAAGCTTCCTAACAGACAGGAAGCAGCAGGTGAAGCTAGGCGAAATTACATCCGATATCTGTACAATCAGCACAGAAGCCCCCTAAGGCTGTGTGCTATTTCCACTTCTCTTCTCCCTATATACCAATGACTGGATCTCAAATGATCCATCTGTTAAAATACTGAAGTTTGCTGATGACACAAGAGTCATTGGTCTCATTCGAGACAACGATGAATCTGCATACAGACAGGAGGTTATACAACTTGCCTCGTGGTGTAACAGGAACAATCTGGAACTGAACACACTCAAAACCGTAGAAATGGTGGTAGACTTTAGAAGAAACCCTCCCATACTACCACCTCTTACAATACTAGACAACACAGTATCAACAGTAGAGAGCTTCAAATTTCTAGGTTCTACTATATCACATGACCTAAAATGGACACCTAACATCAAAAACATCATCAAAAAAGCACAACAAAGAATGTTCTTTCTGCGCCAACTCAGAAAGCTCAAAGTGCCCAAGGAGCTGCTGATCCAGTTCTACAGAGGAATTATTGAGTCTGTCATCTGCACCTCTATAACTGTCTGGTTTGGTTCTGCAACCCAACAGGACAGACACAGACTTCAGAGGATAATTAGGACTGCAGAAAAAACAATTACTACCCACCTGCCTTCATTCGAGGACCTGTATACTGCACGAGTCAAAAAGAGGGCTGTGAAAATATTTACAGACCCCCACACTTCCTGGACATAAACTGTTTCAACTCCTTCCCTCAAAACGACGCTATAGAGCACTGCACACCAGAACAACTAGATACAAGAAGTTTTTTCCCGAAAGCCATCACTCTGCTAAACGAACTGTTTCCTAGTATGATTTGATGTTGATTGTATCCTATGACTATCATTAAGTGTTGTACGTTATGATTGATTCTTAACTAATGTTCCTTCTTTATGTATACTGAGACTATTTACACCAAGACAAATTCCTTGTGTGTCCAATCACATTTGGCCAATAAAGTATTCTATTCTATTCTATTCTATTCCGGAGGCAAGTCGTTCCACTGATTAATTGGAGGAGGAAAGCAAAATTATTTGCCAGGTCTGAAGAGACATTGCCACAAGCGGATAATGTCCTCCAAAATCTGATTCAAAATTGGAAAAGATGCTTTAGGGCACTAAAATAACCCCTCAAATGCATCATATTGTGCACATTGCTGAGACCACCTACCCCCAGGAGTGTTGAACTCGATTTCATTGAGAGCCATATCAGAGTTGTGTTTGATCTCAAGGGACCGGGGTGAGCGTGGCCAGCTCAACGTCACTCGTGTTGGGCGGGGGCTGTGGAGGCCCGAATACTCTACCATCAAAAACTCTCAGACCAGAAAAAAAAATGCACAATGCTCTTACTTAAGATCTCCTCCAGCAATGTTTAGTGAATGCCAGCTAGGTCAGCAATTCCTGCCTTGAGATAAGAGCTGAATGAGGGATCATTGTGAGTGGCCTTGCTGTTTCCTTTTTGTCTTCTTCAGTCTGGTCTCTGGCCATCTGGGCAGCCTGCTTGTAGCTGGCTTCCAGGACCTGAACAATGCAGGACACAATCCAGATAAAACAACACACGGAGGTCCAAGTTATCTGAATCAGGAGATTCTCCAGATTCCAATAGCAGCTTTTCAGTAGTGAAATCCTCTGGGTAAGCTGCTTTTCCAGGACCTGGCAAGCAAAAACGGACAAGAATGTGTCAGGAGGGTTGGGAGGAATGGCTTGAATGGTGGAATTTTGGAAAGGGGAAAGGCCCAAGGACTGTCTGCACCACCCCTTCATCCTAGGGCACTCCGTTAGCTGAGTTCGGACAATCTTCCTCCCCTTGAATAGCTTTGAAAAGTGACTCAATACATTGATGGAGGACAGGTAAATTGAAGCCTATCATTATGAGCCGTGGGGGCGCAGTGATTAGAGTGCAGTACTGCAGGCTACTTCTGCTGACTGCTGGCTGCCTGCAATTTGGCAGATCGAATCTCACCAGGCTCAAGGTTGACTCAGCTTTCCACCCTTCCAAGGTGGGTAAAAAATTGCTGGGGAAAATATGCTGACTCTCTGTAAACTGCTTAGAGAGGGCTGTAAAGCACTGTAAAGCAGTATATAAGTCTAAGTGCTATTGTTACCAGGCTTGACACTGTGCCCAAGTCTGCACACTTTCCAGCTTTTGATCCCCTGCTTCTGGGCCCTATCAGAAGGACTTTTATCATTCTGGGTCTCTCACCATTCTTTGTAGGAATGATCTCCAGCCATATTCCTTGGCTCCACTGTGAATTTGCCATGCCAATAGCAGGAGCATCATGGAAGCTAGGAGGACATTTTGCGCCCAACAGAAGAAGAAGTCTATAGTTAGCTCCAAGGAAGCATGGATCCAGCACAGGAGATCCCACTGAATCTGCTTCAGACATAAATACCAACTCAGAATCCCCTCTTGCAGTGAGAGAAGGTGCAGGTACAGAGTTCTCAGCCCACCTCGAACTGCACCCTGTAGGTTTTTCCCCATAGTTGGTAGCGAGGATCCTGACTCAGGAAATTTGCTAGAAGGATGTGTCTTGGGCTCCATGGGGAAGCACTGCTTGACAAGAGATGGCACAGCACACAACACTCTTCAGAGATCTGTGAATGAAGACAGCCGCATACTATCAGGTTCTTCCTCTTAACCAAGAGAAACGCTGTGCTAAACTACATACCCTTGTGTTCTTTTTGCTATCCTATTTAATCTATCATCTAAGCATTTATTCCTTCCTCCCCTTAACACAACAATCCTGTAAAATTGCTTAAAAATTTAAAAATGGCTAAAAATTTAAAAATTTAAAAATTTGAGAACAGCCACTAAACATGCTAAACTGCAAGTCAAAACACACCAACAGCGACCAAATTAACAGGTACACATAAATGAACCAAACTAGTTACAATATGCAACATGCTAAGCCACAAAATTAACCCGGTTTAACCTTGCCTTTACTGCCACAAAAATCTTTAATTAATTTGATTGAATTATATGCATAAACCAGAGGCTGTGTTTGTCCAACTGAACCCCTTGAATCAGTGCAATCATTTCAGCTTGCAAGCAGCCCTGGGCAGCTGGGAGGCTGGCACTTTCTCTTCTAGCTCTCATTTATAATTTTTCACTGGCATATTTTCACTTGTAATCCCTGGAATACTCTCTCATCCATTCCTGTCAATAAATCCAAATCCATTTTAAACCCGATCACCACCAGCATTCATCTCCATTTCTTTGCTGCCTTCAGTTAAGTCTTGTGTTGAATTTTAAGAACTCATTAAGAACAGATTCCTCAGTCATCTTGCTTGTTTCCCCCGTCATCATTTTTCCTTTGGAACTATTTCTTCTTAGGTGGGAAAAAAAAAATATAAAAAAAAAATTCTGAGTTTTATATACCGCCCTTCTCCCGAAGGACTCAGGGCGGTGAACAGCCAACTAAAATACAAATAAACAAAGTATAAATTATTTAAAAAAGAATTAAACACTAGACTGTCCCAAATCTAAAAACCCCAATTAAAATCAATAAAACATCATACCCCGTCCCAAGTAATCTAAAAACCCCATTTAAAATCCCATTAGTCAGCTCAGGCCGGCCTGCTCGAAGAGCCAGGTCTTCAGGTCACGTCTGAAGGCCCTCAGGTCACTGGTCGTTCGTAATCCAGGCGGCATCCCATTCCAAAGGGCGGGTGCCCCCACAAAGAAGGCCCTATTCCTCGGGGTCACCAGACGACACATAGAAGGCGTCGGGACCCGGAGGAGACCCTCTCTGTGGGAGCGCATCTGTCGGTGGGAGACTACTGGCAGAATGCGGTCTTGTAAGTATCCTGGTCCGATGCCATGGAGCGCTTTAAAGACCAAAACCAGTACTTTAAAGCGAACCCGGAAGGCCACTGGCAACCAATGCAGCTCGCGCAGGAGGGGCGTCACGTGGGAGTATCTCGACGCCCCCATAACCACCCGCGCGGCTGCATTTTGTACCAGTTGTAGCCTCCGGGTGCTCCCCGCAGGGAGCCCCATGTAGAGGGCATTACAGTAGTCCAGATGGGAGGTGACCAGGGCATGAGTGACTGTGCGTAAGGCGTCCCGATCAAGAAAGGGCTGCATCTGGTGTATCAGGCGAACCTGATAAAAAGCCCCCCTGGAGACGGCCGTAATATGCTCTTCCAAAGACAGCCGTACATCCAGGAGGACACCAAGATTGCGAGCCCCTTCTGTGGGGGTCAAGATCTCATCCCCAATAGCCAGCGATGGAGTCAGCTGACTATATCGGGCCGCCGGAAACCACAGCCACTCGGTCTTGGAAGGGTTGAGTCGAAGCCTGTTCTCGCCCATCCAGTTCCGCACAGCCTCCAGGCAACGGGCCATAACCTCCACAGCATCGTTGGGGTGGCTTGGGGTGGAGATGTAAAGCTGAGTGTCATCAGCATACAGATGGCATTTCACCCCAAAACCACGGATGATCTCTCCCAGCGGCTTCACAGGGAAAAGACCCTTGGAGCAGAATATCTCTTTCACTCTCTGCACTTGGAGAAGAGCAGAATCAAATTTCCCTATCTAGTAGACACCTACAGTTTCAAGATCCTGAGAATTTTCAGAGGCAATGACTTGTCTACAACTTCCCTTTTGCTCCACTCTCAAGCAGCTGTTAAGCAGGTTCCAGTTAAATACCTTGGCTTTCAGCTTTGTGACATGACTGTGATGTCATGGCAGAGTGTGAAATCCTGAAGACTGATCCCAGTGTGACCATACACCAGGGCTGGCTTTACATAATGCACTATATCCTATACCCAGGTTAATACACCTCAGTGTTCACTTTGCAAAATGGAGTTATATTACTGTTTCACACCATGTGCTACAACAATGGCTGAGATTGCATAGTACCCTGAACCACAAATTTTCAATCCCCTGGGCTGCGTAGATCAGCATGTTGTTGGACTCAAGGAAACATATGCTTGGCAATCATGTTTAGCAAGGTTTGGTTAAATGTAAGAGGACAGAACAGAGAAAAGGAAGGGAGCATCAGAAAAATTACTTGAGTCTCTTTGGAAAAGCTAGACATTGATAAAAATTTGTCATGATGGAGAACTTTTTTTCCATGTAGTCCATCAGGATCAAATTCATCTTGATAGCCTTTTATTAGCATGCTATGCACTCAGCTGATCTAGGACCAATATAAGTTCTGGCCAAACACTTAGCCAAGGCAAAGAAACTGATACATATAACGAGGACTTTCATATTAGGAACTCAACCCTATGAAGACAAGCTCAGGAATAAAAAGATATTGACAGATTTGAACCATGAGCCCTATCCAACAAAATGAAATTTAATGTTGGAAAAAAGCAAGGTTTTACACTTAGGCAGGAAAAAACAATGCCACATATACAGATTAGGCAAAGCCTTTACTCAAAAGCAGTAAATTGTGAGAGGGACCTTGGGAGTTTTAGTGGATGGATCACTTAAATACAGCAGTGCAGCAGCCAAAAAAGCTAATACAATCCTTGGTATAAATTGAGGCATAGGATCAAAATCATGTGAAGTATTAGTACAGCTTTATAAAGCCTTAGTAAGGCCACACCTGGGATACTTTTGGTCATCACATTACAAAAAAGATGTTGAGATTGGAGAAATGCAGAGGAGCAACTAAGATAATTAAAGGCCTGGAGACTAAAACATACGAAGAACAGTTGCAAGATTTGGGATTGGCTAGTCTAGAGAAAAGGACCAGGGGACATGATAACAGTATTCCAGTATTTGGGAGACTGCCACAAAAAGGAAGGGGTCAACTTATTTTCCAAAGCACCAGAGGATAGGACAAGAAACAATGGATGGAAACTAATCAAGGAGAGAAGCAACCTGGAATTAAGGAGGAACTTCCAAACAGTGGGGACAATTAACCAGTTGAACAGCTTGCCATCAGAAGTTGTGGGTGCTGCATCACTGGAGATTTTTAAGAAGAGACTGGACAGTCACTTGTCTGAAATGGTATAGGGCCAGGATGTCAAACTCACGTCATCACGGCAGCAGCATGTGACGTATCAAGAATTTTTTCCCCCTTCGCTAAACCAGGTGAGGGCAGGGCCAGCACGTGATGCATTCGGGCCATGAGTTTGACACCCCTGGTATAGAGTCTCCTGTTTGGGTTGGGCTAGAAGACCTCCAAGGTCCCCTTCCAGCTCTATTCTGATTGGTTGAAGTCTGAAAGAGCATGCTGTGTTCAACCTTGAGAAGAACAAGCAGGGGCTCTGGCAGCACTCTTTGCTTCCCCTCCCTGAAAGTAGAACTGTGTCTTTTCCTAAGCTTGCACTAAATTGCACAGGCTCAGGAAAATATTTCTTTTTTCAAGAGCTTTTGATAGTTCTAATGAAGGAGCTAACACTGGGTTGAAAGCCTCTTTGCCTTCTTCTCGTCAAAACATTGCATGTCACTGCCTCAAAGGATGTCACACACAAGGTTATTTATTTTGAAGTGTTTCTCAACCCCAGCAACTTTTTAAGATGTGTGGACTTCCAACTCACAGCCAACAAGGGTGGCTGGATAATCTTGGGAATTGAAGTCCATACATCTTAAAAATTGCTGAGGTGATGAAACATTGCTTTAAAATCTCTCCCAATCCACAGATTCTGGACACAGGGAGATGACAAAGTGAATTGGGGTGTAATATCCCATGTTCGGGTATCTCGGAGCAAGGCCAATTGCTGCTCCCACCAAGATAACTTAAGATGGAGATCTTTTTTAAAAAAATTTTTTTTAAATCCAAGGATTAATTATTGAGTGTCCTTGAACTTCTAGCTTCCCTTGGACTGTACTCATTACTGTCCCAGCTTCCGGATTGATAAAGGCAGGAATAGGGCATGTTCATACAAAACAGCAATCACACCTGCCCTTTAGATATTGTTTCCTTGTCTCCTTAATAACATCCTTGTTATCTACAAAAAAAAGCTCTGGAGCCAATTCCACTTCAAGGGAATGTCCCAAATCCCACCCGCAGCGGCTCCTGCTTCCTCGCCCTTTGTCTTGTTGAAGAAACGGGAGGAATAGCCTACTATCGCAGGTAGCCAATCTAACGAGCGATTCCCCAAAAGAGAACAAGAACCGCCGCTAGCAAAAGCGCCGAGGGAGGCAGCGTCATAAGCGGTTGGGCAGGAGCCGCCCGCCCAATGGGAGGGAAGGCCCCGCCTGCTTCCAGCTGGCCATGGCCGCTCTCTCCAACTGCCGCCTGGGCGAAGTGCAGCGCCGCGTGGCCGAGTTGCACCACCAAAGCGATCTGCAGCAGCTGCTAGGCTTCTACAACGGCTGGGCCCAAGACTATGACCAGGTGCCACTCCCCATCCTTCCCCGCGTCGCTTAGGCGAGAATCTCGCTTCCTGCGTCCGGAAGGAGTGCTCATAAAGGGGAATGTTTGTAGCCTCAAGGTTGAAATAGGGATTCTTGCCTCAGCAGGGGTTGGACTAGAAGACCTCCGAGGTCCCTTCCAACTCTTGTTATTCTGAGAGCACCAACGAGGATCCTTGGTGCTCTCGAACGAGCTTGTTTTCTTGCAGACGTTGCATTACCTAGACTAGGTAACATCATCAATGTTAGTGCCTTAAGAGTTTGCCCTCCTGAGCATGTGCAGAGCGTGTTTACCCTGCTGTCAACTCTTGACAAGGTTCAACTGTGTTGTCTTCGTGCAATCGACTTGGCTGGCGGCTAGAAGTGCGGGTGAGGGGTTAAAGGGAAGGAATTTGAGAATTCCCTATCTTTCCTACCTTAATACTCTATATCAAGCCTGAAGCATAGAGTCACTTTAATAGTTGTATTGGCAGAGTATTTCTATATTAATATAAATATTAGAGCTGTGTATCCCTTTTCCACAGTGTAATAGACCAAAAAAAGTCTTTAGGAGATCTAGCCCCCTCCCCCACTTCCTAAACCAACCAAAGATTAATCTATAAACAAGTAGCTGATCTGCACTAATAAAAAGTATTAAGCAATAAAAATATTAATCTTATCAAAATAATTTACTCTCCATACTTTGAAACATGCCAAAAGAACTTTTTCGAAGCATCCTGTACTTATGTCCTGTCTTATCTCTAGAACTTCTAAGCAGCTTCTGTGGGGAATCTCCCTTTATTTCCACAACTTGGTGAAATAGCATAGGCTCCAAGGGTTAGTGACCCAAAGTCACATCATCAGTTTCCATGATTGAAGGTAGATGTGAAATCAGTCTCTCTAATCCTACAGGTAGTCCTCGACTTACGACCATAATGGAGCCTGACCATTATGGTCATAAGGCGGGTCACTCACATGTCCGATCCAATTTTGCAATATTTTTTGCAGCAGTTGTTAAGCAAACACTGTGTTTGTAAAGTGAACATCTCTGTTGTAAAGCAGGCAACATAGATTGCTATGGGCTGTTTTTCATAAAAACATTATAAAATGCTGTTGCCAGACCAGAGGATGCTGCAAATGTATGGAAATGCAGCCAGTTGCTGAGCAGCTAACATGCAGTCACATGACTGTGGGGGTGGGGGGGTGCGTGTGCGTGTGATTGACAGAACTTTGAAACCAGGCACAAGTAGCACTGTGGAGGTCTGTTATAACTTTGAATAGTTGCTTAGTGACTAGTCCAGTGGTGGTATTCAAAAAATTTTACTACTGGTTCTGTCGGCGTGGCTTGGTGGGCATGGTGTGGCTTGGTGGGTGTGTGGCAGGGGAAGGATACTGTAAAATCTCCATTCCCTCCCCACCCCACTTACCTGCTTTCCAGCTCCCTTCTTGCAGGGCAACAAAAGAAGACCCAGCAGATCAGCTGGGACTCAATGGGGAGGCAGGGAATAGACGGAGCAGGTCCAGTCAGAGGTAGTATTTGCTGGTTCTCCAGACTACTCAAAATTTCTGCTACCGGTTCTCCAGAACTGGTCAGAACCTGCTGAATACCACCTCTGGACTAGTCGTAACTCGAAGTTCTCCAACTTCTTAAGCACCACAGCTCAGAGACTTCTTAGTATTCACTCATCCAGGTATTAACCAAGCCTGGCCAAGTTTCAGGTTACCTTCCCCGAGAAGGGTCTTTGGGGCCTGGGAGAAACAAGACTCTGGTCCAGCACATCTGAAATGGAGCCACAAAACTAAAACTACAAAATGTTCTGTTTCGACAAAGGACAAAGTTGAACTCTTCGTACAGTTATAAAGTTCTACAGATGGCCTTCAGCAAATCTTGGTCTTACTTTCTGGAGCTGATACTGTCTTTTTATTAGATGCAATTATTTTAACCACCTAATAGATAAACACGCAAACTTTGGAGCTCCCCCCGTTCATGGAGTGATTAGAACTCTTTCTCTTCTAGGATGTGGCAGTGTTGCAATACCAGGCCCCAAGTCTGGCCGCTGCTTTCTTGGCCTCCATTTTCCAGGGTTCAACTGAGGATGCACTAGTGCTGGATGTGGCCTGTGGCACAGGACTTGTGGCCCAGGAGGTAACTGAGATCAGAGTCGTGCTTCAGCCAGAGACCTTAGGCTGGTCTCCACCAGGTTTTAAAAACAGTCGGCTTATAATAGTCCCTGTGATGTGATTAGGAAACTCATCACTGAGGGGAGCTCCGTTTTCTTAACGTTGCCCTACAGACAACATGCAGGCCTTCAACCCTGTTTTTGCCTTGTGCCGTTGCCATTTGACAATGCCTCTTTGGCATTTGGCAATGCCTCTTCGTTCAATTTTACCCACCCTTGAAATGAAGCTAATGAGAGGGTTGCTCTCATCAGCACTGTTTTCAAATGGTTTTTAAGGCTGGGGCTAGTTAGAATTTGTGTAATAATTATTAAGAGTTACATGTTATTAATGAAGAAACAGAAATAAGATGAAAAAAATCAAAACCTCAACAACCAAATTCAGAACTCGGATTAATATCATATAGTATTTAGCTACCTCATTGACATCAACATACAAGAGATACCAGAGTGGGGACATAAAATGCAGGAGTTTCTTGTTTATTTGGGGCCCAGCAGAAGCCTTGGCCTACAAGCAGGAACATCATAGTTCATTTCTGTAACTGGGGGTACGTAAGGAGAGGTAACAATGCATGTCAGGACATTATTACATGAATAATACTTCGATGTAATTTCCGTCATTGGCATGATGACATTATTTTGATGTCCTTGTGGTTTCTATCAGATAACTTGGATATGCTGCTGAGGGTGAATGAAGCAGTTCAACACCTCCAGAGAACATAATGGGAGAAAAATAAACTTTTTAAAATTGTGTTTTCTCTTTTGCAGAAGGAATGCTTCTTGATGAATGTGTTCTGCTTTCAATCACTTGGTGCTTTCTTGGTCCCGAGATTAATTTTATTAGAAGATAATTATGACATTACCGGTAATATCAATAGTTGCTTAATAAATAGATATGAAAGAAGTAGGTTCATTTTTGTCAGATTGCATTCTTATTTCCTTGTAGGCACCATCTTAGAAGATGTCTTCCCTCTTGTGTGACACAAATAAAGAAGAGAATGCCTCTTCCAAGACTGTTTCAGGTCCCTTGAAAAATAGTTTTAATAAATAGTTTTAAAATAACTGGATGAAACTAAGAGCATTGTTTTGATCTCATCAGAACAGTCATCTGTTACAAGCTACAATGACACCACAATAATGACATGTACACTGTGATATCATCATGCAAACGACTGATTAGGTATGCTCATGCACAAAACCATGTGAAGCATTGCAGAGCGACCTGTTTCTTGGCATAAGAACATGAAGTGCCAGTGCCAGGCATTGGCATCTCCAGCTAACTGCTGGAATCCCAAAATTGAGAGCAGCCCAGAGTTAGCTAGAAGATGGGCAGCTATATAAACGTTTTAAATAAAGGAATTAAATTAATGATGAAATGTGTCATGATGTCATTTTGCCTTTCCATATAGGTAATGCGGCATTGCATTCAACTACATAAGGATCATCATCATCCACATTTCATCACTTGGGTGCACTCCTACTAATTCTGTCTTGGCCAGACTCCATTTGGCTTGCAGCATTCATTTAACTGTTGGCAAATGGGGACTGACTGTTTTTCTGGCTGGGGTCCTGTGACTTAATGCTTTGTGTTCTAAGCTTCAGGCAAAAGGTTTTCGCCATTTCCATGGCCTGGATGGCAGCCGGGAGATGTTGGAACATGCACGGCACAAAGGACTGTACGAGGATTTGAAGTTGTGCTTGCTGGGCCAGGAAACCTTACCAGCTCCTGAAGGTAATAACGGGAACAGTTATTCTCAGCAATGGACAGAATAGATAAGAGAAAGGGAAGAAGTTGGAATGTGCTGGCATGCATGGAGATTTCTAGAGTGTCATGCCCCTGTCGGAATCTGATTCGGAGAGGGAGACCGAGGAACTGACAGGAAGTGGGAGTGTGGCTCCATTGGCTGTGGGAGAAACTGGGGAAGGACAAAGTCCAGCTGGGCAGAGCAGGGAAAAGGTAGAGCAAAGCAGAGGGAATTCAGAGGAAGACTCAGGGCCACCCCCTCTTCATCCTAGGACACTCAGGGAGCAACAGAGAAGGGAGCACCGTGAGTCGCATGGCTTACAGGGGAGGAAACAGCCCTGATTCCCTTCATTAGCTGCAGCTGGGAACACAGTGTTTAAAAAGGGAAGCTACACACAGCAAAGTTGTTGGAAGCAAATTGTGAGTTATCTGTTATTGTCGAGGCTTATCTGGGTTCCAGGCATCTTCCCAACTGTGTGTGTTTTGTTGGCCTTTCAAGTCTGCAATTCTTTATCCTGCCCTGTCCGGTTAATTGCTGCAGCATAGTTTGTGTGGATTTTTATTTACAGTTTGTACGTACTTTGTTTTTGGACTTAATTTCCTCCACTTAAAGACTGTTCTTGGGAGAGTTTTTTCTCCAGCTGAAAGTAACCTGGACATTGGGGGCAAAGTTGGAGGTATTAAAGGGACTCTTCTGGCTTATTTGACTGTGTTGCCTTTGTGCCACGTCCCAGGTCATCACATAGAGAATGATGCCCATCTCCTTCCTTCCCTGTTACTCCTTCATCTTCTCCTCTGCAGGCTCTTACGATGCTACTGTGATTGTGGGTGCGCTCAGTGAGGGACAAGTGCCCTCTGGCATCATTTTGCAGCTTCTTCTGGTCACCAAACCAGGTAAGCTTTTGCAAAAGAGACTCAGATGTAGTTTCAGAGGGCTTATAAATGGGTGAGCAACTTTTTCCGGTGTCTGATCACCATGTAATATCGTGCCAATGAATGTGAAACAATGAAAATGAAAACTTATTCACATTGACCAAAATTGCCAAATTTTGTAACATTTTACCTATTCCCCTGTGAGAATATCAAGCATTACTGAGATCTGGCCTTTAAAAATAGTTAATTAGTTCATTAATTTTAAACTAATTTTAGCATTCTGTAATTATGGTTAGTTTTGGAATTTTGGGAGTTGAAGGCCAGGCGATTTAAAGTTCCCAAGATTTGGGAAACCTTGATCTAGATCAGTGGTCGCCAACCAGTGGGCCGTAGACCACTGATGGTCCGCGAGAAAATTTTGGTCGTCCGCAGAGAAATGTCACCCCCAAAGCAATTAATCCAGGCTACATGGGAACACAAGGCTGCACCATCCACATAGCCCGTGGGAACACAAGGCTTGTGTCACTTGCATTGCAAATAACATGAGGTAGTAAGGGGAGGGGGGAAAGGGCGGAGGGGGGGAATTTGCCCCATGCGCCCCACGTGCCTTGCCTGGCCACCAGACTGCTTCTTTCCACTTCTTCTGCTTTTGGCTGCACACAAGGAAAGCAGCAAAAGTCTTTCCTTCTTTCCCCCAAACTCCGCCAGAAATGAGTCTTTGGGACCCTGCAAGGCATCCTGCTGCAAGAGGCTGCACCGGTGCAACAAGTTTCACACAGACTCGTTTCTGGCAGAATTTGGGGGGAGAGAAAGAAAGACTTCTGCTGCTTCTGCTGCTTTCCTTGCATGAAGCCAAAAGTCTCTCTCTCTCTTTCCCCCTGAGAATGGAGCTGGAGATGGTATCCTGCAATCCCAGATAAAGAATGATCGATTGGTAGGAAAACGGAGTGGGGAATTTTCCTGCAGACTTTTTTTGGAATTTTCCCAGGGTCTTTGGTCCCCGGGATTTAAAATTATGAGTTTGGTGATCCCTGAGATCCAACAAGTTGGCAACCCCGATTTAGATCATACTTTTTTAAACTGGGGGAATTCTCGGCATTGAGGTCCATGCATTGGTTTAAGCTGCTAAGTTTGAAAAGCAGTAATCTAGGTTTATGGCAGATGAAGTGCAATAAGCAGTTATAAGGCAGGGACGGTCAGTGGGTTTGAGCACTGACCATCATTGTACAACTGCTCCATATTACTTTCTTTAATAGATTTGGTCTCGTAAGAAAAAAAAAAATGGTGGAGGGAAAAATACAGGAAGATTATATCATTTTTTTCTGCATTCCCCATAAAATTTTGTGGATTGGGCAAGGTAATTGCACACTAAACTGTAAGAAAACACCATCACACTTGCCCTGAGGGACATCAAGGAGCTGGAAATCTCAGATTCGTTCAGTTGAACCCCAATTCCCTCCAGCCATTGATGGAGAGAAGGACTCCCCCAGGTGGGTCTTTTGTACTATGCTGCAGCTCTCAGCTGATCAGAATTGATTCAAAATGCTGAAGTCTGCAAAACACTTTAGAATAGATCAATCCAGGCTTTTATTAAACATCCTATACAGTAGTTTTAAGAGGAAGCATTTGTGAAGAAATCGATGCTAGCAGAAATGAGACCAGGCTGATTTTAGCCAGCATAATTGAAAATACTGTCTGAAGCATCATGAATGAAGCAAACATTTCCCCTTCAATCTTCCAAGGAAAATTCAATCTTGTGAATAGAGACAGGAATAAGATTTTATCTTACAGCACATATTATGGACAAAACTATCCTAACCAGATGCTCTGATGAGGGCAGAATCATTCTTATCAAAGGTAGCAACAACCATTGATTGAGACCAAAGTTTTATAGGTAACAAGGAAAGTGCCATGTTTACAATTTCTTTGTCAAGGACATATCAAAATATGCCATTAGGTCGTGGGTCAAGCAGATAAGATGAGTTAGTAGGATATGATTTCCTGTAATCAGTGGCACTTTAATTGAATTTTTCATTGCTGAAACTAGAAAGAATAGGATGTTGTCACATCGTAACAGTCCCCAGTGGGAAGTTCATTGTAAATATCATGTTGCTTAATGCTTTATGGCAGGGGTCGCCAACCTTTTGGACCTCAGGGACTACCAAACTCATAATTTTAAAACCCACAGACCACTAATATGAATTTTGACTGACGGTGGTTTGCTGACGTTGGTGGGAAAGTCGGTCCCATATTCCAGAACTGCATTAGTCACAGGACTGGCCCTTTGGTCATCCTAGAGCAGCTGCTCTTCCACCCGGATGTACCGGCCTGCCATGGACTGGAGGAGCTGCTCCGGGATGACCAAAGGCCCAGTCTTGCGACTACTGCAGCTCTGGAATATGGGACCGTCTTTCCCATCAACGTCAGCAAGCCACCCCAGGGCGGATTTCCCTCCCCCGCCATTGGACTTACCTTCCAGTTCCAGCTCGCATGGCTGTACTCAAGGTTTGCGCTCGGTCGAAAGATGGGGGCCAATGGGTGGGCAGGCCATGTGGGCAGTGCAGCCTTGTGTTTCCATGGGCGATGAGGGCGGCGCAGCCTTGTGTTCCCGTGCAATCTGGATTAATTGCTTTGGGGGAGACATTTCTCTGCGGACCACTAAAATTTTCTCATGGACCACCAGTGGTTCCCAGGCCACCGGTTGGCAACCACTGCTTTATGGGACTTTAACAGATGGATTTATGACACTTTAGGGACTAGAAGCATTGTTGGTAAACTTTTGCTTCATCAGGTATTAGACATGGGAACATAGATGGGTATCTGGAGGTGGAAAGGACCATAGCTTGTGATTCAGGAATTACAGATTTGGAAGAGATCCAAATCTAGGAGGCTGCTGTCGGTTATGGCAGTTAATAATTCTAAGCTAGATGGATTGGTGATCTGATTTAGTGTGAGACCGTTCTGAGTTCTTACATATAATAATTGAATCTCTTTTGGCAACCTGGGGATTAAAACGGGCAAGACGGGGGCTGCAGTGTTGGATCACAACTTCTACTTCTTTTATACAATAGAAGAGAGGTGGGGCTTGGATTGCAAAGCTATGCCAGTCTTCTTATTTTTTTGACCCACCCAATTGACACTGATTTATTCCCCTGAGATTTAGGGTGCTTGGATTCATGATGCTTTTCATTAGAACTGGCCCAGTGCAGGTTAAGAGGGATATATGGTTTATTTCAGGGGTGTCAAACTTACAGCCTGTGGGCTGGATGCAGGGGTGGGATTCTATAGATTCACACCTATTCGCTAGAACTGGTTGTTAACATTCTAAGCAGTTCGGAGAACCAGTTGTTAGAAGAAATTACTGGCCTAATCCTGTAAAGAAGGCAGGAAGGAAACATTCTGGTGTTGCTTAAACTGCCTCTCCGTTAACCTTTATTACATTCTTGGCAGGACTAGACTTCCTCTCTCTGGAACGTCTCTGGAGTTTTTTTCCCCTCCTTTGCTGGTACTTTGCTTGTGTGGAGTGACCATTCAAAGTTACAGTGGCACTGAAAAAAGTGACTTATGACCATTTTTCACACTTACGACTGTTGCAGCATCCTCACAGTCTTGAGAGCCAGGCGAGGAGATGCGTGCCTCGATGTGAGTGATATTGAGTTGGCCATGCCCAGCCAATAACATGACCACCAAGCCACGTCCACCCAGTCACATGACCACCAAACCACACCCACCATCTAAGCCATGCCCACAGAACCGGTTGTTAAAAAAATTGAATCCCACCCCTGGCCGGATGCATCACCCGCTGGCCACATCCAGCCCCATTTTAGCAGGGGGGGGGAGTCGCAATACACCATGTGACAACAGCGTGACGACGTGAGTTTGACACCCCATGTTTATTTGAATGCGCCATAGCTTGAACTTCCTCCAAGGCACCTGAACATCATTTCCAGAAATTGTACGTGCAACTGGATCTCAGGCTGATCTTGTGAAACTGGGTGATGATTAAAACGAGAAAGAGAAAGGACTGTCACACAATGTGCAATTAATTTCTGAAACGCCCTGTTGCAAGATGCAGTGATAGTTGCGTATCTTTTAAAAAAGAGGTCAGACAAAATACTTGAAGTGGAGGTGGGAAAGGGATCTAACAGGGATTGCGAAATGGACCGCACACACACACACACACACACACACATACACACACAGAGTGGACCTTTAAATAGCGGTAACCAAGCAGAAGAGAAACTTTTGGTTTTTTTTAATGCTTTGAGAGTTTCCCAAAGGGATTAAATCGGCCCCTTTTGGACACAGGATGTTGGACTGGCCTAGATAAACAACTCATAACCACTAGATGGTGCTGCTATCTTGCCAACACTTCATAAACAGACCATGGAGCAGAAATATACACTTTCAGGGGTCTTGCAAGGCTGAAAGACAGAAACGCCACTTAAAATGTGTTTTGATCAGAACCTTGGAGAACCATATTGGTTGAATTGTCTCCTTTCTTCAGATTGCCCATATTTCTGTGTGCGTACCTATGTGTATATCTAGAATCATCAGACATGTTCTTTTTCAGGAATTTAGTTTTAGTCACTGCTTACCTCCTCTTCCTCCTTTTGATCTCCTTACATGCATTTGGCAATGGTTTTATTTGTTATTTCATTTCTCTTCCCTGTATGAAGATGTGATGAACAAACCTTGCCAGTTTCTTCACTGCAAACTGGCTTTTTGGTCACCTCTGCCCTCGTAAGTTTCTAGGTGAACAGGGTGAGGTTTACACATCATACTCAACCCTAAACCTGGATTAACAATGCTAAGTCCTCAAGGGAGGTACTAACACCACTCTATAAAGTCTTAGTAAGACCACACCTAGAGTACTGCATCCAGTTCTGTTCACCACATTACAAAAAAGATGTTGAGACTCTAGAAAAAGTACAGAGAAGAACAACCAGGATGATTAGGGGACTGGAGACTAAAACATACGAAGAACGGTTACAGGAACTGGGCTTGGCTAGTCTAGTAAAGAGAAGGACCAGGGGAGACATGAAAGCGGTCTTCCACTATTTGAGGGGCTGCCACAGGGAGGAAAGGGTCAAGCTATTTTCTAAAGCGCCTGTAGGCCAGACAAGGAATAATGGATGGAAACTGAACAAGGAGAGATTTAACCTGGAAATAAGGAGAAACTTTCTGACAGTGAGAACAATCAACCAATGGAACAGCTTGCCCTCGGAAGTTGTGAGTGCCATCACTTGAGACTTTCAAGAAGAGATTGGACTGCCATTTGTCAGAAATGGTGTAGGGCCTCCCACTTGGACAGGGGGGGTTGGACTAGATGACCTACAAGGTCCCTTCCAACTTTGATTATCTGTTATCCTGTATCCAGAGAATACAGGTAGTCCTCGATTTACAACAGGTTTATTTAGTGACTGTTTTTAAGTTTCAATGGCACTGAAAAAACTGACGTATGACAATTTTTTATACCTACAAACATTCCCACATCCCCATGATCACACAATCAAAATTCAGATACTTGGTAACGGACTCGTATTTATGATGGTTGCAATGTCCCGGGATCATTTGATCACCTTTTGTGACTTTCTGACAAGCATTATCAATGAGGAAGCCAGATTCACCTAGCAACCATGTTACTCACCTTACAACTGCCGTGACTCATTTAACGAATGTGCAAGAAAGGTCTTAAAATGGGGCAATTTAACAAATGTCTCACTTAACAACAGACATTTTGGGCTCAATTGTAGTCGTAAGTCAAGGACTACCTGTATGCTGTTGCCTACACAAATAAAACCATGCTACAGTTTAATAGCTTGGCTCTCACAATTTAAACTGTAGCTGTGTTCCACCATAA
This sequence comes from Bungarus multicinctus, assembly GCA_023653725.1. Classification (NCBI taxonomy): domain Eukaryota; kingdom Metazoa; phylum Chordata; class Lepidosauria; order Squamata; family Elapidae; genus Bungarus; species Bungarus multicinctus. The sequence continues at coordinate 22,810,047 of CM042836.1, read as the reverse complement.
TTTGCTCAACCGCATTTTATCTTAGTCTAGCATTTATGAAAATTCACCCATTCAGTTTCACTAGTTAACATATTTGCTTTCTTGTCCTTCCCTTTCTCCTACTTTCATTTCATTGCCTGATTGTAAGAGGGAGAATGTTCCTGTATGAGAACATTAGCGCATCTAAAACAGTTTCATCTCTACATCCTTTTAAAAACCTCCAGTGGTAGAGCACCCACATCTTCTGGTGGCAAGCAGTTCCACTGGTTGATTGTCCTCACTGTTGGGATGTTTCTCCTTAATTCCAGGTTGCTTCTCTCCTTGATTAGTTTCCTTCCATTGCTTCTTGTCCTGCCTTCAGGTGCTTTGGAAAACAAGTGGACCCCCTCCTCTTTGGGGCAGCTCCTCAAATACTGGAATGCTGTTATCATGTCCCCCCTAGTCCTCCTTTTCTCTAGAGTAGCTATACCCAAATCCTCAAAAAACTGAACAATGTACCTTCAGAAGTTGTGGGAGCATCATCACTTGAGACTTTCAAGAAGAGATTGGACTTGGGCGGGGAGGGGGGGTTGGACTAGATGACCTACAAGATCCCTTCCAACTCTGATTATCTGCTATCTGTTATCTCTCTTAAAAAGGACTTGGTATTGCTGGATTTTCTGCCACAGAAGGGCATTCTGTGTCTGACCTTTTCTGGGTTTTGAAGTTAAGCTGGTTCAAGCTTTAACTTGTAAGGAACAGGTTAAAACAGTCGATATGGCAGCCTAAATTATATGGTTATGGTTGCTGTCTTTATTTTACTTTTATTTTTTATAAATTCCTTCCATATTATGACCTGCCCCAGGATTCAAACTCAGTGTGAAGGAGATTTTACCTTTATCTTGTTTCTAGGATGATCAAGGCTTTCCTAATGATTTTAGATTGAAATGCTGTGATCTTGCACAACAGGTGGCTATGTGTGTCTGACCACACGAAACAACTCAAGCAATTTACGATACAAGATTGAATTGCAGCAGTTGCTGAACGACCTGGAGCAGCAAGGATTGTGGGAAAAGGTTGGGATGCAGGAAGTTGAAAAATGGGAGAGAGCAACATCACGTCAGGAATCCGATCAGAACTCAGACTATATCTCTGGTGTGGTCTATGTATACCGAAAAACATAAAAGCCTGGTTTAAACATCCTCCATGTTGGAAGATCTTCTAGGTCCGTGATGGCGAACCTACGGCACACGTGCCACAGGTGGCACGCAGAGCCATTTGTGCAGACACACAGGCCCCAGCCAAACACCTGCACTGCGCATGCGCACGCCTCCCAGCTAATTTTCAGCCTGTTTGAGGCTGTTTTCGCCCTCAAACGGGCAAAAAATGGGCCTTTCAGAAATGATGGAAGTGCCAAAACAAGCCCGTTTTCAGGAGGCTAAAAACAGGCACTTCCGGTAATTCTGGAAGGCCCATTTTTTGGCCTCCCAAGGCTGCAGAGGCTTCCCTAGAGCCTCTGAGAGGGTGAAAACAGCCTCAAACAGGCTAAAAATCAGGTGGGGTGGGACACATTGCATTGTGGGTGCCGGTATGCACGCGTGCTTTTGGCACACCACAACAAAAAGTTTCGCCATCACTGTTCTAGATCGAGTCTGGAGTCCCTCCTGAAAGGCTTAGCTTCAAAATCTGTAGTGTGTGTGTGTTTTTAATGTGAAGCAGTGATAAAGCAGGCTGGACCATGGTTTGTTTGCAGAGTATTTTTTTCTTTACCACTTAAGAAGCTGCCATAAATATTCAATGTGTTCCAGACCAATTTAAGGTTCTGGCACTTCCATAATTTCATGTGTTTGCATAAAAATGTTCCCAGCTTCCTGTGAAGTCTTCATGGAGTTTTCACTACTGAACGTAGCATTTCCTTCATCTTAGCAGTCAACACTGCTGAATATTTGCAATACAGTGCATATTCTAAGAGTGTGTTTGTTGCTTTGTGATTATCTCCCCCCACCAATCACTCTCCTGACTCAGGGGACTAACCCTCTTGTAAATCCCAGCCAGTACAGTTATTTATTCTACTAGCTGGGAATTATGGTGCTTATAGCTCATCATTTCTCAAAGGCCCGGGTAGGAAAAGGCCAGCATAGAAAATTTGGCTGCTTGTGGATTGAATCCTTTGCAGATATCTGAAAGTTCATGAAAATTCCTGAGAGGGTGAAGAGAACTTCAAGGAAGAAAGCAGAATCTCCAAATGTCCTCTTTTTCTTTTTTCACCCCTTCCAAGTCAACGCCTCTCCAGAGATGGGACTGTATATGGCAGGTAAAAGCAACGAGAACTGGAGAGTATCAAAGTTCTGGGTAAAATGTTTGTTTATAGCAGAAGATAAGACAGAGAGAACAGGGAAGAGACATACAAAATAATACACAAAAAGCAGAAATGAAAATTCTCATACTTCTGAACACAGGTCTTCAATTTGTTCATGGGAATCCATCAGCAGTTTGTGCAGGACAAACAGCGCTAGAGACAATCAGATTCCAAAAACAATTTATATTTCTTTGGGGCCAAAAATACTAGCAGCAATATTGCTAGGATGGCTTTAAAGAGCATTTGAGCGAAGAGGAAATGCATGCGACAAGTAACACCTAGCAATTAAAACGATATGGAATCTCCCTGTTGAGAAACAAACTGCTTTTTAATGTCATTTGCTGGAGTTTCAAGGAAAGGAGACGGTCATTCTTGGGGTCACGGCTGGAAGCAGGATGCTGGCCTGGACCTTTTCAGTCTGCTGGGTATTTACACCTCAACTGGAATGAGTGGTTTGAACACATTCTTTTGAGAGGCGTTCCAGGGGCCATATTCATAGAAATGGGCGAGGCCAGGACAAAGCAACACGTAAGGACCGAACAATTTAAATTGAAATGATGTTAAATCAATTAAACGCTGCTATGATGAATACTCCCCATATAGTTAATAATTCCCATCTTCTGTCTCACTAAAAATTACAATTGCACTGTTTCTCTGGGAGGAAGTCTGGAATCTTTAGGGAACCACATGGGGCTTAGGCTGTTCACCTGTAGACTATGCCTTGCCGGCTGCCTTGAATGTCATTATTGCCACCTTTGAAAAAGATCCAGTGCTGTGAATGGTTTAACACAGGGGTCTCCAAACTTGGCAACTTTAAGACTTGTGGACTTCAACTCCTAGAATTCTCCAGCCAGCAGCTGGCTGGAGAATTCTGGGAGTTGAAGTCCATAAGTCTTAAAGTTGCTAAGTTTGGAGACCCCTGGTTTAACATCTCTGCTCCTGCCACAAAAGCTATGTGGACGGGGATGTGTGGACATGAAAACAAAATTTCAGGGGATGAGTGGACATGAGGTTAAAAAAAACCCAGATTTAAACACTTAGAACTGGCCCCAATTTGGCAGCATCATTTGAAGAGCACCTCTCATTCCTCAACAGTAGTTGTATTGTAGGGGTCTCCAGCTCCCAGCCAGGCTGCAGAAGTGATGGGGGGAACATGCACATGTGCACACATGCAAAGCTGCATTTGTGAAAGCAGTGTGCATACACGCAAAATTATCCCCTTCCCACTGCCATTGCCACCGCCTCTGCCAGTCCACCAAGCCAGAAAGGCTGGAGACCAATGTTGTACTGTAGCAATAGTAGTACAGGTAGTCCTTGACTTAACAACCATTAGTTTAACAACCGTTCAAAGTTACAATGGCACTGAAAAAAGTGACTTATGACCAGTTTTCATACTTAACACCATTGTAACAACCCCATGGCCAAGTGATCAAAATTCGGGCATTTGACAACTGACGAGTGGTGGGATTCAAAAAAATTTACTACCAGTTCTGTGGGCATGGCTTGGTGGGCGTGGCAGGGGAAGGATACTATAAAATCTCCATTCCCACTCCTGGGAAAGGGTTACTGCAAAATCCCATTCCCTCCCCACCCCACTAACCTGCTTTCCAGCTCCGTTCTCCTGGGCAGGGCAACAAAAAAAGACTCAGCCAATGAGTTGGGACTCGGGAGGCAGAGAATAGATGGGAGCAGGGCCAGTCAGAGGTGGTATTTGCCGGTTCTCCGAACTACTCAAAATTTCCGCTGCCGGTTCTCCAGAACTGGTCAGAACCTGTTGAATACCACCTCTGAAACTGACATGTATTTATGACAGTGGAATTGTCCTGGATTCCTGTGATCACCATTTGTGACCTTCCCAGCCGGCTTTTGATAGGCAAAGTGAATGTGTGGGGAGGCAGATTTGCTTAATGACTGTACAATTCACTTAATACAGTGATTTGCTTAACAGCTGTGCAAAATGGCCATAAAATGGAGCACAATTCACTTAATAATTGTCTTGCTTAGCAACGGGAAGTTTGGGGTCCAGTGCGGTTATTTGTTGAGGACTACCTGTATAATTTTTGCAACGGAGATCATCACAGAATGGAAAAGCATTGAATTCAAAAGTAAAAGTGATAAAGGCAGAAGATTTGGAGTGTCCCCTCCCCACCAAACAAGTTGAAACAAGGTCCATGAAAATTGAGAGTACTTATCAAAAATGGTTTTGCTGTGTTTGAAACCTGGAGTTGCCAGGCTGGTTTCTCCCTCCAGGAGGCCAAAGAAAGAATTTATGGGGAGGTAGACCGATAGGAGAGGAAGGAAAAGATGGCTTAAGTGCTGAGGTGCCTTCAATAAAATGTTTGGGCTCGTAGACAATGGACCATCAAACTAATCAAGGGGGTTTAGACTGATATACGTACAGGCTTGTTCATGCAGAAGGTGCAACCCAGTTAATGCCAGTTGCATTCAGGCTATCGCACACTTGGGCAAAGTTGGCTCAAATTAACCTTAGATTTGGGAGTCTTTTAGAGCAGTGGTCCCCAACCTTTCCGGCTTGGTGGTCCAGCAGGAGCGGGGAGGGAATGGTTCTGTGTTAATGGAAGGTGCGCGTGAGAGCACATGCAACTCCGTTTGTACAAGCAGCAGGTGTGCATGCCCACCGCTTGCGGAAATGCAGCTTCACGAAGGAGCTTGAGCCCCCATCGCTCACACAAATGGAGCTTCATGGTTCCAAATGGGCTGCAGCCTGAGGGTGACCCCTGTTTTAGAGGGTTAGCATTTTGTGTGAATCTTTCTACCCATCTGGTTGTTGAAAGAAATATCCTTCTGGGTTCAGTTCCAAGTGGGGAAAAAGACACTGGAAACATGGAGGCTGTTTGGAAGGTTTAATGGTGGACAGGAGGACCACATGGCCTGGAGCTCCAGAATGAAAAAGGAAGGATGCTTCAAGCTGAAGGAAGAGATCAAAAAAAGGGCTGAGGTGATGAGAGGGCCTGGGTTTTATAACCTTTGTTGGGATTTGAATTGGAGCTTGTATTCTGATTGGTTGTCAGACCAGTGTGACATAGACCAGTGTGGAATTGGTTGCCAGACCAGAAAGTGGAATAGATAGCACCACCACTAGATGGACTTGCAACTGGTTGGCAAACCGTACTCAACGAGTAGTCCTTAATGGGTCTAAGTCTACATGGAGGGAAGTAAGCAGTGGGGTGCCACAAGGTTCCGTCTTAGGCCCAGTACTCTTCAATATCTTCATTAACAACTTAGATGAGGGAATAGAAGGGGAACTTACCAAATTTGCAGATGATACTAAGTTGGCAGGAATAGCTAACACCCAAGAAGTTAGGCTCAAAATCCAGATGGATCTTGACAGACTAGAACACTGGGCCGTATCTAACAAAATGAAATTCAATGTAGAGAAAAGTAAAGTCCTACACTTAGGCAAGAAAAACCAAAAGTACACATATAGACTTGGTGAAACTAGGCTCAATAGCAGTAACTATGAGAGAGATCTTGGAGTCTTAGTGGACAACCAGCTAAATATGAGCCAGCAGTGTGCAGCAGCAGCCAAAAAAGCTAATGCAATCCTAAGTTGTATTAACAGAGGGATACAATCAAGATCAAGGGAAGTACTAATACCACTCTATAAAGCCTTAGTAAGACCACACCTAGAGTACTGCATCCGTTTTGGTCACCACATTATAAAAAAGATGTTGAGGCTCTAGAAAAAGTACAGAGAAAAGCAAATAGGATGATTAGGGGACCGGAGGCTAAAACATACAACGAACGGTTGCAGGAACTGGGCTTGGCTAGTCTAGTGAAGAGAAGGACCAAGGGAGACATGATAGCAGTCTTGCAATATTTGAGGGGCTGCCACAGAGAGGAAGGGGTCAAGCAATTTTCTAAAGTGCCTGTAGGCCAGACAAGAAATAATGGATGGAAACTGAACAAGGAGAGATTTAACCTGGAAATAAGGAGAAACTTTCTGACAGTGAGAACAATCAACCAATGGAACAGCTTGCCCTCGGAAGTTGTGAGTGCCATCACTTGAGACTTTCAAGAAGAGATTGGACTGCCATTTGTCAGAAATGGTGTAAGGTCTCCCGCTTGGGCAGGGGGTTGGACTAGATGACCTACAAGGTCCCTTCCAACTGATTATCTGTTATCTGTTATCCCATGGGGGCATGCAGGGGCAACTCTGTAGGTTGTCCTGAGTTCCAGACTTGGTTGAGCCTTGCTGGATGATGATGCACTGAAAAGGGCTTTTGGCAATTGCTATAGTTTTACCTGGAGATCTTTGTTATGTAAAGTATTCTCGCCCAGGCCTTAATGGCCCACCCATTAACAAAGGTGGAGGTGAGTTTCTGCTTCTGAGGTGAGTTTGTGCTCTTTTTACGGGAAATATTCTGCCTTTTTAATATTTCCTAGGATATTTCAATTTTCTAGGAGAGGGGTGGGTGCTAACGTCCTACATGATAATTTGTGATCCATCATATAATAGCATCAAACATGCTGTGACCCACTGGGTCATCCTTTCAAAGAAATTTCCTTATCCGATTCCTCAATGCCTTCAATAATGGCAGAGTTTCTAGTGTAGGGGAAAAGTTTTTGTTGTTTTTTAAATCAGGGTAAAGATGTGGTCTCAACTTAAGACAACAATTGAGACCCAAATCTCTGTTGCTAAGGAAGACAATTGTTAAGTGCATTTTGCCCCCAATTTATGACATTTCTTCCCACATTTGTTAAGTGAATCTCTGCAGCTGTTAAGTTAGTAACAAAGTTATTAAGTGAATCTGGCTTCCCCATTGAGTTTGCTTGTCAGAAGGTCTCAAAAGTGGATCACATGACATGCAATGATACTGCAATGGTCATAAATATGAGTCAGTTGCCAAGCATCTGAATTTTAATCACGTGACCACGGGGATGCTGCAAACGGTCATAAGAGAAAAACAGCATTAAGTCACTTTTTCAGTGCCTGTAACTTCGAACAGTCATTAAAAGAACTGTTGTAAGTTGAGCTGTACTTACCTTGAAAGGATTCCGTGTTGATTCTGCTATGGTCAAGCATCAAAAGTGGACCACAGAAGGTTTTTATGACATTTTGTATTGTGTACTAAAATGCTTTATGGTGTTTTTATGTCATAAAATGTTTTATAAAACTTGCCAAGTTTTAATACCATGGAAGTCATGGATCCCAGATTTTGGGTGCATCCTGTAAGTTGCTCCATTTGAGGTACTTGTGTTTCAAAAGATTTTGCCCTATGATGCATCATTTTCACCCAGTTAAAGTTCTGAGAGTTTTCATAGTGTACAGATTTCAGAAAATGAGTTAATTCAGTAATCAAGATAAAAATGTATGGTGAACAGAGCCTAGTATACAAATTTAAGGCAGTGCAAACCTTAAGTTGTTGCTGGGAATGATGGGAATAGAGAGAGTATTTAATACCAGGAAAGTACAATTTCTTTAATTAACATTCAATCTAATATTAATTTTTGTCTTGGTCTTCCCCATGTTTTGGCCTGCGTTCCTTCCCTTCCTGTACATTCTGCTTATAGGCTGCTTAGGGTTTCAAGTCTCATAAAGGCACACACACCCCTTATGTACAATACGATGTCCTGTTTTCTGCCAACAGAACAATGGATGGACGCTTTTGATGAAGATCTTGATAAATATTGCCTTTCTCTCTAATTCAAACAATTAGAATTGCTTGTGCAACTGGATGAAAATTCCTGTCAGGAAGTTCTTAGCCAGCTGAACTCCTGTCTAAAAACCACTTCCTCCTCTTGAGACGATATTACTTCAGCGCGGTTTCATTTAAAAAGTAACCATCGTTCTCGCTTCAGTTTGTGCCTAGTTTATGAGGCTTTTAAATTTCTGCTTGTTCTTTTCCGTTCGTAACTGTTTGTTTTAAAGTATCAAAGTGCGCGTGAGGTGGATCACATGTCTCTTTGTGAACCTAATTGAGAAGAGGCAAAGAAATGGATTTTATGCAAATCTTGTTGGACTGACAGCTAAGGGGACGCCTGTACAACACCAATGCCTGATCAGAAGAATATACAAGCAAAATACACAAGAAGAGGAGAACAGAAGGATTTGAATTTTGGGCGTGGCACAAAAATAACAAAGGCACAAAAAGTAGATAAATTCCCTTTAATACCTCCAACTTGGCCCCCAATGTCTAGTTATCCTCGGCTGGAGATCAAACTCTTCCAAAAACAGTCTACAAAGGGAAGAAATGCAGTCCAAACCTAAAGTACAGATAAATTAGAAATAAAAAAACCAACACAAACCACGCTGAAGTATTTAACACAACAGGCCAGGATAATAAATTGCAGACTTCCAAACGACAATGAAGCACACACAGTTGGGAGGACGCCAAAACCCCAAAGCCTCAACAAAAATAATGCATGCTTTGCTTCCAGCAAGGTGCTTTGTGCAAATGCCCTTCTTATATCCTGTTCTCCCAACTGCAACTAATGAAAGAGATCAGGGCCCTTTTCTCTCCCATAAGCCACGTTGCTCCCTTCTCCGTTCCTCCCTGCGTGCCCTAGGATGAAGAGGGGGTGGCCCTGGGTCTTCCTCTGAATGCCCAGCTGGACTGTGCCCTTCCCCCATTTCTTCCACAGCCACCGGAGTCATACTCCCACTCCCTGTCAACTGCTCAATCTCCCCTCAGAATCAGACTCCAACAAGGGCATGACAAGATTACTAGGATGGGAGGTTCTGAAATGGGTGGATGGGTTTGCCCTCACAACAAATTATTTGATAAGTCATTTGTTTTAAAGGAAAATTGATGCTATCCTAGTTAAATAGACCTTAGGTCTGATCCAGAGGTGGTATTCAGCAGGTTCTGACCAGTTCTGGAGAACCTGTAGCGGAAATTTTGAGTAGTTCAGAGAACCGGCAAATCTCATCTCTGACTGGAGATTTTACAGTATCCTTCCCCTGCCACACCCACCAAACCATGCCACAGAACCGATACTAAAAAAAAATTGAACCCCACCATGGGTCTGATGCAATAACACTTTTCAATATCATACTTTCATCACTAGATTTTTTTTTACACTTGAACAGCTTTTTCCATAGTTTATTATTTATTTATTTATTTTATTAAACTTATATACCGCCCTCTTTCCCTGACAGGACTCAGGGCGGTGTACAGCCGATTAAAATACCATAACAATACAAAATTAAAAAACAATTAAAATCAAATAAAGTGGCTGAAATAAAAGCATATAAAGGGGAATTAAAAAGATTAAAAACCAGATAAAACCAGATTAAAACTCTAAGAGAACCCTAGGCCAGACCAGCTTGGTGAAATAGATGAGTCTTCACCACCCGTCGGAAAGTCAGGAGATCAGGGATGGTCCTCATTTCCGGGGGTAATTCATTCCAGAGGCAGGGTACCCCCAACGAGAAGGCCCGCACCCTCGGGGTCGCCAGCCATCCAGCCGGCGGCACCCCGAGGAGACCCACTCTATGGGAGCGTATTGGCTGGCGGGAGGCCGATAATGGCAGGCGGTCCCGTAAATACCCCAAGCCATGGAGCGCTTTAAAGATGGTAACCAATACCTTGAAGCGCACCCGGAGGACCACCGGGAGCCAATGCAGCTCACGCAAGAGCGGCGTGACATGAGAGCCCCAAGGAGCCCCCAACTCCACCCGCGCGGCTGCATTCTGCACCAGCTGGAGCCTCCGAGTGCTCTTCAAGGGAAGCTCCATGTAGAGAGCGTTGGCATAGTCTAGGCGGGAGATTATGAGGGCAGAAGTGACCATGTGAAGCACATCCCGATCCAGAAAGGGCCGCAACTGGTAGATCCTATGGACCTGACCAAAAGCCCCCCTGGCGACAGCCGCCACATGGTCTTCCAACGACAGCTGTACATCCAGGAGGACACCCAGATTGTGCGCCCTCTCTGTGGGGGCAAGAATTTCCCCGCCCCCACAGCCAGTGATGGAACCAGCTGGCTGTATCAGGGTTCCGGGAAGCACAGCCACTTGGTCTTAGATGGGTTGAGCCAAAGCCTGTTCCACCCCATCCAACACCGCACGGCCTCCAGGCACTGGGCCATCACTTCGACGGCTTCATCGGGGTGGCCCGGGTAGAAATGTACAGCTGGATGTCATCAGTGTACTGATGGAATTGTACCCCACAGCCACGGATGATCTCACTCAGCGGCTTCATATAAATGTTGAACAGAAGGGGCGAGAGCACCGACCCTGAGGAACCCCGCAAATCAGGGGTCTCGGGGCCGATCTCTGCCCCCCCCAACACAAATTGCGAACGGCCAGAGAGGAAGGAGGAGAACCACTGCAAAATAGTGCCCCCCACCCCCAACCCCCCCCAGCCGCTGTAATAGGATACTGTGGTCGACAGTATCGAAAGCCGCCGAGAGATCTAGTAGGACCAGAACAGAGAAATAGCCCCTGTCACAGGCCCTCCAGAGATCATCCACCAATGCGACCAAAGCCGTCTCCATGCTGTGCCCAGGCCTGAAGCCCAATTGGATCCAAATAGTCAGCTTCATCCAGGTGCTGGGGGAGCACAATACTCAACAGCCTTCGCTACAAAGCAAAGATTGGAGACTGGACGATAATTAGATAACAAAGTTGGGTCCAGGGACAGTTTCTTGAGGAGGGGTCTCACCACCGCTTCTTTCAAGGCGACGGGAGATATCCCTCACTCAAGGAAGCGTTAATGATACTCTGGAACCAACCTCGTGTCACCTTCCGAGTGGCCAACACCAGCCAGGAGGGGCACGGGTCCAATAAATATGTAGTAGCATTCAGTCCCCGCAGGATCCTGTCCACGTCTTCGGGGGTCACAGGATCAAACTCTTCCCAAATGACCTCTCCAAATTCCACCCCCACCCACCCCCGCCCAGAGTTGTCCATTCAGAGTCCAACTCATCCCGGATCTGAGTGATTTTATCCAGCAGGAAATTCGAAAAGTCCTCAGCCCACCCCTGCAAGGGGTCCTCCCGCGCTCCCCCTTCCAAGGGGGAGCGGGTCACTCTAAACAGGGCGGCTGGACGATTTCCTGCAGACACAATAAGTGTGGAAAAGTGAGAACGCTTTGCCACCCTTATCACCACTAAATAGGTCTTAATATAAGACTGTAATAGTGTTCGGTTAGATCCGGAGCGAGTGCTCCTCCAAATACTCTCCAGGCGTCTTTTCCAGCGCTTCATCTCCTGCAGCTCCTCGGAAAACCAAGGGGCTGAGTGAGATCGGTGCCGGGTCAGAGGCCGCAAGGGCACGACCCAATCAAGGGCCCCAGCCGCCACCCTTTCCCAGGTGGCCACCAGGTCCTCAACCGAGTTGTGTGCTCGAACGTCGGAACACGGCCCAAGCTCCATCAGGAACCTATCTGGATCCACCAGGTGCCTGGAGCAGAACCATCGTATTTGGTCCGCCTCCCTGCAGCGGGGGGGAGTGGCCTGGAAGTCTAGTCTAAGGAGCGAATGATCCGACCATGACAAAGTCTCAATAACAACGTCCCCTATACGGAGATCATCCTGCCACTGTCCAGAGACAAAAACCAGATCCAGGATGTGACCTGCAGTTTGAGTGGAGCACCCAATTAATTGCGTCAGGCCCAAGGCTGTCATGGAAGCCAAGAACTCCTGAGCAACCCCCAGGGCCCCGCCAGCCGACGGCAGGTTGAAGTCCCCCAAGACCATCAGTCTGGGGGTCTCAACTGCCAAGCTGGCTATGACCTCGAGGAGCTCAGGCAGGGCCGATGTCACATAGCAGGGAGCCAGGTATGTGATCAGAAGGCCCATCTGAACTCCGGAGCCACACTTCACAAAGAGGGATTCACATCTGGTCGTCTGAGGAACAGTGGATTCCCTGGGATCTAGATCCTCCCGAATAACCACCACAACTCCCCCACCCAGCCTGAATTTAAAAGCTTTAAATTCGCTTTTAGGTGTCCCTATGTTTTAAGTGCTGCTTTTCCTCTTAGTCAGGCAACTACCTGTGGCTGTTTTGATACAGGTAATCCTCAGCTTATGATCTCAGTTGGGACCAGAACATCCACTGCTGAGTGAGGCAGCTGCAAAATTAGTCACACCCAATTTCATGATTTTATGGGCTGCAGTTTTTGAATGAATCTGGCTTCCCTGTTGACTTTGCTTGCCAGAAACTCCCTGGCAAAAGGTTGCAAAAGAAGTTCACATGACTCTAGGATGCTGCAACCGCATAAATACAAGTGTCTGGATTTTGATCATGTGATTGCAGGGATGCTGCAACAATCATAATTGGGAGAACTGGTTGTACATCTCTCTCTTTTTTTAGCACCATTGCTAAACCAATGGTTGTAAGTGCAATCTGCTTTGTTTCACTAACCATTTTGTTATTGGCACAATCAGGTGACCCCTAATGGGTGAGATCAGCCACTTTAGACTGCTGTGGGCGTGCCCTTTCCCTTCACATCTTTTGTACTTTTTTCCTCCCAGTTTGGGCAGTGAGTAATTCCAGTTATTTCAAATGAGGTTCTCGCTTTTGCACACTTTGGAGGGCTGATTTTGAACATGGGTTCTTATATCAGCTATTGGAAGATGGTTGGCAGTTCTAAAAATTGGCTAGCTCTATTTCCATTGTTTCTCCGACATCTGTTACAGGGGATTAGGAGCTGGCTGGCTGCTTCTTCAAAGAAAGCCCAACTAACAATTGAGCAAAGAGGTGAGGGGGGCCCAAGCAGAATAGCTGTCTGTCTGTCTGTCCCTTCCAACTTCAAAATGCACACATCCCCCTTTCAGCTATTAGGTTTATTTTGATCTCACTCGTGCAAAACATTTGTGCAAAACTAGGAATAGTTTTTGACTGATAGCTAAATTCCTCAGTTTTGACATCCATCAAACTCCCTCCCTCCTCAAGTCTCTTCCCCATCTCACATTAAGGAGAATGGCTGGTGGAGGTTATTCTGTGGGCTGGAGATGTTTAATGGGAGGGGAAGGGAAGAAAGTCAGAGGAAAGCCCCACTCCCATTCCTTAACATTCTGTGCTCATGATCACTCAGGACTCTACAGGTAGTCCTCAACTTACAACAGTTTGTTTAGTGAGTGTTCAAAGCAGGGATGGGATTCAAATGTCTTAACAACCGGTTCTGTGGGTGTGGCCTAATTTGTGGGTTTGACTTGATGGTCATGAGACTAGTGTGGCTTGGTGGTCATGTGATTGGCTGGGCATACCTTATATGTAAATATTGTAAATATTTATGTAAATACTGAATTTTTTATTAAAAAAGAGCAATTTTTACCCAAAATCAAGCAAAGCAAGCAGGCAGATTGAGTTGCTCACAGAATCACAGGTTCACTTAGAGATCTATCTATCTGCAATCTGCTACCTGAGTCTGTCACATAAATTTTGCTTGCAAGCAAGCTCATAAAACTTGCTAGCAAGCAAACTCACAAAATTACCTCACAACACACCATATAAATATTTATGTAAATATTGAATTTTTTATTTTAAAAAAGAGCAACTTTTACCCAAAATCAGGCAAAGCAGGCAGGCAGATTGAGTTGCTCACAGACTCACAGACTCACTCAGAGATCTACCTTTCTGCAATCTGCTGCCTGAGTCTGCACTGAAAAATAGAAGCTTCAGTCCCAAGGAAGGTTCAGCTCTGCTTTTAGATTAGCTAGAAAGCAAGAAATCCAATGATTTCCTGATTTCTAGCTAATCTAAATCTCTCTGTGCTGCAAAACAGCTGATGGTCGGGGGGAGGAAAAATAGCAACAGCAGGCAAGTTTGATGGTGCACATGCCAGGTAAGGAGTGAGTGGGCGGGGAAGAGAGGGGCTAGCCAGTGGTGCGATTTGCTGGTTCTCCGAACTGGGCAAAATCATAACAACCAGTTCAACTATTTACATAATATTTACTATTTAATAGTTCAACTATTTACAAAGTGTACACTACTACTACTGTTAATCTTCTCATCATTCCTTATCATCTATCCCCTCCCACTTGTGACTGTAACTTTGTTGCTTGTATCCTCACAATTTATATTGACTGTTTGCTAGTATGATTTGATGTTGATTGTACCCTATGATTGTCATTAAGTGTTGTACCTTATGATTCTTGACTCTTGATGAATGTACCTTTTCTTTATGTATACTGAGAGTATTTACACCAAGACAAATTCCTTGTGTGTCCAATCACACTTGGCCAATAAAGTATTCTATTCTATTCTATTCTATTCTATTCTATTCTATTCTATAGAACCAGTCTGACAAAGTAGAATCCCATCCCTGGTTCAAAGTTACAATGGCACTGAAAAAAATGACTTGTGACTATTTTTCACAGTTACCCCTTTCCAGCATCCCGATGATCATATGATCAAAATTCAGATGCTTGGCAACTGGTTCATATTTATGACTGTTGTGTGTCCCAAGATCACGTGCTCACCTTTTGCAACCTTCTAGACAAGCAGAGGCAATGGGGAAGCCAGATTCACTTTAACACCTGGGTTACTAACTTATCAATTGCAGTGATTCACTCAACAGCTGTGGCAAGAAAGGTCATAAAATGGGGCAAAACTCACTTAACAAATGTCTCATTTAGCAACTGAAATGTTGGGCTCAATTGTGGTCATAAGTCAAGGACTACCTGTACATGGCACCAACTGGCTTTGCAGGAGGTGTATCCATAATTAAGCCAGCAAATGTTAATGCTGGCGTACGTTTCCGCTGACTCAAAGATTGGTAGCTTCAGGAGTGGGGAAAGGCCCTAATTTGTGTGTAGAGTAAGATACCTGAAGAGCTCGGGATAGCTCTTATTATCTAAAAGGTCCGGCCAGAGGTAGGCAGCCTGATGCCAAGGAATTTCTTGGCATCAAGCAGAGTCCTCATCCTACCTAATACAGCCTACACTGGAAGCTGCAAAATCAGGCACTAACTTCTGGCTCTTTCTCTCCCCTTCTCCAAAATACCTCTCAGTCTTAGGAAGATGCTAAGACAAAAATGCAAGAAGAAATGTTGAGGTATTAAGTAAAAGGCATTTGATGACTATTCACATCCACTGTGGCAGCCTTCTCTATCTCTCATCATCTCTCATCTATCTATCTATCTATATCTATCTAATTTGTATGCCACTCAGCTCCCAATAATTTCAGAGCTAGCCAAGCCTTACATCATGCTCTTAAATTTATGTCTACTGGACCAAAAAAAAAAACATTGCCAAAGCCTGAGTTAACTCATCTTTCTGATACAATTGTTGGCATATCGTCAAACCACAGCACTCATTTGAGGAAACTGTCACGTACCACGAAATAATACTTCTTTGATGAATAAAAACGTTACAAACGGCTGGTGTGAACTTTCTCTTGGTGTCACATGTCATGTCAATGTGTGCTCCGTGTGGACAGGCCTGACAGGCGATTGGCATCGCAAGATTTATATTCTGTGACATCATTGCATCAGAGGAGTCCTTTCCGCCAGCCAATCCTCCTTTCTCAAGGCTTGGAGTAAGGAGGGGAGGTATAGCTTTTCATACATAGTCTTTGTGGGCATAGCTGCTTGCAGAAGGGTGCCTTCCTGTCCAGGATCTCATTGGATAGGATTTATTGCCCTCCTTTGGAGGAATGAAGCAACAGAATGTGCCTCCACCAAGGATCAGGAAAGCACTCGCTGCCCAACCTATGTAAAGTGAAATACCCAGCTCTCTCTTCAGGGCCTCAGGAACGAGAGGGTTATAGAAGTTGCTGACAATGTTCCTTGCTGACCAGGAGACAGGAAAGAGGAGCGCCATTCCAGCTAGGATGAAGACCACACCAGCTATCATCAAAACTTTGGCCTTGATACTTGGGTCTTCTACGAAGCGGGTGCATCTTGCTCCAGAGATGGCAATCAGAAGAGCCAGGAAAGACATGGCGATAGAGACCACCACCAAGGCCCGGGCAGTTTGTAGGTCTGCTGGTAGGTCAAGTAGGGAGTCATAGACTTTACATTGCATCTGACCTGTGCTTTCATAAACACAGTTCATCCACAGCCCCTCCCAGAAGACCTGTGCCACAATGATGTTGGATCCGATGAAAGCCGTCACCTTCCACATGGGCAAGGCACAGGCCAAAATAGAGCCCAGCCAGCCCAGGATAGACAGTGCCAGCCCAACCAGCTGCAGGGCCAGGGCTGCCCTCATGCTCCCACCTGCTGGAAACAGAACCCTGATTGATTAGGATGAAAGCAGCATCAATTAACTAAGACATATGCAGGTAACCCACAAAAAGGATCTTAGTCTCGTACAAGGATGGGGAGGGAAAATTTGTTGCGGTCCCTCTCTTCAAAGAGCTAATATTTACAGATGCATGAATCAAGATACTTCAGAAAATTTCTTTGGTGCAGATTTGTAGGAAGTTAGCACCCACCCCTCTCCTAGAAAATTGACATATCCTAGGAAATATTAAAAAGGCAAAATATTTCCCCTGAGAAGAGTAGAAATTCAAAAAGCAGAAACTCACCCCAGAAGCAGAATCTCACCCCCACCTTTGTTAATGGGTGGGCCATTAAGGCCTGGGCCAGAATACTTTACATAAGAAGGAACTCCAGGTAAAGCTCTAGAAATTGCCAAAAGCCCTTTTAAGGGTATAATCACCCACCAAGGCTAGACCAAGCCTGGAACTCAGGACAGCCTACAGAGTTGCCCCTGGGAGTCTGACAACCAATTAGAATACAAGCTCCAATTCAAATCCCAACAGAGGGTATAAAACCCAGCACTCTTAGTGCCTCAGCCCTTTTTTCTTGACCTTCTCACCTTGAGTATGTGATCAGACTTCTCTGAGCTCCAGGCCATGTGATCCTGTACACCATTAAACCTTCCAAGCAGCCTCCATGTTTCCAGTGTCTTTTTCCCCACTTGGAACTGAACCCAGAAGGATATTTCTTTCAACAGATTAAAACTATACAGTCAACAGTTTTGGAGTTTCTGAGAAAGTGAAATTGACCTGATCAAAGGATGAGATCCTAAAACCCTTTTTTGGGAGGGCGGGGGGGGGGGGGTAATTCATGTAGAATACTTATTGGTCTGGGCTTTATTAAGAATCTCCATATTGACTGATGCTAAGCCAGCTCTACAGCATAATTGTAGATAGATATAGGAACTTGGGGTTGTTGTTGTTTTCTATCTTTTGGAGCTACTAGGCCATTATGGATGGGATTATAAACTTTAGGACAAAATAGCTGCAACATTTTGCAAAAAACAAAAAACAAACTGGAAAAACAACATACAAAAAACTTGTTACAGTTGATTATGATGCAGAGGGAAGCAAAGCCTCAAAGCAAACCCACGCCCCGGGGAACCAACCCACCCACCCCAGCACACAGGTTTTACTTGCTCATTCAGAAATCTCCCCAGGCCTTTCTCCTGTCTTATGTTCCCAGCGGGCAAGATTAACTCACTCCAGTTACTCATTCCTCTCTTTCAAGAAAAACCTGAAAGAAAGAAAGTAATCCTCTCATACACACTTCCAACATAGACAAGCCACTCCAAACACCTTCTGATTCCTTCTCCCTCCCATTTAGTTATGCTTTCCAGGCTTCACTAATAGAGAAGGGATTTCGATAAGACTCTATTCCAGGGGTCTCCAACCTTGGCAACTTTAAGACTTGTGGACTTCAACTCTGGGAATTGAAGACCCCCCCAGTGGTGGGATTCAAAAATGTTTACTATTGGTTCTGTGGGTGTGGCTTGGTGGGCATGGCGTAGCTTGGTGGGCGTGGCAAGGGAAGAATACTGCAAAATCCCATTCCCTCCTCCACCCCACTAACCTGCTTTCCAGCTCTGTTCTCCTGGGCAGGGCAACCAAAGAAGACCCAGCCAATCAGCTGGGATTCGGGAAGCAGAGAATAGATGGGGGCAGGACCAGTCAGAAGGTGATATTTGCTGGTTCTCCCAACTACTTAAAATTTCTGCTACCAGTTCTACAGGACTGGTCAGAACCTGCTGAATACCATCTCTGCCCCAAAAACTTTAACCTTAGACTGTCTACTATTGACCTCACCCCTTTCCTAAGAGGTCTGTAGCGGGCATGCATAAGCGCACCAATGTGCCTACCCTCCCTGTCCTATTGTTTCTTTTATTTTTCTTACATGTATCCATGTATTCATAACTATGTTTTTACTTATACCTATTATCTTGTAAGCAATTGACAAACCAAATAAAATAAAAAAATAAAATATTCAATAGAATCTACACCTTCTCACTCCAATTTCCCCTTACCTCCTTCTCTCTGGTGTTTTGTTTTGTTTTGTTTTCAAATTTGGCAACCTGACAACAAAGTTGTGTGAGCTTCAACTTTGGAATTCCCCAGCCAGGATCCCAGGTCAAAGGATTGCCATTTGCGATCTTCCCGACCAGCTTTTAACAAGCAAAGTCAATGGGGGGAAGCTGGATTTGCTCAATCACCATGTGATTGGCTTAATTGCAGTAATTCACTTAACAACTGCAGCAAAAAAAGAACATTCATAAAATCAAGTGTGTCTCACTTAATCGCCCCTGTTGCTTAGCCACAGCAATTCTGGTCCCAGTTGTGTTTGTAAGTCAAGGATGAACTGTACCATTTTGTGCAGCTTCTGGGGGGGCATCTCCAGGATATGTAGGACCAACCCACGTTCCCCTCACTCGGACACCTGATGCACCATTATGGCCCCCATCCTGATATTTTTAACCATCCCCTGCAGACATTGTGGTGGTACCTGCTTTTTTTCTCCCACTCTGTCAATCCATCAAATCTTATTCAACCTCTCCATAAAGTCTTTCTCCTGCTGAGAAAATGGAGGGGCCGATTCATCTTTGGGGGTGGGGTAGGTGGGGAACAAGGGCAAATGGGACAACCTTAGAATAAAATGCTGGCCTCACATCTACCTTCCTGCCCCCTTCAAAAGCAGCCAGTAAGGAATGTAGTTAGCTAGGGAGCCATTCTTTACAGTACTGATGCCCACGTGTTGTGGCCTGCTGGCCGCCAGCCCCTCCAGCAACCAAATCAGATATGGAGGTGGCGTGGGAGTCCAGATCAGCATCAAGGCAACCTGAGAGCTCCAAGATGGAAGAGGGAATGGAGCTGTCAGAGATAGAGATGGAGGCGGAGCCTGGGTCGTCCGTCAGCCCTCAGATGGAGAGTCAACAGCCCCTAGGTCTGGAGGTGGATGAGGAGGAAGAGGAGGAACAGCTGGGTCCAGTGCCTGACATGTGGACGTGCAGAAGGCAGAGGAGAGGAGAGCAGTGGAAATCTATGGGCCGATCCTTGGGATGGAAGAGCCCATGAGCAAAGCCGCATCGTAGCTCTGGGGATAAAAGGCAGGGGTCAAAGATGATTAAGTTTGGCAGATAACTATTCATCTCCCTGCTGGACAGATGAGAGAGAGGAGCGGGAGGGAGGGAGGGAGGGAGGGAGACAGAGACACTGACTTTTTGCCGGAGCTGCTGGCGCTCCTAATAAAGGAATCATTGAGGGATTGTCATGTTTGGGAGCTGAGTCAGAACACCACATAACAAAAAATATGGAATCACATAACAAATCACAGGTATCCAGAGGACTTGTGGGTGCAGAGCAGAGTATCTACATGGGGAAATAGGGTAGGAGGCCAAGTACAGTAGGCAATTTACATAATCCCAATTCATTAGTTTGCTAACACATTGGACAGCCCCTGTCTTTTACCCCGAAACAAGTCACAGTACAGAAAGTGCAGAACCGGGTAGAACTTAACTACCTCTAGATGATCTTCCATTAAGATTAATTGAATGCAACATTTCAGGATGCTGAGGGGGTGGTGGAATGAGGCAACTAAGCCAGTTTATTTGCTTCCTGTTTAGTGTTTAGCTCTGGGATGCTGTGTAAACACTGACCAGGAAATCAGAAGCTTGTTTTTCCGGTGGCCCCACCTGCCCAGCTGCTATGTCTCCCGTTTCAGCGCCTCCATTCTATGATGGAGATGTTTTCTTACCCAACACCTCCAATGTTGTGATGCTCCTGCAGCCAGAAGGGAGAAAAAATAATCACCCATCCTGCTTTGTTTGTTCCCCAGTCAGAATCTGGGCTGCGGATTTCTCTGTTGTGCATTTTGAAGACAATCCTGGGCAGGTATACTCTCCTCATCCCAGCCCTCCATTACTGAGATGAAAAGACTGGGCTCCCACTTCATTTTGGAGCTCCATTTTGTGGTTTTTCTCTCTGTGTTCAAGCACACTTTGGAGTGTGGACCTGTGTTGTATATACCAATGTCCCCGGACTAGAACCATTCATTTATGCTAAGACTATATAAGGTTTTTAGAACTCCCAACCGGCTTTTCCCTCAGAATGTTAGGAACTGTCCCAAGGTATACAGTATTGTTGTATCATCTTATATGCTTTGCTATTCTTTTTTACTACTTTTTACTATTTTGCTATTTTGTTTTGGTATGTAAATATATTTTAAAATTAGTATGCTGCCTAGAGGTACGTGCCATGGCAGGCATAAGTATTTTAAACAAATCAATTAATTATTCTCCTCAGTTTGCAAAGTCCAGACAGCTGCTCCCTCTGCTGTAGCCATAATTTCAGAATACAATGACTCACCTCTTCCTAAAGTACAGTATACTGATTAACATTTGGAGATTTGTAGCAAAACAATGACTTAACTTAATTAATTCTCGTTATAAACTAGCCAAGGCTGGATTTGTACAACTTGCTAACCCAACAAGGATGCTGAGTAAGCTTAAACCCATCAAGGATAAGCAAGCTTTGCATACCATGCAAAGATAGTCTACAACAGGTGTGTCCAACCCATGGCCCATGGGCCACATGTGGCCCTGGACTGCTAGTAATGTGGCCTCACAAGATTGTAAACTTTTAACTTTAGTATATGATTTCATATTATAAAATTATATACACTGCTCAAAAAAATAAAGGGAACACAAAAATAAGACATCCTAGATCTGAATGAATGAAATATTCTTATTAAATACTTTGTTCATTACATAATTGAATGTGCTGACAACAAAAATCACACCAAAAATCAAATTTAGCAACCCATGGAGGTCTGGATTTGGAGTTACATTCAAAATTAAAGTGGAAAAAAAACACTACAGGCTGATCCAACTTTGATGTAATGTCCTTAAAACAAGTCAAAATGAGGCTCAGTAGTGTGTGTGGCCTCCACGTGCCTGTATGACCTCCCTACCATGCCTGGGCATGCTCCTGATGAGGTGGCGGATGGTCTCCTGAGGGATCTCCTCCCACACCTAGACTAAAGCGTCCCCCAACTCCTGTGGTGCAACATGGCATTGGTGGATGGAGCGAGACATGATGTCCCAGATGTGCTCAATTGGATTCAGGTCTGCGGAACGGGCGGGCCAGTCCATAGCATCAATGCCTTCGTCTTGCAGGAACTGCTGACACACTCCAGCCACATAAGGTCTAGCATTGTCTTGCATTAGGAGGAACCCAGGGCCAACCGCACCAGCATATGGTCTCACAAGGGGTCTGAGGATCTCATCTCGGTACCTAATGGCAGTCAGGCTACCTCTGGCGAGCACATTGAGCAGTGTATATTGATATGCAACCCAAGACAATTCCTCTTCATTCAACATGGCCCAGGCAAGCCAAAATGTTGGACACCCATGGCTTCCATTTTTGACTGCTTGGGTTAAGCATGTAATGTGAATCACCCCAAAACTGAAAGTCTAGAGTCTAGACCAGGGGTGTCAAACTCACGTCATCAAGGAGGTGTCACATGATGTATTGGGACTTTTCCCCCCTTCACTAAAATGGGTGTGGGCGCGGCTAGCCCATGATGCATCAAGCCCGCAGGCTGGGAGTTTGACAGCCCTGGTCTAGACATATTTGTCTGGAAGCAAGTCCCTCTGAGTTAATTAGCCAGATAATACACCTAACCCAAGTTAATAAAACACAATTACTATTGACAATATATCATGATACATTTCAAACCATAAGGCATTTTATATTTTAATTTGGTGGATTTGTTTTTATAACACACTAATGTAATTAAGAGTTACTTCACACCGTATTTAATAACAAATTACCTTTCCTATTTTAGTTCATCTACAATGTTGTGCAAACTGATCTAAACTGTACAATTCTTTTCTTAACTGTGGATGGACAGATAGCATGATAGAAATCTATAAACTGTAAAAAGTGACTGACAATCAATTTCTAGCTAGACAGCTGCAGGTGTTTATTGTACATCATGCATAAATTGTGTGTGGTTCTCATTTCTACTAGAAATAGGGGCCGTCGGATCTGATTTACAAAAATCTGGACGGACCACTAGATAAGAGTTGTTGCTCCAAATCATGGGATCTGGAATTTTGGAGTCTGAATCTTGGTTAATCTGGTTTTCTAGTTTTATAAAGACAAATTATCAAAAGACCAATTGGAGGATGAGGGTATCAGTGACCATTAACCAAGATATCAAAAAAGAACATCTGGTTGTTAAGGAAGTCAGTTCTAAATTATGGATGGTAGAGAATTGTTGTTGGAAAGTACTGATCTGCTTTGGAGTTTCTGTGCAGGATTCTGACTGGCCCAATAGGAACCATTATGGTGGAATCAATAGTTCTTTTCTCTGATCCAGCAAACAACTTTAAGTAGCATGACCAGTTTCTCTTTACTTACTATCCTGGCAACTTACCACCCAGCAGAAATCCCTTTCAAAGGAATCAATAATGGGCTGTAGTAAAAAAAAATCAGCTGACAGAACAAATGATTCCCCTCCTTCTGCAATGCATAATTAACAATCCAATGCTTTAACTACATGAACCAAGCATCTGATAATTTCACTAACCAAATGCCTAGGAAACTGTCCCTAAATGATAACAAAGAACAGGTGTAAAATAAAAGTGCACTGTATAGATACATTGAATTCAAGGAAAGACAAGAGAGGCACACATGAAATGGCAAGGGTGGTTTTTTGTGTGATTATAATTAAATATTTATAGACTGCTTTTACACAAGCTCAAAGCAATTGATAAACAATAACTCTCACAAATAAAATATGAAAAAACAGTTGTAATAATGTAAGAATTGACTTTCTGCAAGGGAGGAACAAGCTTGTAACACCTCTGGGCTCTGCAAATAGTACATTTGTCAATGGAGAGCTTCACACCCATCTGGAAAACTTGACAAAATCTTATTTTGGAGAGTAATTCATTCTAAATGATGATCTGATACTCCATTAAATAATAAGAATGATAATAAAGCCTGACTTCTCTCTATGCCCAGAGACATTTTTCCTTATTTCATAAGCACCTGAATAGAAGCCTGGTATTCAAAATTAATTGAGGTTACTCTTCCAAAGAGCCTGCTTCAAATCCAGCCCTGAATGGAAAAAAGGTGGAAATACATCTTTTTGGTCCTATTGGTCCTATTTAACACCAGTTCATCATTCTCAAATTGCCAATTAGAATTGAAGACACTTGGTGCAGTCTCAATAGACTTTAGACAGTACTTTATAAATGAACAGAAATACCATATTGGTAGTCAATCTCAAAATGTCTTTTTTAAGGTTATTCCTCCCTCAGATTAAATTTACACTTGTATTCAAGCATTCAAAACTGGTTTAACTCAGGGTTTAAATTAATCCATGCAAGACATTAAAAGGTACATTGTTATTATTCAGTCTCTTCCCTATGTTGCAGAATTCAAATTTCCTATCATATCTCTGAAGATCTCAAATAAACTGGGTCTACGTCTCCTTTCTCAACTCATTGTCTGACAGCCCAGGAACTAATTATCCCTCAGTTTCAGCTTCCTCCTCCTAGACCTCCACAACCTGCAAACCTAGATATAGTTCTACTTAATCATTGCATTCTTTTTAAAGAGTTTGCAGCAATTTAAGGAAGGAAAGTGAACAGAAACCTTCCCAGAGAGCTTCCCATTTTCAGCAGGTATCAAAACACCCACAAGAGTGATTGCAAATAATGGAACGCCCAGTTATGGAAAGGCAGCCAGAAACCAAACTCTTTGCTACCCAGATTTCCAAATACAAAGAGACAGCCAGCAATTAGAGGGGGCTTATACCCATGCCCTCCACCTCCACCAGTGACTGTTCTTGCCACTATTGCACACCAGGTCTATATCCACCATCAAATTCGTCTAGCCAAATTCCAAAGGTGTCCGGAGGTCCAGCAAGCACCCACCCCAATTCAAGCCTCCCTGTTGCTACTGCATTTCATGTGGGCCTCCATTTCAGCAATTTTTCCTCTTTCAGTTGAGCTGAGCTGGCTAAGATCCTGGTGAGTTTGAAGGTGACTAGTCATTAGTCTCACAGAAGCCAGTTTTCAGTGCAGTTTGGATAGGAGCAGCTGTCAGAGTCCGATCCTTGAGAGATGTTTTTTCAAACAGGTGAATGCAAAAAATGAGTCCCTGCTTTCCAAATCTGGATGAAATATGCCAGGTTTCCTGCTGCTACACCGAGTCCAAAGGATGGGAAAGGACGGTTCCTCCTCACACTAAAGTCCACTTAGTCCCTGACTGCCTCCTCCATGGTGCAAAGTCCCCAAGACACATGAGGGAGGAAGAATGGCTTAGACATAGTTGCTGGTTGGCACCGATTGAGCTGCTGTGTACTTTGTCGAATAGGGTTTCTCGTATCTGGGGGGGCAGTTGCAACACAGTAGTGCTCCTCCAATCAGCAGCAGGCCACAGGAGGCCCAGCCAATATAGAGAGAAGTCCCCAAATCCCGCTTTTGGCTGTCTGGGATCATGGGGTTGTAGAAGTCTCGTATGATGTTGTTTGCCGTCCAGCAGAGTGGAATCAGAAGCATGATGCTGGAGATGAGAAAAATAATTCCAGCGAAGATCATCACCTTGGCTTTGGTAGCTTCATCTTCCACGCAGTTAGTGCACTTTCCTCCAATGATGGAGAAGAAGATGCCAATGACGGCCAGCACGATGGCAATGACTACCAGAGCCCGAGCAGCTTGCATGTCCTGTGCCAGTGCCAACATAGACTCGTAGACCTTGCATTGCATCTGTCCCGTGCTCTGGACCACACAGTTCATCCATAGGCCCTCCCAAATAATTTGGGCCACCACAATGTTGTTGCCTATAAAGGCTGTCACCCTCCACATCGGCAACCCACAACAGAGGATGCTACCTAGCCAGCCGATCACTGACAAGGCAATTCCCAAGACTTGCATCCCCATGGAAGCCATGGTGTTCTCTTCCTACTTCTTGGAGCAGCTATAACCAAGGAGGCAAAAAATTATTTAAAAAACCCCCAAACTGGAAAACTACAAGAAGAGACGGTGCAATAATACTGAAATGCGGGTGGCAAATTTGGGGAAGTTATAGGCTGCGGTGGTGGGTGGAGTTTTACAGAAGCCATCCAGTCTGAACAGACAGGGAAGCTCAAACCTGTTCCCCAGGATTCCTTCTCCTCCTCCTTTTCTCTTCTTCAAAGAGGGATTGTTACCCTGGCAGAAATGGGTTTCTCCAATCCTGACTCACCAATAAATCCCAGTCCCAAAAGGAAGAAATAGCATGAGATAAGAAGCAAAGGGTCAGAACAGAAAGTTTCCCCACCTCGTTCTTTGCTGAAATCTTTGTAGGCTGATGTAAATGTTTCATTCTTACTAAGAGCATAGAAATTGCTCAGCAAGTCTAACCCAATGTTCCTTCTGGCAGCTCAGTGTCCTTCTTCCATCAATCCACACTCAGATGCTTCAGGAGGTGCAGAAGGAAGTCTTGCATTGATGACATTAAAGGATCCACTGCTTCTGTCTAAAGAGATTCCAGCCAATGATCTTAACCTAGTAGTCACAATATCAGTTCTCTTTGCAAATTGTGCTTCTGTTACAGATCACACAATCACAAACTGTAGCAAGGAGGAGGATTTGCTCACCTTTCTCTAGGAGCACCTTTCTCTAGAGTCACAAATACATTTTCCCACAATAACTTTTTGAGGTAGATTGGAATGGGTGGAACTGACTCACTTAGTAGTGTTCTTTATGGTCCAGAAGTTACTTGATTCTCCTTAATTCATACCTAGCATCTGTTACCCTGGTGTTGGTCTTTAGAATTCTCGAAGTAGAGAATTACTCTCTAGTCTCCACCCAGTATAATGTTGTTCTGCATGGAAGCGTTCTTCCCTTCCCACACCCTCCTTTGCAATTCAGATAGGACTGTCCCGCTCCAGGCCCTGATTCTAGTCCAATTGCTGGGAGGGCATCATAGATGATCACCTCACCCTCAGAGGATGTGATGACCACAGGCAGCTGGGCTACACCCCTGAGAGCACCAAACTGGTTGAGCAGCAAAGGTTGCAACATCCCAAGTCTTATGGAAATAGAGGGGAAGAAACTACAGGCGAGTTTCAGTGCACCACAACATCTCTTCTCTCGTAAATATGTTCAGGGCGATAGTCAGAATCTTTGTAAGAACCTTTTGTGGGAATTAACTCCAACCTGCAGTGCAAGAGTCACTGGAGGTTTTAAAGAAAAGATTGGACAACCATTTATCTGAAATGATACAGGGTTTCCTGCCTGAGCAGGGAATTGGACTAGAAGACCTCCAAGGTCCCTTCCAACTCGGTTATTCTATGTTTCCAAGCAGATTTCACAAAAGGAACATGGACACAGTATCTTTACTCATGAATAGTACAAACAAGGTGAAAGGAACAGATTTCTCAACAGTGTGCATGGAAAATTTCAGCAAGAACTGATCAAGCTGATATAACATTGCTGTGTTCTTTTGTCCACATATGCTTCAGGCATTTTGTCTTGGGGAAAAAAGTGTGGAGACTAAACTGATATGATCCCATGATTTAGCCATCTGTAAAGCCTCTGCTTTTTCTTTTTAACATGCTGTATGTCGTGTGTAGGACACACATAAAACAAGTAGGGCTTTGATAGCATTATCATGGCCATCCTCTTGAGTTGTTTGATTCCACCTCTGCGTTATCCAAATAAGAGCTTTCAAGAGGGCAGTTTTCTTCTATGTGGTGTTCAGAAAGAATCTGTTCCTTTTGCTGAAACACCCAGTCATTTTAAAATTGGATAATAATGTTTACATAATTATGGGGCTATCAGGACCTGCTTTTCTTTGGGCCAGGAATAACTTCGAATTATCATAGAGTTGAAGTACCCAGGGGTGGGATTCAAAAATTTTAACAACCGGTTCTGTGGGTGTGGCTTAGGTGGTAGACATGGCTTGGTAGTCATGTGACTAGGTGGACGTGGCTTGGAGGTCATGTTATTGGCTGGGTGTGGCCAACTCAATATCACCCACATCGAGGCATGCATCTCCTCACCTGGCCTCTCATGACTGTGGGGATGCTGCAACAGTCGTAAGTGTGAAAAATGGTCATAAGTCACTTTTTTTAATGCCATTGTAACTTTAAATGGTCACTCCACACCAGCAAAGGAGGGAAAAATAACTCCAGAGAAGTTCCTGAGAAAGGAAGTCTAGTCCTGCCAAGAATGTAATAAGGGTTAATGAAAAGACAGTTTCTGTAAGCAACACCAGAATGTTTCCTTCCTGCTTTCCTTACAGGATTAGGCCAGTAATTTCTTCTAACAATCAGTTCTCCAAACTGCTTAGAATGTTAACAACCAGTTCCAGCAAATAGGTGCGAACTGGTAGAATCCCACCCCTGGAAGTACCTACTACAATAGTGGGAAATTTGTAGAGTGTAGAATTATGGTATTCCATGGAAAAAATAATAGTTTAGGAATCAAATTAGATAAAACAGATAAGTGGCACAGGATTTGGGGGAGGGGCTGGAGGTCAGATATTGACTATCCCATACACCAAGATTGGTTTCCTAGTCAGATTTTGAGGCTGTATTTAATATTGTTGATGTGTTATAACATCAGAAAATCAGCAGAAGTTTCTCGTCAGACATAACTTGTATTTTGATCCTCAACTTCCAGTCTTCTCCTGCAATCAGGGATGATCTTCATGGTCTTTTCCAATCTTTCTTTCTACTGGTCTTTGATTTTAGCCAAAAGAGCAAGAAATGATATACCAACCATTTTCATGTTATCAAACTAATGGGGTGAAAGTAACTTTAAACCAAGAGTGTTTGACAGGGTGCCCACGAACAAAATCTACTGCCAGATTTGCTGCCCTCTAGTTAAAAAAAGCAAAATATAGCTTATTATTTAATTACAATTAAATGAGACATCAGTATTTAGGAAAATTTGCTGGCGTCTAATAATATGCTTATTTCTAAGAATACCTCTAGGCCTCATATAACCCACTAAGCATTCCAGGAAAATAAAAATGGTTGGATAGTAACTACAACCCAGAGCATTGCTTGAAAATGTGCCCACCAATATGGGAAAAAGTTGAAGGCTACATTCACATAACATACTTAATCGGGTAGTTAAAGACTAGTGGCTGAATTCCTGCAACATACAAAGTTTGGTTGGCATTAACTTTTTCTGTGTACAAGCTTAGCATGTTTTGTGAAGTCAACCCATTTGATCAGTTTAGAATTAGTACCTGAACCCATCCTCGTGGGTTATGCCATAAACTTGCAGACTGAGAGTTTGTATCTTCCCTACTGGCTGTTTTCTCCTTGATGGATGTCACTCTTGTAACCAAGCAAGCCTCTCAGTCACCCTCTCAGCTTTTATAAAGCAGTGTGCAACTGCTGTCAAAATTTGAAGTGGATCTTCCTATTCAAGAAAACTGCCTACTCCAACTTAAAACATTCTTTCAATTTTATAGCCTGGAGTCCCAAATAAACATGACATTTTACAGGTAAGGATGAGCAGAGGATGACTAAGGTCAAATGCAACTTGACATCATTTATGTGATGAGCTTGACCATCGTAGCTTCTTCCAAGCATTTATGCCAGTGTTTCTCAACCCCAGCAGCTTAAAGTACATGGATTTCAGCTCCCAGAATTTCCCAACAAACATGCCGGCTGAAAAATTCTGAGAGTTGAAGTCCAAAGTGTTAAAGTTGCTGAGGTTGAGAAATGCTGATCTAGATGAGCATCCTTACCCACGGTGAGAAGAGTTTGACTCTTGGACCATCAGTGTTCTCAGATGTAAATAATAGAGGACCACAATGGTTTGAGTCCTCTTCATTCTTTTTCGCCAAATGTTTGCATTTGGCGAATTAGAATGAAAAAAACTCAAACCATTGTACAATCATTCAGAATAGCCCAAGAGTTGAGGGACAGCTAGGAAGGAAATTTAGCTCCTTATGCATGGTATGAGGTAGCTCAGACTAGGGAGTGGAGGAGATGTCAATTTAAGTTCAGCTCATGAGTTTGCAAGGGTGCTATAAGTGAATATCCTAGCTGGATAATTCTAGGAGTTGAAGTCCATATATCTTAAAACTGCCAAGCTTGAAAATTAGTGTTCTGTATCAATGCAATATTTACTGTAAATATTTATTCAATTTCTATAGCCACTCATCTTAATAAATGATTCTGGCCAGCTTACAATTCCAAAACTATAACAGCAAAACAAAAACATTTAAAAACAATTTAAAAAAACCAAAATAAATATATGCAACCAGATAGTTAGCCAGTTAACAGTAAAGCCAAGAAACAAGGCCCTTAACACATTCAGCATCCCAAACTCAAGTACACAGTCAAGATTTTTAAGCCTTGAGAAAGGCCAATAGGGTTGGGGTCATTCTAATCTCCTACAGCAGGATATTCCACAGAGCAGGGGCAGAAAACACCTGTCTTCTAGTGCCTGCCAGCTGGCATTCTTTGGCTGATAAGATCTGCAGCATGCCCGATCTGCAACGATGAGAAGGCTATGGTTGTCTGTCCTAGGAAAAGGCTAACTGTTTTCTCAGCTCCTTTATTATCCAACCCTCCTCCCATCTGCACATGAGAGAGGACTTAAGCTTGCTCAGGGTCGCTGCAGGTGCAGCAGCTCTGCTTAGCAACTAATTAGGAAGCCTAGCTTGATTTCCTGGAAAACGTATGGCTGTGCCATTCCAGCTCTCCAAAATGAATAAGCCATATTGTAGTCCTTCAGATATTTCTCTCCAACTGACATCCCTACAATAAGCCAGGTTGCCTGGAGTTATAATTCCTCAACAGTTAGAAACTTGCATATGTTCCACTTGTGTGCACGTTGCCAAGCAAACTGTGGGGCCATCATGTAGAATTGAGCTGGTCTTGTTCAGAATGAAATCACAGCAATATGTTGCTGCTGGGGGAGGGGGGGTGAGAAATCATCCCTTATCTTTGACCCCAAGGATTACTAAACTAAACAGGAAGCTGGAAGGCCACATTCTTTTAAAACAGATCCAAAGCTCTTATCATAGGTTCAAGCATAGGCTTGAAAAGGACTTTAGAGGTATTTTAGTCAAATTCCTCATACAGGGCAAGAGTCCCCAGATTTGGGTATCAGGAAATTTGGAAATCAAAGCACTTCTCAACCCTAGAAAGATCTGGAAGTTTTAAAGAAGAGATTGGATAACCATTTGTCTGAAATGGTATAAGGTTTCCTGCCTAAGCAGGGGGTTGGACTAGAAGACCTCTAAGGTCCCTTCCAATTCTTCTATTCTATTCTATTCCATCCCATTCTATTCTATTGGCAAGAACAATTTAGTGAGAGTGGGATCAATTACCGAAAGAGCTGGTGGACATACAGGTAGTTCTTGACTTAATTTAGTTTAGTTTAGTTTACTTTATTGTCATTGCACCTTGTACAACGAAATCAAACACCATCTTCAGTGCACATCATGACCATGAAAATAAACACAAACACACATCCTTTACCCTCCACACATTGAACCGAAAATCCCTGACCCCACACCAATACGGCACTATACAGCAGAATTCAAAAGAGCTACTGCCCTGGGATAGAAGCTATTTTTCAGTCTATTTGTCCTTGTTTTTATTATTCTGTACCATATGCCAGATGGTAATAGTTCAAAAAAAGGATATAAGCAGCGAGAGCTATAAAGTTCTTCCAAAGAGGGGAGAGTTAACCAATGATCTTCTGGGCAATGATGTTAACTCTCTGGAGTGCTTTCCTATCTGCCCCTGTGCAATTGGCAAACCATAAAGAGGTGCAGTAAGTTAAGATACTCTCTATGGTGCAGCGGTAGAAGGTCACCAGCAGTTTTTCATTCAGTTGTTGTTTTCTGAGAAGTCTCAGGTAGTATAATCTCTGCTGGGCCCTTTTGACCAGTGCTGCAATGTGGGTACCCAGGTCAGGTCCTCTTTTAGGGTAACAACCAGAACCTTAAAACCAGCCACTTGGTCCACTCGATCTCCATTGATAAGCAAGGGCTGGATGTCTGGTCTGTTCCTTCTATAATCCACTATAAGCTCCTTGGTCTTATTGATGTTGGGGACCAAGTTATTGTCTCCACACCACAAAAGCAACCAGTCCACCTCATCTCAATAGGCAGACTCATCCCCTCCCGCAGGGATGTGTACCATCACTGTAATGATACCCTAATGACCACAATTGGGACCAGAACCTCTGTTGCTAAGCAATGTGGTCATGTGAGTTGGACCTGATTTTATGACCTTTTCTGCCTCAGCCATTAAGTGAATCCAGCTGCCCCCATTGACTATCCTTCTTAAAGTTGCCAAGGTCAAGAAAGTCTGATCTGAGATCATTGGACAAAGTGAAAAGGCAAATCAAAGGAGTCCCAAGTTAAGCTATCGACAATGGACCTACCATGAGCCACAATAAAATGAGCATTTTAGCTTAATGGAAACCGGACAAAACCAGCTGCATATTTGGGACCCTTATCTGAAATAGCAAATTTGGGACCCTTATCTGAAATCTACATTCATTTCAGGAATGTAGAGTTGTACTTGTTTCTGGCATGATAGGTATCAGACTTCAAGATAGGAATGTGAAATACAAGCAGGTGACTCGCCCATCCCTCCTACCTTCCAAGCAGGGAAAGGCAGAAAAAGACCAGTTCCTCTTTGTCCTTTATCTTTGACCAAAATGCCAGGAAAGTTTGGCATAGGCCATTGCCAATCAAGGCCCTGCTTCTAAAGCATGCTGGCTGAGGAATTCTGGGAATTGAAGTCCACAAGACTTAAGTTGCCAACTTTGGAGACCCCTGTTCTAAGGAGTATGTGATAGTTAATGGGCTTCTCTGAAACTGAGTGGTTGTACTTTCCCACCCTTGTTTTCATCACTCCAATTTTCTTCCTTTTATGCTACCATATCCCTGTAGATTGATTTTAACCTGAAAAAAATCTACCCTTGTCCTCTCACTGATGTCCTAACATAAGGGAGGTTTTAATATTCATTCTAGAAAGTCCCAATTAAGCAAGCTTCCTGCAGGCTTAAAACATCACAGGAAAAACAAAACAAAACTATATAATATTTAACATGGACCTTATTTATTTTGTATTTGTATAATTTACTTTAAATTATACAACTTTGCTCTAGTCTGAGTGCTCTTTTGGTGCTAACTGCCTTGAGCATCCTTGTCAGAGAGAAAGGCATGATAGGCTTCTAAATAATGATTACAACAGCAATTTGATGCTTAGCAGTGAGAACATGGAATTTCAGAAGGAGTGCTCTTCAAGGCACTCCTGAGTTTATTTGGCATTCACCCTAAGCAGCACTTCAGAGTGACTCTGGCTTCATATTTTAACTAGGCTTTTCCAACAATAAAAACAGGGAACACAATCCTACCCAACAGTTCAAGGACTTAAACAAGTTTTGTGCAGTGAGCATAGGCAGGTCACACCTATGTTGAGGAGTGTCTGGTGGTGTGAAAAAAAGTCAAGGTGGCATCTGCAATAATATTATTGATCCCCCCCCCCCAAAATGACCATTGCTACCCAGTTAAACAAAACAAACACAAACACAGTTCTGAATATTTTAGCCCTGTTCATTCCTGGTGAGCAACAAGGGCCTTAGATCGGTGTTTTTAAATTTGGCAACTTTACGATGGGTGAATGCCAACTCCCAGAATCCCCCAGCCAGTATTTTGGGAGCTGAAGTGTATAAACATCTTAGAATTGCCAAGCTTGAAAAACGTTGCCTTAGAGTTTCTGAAGCTGATATATGGTTTGCAGACTGCCAGTTGTTTAGGTTAGAGCACTGTATGAATCTAGCTATATTGGTTTACAGTATTTAAAACCTGGTTAAACAAAAATGGTTTAGCTGCTAAGTCTGATATATAGATCAGACCACTGAAAAGAAAGCAATGTATATCCACAGATATGGCCATATCTACAAGGACTTTTCTGCATCTTCCAAAAGTCACACAAAAACACACACACCCATTCTTGCATGATTTTTGGAAGCTCCAGAGGCCACATGAGAACACGGCTCTCTCATACAACGACTGGAGGCTATGTGAGGGCACACCACATTCTCACTGTGCAGTTTCTAAAAGTTGCACAAGATCATGGCACATTTTTGAGAATAGGTGTCCTTGGGGGTTGGTGAATACTGGTATATTACCCACCTTTGACATGTGTGTCAAGGTTCACCATCACTAGACTGGATAGTCATCAGTGAATCATGTGGTCTGCATGCAATTGAATCTGTTAGGTCACTTTATGTTGCCCTAAATCTATGTTAGGGCAACACAGATTTCATGTAGGTTTCTTCGCATTACATCATATCCTAAGGAGTACAGACTATTGAATACTAGTTTCACAATCATCAAGATAAGGAAGTAGAGGATGTCATCTTTTGAGGGAGGAGCTCTGGCTTGGAAAAGAGAAGTCACAACACATTGTTCTCATAGCTTATCAAAGGCACAGAGAGCAAGTAAATTAGCTTTCCATGTTATTGGAACAGTATGACTCTTCTTGTTCTCTAAATAAGGGAAAACCCAAATGAGTTTATTACTTTTCACCTCCTGTTGAGAACATCTCACGCTGTGTGTGTTTCAAAAGTCTCTTTGGGGCACAGGAAAGTTTTTATACCACACTGTAAAAAATATAAGGGTCTTACTAATATCACAAAGTTTTGCTATGTGCCTGGCAATTTGACCATGCTTGCGCATAAGGTTACAAGCAAGCTGCATTACAATGGAAGGAGTTTTATTTAGGGTTGCCAAGTATTGCAGCTTTCTAAGTTCTATATGATTTTACAAAATTGATTGGGTGAACTTTCTAATATGGTCCTACTAAACTAGTTTTCCCTCTGGTAAAGTTTTCAAAACACTAAATGTCCCTCTCTAACCCCAAAAAGCTTCCTATGGCTACTTTCAATGGTTTGTTTTTATTTTATTTCATCCCTTTTATTTTTACATTTATTCCCACCTGTATGTCTATGGAGATTTTCAGTCATCCAGGTCATGGTTGTCCCAAAGGTGCTTCTCCCCCCCCCCCCCCCCCCGCAAGATGGTTTTAGGTTAATGGTGCTCTATAAATAACAATGGTTTTATATTTCCTCCTATATTTAGTATTTAAAGGATCCTGAACAAGTCACAGCAAAGCATTTCAGGTTCCATCAAGACTCATGGAAAGCTAATTTACTTGCTCTCTGTGCCTTTGATAAGCTATGACTAATGTATTGTGACTTCTCTTTTCAAAACCAGAGCTCCTTCCTCAAAAGATGATACCCTCTACTTCCTTATCTTGATGATTTGTCTGAAATAGTACAGAGTTTTCTCCCTGAGCAGGGAGTTGGACTAGAAGACCTCCAAGGTCCCTTCCAACCATGTAATTCAATGTAATTTCCAGGCAATCGTATGAAAGTGTTTTACTTTTGGCCCAACAATATTCCTTATTAATTTCCCATCTAAAAGCTAATGCAGGCAGTCCTAGATTTAATCACAATAGGATTTGAACTTCCATCATTAAACAATGCTGTTGATAAGAGGGTTGTGGCTGATTTTATGACCTTTTTTGCCATGGTCATTAAGTGAATCCTGCTTCCCGCGTTGATTTTGCATATCAGAATCCCACTGGGAAGTTACAAATGGTCATCATTGCAACCATGATAAATACATGCCAGTTGCCAAGTGTGCTCAAATTTTGATCATGTGACTACAACAATTCGTAAGTGTGAGGACTGGTCATAAATCACTTTTTTCAGCACTGTTGTAACTTCAAGAAATTGTTAAACAAATGATTGTAAGTTGAAGACCACTTGTAGGGTATAACTCTGCTCAGACCATGTTAATCTACTATTAGTAGTTAAAATCTGATTTAAGCTTGAGGTGTTCCTGTATCCTGTATAAATCATATACAGTATTTGTATTTGTGTGGGATCTGTAAAGTTTCATGTTTACATTTAGAGTATCATGTGTACTCCCATACCAAATTTAGATAGCAATAGATTTAAAAAGTACAGGCAGGAGATAATCACGGTGTGACTCACTTGTTGACTCATTCGTTTAAGAGTTTCACTGGGTGTTAAGATACTTCGCCAGCAGTGAAGTTCAAACTTCAAACCCATATGCAGCATGAGCTGGCAATGAGATGCGCTCTGAGTTTCTGCTGAAATGTGTGCCACACAAACTTTGTCACAGAATTAATCAGCATAACAGGAGGATCACACTCCTGCCGCAAGAGACATAAAGTTCTTTCTCACATGCAAAAAAAGGAGGAGGATTTCAAGGTAGCAGCCAGGAACATCTCACTCATTTTCATACAATTGGGTGGTGCCACAGAATGGGTGGGTGTGTAAGGGAAATTCACTGATTTAATACTTCTGAGACTGAATTTGGACAATGGCAAATTCTAGTGGCAGCCTGGAACAATTCCCCGTGTGTACATTGCAAGAGTGTATTACTATTTCTCTACTAGAAGTGAAAACAATCTCTGGCTAAAGAGTACATTGTGTTGAAGAAGTGGGGTTTGCGACAAAACATCACACAAAATCATTTGTTAAATGGTCCATTGTTTCCAATAATAGTCCATTGCTTGTTCTCTGAGCATACTCGGTTCTCATAAAATCGTTCTAATGTTGTTGGTGATGATTGTCTCATATAAGATGATAGCACTGGATTATTCTACCCACCCACTGACCGGCTTTTGAAAACTCTGGGTTTCCCTACAAATATGCTAATATTCCAAACTGGTTTTCCATAACCATCTTTTAGGCGTATGGATATAACTTCACTACTCATGTTCTAAGGTGTGCCCTTTTCTACAATGCATTTCTCTCTCTCTCTCCCCCCCTCCCTCCCCCCTCCTCTCTCCTACACACACACATACACACACACACTATGGTACATTTGTCTCTCTTTCTTAAATAGCCAATAAACATTCTGGGGCCTGTGAGCCTACTCAGTCCTTGCCTGAATCCCCCTTCTAGAATATTTCTTAATCTATAAACTGGCATTCTCCCAAGACAGCCAATTCCTCCATTTTGTACACATGCAGTGAATTAGAAGAATCCACTTTCATAGAATATATCAGTTGAATATATAAATAACATATTCTATATATTCTGAAAGGGGCAAATCTTTAGACCTCGGGTGTTAATCAGCTGCCACTCAGAAGAATCCATTGTACAGTACTCTTTGCAAGCAATCAAAGAATTCCACTAATAAATAATTCCTTATAAAGAAAGCTGCTTCAGTTTGGCAACTTTGTGAAAAATCCAACAACAGCCAAGAAAATGGATTTGCAGTACAGCTTAGGTCTGGCAAACTTAAAGGGGAAAAAAAAACCCTGGCAGGGAAATATTGAACTAGGAATAAATCACTAAAGTACCGGTAATGTATATATGTACCTTACAAGTGGGATCCCAGCCTACTTATTGGGAACGGCATTTGACCCACAAGGGAATCTGAGACATGCTCCCACTGCTGCAGTTTGGAGCAGCTTAACTGGGCCCAAAGAGGGGACTTTACCTGGTGAATATCGGGAATATTAGCTGGCCTCCGTTTAGCTGGGGAGCTGAGGGCAAAGAAAGAGGGAGAGTCACTCACCTGCGGAACTTGTGCGCCTGCCAGCGAGCAGTTGAGCCATCCAAGGAGATGGCAGACTGAAGGAAGAAGGAATGGGGGAGCTGTCAGGGGTCCCTGTGCATCAAATAAAGTCACAGGATAAGTTCCTTGAGAGGGAAGGCTGGGCCAGGCAGGTGGCCAGGAGAGGCGGGGAAGACATTGTGGAAAGCTTCAGAGATCAAGGCCAGGTGTATAAGATATACATGGAACAAAAAGGAAATTAGAAGGGGGTTTGGAGTCTACTTAGATACGGTAGGACCGCCAAATTTGTAAGAGGTAATGCTTGTGCATTCAGGTACACGGACCATTAAAAATAATCTCCTCCTTTGACTCTCCTCCTGTTCAGCACTGCAGTGGTTAATCTTGTGACATGTGCCCATTCTGGCACACGTAGACATTTCTGCCATCACAAGACTGATCTCCAAGTACCTGGCAGCAATCCTGAGATACCTTTCCTTTGCTAGCAAGCAAAAATGAATTCTGTATAAATTAAAACCATTGTTCCTCTTGTTATTTTTCTTACTAATCTGCATTAAACCAAGATTCACTGAAAGTGGAATGCAGGTTTTATCATTAGGTTTGCAACCTCTGCAATTGGATCAGAAAGGATCTCTATCATTTTCTCTCCAGCCTCTTACTCTAATCAGAAATAGGCTGGCTCTGTACATAAAGGTTAATAACCAATGATATAATCTTTTCTTTGATCCCTGTTATCAGATAAATTCTCCTGGGTAAGACAGCACCTAGCCAATTTTGCCCGATTCCAAAACTAAACAGGATTTACCACGTGCACCTAATCATGACAACAGGCAACCTGTTTTTCACATCACATCCTTGCTCACGTAGTTATCGTCATCTGCTATAGTGTTTCCCCTCTTCTGAGCACAAATCTGTTGTAAAATCAGTTAGGCTCCGTGTGTCACTCATAAGCTTGGAGGGGTGCATTGATTTGGAACAAGGGTAATACAGGCAGGATTGGGACCAGCAATGAGGACAGCACATTTCACTCTGGTTTAATTTTCTATTGAATTAATTCTCGATTAGAGAGAATATAAATCTTGATAACTCACCCTTATTAAGTCTCATAGGCAACCCACAGCTAAGGCAGCTTAAAGTCAGCTTTACTACGAATGAACACAAATATATGTGTCCCAGGATAATGCTGTAAGATCAAATCTGGTCTTGGTGACCGATTCGACCTTCAACTTTATTAATCTATTTTTAAAGTAGTAATTACCTGTTCTTCTGATACTATCCTCCAATTGTTTCTGTTTGCCAGGTACATTTGGGCAGAATGGATGCACTCCAAATCCCTTCAATTATATACTGGCATCTTGTGGAATCAGAGAAAATCCCCTCTCTGCTAAGATCTGGGACAGAATCCCCCCCCGCCCCCCCGAGATATGGAGGGCACTCAATATTTCTGGAATTTCAGAAAGCTCTTAATCCCTGGCTTTGTTCCCAGGGTTGGAGTTAATAGGTTCATTGATGTAACTCAGGAAGGAACTGCGGCATATTTGATGCTCTCTGAGGTTGGTTGGTGCTTGCAGACATTCCTTTACCTGACTGGGTAACATCATCAACGCAATGCTATCATACTGATGATGTTATATAGTTGGGTAAAGAAACATCTGCAAGCAAACAACCAAGCACAGGGAGCACCATGAATTCACTTGTGATATCTTCCTACAGTGTGACTGATGACGTGGTCTGGGCTGTGGTATGTTCAACTGTTATGGGTCTCTTTGGGCTGCTGCAAACCTATGGCTCATTCTGGTTATTGTTTACTGGGCTTTATTTTTGAGCCATAAGGAAAACTGGACAGCAAACTTCTGCAAATTTAGCCCTCTTTGTGAAAGTGCAGTCCTCCATTGCATACAGAATGCCAGTTTCAATCAGCAAGCATTATAAAGAAGGAGTTTGTTGCAGGTAGTCCTCGAATTAGTCAGTCATTTAGTGATCATTTGAAGTTATGACAAACCACTTACAACACGATTTCAAAGTTCCAACAGCCCCCTACCACTATCCCATGATCACGTTTTGGATACTTGGCAAATGGCCGGCATTTATGGCTATTTGAACTGTCCCACGGTCACACAATTGCGATTTGTTATGGGTTTTTTTTTTTTTTTTGGTCTGAAACTGGTATTTACTCTGGTTTGCAGTACACAAAAAAATAGCCATTGGGTACAATGGGTTTATTTATTTTTATTTATTTATTTTATTTATTTTTATTTGTCAATTGCTTACAAGATAATAGGTATAAGTAAAAACATAGTTATGAATACATGGATACATATAAGAAAAATAAAAAATATATAAAAGAAATAGGACAGGGACGGTAGGCACGTTGGTGCACTTATGCACGCCCCCTACAGACCTCTTAGGAAAGGGGTGAGGTCAATAGTAGATAATCTAAGGTATAAAGTTTTTGGGGTTTGGGGAAGAAACCACAGAGTCAGGTAGAGTATTCCAGACATTGACCACTCTGTTGCTGAAGTTGTCTTGACTATTCAGCTTGTATTTTATTTTCTGATTATTTTTGCTAATATGTAAGACAGAGCATTTATTTGTTGAGATTTGAAGTTGCAATTTGTTTGACCATTCTGATACATAGTCAGAGGTCTTTTTGAAGGGTAGCAGTATTGTCTGTGGTATTGAACAGCTTTACATCATCAGCGAAAAGAACGCAGTTGCTCTTAATATGATCATAGAGGTCATTTATGTAGAGTATGAAGAGAGTTGGTCCTAGAACACTGCCTTGCGGGACACCACTATTGACAGGTACAGAATTTGATAGGACACTCCCAATTTTGTCCATTTGTTGTCTGTTTGATAGGAATGCTTCTATCCAGTTATACAGGTGTCCAGAGATACCATAAAATTTTAGTTTTAGGAGTAGTTTGTCATGTACCACTGAATTAAAGGCTTTACAGAAGTCTATGTACATTGCGTCTATTGTTTTGTCCTGATCGAGTTTTGTAGTCCATATGTTTTTGCAGTGTAAGAGTTGCAGATTACAGGATAATTTTTTTCTGAAACCAAATTGTTTATTAGAGAGTAGGTTGTTTGTCTCTAAGTGGAGGATAATGGATTGGTTAATAATTGATTCCATGACTTTACAGGTGATGCAACATAAGGAGATTGGTCTGTAATTTTCAACTAGGCTGGGGTCTCCCTTTTTGAAGATGGGGATGACTGTGGCTTGTGACCATAGGTTAGGCAAGGAGCTGGTCCTGAAAGATTTATCAAAGATTATGCTTAGAGGTTCTGCTATGGCAGTGGATAGCTTTTTTAAGAAGTAGGCACATATTCTGTCCGGTCCAATAGATAGAGATGGTTTTAGATTGCGTAGTGCTTTTTCAACATTGTGTTCTGTAAAATCAATATGTATTAAATCAGCAGTTGCCAACTGGTGGGCCACAGCCCACTGGTGGGCCTTGAGAAAATTTTGGTGGGCCTTGAGAAATCTCACCCCCAGAGCACCCCCCCAAAGCAATTAATCCAGGCTGTGCAGAAACACAAGGCTGCGCTGCCCACATGGCTCGCGGGAACCCTCCCCGCCCACTCACTCCTTAACTGACAAACTTGCCTGCTAAATTACTATTTTTCGACCATCATCTGTTCCACTGTGACAGGAGATTTAGAATAGCTAGGAAGCAGAAAATGGTTGGATTTCTTGCTTTCTGGCTAGTCTTTAGATATTCGGCTATGCTTTTGAGCACAGCCAAATCTCCCTTAGGACTGAAGGTTCTATTATTCAGTGCAGATTCACGGCAGGCAAATTTGAGAGACTGACCTAGCCGATAGCAGATAGATAGATCACTGATTGATTCTGTGAGCAACTCAATCTGCCTGCCTGCTTTGCCTGATTTTGGGTAAAAGTTGCTTTTTTAAAAATAAAAAATTCAATATTTACATACATGGTGTGTTGTGAGTTAATTTCGTGAGTTTGCTTGCAAGCAAATTTTATGTGATTGACTGAGCTAGCCAATGGCAGATAGATATCTGAATGAATGTGATTCTGTGAGCAACTCAATCTGCCTGCCTGCTTTGCCTGATTTTGGGTAAAAGTTGCTCTTTTTAATAAAAAATTCAATATTTATATAAATATTTATAATATTTACATACAAGCCATGCCCAGGCAGTCACATGACCACCAAGCCACACCCACAAATTGG
Source organism: Bungarus multicinctus (assembly GCA_023653725.1). Lineage (NCBI taxonomy): Eukaryota > Metazoa > Chordata > Lepidosauria > Squamata > Elapidae > Bungarus > Bungarus multicinctus. Next base: position 22,768,757 of record CM042836.1, on the reverse strand, counting down.
GTCACGCCCACAGAACTGGTCAGTGATCCCTGGGATTTAAAATTATGAGTTTGGTGGTCCCTGAGGTCCAAAAGGTTGGCGACCCCTGTATTAGATCATTGTAGTTTTCTGTGGTTCAGCTAGGAAATACTGGGCATGATCCATTGCTGTTTACAAATACTGAGCCAAAGAATGTGTTAAAGATGTTGGCTTTAATGGTGTTATCGTTGCAGTCTTTACCATTAGGTCCTATCAGGGGTGGGATGGACCTTGAGTCTTTTAGTTTGTTTTTTTATAAAATTGTAAAAAGCACAGGTGGAATTAGTGCATAGAAGATTTTCCTCTTGTTTAATGTGATAATTGGTGCATTCAGTCTTTATCTGGTGGCATAAATTTTTGGCTTTTGAAGATGGCAATGTGACTAGATTTGTTTTTCCGCCAGAGTGATCTCTTTTTGGACTGAAGTTTCCTTATTGTTATGGGTAATCTGTTGGGGTTTTTTTTGTTTTGGGAGTTGTTATTGGTACATATAGTTTGATGACTCTTTTGACTTCAAGTAAAAATACGTTGTAATGGTCTTCAACAGTATTGCATCCAGTGAATAGAGATTGCCAATCAAGGGATGAGAGATCATTGTCTGTAAGATCATAGTTGCCTTTTTTGAAGTTATAATTGAGGATTACGTCATTGTGATGATTTTTGTGTGGGCGTATGTTGAGACAAAAGTAAAAAAAAAGTTTGCTTAATGACCACAGTGTTTACTTAATGACTGCTTTAAAAAGTTGTAAAATCAGGTGTGGCAATGTGGTGACCTTCTTAATGCCTGGCTTGACCATAATTCCAGGGTCAATTACGGTCATAAAAGCAGGGAATTCTGGGAGATGAAGTTCACACATATTGAATTGTCAAGTTTGAAAAACGCTGGTCTGTGGTAGAAAAAAGTCCGAAAGAATCTGGCAGCCCAAGGGAATTTTATTAAATGACATACGCTTACTTGTCAACACATGTAAAAAAAAAAAAAGGACAAGGTTTTGATTGCATGGTTTTGGCTGCCCTTTTGACTTTTTTGACCCCTGCTTCCCTGAAAGAGAGTCACCTCTGTGTTTACTAATCTGTTGTCACATATGCCAACATTATGTTTCTGTTGGAAAAGGTGTGGTGGGGGCTGTCTTTGTTTTCTGTTTTTATTATTTGTGGAGGTTCTGTTTTACCCATTCCAGGAACTACTGGCCACAACCACTCACAGCCAGCCCCGACATGCCCTTGGAGAAACAGTTGAAAACAGTGCTTGCTCATTATTGATTCTTCCTTCCCACTTTACTGCCCCACACCCTTCCATTAGCCTAGCTGAGAGATCCCAGAACCAGAGAAGGGCCAGGAGATTAACTCTCCCAATATGCTGACAGGGAGGTTTTCTCCCAATTCACCCCATTCCTCTGCCCTTCCTCTACATCTGCAATTCATTTTTGCCCATTTCTACCCCACTGCAATCAAAATTTGCAGTGCCACAAAGAAGAGGGCATCCATTTATTTTCCAAAGCACCAGAAGGCAAGACAAGAAGCAATGGATGGAAACTAATCAAAGAAAGAAGCAACCTAGAATTAAGGAGAAGCTTCCTAATAGTGAAGAATTAACCAGTGGAACAACTTGGCTTCAGAAGTTGTGGAGGCTTTTAAGAAGAGATTGGACAGCCACTTCCTGTCTGAAATTGTATAGGGTCTCCTGCTTGAACAGTGGGTTGGATTAGAAGACCTTGAAGGTTTCTTTCAGCTCTATTCTGGTGGATGGGTGGATTGAAAAGACTCTTTTCAATAAAACCGATTAAACATCCATGGTATAAAACAGGGGTGGGATTCAAATTTTTTAACAACCGGTTCTGTGGGCGTAGGCTTAGGTGGTGAGTGTGGCTTAGTGGTCATGTGACTGGCTGAGCGTGGCCAACTCAGTATCACTCACATCAAGGCATGCATCTCCTCGCCTGGCCGCTCATGACTGTGGGGATGCTGCAACAGTTGTAAGTGTGAAAAATGGTCATAAGTAACTTTTTTCAGTGCCATTATAACTTTGAATGGTCACTCCACACAAGGAAAGTACCAGCAAAGGAGGGGAAAAAAAACTCCAGAGATATTCCTGAGACAGGAAGTCTAGTTCTGCCAAGAATATAATAAGGGTTAGCGGAGAGGCAGTTTCTGTAAGCCACACCAGAATGTTTCCTTCCTGCCTTATTTACAGGATTAGTCCAGTAATTTCTTCTAACAACCGGTTCTCCAAATTGCTTAGAATGTTAACAACCAGTTCTAGTGAATAAGTGTGAACTGGTAGAATCCCACCCCTGGTATAAAATCCCTAACAAATAATAGAAACAATAAACCTCCAATCATAAAAATGCAAACATTAAAAACAGAAGTCGATAAAAATCAGGAAAAGGCCAAATATCAATATCAGCATCAATATCATGATATTCAAAATCAACCCTGAGTATCAGCAGCCGGCTCTCCATCAGGAAGCTGTTTCACTGTTGGATCAGATCAATCAGGCCAGGCTGTTTTTGCTTAGAGTAGATGATGCTGCAGATTTGTCTGCCAGGCCAATTTCTCAATAGGTATTTGGCACTCTTTCCCAAGCGTCACACCTGTGGCTTCTTAGTCAGTCAACACTGGCTAAACCTGCCATTCAAACCCAGCACTTAAACTCCCATTGATTAGGGAGAGTGATTGTATTGCTTTCACAATGGGAGGAGAAACAGAGGCAGGGGAATAGCCATCACTTTCCTTTCCTTGTCCCTGGTGAAAAGGGCAAGGTCAGTCCTGCTTGATGGATTTGTTATTCAGCGATAACACAGCATCCAGCATGTCAGCATAGCTCATGCTAGACTACAGCTTGGAGAGAAACTTGGAGAGATGGCTGGCTGGCTGTGTCCTGAGACTTCAATTCAACAGTGGGGAAAAGTCCAGAATGACACTGACTGTTGAGCACTCTCATATTTAATGAGTCTGCCACCTGACATAGAGCATGTAGTAGCCCTGAGAAGGCAGTCAAAATTTATGTCTTGCCTGATATCTTTGTACCCGGAAGGAATGTTTTGCCCTCCTTCTCCTGCAATATTTCTAAGTAACAGGATGCTATGTACTAAATGTGGTGGCTCAGTTGCTAAGACGCTGAGCTTGTCAATCAGAAAGGTCGGCAGTTCGACAGTTCGAATCCCTAGCACCGCATAATGGAGTGAGCTCCCGTTACTTGTACCAGCTTCTGCTAACCTAGTAGTTCGAAAGCCTATAAAAATACAAGTAGAAAAATAGGGACCACTTTGGTGGGAAGGTAACAACGTTCCGTGCGCCTTCGACGTTTAGTCATGCCGGCCACATGACCATGGAGATGTCTTTGGACAGCGGTGGTTCTTCGGCTTTGTAACGGAGATCAGCACTGCTCTCTAGAGCCAGAAACGACTAGCACGTATGTGCGAGGGGAACCTTTACCTTACCTTTACTTATGTACTAAAGCAGTGTTTCTCAACTTTGGCCACTATGCTGGCTGGTGAATTCTAGGAACTTAAGTCCATACATCTTCAGATGGTCAAAGTTGAGAGCCACTGTACTAAAGGGAGAAAGTTTCCTTAGTTTAATTGTAAGTTTAATTACTTAATTGTACTAGAGGCACAGGCATACGTACCCGCTGCCTTCCAGGCATATCCTGATACAGCTCTTTTATGATGCGTGGTTTCCCTACAGCCAAGACCACACACTTGTTTGCCCAGAATAGATCTTATATGAAAGTCCCCATAGGATATAATAATAATATTTAATAATAATAATAATATTTATTTATATACCGCTCCTCTCCCGAAGGACTCAGAGCGGTGCACAGCCATACAATTAAAACATTAAATATATAAAAGTTAAAACTAAATTAAATTAAAGACCCTGGCTGAAAACAAAACCCCTCCCTTAAACCTTAAAATTTGATATAAAAATTAAAATACCCAAATCTAAAATCAACCCAAGCCGGCCTGGTCAAAGAGCCAGGTTTTCAAGGCATGCCTGAAGGTCCCCAGGTCCGTGGCTGTACGTAATTCCGGAGGCAACCCATTCCAGAGGGCAAACGCCCCCACAGAGAAGGCCCTATTCCTCGGGGTCACCAGCCGGCACATAGATGCCGACGGGACCCGCAAGAGACCCTCCCTGTGGGAGCGCACCGGACGGTGAGAGGAAAATGGCAGAATGCGGTCTTGTAAATATCCTGGTCCAATGCCATGGAGCGCTTTAAAAGTTAACACTAAAATCTTAAAGCGCACCCGAGAGGCCACTGGCAACCAATGCAGCTCGCGCAGGAGGGGCGTCACATGAGAGAACCTTGATGCCCCCATAACCACCCGCGTGGCCGCATTCTGTACCAGTTGAAGCCTCCGTATGCTCCCATTCGGGAGCCCCATGTAGAGGGCATTACAGTAGTCCAGTCGGGAGGTGACCAGGGCATGAGTGACCGTGCGTAAGGCATCCCGATCCAGAAAGGGCCTCATCTGGCGGATCAGGCGAACCTGATAAAACGCCCCCCTGGAGACGGCCTGTAATGTGATCTTCCAAGGACAGCAGTACATCCAGGAGGACACCCAGATTGCGAGCCCTCTCTGAAGGGGGCAAAATCTCACCCCCAATAGCCAGCGAAGGAACTACCTGCCTATATCGGGACCATATATATGGTCAAAAAAGTCAAGATGGCAGTCATGATAGTGCAATCAAGCCTTTGCTTGATTTATTTTTTTTTAAAGGCTCCCTGAGGATAATCTTGATTTTATAGAACATATTCCTGGTGATAAGATGATTAATCAGAACGCAGATCCTTACATGAGACAGCTAGGTTTGCATTGTAGAGTAGATGGGCAATTTTTTTGGTGCTCTTACTGTGAGGATAGGCTGGGCTGCAATGAACAGGGTAGGAATCGAATATGTGGAAGCATATTGCAAGCAGGGATGGGATTTTCTGGTTTTAAAAATCTTTTAAGCCTGTCTTAAGGCTTACGATATAGTTTTCGTGGCCTCAACTTGGTGGGAAGCTACATTAATTAATGCCCAACCTAATACATACACTTCAGAGAACTTGAGAAGGAGCATAAAAAGACTTGGGGGTTAAGTTGTATAACGTGTATCATTTTACTATTCTTTGTGTCTGTCTTACACATACAAACACATACATACACACACATTTTTCTGCCACAGCTTCATCATAGTTCCAAGCTTCAGTTCCAAAAAATTACCATCTTAATGAAAACATAGCAAACACAGTATTTACATTTGTAGATCCCCACAAAGTTCTGAGGAAACCTGAAACCCAGAAAGCAAGAATCATAAATTTCTGAAGTCACATCTCAAATATGAGGAAACAGGAGAGACATAAACAAAAAGAGAGATAGAGATTTCTCAATAACTCAGACTGAAAAACAACAAAGTGAAACCATATATCAGCAGGGCAGAGTGAGATATCAGATGTGGCCAGACTCCAACAGCACAACCATCTTAGTCCAAGCCAGTTTAAAATACCATAAAAGAAAGAAAATAAAGTAATATATTGGCAGTGTTCATACAGCATGCAAAGCCAGGTCAAGGAAGACAAGCAGATTAATTTGCAAACATACTAACCCTGAATGATGTTTTTTTGTGTGTGGTTAAACCAGTGGTGGGATTCAAATTTTTTTACTACCGGTTCTGTGGGTATAGCTTGGTGGGCGTGGCAGGGGAAGAATACTGTAAAATCTCCAATCAGAGGTGGGATTTGCCAGTTCTCCAAACTACTCAAAATTTCCGCTATCGAAAATCTCCAGAACTGGTCAGAACCTGCTGAATCCCATCACTGGATTAAACTCAGCTCATTTGATGAATAGATGATTCAGTTTATTGTGCAAATCCAGACTATGGGTTAATTCAGGAACTACATGATTCTAATTGTTCCATAAGATACCTGGATCCTTCCAGATCCAGAGGGAATTTATTTATTTATTTATTATTTAAATTTATATACCGCCCCCTCTCCCAAAAGGACACGGGGCGGTGAACAGCCAGAGTAAAAATACACATATGAAACATATATACAATATTACAAATCAAAATAATTAAATATAATTGGCTCTACAAACAATTAAAAAGAGGGGATTAAGAAAAATTAGAAACCAGATTAAAATTTAAAAACCCCTAGGCCAGTCTGGCTTGCCGAAATAAATAAGTTTTTAGCACACGACGGAAGGTCATGAGATCAGGGACGGCCCTCATCTCCGGGGGTAATTCATTCCAGAGAGGGGGTCCCCCCAATGAGAAGGCCCGCATCCTTGGGATCGCCAGCCGTCCAGCCGGCGGCACCCCGAGGAGGCCGACTCTATGGGAGCGTATCAGTCGGCGGGAGGCCGATAATGGCAGGAGGCAGTCTTGCAGGTATCCCGGTCCCGAGCCATGGAGTGCTTTAAAAATAATAACCAAGACTTTGAAGCGCACCCGGAGGGCCACCAGGAGCCAATGCAGCTCGCGCAGAAGTGGCGTAACATGGGAGCCCCGAGGAGCCCCCAGCACCATCCTCGCGGCTGCATTCTGCACCAGCTGGAGCCTCCGGATGCTCTTCAAAGGCAGCCCCATGTAGAGAGCATTGGCATAGTCTAGGCGGGAGGTCACCAGGGCGGAGGTGACCGTGCGAAGCGTATCCCGATCCAGAAAGGGCCGCAACTGGTAGATCCTATGGACCTGGCCAAAAGCCCCCCTGGCAACGGCCGCCACGTGGTCTTCCAATGACAGCCGCACATCCAGGAGGACACCCAGATTGCGGGCACTCTCTGTGGGGGCAAGAGTTCCCCCCCCCCCACAGCCAGCGATGGAACCAGCTGGCTGTACCGGGGTGCCGGGAATGCCATCAAAACAGCAAGATGGCGGATGTGGCAAATTCCGCCTCTTTGATACATCCATACCATGCACCTACAGAAAAGGAAAAGTTTGCCAATTAACCCCGTGTCACCTGTTTTGGCCATCCCCTAGGGAACACTACTGCATTATCCAAATTGTGTCACTAAATACCAGGACAGCTGCTCACTGATTTTCAATGAGTAATAAGCATCAGATACAGCTTACATACAAAGAAAAGTATTCAAAACAAAAACAGAAATGTGGGAAATCATAAATCCCATCTCTATAATGTCATCATTATGTCACCACCTAATCCAGTGCAGCTCTTGACTCCTGGGGAAAAGAAAAGGAAAGGGAAAAGTACATCCCTAACTGCCAAAGCATTTGTCCACTCGTGTTCTAAATGAAAGCTGAATCTTCAGAGAAAGAAGAATTCACACAAAGGACTGGTCCTGTCTTTAGGGCATAATCTAGGGCAGAATGCAGCAGATGCGGAGGGAACGGGCTGATGGCAAGCTATTGGGAAGCGAATCTTCTTTTAAATTGTCGACCCGTCTTGCAGGCCTGGTTGTGCAGAGTCTCAGGCCCTGAGCACCCGGCTGATGTTGTGCAATGCCAGGTCTGTTATAAATAAGGCCCCCCTGATTTTTGATCTGATTCAGGATGAGGGCGTGGACCTGGCAGGGGTCACTGAAACCTGGTTGGGCCCAGAGGAGGGTCTCCCCCTGGTAATAATGTGCCCACCAGGTTTCCAGGCATTTCATCGGCCGAGGGCTCAGGGTAGGGGTGGTGGTATGGTGGTAATTATTAGGGAAGGTCTCTGTCCTAGGGAGGCCACTGTACCTCAGATGGCTGGCTGTGAGTCCCTCTTTGTGAAGTGGGGTCAGGGAGGGCAGATGGGCCTTTTGATAACGTACCTGGCTCCCTGCTATGTATCATCGGCCCTGCCCAGGCTCCTCGAGGTAATAGCCGAGCTGGTGGTAGAGACACCCAGACTGTTAGTTATGGGTGACTTCAACATGCCTTCACTCGGTGAATCCTCTGGGGTGGCCCAAGAGTTCTTGGCCTCCATGATGGCCTTGGATCTGACCCAATTAGTTTCTGGACCCACTCACATGGGAGGACACACCCTGGACCTGATTTTCGTCTCTGGACAGTGGTTGAATGATCGGCTAGGGGATATAGCTGTTAAACCTTTGTCATGGTCTGATCATTCTCTCCTTAGACTAGACTTCTGTACCGCCAATCCGCACCACAGGGAGGCGGAGCTGAGGAGATGGTTCCGCCCCAGGTGCCTGATGGATCCTGAACGGTTCCAGACGGAGCTTGGGCCATTACCTGAAACTCTGGCTCATAACTCGGCCACAGACTTGGTAGCCGCGTGGGATAGGCTGGCTGCCGAGGCTCTGGACCGAGTTGTGCCTTTGCGACCTCTGACCCGGCAGAGATCTCACTCGGCTCCGTGGTTTACGGAGGAGCTGAGGGAGATGAAATGCCAGAAAAGATGTCTGGAGGGCGTCTGGAGGGCCAGTTGTGCCGAGTCCAACCGAACACAGGTTAGGTCCTATATTAGGACCTACCTAGTGGCGATAGAGGCGGCGAAGCGTTCTCACTTCTCCGCCCTTATTGCATCGGCAGAAAATCAACCCACCGCCCTGTTTAGAGTAACCCGCTCCCTGCTTGGGCCGGGAGCGCGGGAGGATCTCTTGCAGGGAAGGGTGGAGGAGTTTTCTCAATTTCTGCACGATAAAATCGCTCAGATTCGGGCCGGGTTGGACTCTAGTTGGGAGGTCCCGGGGGAGGTGACCGCGGCAAGTCTTGAGATGATTATCTGGAATGGGTTCGACCCTGTGACCGCCGAGGGTATAGACAGGTTGCTGGGGCGGCTGAATGTTTATTGGACCCTTGGCCCTCCTGGCTGGTTTCTACCGCCAGAGAGGTGACGCGGAGCTGGCTCCAGGGAATTGTTAACACCTCTTTGATGGAGGGCTCGCTGCCCACTGCCTTGAAAACGGCAGTGGTGCGACCCCTCCTTAAGAAGCCCTCCCTGGACCCAACTCTTTTGAACAACTATTGTCCTGTCTCCAACCTTCCCTTCGTGGCGAAGGTTGTTGAGAGTGTAGTGACAGGTCAGATTCCCCAGTACCTGGATGAAGATACGTACCTGGATCCCTTCCAATCGGGCTTCAGGCCCGGACATAGTACTGAAACGGCATTGGTCACGTTGGTTGATGATCTCTGGAGGGCCCGTGACAGGGGTTATTCCTCTGTCCTGGTCTTACTAGACCTATCAGCGGCTTTTGATACTATCGACCATAGTATCCTATTGCGACGGTTGGGGGGGATTGGGGGCACTGTGCTGTGGTGGTTCACCTCCTTCCTCTCCGACCGTCTGCAATTTGTGTTGGCGGGGGGGGGAGAGGTCCACCTCTAGGCCCCTCGATTGTGGGGTGCCTCAGGGGTCAGTCCTCTCTCCTCTCTTGTTCAACATTTATGTGAAGCGGCTGGGGGAGATCATCCGTGGCTTTGGGGTGAAGTGTCATCTGTACGCTGATGATACTCAGCTGTACATCTCCAAGCCACCCCAGTGATGCCATGGAGGACATGTCCCGTTGTCTGGAGGCCGTGCGGAACTGGATGGGCGGGAACAGGCTCCGACTCAACCCTTCCAAGACTGAGTGGCTGTGGTTTCCGGCGTCCTGATATAGCCAGGTACTTCCTTTGTTGGCTATTGGGGGTGAGATTTTGCCCCCTTCAGAGAGGGCTCGCAATCTGGGTGTCCTCCTGGATGAACAGCTGTCCTTGGAAGATCACATTACGGCCATCTCCAGGGGGGCGTTTTATCAGGTTCACCTGATCCGCCAGATGCGGCCCTTTCTGGATCAGGATGCCCTACGCACGGTCACTCATGCCCTAGTCACCTCCCGACTGGACTACTGTAACACCCTCTACATGGGGCTCCTGAATGGGAGCATCCGGAGGCTTCAACTGGTACAGAATGCGGCCGCGTGGGTGGTTATGGGGGCGTCAAGGTTCTCTCATGTGACGCCCCTCCTGCACGAGCTGCATTGGTTGCCAGTGGCCTCTCGGGTGCACTTTAAGATTTTAGTGTTAACTTTTAAAGCGCTCCATGGCATCGGACCAGGATATTTACAAGACCACATTCTGCCATTTTCCTCTCACCGTCCGGTGCGCTCCCAAAGGGAGGGTCTCTTGCGGGTCCCGTCGGCATCTATGTGCCGGCTGGTGACCCCGAGGAATAGGGCCTTCTCTGTGGGGGCGTCTGCCCTCTGGAATGGGTTGCCTCTGGAGTTACGTACAGCCACGGACCTGGGGACCTTCAGGTGTGCCTTGAAAACCTGGCTCTTTGACCAGGCCGGCTTGAGCTGATTTTAGATTTGGGTATTTTAATTTTAGGGTTTATGGTAGGGGTTTTAACTGTTTTACAGCCAGGGTATTTAATTTAGTTTTAATTTTTGTATATTTAATGTTTTAATTGTATGGCTGTGCACCGCTCCGAGTCCTTCGGGAGAGGAGCGGTATATAAATATTATTATTATTATTATTATTATTATTATTGTTGTTGTTGTTGTTATTAATCTGTTCTGTTCCTTCACTAATGTTAAAATTAGATTCTATTGATAACATGATTAGCTTTTGTCTATGGAAGGAATGATATCTTGATTAGACTGTCATGCAGCAAAGATGTTTGGGACCGATGATCAGACTACCAAGTCCAGGCTAAAAAACTCCAGGCAAAGATTTAATTTTCTGTATCATGTTACTGTCATCTAACAGTGGTCCACATCTTTTGGTTCTACTGGTGCTGGGAAGCTGCAAAAAATTTTTTTTGGTAAGGTTTATATGTGGGTGTTTTTCATCATGCCCCAGTTGACATTCCATAAATTCCATAAGCATAAGAAAATAAGTTATCCCCCACCCCAACTGGGTCAGACTCCTGGCCTATCTAGTCGAACTGTCTGCCAATCTCAAAAGAAAGTCCCCTAATTTCCCAGCAATTGACTTTCAAAAGCAGCTCCACTACCATCAAGGCTAATAGCCATTGATCTCCATGACTTCCATGAATTGGTCCAACTCGTTTTTTGAAGCCACTTCTCTGGGTAGTGAATTCCAAAGTTGAATTATATGTTGTGTACAAAACTATTTCCTTCTGTCTGTCCAGATTCTTCCATGATTGTATTTCATTAAGCGACCTCTGGTTCTAATATTTTGGGAAAGGGAAAAGAGCTTTTTTTTTGGTCCATTTTATCTATGCAACATTTTGTACATCTTCCTCATCTTTCTCATTTGCATGCTTTGTAGATGAAAAAAAAAAAACCAAATGTCACAATCTTTTCTCCTAGGGAAGCAGCTCTAGCCCCTTGATTGTCTGAACTTCTCTAGGTCTCCCTTTTTAGGCACAGTGACCAGAACTGCACACAATATTCCAGGTATGGTCATATCATTGATTTATATACAGGAAGAGATTATGAAACTGGCACCTCTGTTTTCAATTCCATTTCTTATTATCCCTAACAAGCTGTTTGTCTTTTTTAAAATGGTTGCACACGGACACTTTAATTGAACTGTTTACTGTTCCTTCAGGATCTCTTTCCTTATCAGGAAAGTTCTGATCCCATTAGTTCTATTCATACAGTAACAGATTTTTTTTGCATCAATGTGCATAATTCTTGGCCATAATTCCTTCTTCAGGAGATGGCAAGATTGTTTCTTGGCTTGCTATCTGTGCTGCGACAGAGAATAAAAGTACATTTTCAACCTAGCCACTAATCTGCCATTTTAGGCAGTTTGTCATATCTAGAGATAAAAAGTTAGGAAGCAGTGTGTGCTAATTAGATTGTGGATCAGGCGCTATTCAGGAGTGTGTACTCAAGGATGGGATAAATACAAGTTCAAACAAACTCACTTTCCTTAAGATAGTTTATTCAATAAGCTTGGCTCGAAGGTCACCAAGCCTTAAATAAACTCCAGAACAGAAAGCAGAAAAAAGGGATTTGTCAGAAATGCTCAAAGGATTCAGCTAAAAGTCATCTGGTTCAACTTGATGCCTCCAATATTGTCAGACAACTTTAGTGCAAAACTACTTTGTAGATTGATGGCTTTGCTAAACTGTATTATTGGTTGCTTGTTTGCTGTGTATAAACCAACTAGAAAGGAAGGTGGCCTGAGAAAGCCCTTTATGAGTGGAAAAATAAAAGATATATTTTCCTTTCACTGGGACTAAAAGGGAAAGTCGTTGAATTCCTGTCAATTTCATTCACTCGAACCAAAGACAGATCAGGCTTGGAGGATTCCTTTCTTATTTAAAATCTTAAAAACATTGTTTCATTATTCCATCAACTGAACTTTAAAAGGGGGAAAAAGCCCAGTTTTTCAACCTGTTACCACTGTACCTGTAAAAAGAGAGAGAGAGAGAGAGAGAGAGAGACTTCTGATTACTGGAATAGATGTGATACCAACGAGAGGAGTTGGAAGGGTTTGCTTCTAAGAAATTATGATGCAGCACCGAATTCAGGGAGAATGGCTTGAGTCAGAGCTATATGTGATGAATAGTCAGAAAATACAGGCAAGGTGTAGTTAGTTGCTGGCTGGAGATAGTTTCTGAATGACATCATCCAATGTTCTCCTCTCAGGAGATGCTGGAGTGAACTGGAAATGTGGATCTACCCTGAATCAGCTAAACCCACCTAACCACGTATTTTGATGGTAGCAATTACTAGGGATTTCAGGGGATATTGGGTCTGTCTTGGGCCTATTACCCCAATTATAAAAGGCTAAAGCGTACGGTGAATGCTTTCGGGAAGTGTTCAGTCTAATGAAGAGGAGGAGTAGAGGTGACATGATAGCAGTCATCAGTGGCTAAGACACTGAGCTTGTCAATCAGAAAGGTCAGCAGTTCGACAGTTCGAATCCCTAACGCCACATAATGGAGTTACTTATCCCAGCTTCTGCCAACCTAGCAGTTCAAAAGCATGTAAAAATGCAAGTAGAAAAATAGGGACCACTTTGGTGGGAAGGTAACAGCATTCCATGCATCTTCGGCATTTAGTCATGCCAGCCACATGACCACGGAGACGTCTTCGGACAGTGCTGGCTCTTCGGCTTTGTAACGGAGATGAGCACCGCCCCCTAGAGCCGGAAATGATTAGCACGTATGTGTGAGGGGAACCTTCACCTTTATATTTGAGGGGCTGTCACACAGAAGAGGGGGACAGCCTATTCTCCAAAGCACCTGAGGGCAAAGCAAGAAGTAATGAATGGAAGCTTTAGTAAGTAAGATCCAACCAAGAATTAAGGAGAAATTTCCTGTCAGTGAGAACAATTAATCAGTGGAAGGGCTTGTCTCCATAAGTTGTGGATGCTCTGTCACTGGAGGTTTTTAAGAAGAGATTGGACAGCTATTAGTCCAGAATGGTATAGACAGGATCTTCTGTTCAAGCAAGGGGCTGGACTAGAAAACCTCCAAGATCCCTTCCAACTCTGTTTTCTATATTACAGTATTCTGTAATTCAATAATTATTTAATACAGTATTCTATAATCAGGAGGAAAAACTATTTCTATCCTTGCTGCTCTTCTTTTCAGAGCTTGGTATATCCACTGTTAAAATATTTGCTTGAACGGTTCCCTTTTTGTATTCCATTAAAATAAGGTGACCAACCGTCCTCCTTTAGGGAGGACAGTCCTCCTTTTGAAAGTTCTGTCCTCTCTCGAAAAGTGTCCTCCTGCATGTCCTCCTTTTTGATATTTGAAGACTAATCTCTGTATTTGATCAATGCCAATCCGATCCGTTGTATGTGATGTGACCTATTTGTATTTGATATGACAATTCGTCAAGGCTCAGTACAGTGTGGCGAGACGCAATTATGAGACGCATGCGCTCCACACAGGAGAATTGTTCTGAGAGAATGCGCCACACGCAAGTGGCTTTGTTTTTTTATCAACCTTGGCAACTTGAAGATGTATGGACTTCAGCTCCCTGAATTCCCCAGTTAAGTTGCCAAAGTTGAGAAATGCTGGTCCAGATAGTTCAACTACCAGCCTTAACGGCTGGTCATTTCTTCGGTCTAATAGGTCTGAAGAATGAGACTATAATAGAAGTCTTAAATATTTTCCTGGAATCCCTGAGGGGCTGAGTGTGGTCTATTAATTTATTAGCAAACTATTAAGAGGCTTTTGCAAGTGAGCCATGACTTAGCTTCAAATAGACCTAATCCATCTTAATCAATTTGTCCATCTTTTGCTTGACACAAACAGAATCAGTTATAAATGTAACTGCTAACATCTTTTTTGACACTTACCAGAAAAAGCTAAAGAGGCTGACCATAAATGCTTTAATTGTATGGAAAGTTAGTTTAGCCAACTGATTGTGGCTTTGTAACTGTGCTGAAGAATTTTGCTAGTGGGCCTATTATTGAAATAAAGAAAGATAACATGGCACTTTATTTATTTGGAAAATTTATATTGCTACCTACTCACTCACAGCAACTCAAAGTGGCTTACAGGAAATAAAAACACTATAAAAGAAATAAAAATAATACCCACCCACCCACCAGTGGTGGGATTCAAATTTTTTTACTACTGGTTCTGTGGGCGTGGCAGGGAAAGGATACTGTAAAATCTCCAGTCAGAGGTGGTATTTGCTGGTTCTCTGAACTACTCAAAATTTCCACTACCAGTTCTCCAGAACCGGTCAGAACCTGCTGAATACCACCTCTGCCACCCACCAGACAACAGACACTCATATTTAATGGACTCCATCCCGCCCTGGATTCCCAAGGCCCACAGGCAGAACCACAACTTAGGGCTTCCGAAAGAGTGTCAGAGTGAGGGCCAGTCTAATTTCCAGAGGGATGATGTTCCAGAGGGAGAAAGCCACCACAGAGAAGGCCCTTCCTCCGGGTCCCTCATACCAGATGTATCTGTTTAGGGTACAGGACTCGCAACATTCCTTGCCTCCCCATGGGTCAGGTAGATGTGACTGGCAAGAGACGGTCTCTCAGATAGCTTAGCTTAAACTGTGGGAAAGAATGTCACGAAATGGTTTGGAGGTAAAAAGTTCATCATGAGCGTACTAAAAAACACACCCAGAAGTAGAAAGCTTAGCTAATTAAGTGCACCCCGTGCTTATTATAGGATATGTTAGCCGAAACTACACAGGTCTTCAATAAATCTGCAAAAAGTGATGAAATATCAAGAAGTTCTGGTGTGTATCTGAGGTTTATGATATAAACACAGTTTGTTGAATATTAGCAGACATGCTTGACTTGGACTTGGGAGACCCAACCCAAAGTTGAAATGCAATAAATGAAGCCCGGGTGAATCAAGAGCCTCCCTACAAGGCGTTTTGCTTTTTGCTACCAATCTTTGCCTGCCAATCTGCTCTGAAACCAAGTGTCACGCCAAACAATCAGCTGGAATTTAGTTCAAGGGTAATTTTCCCTCTACAGCAAACTTCCATTTCTCATAAATGCCATCTCAAACAAAGAAAAAAAAATAGAGAGAGGATGGTACAAGGGTAGGGCAGGTTGAGAGTCCGTTGGTGACGCCCCACCCATGTTTGAGCTAAAGAGCCCGCCCAGGTGACAGGACAGTTTATAAATCAGCTCAGAGCTTTGGGTGCTTCACCTGCTTTGCTCAGAACCTCACAACTAGAAAGCAGCGGATTGCATTGCAAGGCAGGGGCTGATTTATCGGAGCCAATATGTCGATGGGTTTGGAGATTGGTGGTATAGTCCTGTCTGTCCTGGGCTTGTTAGGCACTATCTTGTGTTGCGGGTTGCCTATGTGGAAAGTGACTGCTTTCATCGGCTACAACATCGTCACTGCACAATTCACCGGGGAAGGGCTATGGATGAACTGCGTGACCCAGAGTACCGGCCAGATGCAGTGCAAGGTCTACGATTCCATGCTGGCATTGGAACCGGACCTACAGGCTGCTCGGGCCTTAATCGTTATTGCCATCGTCCTTGCTGTGATGGGGATATTCATTTTCCTGATGGGAGCCCAGTGCACTCGCTGCATTGAGGATGAATCTACAAAGGCCAAGATCACCATCGTTTCTGGGGTCATCTTCCTGCTGGCAGGCATCCTGACTCTCATCCCCGTCTGCTGGTCTGCCAATCAAATTGTCCGCGATTTCTACAATCCAGCAGTCCCAGCCCCCCTGAAACGCGAAATAGGACCTTCACTCTACATTGGTTGGGCGGCAGCAGCCCTTTTTCTTTTTGGAGGAAGCTTGCTCTGCTGTTCCTGCCCCCCCAAGGAGGAGAAGTACAGACCCACAGCCATGGTCTACTCTGCCCCCAGGTCTACTGCAATTAGCTACGACAAGAAGAACTACGTATGAAGTGGCACAACACCCCCATGGTTGTAAGTGTTGCATGCCTACAAGGATGGGTTGAATTCACCTTCGCTTGCCCAAGAAGAAGAAAAAACTTCCATCAGGATTTATTCTCATGTTCAGTGAGAATTTGTACAGTGATGGTCTGTATGACTCCCTTATGATGGAGTTCCTAAGAAGGGGCAGGAACTTGCCTGGCTCCATTTTTCTTTGTTTACCTCTGATATAAAACATTCTGAGACATTCATTGAACACTTGGCTGGTGACACCCCATCCCAATTGCCTTCCCTTCAGGGGCCAAAATGACTGCAGATGGTTAGTATAAACCTGGAAGGATCAATTGGACTTCTTTGTATGATGGTTTCTGTGCTGTTGGATTCCCCACCCACCACCCACCCCTGCCGCTCGGCTCCCAACTTTGGACACTTTTGTTTTCTAACCACTTGTGGTTTCTGAAAGGGAACCCTTTAAGCAATGTGGGAAGAATATGATCATTTGCTGGACTTGGGGATGAGAACGATGTCAGCACTTGGGGTGGTTGGACAGTTGTTGAATATTCCTGGGGAAAATGGGTGGCAAGTGGCAGAGAATGTTCTTTCCCTAAAGTTTTCTCTGCATTTACACAGTATACTAAGAGTGCTTAGCTTGAATCATGGTCAGTTTGGGAGGCTATTGTGTTGCACAAACCCATCCCCAATTGTTTAATTTATGATTCGATCGTTTTTGAGCCTAGAGAAATGGTTTAATTCAGTACCCAAGTGAAATGTGTTGGGAGGACAGTACCAACGAGCCTTTTCCACATTGAACAACAAGTCCTGTATTTGAGATGGGGGCACAGCTGCCTGAGGAAATTTGTCAGCCACGTTTTGAGCATCCGAGCACAAGAATTTGTGTGGATTAGGAATCAAGAAGGCCTATACTCTTCCGCTTTTAGAATGAGAGCAAGGTCTCCTCTTCCCATCATAAAGAACAGTCAGCCATGAAGGTACTGCTCCTTAAACTGCATGTTGGCAGCAACTGGTGGAAGGGAGAGAAGTAAAGAACTGCCAGTGGTCCCTCTAGCCAAATAAAGTTTCGTCTCCAGACACTTTTATCCTTAGGAATCATTTCCCCTTTCCAAGATGATACAGAGAGGCACTTGCTGGCAATGGGATATGGGTGGGTGGGTGGGATTTTATTATACATAGCTGAGGGTAAATGTGGTTCCCTCATTTATTCTGTACATATAGTTACAGTGTGTTTCCTTCTTTTGTTCCCCCCCAATAAAACTGTTTGAGAAACCAACCAAATCTTGCATACTTAATTATTTGGGAGTTGGCAAATTCCATTCTCCTGGGAACAGTGAGCTGTACTAGCGAGCCCCAAAGAGATCCATCTTTCTCTGCTGGTGAACATTTTGTTCCCTTTGCTCCACAAGTTAGTTTTGTCATTATTATCTTTTCTCCAATGTTCTCTACCCCCCCTCGCCCCGGCAACATAAACAACTCTTTGCTTGTTTTATGCTCACAACCCTGCCAAGAGTCAAGAGACCATTGGGGGCTTGACAGAAGCCAAGTTTTTGTTTAAAAATATGAGCTCAACTCTGAACGTGGCCAACAGCAACGGTCGTGAACATTTTGGAGTGGGGAGAAAAATCTGTGTACGGTCTGCACAAACTGCTAGACATGGATTTTCAAAACATTCGTTTATACCAGACTGAAAGTACTCCACGAGAGACGGATGAATAAGGTAAAATGGGGAGATTAAATAGTAAAGATAATGAAATAGAATAGCTGTAGGGGGTTTGCTTCTCCTATTTCAAATCACTCTAAAAGTTGTGTGGAAATAGAATGGAAGCATTGGATATAAGATTATATTGGTATGCCAGATGGTAAGTTCAGTCAGTAAGTGACAAAGAAAATCTGTTTCACACAAAAAAATGTAAATTCATCTGCAGAACCCATTGCCACAAGATCCAGCGATGGCCAGTGAGATGACTTTAACAAAGGCTTGATAAAGCATGGAGAATGAAAAGTGAACATTGTCCATGCAGGCTAAATCTAGGTACAGAGCAAACTGCTTCTGGCTATTTAAAATAGTGAGAGCAGACACCAATAAAAGAGGCCGTCATGGCCCTGCTCACAAGCACATTTATAATAGAATCAGCTGGAAGGAATCTTGGAGGTCTTCTAGTCCAGCCCCCTGCTCAAGGAGGAGAACCTATACCATTTTAGATAAGTGACTGTCTAAACTTTTCTTAAAAACATCCAGTGATGGAGTGCCCATGATTTCTGAAGGCCAGCTGTTCCACTGGTTAATTGTTCTCACTGTTTATAAAGTTTCTCCTTAATTCCAGGTTGCTTCTCTCTTTGCTTAATTCCCAACCATTCTTTCTTGTCCTGCCCTCTGGTGCTTAAATACATTTAATTAGATGGGACCAGTTTTGTCTAATCAGCCCAAATATATTCTTCTAAAAGCAGTTGTTAAATGAGATTCAGAAATAATATATTAAATTAGATCAGCATATCTTAATCTTGGTCACTTTAAGATAAGTCGACTTCACAACTCCCAGGATTCCCCAACCATCGTAGCTGGGATTCTGGGGCTTGATGTCCACCTATCTTAAAGTTGTCTTGGTTGACGAAGCCTGAATGTAGATCACGGGTGTCCATGATCATGATTGGTTGGGAAATTCCAGCAGGTGAAGTCTACAGGTCTTAAAGTTGCTAAGATTGGACACCCCTGATGTAGACTAATATGCCCGTACATGGAGAAAGCACTTGGATTTATCCAGGGGTGGGCTTCAAAAACTTTAGCAAAGGGTTCTCTGCCCGGTTGCTTGGTGGGCGTGGCCATGGTGAGCATGACCTAGTCGGTGGGGAGGCTGGGCATTTTTGCTCTCCCGGGACTCAGGAGTCTCTCTGGAAGTCAGAAAAGGGCCCATTTCCGATCTTCCAGGAGGCCCATTTTTCGCCCTTCCCGAGCCTCTGTGCGCGCCCTGCACTTACCTGCATCCAAAACAGGCCACGTGGGGACTCCTAGGAGGGGAGGGGAGGGGTGGGATCTGGGGGTTCTCCAAACTGCACGGAATCTTAGCTAGGGGCTCTCCCAAACCCCTGCGAACCCCCAACAGCCCACCCCAGATTTATCATGAGCTTCAGCTCATGTTATTCTCTTTGACCTTCACACAAGCATCTGAGTTCCAAGTCAAAGAAACACCTCCCCTCCCTTTGGCCTTTGCACCCAATGGGGTAACCTGAGTAACAAGAATCTCCCACCCGTTGAAACTATAGCACTTGTAGCAACTGAAGCATGATCAGAAGCAAGCAGGAAAAGTGGGCTGCTAGGCAGTTTTACATCATATTCATTCCAGGACTTTCTTATACTATATTTTAAAAAAAACAAAAACAAATCCAAACTACAGTGAAATTATGAAAATAATTTATGAAATTTTGACCAGAACTTTATTGCTTATAAGAAAAGGTTCCAAGGCATAAGAATTGTCCTGATGTTTGGATTGGAAACCTATCTCCTATCTCACAATTTACAAGCTGCTTGCATTGTTTATTTATTAAATCAGTTTATATCATAGCCAATCCTACACTGGGCGATTTACAATATTTTAAAAATCCACCATATAATAAAAACTGATAAAAAAAACCCTCACCCCACCTCACCTGTCAGCAAGAACATAATCAAATCAGTCCTTAATCGGCTCTATCTCCATTTGTGGTCCCCAGGCCTTTTTAAGGAGCCTTTTGGCAAAGCAACAGGGTGGAGACTAACCATATTTGGGAGGGGGGAATTATGTTCCACAGAGATGGGAGTCACCACCCAGAAGGCCCCTTTTCATTTATGTCCCACTAGATATACAGTACATCCCTAATCAATGGGACCCATAATGTACACTGCCTCTCCATCCTGGTAAACCAGGTGGATGAAATACAAATGGTCCTCAACTTATGACCACAATTGAGCCCAGAATTTATATTGCTAAGTGAGAAATTTGTTAAGTGAATTTTTCCCCCTTTTACGACTTTTCTTGCCACGTTTGTTAAGCGAATCACTGCGGTTGTTCAGCCAATAACTTGATTGTTAAGTGAGTCTTGCTTGTCAGAGAGGTAGTCACGTGACTTTGGGACACTGCAACCATCATAAATATGAATCAGTTGCCAATTGTTCAAAGTCTGATCACGTGACCACGGGGATGCTGCAGAGGTCGTGTGAAAAATAGTCATAGGTCACCAGTGCCGTTGTAACTTCGAACGGTCACTGTACGAACTGTTGTAAGCCAAGGACTACCTGTAGGAGAGACGTGGTTCTGGATAACCTTTCCATGCTCACAAGCGTTCTTCAATGTATAGTTACTTTAGAATTAAAATTTAGAATTAATTTGATTTGTCAATCGCTTACAAGATAATAGGTATAAGTATATACATAGTTATGAATACATGAAATGGGTACATATAAAAAAAATAAAAGAAATAGGACAAGGATGGTAGGCACATTGGTGCGCTTATTCATGCCCCCTACAGACCTCTTAGGAAAGGGGTGAGGTCAATAGTAGACAGTCTAAGGTTAAAGTTTTTGGGATTTGGGGAAGAAACCACAGAGTCAGGTAGAGTATTCCAGACATTGACCATTCTGTTGCTGAAGTCGTATTTCCTGCAATCAAGTTTGGTGCGATTAACCTTGAGTTTGTATCTATTGTGTGCTCTTGTGTTGTTATGGTTGAAGCTGAAGTATTCGTTGACAGGTAAGTCATTGCAATGTATGATTTTATATACCATACTTAGATCAGACTGAAGACGGCGTAATTCAAGGTTTTCTAGGTCTAGAATTTCAAGTCTGGTAGCATAAGGTATTCTACAACAAGTAGAGGAGTGGAGAACTCTTCTTGTGAAATATTTCTGGACTTTCTCAACTGTGCTAATATCAGATACGTAATGTGGGTTCCAGACTGATGAGCTGTATTCGAGTATTGGTCTAGCAAATGTTTTGTATGCTCTAGTTAGTAGTGTGATATTACTAGAGAAAAAGCTATGTAGGATTAGGTTAACAACTCTTAATGCCTTTTTGGCTATGTAGTTATAATTACTTAGGTCATTAGAGACTTTACATGCACCACTTAACCTTAGACTTTACATGCGCCACTTCCTATGCTGAGAACACTCTCAAGAGCAAGAGGCCCAGGGTTTCAACTCAGGTGTGAACTGGGTTTTGGTTTCTCCTTAACCTGCAGAGAGTGGCTCGAACCTGTTTTCTTTCATTCCCCCCATGAGAAAGGTTTGGATCTCCGTCCGCTACTCGCTTGCGTGTTTTCAGGCAGGATTGGATTGAGCAAGCTTCTGTTTATTTTCTCTTGTTCCTGGTTTAGAGAGAGTGACAAACGATCCACGCCCTCCTGCTTGGCCTGGTTTACTGGCTGTAGATGAAGAATGAAACAAACACTGCAAACTGCAGAGGCTGGGGAAAGAAATAGAGAAGTTTCAGAGGGCAGGATTACAACAGGAAAGGAAGCAGAACAAAAGGTCTTTCTTATCCCGATAAAATTGGTGGAACTGTTTTTGTCCCCATTATCTGGAATAACACCCCCAAATTTAATTTAGTTTAGTTTACTTTATTGTCATTGCACCTTGTACAACGAAATTAAATATCATCTTCAGGGTACAATCTGTACACTAGTTGCTAAATCTGGTTGCTCCAGACGCATTGGGACTGGAATTCATCATTTTAGCAGTGACTTTTCCCCCTTCTTAATTAAATGCTTCCAATCTTTCCTTTGGCACTAAGCCAAAGTTTAAACACTTTATTATCTACCATTTCGTGGATAGCAACCAGCAAACATGATAAATAGATGCTTAGCACTACATAAAGAATTGATTTAATGTAATTTTTGAAGCAGAACTTGGCATATACTCAACTCATTTGCATCTGAACACTCCCACTTCATTTTTAGAAGACTTCCTTGACTAGTTCTTTTATCCCCTTGTGTGCACAGGATTATAGTCCATCTCGCCAGCATTTGGTCTTTCATATGTGTATTTTATGTGAATGTTTTAAGCAATGCAGAATAACAGAGCTGGAAGGGAACTTGGAAGTCTTCTGGAAATTCTTCAGGCAGGGAACCCTATACCATTTCCGATAGTTGTCCAATCTGCTCTTGTTGGAGCATTCACAACTTCAGTTGTTCCACTGATTAATTGTTCTAACTGTCAGGAAATTTCTCCTTACTTTTAGGTTGCTTCTCTTCTTGATTACCGTAGTTTCCATCCGTTGCTTCTTATCCTGCCTTCAATAAGGCATTGGAACAGGGGTGGGATCCGACAGGGTTAAGTACTGGTTCGGTGATTTACGAGGTTCATGCTGCATGCAGAGAAGCAGCCTTTCAAAAAGCCCTCTTTTCCTGCTTTTTTAACTGCAGCTGTGCCTTGCACGGCAGCTGAAGTTGAAAAAGCAGGAAATAAAGGTCAGGTAAGAGCCTGGGCAGGCATGTGGGCAAAAACATCAGCAAACATAGAACCGGTTCTATGTCTGCTGCTCTTCAGAGCTACTAGTTCTACAGAGGTAGACGGAACCGGTAGAAACCCACCCCTGCATTGGAACCCTGCTATCATGTCACCCCAGTCCTTCTTTTCATCAAACTAGACATACCCAATTCCAGCAACTGTTCTTCATAGGTTTTAGGGTCCAGTCCTTTAATAATCTTTGCTGCTCTTCCTAAGGCATTATAAAGTGGTATTAACACTTCACATGATCTTGATTCTATCCCTCTGTTAATACAGTCCTTGGTTTTTGGGGGTAGCTGCGGCACATTGTTGGCTCATATTTAAGTGTTTGTCCACTAAGATTCTAAGATCCCTTCTCACAGTTCTTACTATTGAGCCAGGTATCACCTGTCCTAAACTATACTGTGTATTTGATTTTTGTTGCCTAAATGTAGAATCTTATTTTTTTCACCACTGAATTTCATTTTGTTAGATAGCACCCAATGTTCAAGTCTGTCAAGATCCTTCTGTAGCTTTTGGAATGTGAACTACTCCTGCCAGCTTAGTATCTGCAAATTTGATGAGTTCCCCGTCTATCCAGAGGTTCTGGAGAACTGGTAGCGGAAATTTTGAGTACTTTGGAGAACCGGGAAATACCACCTCTGACTGCCACCCCTCACCTATTCTTTGCCTCCCAATTCCCAGCTGATTGGCTGGGTCTTCTTTTGTTACCCTGCACAGGAGAATGGAGCTGGAAAGCAGGTTAGTGGGGTGGGGAGGGAATGGGGATTTTACAGTATCCTTCCCCTGCCCCACCCACCAAGCCCCACACACCAAGCCCACCAAGCCAGGCCCACAAAACCGGTAGTAAAAAAATTTGAATCCCACCACTGCTTCTATCCCCTCTTCCAAATCAAGCAAGGATAATAGGATACCCCAATTCGATGGCTTCCATTTTGTTCTAAAATTGGAACCTGCCTTTTTGTAGCTTACAGGCAGTCCTTGATTTACTACTACAGAATTACAGTTGTAAGTCATGCCAATTATTAAGTGGGTCATCATGTGACCACATCCAAATGTATAACCTTCTTTGCA
This sequence comes from Bungarus multicinctus, assembly GCA_023653725.1. Taxonomy (NCBI): domain Eukaryota; kingdom Metazoa; phylum Chordata; class Lepidosauria; order Squamata; family Elapidae; genus Bungarus; species Bungarus multicinctus. The sequence continues at coordinate 22,744,975 of CM042836.1, read as the reverse complement.
GAAGTCATTAAGCAAAAGTCATGATCATAAAGTGTACCCTGCAGTCATAAAGTGAACCCAGTGGGCATTCTTTGCTGGAAACAAAAGTAAATGCTGTTTTCCAGCAAAAAAAGTTCTAAATCACAGTTATATGACCATGGGATGCTGCAAGCAGCCACAAATGCAGGCCCCAGCCATCAGAATTTTGAATCTGGGTCATGCATATCTTTTGAGGAGTTTGTTGTAAGTTGAGGACTACCTGTACTGTAAATCCATTATTAGGTACCCTGCATTCTGGAACAACAGAGAACAGGTCTTGACTTTCTTCCATGTGGCATTCATTTTATTTGTACAATTATTTATAGTTATTTGTAGAACGATATATCCAACCTCAGTTTTTTCTTAAGGCTACAAGAAAGCTCCTTCAATTTCTTTTAGTAAGCTTTAGCTTCTGGTGCCCTGGCTATCCTTACTGCCAGCCTCTTAATCCTTCTTAGAGTATGCTGCCAAAAATTAACAAATTATTTGAAGATGGCAACAGGGAAGACTGCTTACTAATATCAAACGAAGCTGAAATATTGCTTTCTGGGATATGGAAATTATACATTAATTTGCCTTTTTTCTGTAACCGCAGTACACTCCCAATGGGCATTCTGTTTGCAACATCTGGAAGTCAATTTATTAAAGGTAAAAAAATTTAAATAATGTATTTTAATATATATTTGTTTGTTTTATCAACAAGAATAAAATGCAAAACCAAAAAAAAATACATCCAACGCTAACCATAAAGGGGAAAATGTGTGCAAAAAAGAGGGGAAAAGACCTAAATATCAAATAAATCTAACTTTAAATATAAAGAACCTACCCATCAAATACCGTCTTAATGTTAGATTTATTTACTTTTTTAACACAGAAGCTTCCCATCCTATGCAAAATAATTTGCATGCTTCCAAACGGCAACCTCCTTGGCATGCAAGGTGTCTTCAGCGTGAGCTATAAGAGTCAAGATGGTGGTTGCAGTGATGAGATTGAAGCTCCAATAGTTTTTTAGGACATCACTAGGGCATAAAAAACAGGTAGAGGTTTGTTCACACTGTTGCAACCAACATCCTGACATTTTTAACCTTATCTTAGGGTTTCTAATATAAAGAATGGAGTTATGCTTAAGAAATTTTCTTGGATGAGACTGGAGCAAGTCTATCATTCAGCCTGTTCACCAACATATTGTGTGTTAGGAGGTTTATTGCAGTTGATTACTAATGGATTATTAAAGATTCTTATAGATACTGGATGAGGTGAGTCTAGATCCTGGCTATATTTTCAATATCTTTACACAAGAATCAAATCAAAGGTTGAATTAATACTGATGTATTCATTCCTTATTTGTAAGGTATTCCCAACTTCCTAAGTTTCAAACACCTTGCAGGTCACCGGAATTGCAGAAAGGGGAAGAGAAATGTTGGGGAAATTCTTCTGATTATTATAAAACATTACATTTGCCCTCATATCAAACATTGTAACCTGTTCCAAAAGGCCCCACCTTCGTCATAAAACGTTTTATCTACGTTTAACATCAGCAACTAAAAGCCAATTAAAAAGGCTGCAATTGCAGTTCCAACCGAAGAGTTTTCTTAGAGATCCAAAACAAAGCATAAACAAAAACTTCCAACCTTTCCATGTGCAGAAACACAGCATAAATGGACTGGGTACAATGAGGGCTCTCGCGTCTTCTGGAACAAAAGGGGATGGAATGGGGGAAGGAGAAAAAGAGAGAATGATGTCAAAGAAACAGCAAGGATGAGCAGAGAGATGCTATGATTTCTGGCAACTTGCATCCCACTTAATGAGAAATGCAAATTTTAACTCGATGATGAGGATACCGATGGGATGACCCCACTCCAAAATTTATTTTCTGAGAATTTCCCTAAAAATACTATTCTCCATACTTCCTAGAGAATATCCTGTGAAATATGCTTCCTCCTGTCCCTATCTACAGACCCCTTACAGAATGAAATCACTGGAGTGATTTTAGATGCTAATGTAGATCTGCCCCAATATATCTAGGATTAATTAAGGACACCAATGGGCTTCCAACTACAAGTTGACTAATTTCTCAGAAGGTACAAATAAACCATTCTGGATTTTATCCTCTCCCTTTGAATCTCCAAATCCTGTATAGACATGTCCATGACCCTTTCCCAATAACAAATTGCTGTGCTAAACTCTTTCTCATTTTTACTATGCTCTTTTTATTGTAAAGACTGATCAAAGACTGTAATAAAAAAATTGATATTTTATTTGACATGTCTATGACATGATCAGAAGCACAGTTCAACTCAAGGATAACTTCACCTCGGATATCCTTCTTTCATAGTAATTTATGCATTAACCTCAGCTGAATTTTCTCAGAAGGTAGTTTTCCATGAAATGTTTTTGAAAATGTGGTTTCAAAAATACCACAAACTAGATGGCTAATTTGGGGAGTTCACTTTCTGCTTAGATGTAGCATGTAGCACATGCTTTAAAGCTTTCTTTCCTAGCCTAATGCTTTCCAGATACATTCAAATTACAACCTTCAAAGTTCCTACTAGTGTTCACTCTTGCCCAATTTATTACTTTTTAGGGTAGAGGGAGTTGGTTATCAAGACCCAAACACATGGGAGGATCAGCTAGCAGTTGAACCAGGAGGAACCTGTTCTGGGACACGTAACTCTGTTCAGTTGCTAATTGCACTTGAGAGAGGATGGGAGAAAAGGTGGCAACCAGCTAGACGCAATTTAATAAGCACTTCAGAAGTGGTGGAGTCTGTCCTCACCAGGACAACGAAGGACTGTTCTATACAGCTCACTTCAGCACAAAGAATAGATTTTGTGATTGCCACACTCGGAGCACATGACCGATACCAGGACAGATGGAAGATACTTGGCCTCAAGCCAACTTGCTGCCTGGTTGTAATTTAACTCTTCACCGGTCTTCAAAGGCAGCAGTTCTAATAGGGAGCAATGGTGTGTGAGAACTGGGAAGGAACACAAGTCTCTGGATCTCTTGGATGAGGGAGGTCCCGATCTTCCATGTTTTCTTCACTATCTTGTTGAAGTTTATGACAGGATCTCAATCATACCAAAGAACAAAGAGCTATTCTCCAAGTTGTGGATGGCTTTTCTTTTTTGACCCGTGAACCAGATAGCAACTAAACAAGAACAGAATGAGTCTAATGATTAGTAGTTCTGCACTCATTATAGTAGTTGTTGGGGTTCCAGATATCTATTATCACTTATTATTTGTTAATATCATAGTTCTGTGGTAAAAATAAAATAGGTGTATCAAGTGAGGAAAACATCTTCACTATTATGGAATCTCTTGGTTGTACACAATAGATGTGGTTTCAGAAGTCACATTCACATATTCAGAGGCAACTGCATTATCACTATTATCTAATTAGTTTCACACCACACACAAAAATCAGGTTAACATACCATAAGTGCTGCATTCACACGGCACGATGCAAACAAATTGTGGTTTAACAGGATTGCTTGGCTAACACATTATGCTAAGGCAGTGGCTGAATTTCCACAAAACACTGAACTGTAAATTATCTAATTTAATTTTAACCTAGTTTAGCAGGTTGTGTGAACCAGGCAGATTCTATAAACTTTCCACAGAAGGATATTTTAGGGAGGAAGTTTTAAAGTTTTGCTCTGAAAGGAGCTGGTAAGTTACAGAGAGGGTAAAAAGTATTACACGATCTATCAATCAGTTTCCACAGTTCCACAATATAAATTGGACCAGTAAAAGGTGTGAAAATTTAATACACAGCAGAACAGCTGATTTATGAAAATGAGAAATAATAATTTTATAGGACAGGAAAAGAAATGTGTGTTTATTCTTTCTCATATTTTCAGCCTCCAAAGACTGCAGAAGACATTCCACTATACCAAAAATAAAAAGTGGTATTAAACCCAATAGAAGTTTAGTTCAATCTGTACCATTGCATTCTGATGGTTTATTGCTGCAACCATGAGAAGTCATGAAGCAAAAAAAAAAAAAGCAAAGTGCCTCCATGTGATTTATGAGCTTCAGATTATTGAGGAAGATAGCTCCATGCCTGGATTAGACAGAGATTCCAACCACTTTAATGCCGTCCTTACAATATGTATAAGCCAAATCCTTCCAATAAACTTGTAAATGATCATGACCAATCCAAATACTGTACATTCTCACTGCACAAGTAATTCCATTCCAAATCAGTTTCAGCTCTTGATGGACAAATCCATATGATTTTAGCAACATTTTCAAAGCAGTTTTCCATTTTTCTTGTTCTAAGATTGATTTCCCAGTCTAGTGTACACTTTAAGATTTTCTGGTGGTCTCCAATTCTAATATTAATCTCCCATCTTGCTTAGCTCAGGCAATAATTGGATGTGTGCTGCCACCTGCTGAGACAAGCTCTTACTATATCCACTTTGTAACTCTCTTCTGAATTAAAAAGGCGGAATTAGAAATGAAAATTAGGATTACCAACCCTTAAACAGTACAAGATGGCTCGTACTGTAGGGTGCTACATGAAAATGGTAACGTAGAGAATCCTGCTTCTCCAATAAGTATATTTTATTTGTGAATATTAGCTATTTCTTTCTTTGAGAAAGAAAGTCAGTTTAATTCCATATATTACTGTCAACAGCTTTGTATATAGGAAAGCAGAAGCAGGAAGAATTTTCTGTTTTTTCCCTCATGCAAGAAATGGCTAATGATTAAAATAAAGTGGCCTCTTGCTTGCCTGAAAGCTATTAATATTTATTATACTACTAATACAGTCGATAACTAAAATCCTCTGGGTGAACTAAAAGTTAGTAAAACATTTTTATATTTTATGTATATTAAATAAATACACAGTAAATAGCATCTCAGGCAGCTTAAAGCCTACATTCATTTTATGAATATGGATTGGTCTTGCAATGCTGAACAAAACGCTCAATAGTCAAATGATTTTCTTTACTAGAACATCTTTTTTTAGAGATAATGGAGAATGAAAAGGCAAAGGGAAGAGCTTTGAACAATCATATTTGAATTTTTCCTATTTCTCTGGAACAGTGATTCTCAAACAGTTTGGTCTTAATGTTAGCATTAAATGGAATTTTAGACTTCATTATTAGCCTTTTAATAAAGGTGATATTAGCATTTTAGCATGGCATCCATATTTCTTTATTGAAGTTGAGGAAAACAGGTTTCCCTTTAACCTACCGTATTTATTCGAGTATAACGCGCACACATGTATAACGCGCACCCCTAATTTTCGATTAAAAATCGGTATAAAATTTTGTTTCACACCAAGCATTGTAATTGACAAAAAAACATTGTTGAACACGTGCGGCCATGATAAAAATCATTTATTGACAACGTAAACTGGTATAAACACAATACCGAAATAAAAGTTCGGGCCGCCCACTGTACGCGATGAGGGGACGTTTTTTTTTTCTTCGCCCTCGCGTACAGTGCACGGCTGCAGCCCGGAAAAGGCGCAGTGCGAACTCACAATTCGCCTGCGCCCTCATTGGACCGGCCGCCACTGCCACCCCACCCCAGCCCTCGTTTATAACGCGCACCCAAACTTTGATTTCTTTTTTTGGTAGAAAATTTTGCGCGTTATACTCGAATAAATACGGTAAGTCATTTCTTCTTTTGATAGCAAGAACCAACCTTTTCAGCAATTAAGCAATAGGGAGCATATTTTGGAGATCCTTGAATACAGACATTCCTCGACTTACAACTGTAATTGAGCCTAGGAATAAAATTGTGAAGTCACTATAGTTGTAAGTCAACAATGACTGGAAGTCATTTTCCAGACTTTTTTTTCAGCAATTGTTGAGGAAACGTGATGGTCATTAAGCAAACATTGCAACTGTTAAACAAACACGCTGGTTGTTAAGTGACTCAATTCATCTGAACGGGCATATTTTGCAGGAAATTGGCAAAAAACATCACAAATTGTGCTCACATGACCCTGCCACAACCAGTCATAAAACTGAGCCGCCTAACATGCACTCATCAAATGTGAGAACCAAACATGAAACTATATTAAGAAAGATACCAGTTGGACTGGAAGAAGATGACAAAACCCATAAATTTGCCCTTTGAGGAATATTTTCCAGGATCAATGTTTTCTATTGTTTCCTTCTCGTGTTTAATAAATGTCTATTTGATTTGTTGCTTTCTGGCGCATCACATATAACAAATGTTAACATTTGTTTCTATACCCTGTAGGAAGTTAGCATCCACCCCTCTCCTAGAAAAATTGAAATAGCCTAGGAAATATTAAAAAGGCAGAATATTTCTCCTAAAAAGAATAATCACTCAAGAAGCAGAAACTCACCTCAGAAGCAGAAACTCACCCCCACCTTTGTTAATGGGTGGGCCATTAAGGTCTGGGCCAGAATACTTTACATAAGAAGGAACTCCAGGGTGATGGGATTAAGGATGGCCCTCAGGAAATGATAGGATTACCCATCTCACTACATGGTCTTGGAAGATTGCATTAGCCAGCATTCAGGTAAAGCCATGTGGTCCAGACCAAGCCTACAGAGTTAAGACCCCCGCCTCTGGGAGTCTGACAACCAATTAGAATACAAGCTCCAATTCAAATCCCAACAGAGGATATAAAACACAGGCACTCTCAGCCCTTCTTTCTCTCCTTCCCTTTTCCCTTTTTCCCCCTTTCCCCTTTTCCTTTTTTTCCCCTTCTCTTCTCACTTTGAAGCATGTGATCATTCTTCTCTGGAGCTCCAGGCCATGTGGTCCTGTCCACCATTAAACCTTCCAAACAGCCTCCATGTTTCCAGTGTCTTTTTCCCCACTTGGAACTGAACCCAGAAGGATATTTCTTTCAACAACCCTATAAAAAGATGTGATATAAACTCTCTCCCCCCCCCCAATAGATGGGGTTTTTTTTGCCAGAATTATTTGGTGATTTGTATTTGCGGGTAGCCAAAAAAAAAAAAAAAAACCACTTGGCAGAGATAAAAGCGTTTTCCTCTCTCAAATTCAGGAAATAGGTTTTCAGCTCCACATAAATGTGTTGCCTGAGTAGTTTCTAGACAACATCAGGACCCTTTATATTCTTAAAAATGATTGAGGACCCTAAGAATCTTTGGTTTTATGTGGAATATATCTATTGATATTTACTGAATTAGAAATTAAAACTAATTTTTTTTTTACAATATTTGACTTCGTGGACCACTTGAAAAGGTCAGAGAGACATCCAGGTATCCCCAGACCACATCTTGAGGACCCCTGCCCTAGAAACAACCTGATTGAACTCAACTGAAAAAGATTACTTCTCAGATGAGAGACTTCAATACTGTAGATAAAATGAGATTGGGAAGTTGTGCATCTTGCGGAATAGAGCAATGGCATCGCACCTCAGGACCACCTGCAATCAACAGGCATGGATGGGGTTCAGTTTCGAAGAGACTTTATGTGACTTGTGGGGAATCTTTTTTTTTTCCTAAGAAAACCATTGATCGCTATCCATCATAACGTTTTCCTGGATATTTTATTTGTATTTTAGAAATATTATTTGAAAAAAAAAGTTTTGTGCAATTCCGAAAACTTGGCTTTACAATATTAGCAACCAAACATGAATAGGGGCATTGGTAGCTCCCTCTGGTGACAGACAAACGCTAGTGGGCGTGTCCCACAAAGCCGGAAGGGACAAGACGTTTGAATTACTTTCTTCTATGGAGCGTATGAGGAACGGTATGGCCCTTTTGATTTGCGGACTTCAACTCCCAGAATTCCCGAGCCAGCATGGAACCCACCTGTTCTATGGCATCGGACACCTTAGCAACCGACCCGGCAGTAGATCTGTGGCTACGCCCCTTCATTAATTTTAATCTTTGTCACCTTGGTGACCGCTACTCCCGGCCAACGATGCTTCGCTTTCCGCTTTCTCTTTTGCGCTGGACGCGGGCCCAGACACTCCGATGTCGCCTCCGTATCGCAGCCCGGGAAAGAAGGGGATTCGCGAGCCGGGCCACGATGTAAGAGCTCGGGAAGGGAGTGCAACTTGGAAAGGGGAGAGCGAACCTGCTGGAAAGGCTTGGCCGGTGCATGAAGCCTCCACGTTCCAGGTTGTGATAGGATCATGGACCGGATGTAGTCATCATAGAGATGTAAAGGATAGTAAAGGCAGTACATCCTAATAGCCTCCCGTTTTTCGGCGGTCAGCTGCGATGGGGCGGTAGAAATAGTGTCCATGAAAGTCAGATCAAACCTGACCTAGGCAAGGGGAACAGTGTACCCCATATTATTGCCATATATTCCCTCATCTCCTGGTCCCCGCATCAAAGCAAAGAGGGATGCTGGTTCTGGATAATGGTGACTTGTTGGAGTCCTGTAAACTAAGCCTCCGCCACAGTTAACAAGTCAGCCTATTTTCGTTTCCAGCTGTAAACAATAATGTTTCGTATCAATCTAAAATTTAAAGCAGGCCAGCTTCAAATGGCATTTCCAGCTTCAAATGGCATTTCAAATGGACTTGAAAGTGGAATAAATGAATATAAATAGTCATAAATCTATTCCTTAACTTTTTAAAGATTTACCAACAATGCTATATTGTTATTACATAGTTTGATATTTAGTTATAGTTATTCTCTTTTTTTGTTCTTACACATAATATGTTGGTATCTGATCTGTGTCAACAGGAGAAAGTAATGCATCTTTCATAACTGATTTTGTTTGATCCTAGAATCTTCTTATACTTATAGGAAAGCTTTTAGAAATTGTTCCTTAAAATGAAATTTGGTGCCCTTTTACCTGGAGTTTGTGCAGTGCCCTGCTGTTTCCTGTCTGAAATATCTGTACAATGATTACCAGTTTGGTTGTAAAAACTCATAAGACCATTAGATGGCAGCATACAGATGCAGAATATTTTCAGATGATTCTGTTTTAAAATGCTGCTATTTATTGATTCCTTTGAAATGGATTTATGTTGATAGTAAGCTGCCTCAGAGACTCCTGCGGGGAAAAGATAGAGCATCAATAACCAAAATCATGTTTATAATCTACTTATTCTACCTTACTGGTCCTTATAGAAGCTTTCAGATTTTGCAAAGAAACCCACAAGCAGGGCATGAGTAAAATGACTTCTTTTTTTTTTTTTTAACAATAGCTCACGTAGAAGGTGACTTCCTGAAGAACCTTCCTGGAGATTCTTTTTAGCTAATAGTCATTCATAAATCTGTACTAATATTAATTTGTCTTTATAAATCTTGCAAACCTTGCTACTAGTCTTAGCTGAAAAATATTAAGGCCATGGGATGGCAGCAAGGAGGGTTTCTAGTACATATCTCAGATACTGCCACTTTGTGGTCATCCACATTTTTGCAGTCCGGGTCTGCTAGCCTAACCATCAACTTGATCGTGGCTTTTGTTTTATTTATAGACCAGTGCCTCTATCCTATGCCATTTTTGATGGACCCTCATCAGATCCTCCACTTGTTTTCCTGCATGGGATGTTTGGAAGCAAATCCAATTTTTCATCCCTCGCAAAAAAGTTAGTGCTCCAAACTGGTCGCAAGGTGAGTACAAGATGTACGGTCATCCAGAGAAGGGCTGCTACTGGTTTGCAAGTCAGCTGCTGCCAAAAATGAGCCATTTTTAATGTTGAATACTGTAGTCATCAGTTCTTTTGCAGGATTTTGTATAACTGAACAGAACATTCTAAAATATTTTTCAGTCTGTCTCAGGTGAGCCATAGTTTTTTATGGTTTTTTTTTTTATGCAGCTCTAAATTCAATACAACAGAGAGTCTTTGTTCTTTCTAAAGTCTCTTGCTGCAGCTTCATCATGTCCATTGTCTCAAAAACAATCTCAAAACATTCAGATGGGATTAAGATAGTGTTGCAAAGAAGAACAAGGGAAGTACATGTATATAAGAGAAGGAGGATGTTAATCCAAAACAAGGTGTTGGAACGACAAAGCTTTTTCATTAGCTTAATAAAAAATAATTGGACTGATTTGAACTAAGAGTCTTCTAGATTTCTCTCATTAGATTTCATGCTCTGAGACAACTTAATGAGTACAAAAATATGAGCTTTTCCGATAATATTGGAAAGATTACAATTGCTTAATAGTGCATAATGCATCAGAACTGAGTTGTTCTGGACAGCAAGTTGGGTGGCATATAAATGTAATAACTAAAAATAAATAAAACCAAAGAAATGCAACTTTTTAAAAATTCTCAGATAATTTGTTCTGCTTTTTACAACACTGAATCTGCAAGTTATTCTGCCGATTTTTATAATTTGGTGACCGTAATATAAATCTTATGCAATGCCTTTTTTGGAAGTCTGCAAACTTAGCTAAATTAATATTTTCCCATGATTCAAAATGAGTCCAGATTGGGCTTTAAAGCCCAAAGCTCTAAATTAATCACTTTGTAAAAATCTTGGTTGGTTTTTGTCTTTCTCTTGCATAGTTTTAATATAAATATATTAATTATATAATAAAAATTATATTAAGCATTTAATATATATATAAACTATGCAAAAGAAACAGAGAAGAAAAGCAAACTTGGATAATCAAGCTATTAAAAGGAGCTAAACTCCCCCTACAAGGCCTAGTTTGTAGCTTTGAAGAACTTCTTTGATCCAGTGCTGTTCCTGAATCTCTATGAGATAGAAATAGTAATTATTAGTATTAGTAACTTTTCTGCAACTTCCTCAAATACATCTATTGCAACAATTTCTGAGGTGGTCAGACCTGGTAATAATCATCTATGTAATTGTGACATTATGTTTAAACTTCTAAGCTGCACAACTGTGCACTACATGAGCCTACCTTGGAAGAATCTCTAGGTTACTGGAAAATTCAACAGCTAGACTTGGTGGATCATCATAATTTCATCGTATCTGTTTGAAATATAGTTCTGGTGATTCTTAAGTAAGTAAGGCCTTATATTTGCCAACCTCCTGGCTTTCCTCATCTCTTGCCCAGATAGGTGCTAACAGTAGATGCCCGCAACCATGGGGATAGCTCCCACAGCCCCATCATGACCTATGAAGCAATGAGTGCTGATATCCATCTCTTTCTGAAACAGCTGCATCTCAATAGGTGTGTCTTAATTGGCCACAGCATGGGCGGCAAGACAGCTATGGTATTCACATTACAATGGGTACGCACCTTCTAATTTCTTCTGGTATTATTTCACTGTTGATATTGGAGTAATGTGGCCTTTTAGATGAAAGGGGAGTTGATTATTGAGAGAGGAGGAAAAGTAGATGCTTAGGACATAGAAATATTTTATTACCAGAAATTTGTGTATGGGGATGAAGGAGCAATATGAAGGTTGCATCCATTGCAACTAAAAGATTTGTGTATAATAGATATCATAGATAGATGATCGGTGGATGGGTGGACGGATGCTTTAGGAAATCCTGTCATATTATTGTGAATAATAATATAACAGTTTATAATTTCTGTGGATAGCTAATATAAAAACAAATCATTTAATAAATTGATCCGGGGTTGCCACTTAAATCGTAAATCTGCATGGTCAAATTATATTTGGAATACTGTATGAAGACCTAGCTCTCTAGACATATAATGCTGAGAAAGGTGAGAAGAAAGGGAACATGATAACATTGGAAACCACTGGAAAACCTGATTATATATATCAACAGATAGATGTATCAAGGTGTGTATGTGTGTGTGTGTATGTGTGTGTGTGTGTGTTTTGTCTGAAGCCACAGCACCCAAAAGGTACATTAAAAAACATTTCCTCTATTTTAAAAAAAAAAATAGCTACAAAATCCCAGGCTTAAGCAGTTGTATAAGTTCAGAACAGACAAGAACTGAAATATCTCAAAATGTATTTCAAATTAACAAGGACAGTCAACATTAATTATCTGGGATAGTGAAGGTAACTATTATAAAATTTGAAACAACTGTGAACTCACAACAGACTTGTAGCCAATTTTACCATTTTTAAGTATAATTTCTCTTTTAGTCCCTACACTCAGTTAGAAGAGCACGATGCAGAACAGGTGCAGCAACTGTTAGTCACAGTTGACCCATTCCCTCTTCTGGAAGAGGGGATAAGGGACATAGATTCTAGTCAAAGGTGAGGTTTTAAATCTCTTTTTTTCTGAAACACAATTGCCTTCTTCTCACAATGTCGTTGATGGAAACTGAAACAGAATAACAGTATTTGTCTGATACACTGAATCTGCTCCTAACTTAGAATTCTTATTAGAGTCTAGGCTAGGGACTTAGTGTGACAGCTCTTTCAGTCAATGATGACCTTCCCACCTATCCCATTCCCCAATTTGTTTCATTTGCAGCCAGAACTGGTGGAGCGCTTAGTGTGTGTTGACATCAGTCCTAGCCAAACAAAAGATATCAGTGGCTTTCAGAGTTTCATCGCTGCCATGAAAGCAGTGGATATTCCTAAAGGTGTTCCTCGTTCCACTGCACGCCGTATGGCTGAAGAACAACTGCGCCCGACTATTCAGGTAAAGTGTTTTTGTCAAAGAACACAGGTTATATATTTCAGATCCAAGCTGCTTCACCTGTCTAAGTGAGGCTTGCAAAAGTGTGAGACCAAAATAGTGCAGTATTTTTAAAAAACAGAATATATCATTCTTCAGGGCTGGGCATGTCTGATCATATTAAAGGGACAAAACGTAAATCAGTTTACCAAATTCAGCTTTATGTAAATGTACTCACACAAAATTACATTTCCAAGGATTATGTTTCACATTTAAGCCATCATCCCAGTACTTTTACTCTTTTTTTTTCTGTGTAGCAGCCAACCCTCATCTATTTTCTACTTACCAACCTAGTGAATGCTGAGGACCAGTTTGTATGGCGTGTGAATCTAGAGGCCGTTTCACAGCATCTGAATGACCTCATGTCTTTTCCTGACTTCCAAACATCTTATCTAGGGCCTACTCTCTTTCTTGGGGGTTCCAAATCTGGCTATATTAGGTAAGAGACTTGGAGCATCATTTAAAATAATGTCTGCAGGGTTGCAGCCTGAAATCTTTTTACATTGCATATCAAACAATTTCCAGTAAACAGTAGACTATAATCTACATATCCCAAAAAGTAAACTTATCTTGCTGAGTGTCTATAGATGATGCTTTTGAACATAGGTGTGATTTAATCTGAATTGTATTTTACACAACTAGACCAAATATATTTGGAAGTTTAGATCTGGTGGATGTTTCTACCATAGTCTTGCGGTTTAACTTTGGCTTCCAGAATGGTCTACCATTCCACCTTGCTTTTTAGGGCCAGGGGAAATCATAAGGTCCTTTTTCACTGAGGTTTTTTAAACTGTTTTAGTTTCTCTCCTTCACAAACAGCTAGTTACCTTTATTTTATACACAAAAGTTATTATTATATTGATTGATACAATTTATATACTCCACATAGTTCTTATTACAATTTTTCCTATTTCCTTTCCATTTCTGTGTCTACTTTTGTGCAGTTCCAGTAACTACCCTGAGATCAAACGGCTCTTTCCTGATGCTAAAATCCAGCATATTCCTGATGCAGGGCACTGGGTTCATGCAGATCAACCCCAAGAATTCATCACTGCCATTTGCAATTTCATTGCACTCTAGAATTTTTGAACAGATCCACACAAACTATCTTATCAAGAACAGAATAGGATTGGAACAGGATTGGAAGGGACTTTGGAGGTCTTCTGGTCCAACCCTCTGCCAAGGCAGGTAACCACTTCAGTCAAATGGTTATCCAACATCTTTTTAAAAACTTCCAGGTTGGAGCATTCACAACTTCAAGATTAGAAATTTTCTCATTGGACTTAGCATTGTGTGTGACTCATGGTCTGATTTCAAAAGCTCCATGTGAGTGATCCATTCAGAGTCTCGGTCAAATTGTCAGTCCCTCCCTGATGTTTTTTGCTGCTTGGAAGAGTTAGAAGTGGCAGTTAAGAGAATGGGAGAAAAGAGAGATGTTAGAGAAAAAGAGTGTCAGAAAACAAAACAGAGGAGTCTTATTCACTTTTGGCTCTGGCTCAACCAACCGTTTGCTTTAGTACTACCAGTCATTTAATGCAAACTCCAAGAAGGTACACTTTATGTAATACGCTCTCAGGTTTCTCACTTCTGACCTAAATGAGCACATAGATATTGAGATACTCAGAATCTTACCCGTTTATTCAACTAGATAGCATGTGACAATCTACTTGTGGTTAACGGAATTGTGATCTATGCATGTATATATGTTTGTTTATTTATTAACCCTACAATATATATTAGATATATTAATTAAATTATTAATATATCTATATATATATGTATGACAATTCATTGCTCCAGATGAGAAATAGATTTCATCCTCCAGTGTTTCTTAATTGTTCATCTAGCCCCCAATCCATAATTCTTGATAATACTAGGTCACATGCTTCTTTAGACAATCCATATAGTAATAAAATTTTTGTTCCTGTAGCATTTAACTGTGCAAAACAATGCATCATTAGGCAGCTGTTTTTGAATCAAGGAACCCAAATGAGCTAACTTGCAGAATTCATCCAAAGTCCAGGACCTATGACTCCCATGGAATTGAAATATAGTAAATTTTATAAAACAATATATGAATTAAAATTATCATATACCAATTCAGAACACTCAGGTAGTCCTCTACTTACAACCATTTAGTGATTATACAAAAGGTTACAATATCCCTGAAAAAAAAATGACTTATATAACTATTTTTCATACTTACAACCATTGCAGCATTCCCATGGTCACATAATCAAAATTAGGATGCTTGGCAACTGATTCTTGTTTATGACAGTAGCAGTGTCCCGGGGTCATGTGATTACCTTTTGTGGCCTTCTGACAAGTAAAGCCAGTGGGGAAACCAGATTTACTTTACAAGTTTGTTATTAACTTAACAACTGCAGTGGTTCATTTAACAACTGTGGCCAGAAAGATCACAAAATTTGGGCAAAGCTCAATTCTTGCTTAGCAACAGAAATGTTGGGTTCAATTGTGGTCATAAGTCCAGGACTACCTGTAATACAATATGTCATAAAACATCTCCTGTGCTGATGATTGACTATAAAGTTCAACTTGGACTATTTGCAAGGCAGATACATCTCTGAAAGTATTCAAACCTTTCCAGTGAAGACAGAGTATTAGAAGGTTTGTCATTGTTGAAGACGTAATGGATTTGCAATGGAAACATTCCTGAAAGGATGACTCAGTGAGTCATCTTGGACTTCTTTAAAAGTGATTGAAAGAAAGTAATAACAAACCAGTCATAATTAGGTTGCTGCTGGTCAAGATTAAAGGTGAAAGAAAGAAAATGGATAAGTTTCAACTATATATTTCTGCTATTTGGACTATTTAACAAGCTTTTAAATTTATTTAAAATTATTTTAAACAGTTATTTTAGAGTTATTTACTTAATGCCTGTTTTTGTGCTTGTTGTAATTGAATACCACTTTTAAAAGGAGAGGTCTTTGGCAAGGCATTTGTGAGTATTTTGAACACTCCGTATTTGTGAAACTGGCAATATTTGATAATGTGACAGTATGCAGAAAAAAACAATTACTACCAACCTGTCTTCAATCAAGGACCTGTATACTGCACAAGTCAAAAAGAGGACTGTGAAAATATTTACAGACCCCTCACATCCCGGACATAAACTGTTTCAACTCCTTCTCTCAAAACAACGCTATAGAGCATTGCACACCACAAAAACTAGACACAAGAACAGTTTTTTCCCGAAAGCCATCACTCTGCTAAACAAATAATTCCCTCAACACTGTCCAACTATTTACAAAGTCTGCACTACTGTTAATCTTGTCATCACTCCTTATCACCCATCCCCTCCCACTTGTGACTGTATGACTGTGACTTTGTCACTTGTATACTTACGATTTATATTGACTGTTTCCTTTTATCTTATATGTATACTGGGAGTGTTTACACCAAGACAAATTCCTTGTGTGTCCAATCACTCTTGGCCAATAAAGTATTCTATTCTATTTGTGATGTTTGTGAATTGTTGTTCTGTTACATGACACCTGCCGTCTCCTGTGCTCGGTTGTGCCCGTCTTCTGTAATCTTTTCCTGCAATTTGCAGATTGCCCAACTTTTTAGGAAAATTTTAACCAATGTAAGGTTAAAAAATGTTTTCCATCTCAGTCTTGGCAATCAGCAAGACTGCCTTTAAATAGCCCCATGCATTTTGCAGAATTATTGTTAATGTTATTATCACTAGATCTTTTTTTTTTTACATATAACTCAATGTAGCAAACATAGATAATACAGGTGGTCCTCACCTTATCACTTTAGATTAGTGACTATTCAAACCTACAAAAAAACTCTGAAAATGGGACCAGGTTTCGAAATGTTGATATCCCCCTGCAGTCACATGACCATATTTTGGGCACTTAGCAGCTGGCACACATTTACAACTATTGGTAGCTTTTCATGGTCACATGACTGCAATTTATGATGTTTTCCCCACAAGCCTGCATTACATCAAGTTTCCAATAAAAAACTGTTTAGTGAACAATGGGTTTGCTTAACGATTGCCACATTCACTTAATGACTACCTCAAAAAAGATCATAAAATTGGGTGCAGCCATGTGTTGACCTGCTTTACAAACTGTCATGACTTAAAACGGAAGTTATGGGTTCAATTATGGTCATAAACTGAGGACTACCTATACAGTATTCTTCCCCAAGAACCCTGTGAGGTGGCTTAGACTGACAAGAGTGTGACTAACCCAAAGTCATTCAGTTGCTTTTCATGTCTAAGGGACACTTAGGACCCAGTCTCCTGGTTTTTTAGTTTAGCACTTTCAACAGTATACCAAACTGGTATAGTATGAAATCTCTGTCCAATGAACTGAACCTCACAATTCTATGCAGTGATTCCTTTAGACCTCAGCAAGAAGAAAGCAAAAGTCCTACCTAGTCCGTTTGAGGGAAGAATGAACAAATAAACATCTTATTTAGGCAGTATACTCTCTTTAAGAAGTATTTGATGAGTTCAGTCCTACAGAACATATCAAACTACTAGAAATAGGATTTTTCCTGATTGATACCTTGTTCTGAATTTGACTCAAATATTTGAAAAGTAATTGTATTTTTAACTATTTTAAAAGGCCTAAAGAGTTTGGGGTCAGAACCCTATGTTACTCAACGGAGGAAGAGGAAGGTACAGAAAAGGATATTTTTCATCTTGATGTAGCAGTTGTGGAATAAATGTTCCCAAAGGTCATCTGGCCCTGCTGCAGCAAACCTTTTATCGTTTTGTAAGACTATAGATTTGTTGAGCAACCAATTAAATAATCAACTATTAATATCCTGTTTTCTCTGTGATGTGTAATTTTATTCATTGTATTTAAAAAAAAAATTGTTCACCACTTTAAGAGAGTATTCTTTCATTTGAATGTCTGTGGAGATTCAGTCATCCAGCTCATGGTTGTCCCAAAGGTGCTTTTTCAAAAAAACAACTGGACTTTATGGTTTTTTTCCCTTGAAGACGTTTCGCCTCTCATCCAAGAAGCTTCTTCAGTTCTGTTAGTTTTGTTGAAAGAAATATCCTGGGTTCAGTTCCAAGTTGGGAAAAGACACTGGAAACATGGAGGCTATTTGGAAAGGTGGTTTAATGGTGGACAGCAGGACCACATGGCTTGGAGTTCCAAAGTGAGAAGGAAAGTTGTTCACATCCTTCAAAGTGAGAAGAGAAGATCACGAAGAGCCGAGCAAGATGCTGAGAGACCCTTATATAACCTCTGTTGGGCCCCACCTTAGTGTTTCCTGTTCCTGTGCAAGAAATGAATCCCATTGGCTATCAGACTCCCAGGGGCAGGGGTCTTAACTTTGTAGGCTTGGTCTGGACCACATGGCTTCACCCGAGTGTTGGCTGATACAATCTTTCCAGGCCAGGTGGAGAGATGGGTAGACCCTTTATTAGTAGAATACTCTGGCCTAGGCCTTAACGGCCCATTAGCAAAGGTGGGGGGGGGGGCTGAGTTTCTGCTTCTCTGAGTTTCTCTTTTTAGAAATATTCTGCCTTTTTAATATTTCCCAGGATATTTCATTTTTCTAGGAGAGGAGTGGGTGCTAACTTCCTACAGTTTGAAGATTTTTATATCTACCTCATTGGTTTGCAACCTAAAGAAAGAATAGCATAAAAGGAGATTGGGGGTGGGGACGGGGGGGGGGGGGACAAGGGAAGAAAACCACAGACATCCAGTTCTGACTGAGCTATGCACTCTTGTCAGTTGACATAGAAACAGGAAAAAACATTGGGGAACAAGCCAGATTTTTCAACAGCGCCTGGGAATGCCTCCGCTTTCCTGCAGAGGAAAGGCAGACAGTTTTTCTGCAGCTTGGATAAGGAATCCACTGAGCAGAACATTTCAGACAGAACATTTCTCCCACAGAAAACGGGAGACTGAACCTTTTTTTAATAAATGTTCAACTTGGAGAAAATCTTATCGATGTGATCGTTAAGAGTTGGAAAACGTTTTGATGGCACATAAACATTCAAAACAAGCCATAATGCTGGAGGACAAAACATATTCTGCCTGTCGACGTGGCTGCACATATCTTGAAAGAGACGATTGCGCCCTCTGCCTCTATTTGGCGCAACTTTTAATACAATCTTGCAACGTCCTTCACGCTTATTTGGTGAAAATAACAAGGAAAGCAGCTGAGACCCAAAAATTTATGAAATGTAGGAGCCCGTTGTATTCAGTGGCTTCCCGCGAAATGGTTGTCTGTTTCCGGGATACTCTCACGGAGGTTGGGGCCAGCTTTTTCCTCCTATTCAATTCATGGGCGGGAAAAGGAAACAATGGATGTGTGATCTCTTTCACTTTCACAATTGCACAAAACTGGAACTGCTGCTGTGTCGAGCTTTTTTCTTCTCCGCTGCCCAGTATCAGCTGAGGGATCATGGCAGGTAAGATCATAGATATTTCTCTACCCCTCCCCCCCCCGTTTCCCCCCCCTTAAAACTAAATCCTGAAAGAGCGAGAGTGGAGATTTTGCCGTCTCCTTTTCGCTCTCTTGGCGCTGCATTTTTTACAGGTACTATGCGAGGAGGGACCTTCCTTTTTCCACCCACTCTGGGCCTTGCAACGTGCAAAAAAAAAAAAAGAACTTTATTCCCAAACTGGGTTGCTTTGGCTGCCTTCCTGCGTATAACAAAAAAAGATCAGGATTCTATCAAGGCGCTGGCAGCATCGTATAGATAGAAAGTACCGAAGGACAGCAACTGGAACTCATTGCGAGGCATCGCAAGGGGATGATTTAGGGAGCAGAAGTGTTGTTTTATTGTCCTGATACAGTACTTATGTTTTATGAGATACGAGAATGAACAGATCTAAAATTAATGCAAGGCTTGCAAGCACCAATTTGCCCGCTAACTTAATGTTTTGACATTCACAAGGCTCCTGGCTCCACCTGTTGTTTTTTTATTCTGCTTCTTTTGAATGAATAATGGGTGGATGGGCAGACACCAGGCTCTGGGCCCAGTACATGTTCTTAGAAAATCAAAATGTGAATGTGACTGCAACTCAGTGTTTGGGCTGGAAATGAGCCTGCATGTTAGGGACAAACCAGTAGACTTTGAATAAATGGTGTGGTAGTGATTGCCCATTAATGCAAACTATTAGCAATTGGGCAAACTTTCCTCAGTGATTTTGTTGGTGTTATTGGAAGAAATATCCTTCTGGATTCAGTTCTATGTGGGGAAGAAAGTCACTGGAAACATGGTGACTGCTTGGAAAGATGGTTTAATTGTGGACAGTACCACATAAAGAAGGAATGGGTTGAGATACTGAAAGTGCCTGGGTTTTATACCCTCTGTTGACATTTGAATTTGAGTTTGTATTCTGATTGGTTGTCAGACTCCCATGAGGGGCAAGTCTGTAGGCTGTCCTGAGTCCCAGGCTTGGTTGAACCTTGCTGGATGATGATGTAATGAAAGGGCTTTGGGCAATTCCTATAGCTCTACCTGGAGATCTTTGTTATGTAAAATGGGCATTGGTAAATTTACCTGTGAATGCCCTTTCTATCTATGCTGCAAGAGAGCCCAGGATTGGGTAGACTGCTTCCTATGACGTTATTAAGCTGGGTCTGTACTAGTATATAAAAGCCAGCTCCCGGGAGAAACCCCAGCTTTGGCGAAGATACTTGACAGACTGAGAAGTGTCTCTGAAAGCAAACCTCTTATACCATATAAGCCTTACCATCTCCGGACGAACCAAGGGAGGGGCTGGGCTCTCTCGCAGCATAGATAGAAAGGGCGTTCACAAGTAAATTTACCAACGCCCATTGTCCTCCATGCTGCATCAAGAGCCCAGGATTGGGACATACCAAAGCTTGCATGTCCGCGGGCGGGTCCTCGTCTGGCCAATCACTCCGATGGTGGAACCACTTGCTGAAGAACCCATCTACCGAAGGCCGCCGTCGCCGAGGCAAAAAAGTCCAGCTAGTAATGCCTGATGAAGGGCGATGGGGAAGTCCACATAGCGGCCCTGCAAATCCCTTCAAAGGACGCCTGAGTAGTCCAGGAGGCTGAAATAGCCGCACTTCTAGTAGAGTGTGCCATTAGACCCCGTGGAGCCGGGAGAGATAGTGCCTTATAGGCCTGTGTGATACATGTCCTGACCCACCTGCTAATAGTAGGGGAAGAGGTCTTATTCCCCAAATGGGAAGGGGAAAAGGAAACAAACATGGCTTCTGTCTGTCTAAAAGGGGACGTGCGCTTGATGTAGATTCTAAGGGCCCTTCGAACGTCTAGAGAATGCCACTTGCGCTCTAAGTCATGGCTTGGGGCAGGACAGAAGTCAGGAAAGACAATGTCCTGGGATCTGTGGAATAAGGTATTCACTTTTGGGAGAAAGGAGGGATCCAAACGGAGAACTACCCTATCCTCGTGAAAGGTGCAGAGATCCTGCCTGATAGACAGGGCAGCTATTTCCGACACCCTCCTGGCCGAAGTGATAGAAACTAGGAACACTACCTTAAAAGTTAGGAATTGGAGAGAGACGGTTCTGAGGGGCTCAAAGGGGGACTTCGTAAGGGCATCAAGGACCAGGTGAAGGTCCCATGAAGGATACCTGTGCACTACAGGGGGGGCGAAGGTTAGAAGCCCCTTTCAAAAATCTCTTGACAGAGGGATGATGGGCCAGGGTAGGGAATGAGTCCCATGAAAGGACCGAGGAGAGAGCCACGACCTGGCGACATAAGGTATTGGGGGCCAAACCTTTCTCTAATCCATTCTGAAGGAACCCAAGAACCTCAGCCAACTGGGCGAAGGTTGGAGAGAGACCTTCCTTGAGGCACCATTGTGAGAAAACCTTCCAAGTGGCATCATAGATGTGACTTGTGGAAGGTTTGCGAGAAGCCTGGATGGTGAGGATAACCTTCTCTGGAAGATTAGCCTCCCTTAGCCACAGCCGCTCAAACGCCACACGGCCAACTTGAGCCACTGGGGCTCCAGATGGATCAGGGCTCCTTTGTGCAGGGAGATCAAATGGGCTGGTATCCTCCAAGGTGGAGCCACCAACAGGTTGACTAGGTCCGCAAACCAGGGCCTCCGTGGCCAATATGGTGCCAGGAGAATTAGCTCCGCTCGTTCCTCCAACAGCTTCCGTATGAGTGCCGGAATGATGGGAAGAGGGGGAAAGGCGTAGAGGAGACCTATGGGCCATCTGCACCGAAGAGCATTGGTCCCCTCCGCTCCCTGGCAAGGAAACCTGGTGAAGAATCTGTTGACTTGGGCGTTTTGAGAAATGGAGAAGAGATCCACCACCGGAGAGCCGAATCTGAGGGAGAGATCCTTGAACAGGGAAGAGGGAATGGACCATTCCGCCTGGTCGACTGAACTCCAGCTCAGCCAGTTGGCTTGGGAGTTATCGACTCCGGAGATGTGATCTGCTGAGATCGACAGCAAGTGTTTTTCTGTCCATAACCCTGGATCTCGTCCCACCCTGTCAGTTGACGTGGGCCTTTGCAACCATGTTGTCCGTCAACACGAGAACATGGGAGCCGGTTATCGATGTTCTGAACTGCTTGAGAGCCAGAAGGATAGCCCTGAGTTCTAACCAGTTTATGGGATGGATGGACCTGGACCACATCCCTTGGGCTATCTGGTCCTCCATATGGGAGCCCCAACCCAGGAGGCTGGCATCCATAGTGACAACCAACCTGTGTGGTTCCCTGAAGTGGAGACCCTTCCATAGGGATGGGAAGATCCACCAATTGAGGGACCTTCGGGCTTGAGGGGAGAGAAGGACCTTGATCGAGGAGTGACTGGTTCCTGCTCGTTGAAAGGGGAGCAGGAACCATTGGAGCGATCGGGAGTGAAGCCTCAACCATGGGACGATGCCAATGCAGGAGACCATCTTCCCCAGGAGCTTGGACAGCAGAGATAGGGGAACAGTCTGTTGTTGCTGGATGTGACGATGATCTCTGCAAGGCTTTTCCCACAGTCTGGAGACAGAAAAACCTGACCCAAAGTTGTATCGATGACTGGTCCCAAGTGGAGCAATCTGATCGTGGAAGAAAGGTGGCTCTTCTTGATGTTGATTGAAAAACCGTGACTTTGGAGGCAGGCTAGGGTAATTTGTAAGTTCCGATGGGCAGAGTGGAGGCTGGAGGACAGGATCAGCATGTCGTCCAAGTAGCATTGGATCCTCACTGGAACAGAACGAAGCGAAGCTACCAATGCTGCAAGAACCTTTGGGAAGACCCTTGGAGCCGATGAGAGGCCAAATGGAAGTGCCCGGTACTGGTAGTGGACCTTCTGGTAACAGAAACGGAGAAACTGGCAATGATGGGGCCAGATGGGAATGTGAAGGTAAGCCTCCGTGAGATCAATGGAAGAGAGGAGGTCGCCCTCCCGAATGCTCTCTAAAATAGAATGCAGAGTCTGCATTTTGAAACACCTGTATTTGACAAATTTATTGAGAAATTTGAGATCCAGGATGGCACGCACCCCCCTGATGCTTTGGGAACAACAAAAAGTCTAGAATAAAACCCCCGACCCTGGTGGAGCTCAGGGACTGGTTGGATAGCCCTTATGTCAAGTAGGTGTTGGATGGCCGAATTCATAAGGGCTCTTTTTGACCCATCCCGTGAGACGGGACAAATTAGAAATTTTTCTGG
Source organism: Bungarus multicinctus (assembly GCA_023653725.1). NCBI lineage: Eukaryota > Metazoa > Chordata > Lepidosauria > Squamata > Elapidae > Bungarus > Bungarus multicinctus. Next base: position 22,721,825 of record CM042836.1, on the reverse strand, counting down.
GGGTGACGATAAGAACTCCAATTTTAGCTCTGACCGAACTGTGCTGAGCATCCAGGCGTCCGTCGTTGACTCCTCCCATTTGGAGGCAAAGAAAACTAGCTGACCTCCGATGGGTGGGGAGAACGAGGAGTTACTTAGAGCGACAGAAGGAACGACCCCCTCCCCCTCGAAAGGGCCGTTTACCCGCAGAAGATTGTTGTCTGTCAGGGGCATCTGGGCGTTGATCTTGCCATTGGGAATACGCTCTCTGAGGCCGAGCAAAGTGGGAGGTGTTCTCAGCCTGAAAAGCAGGAGGGCGATAAGGAGCTGGGCGATAGTCCACTTTCTTCCCTGACAAGGAAAGAATTTTCCGCTTATCTCTGGTCTCCACGAGATAAGGCTCCAGGGCGTCACCGAAGAGCTTGTCTCCTGCACAGGAGGCAGAAGCTAGCTTCCATTTGCAACGTGACTCTGCTTCCAACTTTAGAGCCACAGAAGCCTCCTTGCTGCCACCGAAGAAGCCATGGCTCTTGATGCAAACTTGGCAGAATTGAGGGTGGCATCCGCGGTGAATTCTGCCGCTGCAATGATCTTGTTGAGGTCTTGGTGGGACCTAAGATCAGAAGCAGGCCACTAGTCCTGCAGTTGATGCAGCCATCGTAGAGATGCCCTTGTAAAAAAGGATGCAGTGGTAGAAGCCCTGACAGCCCAAGCCGCTGCTTGGTGGTTGCGTTTGAGGGTCTGTTCAGAATGCGTATCTTCTGCTTTAAGTACATCTTCAGGCTTCACGCCAGAAGACGAAAATGATGCCACCACTGGAGTGTCTACTGAGGGCTCTGCAAGGGCATTGGCTAGAGGTGAGCTGACATTGTAGAAGTGCTTGTCCAGGGATGATGGGCATGGACCTGCAGAAGGGGAAGCGCACTGCTCCTTGACCAGGCCAAGGAACAAGCTGGGAGAAGGCAAAACATCCGTGTAAACCACTGGCTGGGAGAAGAAGGAGTCTCCTTGCCTGGAAGGTTCCCCTTGGGGATCTGGGGCTGTCTCCTCCGGGGACAGTTTAGCAGTTGCCAGGGCCTTGCTAAGCAAGGGTTTGAAGAGAGCTGGTTTGAAGACCAATGCTGAGGAGGGTTGATCCAGGTAAGAATCTTCTTCCTCTGAAAGATTGCGATCACAAATTTCGCCTTCCTCACGCTCTGAACGAGGGGTGCCACTGTGATCAGAAGGGGAGGCACCCTCTTCCCTTTCATAATCATCCCATTCTGCCCATGAAGAGTGGACTCTAAGGTCCTGTGGTCTGTGAGGATCTCGATGGTGAGGCAATGAATTAATTGGCTGAAAAGAGAGAAAGGCCTGAACCCTTTCCAGAGGCCGCAGAATTTGTTGAAAACCTTCAGCCAACCCCTGCCTGATGGCCAAGAAGACAACATCTTGAATCTCCCTGGGCCTGTTGTCAAGGTGGTAGAGGGCCTAAGACCAGCTGCAGTAGATGTGAAGGTGGCTTCCGGCCTGCTGTGGGAGGCCTGAACTCTAGATGGAAGAGGAGCATGCAATGCAGACCCTTGCTGGAAATATGGCCCAGACCTGCTCAAATCCTGAGGATTTAGTTGCTCCTCCAATGGCTGAGGGGACCAGGCCGGGGGTGGGTGGGTCCAAAGGCTCCATGAACAGAGTCCCCTCGCCTGGGAGGGCTTCTCTGGGAACCATGATGTTCACCTGACTAGGAAGCCTGTTGCAGTTGCCCTCTCTCTTGTTGAATATTTTTGTCAAATTGTCTCTCTAGAGCAGCATGTCTGCGTTTTTCTGCTCTCAACTCAGCCTGAGTTGTCTTCTTAGGGGCTAGAGCCTTGGCTCTGATTTTAGCAGCCATCTCCCTCTGAGCAGTACATTGTCTGCGCCTTTTTCTTTTGTTGGGCTGAAGGGCTTGTTTAACTGGAGGGGAAAGCTCAGCAAGAACTCTGTCCTGATTCATCTTAATGATCAAGGCTTGAGTTTGTTAAACTTTTATGCTGGGATGGCAGAGGGTGGAATGGGTCCCAAAATGGCCGCCGGGTCACTTAAAATGTCCGCTCACCTCGTGCACAATGCTTTTTTGATGGCTGCTGCTGTCCAGGCTCCAGAAAGGTGATTTTTTTGCTCTTTAGGCTATTAAGAGCCCCGAGCAATCTTGTCAGCTGAGAAAGGGGGAAATAGCCGCCCACACGATCAGCTGGCTGGCTGCTGCTATCAATTTGCCGATCAGTTTTAGGATCTAGCAAACTGAGGCACTGTGGAAGGTCCTCCCATGCTTCTCTGCTCACCTAGCAGCGTTGGGAACAATATCCCAGCATTGCAGGAGAACGGAGCCCCGCTCTCCTGAAGTTGCAGTTGCCCGGGTCCCCAGGAGCTGAAAAAACAAAAGTAGTTTCTCTTTCAATTCACTGAGGCTAATACTAACACACTTTCAGAGACAGCTTGTGACTATTAAGAAGCTGAGTCAAAGCTGGGGTTTCTCCCGGGGGCTGGCTTTTATATACTAGTACAGACCCAGCTTAATGACGTCATAGGAAGCAATCTACCCAATCCTGGGCTCTCGATGCAGCATGGAGGAGAATAGGCTGGTCTAGGCCAAAGTAATGGCCCATTAGCAAAGGTGGGGGGGCTGAGTTTCTGCTTCTGAGGTAATAGATAGATAGAATAGAATACTTTATTGGCCAATTGTGACTGGACACACAAGGAATTTGTCTTGGGTGCAAATACTCTCAGTGTACATAAAAGGAAAGATACCTTCATTAAGAATCAAGAATCATAACATACAACACTTAATGATAGTCATAGGGTACAATCAACAATCAAATCATACTAGGAAACAGTCAATATAAATCGTAAGGATACCAGCGACAAAGTTACAGTCCTACAATCACAAGCGGGAGTGGATGAATGATAAGGAGGGATGAGAAGATTAATAGTAATAGTAGTTCAGACTTTGTAATAGTTGTTTCTGCTTCTGAGTTTCTACTCTTTTTAGGGGAAATATTTTAAGATTTCCTATATTTCATTTTTCTAGGAGAGGGGTGGGTGCTAACTTCCTACAGTGTTTACAGTAGTGTTTCCCTAGCTTGCTGACTGGGAGATTCTGGGACTTGTAGCTGCCAAGGTTGAGAATTTTAAAGCTGCCAAAGTTGAGAAACATGCTCTAAAATTTTCAAATGTTCCTTCCAACCCAAAGATTGGGGATTTCTAGCAGAGATAATATAGAGACCATATTGGACCAATGAATTGACTCAGTATTGTTGAAAGAAATATCCTTCTGGGTTCAGTTCCAAGTGGGGAAAAAGACACTGGAAACATGGAGGCTACTTGGAAGGTTTAATGGTGTACAGGGCCACATGGCCTGGAGCTCCAGAGAAGAAAGATCACATGCTTCAAGGTGAGAAGAGAAGGGAAGAAGGGCGACCAAGATGTTGAGAGATCCTTATATAACCTCTGTTGGGCCCCACCTTAGTGTTTCCTGTTCCTGTGCAAGAAATGAATCCCATTGGCTGTCAGACTCCCAGGGGCAACCTTGTAGGCTGTCCTGAGGTCCAGGCTTGGTCTAGCCTTGGTGGGTGATTATGCCCTTAAAAGGGCTTTTGGCAATTTCTATAGCTTTTACCTGGAGTTCCTTCTTATGTAAAGTATTCTGGCCCAGGCCTTAATGGCCCACCCATTAACAAAGGTGAGGGTGAGATTCTGCTTCTGGGGTGAGTTTCTGCTTCTTGAGTGACTATTCTTTTTAGAAGAAATATTCTGCCTTTTTAATATTTACTAGGCTATTTCAATTTTTCTAGGAGGGGGTGGATGCTAAGTTCCTACAGTATAAAGTAATTTCATTCACAGATCCTGCCTGCTGCTTTTTAGGAAAGAGGTTACCCTCCACGACTGATGTTCATTTCCCTCACTATTCTCTCTCACTTGAATCATGGCTTTCCACTTCAACATTAGTCAAGTCTGGTTGATCATAAAAGGAAAAGATTCCTTCTTATATTTTCAGGACCTACAACCAAATGCAGAGGGTGACTCGAATTAAGATGGGGCTTATTTTACATTTTTGCTGAATATGTTTAAGTGATGAGCTGATATCTATATTTCCTTTCTCTCTCCCAAATAAATTTTGGTTCTCCTAGGGTCATTTATTTCTATATGTTGTCCAGTAATACCTGTCAAAGTATTTGGCTATGCATTAGGAAAAGAGAAAATGGTGCCCTTTTCATACAACATGTTTACTGATTTCCTGAATTTACCCATTTGCTGTGCTTATATAAAATAGAGAATGATAAACCGTACAGAGTTTACAGGCCCTAAGCTAAAAAAGCAAACTCAGATTGACATTGGACAAGCTTAGCATGTGGCACAAATCAGCTACTCGTATTTAATTGATTCGTTAAATGTATTGTAGGAACTGTAAGAAGTTAGCACCCACACCTATCCTAGAAAATGGAAATATCCTGGGAAATATTAAAAAGGCAGAATATTTCCCCTAAAAAGAGTAGAAACTCAGAAGCAGAAACTCACTTCAGAAGCAGAAGCTCACCCTCACCTTAATTAATCTCACCCCCACCTTTGCTAATGGGGGGGCCATTAAGGCCTGGGCCAGAATACTTTACATAACAAGGAACTCCAAGTAAAGCTATAGCAATTGCCAAAAGCCCTTTTAAGGGCAAAAATTCATCCAGCAAGGCTCAACCAAGCCTGGAACTCAGGACAGCCTACAGAGTTGCTCCTCATGGGAGTCTGACAACCAATTAGAATACAAGCTCCAATTCAAATCTCAACAGAGGGTATAAAACCCAGACACTCTCATCACCTCAGTCCCTTTTTTGATCTCCTTCCTTTTCACTCTGGAGCTCCAGGCCATGTGGTCCTGATATTAAACCTTCCAAACAGTTTTCATGTTTCCATTGTCTTTTTCCCCACTTGGAACTGACCCCAGAAGGATATTTCTTCCAACAAAACAGTACATATTAACTTATATTTTAGCTGTCTCCTCCTATTTATCAGAAAGTTGTCTTCCAGACTTATATTGTGTGGGGGTTATAGGAATTGTAATCCCAATGTCTCTGATTGGAGAAAAGAAAGAGTATACATACACACACAAATCTGGTTTACACATTACACTGAATCCTAATGTAGTTAATCATGTGTTGTGGTTTGCATGGCACACTAAACTAATAAACCACTTTCTGGCATTCTTGTACACATATCAACACTTACAGTGAGAGTACACACCCAGTAAGTGTACTCTCTGTGAGACTTGAATCTAAGAATCAACATTACAAATTACAGGTAGTCCTCAGTTTACAAACACAATTGGGACTATAATTTCTATTATAAGATATTGCATTTACAAGTTGAGTCAGGCCTGATTTTTATGATGGCTGTTAAGCAAATCATGTGGTCATTAAATAAATCCAGCTTCCCCAATGGGCATTTTTTCGCCAGAAATTAACAAAAAAGAAAGAAAAGAAAGAAAGGAAGAAAGAAAGAAAGAAAGAAAGGAAAAAGACAGCAAATTACTATCACTTGACTGGAGAATGCTGCAACCAATTGTAAATGCAAGCAGGTTGCCAATTGCCCAAACTTCAGCCACATGAGTGCAGAGATTTCTGAACAATCGTAAATGCAAATGCAGGTCATAAGCCACTTGTTCCAAGGCTGTTGTAACTTTGAACTGACATGAAAAGACTATAAGTCAAGGTCTATCTGTATCTCAGTAAAGTTGTAATTCTTCAAGTGTGATACATTTTTAAAAATGTAATTGCTTTCTTTACAGACAATAAGTTGGCAGAAGTGCGCACCGAGTTTATAAAACGTATTAACACAACTGTCATCAGCCAACTCTTGGATGATCTGCTCCGTCAGAAAATCTTGAGTGATGAAGAGCTGGAAGAAGTGAACGTGAAAAATAAGAGGCAGGACCAAGCAAGAATGTTGATCGATAATGTGAGGAGAAAGGGGCCTGATGCTAGTCGCCTCTTTGTTGACTTCCTCCTGGCCCGAGATACTTACTTAGCTGAACAACTGGGTCTCCAAAATGTTCCTGCTGGTATTTGTTTTTTTGTTTTTTTTGTAAAAGTTTTATTTGGGTTTTCACAAAACATAATACAAATAAAGTATCTTTTTTGAGAGCAGCATGATTCCAGGTTATCATATCTCCATATAGACATAATCTCAATTACATATTCATCTTTATATTCTAATTCATGTCACTATTTTATCATTTTCTCAATAATTTTCCCCTTCCCTTACTTTCCTCAACCTTATTTATGATTATCTCATTCCTTTCTAATTCAATTACATATCTTTTCCTAAATTTCTGTATCTCTCTAGTCATTATATTTGTGCTTTTGTCTGTTCTACTTACAATTTCATACATTTGTTTTCCATCATCGTCCTGAAAGGGAAAAGGAAAAAAAAACCCAATTCCCTCCCCTTCCAGGTATTAAAAAGCAAGATTATGCTATGCTCATTCTTGTCCAGTCGGGTTCCTCTTTGAGGTGGCCATTTCTGACCACCGCTGTAACTGCCTTTGGGAAAGGGAGTAATGGCCAGCCAAGGAGGAGAGATGCGATTCCCCTCGACTCAACTGGCGGTCTCCCTCCTCCAAAGGATCAGGGCACTCCAGCGGTGAGGACAGATTGAAACCGGGTACAATCATGGATTTTGGTTTGTCGCCAAGGAAGCCCAAACCGGAAGACCCTGCTGGTATTTGTGATCTTATAACATAATCTCTAGCTTTGGGCCAAAATTACTAGCCTCCCTCCCTAATTTAGTTGCTGTTGCCCAGAATCATGCAAAGGCTTCTGTTGTGCCCCAAACTGTTTTGGCTGCTTAGATTTGGCCATATTGGTGTAATAAGTCATTCTGAAAGGAAATTTTACCATAAGATGATATTTCCCTGTTTTTTAGGAGCACATTCTTAAGAATGTTTTCATTTACTAAGATATAGGTACATGCATTTTGGGTGCCTTCCAATTTTTAATTAGCTTCATCATATCTTATAAAAACTCTCCCTTAATTTTTTTCGGACTAGGACAGTGATGGTGAACCTTTTGGAATCAGTGTGTCAAAAATTCAGAAAAAGCCTATCTTGACTCTGCTGGTGTGTCACGCCCTCCCCATTGGACTGTAGGAAGTTAGCACCCATCCCTCTCCTAGAAAATTTAAATATCCTAGAAAATATTAAAAAGGCAGAATATTTCCCCTAAAAAGAGTAGAAACTCAGAAGCAGAAACTCACCTCAGAAGTAGAAACTCACCTCCACCTTTGTTAATGGATGGGCCATTAAGGCCTGGGCCAGAATACTTTACATAACAAAGATCTCCAGGTAAAATTATAGCAATTACCTAAAACCCTTTCAGTGCATCATCATCCAGCAAGGCTCAACCAAACCTGTAACTCAGGACAGCTTACAGAGTTGCCCCTGCATGGCCTCATGGGAGTCTGACAACCAATCAGAATACAAGCTCCAAATCCCAACAAAGGTTATAAAACCCAGGCACTCTCAGCATCTCAGGCTTCTTGACCTTCTCACCTTGAAGCATGTGATCATCCTCACTTTGGAGCTTCAAGCCATGTGGTCCTGCTGTCCACCATTAAACCATCTTTCCTAGCAGCCTCCATTTTTCCAGGGTCTCATGTGTCTGCAGAATAAATCATTTGAAGGGATAAGTCAGAAGTTAGGCCACAAGAATCAGAAAGGTTGGTAGGCTTCAAAGCTGGATGTTAAGTTATCCGCTAGATTTCTAGTTAGCATCTTGTAGGCTTTCTAGGAGACCAGCAGTGTGGAGGAAAGGTCTTCACAGCTATTCTTTGCCAGCAGCTCTGTTCATGCTGCTTAATTTTCTGCCTGTTTTTTTTATTTGCTACGGCAGTGGAGTCAATAAGCTTTCTCAGGGCCCAGACTTGCTAATTGCTAACTGATTTTTGTTCCTGTTGGAGCTGACAAGAAAACAAGTGTCCCTGTGATGTACTACAATTCTCAATGCCCTTCTGATGGGCTGCTAATGACTGTAATTTAGCAATTTAAAAGGTCAGATTCTGGCTCATGTGATATTTAATAATTCAAAAAAGCTGAATCTAGTGTTCACCTTTCCTTCCATTTCCAGTTGGCCAGCCAATAGAAAGTAACATCTCAGAGAAAAAAGTCCAGTTCCTGAAATCTAAAAACGGGATCACGCTTTGTCCTCAGAATGTTTTTCAGCAAATACAGACTACTGAAGGCACCGAGGTGAGTTGGCTGACCTAATTAGATCTATCCAAGACTTGAGCTTAAATACTGTACTTTATTGCATGCAGCAGCTGCTGTAAAGGTAGTCACAGATATGAACTGAAAATTCATCTTTTGTAGCAGAAATTTTGAATATATCTTAAATTCTTCTCCTCTCCCCCCCTTCCCAGTTTTTAGAAATATTACCTTGTTTAAAGCAAAAAAAAAATGAGCTGGGAATCCTCTGTTGTTCCATATCTAACACAAATAAAACAGGCAACAAGAAATGAAGGGAGTTTTAAATATAATGGGACCACAATTCCTTCATTGGCTTTAAAAGTAGGCAATTCGTGGACTCTGTGGCTTCACAGAATTGCCATGCCCTCTGAATATTTGCTGCTGGTTACATGAAGGGGAAGGAAGAGGAAATCTTGCCTTCAAATCAGGCTTGTGGATTTCCTCAAGTGCCTAGCCCACTCACTGTGGCAAATAGGAAGTCATTCTACTTTGGGTCTGATTTAGCAATTTTATTTTTCTGGTTAAGTGGAACAAATCTTCAGAGTCAAATAATCTCTGAACACTAAATTCTGCTAGCAAAACCATTATATCTGTCAACCTTGTTTGTAGATTTTGTAGCGCCATCAAGATCATTCAGATATTACCAAACTAATTTCCAAGATCCCCCACCACTGGCTAAGATTGATAAGAATTGAGAGAGCTCTAAACTAGATGGATGCTTGGCATAACTGTAGTTCAGGATATGAATCACTTTTGTTTCCCCATTCAGATCTACCCTATCAATGATCCTAAGACTCGTACTCGCCTGGCCTTGATAATCTGCAATATCAAATTTGATTACTTGAATGAAAGATTTGGGGCTGAGATAGACTTGAAACAGATGACGCTTCTCCTAGAAGATCTGGGATACAATGTGGAAACAGAGACCAATTTAAACTCAGAGGTAAAAAAAAAGTTATTTACAGACTAACATTCAAGGAATGGGTGTTGAAGTTTTGATTTTGCCCTTTAATGTGTGTATTAATTCTAGCTGCCCATAGTTAGTTGGACCAAAGCAGCTTCAAAATTGAATAAAGCATGGCAATCTTGTTAAACTACCTACACAATAATATTTAGCACAGATGTAGACAATCAAATACCATGTGGATTTTTTAAATTATAAACCCAGCAAGCCTTGGCTCATGGCCATGTTGATTGGAGTTGATGGGACCTCAACTCCAAAGAACTGTAGGTTACCAAGTTGTTTATACCTAATTTAGTATAAGGAAAAATGTGCCTGAATTGGTAATTGAACTTCTCTCCTGGACTATCTTTTTAAATTTCAACTGCTAGCTTATTGCTTTTTTTTCATCTCCCAGAATTGTTTCTCAAAAAAAAAAAAAACACGTTGAGGAGGCTAGCTTTCCAGTGAGAATATACTATTATACTGGCCAGGATGTTTGTTTGTTTTTCCTTCTGGAGAGCATGAGGAGGTCAGCCTTCCATTCAGCTGTGAAGATAGGACACACACACACACACACACACACACACACACACCATTGCCATATTGGAGATTTGTGGCGGTGTTCACAAATCTCAGATATGGAGATTTGCTGCACAGCCCTCCCATTCAAATCTAGAGAGAAAAAGCTGGCAATTGTTTCTGCATTGAATTTTTACTAAGCTTGAATAATTTAAATATAGTGCAATTGCAAGAAGGCTACCTCCATTCTTCTCAATTCTAATAATGAATTGAGAGTTAGTTAGAAATTCCATTTCCGCTCCTGACCCACCTTCTCTTTTCATTGCTTTCAGGGTATAACCACTTGCTTGAAGAAATTTGCAGCTCGGGAAGAGCACAAGACTTCAGATGGAATGTTTGTGGTGCTGATGTCTCATGGGCATCAGGACAGCCTTTCTGGAGTCCATTCAGAAAACCAACAGTCTGACATCTTCTCCATCAAAACTGTCTTCTCCATCTTCAACAACATAAATTGCCCAGCTTTGAGGGGAAAGCCCAAGGTGGTCATTATTCAAGCTTGTCGTGGTGGTAGGTTGCTGAAGTTGAGATCGGGGAGAGGGGGGAGGTAGGCGAGTGTTTGGCAGGAATATATAGTCTCTTGCACATAGTCTTAACTTTACCAAGCAATCAGGCTGGGGAACTATGGCGCTTTTATGACTTGTGGACTTCAGCTCCCAGAATTCCTGAGTCACCAATTCTGTGTCAGGATTTCTGGGAGTTGAAATCCACAAGTCATAGTTCCCCACTTCTGCTCTAGACCAATATCTGCTTTTGGCAAAGTGATCTGTAGTTTTATTTATCTCCACAAGACCTGTGATCTTCAGGTGTGCTGAAATAATGACTTTCCATAAATGGTAATACAATAGCTGGGAAAAACTAATTTTGAACCTTATCTTAAACCTTGGGAGTTCGCCTGATTGAAACCTGTCAGGAACTAAAGGCTATGCTGTACTTTTATGATGATCATAAAGCCTTGTGTGAGTAACCTCTTTTGATAATGATCGTTTATTCCCACATTTTGTTTCACTAGGGGAATATGGGTTTATGATAGAAAATGCAGAAGACTCAGCTACATCTGCGGCTGCCCCCCTCCAGTCTGATTCACACACCATGCAATTCCAAACTGATGCTGTTCAGAAAGTACATGTGGAGAGTGACTTCATCTGCCTATATTCCACCACCCTTGGTAAGAGACTGTTAAAAGAAAATTGCTAAGTATGGTTCCAAAGCAGGACATAAATGAAAAGAATTTCTGCCTTAGCAATACAAGCATTTAGTTCACAAAGCTGTCTAGCAAAGATTGACAAGTAATCAGCTAAGAAAACTGGTCTGGACCTCTTTTCTAAGTGTTAGAAATTCTCTGGCATGCTCGTCGCAAAAGGCCTAGTCATTCATTTATTCGTTTATAAGATTTTTATCCCACCTTTATTATTTTGTAAATAACTCACAGCAAAGATCATAGTAATACTCCTTCCTCCTCTTCTTTTTCACCACCACAACAACCCTGTGAGGTAGATAGATTCAGGGATTTGACAATATATTGAACCACAGCGAACCGGTTGCTGGGATTTTTGAACCCCACCCCTGTATACAGCACACCTGCTAAGTCCCCACAGGCCTTGGGCCTGCTCCCCACCTATTCATACCTATTATTGGGGAAGGAGGGCAGGCCATTCATCCCTGGGTCACTTGCCTGCCTCTGGGAAATAGCTGCCATTTTTGGCACACCCACAATTTCTTGAAGTCATGCCAAAATGGGGGCCGCTTCTGCAGGGGTGGGATTCAATTTTTTTAACTGGTTCTGTGGGTGTGGCTTAGTTGGTGGGTGTGGCTTGGTGGTCATTTGACTGGGTAGGCATGGCCAACTCGACGTTACTCCCATCGAGGGGCACTTATCCTCGCCTGGCTTCTCGTGACTGGGGATGCTGCACAGGTCGTAAGTGTGAAAAATGGTCATAAGTCACTTTTTTCAGTGCCATTATAACTTTGAATGGTCACTAAATGAACTGTTGTAAGTAAAGGATTATCTGTAGAAAAATACAAAAAGCTTCTTTGCTTGCAAAAAGCTGCCCTAAATACCAATCATTAGATTAAAAATACCTGCAAACCGGAGCTACAAATCAGGCAGAGTGACGGAGCACCTTGAGTAATTAAAATAGTTAAAATGCAATGATAACTATCAGCAGCCAACTCTTGCTCATAAAGTGAAACCCTTTAGCAGAGAGGTCATTTAAGCTGTCCAGAAAGAGCACACCCAGGAAAAGCAATCCTTAGACCATTTGCATCACTTAAAAATACCAGCTGATCTCACTCACCTCACAAGATATCCTAAGGAAATCATCCAGATTTAAGGAAAGGTCACTTGTCCCCCAGAAAGGCAGTAAAAAAATCAGTGCCAAGCTTGCATCCTGCCTCTTGGAAATACACCCCAAAAGAATAGTGCCAGATACCACTAAAGCAGTGAAGGAAGACCACCCCCAGATAGAAAAAGAAATCATGTGGCAGGAAAAAATTCAAACACAATAGAAATAATTAAATCACAACAGTAGCTGTTGCTTGTTAAACCAATTACCAGAACAAAGAGACACAGGAACTAGCCAGATTTCTCAACCCAGTTTCTTTTCAGGAACAGAGATTAACCTTTTTCCTTCCAAAGAATGCTGAATAGGGAAAATTGTCCCATCAATAAACACAGGATTAAACATCACCAAGGACAGAATTAAACATCACCAAAAACCAGTTTTAGACCAAAACTCAGAAAGTGTATGTAAACTCACATTTGAATGTCAATCTTCTTAGCTAGCCAAGAAACCTTGCTGAATGTCACTCGGTTCCTTGTCATTAAAAAGCTTTCCACAGCTCTGATTCATTATTCACTTATTTCTTCAAAGTGCTGATCATTGCATGCAGACTAGAAGTATTTCCAGGGGAGTATTTCCTCCCAACAGCAGTGTAAAAAGCTTAAAACAACCCTTGCCCTTTAAGAAAGCCAAGCCTCAGAAGCTTCGGAGAAAGTAAGTCTAGGCATACTGCCAAGAATATAATAAGGGTAGAAAAAAACAAAAGATTTCTTCTAACTACTGGTTCTCTGAATTACTTAAAAAGTTAACAAGGTGTTTTATAGAAGAGTTCAGAACTGGTAAAATCCCACCCCTGTGCTTCTGGGAATGGAGCACTTCATTCTGCTTCTCTAATGTGGTCTTTACAGCACTGAAAAAACCTTTAGAGATTTTTAAAAGGTAAGTGAATAATGCGAGGTTGGGAGGAGGCCAAGCCCTGCAAGGGACCCGGGAGAAAACCTATGGGTACCTGGTGGAGGGGGGGAAAGTAGGTCCAAGGACTGTAGAGATGAAAAAGAGCAGGATGTCATGCTCCTGGTGGAGACTGATTCTGAGGGAGAGGAGGAACAGCCGACAGGGAGTGGAAGTATGGCTCCAGAGGTTGTGGAGGAGGCTGGGGAAGTGCAGAGGCCGGCTAGGCAGTCAGAGGAGGACCCAGGCCCATCCCCTCTCCATCCTAGGGCACATAGGGAGGAGAGGATAAAGGAGAGACATGGTCTACTCAGGAGGAGAGGGCCTTGATCCTCTTCATGGGCTGCAGCTGTGACAACTGAATAAGAGGATGGACACATGTACGCCCGAACACTGGAAACAAAGTGTGGAAATATCTCTAGTTTATGGTTCCTCTTTGAGTTTGGCATCCTTCCCAGTGTGTGTGCTGATATCTGTGGACGTCCTCCAGCCCTTATCTTGCCTAGTTTGTGTTGTTTTTCCCTCCTTCTTGTAACTGCTTGTGGGAGTTTTTTGTCTTCCGTCAAGGATATTTGGAGCTTGGAAGTAAAGTGAAGGAATAAAAGGAGCTTCACTGGGTTTTTGTGACTTTATTTTGTAACCCTACCCTGGGTCATCACACAGGAATGGATCATAGGGTATCTTAGGAGAGGGGGAGGTCTTTGGAGGCTGAAGGCAGGTAGGCTGGGGCCTGTATTAGATCTCTCAGGGTCTTCCCCACTCCTGAAGTTCTTCTCTGTTTAATGATCCACATGTCCATACGACTGCATCAGAGAGACCCGAGGATGATGGTTGTTAGGTCAAATCATCTCGTTCAACAGCCATCATCACTTGCAACAGTAATGGGCAGGCTCCATTACTGTCATAAGTCAAAGACTTATAGGTTTAAAGTTTGTTAAGTAGAGAATGAAGTCTGACATCGTGAAGAATCATTATTGCTTAATCATTGTCATCTGTTTAGATCATGTATCCTGGAGACACCCTGTAACTGGATCACTCTTCATCAACCAGTTAATAGAAAATATCAAGAATCATGCCTGGAATTGCAATTTGGAAGAGGTCTTCCGGAAGGTAAGTCTGTTCAAGTCTTTCTGAACAAGGCTCTCATGTTTGGAATGAAGTTCTTTTGTTAAAGACCCACTTTGGAATGGCATTAGGCGGCGTGATGGCCCTAAACCATGTATTTATTTTTTAGTTCCCATTCCTTTTTTCCTTAGTAATTAAGGAAAACGTAATTAAATCTCAAAAACTTAAGAGTCTGTAATGCAATTGAAGAACATAGACAGATTCTGCAAACTTCTATCATTTAACAATTTGGTTGCAAGAATATTGCACAGATATATCATGTAGATTGTGTTTGAAGATTTTCTTTTTGTAATGGTGAGCGTAAAATAAAACAAAATTGGCTGGTGGGCAAAAAAGGAACAAGGGCCTCTTTTTTTTTTTTTGCATCAACTCCCTTCTTCCCCCATCTACAAAAATCTGGGGTTTCAACTCCCATAATTCTAACCAGCAAGATATCCAATTGGAAGAAAGCTAACAAAGCTGCTATCATGTCATCAATTTTATAATTAGAACTGATGAAAATTATCCATCGTATTCTACTTCTAATAATTAAATAACTTTAGAAATACCCAGGCATCAAACTTATTGCTACCCCGTATAAATGAAAAAAAAATCCTTTGAGAATATGATCCAGGATACCTTAATTCTGTGGTGGTTCTGAACTGTCCTTCAAGCTTTTGCATCCCTTCTTTATCTATATACAGTCTTTGGATTTCAATAGTAAACCTGGCTATATAATTTCCCTGTCTGGTTTCCCCACTGTCAAAACCCATGAGGTTAGCAAGCTCAGGAAACAAGAACCACGTGGGTTTCTGGAAAGATATTTTTTTTGCTAGTGGAGTAATGTAGCAGAATCATGAAAACCTAACGAAGTATTTTTCCCTATACAATTTATATCTAGTGGGGAATGGAATGGAACAGAATGGAACAGAACAGAATAGAATAGAATAGAATAGAATAGAATAGAATCAGTTGTGGTATTCTACCAGTTCGGCCTCGTTTGGCCAAACCAGTAACTCCGAGGATCATCTGTGAGCCAACCGGTTCACTTCGATGATCAGCTGCTGGGCCCACCTGCCCGCCTATTCTGATGTTTATTTCCTGGTTTTTGAAGCTCAGATGCTTCGTGTGGCACAACAGATTGCCGTGTGTCAGCTGTTGAAGACATAGGGAGAGTGCAGGATTGCAGGAGAAGGTTAGTAGCAAACCCTCTGCATTCATGTGCAAAGCACGCCCACCGAGCCACACCCACAGAACCCGTGGTAAAAAAAATTGAATCCCACCACTGAATAGAATAGAATAGCTTTATTGGCCAAGTGTGATTAGACACCTAAGGAATTTGTCTCCGGTGCGTTAGCTCCCAGTGTACATGCAAACCAACAAAGTAATAATCATAATAACAAAGTTTAGGTAGTCCTGTCGTTAAGTGAGACACTTTTAAGAGAATTTTGCCCTATTTTATGACCTTTCTTGCCACAGTTGTTAAGTGAATCATTGCAATTGACAAGTAGGTTATACAGCTGTTAAATGAATCTGACTTCCCCATTGATTTTGCTTGGCAAAAGGTGATCATGTGACCTTGGGACACAGCAACAGTCATAACTAAATCAGTTGCTAAGCACCTGAATTTTGATCACATCATGGGGATGCTACAAAGGGTGTGAGTGTGAAAAATGGTCATGAGTCACTTTTCAGTGCCATTGTAACTTTGAATGGTTACTAAACAAACTTGTAAGTCAAGGACTACCTGTAATAATAATCACAATAATAAGGTAATAGAAACAGATGAGAGGATAAAAGTAATACAGCCATACTATATGATTAAATATACTTAAGATGGAGTTACTCTGAGTCTGTTTCTAATGCTTTCTTCCTATTCAAAATATGTTTTGTCACAGACCCATTTCCTTGCTGCTTCCTCTGTTTCAAGGTCTATTAAGCATTCCATCCTAAGAGTCCTGTAAGACTTTTTAAGACTTAACAACTTTATTTTAAGAGATAAGCTTTTATGAACTGCAACTCATTACGTCAGGTTCATGGAGTTATTGGACTGATGTGGAATTACAATAGATGGAGATAAGGGCAAAAGAAAGGTGGTTATGCAGATGAAGATTCCATGTCAGACAGATTGCCAACACCTATCAACTAATAGCTATAATATGCTATGCCTTAAGATAAAATCATTAGTCTTAAAAGTTGTCACTTGACTCTTTCTGATTTTGGCTACTGTAGTCTAATCTGATTCTTCTACAACAGGGCTGTCAAACTTGATTTCATTGAGGGCTGCATCAGGGTTGTGTTTGACCTGGGGGGCTGTGGCCAGCTCCTGCAGCCTCCCTGAGCTCTGTTTTTGCTGGCAGAGGGCTGCAGGAGGTTGCTGTGACCAAAAACAGAGTCCAGGCGGGCCATGTGCTTCCCTGAGCTCCGATTTCATGGTAGATGGCTGCAGGAGGCTATCACAGCTGAAAACGGAGCCTGGGAGGGCCATACATGACCTTCCCGAGCTCCCTTTTTGCTGGCAGAGGCACCATGGGCCAGTTCTTTGCTGTTTCCTGAATGGCACCGCGGGCCAGATCTAAGCATTCCACAGGCCAGGTCCAACCTGTGGGCCTTGAGTTTGACATCCTTGTTTTACAATGTCTAGTTAGTAAAGTGAGCAGGTATAAGCTGATAAAATATTACTGATTTTTAAATGGGGCTACTTGACTTTCTTGGGCATGCACTCACCAGCTTTTGTTTCTGTACCTTCCATTTTACAGGTGTTGCAGCACTTTGCAAACAACCCATGTCAGATGCCCTCAAAGGACAGAACCACCTTGATCAAAAAGTTCTACCTTTTCCCGGGACATTGAAGCTAGGTAAATGTTTCTTCTTGCAGCTGTAATACCAGATTTTGGGATATTTGGGGGCAGTAGACTGAGGGACGAGTCAACTGATTTTTCTTGGAATTTTTGGGTAAATCAGAAACCCCTTTGTAACAAATCAGAAAATCCCTTCTTTATATCTCAACATTATCATGAATTCACTGTGAGGTCTTCAGCCTCTTTCCCTGTGTGTAATATGGAGAAAAATAATCTCTTTTTAAACATCAGTAATAGGAAATCGCAAGCCACATGAGGGCTCCCCTGCTCCCCAAATTTGTATTTGACAGATTTCTGAAAGTGAACAGAGCATTCTTTTGCATTTTGAAGAAAAAGAAATAAAACATTTGTGTGAAATCTTTTCATATGTTTTGTACACCTTCAGATAATCACTCCAATATCTGCCCCATAAGTCAGTCCTATCTGCTTTTGTGATGATATTGATCATTGTACACTGCATTTCCCAGACACTGACAACAACTCTCCCCCCTCCCCGGCCCACCATGGAAAAAGATTGCCTCCCCTCCGCCCTTTACAAGGTATTGAACAAATACAACTGATAGCACATATGAATCACTTCAAACAATTGCCAGCACTCTGCAAAGTATTGGTGAGACCTCTTTCACCTACATTGCTGTAAGGCAGGCAATATTCTTGATCAGTAAGATCAATGATAACAATCAGCTTTGGAATTAGGGCAAACAGGCACCCTTAGCTTTTTTTTAATGATTACCACTTCTGTTTTACATCTACATGGAGAAAGACAAACAATAAACTTCCCTAGAAAAATCCAATCATTCACACAAAGCTCTGATTTTATTATGAAATGTGGGCGGAATACTTTGGAGGCTACGCTCTTTGTTCATCCTGCTTCAAAAGTAAACTTTTAAGGTAATGTATTGAAGTGTGGTGAAACTAATGTTACTTCATATCTCCTCTGTCATACAGGTCCTCAAGTTATAACTGTTATTGAGCCTCACAATTACAATCATAGGTTGTGATGGTTATAAAGCAAGTCCCCACATGACCAGAGCTGATTTTATTACTTTGTTTGCAGTGCAATGACCGCAACAAACACGAAGTCATTAAACAAAGTCATTGTTTTCTATGGGGCATTTTTACCAGAAACTGAAAGTAAATGCCAGTTTCCAACAAAAATATCATAAACCATGGTGTTACAGGGAACTGCAAACAATTGTCAATGGGGGCTGGTTGCTGAGTGCCCGACAACATGACCTCTGGGTGGCCCAGATGTTGAAATTTTGGATGTGGGTCATTAACAAGCTTTTTTGGGGTCTAAGAGAACGGTCAAAAGTTGAGACTACCTGTATACCTGTATGTGGTATACTAACAGATACTGCATATCAACTACAGTATGTATACTTTAAATATTTAATACAGATAACAAATATTGATGTAAGGAATTATGTAATGTTATACGTAATTCCTTACATCAATATTTGTTATCTATATTAAATAAGACCTAGACATTCTTTTAAGTGTTTAATTACCATGTTAAATAGCCAAGTTGAATAACTGCATGATGACAGGTGTGGACTTTTGTTCTGTTTTACAGTTTTTTATTAGCTTATAATAAAAGGAGCAAATAGGAAACAAAAGGGAAAGAAAGGGGAAGAGAGAACTATAGAAAAGAGGTGGGAGGAAGGCATTAACTTCCGACTCCCTCTGGTGCAGTAGAATAATGTATTAACATCAAACCTCAACTTTTTACTTTTCCATAATAGTATAAACTAACTATTTGATTTTTTTCACCTCAAGCACAAAGACCAGAAGCGGTTTCCAACTAGAAACAAAAGTATTTATTCTTTTCTTCGATCAAAACATTCAAATTAGCCATGGCTTCTAACCCCATCAACCTTTTCAGCCATTCGTCCATTGTGGGAATTAAATGTCCTTCCAATTTTAGGCATATAAAGTAATCTTGCTGTTAACATATATAAATACGAACTTGGAAATATCCCTCTGCTATTGTTTGAATGGAGGTGTGGACCTTTGTTATACTTTGGGGGCCACTCGGTATAAGCCTTGTACTGTAAATTGTTTAAATAAATAAATAGCTGCTGCTCATTCTTTTTCTTCTCTTTTTCTCAGGTGAAGGAAAAACTACTGGGTCCATAAGCAGACAATTTTCAGATATATGGAAGAAACATGGATTGACCACACCTAGTCCTTTCTCCATCTTATTCCTCATTGTAAATTTCCATCAACCCATTTTTGGAATTTTATGTGATTTGTGTCTCAATCTTATACAGTGTGATTAGTATTTGTTTCCCACAGCAAAAACATTATACTATGATGCTTAAAATAGAAATAAGAGTAAGAAATCATTTGTAATGGTTTTTCTTCCCTCCCCCCCCCCCAATGGTAAAGAACAATTAATAAAGAAGTTAAAGTCTTTTAGTAAAGTAGCTGATTTTTAAGGTCAACAAATAGAAAACCGAGGTATTGGTAAAAAATATGAGTACACAAGATCAAGAGAAATTAAAGCCAAACATGGCTTTTAAAATTGAAAAAAAAGTTAAATATTTCACAGTAATATTAACAACTCAAAATTGTACATTATTTTAGGAAAACTATGGAAAAGTGTGGAATGCAATTTAAAAATACTTAATGAAATAGAGTCGACTGAAAGTATTAATAATGTGCAAAAGTGTTGGGCAGTTGTGCAAAAGTGCTATAAAAAAGAAGTGTTAACAGTATTGTTTTTATCAATTAATAAAATGGAAAGTAAATGAACAAAAGAGAAATCAAAATCAAAACAATGTTTGGTCTGACCAGCCTTTGCCTTCCAAACAGCATCAATTCTTACAATTGCACACTTGCACAAAACAAGGGATTTCATAAAGTTAGAGTTAAGTATACGATTAACCAATTATACCAAGCAGATACTAATAATTCTAGACCTTGAAAACCTAGAATTACGCCGCCTTCAGTCTGATCTAAGTATAGTATATAAAATCATACATTGCAATGTCCTACCTGTCAACGAATACTTCAGCTTCAACCATAACAACACAAGAGCAAACAATAGATACAAACTCAAGATTAATCGCACCAAACTTGATTGCAGGAAATACGACTTCAGCCACTGAGTGGTCAATGTCTGGAATGCTCTACCTGATTCTGTGGTTTCTTCCCCAAACCCCAAAAACTTTAACCTTAGATTATCTACTATTGACCTCACCCCTTTCCTAAGAGGTCTGTAGGGGGCGTGCATAAACGCACCAACGTGCCTACCATCCCTGTCCTATTGTTTCTTTTATATTTTATTTTTCTTATATGTATCCATGTATTCATAACTATGTTTTATCTATTATCTTGTAAGCAATTGACAAATAAATAAATAATCATCAGTTTCATATGTAGGTTGAAATATAGTCATAAACTGAAACAGAGACAGCTGTGTAGGAGGCTTAAAATTGGGTGAGGAACAGCCATATTCTGATACCATGTTTTCCTGAAAATAAGACCCTGTCTAATATATATATTTTGCCATCAAAAAAAGCACTAGGTCTTATTTTCGGGAGGGGGGACTTCCACTGACTCATCTCACTTGTGTGCATCTCCTCCAGCTTCCTTTCCACTGTCAAGAGGCCTTCAGGAACTTTTTCAGCCGGCAAAAGACCAGCAAGGCTTTCTTGAAGGCCTCTGAAGCTGGTAAGCTCTGTTATTGGCTGCAGAGGTCTTCAGGAAAGCCTTGCCAGCTGCAGAAGAAATGGGTCAGCAAGGCAGGTATTGGGGTGTGCGAGACCTGGCTGCAACTGTCCGAAGGTAAGTAGTAGGACAGCTCCAATCCCCCCATCCCTACCCTAGCTTAATTTTTACCAGTGTATCCTGGAGTGGGCGGAGTCTTAGGGCTTATTTTGGAGGTAGGGCTTATATTGGGTGCATGTATAAAAAGCTAGGGCTTACTTTTGGGGTAGGTCTTATTTTGGGGGAAGCACAGTACTAAGGTAAACTTGTGGAAGACAGTTTCATGTCACGGGTTATACACATGTCAAAATTGAGCACAGGGACAAGACATAAAGTAGTTATACTGCCTCAGTAAAGTCTCTCCCAGGCAAAGATTTCAAAGCAGACTGGGGTATCAAGATTTGCTGTTCAAGCTTTTCTGAAGAAGCACAAAGGTTGAGAACGTGACCACCCAGTCACATGACCACCAAACCACACCTACCAACTAAGCCACGCCTACCAACTAAGCCCCACCCACAGAACTGGTTGTTAAAAATTTTGAATCCCACCCCTGATTGGCTGCCATAAATGGAAAGTGGGGAAGGAATTTTGAGAAATTTGAGCAGGAGGAAAGAAGGATGGAAAGCGGGAGGGAAATACGCAGACAGGAACCAGAGGTGTTAAATTAGAATAATCCAGCTGCCCAAGGACGCTTACCCTGGGAAATAATGTGAAATTACTTTGAAAAGGGCCTGACATCAAAGCAGTTCCCAAACATCATACCGGGATGCCACTGGACACAGTCAAACTGGTCATGGGAGGAGGGCCAGGGAAAAGAGAAAACTCTAACCTTTGTGCAGGAATACTCAGATCTAGCCTTGTTTTCGCAGCAACCACTGATCTTTAGTAAAGGAATCTATCACTTCAACTAAAGTGAGTCTTTGTTTCCTAGGGATCCAGTTAAAGAATAGTTTTGAAAAGTCCAATTAGAGAATAGTTTAAAGCTTCCTTGGTGCTCCTGAGCTTTTTTTGCTTTTTTGCAGATGTTTCATTACCCAAACTAGGTAATATAATCAGAGAATAGTTTGATTGTAAAGATCAACCAGAAGCCAGATCATTTAGTTACATGTAGAGAAGTCCAGTCAGCCCCTTATGCTTGTGAGCTACTAAGGAGTACAGTACAGAGCAGATATCTTCACTTCTGAAGACATTGGATAGAAATAGTAGAGAAATATCAGGATAGGGTACCAGAAAACGAGCAGCCATTTACCCATAAGCTCATGTCTTGATATATCAAACTACACTGAAATAATTAAGTCTACAGTCCTGCTGTGCTGCCTCAATGTGGCTGGGGGTGGGAGAATATTCCTGTGAGAACACCAAGAGTGTATTGCCCTATTTTAGATATATGCAAAGATTCTCTGGAGAAGGTGCTAGGAAAGGTAGAGAAAGGAAAGAGAATAACCAGGAGCAAGTTGAATGGATTATAAAGTAGCAATGAGCACACTGTTAGAAGAGATGAAAGACCAAATTGAGTTTGGAGAAAATCTCCATGGAAAAAAATTGCTATAAATCAATGCTAATGTGATGGCACATAATGAAATCTAATTATAGATGCAATAGATTTAACTTGATAGGTTAAGACACCCATTAAGTTTAAGTTTTGGAGCAAAATTAATGTTATCAAAAGGAATATTACAATGAGATTAATGTATATTTTAGAAAATATTCTATTGATGATTTCTTTTAGGCATATTTTATACAGATGTATAAATTAATGGGAAGAAAACAAACTGTATTTATACAAAAAATGTTTAATGTTTAACATTTCTACCCCATCCTTCAGATTCCCAAAGAGTTTCCAATGTAGCTTCTACTGTAAAGGAAACCAAATACACAGTAGACATGCAAAACAAGTACACAAATTTAAATTAGTACAAGAGCAGTAAAGAACTGGAGATTCTAGACAGAGATCTTTTCATTATTTTAATTAAAACATGTAGATTGGCTTTTCTATCTTTTTCTTCTTGTTACAGAAGAAGGACTGAAGCTATGATGGAGCAATGAGTAATCATAAGAGCAGTTTATTTTTATTACGTTTCTGGTGTATTATATTTCTCTGGACATATTATACAGAAAATTAAAATATCAACAAAACCCAATATTATTAAGAGTAAAATATCAGGTTACAAATGGAAGATGATGATTGTACTAAAAAAATTCCTCAAGACTTTCAGATCTTAAAAATGTGGGGGAAAGGTTGATTTATCAAAAATCGTATTTAGTGCGCGTTCAAAATATGTTTGAAAATCTGGACATCTTTTTTATGTTGAAGGTATAACAAAATTGAGAACTATCTGATGTGATAATGTGATCATTCAGCATATTTTGGGATGGTGCATCAATATATATTACCTGATGCATTGAACGTTAAAGATAATGTAAACCAATGACTACAGATAAGTATAAAATTTAAGGTTTTTTTTCCTTCTGAGTTTGCATTTTTAGTTTGCACTTTTAATTTAAAAAAAATCCTCTTCAAGACTAAAGATTGTTTTGTTCAAAAATGTGGCTTTTAAAAAAGTAGAGTGTATTTCTTCCTTGAGACTCAAGACTACATCCACATCTCTCTACCTTCATTCCGAAGATTGTGACTGCCCGTAATTTAGGCTCGTAATCTCAGCAAGCAACCCTTCTCCCGCCCTTCCCAGCTCCCAGCCGAGGCCTCTTTATCAGGAGGAAGGGGCGCTATCTGCATCCCACCGAAGATTTTCCTCATTATATCAGCCAATTATCAGGGCGACCACTGTTAAACTTTAATTAATGCCACTTACATGTTTCAAATGGCATAATTATTATTTTACACAATCTGAGTTGACAGACGTATAAATTTTATTAAAATGCAAGCATTCGGAGGGCGATAAATTAAACGCCTGACGCTAACACACTCACTCGCGCACCAACCCCTTTCCCTTCAAGTCATACCAAAAGAATAGTCTGCAATAATTGGCCCATACAAGTCCAAGGTCCCGCCCTGTCTTTTGATTGGGCTAAAACGGAGGCGTAGTAGAGGCGGGGCGACGTGATTTAACACAGGCGGTGGAATTAATGTTGAGAGACAGAAGTTGGTATGGTAATGTTCTAACTTCTGCAGCACCCAGGCGTGCCTCTCGTCGCAGCCAATCCACTGGGATATTTTATTTCCCTCCCTTCTTTTGACAGCACCGAGGTGAAAATGGCCGTGGGCGCCTTTTTTTCTCTCTCTCATCCTGACTGGCTGGCGTGAAGGACGCGCTGTGATTTCTCATTGGCCGTCATGGCCTGCCCCTTCCCCTCCCACTCCTTTTTCTTCCTCCTTTGTCACGTTGGGGCAGAATGATTGACGGGAGCCTTGGCCAATTCGAGCAACGGAAGCATAGACTTGTCTCTTCCAGGAGGCGCAGTCTCAGTTTCTGGATTGGATCTCGGTGACGGCCATTGATTGGCTGACAGTGGGCACTGTGAAGGAGTGGCTGGCTAGGCGGGTGGGCGGGAGCTGCACGAGGCGCCTGAGGTGGGAGCAGCGCCGTCAAGAGAAGGAGGAGGAGCGCAGGTGAGGAGACCCCTTTCGCGCTCGCTCAACCGGCCGCCCTCTCCCCTCTTGTCCCCTCATTCTGCGGTGGCGGCCACGGGCTTCGTGGGTGGGGCCTTCACGTCTCCGGGCCTCGCTTCGTTTTTCGGGGAAGAAAGCGAAGGCCCAGGCCGGACGCCTTTCCCTAATTGCTGTCAGTCTTAAAAGCGAGGGGAGGAGCCAGGACAAACCTCGCCCTATTGAGGCATATCAGGCTACACCCCCTAAAGTTCTAACGAGTTGTCAAAGCGAGCTTTGAACATGCTCAGGGGAACTCCGGTTCCATTGGGCCCAGTTCGCCCACTTTCGTTTTCTCGAGTACGAGAAAACGTAGGTCTGTCTGGCTTTCTTTTTTCCTTATCCTCGTATCCTGCCAGCAGTTTCTAGTGCCGTTTCTTAAAACGAGTGGGAGGAGCCTTGAGAAACCGTGCCTTCCATTGTTCGAGCCTATTAGCATAAAGTCAAAATCGCAAGCCAGTATAGTAAATTGGACCGGCGTGCTTTGCTCACATTAAAGAGGACTTGGGTTTGTTATATGTTACAATAAAAAATGTTTTACCTTGCAAAGTGATTACACTGTACTCTTAAACATAATAGCAATGTTAATGTTTATGCTACAGATTAGGACTTCAGAATTCAGTCTTGAACATTTATTTTGGTCTTAAGAAGATTTTTTGTAAGCAGCACATTTACACACACTACTAGCTTTTTAAAGTGGGTTCTTTAATGTAAAAAGTATGCATATTTCACATACATAAGACAATGTTTTTCTTTAAAAAAAAAAAAGGTGGAGGCTGCTTTCTTTCGCTGTTATATATAGGAGGGAATGCTTTTTCTAAGACTACCCACTGTGATTTGTGTATATGTTTCCTAAAAATAAAGTTGTGTCTTTTAAATAATTTTATTTAATTCAGGCAAATCTAAATGATTTCAGTGCTGGGATTGTAAACCAGGGTGGGTGCAAGATATTCTGGTGCATCTTCACAGGAGAAAAATGGCAACATTATCCAGGGTGACAGTGCTTTTTTTTTTTTAAAGGCTAACATTGCTGTGTTTAAGTCGGTTAGGTATTGTATAATAATTTGCTCTAGAATTAGTAGCCATTTAAGCCAGTCCCCCCTCCTTCCATACAGAGGCAACTCCAAATTAAAGAATCCTTAACAGAAGATTTTCCAGTTTCTGCAAAGGAATGATGACCAATTACTATGCAGATAGGCTACTGCTATGTTAGGAACTTTTAAAGATTCAAGTGGAATCTGTATGTATTTGAAGAGCATTATTACATGTCCTGTTCATTGGGCTGCAGCACAATAAGTACAAGGCCTTATCTGTATTCTTGATTCATTTTATATTTGAACAATAGGATAATAGTTATCCTCTGCTGTATGTCTAAGATAGACATGCCTGTTTCTTCTCATAAGATGGGTAATCTTTGCTGCTTTTCTTTGCATCTATTCTAGTTTGTCTGGATCCCACCTTCTGTACTTTTGATTATTTTTCTCCATGTGACAAGCTTTTCATTTGTTTCAAAATTTCATTCTATTATTTTTGGAAGAATTCAGTTTTTCCCTCCCCTCCCACTAAATTATCTTTCCTTATATTTGGAAAGAATTGTATTGGCACCCCAAGATATTGAGTATGTAGGTTCACAATATATTAGTTCAAAGTGGTGCTATCTACTAAAAAGTTTATATTTTTCTTCTCTGCTATTTTTAAATGTGTGCATGTATCACACATTTAAAATAAAATAAGCACACATGTATGTATGCTTATTTTTCCATAAATACAGGCACCAAGACCAATTAATCTGGGCTTTAAAATAAGTTCGTCCTGGGATGGAATGTGTAAAATTGCAAATGCATGTGTTTTCTCCAATTAGATATTTTTAATAGCTGCATATTCAGTCTGCATAGAAACTCACATCTGTATATAAAAAGGATAGAAACAACCTTTTGTCTGTTTGTATTGCAAGAATCTTTTCCACTTTGAATTGAATTAGCAGCATAAAAAAAGAGTACTGAATCTGAGATTTTTTTTACATAGAAGGCATTCTTCCATTGAATAATGGGCTGTCCCCAGATGTGATTTTTGAACTGTGGCTTCATAAGAGATCTTAAACATAATGAGGGTAGATTTCCAAACAGAAATATCTCTATTACTCTCTTTAGATCCTTCATGTAGGTGCATAAGAAGAATGCAGGGGTATATATTGTGAAATAGCCCTGTGTTCACTTTGATATTAAATATCTTTTGAAATGAACTTTAAATAAAGAGGGTAATATTAATTCATTTAAAACATCTTAATTCCTAAAAGCAGAAGAAATTTGTCATGTTTGCAGTCTTTGAGATATGCGAGAAGGGGCTTGGTACATGATTGTTTACAAATGGATGACAGAAAATCATTTCATATTCTCAGAAGGATGATTTCATTTCATTATAATAGTGAGCTTTTCATATGTTACAGATCAATTCCGGTATATTCAAAACAGATTCTAAAATAGGATATGTGGGTGTAAGCAAAACTATATGCTTAATTTTAAAATGAGGCAGCTTGCAGATTATCTATAGATCCTGTTTTTAAATCACTTTTATATTGGTTGCTTGTGTATGGAGTTTAGGAAAGAAAGAAAAAAGAAGAATATAGTAAAGAAGAAAAGAAATATATAAACTTCCCGTCACAAGTGCAAACAATTTTAGTAACTTATCGCCTCTTAAAATACAGCAAGGGTTACTAGAGATGATATATCTATTTTAACCTTGATCAAATAAACAACTTTATATTCCTTTTTTTACTTTTAATAATGTTGATCTTTATTTCCTTCAAATAATCTCCTACAGCTTGATTTCTTTTTTTTCCTTTATCCCTTCTCATAGAATTCTTCAAACAAGCCTCTTCTGTAAATCTAATATAGGAAAGTTACCCAAGTCGTTCTTTTGTTGTTATTTGTATATCCCTTTTAATTATTAAGGTATCAGCTGGTTTCATTTGTATGTACAGTATTGCATCTTTTTGCCACACAAAATTCATTTTTAAAATCCACTTTCAGATCAGTTTCAGTCTGGTCCACTAAAACTCTTCCATAGCATCTTTTGAACACGGTCTATTCATAGAGGCATTCATTCTTAAAATTTTAACTTCTGGGTCCATTATTCAATAATATCCTTCAGTATGTCCATTGTTAAAATATTTTGCTTCCTTCTGTATTAGCAAATTTTAAGTGCTCTCCATTAATTGTAAGTTTGGTTTCTTCAGTTCCTTCTAAGATTTGGCCTTCAAAGTCTCATTGCATCATTTAAAACAAAATTCAAAATGAAAGCATTGTTCCACAGGAAAGATTTTTATAATTATTTTTAAAATCTTATTTCAAATCCATCTTGACCCTTAATCTGTTTGTAACTTTCCTAAATCAAAAATTTAGTTATCCTTTCTTATTTATCTCATTTTTAAAAATTCTTAAACTTGTATTTAAAACTTCTTTCTCTAAGAATTAAAAGGAGCTCAACCAGTATTATAAAACCTGTCTATCAAAAGCAGGGTTGTCAAACTGACACTGTCCTCACTTGACATATTAGAACTTTTCCTCCCTTCGTTAAACCAGGGATGGGCATGGCCAGTGTGTTTGACACTTCTGATCTAAAGGTTCCTAATAGTTGAAAAGCAATTAACATGCAGTTTCCAAAAGTGATTAGAAAAGTATGTGTGAACCCAGGATCCTTTTAAAGGAACAAACCATGATTTGAGTAGAGGTAGCTCTAAACAGCTCTAAACATAGTGGAGATCACTGTGTTGTGGTCACCTCATGAGGAGCAACTATATGTTCCACTGTTTTCAGCTTGCAAATTTTTCTCTGGAATTTTTGTGCTTTATCATTTTTAGTATTTTCATTAGTATTACCAAATTGAGGATACATTCATTGTAGACAAGTAGTTTTTGTTTGTTTGTTTAATCAATCCTATTTAGGTAAGTATTCCTTGTTTCTCTTTCAACCACAGGAGGAATTTAGTATATTTTAATAGCAATAGCACTTAGACTTATATACTGCTATATGCTGCTTTATAGCACTCCCTGAGCTGTTTACAAATGTCAGCATATTGCCCCCAACAATTTGAATACTCATTTTACCAACCTCAGAAGGATGGAAGGCTAAGTCAGCTTTTAGCCGGTCAGGATTGTATTCCTGGTTGTGGGCAGAGTCAGCCTGCAATAATGCATTCTAACTACTACACCGCCAGGGCTCCTCCAAGATCTTTTTATTATATTCTCTGGTATTAGATTTTTATCTTGGTTGTTTTTAATGAAAAATTGCTTTTACTAAAATAAAAGTTTAAATTATGTATATCCTTTAATATTTAAATGTATAAAGGAAATAGACTTATGTAGTATAAGCTTCATTAAGTTAACTGGGATGACTTTCTAAGCATTTTATCTTTTAAAGTTAATAATTTCCAGATTTTCATATATTCTCAAATTTTAAAATATTTTAAATCATTTTTATTTTATGCTTTGTAGATAAAAGATCAGTTCTAATACTCACATGGGAAATATTTTTATTAATATTCAGAAATTTAATTCAATTTCCATTCACTAGCCATCTAACATATATTTCCTATCAGAGTGGACTATCAGACAAGTCTTGTAATGTATATGTTAGCTTTTAAATTTCCACCGGAATTACCCTTGTGTGCTTATGGTAATAATTTCTTATAGTTCCTTTAAATCCTTTTCACCTCCAAAATATTCTTTTCTGTTTTATTTTATTTCAATATTTACATTTATTTAGTTCACATTAACTGCTCAAAGTAGCTTACAATTAAATGTTAAAAAAATTAAACCAAATTTGTTAGAAACCTGCAACACAGTTGATAAAATTTTCCAGGAAAACAATTGTTAATAGTACTAACAGACTGTGTGTATGATAAATATCTTCACAGAGCAATCTTGTAAATGTTCCATAAATTTACAAGTTTAGCTAGTTTTACCACCTAAGTTTATTTGTTGGAGAAGCGTAATTAATCTTTGTTAATGAAGATAAATGCTATGACACATTAGAAACTATTTGCTCAGTTTTCTTGAGTTCAGAGTTGTGAACAAAGATTGTGATCTAGAGATTTGGTTTGTGTTCATGCTTCAGTTTGTGAGAAATGAAGCACTGTTGATTTCCTCCTAATTTACTTGACCTTCTGTTTTTCACACAACTGCAATGTCGCATCTTGAGAATTTTGCACCATAGAGCAGGCAGAAAATCCCATGCAAAATCCTAGTAGTCCAAATTAAGGATTTGCACGATAGTTTGAATTTGAAGTTTTCTGAGTTTATAAACCTCGTTTAGCCTAAGGACATGTTTTTTTAGTCGAAATGGATTATCTCTAAAGGGATGTGGGCTTGAAATAACTTCAAGTTCACAATAGGTGTTTTCATAATGAAGTTCCGGGCATTCTTAGATTGGATATCAAACTTGTTCTAAATCCAGTTAGAGTGTTTTGAATTCAAACTAGCTCAAATTAAAAATGTTTTGCTTCCAATTCATCCAGATGATATGGAAAGATTCTATGAAGCCTTTCCTGAAAAGGAAGACTATCACTCCAGACCCTGTCCCCTGCTGTTGTAATCCAGTTCTCCTTTGCTAATATTGAAGCAGTGAAGAATTATTCCCAGTTCTCATGTCAGTGATAAAAGGACCCTCTCTGTAAAAGAGAAGACTAGGACCATCTGCCTCTTCCTCCTTCTCTTCTCCTTCTCCTCCTCCTTACAAAGAAACGAGGTAAGATAGGGCTGGGACAGTTCTTCATTTCTTTCTAAATTTCAAACTTTTCTGGGAGCACAGAGGCAAATTACCTGTGAGTACACCTAACAAAGCATTTATGAAGATAGAGACTGGCTTATTTTGATTACTTCTGAATGGACCATAGAGAGTACCGCTGCTTCAGGAGAAAGCAAGGTCTGTTGACAGCATGAAAAATTGAGTGTTCTCTTTAGATGCCCTTTGGATAGTTGGGGTAGCTAGTGTTTATAACAGTCTATATAATCTGCACCTTGTTTTTGATATTCATTGTCATAGGTTGGCTGCTTTGACAGATTCAAGAAGAAAAGATCTGTCATCTGCTACCGTAGCTGTAATGGCTATGTAAAACTATAATCAGAGGCAGTCTGCTATGTGAAAGTTGCCATTGCTTTCATGCACTGGTTCCTAAAATTATTTGACCGATCACTTGGGGAAGCAGGATTCTGACTTGAAACATCACAGTTTCTGAGTACGGTGCATTGGAAAAGGAGGTATAAGTCCCCAAAAATGGAAAAGAAAATAAATAAAAATTATATTGAAAGAGTTTAGCTTTGAAAATTGTACCTGATGATAGTTACAAAAGAATGGAGACATGAACCTAACAGAATTGCTTTAACTTTGAAAGAATAGTAGCTATTTTCAGAAAAGAGGTCACCCCTGTCTTTCTTCATAGTGTTAGATTTCTTAATAAATTCTAGTTTCTTGGCAAAAGTGCATTCGCTGGGAAGCAACAGAAGACCAATGTGTAAGATGGCCAATGCTGCAAGGGGAGAAAAACTTTTATCAGCAGTAATTATGAAGAAAGGAAAATTTCAGCAAATGACACTATTTTTCCTACTCTTGTTTGATAAAATCTGGAAATTTTATCTTTTATTTCACATAAATATAGAAATAGAGATACTTTTCAGTTACATCTTTAATAATATATTAGCATTTGTCCTTAACCCATAATTTGTTACATTTTTATATTAAGGCTGACAATAGCTTAAAGCACGAAATATCATAGAGTTCTATGTCGTAGCTTTCAGGGAAGTAGATTACAAGATTGCAGTTCAATGAATTGATTAATCAATGTTTGCATATAGCAGTGGTGGCTAATCTTTTTGGGCTCCTGTGCCAAAAAATGCGCTCCCCCACGCCCCCTGCACATGTGTACGCGATTTCCCCCCACTGCCCCCTTATCTGCACTGCACCTCCCAGCTGATTTTTGGCCCATTTGAGGCCTTTTTTCAGCCTCCCAAAGGCTTGAGGAAAGCCCCTGCAGCCTTTGCAGGATGAAAAATGGGCCCATTTCAAGGAAGGCCAAAAAAGGCCTGAAAATCAGCTGGGAGGTGCGTGCATGCACAGTGAGGTAAGTTTGCCTGGTGCTCTGCGTGCCACCTGTGGCATTTGTGCCATAGGTTCGCCATTATGGGCATATAGCTTAGCTTACCTGCTAGCACAGCCAAGTGCCAGATGTAGCGTGTTCACTGACACACGTCAGCTGTTTCTGGAGTAATCCAATTTATTGAATGAACAGTCCAATTACTGAGTGCTTAAATTTTGGTCAAAGGAGTGTAGGATAACTATGTTTTTAAATAAGCATAATCCAGTTTTCTGCTCAGAGGATTCCAGACTGTAGTCCTAAACCCACTTACAGAGTAATATCTCCCATTGAATTAAAAGGGATTTAATTCTGAATAGATGATATAGGATTTTTCCACAAATAAGTCTTGCTTAGTTCATTAAGGAATACTAAGAGGGAACATAGTTTGTTTTATTTAAAATATATGTTATCAAAATAAAACCTCAGATAACTTAATGTATCTAATCACTTTAGTTCTAATTTGCCAATCATTCTTAAAGGCAAAACTGGTGTCAGTGTTATAATTTGTTGAAGATGTGCAGGGATAGGAATAGTGTTGCTTTTGATACTTTTCTCCTTATTCATACCATCTGATACCATTTCAGATATCATTGCCCTGCCACAGTTGCCTCTGCTTCGGTTCCCCTCACTTGTCTATCTCCCTTTCCCATCTTTGCACTTTTGGATGCCCTCCACTCCACCGCTACTATCCCTGCTGCCTTTAGCTAAACTTTGGCATCCTGTTCTTCTTGATGCTGGCCCAGGATCCAGGCGCTGGCCCAGGGTGCAGATCCAGGATGTGCATGGCAGGATGGCAGGGCTTCATTTGCTGAAGGGGCTCACTGTGCCCAGATGGGGAGGAGGCAGTGGGACAGAGCTAGTGAAAGAGATGGAAGGTGCAGGCAGTGGCTTCCCCGACAAAGGAGGCGATTTCACAAGGTCTTGTTCGGTGTTGTCAGATGCCACCTACACAGGGAGCTGCCATCCACATAGCTGCTCTACCTCCTCCACCAGACCCATCCCACTGCTTCCTCCCCACCCGAACCTAACAATGTCCCTTCGGCAGACAAGGCACCATTGCTCTGCCACGCTTACCTTGTTCTAACTGTCAGGTAATTTCTCCTTAGTTCTAGGTTGCTTCTCTCCTTGATTAGTTTCCATCCATTTCTTCTTGTCCTACCTTCAGGGGCTTTGGAGAATAGCTTGACTCCCTCTTCTTTGTGGCAGCCTCTGAAATATTGGAACTCTGCTATCATGTCACCTCTTATTTTCATTAAACTAGCCATGCCCACATCACACCTTCACCCAGTCCCAGCTTCCTGGGCCAGCAGGAAGAAGACAGCAAATGTCAGCCAGAGGGAGGTGGGTGGCCGGAGTAGATAGATGGTGGCCAAAAGGGCAGAATTTGGATCGTATGGTTGCAAGGTGCTCCAATAGCCATAACTTCATGGATCAGTCATAATAACCATTTATTTGGTGCTGTCATAACTTTGAATGGTTGCTGAACAAAGAGTTCTTCAAACTATCTGTAATTTAAGTCTCTCGTTTGTGCTTCAAGTGAGAATCTGAATGGTACCTTGGGCTGGAGATCTGAAGTAGAGGTCCAGGCCTTAACTTCAGCCCTAATATCACTGCTGCCACTTAAAAAGACCACCTGTGTTGTTCTTCAAGGCACAGTTGTTTCCTGTGATCCAGTGCTCCCCAGGATCTGCATCCATTTACTTTCTGGCACTGTTGACAGGCCCCTGCAGCCTACTGGAAGTTCCTCCAGGTCACACAAGGCGTTTGTTCTTGCAATGATTTAGGAAAATGCTTTTCTTCAGCTTCTGCAGCTTCCAAAAACCTGCAGCTCCATTCTTGCATGATTTTTGGAGACTCGAGTCCATGCAAGAAGACAGCCCTCTCATGTGATTTCCAGAATCTGGGCAAGAGCACACCCCATTCTCTTGTATGGCCTCCACACAGCAATCAAAAAACCATGAGAACAAGTGTTTTCAAAAATAGTTGTTAGGTGTTGGTGTACACTGGTGTGTCACCCAAAACATCATGGCATACACCTTTGACATACATGTCATAGGTGTGCCCAGCAAAATCCAGAACAAAGGAATATGCATTTCTTTCCCCGTTTCCTCACGCAGAACTACTCCAGAATCAAATCAACGCTCCATCTATTGCAATTTCTGAATGCTCAACTACTGTTTTAGGCTATAACAACAGAATCTCATCCCTCTGCCCCTTTTATACCGAACAGTATGGATTTTTTCTTACTTCTCCTTTCCCAGGACTGATTTTTTTTTTTACTGAACAGTTTTTGCATTTCTTTGTCAAGGTTACCTTCATGCTCCTCTACACCATCTAGTTCTTAACTTGATGTTCTTTCTCATTGTTAGTTCTTTAGTAATTGATAGAGATGTAAATAAACGAATGGGGAATAATCTATATAGCCAATTTGACTTAATAGAAACTTTGATTAAATATTTATTTCACCGGAGAGTTATTCTTTCCAATTTAGCAAAATGGGACTAAATTTGGTGAGGAAGGTGAAGCTGATAAAAGAATATTTGAAGTACAAGATAAGCCAGAGGAGTGCAGGGTCCGGGAAGGAAAAATAAACCTGAAAAAATTGCCCAAATATATCCCTATGAGGATAGGCAGTTGGAAATGAACTTGGAATAAAAGTAGTCTTTAACTTACAACCATAACTGATCCAAAATTTATGTTGCTAAGAGATTGGTTAAGTGAATTTTGCCTCATTTTATAACCTTTCTTGCCTCAGTTGTTAAGTGAATCTGTCTTCCCCATTGACTTAGCTTATGAGAAGGTTGCAAAAGGTGATCACATGACCCTGGGATACTAGTCCTGACATAGTCAGTTGCCAAGCATCTGAATTTTGATCACGTAATAATGGGATGCTACAACGGTTGTAAGTTTGAGAAACAGTGATAAATCACTTTTTTTAGTGTTGTAAGTCGAGAACTACGTACGTTGAGGACCAAGTTCGGATTCCATTCTCAGTTCCCTTTCTGGTCATATGACCCAGAAAAAGACATATGCAACTCGTCACATTGTACATGTAATCGCAACTTGAGGGGAAAGCAGAAGCACAGCATATTAGTTCATTGTAAAAAAACAAGAAATAGATATCCCTCCCATGACCCCTGCCAGTAAAAAGGTTGGAAACAGTTCCAGAATGACTTGTTTCCCCTACCTTCTTGTTTGCAACCCAGCAGAAGAATTGGAAGGAAGTTACGTAAAAGGAACCTGGGAATCCTGTCTATCAACAACAGCATAACTCAATAAAAAAAGAACACAAGACTTAAGTTCAATATAGCAAGAGAAGTCAGCTAATGAAAGATCAAGTTGGAAGATGGGCCAGATTCATTGATAGACTGAGGAAAGAAGCACTGCAGAAAAATACATCTGGAATGTATCCCATGGGAGAGGCAATTAGGTAGCAGCTTGGTATGCTGCAAAATACTCTATTCTAAGCCCCTCTCTCCTCCCTCCTGGTCATGTGACCAGAATGGAGTGTATGCCAGTACAGCCATGCACAAAACTGGGAACAATTTGAGAGTGAAAACAAATAATATCCGTTCTACTCAAATCCTGCACGCAGTAGTATGTATGTCCTTTCCAGACTCTGGTAACTGAGGAAATATATAAACATTGTAAAATATAAATATATATGCACCCCAATTAGATTCTAACAGATACCATAGGTGTACATTTTCATATTTAACTAATTCATTTAATGCAAGGTGCAGGAGATTAAACCAGAAGCCAGATCTTTGTTTTGCTAGATTTTCTGCTTAGTTTTTTTCTTTCTTTCTTTTTTTTGTATTTTTCTTCTAATAGCCTGTTGTTGAAGCATGGTTTAGGAACAGTGGTAAATTCATGTACTTTGTTCTTTCACCTTTGTAGCTTCAGAGAGGGAAGAATTTAACCATTTACTTTCTACTACTGTTCAGGAGTTTCATAGTTTCATTCTAGGTACAGTGTTGCATGATAGTCTGTAATATATTCTTATAATTTAATGCTTTAAATAATGGTGTTGTAAAATATCATTTAAGGAAGATTTGCTTTTGCTTCTGATTGCATTTTGCTGATCCATTATTTTACCTAATCTTTCTCCCCCTCTTCCCCCCAGTACGTGGATCTCCAGCAGCAGTTCTGGAAAAAATCAGAGTGGAGAAAACCATGGTGAATATGATTTTTATTTCTATTTCATTCTGTTGTATGTGTTTGCAAAGCTTAACCATAGTGCTTGGAGAGGATTTGTTCCATAATTGCTTGATGTTTGGTTTCTGTAACAGTAAATGAAAGATAAGAATATGTTACAAAAAAGCTAAAATGGAGCCGATCCAAGTTCAAGTGTTGCAGAACTCGGGTAGATACAGCATTTTTCGGGTAGAGTTGGGTTTTTCTAACTTTTTTATTGTTCATTTTTTGTATAATATGTTGATCCCACATAAAAGGGATGCTGTTTCTATTCAAAGAATTTACACTCTGCTAATAAAGACAGGGATATGGAAAGAAAATGGGTAGGTGTCAAAGGGAAAATCCACAGGAATGTAAAACGAGCTACTCTAGGTATTTAGTTCTGTGGGGAAGACCTTTCTTTTGTAAAGAGATTACCAGTAATTTTTCAGAGTTGTACACTTATGATAATATTTTTAAATGATCACTGGAAGAAAATCCACATTGTTTTGCAAGTTAGAGTGATGCTGATAAACTCAGTTCACACAGCACACACAAAACAATCACAATGTGGTTTATTTGTTCAAGAATAGCATGTTATGTGAACATGGCAATAGTTTTTGCTCACCCTCTGGGAAAAAGGTCCATGATTAATAAGATGAAATTTTAGATCTGTCAATCTATATGTCTAGATCATGGATTCCCTATTTAATTACTTAAATAGGTAATTATTCCAAGTGGAATGGGTCAGAAAAACCATTGGAGGATAGTTGGCAAAGGTCTTTTTCTAAATGGAAATGGTGTTAATCAGCCAATGTAAGCTATGCATAATTCACTGCAGAGAGTCTGTTTCTTTTCTTTTAGGCAACAACTTCTCATTTGAAGTGATACAGAGGCAAATAAGTTCTAACTAAAGCTCACTTGAAGTAGAACAGGAAACATGCAGAAAAGTTCTGATGATTTTGGACTAGATGGCTTCAAAATGTGAATAATCAGAATATGTACAAAACCAACCCTAAACAATAGTAGGCTCAGTCCGTTAGCATTGAAAACTTTAATGATTGCACGGAACAATATGTTTTCATTGCAGCTGGCAAATTTAATGACTCCACTGGCAACTTCGTGGGCTCGATTAGCTGTATATTTTTCAGTGACCTACCACAGAACAAAAATGTATATGTTCACCCTCTGTCTCGAGTAAAGCTGCATTCCACTTCTCATATTTTGCTTATTGTCATCCCTTGCATCCTTTTAATTCTGCCAAAGGCTTTCCCAGGCTTGCATAACAAATTAATACCTTGTGAGTTGATCTTCACTTTTTAAAAAAATATTTCCCTTTGCATAGAGGAACAGTCATCAAACCTATATGCTATCTTCACACATGAGCATTAAACAAATCCCAAAACCTCTGCATACACAAGCCACCACCATATTTAACACTTCTTCAGTTTAATTTTCTAATCTTCAGCCTTGCCATTTTGCGACTTTCTCTCAAGATTTATAATTTCCTTTATATAAGTAATTTTCATGAACAAGAACATTTCTGGGATTTGTTTCAACTCTGTACTTTGCCATACAATTATTGTTCCCATATAGTTCTCTAAAATATTCCTCCCAGCATTACTTTAACTTACTTTCATCCCAAATCATCCCATCATCTTTATTTTAAATTTCATTCATTTTGCTTGAGGCTTCTTGTTTAGGTTTTTTCATTTTCTTCCAAATTATTATTTTTAATTCTAATTAAATCTAATTAACTTGACCACATTCTTTACAACTTCACATTCATTTTGTTATTTTCAACAGTATATCTTTTATAGTTTCTTATAGTTTCTTTTAACTCATTATTCCATTAAACATCCATATTTCCTACTAACATAACTCCACATCCTTCAGTTGTTTTCATTGTGTTCCAAACAATTTCTACATTGTCTTTCTTTATTTCTACTTTCTATTCATTCTGTTGGGAAATTAATTTGTATTCTGCATATAGGTTATCATTTCTCTTCCAACAGTCATTCTGCTTGCACTCTAGTATTCCTTTCACATTATTCCTTTTCTTGCATATCATTTTTCCCAAGATGTAAAAATATTTGGAACATGGGACACTGCCAAGTTATGGCCTGTCCCATATCAAGAACCTCATAGCACTTCATAGCATTTGACTAATTTGTTCAATCTTTCATTTTAAAAATACAATCGGCCATGCTTTCCAATTGATTTCCCATACATGGATTCATTTATGCTTAACCCATATATTTGAAACAGATACTTCTCTAAGCAGGTCTTTATCAAATAATTATTTTTTATTCATTCTTGGATCTCCAAGTGGTCCAATAACTTTTTCTGTATTTCCCATGTCATTCTCATTCATTTAGAATGTTGCAACTTTTCCCAGAACTCATCCCTGATTCTTCCATTATCACCATTCAATGACGTATAACTTAATGCAACCATTACCACCTATGGATTTCTACTTTCATATGAATTCACAATAATCTAGATAATCCCAATTCATTCTTTTTTTATATTCTAATGTTTTCATTTTTAATTAAAACCTACCCTTTACTTCCCCAAAAATATTTATGAATTTTTTTTACTACAGAATGAAACTACTTCAAACTTATTTTTAGTTATTCATTAATTAATTCTCTTCACCATATATTCCTGTTTCATGTTGCAATTTTCATATGTCATGTCTTCACTGATATTGACTTCCCATTATGGCATTTTCATATAATGTTTTTAGGAACCTAAAGAATTTGTAGGCTTGGTTTCCTGCTAATGGGAAGGTCTGTTGGCCATTATGACATAAGTGCACCCAAGGCCTAGGTTTATTTCAAGCATGCTCACACAATTTATGTGAGGACCTGTTTCACCCCAGTGGGATTGGCCTGCCCCATCTTTGCTGACAGAAGGGGCATATTGTGGGCCCTCTTGGTCAGGGAATTCTTGCTCGTGAACCAAGGGTGGGATGCTACTGGTTCGGCCTGGTTCTATAGAACCTGTTGCTGCGAAGAGCAGCTGACACTGAACCAGTTTGGTGTTTGGCCCACCCACGTGCCCGAGTTCTAGGCTGTCCTTTATTCCCTCCTTTTCCCTCCTCAGCTGCTTTGCGTGGCACAGCTGAGGTTGAAAAAGCAGGAAACAAGGATTTTCAAAACGCTTGTCAGCTGTCCAGGCGGCACAGTTGATTTCTTGGAAACGCTACACACAGGAGAACTGGCAAATCGCTCCACTTGCTGGCCCCGCCCTTCCCCGCCCATTAACTCCTTACTTGGCATGCGAGCCATCCAACTTACCTGGTTTGGTAACTTGCTATTTTTCCTTTTTTTTTCCCTGACCATCAGCTGTTCTGCTCTGCCGGGAGATTTAGATTAGCTAGAAAGTAGGAAATCCTTGGATTTCTTGCTTGCTAGCTAGTCTAAAAGCAGAGCCGAACCTTCCTTAGGACTGAAGCTTCTACTTTCAGTGCAGAGTCAGACTGAGACTCAGGTAGCCGATTGGAGATAGATAGATCTCTAAGTGAATCTGTGATTCTGTGAGCAACTCTGCCTGCCTGCTTTCCCTGCTTTTGAGTAAAAGTTCTTTTTTTTTTTTACAAAAAAAAATCAATATTTACATGGTGTGTTGTGAGTTAATTTTGTGAGTTTGTTTGCAAGTAAATTTTATGTGACAGACTCAGATAGCCGATTGGAGATAGATAGATCTCTAAGTGATTCTGTGAGCAACTCTGCCTGCCTGCTTTCCCTGCTTTTGAGTAAAAGTTCTTTTTTTTTTTACAAAAAAAAATCAATATTTACATGGTGTGTTGTGAATTAATTTTGTGAGTTTGTTTGCAAGTAAATTTTATGTGACAGACTCAGATAGCTGATTGGAGATAGATAGATTTCTAAATGATTCTGTGAGCAACTCAATCTGCCTGCTGCTTTGCCTGCTTTTGGGTAAAAGTTGCTCTTTTTAAAAAAAAAATCTGTTTACATAAATATTAATAATATTTACATACAAACCATGCCCACCCAGTCACATGACCACCAAGCCACACCCCCAAATTAGGCCACACCCACAGAACCGGTTGTTAAGAAATTTGAATCCCACCCCTGCGTGAATTCATATTGAGGGAAAGGTTTTTAAACACAGTTCCACAGTATCAAAGCATTATCATTGCAGAGAAGGATTCGTGATCAAAATAACAGACTTGGAAGCACTTTGAGGTCTTTAGTCCACCCCCTGCTAATGCAGGAAATCCTATAGCATTTCACTCAAATGGTTGTCCAGTCTCTGGTGTCCAGATAAGTAGTTTTGTTTTGTAGGATCAAAGTTAGTAAAATCATGCTTTTGTATCTTAGATTATACTCATCATTGTCAGTCCTTAGTTACTGTGCACCAGCAAGACATAGCTAAAAAAAATGTCCATATTACTTACAAGTGTGACAGTAGAAAATAAAGAGAATTTCCTTTCTATCTACAGGTGATGGGACCCAGAGGTGGTATTGGGACCCCATAATTGAAATTGGTGGTGGCAGCTTAAACAAAAAGGGTGATAATACTGCATTTGGAAACTATCTCTGAGGAGTCTAACTAATTAAAAGAACTCTGGTATCGAGTGCCC